>JALIGU010000002.1:23909570-25303737 GCA_023053565.1 Aquilegia eximia | reverse complement strand
TCTCTCCAACCCTCTTGTCTGTCAAGCTATTAATGAGGCCATGGTTCTGGAAGCTGATCATCAGGCCGTTATGGCTCAATCTCTGCATCTCACCTGCTCGAAGATCAACTATGCCATCGCACTCGTAAGTGTGTGCTTTTGTCTTCTTTTCAAGTTAAATTTTAAAGTGTGGTTTCATGTTTTGAACTTTGTTTTGTAGTTGAATACATCATTCCAGGAGGTGTGAGGTGTAGCTGAGGCTGGAGCTCAGGCTGATCTGGACCTTAAGCGAGCTAGGGATGACCTCCACAATGCTAAGAACGAGTTCTTTTTGTGAGACCTGAGGATAAGGGAGTTTGAGAAGCACGCTTCACAGTACGAGCTGACAATTCACGAGCTGAAAGTATTGCTGCAGAGGTCAAGGAAGGAATGTGAGGAGAACGGGCTGGCATGGCAGAACCATTGCGAGCTCTTGAAGCGACAAATGGAGAAGATGGGGTCGCCCGTGGGAGAGGAGACGCTGGTTGCTGATGAGCCTACTCCAGTTGCAAAAGAGGACACCTTGATGGGCCCTGAAGAGCATGTGGTGGAAGCTCAGGACGAGCAAGTAGAACAAGTACAACAGCAGTGACTTTTTCTTCTTCTCTTTCTTCTTATTTGAGTGATGTGTGGCTTTTAACAATTTACTTGTCTTGAAAGGTTGTCTTTATTAGTGGTGGCCCTGTGTGGCTTGAAAAACATTAGTCTTGAGTTAACTTGATTTCGATCAAGTTAGCTCTTGAGGATCTGGTTCCATGGTTCTTGGCTTGAGGCCGTAAACAATAGTGATCGATCTGCTTAGGCAGGTCGATTGCGCTTTTTACTATTCTGTATTTTTCTTTCTTATTGTGGATGATGTCTCCTGTTTCTTTTGGCGACTAGTTTCCAGGGAGTCCTGGTAGCTCGTTTAGAAGGCAGGTAGACGATATGAATGGCTGCAAGCAGGGCGGACTGAAATATTTCCTCTTGGCATGCCTTTGTTTAATGAATTTGCTTTTTTGATATTTTGAATCTCTCCTTTTTTTGTAGTCTTTCTTGATTTTTGCAGGTAGTTCTGCTTTGCGAGCTGCAGCTAGGGATTGCTGAAGTAGCCCGCAAGTAGTATAGGTCGATGATGTAATAGGAAGTAGATCGTTTTTCCTGTAATAGTTAGCTTATTTGAAATAAATAAATAAAATGAACTTTCAATTGGTTAGCTTGTTTGTACCTTCTTTTTTATTTGCATTGTCTGCGTGGGTATATGGCAAAGATCAAATAATAAAGTTAAGTATAAGAAATTCGACCTGGGATGAGAGTTGGTCGGTTGATTGTGAGCTCGAGTTTACTTAGGTCGTGGGATAGTTATGACCTAAGTAGACGAGTGTTAGTTGGAGTATAGATGTCAACTTAACACTTAAAAAATTATCAAAGGGACTAGAGTATTGATAATTTAAAGGTCTTGTGATTGATTTTGACCTATTCAAGCCATTCATGTATGAACTAAGATGAAGGCAAAATCGAGCTCGTTTATTAAAATATGAGAACGCATGCTTATTACTGGTAGAATTTCTTCAAATGATAAGCATTCCAGGGATTCTTGACATCTTCTCCTTCTGGAGTCTGAAGGCGATAAGATCCATTGCTTTGAACTTTTGTGATGATGTAAGGTCCTTCCTAATTAGCGTTATTACGAGCTCTCCTGGTTGAAAAGATCGAGGTCGTACTCCTTTGTTGTAAGCTCGTTTTAACCTTTGTTGGTATTGCTCGAGCTTAATGGTAGCATGGTTCCTTCTTTCTTCAGCCAGGTCTATCCCAAACGACCAGGCTTGATTGTTGAGTTCAGTATCGACCAGTAATGACTTGGTTGTGCCAAATGTCAGTTCGGTTGGGATAACAGCTTCTACTCCATAGCAAAGACCGAATGGAGACATTCCTGTTGATGTTCTAGGAGTTGTTCTGTAGGCCCAAAGGATGTTTCTAGCTGATGTGGCCACCGATCTTCTTGATCTTCAAGCATTTTCTTCAAGTTAGAAAGAATTTGTCTGTTCGCAGCCTCGACCTGACCATTTCTTTGTGGATATCGAGGAGCTGACCTGGAGTGCTCGATTTTCCACAGCGCGTAGAAAGCTTTAATGTTCTTTCCAATGAACTGGGTTCCGTTGTCAGTAACAACTCGTTTGGGCAAACCAAATCTTGTAATGATGTTTTCCCACAAAAATCTTCTCACATCTGCTTGAGTGACATTGGTGAGAGCAATGGCTTCCACCCATTTGGTGAAGTAAGCGACAGCGACTAGAACAAATCTCTTTTCAGACTTCTTCTCTTTAATCAGTGGACCCATGATGTCGAGCCCCCACATGTGAAATGGCCAAGGAGCAGTGATGTTGATGAGGTCGTTGGGATGTTGATGAGTGTGGTCGACAAAGCGTTGGCACTCCTTGCACTTTAAAACAAATTTCTTTGCATCCTCCTTCATTTGTCTTGCTTGCATATCTTATCAAATTGACTCCATGTATTTGGTAGTTACTTGTCATCTGATTCACTACCAGTTGTGAATCACTGAACGCTTTGAGTCGATCTACTTGTAGGTCGATGGCCATTTGTAGACCTTGGATTAAGGCTTCGTATTCGGCCTCATTGTTGGAGGTCGAGAAGTCTAATCGAGTTGACCTTTCATGTTGTGAGCCCTCAGGTGAGATGAGTACGGCACCAATGCCACTTCCATTTGAGTTGTGTGAACCATCAACGTACAGTTACCAAGTGTTTGGTGGATCAACTTGGATTGGCATGGTCTCTGGTTCTGGTTCCCAACTGAAATCTTCAGCGGGGTAGTCTGCTAAGAAATCAGTTACGACCTGGCCTTTAACGGCCTGGCGAGGTACGAACTCGAAGGTATAATCACCGAGCTCAGCTGCCCATTGAGTCATGCGACCTGTTTCGTTCTTCTTTTCTAGTATGTGTCGTAATGGCTGGTCGGTGATTACTTTAACCGTGTGTTCTTGGAAATAAGGTCTAAACTTGCATGCAGCGTAGGGAAGAGCTAATGTCAATTTTTCTAGAGGTGTGTACCTTATTTCTGCTTGTTACAACACCTTACTTGTGAAGTAGATTGGTCGTTCGACCTGATTTCCCTCCTTGAAATGTACTGCGCTGATCGCAAAATCTGATGTGGCGAGGTAGATTCCGAGCACATCTCCATCATTATACTTAGTGAGAACTGGTGGAGTGGATAAGTACGTATGCCTTCAGCTCGGCAAAGGCTTGCTCGCATTCCTCTGTCCATTAATATGCAGCCCCCTTTCTGAGAATGTGAAGCATTGGTCGACATTTATCGAATGCTCTAGAAATAAATCTATTGAGAGCTGATACCATGCCGTTGATTTTTTGGATTTGCTTCTTTGTCTTCAGGCTGGGCATATCGACCAGGGCTCTGATCTGGTCGGGGTTTGCTTCAATACTCCTCTTTGTGACTAGGTAACCAAGAAATTTTCCTGATGCCACTCTGAATAGACATTTTTCTGGATTAAGTCTCATCCTGAATTGTCTTAATCTTTGAAATGTTTGATCGAGATTGGCCAAGTGATCTTGCTCGAGGTCGCTCTTGACCAACATGTCGTCGATGTAGACCTCCATTGTTCGACCTAGTAGGTCGTCGAACATTTTGGTGACAAGTCGTTGGTAAGTTGCTCCAGCGTTTCTGAAGCCAAAAGGCATGACTTTGTAACAGAAAATTCCTTGCTCAGTAGTGAATGAAGTTTTTTCTTGATCTGGTTCATGCATTGGTATATGATTGTAGCCTGAGTATGCATCCATGAATGATTGTAGCCTGAGTATCAGACCGTGGGAGAACGCAATTGTTGCAAAGGGTTCATGCTCCTTTGCGAAGTCTTGGATGGAATGCAGTTCAGTTTTGAATCTAGCGAAGAAATCGCTTAGCAGTTCACCGTCTCGTTGCTTCACTTTATACATTGCGTCGATGGTGACTGGACGTTTTTTGTTATGTATGTAAAAAATAACGAACTGCTTTTTCAGGTCGTTGAACGAGCTGATTGAACCTGGCTTGAGACGGTGGAACCAATCGAGAGCTGGTCCTGTAAGGCTAGATTGGAACAATAGACACAGCAGATGATCTTCCTTGATGAGTGGGAGTGATTTGCGGAAACAACCCTTTATGTGATCTGTTGGATCTCCAACGCTTGAGTATTGATCGTACTTCGGAGCGTTGAGTTTGTTTGGCAACTCTTGCTCTAAGATCTCCTTAGTGAATGGAGATTTTTGAAAGTGCTGTAAAGACTGAACAGGGAGCTGTTCGGCTGTTTGACATTTGCTTAACTGGATAGCGCCCTGAGTGGCTTTGAATTCAGCAAGTTGTTGGCTAAGTTCTTCGTATTTGCGGTTGCTGTCATTGGCAATGACTGCTCCCTGCTCAGTATTTGTATCAACATCGCTTGCGGCTTTGAGCTGCGCGTTTTCTTCTTGGAGACGATTTAGTTAGTCTCTTAGTTCTTGGATGACTTGTTCCTGAGTATCCATTTGATGGACAGATGGGTTTGTGTGACTTTTTGTTGGGTGGGAGGGCTGGTTTTCGATATAATCGATTCCTTACAGTCGGCGCCAAATGTATTAACCTGTTTCCAGATTAATGCATTAACAAGGTCAGGTCGTTGTTTAGCTGACCAAGGTGGGAGTTTGAGATCGGGGGTGGATGCACCTCGATGAGATCGAGATTGCCTACGTACTCTAGCTCAGGGGAGTGGAACTTAGAGATAAAGTCATCGTAGTTCTGTTCTTATAGAAGATGAAAGGGCGCAGATCATGGGATCTTGCAGATTCTCCGACATCATAATGAGTGCATAATCATGGTATTGATTATGTAACGGGCGAGGATATTCTCTGTGCATTGATTATGCAACGGGTGAGGATATTTTGTGCATTGATTAAGGGCACGTGTGTATGAAGAGGTCGTCAACGGTTATCTGGTCGAGGTGCTCTGGTCGGTCTTTAGTTAGGTCGTGCAGTGGGCGACCTGGTGGAATGGAATGTTAGGCAGGCCACGTGTCGTGTTTTGATTGGATGGAGTATGTAGTACCCCTACAGACCTCTATAAATTTCCCATAACTCACTAGCAGGCACACTCATTTCTAGCTTATCTCAACTTGTCCAATTATCTTGATCTTTCCTTCTCTTTCAAAACCAACTATCAGTACTCTTTCATTTACTTCTCCTTAGAAATGTTTTCAAGATGGTTTCATATTATATACTCATATGACATATTTAATTAATTATTAATAGCTAGAAGGGTACCTCTCAGATTTGTCAGCTACACTTTTAGAGGTCTCCAGGATAAGAGAACAAAGAGAACCACATGTACTATGTTTTATAAGTGCCCTTACTTTGTTAACTTGGAGACCTAAATGTCCAATCCTTGAAATCCCATGCCCAATCAAATATGCTTATATGATTAATCTTTATGTACATGCAATGTAAATGACAGAGAAATAGTCAGATATAAACTAAGAAAAATAATCTTCAATTCATAGAAACAAGCACTGAAGGCTAAACAATTTGATGTTCACTAGACTAAATATAAGCACAGCCCTAAACATATATCCAATTTAATGGATGATAATGGTCATCAAGAGACATTTGTCTTCTAATCAAGGCACTCAACTGGTGGAATGACATCCAACGACATTCCTTTGGCATTTTTACATGCCGAAGCTGCTTGCTTTGACTTAGTTGCACTCGTTAGGTGAACATGTTCAAGGTGAATACCGGTGCAGGCAACTGTCTCACTGCAAGCAAGATTGATGGCAGTTTCTTTGCTTGAGGTTCCATTTATGTCGCGGAATGATACATCACTCAATTTAACTGCAGATGTCTATATGTTCACTCGAATCAACACAAAGAGGGAAGTAGTAAGCAAATTGACAGAATAACATGTATGTGGAGAATTTTATGATTATACGCAGAACAATATGAAAAAGAGAATGGACTTACTTTATTGGGACAATTGTGTCCATCGTTACAATAGTATTGATCAATGATGATAGGATTATCGGTCGAGTTTATTACTATGTGCTCAAATCTGATACTCTTAGCAAAACCAGATCCCCCCTAATCATTTTGACAGAACAAGATCAGGATGTTAGACAGTACCACTTATGAGTTCTGGTTTGACAGGAAAAGTCGGTATATCATGCTTAGATGCTATCCATTTATGTAAGTACCAAACTCCTACAGGTTGTGGTAAACTATGTACAATCTGTTTACAAAAGCAATACAACTTTGTGCTGTACAGAGGCTGCTCGGTGCTTCGCTTCAAAGGGTTCAACCTTAACTTATTGTTTTAAAACAAGCACTTGTTATGGTGCATTTAATGTAAATTTTGTGGTCTAGTGTAAGCTTTTGAATGTTCTGTATTCGAGCAATATGCCCTGTTACCTGCCATGTCTTTATCCTGACACCATTCATCGTATCGCTGAAGTTGCAATTTGAAACAAAAATCTCTTCAACAGCAGACTCTTCATCTTTCCCCAGGCTACCAACACTGTGAAACATAGAATAATCATCATTATATTTCTGTATGCGCTTTTTCTTTTCCGATCAAATATAGTAAATAAACTTCGAGGGGAATACATGTCTACCTTATACCATGTCCAGGACCACAAAAGATATGGCTAATATTAATATTAGAGCTCTGTGTTCCAATGGAAATGCAATCATCTCCTACAGTATTAAAAATGGCAGAAACTAAGACTATATATTACTATTATACATATTAAAACTGCCCCCATAAAGAAACATGATTTTTAACTAATGTTAAAGATGATTTATTATTACCTGTTCCAATTGTCGAGTTTGTGATCCTTACTTGCTTAGTTCCTTCAAGATGTATTCCATCTGTGTTAGGACTGTCCTTCGGTGCCATAATCGTGATTCCTGAAATATTAGCTCCAAAACAATCATTGAGTGCTATATGCATCATAGGACTGTCAACAAAATTCAAATCGTTGATTCGAGTATTGTTGCAATTATTGATTGCAACCGCCTGGATGAGTTGACAAACAAATAGTTAAAATTTTGCATCACTCATATACATATTTAGTACAAAAGATCCATAGTTTAGTAGAGATATATGTGATACTTACATTAGGTGCTTCAGAACATTTCTGCACATGAAAAATAAATCAAGATTATTCTGCATGTTTGCACAAAATGGTCTAATGACATTCATATATTAATGTGGTAATAATTAGTGATCGATGATCTTTACATTATTTTCTCTGCATTCCCACCAAGATGAACCTTGGCCATTAATCTGGCCTGAACCATTCAGTGTCAGACTGTTGATTGAATCAAATGTCATCCAGTGTTCTTTATCATCACTTTTCCATTCCGAGATTTCATTCGGTGCCAATATAGTTCCCAAAATCTGTTATGAGCACAAATTCTTCAAGCATGCAGATCAATTGAACCAGAATAAAAATAAATAAATAAATAAAAAAAGGAGGGAAGCTTTAAATACCTGGATAGTGATACTAGTGGGCTTACATGGTCCCTGAAATGTTATATGATTCAACAGAAATGACATGTTGGATGGCACATTTAAAACAATTGGGCTACTTGATCCACATGCTTTAGCCCATGCCTTGGAAAATGCCTTCAAAAAGAATGGAAAGAGAAAACCTTTGTTGGTTATGAACTAAAAAAAAAAGCTTGGTCAGAATGAAAAAAATCATGAGTCTTCTACTCTTCTTACTTGTGTATCATCTGTTTTGCCATTTCCAACTGCTCCATAATCCATAACATTCAGAAAAGTAGTAGGTGAAGTGTTGTTGGGGAGAAGGGAAAACTGCACACGAGCATGTCCGAAAGAAGCCCTTGATAACAAGACTGATAAAAGGAATACCACCTACATTAAAAAAAAAACACATTTGTGTGATTTTTACCGTAAATTTGAGAAGTTACACATCTGCAATATTTGCATGAAAATATATCTGTATTCAACCATTGCAAATCTGTAACTTGAGTTAGACTTGTCGATACCAATTGTCCCATTTCTGCAAAATCGGCTCAATCAGTTCTTGAGGCATTGGTAAAAAAAAAAAAAAATGTGCACAAATTTGAAGTTTCTAAACCATCCACACTTCCGGACTCAAAAATAAACCCAATAGCTTTATAGCTCTAGAAGTAAAATTAATTGTTATATACACCCAAGTAAAAAATCTGAATACACCCATTCATGTTTGTTGAGAAAAGAGAGACAGTTACACACCCATGTTTGTTCCTTCCTTTCACTACCCATAACCACCACTAACTGCCACCACCACCACCATCACTTCACAACTCTCTCTTTCTTTCTTTCTTTCAACTCAGACAAACAAAATTAAAATGGTTATATTTGCTTAACAAAAGTGGAAAGATAGGCTAGACACGCAGCGTGTATGGTGGTCGCGGTGGTGCTAATAGTGATAATAATGGTCTATGTGAGTGGAAGGAACTAGGAAGTGAGACAATGAAAAGAAGAAATGGTGGATATATAAATTTTACCTGATAAGAATTGAAGTAGTGCTTCAGTAAAATTACCAACAACATTTTCTTCAAGCTACACAAGGAGTTTGGACAGGAAAATGGTTGCGAAAACATATTTCTCTTACTGAATGTATGTTTGTATTATCCACTGAACTCACTGGTGAAAGAAATCTATTAAGTGAAGAACGAAAAAAAACTGAAAATGTGGAAACAAGATTTGAAGAGAAATATGTCACTTTATATTGATAATAAGTTTCATAAATGTGAAGAAAATGTTGAACGTAAAGAAAGAAAGAAAAAGGAACTGAAACTTAATAAAGTAGATAGTCTTGAAAAGAGGAGTGAGTAGAAAGAGTACTATTTAAGTAACATACATAATTACAAGAGAATTTAATTTAATGCTTCATGGTTAAGATTTAAAGAGAAAAGTGGTGAAAACAAACTGAAAAGTTGGATTAAAGTTGAAAGAGTTATTGACTTATTTCTTAGAGTGGGGGAGCTAGAAAGTTATTTTTTGTGAAATCAATACATACATACAGTACTGGCTAGTTACTACATGACAGTTGAGTGCTTGTGTCGTGTGCAACGACTTGTACCAGGAGCTGCGCGTACTACTGCCAGCACGCACATCACAGCTAAACCACGAGAATCGCAACTACAATACTACACTATGTTGTCAATAGTTTCAAATGGACCAGATGATCATAAGGACTAGAATGCTTTGGCTATTGTTTGTGACTACTCTATTATAGAGTAAATGTTGTAGCTGTGTGCACTAGCTGGCCGGACCCTTCCGTCTAATCTTCTTTGAGCCGATATTGCAGTACTGCAAATTCAGCTTGAGGTCTACCAAACAATTCAGCTATTGGTTAACATTATTATCATATTCATCTTCCAGGGTCTAAATGCTTCATACAAACTTTGCATATTTTTGTACAGCTGCTTCACTGTACAACCATTGTATCCAGATAAAGCCATAAAAGGATCAAACTTGTAAACCTTTTTTTTTTTCCTAACATAGCATCCTTTCGAATGTATATATATTTCTTCGCGTTGAAAGAAACAAGTTTTTCTGACAAGAATTTAAACTAACCAAACCTGAAATCGTAAGATGATTATTATATCAACTTCTTTCAAATAGTTGATGCCATTCTTAACTAATCAAACATAAGAGTTACGCTGTTACGAGCTTTTGTCATGAATATGAAAACACCCCTTACAAGCTCGGTTCCTAATATCAGTAAGCAGGATTCCTCCCCAGTCTTAAAGCTGTTGACGAAGAAAAAATTCTACAAGCACCTTCAGAATTGAAACTCCATCTCCTTGATACCTGAAATATGAAGAAGGATTACATCTTAAATGAATGCATTGCACACAAAAAGGAACACATAGTCCAAGAATAACACAGCTTTGTAAGTAGAATGATCTGTATGATATCCAACAATACATTCTGCAGTACAAGCTTGCCTGCATGACTAGTTATTATAGCCTTTCATGCAATTCATATCAAGAAACTATCTTGTTCCTTAAACATACTTCAGTACAGATGCTCTAAAGTGTGTTTGAATTTAAACAAGTGTTGGAAACAGAGGATAAGAAAACAGTTCCCCTGATTTCATAATCTAGGAAAATACTACATATATGAAGTAAAAAAAACCCAGTACTATAAGATACCGAATAAATTGACCAAGAGCTACCTGTACCACAATATTTACCAGAGTGATATGATTACAGTTCTATTACTAAAAGAATTTGTTTTTTGTTAGTAGAACAAGAATTGGAGTACAAACTTGAGTCAAAATACAGAACCAGTCAATCATTTCCACAATGTCGATTACGATATACTTGTGTTCTGGTTAGTTGAACAATAACATTTTACGGGTAAGGAACATCTCAATGCTCCAACAAAACAAAATTCCTTGACTCCTTGTTCTAAGTTGCACCACTTGGCATATACGACTGGTCTGGTACATTATCTGGTATACTGAGCAACTCATTTTGAAACAATATAGCCAATACATGTTAGAAACTCAAAAATCAAGGTTTTCGTTGGCAATAATCATACAGGTCCTCCCTGTCTTGGAGATACTACAGGTAGAATAACCTAGGGCCCTCTAAGTTGCATCTAGCCTTTCGGATCCACACGTAGTATCTAGCCTTTTGGATCCACGCACAAGAATCACCTTCAAGTTTAATAAACTACCTTTATGTTATTGTTTCTTTGAGCTTAGGTGTAGAGGGTCTGTGTCTATAACACCTCATAAACTTGACCCAAATCGTGTCAATCCTGAGTGAACTAGAGGTCTGTGTCTATCAGAATTTCGGAAGACATATAAACCTAGATGGTCCATTAAACAAATTGATTCATGATGCACGACTGCAAGACAAAGACACGGCAAAGCCTATATACTATAGTACATTTAGTTATACAAAATTTTGAGCAATGCCCTCATGAAAATAAGTTGTCTTGTGGCGATCGAGCAAGAATGCAAAAAAACAACTTCAGAGAATTTGTGGTGTAAGATCACTTAGCGATAAGCACCGAACAGTAAGCAAATTTATATTTGAAGAGATGCCTAGTGTGGCTTTATATATATAATCATAACTTTGATTAGGATAACAATATTAAAACCTTAATATTACTAAAACCATAATAATAGCATCAATAACCATGACAATCAGGTAAAGCGTAGTGCATATCTCTAAACAGGGTAAGGAAATTAACAGTGAGTGAAGCAGGAAACTTTCCATTTACCTGTAAGTCCAAACAAATCTTCCACTGCAATCAGCCTCAGTACATCCTACCAGTGCATTCCGAAGATCCACAATAGCAATTCTTCTTCCGAATATTACCATCAGAGTCAAAAACTTGACCCACCTTATAGTTGTATGTTAATTCCTGTAAACGAGGGATGTTCACAGAAGCAAAGAACATAATGTGGGGCATCCTCTTGTCATGGTGGTGATACAGGACATTTTGCACACAAAGGTTAGGAGAACAACTATGGTTTATGAATCTTCCCACATTCCCACGTTTTGTTGCATCAATGGTGAAACCACCATTCTCCACGGTTGCGCAAACTGGGCTAGATCTTAGTTTGGCTAATATGGATGAGAGTCCCCACAAGACACCATGGTCATCATAATTGTTACCAATATCAAACAAGTACTCATCGGCCCCTGTCCTTTCTTTGGCTTCCATATCCTGGAGCAACTCCCCTGTCAATTCACAGATAAAAGTTCCTGATGGGATGGAGCATAAGCACCTAACACCCCATCCCTTATTTTTTGTCTTGAAAACCTCTAGTGGGAGTTTTATACCATGTTGACTGACTCTGTTATAACAAGTAGAAGGGCACTTGCATGATCTACCACACTCATAAATGAGAGGCTTTGTTTCTACAAGAACCCCATTATGATTGAAAGGGATTTTCCCTCCATTTTTTTCTGTACATGGACATTTCGAGAAACTTGAGCATCCATTGGTGCATTCACATCCATGAGCAGGTGCCGGCTTATAACGTCGAGGATACTCCATACTGGTTTTGTATTGAAATCCAGGGGGTCTCTCATTATCAATTGTATTGTCAGCATAAATGCCTGCCCCTTCAGAAATATCATTTAGACGAATACCTTCGCGTGCTTTTGCTTTAGAAAATTTCTTCAGTTCTTTCATCGCAAGCTCAGGTTGCCCCTCTTTTCTTTCCAGTTTATACTTAAAGACATGCGCGCCATGACACCCTCGTTCTTTCCAGAAGTTCTTCACAAAGTATAATCCGTCATACACCAATGCAGGGGACATGTTCATCTTTACCTCAGACCAACTTTGCCCGTTGGTTTCTTTAAACCCACGAATTACCCGGACCAGAGTTCCTTTAACCATACTGTTTTTCAGTGCAAGGTTACCTCGCTTGAGCACTTGATCTGTAGCCTTCTTTCCTCGTCCTGGTTCTCCTCCTTGACCGGTGTAGATCAAAATGTTCGATCCATCCATCTTGTCATCATACCCTCCAGAAGCCACAATGCTAGTAGCAAGAATCTTACCACCCCTACGCATGTAGTCTATACCACCCTGTGTTTGGTGATGCATTCCAATAACACATAGCTCCATTCGATAATGATATTTATCACCAACCTCAACTCCTGGTACATTCCCCAATCTTTTGCGCCCGTTGTTGATCAATTTGTTTTCCTCCTTCATAATTTGCCACGACCTATAATCAATGCGTCTAACGTGAGTACCATCTTTCGACTTTCCTTCCTCATTCTCGCGCAACAAGTTCCTACATATTTCGCGAAATGTACTTAATGTCTCTTTAACCTTACTTGGTGTAGCATTATCAACAAGGGGTTCTTTACGTGGCCTCTTATTAATGGGTTTTTCAAATTCTTCTTCTTCTTCTTGATTACCCTTTCTTCCACAACCACTAGAGAAATCTCTTTTTGCCGATTTTCGTCGTTGAGGGAAATTGTTATTTGAAGACATTATTGAATGAATGATCCTCTTCTTTGTATTGATGCTGTTAATATAAATTTCCAAAGTTAGAAAACTGAACTAAATTGCAAACTAACCAAGTTTAATACTTGAATGTTTGATGAAATGTGTAGAAAAGTAGTAAACAAAATGGTGGGTTTTCTTGCTATTTGTAAGAAAATCAAGAATGTGTTTCCTTGGAAATAAAGAAAAAGAAGACCATGAAAGGAAAGAATGCAAGAAACCACATACCTGATTCTTGATTTCAACCCAAGAAGAAGAAGATAGAAGAAGAATTGCTTCACTTCACTTGAGTATGGTTTCTTGATGGTTTTCTCTCCCTTTTACTGAAGAGTAGTGTAGAGAGACTGAGAGAGAGAGAGAGCAGAGCAGAGCAGAGCACACAATTCATACAAATGCCTTGTTTTCCGGAATAATGTTCATTTAATGAGGAATTATTTCATACACGTTTCATGTTATGGTTTGGTGTGGTGCAGCTGAACTGAAATTATATACTCACACCTTCTTGTCAATGCACTCTCTGTAGTCTGTAACTCTGTACTACAGTACTAGTGTAAATGTGTATATATTTGTATGTATTTCACACCAACAATACCAATACACTCTGTATGTATGTTTTAAGCATATACAATTTAAAATATCGCAATATTTCGTTGGCATATTCTTGACATTTTAGAATTAAACTGAAATATTTTCGGAATTTGGTGGCTTTTGTTGGTGTCAAATATCCGTTTATTCCGGTCTTTCAGAAATTTGAGTATTGGCCAAAAATTGGTAATTTATGTTATTTTCTATTTGATTATCAACAGTGTTTATGTGATTATATTTCCGTGAGGCGCTACAAATTGGTATCAAGAGCCGAAGGTTATTCCTTTGGGTTGTAGAAGGGATTGCAGAACATTGTTTGTAGGGTTTTATTCGGTTTTAGGAATCTGTCCAGATTCGACACCCTGTGGTAAAACGGACATAACTTTGTGCTCGGATATCGAAACCTCGATCCGGATACGATGAAAGAAGATGATTGGAAGAAATTGAATCGGCAAGCATGTGGGTCTATACGATTGTGTTTGGCAAAGGAACAAAAGTACTTTGTTATGAAGGAAACCTCTGCAAAGGAGCTCTGGAAGAAGTTGGAAGATAAGTATATGACAAAAAGTATTCAAAATAAACTCTTCTTGATCAAACAACTTTTCCGGATGAATTTGAGACCAGATATTAGTTTGTCTAAACATATTGATGAATTCAACAAACTACTTGCTGATTTACTGAATCTCGATGAGAAAGTCCCTGAGAATTATCGCTTTGTGTTTACTAAATTCCCTTCCAGAAGAATATGAACATCTTGTTACTACTTTGTTAACGGAAAAAGAAGAGTTGGAGTATGATGCGGTCGCTACAGCTTTGCTTAATTATGAGTACAAGAGAAAGGATTTGAAGATCCATAGAGATGCATCGTCTGAAGCTTTGACTGTAAGGGGAAGAAGTAAAGACCGTAAACCTAGTGGTAAGAGAGGTAAATCTCGATCTAAATCGAGAGGTGGTTCAAAAATTTCGGCTGATGAATGTGCCTTCTGTCATCAAAAGGGACATTGGGTTAAAGATTGTCCCAAAGCGAAAGCCAAAGACAAGATAAACACTACTGCGAACGTCGCCAAGAGTAATGATGAAGATTCTGATGAGTATTCTTTTTCCATGTTATCGTTGATTTGTTCTGCAGACGTATGGATTGTTGATTCAGCCTGCAGTTATCATATGTGTCCTAATAGGAATTGGTTTTCTAGCTTTTCAAAGTTGGAAGGTGGATCTGTTTATTTGGGTGATAATCATCCTTTAGCAGTCAAAAGGATTGGTAAAATCCGTGTGAAGATGTTTGATGGTATGGTTCGAGAATTGTGTGATGTTAGGTATGTTCCTAACTTGAAGAAGAATCTCATCTCTGCGGGTGACTTGGATACCAAATGTTATAAATTAACCATCGAACAAGGTATTCTTAAAGTTTTGTCTGGTGCTATGTGTATTAACCTATTTCTAGATTAATGCACTACTAGGTCAGGTCGCTGGGAGACTTGACCAAAAGGGAAGTTTTAGGTCGGGGTGGCTGCACCTCGTTGAGATCGAGATTGCCTACGTACTCTTAGCTTGAGGGAATTGAACTTTATTATAGTAGTGGTGATACAAAATGGGAGCTCGATAATGGAGAGAGCTCAAGAGAGAGATGAGACCTGAGAAGTGAGGTCTCATGAGAGAGTGTTGAGGTCTTGTGTATGATTCACCATGAGACCATGAGAAGATGAGTAGTTTGCCTTTATATTTATAGGCTACAATGTAACTCCATTCTTAGCAATTAATAGGGTAATAATGGGGAAAATATCTTTGTAATAATAAGGCTTAACTTTGTAACTTGTGCCATCAAGAGAGAGCCCATTAGATGTTGACATGTGGCACCATGATGGACGGTAGAGATGGTGCCACATGTATGTTGTATATAGTAACCCTACACTATGGTTGTGATGAAGGCAATGAAAGAAGGTAACTTGTACTTCTTAAAGGGGAGTATTATTACAAGTGATGCTGCAGTTACTGAGTCTGCAGGTGATTCTCTCAATACTACTAAGTTGTGGCACATGCGTTTAGGGCATGTTAATGAGAAATCTTTGCAAAATCTAGCCAAGCAAGGATTGTTGAAAGGTGTCAAGACCTGCAAATTAGATTTCTGTGAACATTGTGTTATGAGCAAGAAAACAAGAGTCAAGTTTGGCACTGCTATCCATCGTACTCGTGGGACTCTTGATTATGTTCACTCGGACGTGTGGGGACCTTCCAAGCAAACATCATTGGGAGGTATGTTTTATTACGTCACTTTTGTAGATGATTATTCAAGACGTGTATGGGTGTACACCATTAAGCATAAAGATGAGGTCTTGAATGTGTTCCTGAAGTGGAAGAAGATAATTGAAACTCAGACTGGCAGAAAGATCAAAACGCTCCGTACAGATAATGGAGGTGAGTACAAATCTGATCCGTTCTTGCAAGGATATCAAGATGAAGGTATTATGAGACACTTCACGGTTAGAGGTACGCCGCAACAAAATGGGGTGGCAGAACGCATGAATCATACATTACTGGAGAGGGTATGATGTATGTTGTCTAATCCTGGGTTAGGCAAGGCGTTTTGGGCTGAGGCTGTGACATATGTTTGCCATCTCATTAATAGGTTGCCTTCAGCTGCAATTGATGGAAAAACTCCAATGGAGGTATGGTCTGAGAATCCTGCTACTGATTATGATAGGCTACATGTTTTTGGATGTCCTGCTTACTTTCATGTAAAAGAAAGCAAGTTGGATCCTCGAGCCAAGAAATCTATATTCTTGGGTTTTGCAGAAGGTGTAAAAGGCTATAAGTTATGGGATCCTGAATCTCATAAAATTGTGCTTAGCAGGGATGTGACTTTTGACGAGGCTTCCATGTTGAAGTCGAAGATCTTTCGGCAGGTGGAGAGTATTTGCAGCGGGTGGAGTTTGATGTTACTTCACGTGATCCAGATAGTATTGTATCTGCAGATGAGGTACCTACTGATTCCACAGTAAGTACAAATATTTCAGGTGATCAGGAAGACACAGATGATGAGACTGCGACAGATACAAATAATGTGGAGACTCTAGTACGAGAGTCAATTGCAACAAATAAAGGAAAATGAAATGTTACAGTTCCTCCAAGGCTAAGAGATTGTGTGGCTTATGCACTTTTAGTAGTTGAAGTAGATGTTCCTTCTACCTATAGAGAAGCAATACAAAGTACCGAATGTGAACAATGGAAGAAGGCTATGAGTGAAGAGATGCATTCTCTTCATAAGAATAATACTTTGGAGCTATGTGTGTTACCGAAAGGTAAGAGAGCTATTGGGTGCAAATGGGTTTACACAAAGAAAGAAGGATCTCCTAGTGATGGTGTGCGTTTCAAGGCAAGGTTAGTTGCGAAAGGATATGCTCAGAAGGAAGGTATTGCTTATAATGAGGTTTTTTCTCCAGTTGTGAAACATTCTTCCATTCGTATTATCTTGGCCTTGGTTGCACAGTTTGATCTTGAGTTAGCTCAACTTGATGTGAAAACTGCGTTTATGGATGGTGATTTAGAAGAGGAGATCTATATGACTCAGCCGAATGGGTTTAAGGTTGCAGAGAAAGAAGATTGTGTGTGTAAACTGAAAAGGTCTTTGTATGGGTTGAAGCAGTCTCCTAGACAGTGGTACAAGAGATTTGATCGGTTTATACTAGGGCAGCAGTACACTCGAAGCCAATATGGTCCGTGTGTCTACTTCCGTAAGCTTCGTGATGGTTCATTTATATATTTGCTCTTATATGTTGATGACATGTTAATAGCCTCTATGAGATTGATAAGTTGAAGAGCCAGATGAGTACTCAGTTTGAGATGAAAGATCTAGGTGAAGCTAAGAAGATCCTTGGCATGGAAATCAAGAGAGACAGGGTGAATGGCACTGTGAGCTTGTCTCAACAAGCATATTTGAAGAAGGTGTTACAACGTTTTGGGATTAATGGTGACACTAAGTTTGTAAGTACACCTCTTGCCCCTCACTTCAAACTTTCAGGATCTATGTTTCCTAGTACAGATCAAGAACGTAAGGACATGGCTCAGGTTCCATATGCTAGTGCAGTAGGAAGCTTAATGTATGCGATAGTGTGTATGAGGCCCGACATTTCACAGGCAGTCAGTATGGTTAGTCAGTACATGCATGATCCCGGTAAAGGGCACTGGCAAGCGGTGAAATGGATTCTACGGTACATCTTGGGTACTTTAGATGTGGGTTTACTTTTTGAGAAGGATGTGTGTAAGAGCCAATTTTGTGTTGGTTATGTGGATTCAGATTATGCAGGGGAGATCTGGATAAGAGACGTTCTACTATTGGTTATGTGTTCACTATTGCTGGAGGACCGGTAAGTTGGAGGTCTACTTTGCAGTCTACAGTTGCATTGTCAACAACTGAGGCAGAGTACATGGCTATTACTGAAGCCATTGAGGAAGCTATTTGGCTTCAAGACCATCTTGTGGTCTGGGTGTGATACAAGACCATCTTGTGGTCTTTTGTGATAGTATGGGTGCCATTTGTTTGGCTAAGAATTCCGTTCATCATGCACGTATGAAGCACATTGATGTTCGTTTTCACTTTGTACGTGAGATCATTGAAGAAGGTGACATCTTATTAGAGAAGATTGACACCAAAGATAATCCTGCAGACATGTTGACGAAGATTGTGTCTGGGGTCAAGTTCCAACATTATTTGGACTTGATCAACATCCTTCATGTGAATTAAGGCCCTTTGGGGCGGTGGCCCTTAGGGGCGTGTGGGCAAAGATGAGTTGATGCTTGTGTAGAGAAGAACTACGAGAGGCTTGATCCCGGTGCAGAGGGTACGTAGGCAACTACTTCGTGGTGCAGCTCGTGTGAGAAGAAGAAGTTCGAATGTGCTCGTGTGTGATCGGCTCAAATTTGTGAAATCTTCGCCGAGGTGGAGAATTGTTGAGAACAAGGCCCAAGCCCGTTGTGGAAACCAATTAATGTAAGAGTCTGATTAGGAATCAGAGTTAGATTTCTAAATAACAACATGTGTCCTTAAAGGACTTGAATTAGTTTCTAATGTTGAATTCAATTCCATTAGAAACTGTGTATAACCTTTTGGTTATAAATAGGGATTGTGGCCATGGGTAATGTATATGTGTGAGATTCAGATCTGTGTAGTGGAAAACCGATATTACGGTTTTCGTGTATAATTGTTCTTCATCTTCTCAAACATCAATAAAGCTATTCTCACTTTGTTCCGTGGACGTGGGCAAACGCCGAACCACGTAATTTTCTTGTGTTTTGTTATTTACATTGTTTATTATTCTCAATTATGGTGTGTGTGTTATTTTCTATTCGATTATCAACAGTTTTTATGTGATTACATTTCCGTGAGGTGCTACATTTTAGACTATGGTTCATTGTTTCTAAGTAAAGAAAAAAAAAAGAGTAATGTGATATGTCTATGAAATTTCTTTACTTGAAGAGTTGAAGACATATTTTCACCTTCTTTGAAAACTGAACACCATATTTTCCTTGTTAAGGTGAAAGGGTCTAAACAAGTAAAGAGGGAGTTTTGCATTTTTCCTATTAAGGAAAGAAGCGTTTCTTTTGTTCAATATATGCCAGTCTTATTCCCACATTTCTGTGACTCTGACGACTATCGGTAAGTCATGGAGTGATGGAGACTATGCCGTGTGGTCCTAAAGCGGCAATGCAGATACGCAATACCTTTTTTGGCTCTGGGATGGCTAGAGCCATCTGAATGACCTTCCACAAAACAGTTGGATACACTACTACACGCATTACTATAAAATGTTATAGATACTAATTGGATATGGATATCTCTCTATTCATCTGAATGTGCATGTCACACTATCCAAAATCATACCTTATGTCAACTGCAGTTTGCTGGACAAAAGATTTATAGCACAGAATAATCTCTTCCTGTTGAATCTGGTTATTGCTGGATGTAGATATTGCAGAACATCTGCAAGGACCTTCATGACTAACCAACATGGCTATTCATAGTCGCAACTTAGAGTCCTCAAGTTACATCCACCGCGCCCCACTTTCGTATATATGCATGCAATTTATTTAATGCTAAATCAAGGAAGCATAAGAAAATTATATGATTCACCTTCACCATTAATTCTAAAAGCTAATAGGCTGAAATCTCTTCAAACCCTCCAAAACTTCGAGCGAGCCATTTCCCTGTTCTCTTCCAACTTCAGTCCATCATGAATGTGGTACAATTAAGTATGGATCCCCTTCAAGCAGTTATGAAACCATTCTTAAGTCATCCATATTCCATCATAGCCATTCAAGATGACTTTTACGATCTCAAAAACTGAGAAATGACTTGGTCATCCATTAATCCATCTGGCAATAAATTTAGTTTACAACAAATAATGCTAACTTGTAATAATCCTGTAGTTTATCCTCACAAATTTTCACATATAAGGTAAGTCCAATCTCAAGAAAGATAAAATCAAGAGTTTGAAATGGCGTGGTTCTCCTCTCTCTCTCTCCACAAAATCTCTTCTCTTCATTCCTGCAGGATCTTTTCCTCAAGCTGTTGATGAAAAGAACTTCTAAAAGCATCTTCAGGGTTGAAACTCTACCTCCATAACACCTGAATATGAAAAGGGATTATATCTTAAATGATTTGCGCAGAAAAATATCGTAGTCCAGAAATATATAACACAGCTTTTGTAAGTGGAATGGTTTGCAAGGTATCCAACTCTACGTTCTACAACACAAGCTTACTGCATTACTGCTTATTATTACCGTTGACGGAATTTATGACGGAATTTATTATTACCAGTCTCTAGGTGTCAGTTGGGCTCAACTGGTAAAACCTCTGGGTGATGATACCAGAGGTCTGGGGTTCGAATCCCGCCAGCATTACCGAGTTACTGATCTCATTAAAAACAGGCTTACCAAACCATTTTTGCGAATGAGCCTGTGGCTCAATGGTAGCACCCCTCTCACAAAGTGGAGAGGTTGTGGTTTCGAAACACGTCAACAGCTGATTGTTGATATAAGTTTACACACGTAATTTAAAGGGGTAAGGGTCCCCTCAACCCTAATTGCCAATCAAAAAAAAAAAAATGCTACAGATGCTTCAAAATGCATATGAAAATAAACAAGGGTTGAAAACAAGAATAAGAGATAAGTTCCCCTTCTTTAATAATCGACAAACATACTATATAGAGTGGTATAGTACCGAAGAAATTGGCTAAGAGCTGCCTGAACTACATTACTTACTAGAAGCAATCTAAGCTGACAAGGCTCTAAGCCTCGGGTTATTTCTTAAAAGGAAAAAAAGAATATCTGAATTTACAAAGATTCGAGAGTAAAATAAAGAAAGAGTTACAGTTTTGTCATTATAAAGGACTTGTTTTCATTACTAGAATTAGTAAGGGGGTACGGACTTTGAGTAAAAGCATTTCAAAGAAGACGGTCAGGAGAACATCTATGTAGGTAGATCCGTTCTAACAATTTGTGTATGGAACATATCAATTTTCTAATAAAACAAAACTCTCCATTCAAAAAAAGAACAAACACATTTCCAATGACGAAAGGAAATGAGATGCCTTGTTCATAACAATTCTTGGTATACACCGCTATGCACCGAGTCAAGCACAGCTGCACAGAATTTGCATTTTATTTCACACGTGCCAACTGGCATACATGACTGGTCCGACATATTACCTAGTAAACAGAGTTACTCATTTTGAACCGATATAGCAATACATGCTAGCAACTCTAGAATTAAGGTTTCCGTTGGCAACAATAAGACAGGTCTTCCCTGATTGTATAGGTGCTACCTATGCCCCTTATTATTAACCTTAGTTTAAATAAACAGATCAAATAATTATAAATTTGAGATTTTGGTACTAGGGCTGTCTAAGGCAAAGAAAAATAAAGTTGCATCCAGCCTTTCATGATAATTATTGGTAAATCAATTAAGCATAAGAAAATATTATTGTCACTTTAAGAAAGAATAACATTAGCAAAGCATGATCTCAATAGTCTACCTATTCAGATAATGGCTGTAAACAAACGGCCTTCTTCAGTTGTTGAAGAATGTGAAAGAATTATTCGGTATTTTTATGGACTAGGAACCCATCTGAATGCAAGCTCATCACTGTCAATTGGAACAAAGTATGCAAACTTATAGCCAAGGTGGTACTGGCCTGAGACTTCTCAAAGTTCATGCTAATGAAGCTTACATGGGGAATGCTCACTGAGAACAGCATTTGAGCATCATAAATTAAGGGAAAATACCTATGAAGCTGGGGGATTTTATTCTTCAAAAAATTCAGTTGTACTACAAGGTATCAAGTGGGCAATGCTAGCTATTGAAGAAAACTCTCAATGGGAGATTGGTGACGGAAAATACATTAATGTTTCGAAAGATAATTGGGTTAGCAGCCAAGCTCTTAAGGACAATATACATGGCGGTTTTTGTTTATGGTGAAAGTTCAAATGTAAGCTCTCAAAGTAAATTGAAATGAATTCATGGAACTTCTCTCCTCAGATAGTCAGATGTCACAGCCTGCAATCTCCCAACTCGAACCATCACAATAAAAAGATATGGAGGCATACCACTAATGGGAAGTTCACAGTTGCTACGGCTTTTGAGGCTATAAGAGAAAAGGAAAGTAAACCCCCTTGGGCCAACTTCTTAATTGCATCGAACACTCACCCTAGCATTAAGGCGATCGCATATAAAATATTTCATCGGAAAATTGCTACTGATGATGTACTCCAAAGCAAGGGATTCATGATCATTTCCAGGTGCCGTCATTGCCATAACAGCTCAGAAACTCAGGATCATTAGCTCTTTCATTGTACATTTGCCTTAGATTTCTGGTCACAAGCTGCCTTTTTTTTTTTTTGGCCTTGAACACTACCCCAAGTTCAATTTCTTAAGTTATTAAAGCATGTAGCACTCGAAGCCCCCTTGTCAGATCTTTATGGCAAACTTATGAACTAGCTGGTCTTGTGGGAGTATGGAAAGACAGGAACCAGATTGTTTTCAACAATGGCAGAGCTGACCTTGGCCAGATAATGAGAGTCCTTAGAAGAGAAGTGCTCCATACCTACTCTCTTAGGCTCTTAGCAAGGAGGGTATAGACAACAACTCACATGATAGACTATGCCCGACCAGACTCCAACTAGATGTACGACTCAGACGACCACCTACTCCTCTTGAGTGATACTGGAGTACTAGCTACCACCATGCAGGGGAATTATCAAAGCGAAGGTAGATGGTGCCAGCAAAGGCAACCCTGGCAAGCAGGGTGGGGAGCCATCTTCAAGGATCGCAATGCAGAGACTATTGGTGTCTATATTGGGGGACTAGGAGATGCTACCAACTACATCGCAGAGACTTGGGCTATCATTGCAGCTGTAGAGAAAGCAGTAGAACAAGGTTGGCAATACCTATGTGTACAGAGTGACTCCACCTCAGTAGTTCACTCCTTTCAACTTGATCAGGTTCATTGGAGTTCTAGAAAGTGTTGGAACTCAGTGAAGAACAAACTGGAATGGCTAAATATCACAACCACTTGGAGAGAAGCCAATTTTAGTGGGGATGCTTGTGCCAACAGAGGAGTGACATAGCCCAAAGGTGATATACAGTGGTGAACAAGCAGACCTAATTTCCTTACAAATCTTCAATGGCCTCTTGTAACTTATTATCGATCCAGGACTTGACTCCTACGCTGTCTTTTAATTCTTTTGGTTCTTTGTAAACTTTTCTCTTTATTAATATGATCACCCTTTAGCAAAAAGATAAGAAAATATTATATTTCACCTTTACTTTTTTAAAAGCTACCATTGTGGTTATTGTTCCCTTGAGATTAGGTGTAGAGGGTTGTCTATAACATCTTATAAAGCTCAATCCAGCTCTACCAAGATCATAACAACCTTGAGAAGAAGAATTTATCTTCCTTCACTTTGGGACCAAAGCTACATTCTATCAAAATTCCGGAAGACATATAAACCTAATTAGATGGTCCATAAATCAAATTGATTCATGATTCACAACTGGAAGATAAAGACATCACAAAATTTAATGTATATACTACATTCAGCTAGGCTATTAATTTTTCAGCAATGCACTCGTGAAAATGAGTTGTCTTGTAGGTAGCAAGAATTCAACAAAAATAAGTTGAGCGCTTTTGGGTTGTAAAAATGTAAAATCACTCAGCGATCAGCACTAACAATATGCTAATTTATACTTGAAGAAATGCCCAGAATGTGGCAATCAGGATGACAAATGTAGCAGCTTAATATTACTAAAATAAAAATGATAGCATCAATAACTTCGACAATCAGGTATAGAGACAAACTTTTAAGGCGTGTATATATAACTAATAACTCTAAACAGGTTAAGCAACTTAAAAATGAGTGAAGAAGGAAACTTTCCACGTACCTTTGAATTTAAACAAATCTTCCATTACAGTCAGCCTCAATACATCCTACCAGTGCATTCTGAAGATCCACAGTAGCAATTCTTCTTCTTGATATTGCCGTCACAGTCAAAAACTTGATCCACCTTATAGTGGTAATTATATGTTAATTCCTGTAAAGGAGGAATATTTGCAACAGCAAAGAACATTATGTGAGGCACCCGCTTGTCATGGTGGTCGTACAGGACATTTTGCGCATAAGGATTAGGAGAGCAACTATGGTTTATGAATCTCCCTACATTCCCACATTTTGCTGCATCAATGGTGAAACCGCCATTTTCCACAGTTGCACACACAGAACTGGATCTTAGTCCAGTCAAGATGTTTGAGAGTTCCCACAAGAGACCATGGTCATCATTATTGTTGCCAATATCAAACAAGTACTCATCGGCCCCTGTCCTTTCTTCGGCTTCCATATCCTGGAGCAACTCCCATGTATATTCACAGATAAAGGTCCCTGATTGGATGGAGCTTAAACACCTAACACCCCAGCCCCTATTTTTTGTCTTGAAAACCTCTAGTGGGAGTTTTATACCATGTTGACTGACTCTGTTATAACAAGAAGTGGGAGGGCAGTTGCATGATCTACCACATTCATAAATGAGAGGCTTTGTTTCTACAAGTGCCCCATTATGATTGAAGGGGATTTGCCCTCCATTCTTTTCAGTGCACGGACATTTCGTAAACTTGAACAGCCATTGATGAATGCACATCCCTGAGCAGGTGTCGGATTATAACGCTGAGGATATTCCATCCTTGCTTTGTATTGAAATTGAGGTCTCTCATTATCAATTGTATTGACAGCAGCAATGCGCATTTTCTCTGCCCCTTCTGAAATATCATACACGCAAATGCCCACAAGTGCGCTTGCCTTGTAAGATTTCTTCAGTTTCTTCATCCCAATCTCATGTTGTCCTTCTTTTCTTTCCAATTTAAACTTAAACACATTTGTATTATAACACCCTTGTTCTTTCCAGAAGTGTTAGAGAAACAGGTGACAGACCCTGTCAGACCATTTCCTTGATTGAATGAACTAAGTGTGTAAAACACTTAGTCCCACATGAGTTGTGGGAAGTGAGTAAAGATGTATAAATACAAAATAATAACACTAAGGGTGTAGCCCTTTGGGTTACCAAGTTTTCGCGCGATAGCGCAAGGCTATACACTTAGTGGTCCACCACACACACGCGCGCGCGCGCGCCGCCGCGGCCGACTCGGTTCGTGTTCGTGTTCGTGATCGGGCTTGGGCTATGTGGTGGTTGATAAGTTATCTTATCTTTTTGGTCCACCACTTATTTAGTTAAGTTGTGAACAGGTTCACAGGATCATGTTACATCTTTGCCTTAACAGATGTGTCTGTTCAAAATGAAACAGTACGTCCCTTGGGCTTTAAACGTTTCATAAGTCTGCCAAGAGTTGCACCTGTTGAGAGAAAACGTTCTCCAACAGGTGCGTGTCTGTTGTGAACAGGCACGACTTAGCCTATAAATTGCGTGTTGTTCTGGCCAGTAAACATACAATCAATACAGACTAAGTCTGCTTCTCTCTCTCTCTGTAAAGTATTCGAAGGTTCTTCTTGTTTGTTCGCCAGAGCTCTGCTATTACAGTGCAGTCTAGCAGAGCGTTGAATAGTTGTATCTTGGGAGACTATCGTCCAGTACCTGTTTGCACCAGTAGCAGGGACGTAATATTGTCTTAAGGATATTGCTTTGGCAAGCCTCTATTCCATCTCCTTAATCCTTCATACTGTGTAGTAAGTGTTACTGTTATTGTTGAATTCAATTAATAAATATATTACTTGTTTCTGTTTTAGTGTATTCTCCATTTCTGTAATTCGTGTACATTGTATTCCTGAGTTCACATAATATTATACCAACAGACTTAAGACAATATTACAAGTTGGTTTTTGTGTGAAATAATAGGAAACATGACGAGCAGTTCTTCTTTGAAGACTACTGAAGTGTCTGATCTGACTAAGATCAAGATCATCACTCCTCAAGACAAGCCAGAGAAATTCAAGGGTGTGGATTTCAAGACATGGCAGAGCAAGATGTTGTTCTATCTGACCACTCTCGGTTTGGCAAAGTTTTTAACTGAAGATACTCCTAAGCCCAAACCTGGTCAGACTGCTGAAACAGACAAGGAAGTGTTCCAGGCTATTGAAGCATGGAAGCATTCTGATTTCCTTTGTCGAAATTATGTTCTGAATTCGCTTGATGAAGTGCTGTACAAGGTTTATAAACCTATTGTTACTGCCAGATTACTGTGGGAGGCTCTGGAAAAGAAATACAAGACTGAAGATGCTGGTCTCAAGAAATTTGTGGTCGATAAATTTATGGACTACAAAATGATTGATTCCAAGTCTGTTTCTGATCAAATTCAAGAACTCCAGATCATATTACATGAAGTCCATGCTGAGGGCCATGTAATTGGTGAGTCTTTTCAAGTGGCAGCACTCATTGGGAAACTGCCTCCTTCTTGGAAAGATTTCAAGCATTATCTGAAACATAAGCGAAAGGAAATGTGTCTGGATGATCTAATAGTGCGACTGAAGATTGAAGAGGACAACAGGGGTACTGAAACCCGAAGTACGTTTGAGGCTAAGGCACATGTGGTGGAGACCTCAAAGCAAAGTAAGACTTCCTCTAAGAAGAGGAAGAAGAATCAGTCCAACAATGCACCCAAGGACAAAGGTCAGAAAAAGTTCAAAGGGGGCTGTTTTGTTTGTGGTAAGAAAGGTCACTTGGCCAAAGATTGCAGGCACCGCAAAGACGAAAAAGCTCCTGAGGCGAACATGACTGACATATCCAGGGAGATTGACAACATGCACCTGTCTGCGGTGGTTTCTGAAGTGAACTTGGTATCTAATACCAAGGAATGGTGGATAGACACTGGGGCTACCCGTCATATCTGTGCTGACAAGAGTCTCTTCTCTACCTACCAGAAGATGGAGCATGAAGAAAAGCTCTTTATGGGCAATTCTGCAGTTTCAATGGTTGAAGGCTATGGGAAAGTGGTTCTGAAATTCACTTCTGGACACAAAGTCACTCTCAATGATGTTCTCCATGTACCTGACATCAGGAAGAACCTCGTGTCTGGTTCTGTCCTTAGTAAGAAAGGTTTCAAAATGGTCTTTGAGTCAGATAAGTTTGTGCTGACCAAAGGTGGGATGTATGTGGGAAAGGGGTATCTAAGTGATGGCCTCTTTAAGGCAAATGTAGCCGTTGTTGAAACCAACAAGGCAAAAGTGTATTCTGATTCTATGAATAAAAATAATTCTTCTTACTTGCTTGAGTCACCACATTTATGGCATGACAGATTAGGTCATGTTAATTACAGGAAAATGAAGAAACTAGCAAGTTTAGGATTAATTCCTAAATTTGACATAGAGAAAACACATAAGTGTGAGACTTGTGTGGAAGCAAAATTTGCTAAACAACCTTTTCATTCGGTTGAGAGAAGTACTCAGCCACTAGGTTTAATACATACTGATTTATGTGATTTTAAATCACTTCCAACACGAGGTGGGAAGAAGTATTTTATCACATTTATTGATGACTGTACTCGCTACTGTTATGTATATTTACTTAACAGTAAAGACGAGGCAATAAGTGCTTTTATAAAGTACAAAAATGAAGTTGAGAATCAGTTAGATAAGAAAATCAAGATCATAAGATCTGATAGAGGGGGTGAATACGAATCACCATTCGTACAAGTCTGTGCTGAAAATGGAATAATCCATCAAACCACAGCACCCTACTCACCTCAGCAAAATGGTGTTGCTGAAAGGAAGAACAGAACGTTAAAAGATATGATTAATATCATGCTTATAACTTCTGGTCTACCTGAGAACCTGTGGGGGGAAGCTCTACATATGTCTAATCACATATTAAACAGAGTACCACACAAGAAAACTGAAACCATTCCATATGAGTTATGGAAAGGACGACAACCCAATTATAAATACCTTAAAGTGTGGGGGTGTCTGGCCAAAGTAATGGTTCCTCCACCCAAGAGAACTAAACTTGGGCCTAAAACAGTTGATTGCTATTTTTTGGGTTTTGCCCAAAACAGTAGTGCATACAGATTTTTGGTATTTAAATCTGAAAATAGTGACATAAGTGTTAACACTATTATTGAGTCTCGTGATGCTACATTCTTCGAGAGTGTCTTTCCTCATAGGAAAGATCATGTAGATAAAACTCCAAAACGGACACATGAGGTGTCTAATGGAACAAATGAACCAGATGACAATTCAGATGAGCCTGAATTGGAAGAGCCCAGACGCAGTAAAAGGGCAAGAACTTCGAAGTCATATGGTCCAGATTTCTTAACTTATATGTTAGAAACTGAACCTAGGACATATAAAGAAGCTATGTCTTCTCCGGATGCTCCACTTTGGAAGGAAGCAATTGCAAATGAGATTGAATCCATCCAAAGCAACAATACCTGGGAATTGGTTGATCTTCCACCAGGAAGTAAAACCATGGGGTATAAGTGGATATTCAAACGAAAACTGAAACCAGATGGTTCGGTGGATAAGTATAAAGCTAGACTAGTAGCAAAAGGATATCGTCAAAAGGAAGGTTTAGACTATTTTGACACATACTCACCAGTAACGAGGATAACATCAATTAGAATGTTAATCGCGATTGCAGCCATATTTAATATGGAAATACATCATATGGATGTTAAAACTGCATTCTTATATGGTGACTTAAAAGAGGAGATTTATTTGGAACAACCAGAAGGTTTTCAAGTCAAAGGGAAAGAAAACAAAGTGTGTAAACTGGTTAAATCCCTCTATGGTCTTAAACAGGCTCCAAAACAATGGCATATAACCATCGATGGAGTCATGATAAAGAATGGGTTCCAAAGCAATGAATGTGACAAATGTGTCTATTTCAAGAAAGTAGGCGAGGCTTACGTCATTGTTTGTTTATATGTCGACGACATGCTCATTTTCGGGACTAACAATGAAGTCATTATGTCTACGAAAAAAATGCTCAAAAACAACTTTGAAGTGAAAGATCTAGGTGTGGCAGATATTATCTTAATTGGGCTATCTCAAACTCATTATATTGAAAAAATGATAGAGAGGTTCAAACATCATGGAATAAAAAAGACAAATACACCTTTTGTTCCAAATATGGTATTACATAAAAATCATGGTCCTATCATTGATCAACTCGAGTACTCTCGAATCATTGGTAGTTTAATGTACGTCAAGAACTGTACAAGACCAGATATTGCCTATGCAGTTGGTAAACTAAGTCGGTTTACTAGTAATCCAGGCCGAAAACACTGGAATGCTCTTTTGCGAGTTTTAGGGTATTTAAAAGATACACCTAATTATACCTTAAACTATGGAAGATATCCAAGTGTTGTTGAAGGTTATACTGATGCAAATTGGATTTCTGATTCAGGAGAATCCAAAGCAACCAGTGGGTATGTGTTTACTTTGGGAGGTGGTGCAGTGTCATGGCGATCTGCAAAACAAACCTGCATAGCAAGATCCACAATGGAATCTGAATTCATAGCTTTAGATAAAGCAGGTGAAGAAGCTGAGTGGCTTAGGGGTTTCTTAGAAGACATCCCATTATGGCCGAAACCTGTGTCGACCATATGTATCCATTGTGACAATCAAGCAGCTCTAGGAAGAGCTCAAAGCTTTATGTATAACGGTAAATCACGACATATACGTCGTAGACATAATACCGTGAGGCAGTTACTCTCACATGGAGTAATCTCCATTGATTATGTGAAGTCAAAAGATAACCTTGCGGATCCATTTACTAAAGGTTTATCTAGAGAGAAAATTGACTGCGCATCGAGGGGAATGGGGCTAACGCCTCAATAACCACGAGTTACCTTATACGGAAACCTAACCTAGCGACTGGAGATCCCACGGACTAGGTTCAACAGGACAACCAGTTCTGAGTAACTCACCAGGAGCACTTGGGAGAATTTTCTCTATCCCATTCCCATGATGCAACAAGTGCAACCTACAGTGTCGTTCAGGATAAGCTATGCTTTTAATGACGCCTATATCTTGTGAAATACAAGTGGGGTATAGTAGGATACCCTTGATAGGAGCGGTCACCTATGTTAGTGAGAGCTGGGTCGGCTCTATGAGATTTCTTAAAGGCAGAATATCTCTAGTAGCACTCGCAGAACCTAAGATTGTTCAGGGCCAAAATGAACACAACCGAGAATTAAACAAGAATCGGGATAACATTGTGCATGGCTTATTGTCTTGGTTTACACCAACAGCTGACAGTTCAAGATGAAATATTTCACTGATTAGCTAAGTAAATCCGATAGGTCTATGCTACGGAAGGTTCAAAGTGAAATATCTACCTATCCCGAGGCAATGTTGTTCCAACATACTCTTCGAAGAAGCTTTTTTGAGAATGTGTAGACAGATTTCATTCAATGTGGGGGATTGTTAGAGAAACAGGTCTGACAGACCCTGTCAGACCATTTCCTTGATTGAATGAACTAAGTGTGTAAAACACTTAGTCCCACATGAGTTGTGGGAAGTGAGTAAAGATGTATAAATACAAAATAATAACACTAAGGGTGTAGCCCTTTGGGTTACCAAGTTTTCGCGCGATAGCGCAAGGCTATACACTTAGTGGTCCACCACACACACGGGCGCGCGCGCGCCGCCGCGGCCGACTCGGTTCGTGTTCGTGATCGGGCTTGGGCTTGGGCTTGGGCTATGTGGTGGTTGATAAGTTATCTTATCTTTTTGGTCCACCACTTATTTAGTTAAGTTGTGAACAGGTTCACAGGATCATGTTACATCTTTGCCTTAACAGATGTGTCTGTTCAAAATGAAACAGTACGTCCCTTGGGCTTTAAACGTTTCATAAGTCTGCCAAGAGTTGCACCTGTTGAGAGAAAACGTTCTCCAACAGGTGCGTGTCTGTTGTGAACATGCACGACTTAGCCTATAAATTGCGTGTTGTTCTGGCCAGTAAACATACAATCAATACAGACTAAGTCTGCTTCTCTCTCTCTCTGTAAAGTATTCGAAGGTTCTTCTTGTTTGTTCGCCAGAGCTCTGCTATTACAGTGCAGTCTAGCAGAGCGTTGAATAGTTGTATCTTGGGAGACTATCGTCCAGTACCTGTTTGCACCAGTAGCAGGGACGTAATATTGTCTTAAGGATATTGCTTTGGCAAGCCTCTATTCCATCTCCTTAATCCTTCATACTGTGTAGTAAGTGTTACTGTTATTGTTGAATTCAATTAATAAATATATTACTTGTTTCTGTTTTAGTGTATTCTCCATTTCTGTAATTCGTGTACATTGTATTCCTGAGTTCACATAATATTATACCAACAAGAAGTCCTTCACAAAGTATAATCCGTCATACACCAATGCCGCAACCATGTTCATCCTTGCCTCAGACCAATTTTGCCCCTTGGTTTCTTTAAACCCACGGATAGCTCGGACTGGAGTTCCTTCTTCCATACTGTTTTTTAGTGCAAGGTTGCCTCGCTTGAGCAATTGATCTGTAGCCTTTTTTCCTCATCCTGGTTCTCCTCCTTGACCGGTATAGATCAAAATGTTGGAACCATCCATCTTGTCATCATACCCTCCAGAAGCCACAATGCTAGTAGCAAGAATCTTATCTCCTCTATCCATGAAATCTATACAGCCACGAGTTTGGTGATGCATCCCAATAAGACACAACTCCACTCTATAATGGTATTCATCGCCAACCTCAACTCCCGGTACATTCCCCAATTTCTTACCACTAATGTTGATCAATCTATTATTCTGCTTCATAATTTTCCATGCCGCAAAATCAACACGTCTAATACTAGTACCATCTTTCGATTTTCCCTCCTCACCATGCAAAAGTATCCTACATATTGTTTGAAACAAGCGTAGAGTGTCTTTAACCATAGTTAATATAACACCACCAGGTCTAACCAATTTCTTGTCTAACTTCAACCTAGTACATTCTCCATTACCTAATCTCCTCCTAACACCAATAGATTCACCACCACATTCTTCTTCCTCCCTTCCACAACCTTTAGGGAAACATCTTATCGCAGATTTTCGTCGTAGAGGGAAATAATTTGTAGACATGGTTGATGATCCTTCTTCTTACTTGCACACACCTTCACTAATCACTATAGTAGAAAAACAATGGAGTAAGTAAATATGGTAAAAATGACAACTTTAAAAGAAAAGATTTCAAAGCAAAAAACAAGTAAGTGAACCCTAACAATGTTTAAAATAAATGTTGATGAAATGTGTACAAATGTAGTTAAGAAATTTGCTTAATTAAAAAACAAGTAAAGGAATGTGTTTAACTGGAAAAGAAGAAGAATGCAAGAAAACCCAAACCTGATTTTTGATTTCCAAGGAAGAAGAAGAAGAAGATGAACAAGGATTATTGTTTCTTACTAGACTGGTTTTTTTGTTTTCAGTGAGAGAGAGAGAGAGAGAGAGAAAGCAGAGCAGTTGAACAGACTCAAGTACTTAACATGAATAAATACATACAACGTTGTCATTTTAATTTTATGGAAGTTTAAATTACGTAATTACCCTTCTTATATCCCACCACCACTGGCACTGGAGGCATAAAATAAAAACATTTACAAACTCCCCCCAGAAATGTATACTTGATTTTCAAAATTGCAACAATGTGCACTCTCTTAATATATGGAGTATATCGGCAAAGTCTTGTAAAATTTGGACACTTTATTTGTATATTTTAGAAAATGGAATTGTTATTTTCTCGATATTTGAGAATGTAAATAAATGAAATATATGATGATTTGAATATTGATGGATTTTGGAATCGGCATTTTAAAGTTTAAACTATGTTTACAGTAATTAATAGAGTTAGACCAATCTCCAAATTTTGATAAAGGATTCTATTTTCACCTATAGAGGGTGAATGATTATCATCATAAAAAAAAATTCGTAGAAATTATTCCTTCTATTCTTGGTATACATGTTTTCTTTTTTCTTTGAAAAGCATATTTAACTTTCCTTGTTAAGATGAAAGCGCGGTAAGATAGTAAGAGGGGTCACTTGCATAGTTGCATTTTTCCTATTGAGGTAAGTTGTTGGAAGGATCTTATATTTCCATGACTCAACCATTGTTGTCTTGCTGAGTCACGGAGGGGCTACCGCCTGGTCCTCATAAATAATGCAGATTAGTCATGACTCGTAATTAGAACCTCTCCTCTCCTCCCCACCTGTATTGCTGAGTCACGGAGGGGCTACCGCATAAATAATGCAGATTAGCAATACAGGGTGGGGAGGAGAGGTTCTAATTATACTTGTGATGCGCTCCATGGCAGGTAATTAATTTCAGTTGATGGTGTATTACAGGGACTTTACCCACAGTGGATTAATATATAGTGGAAGGTTCTTACATCTTCTTGACTGTTTTTCATCATTCAACAACTAATTCAAACACCATGCACAATATGTCGTCTGATCATCACATAATAATCCCATGAGAGGCATCAGGTATATGCATGGTTGGCCCCTAGCTTATCATGCAATGCTAATGTGCACCAAATTAAAATGATCATTGCAGAGAGGTTTTGTTAAGTCACCAGAAAAAGAAATGTACACACACTATTGATTAACTAGGAAACCAGCAGTCAATTTAATCAAGTAGTACCTGAGAAGGGATTTTAGTATTCAATAGGATCATCAATAATGCTTGAAACCTTAAAAAGAGAGTACAAGGTCGGTGATGGAGAAGAACAAAAGGAAAAAAGCCAACCTGCAGGGTGGTTCACTCAAACTAGAAATCCATATATATCAACTTCTTCATATTGGGTTGGAGGCAACATATATCGCCATGAATAGAGAGCACTACTTTCAGCAGCTGGTGTGTGATTGCACCCACCGCCTGCTCACGCCTTAAGAGCAGGCCGGAGAGCTGCCAGTAAGGGAAACTGTTTTTTGTAAGGTTGCTTTGTTGTGAAATACCTTTCACAACCATATCTGTAACCTTTGACAGTTTCTAGCTAATCATGAAAGTGCCACTTATTGAAAAAGAAAATATATATCTCAACACTCAACTTCACTTGACAATTATTGTACTCCTTGTACGTAGCAATTAAAGCAGAGGACCATAGAGACTAAAGACACACAGATGAATATATTGCGTCATTTCTGTAGTGCTGGTGGCTGGGCATAATCTATCATATCATCTTACATGCATTCCCCGTTCATGTAAAATTAGCTTATTTTTCAGCTTTTTCTTTTGATATACTATCATTTTCGTGTGCATGATATACATGCTAGCTATATGATGATTACATTATAGTTGTTATCTTTTTGTTTTTCTCGTTTAAATTTGTTCTTCGCTTTATGTGTGTCGATTGCTCCGTTTTTCATGTTTATATAAATCATTAAAAGAGGGCACCATATAAGATTATAAGCTACCCCTAAAAGAGGGGTGGTGTAACCCGGCCAATAGAAATATTGTTTTCAAACTTAATCTGCTTAACTATAGATATCCATATATCATGATTGTGCTTCTAAATTCAGTTTGATTTCCATTTGGACAATAAAGGAAACGGTTCAGGCAGCTATGAAACAGTTCTTAAATAAAGTCATATAAGCCATGAATTCAGAATGACTTGTGATCTGTATGACTAATATTGACCAGGTCATCATTTAATCCTTGCAACTCTAATTTTAGTATTTTTACCTCAAATCCAGCGTTTTTACGAGAAAAAACTGTTAAAACTGGTAAAGCTGTCTTGTGGTTTATCTTCTCACAAATTTTTCATATATGATTCTAACATCAACAAACAAGAAAGAGAAGAAGAAGAAGAAGAGATTGAGAAGGCAATGGCGTGGTCTTCTTGTCTCTCCACAAAATCCCTTCTCTTCATATCTGCAGCCTCTGTCCTTCTTTTACTGCCTGTTGGGTCATGGGCACAAAAACTCGATAGCCTGAATTTGGAATATCATAATGGTCCTGTATTATCTGGTAAAATCGATCTATCCATTTTGTGGTATGGACGTTTTGCCCGAGGTCAGAAGCAGGTCCTACGACAGTTCATTCAATCCCTCAATACTAAAATTGGTAATGAGCCACAAGTGTCAAAATGGTGGAACATGGTTGAGCAATACCAATCTGCAACCCCTGCAGGTAAGGGTAAAAGCCCTCAAATACAGGTTCGTATTGCTAAAGAACAATCCGATAGTCTCTCCTCAGTTGGACGAACTTTGACACAACAATCCATCCAGACTCTAGCACAAAAAGCCACCACAGGGCTACCATCATCTGTGGCATTGATATTTACTGATAAGAATGTCGCAGTCCAAGGAACTCCCAAAGGTCGATGCTCACAACATGGATTTGTGAATTCAGGTGCATCCAAAACTCTATATATGGTTGTTGGGAACCCAGAAGTAAATTGCCCTGAATGTGGATGGCCATTTAATAAGCCAACATCAGGACCTCATTTATTTCAACTACAACCACCCAATGGAAATGTAGGTACAGATGCAATGGTAATCGGTTTAGCCGCAGCACTTGCAGAAACAGTCAGTAACCCTTACAATACAGGATACTTCCTAGCGGGTGTTGAAGCAGTTTCTGCTTGTCCTAAAAGGTTCGGTAGCGGTGCATTCCCAGGGTTCGCGGGTAAAATCCGTATTAACCCAGGTACAGGTGCTACCTATAATGCACATGGTGTTAAACGTAGCAACTTCCTCCTACCAGCCTTGTGGAATCCTAAGACCCGTTCATGTTGGACTCTGCTTTAATGGCTATGTACTAATAGTAATATGTACATGTACAGTACAGAAAGGGCATTTATAATTTTATATTGGTGATTGATGTTGTAGAATTGTAAGGATATTTTGGATATAGAAATGCCAAAATTAGAGATTTGTTACACACAAATTCATATATATCCCCATCTCTGATTTACTTAAATTTATTTATTATTTAAACAATATTAATTAATAATTTTTAAATACCAATAATTAAATTTATTGTGGTGGCTGCAAATAGCAGCTGTAGTGGGCTTGGATTCATGGTTTAAACTTTAAGAAGAAAGAAGAAGGTAAAGACGTTTGTTTGTTTGTTTGTTTGTTTGTTTGTTCTTCTATAGTTCCAACGAAACGATTCAATCAGACAGAGAGGTTAGTCTCTACTTTTATAGTTGTTCTTCTTGCTTCTATGTATCTCTTTGGGAATCTTGTTATGTTTCATTCTGTATAGAAACCATCTCTAAAACCCTACAATCATCTATCGAATTTGGGTTGTGTTTGATTTTAAATATTATGATAAACTCGCTACTGTCGTCGTCTTTGTCCATGGTTTTAGGTGAATCTTTTCATTATTTATAGTATGTGAAATTTAAGGTAGGTGATTGATTGTTTGTTTCAACAAGTGTGATATAATCCAGTCTGATGTTTGTCACAGACGATTTGAAAAAAAAATACCCAATTACAGACGACCAGACCCATGCCCACAGATTTGATGTTGGTGATAATGTGCGCTAGTTTGTGTTTGAAGATTCTATTATGTGTTTCCAGTCGTAATTCTCAGCATATGCCATTGAATAACTTGGCAAGCAATAAAACGAAATACATATGAAGAATAGATTATTGCTCTTGGAAGCACATAATAGGACATCTAGTAACTAGTAATTTGGTCCACTTCTTCATCCAGAGATGTTGGGAGGAAGTTTGAGATTCCAAATCGTCTTCTAAACTTTTTCTATTTGTGTGAAACTGCAAACATGAATCCTTTTAACTTATGTAGATATCAGTATACTTGATCAATTTTGAAATTGAAGGAACGCCATGAACATTCATCATTGAAGTCTTCTAATGCCCAAATCAATTGTAAGTTTCTACCAGCGCTGATAAAAGGATTAGTGTTAATGGTTCTACACCAATGTTTCTTTTTTCTGTTATTTTTGTTTCCTCGTTTGTGAGATAAACTGGTGTTTCCAAACACTCACACAGCAGGATGAGATACTCCTATTGTACATAATAAGCATACAAGAAGTAACTGAAAGCATAAATGTAAAAACCACCTCTGTCTCAGTTTCCATCAATTATTCTCGCTTAAAAGGACATGAAGAACTCAAAGGGGATGTCCATATATTGATGCATCTCTTGCACAGTTGCACGTAGGACCAACATTCTCTTGGATGTATATATGTCTGAGCGACTTGCTCTCCCTCAACAATGTTTCTGGTTTGGCTCTAGGAAGAAAATCATAATCTTTGACAACTCTCTCAAAAGTTAAAAAAAAATAAAAAATCATAGCTAACTTTTGGGCACTGTAATTGGGTGACGTCATCATATATGTTTGGACTATGGACGCCATCCTATATCTGTCTGTATCTGAACCTTTGTTAGATTTCCAGGTTGCCTTTGGATTGCTCACCAAAGAAGGTAACCGCCCATATCATGGTTTGGGCAGGATCTTTATCTTGGTTGCATTTCTGTGTACCAAACTATTGGTTTGGCCGCCTCGGACTTCAATATCCCACTTTATCTTCACTCAGAATATGAAGATTTGGTATATTGTATTCTCTAAGCTTGAACTTATGGGTTTCCAATAAAGCTCGGATTACATTTTATCTTTTGCTTTATGATGCTAATTTTTCCATTGAAGGGGAACATTCACTTATTGAAAGTGTTATACGTGCATCCTTTAATTGTCCATTTCTGTTCTTTATTTTATTATACACTAAATCTTATTTTCTGGAATTGTAGATCTGAAGTAATACCATACTGTTCAGATGTTAGTAAAAGGAAGGAAGGTTTCCAGCCGAGGAGAAGAGATGGCACCACATTATGCTTTTGGTCCTCTCGAAGACGACGCAATCATCAAACATAGACTCTTAACCAGAACAACAACCACAAGGGGTGAGCCACCCCTGAAGAAACTTCAAAAGAAGTTTATTTCTTTAGCCCTAGAGGTGGACAAAGATGCTGATAACTACAGTGTCTGCGAAAAGTTATACAAAGCGTTTTTACAGGAGATAACCACTTTTGAGCTTCCACTCCTCAAGAGTAAGGCAGTTATTGATGCAAATTTTAGGGAGAAGGACAATTTTAATGAGCTCCAAGAAGGACTTCACCGACAAATCTTACAGGCGCAGTCTGATATAGAAGATCTTAAGATGCAGCTGGAAGAGAGAAAGATTGAGAGGCAACAGAAGGAAGAATGTGAGGCAATTAGGAAATTGATAGCTATGCAACCACCAAGGTCAAAAACCCAGAAGATGATCACAGAACTTGAGAAAGAGATTGCAATCTTAGAGGCAGAGAACACAGCTGGTTCAAGAATGTTGGAGCTCCGAAAGAAACAGTTTTCTCTTTTATTGCATGTGGTGAGTTTGGTTTGTCTTATATTTTTCCACCTTAGCTGAACTGTCACTCGCTCACTCTGATGAAATATACTAGAAAAGCTAAAACTTGATTTATCAACTCATACACTGGATACATCTGTAGATGCCACACTTATTTTGTTGATTTGTGTATGGAAGCTCAGAGTTACTACATCTTTCCTCTGAGTACTTCCACATAATGATGCAAAATTGTATTAATGTGCTTTAGTCGAGACTTCCAGTTGGTTCTCTTGTTTCTCCATGCTAATGATTTTCATAAGTTTGCATTTTGGGTTAATTTGTTGTATTTGCTTCTTCTGTTGGTAAGATTGTGTGAGGTTCTCTCTCACATTTTCCTATGGCATTATAACCTTACCTTATAAATAAATCTTTAAATTATCAGTCTTTTTTTTCTCCGGTGTTAACTTTCTGCCATGTTTTCTACGCATCCTTTCTACTTTTCTAGTCTTTCAGTCATCCTGTGAACCGAACTTACAATAGTAAAGGATTGTATACTTCCTTTCCATTGAGAAATAAGCATTTTCTCATTATTTGAAAACATACAAGCTACTGTGTTGACTGCTACTCTGTTATATATTTTCTCTCTTTTATCAAAGCAAATGTTTCATAATGTGTCGGGGTTTTTTTTCCTGTTTGCTCATCACCTTGTTCTTATCATCTCTGAACAGGTAGATGAGTTGCAAAATACCATAGAGGATGAGCAGAAGAGTCTAGCGGAGGAACTAAGGCTTGCCATGGAAGAACAAAGAAATATCATGGAGGATCCGAGCGGTGGTATGGAAGCCATGGCTGTTGATTAGTATTGCTTAACTTTGTGCAACTGTAAATGCATTTTTGGCATATTTGTATTTGGTCTCCCTTGTGCCTTAAATGTAATCAAGTAGCGCGGGTAGCTGATTCCTGTTCAAAACACAGAATTTGTCAAAAAAGAGGAAAAACTTGCTTGGCCTACTTTAAGGCTAGGTGTGTATGTGTGACTTAAGATGCGGTTCAAGCTGTCTTCAGATTTGTTGATTAAAATCAAGTTATTTTGTTTGGAAGAGAAATCAGCTGACAAGGATGCAGCCATGGCTTGTACAGCATAGAGAATGTATGTACCTTGAGCGATTGTACAGGGCAAAATCTCTCCTGTGTGAGTTCAGATAAGCGCCACGAATTAACTTATCTTTGAAATGGGCAACACTCAGAAAAGCTAGGAAAACAGTCTGCATAGTGGAAACCACTAAAGAAGACCAATGCAATTAACTCAAATTTGATTAGATTACCTGTTTTCATCATTTACATCTTACATCAATTTTTACCTGAGTCTCTATATTTCCTATGGTAATGTTGATAAACTCAAAGCATGCTTATGTCTAAAAACGAGAAAGTAATTAGTAGCAGCAAATTTTGTTTAAAATTTCTCTGCACTGCAGTTCACATGTTTGACGAGAATAACATGATGGCAAAGCAGCTTAAAATAGTAAGCTCAACACCAATGGGGGACTAAATAGTGTTGAAAGCAGTTACTAGCAGTCTACAAGTTCAAAGGAAATCTCCCTCAGCGTCCTGACAACTTGGAAATAAAGTAGATACTACAAATGAAGTGTTAGGAGTGGTCAGGGAGATATTTTCAGGTTCCCTGAAATGCTTCCAACACATCTATATCAAGGATGTTTGGAATCCAGTCCTTAAATGGCAGCCCCCATAGGCATCCACATCATGTGATAAAACTTCAAAAATTTACAATGTATATTATGTCTGAAGCAGAATTGGAGGAAGAGGAAATATCCTGGAACTTAGAAGCTTTTGTCTGCTTTTTGTAAAAGTAGATGAGCTGCCGAGTTCCCTGATCTTTTGTCTGAACTAAACATAAAAGCGTAGCATCGGAGTGTATATCAAATTGCGGCTATAATCAAATCAGAGTTGTTAAATGCAATAACGTACACATTGAGGCAAATTTCCACACCTTACCAACCTAAGACTTCTACAATACAGTACTATGACAGAAACTTAAATGACTTGTATTAAACACCAGTAGAAACACTTCACAATACAGAAACCTTGAATAGATCTGACAACGTACTTCATTTCACAACTTGTTGCTGATTGACCTAATTTACGGAGGACTTTACAATGAGGGATGATTATTAGGAAGGTGGTGTTACAATAAATAAAAGCAAATAGTGAAGGGGAGATATCTTACTCAGCTATAAAACGGAAAAAGAAAGAAAGAAGATTAACCAAACTAAACACACTGACATCCACCCTCAGTTGTGAGGTGTCTCTTGTTTTGGTTCACTAAAAGGCAACTGGTATCTTTACATTTGGGCCATCTTAAGATATTTTCATCCTCATTCCTCCATAGCCTTGCAACCAGCGACTTGCATAAACTCCTCATATATGTGGCCACAGCTGCAACTACATCTCTGCATTGCAGAAACAACAAAGTAGTTCATATACTAAGAATGATACTAAGTACCTAAAAAATATGAACATACCAACAGAAAGTAAGTCTAATAGCTAAATAGTATCATATATAGAATCGAACGTTGCAACCAATAAAAATAACACGAACTGGCTCCAAGAGACAGATTGCTTCCACAAAGAAAACAAAAGGAAAGAACAGCTTCATGGGTAAGATATTCGGGTACACTTCTATCTGCACTGTTTGGCGTGTTGCATTCTCTTCAAAATCTCTCACATGGTATATATAAACCCTAGTTTTTCTACTGGTGATGTACTATAGAGAAATGTTGGATTTCTATTTCCTAGAACTATTGCAGATTCTTTTGGTCAAATCCTTGCGTACCCTAGTCTTCTATATACAAGAAGACGGCGAGTTTCTGTCTCACATCACGTTGTACTATTTAGATTGCAAGAACGTAAAACTAATATATCTAATAGAAACCTGGATCTATTACCCACTTAATCAGAGTGAGAAGGTCGTCAATTCAGATGTACTATCTGTCACAACCGTTTAATTACTAAGTTAATCTATTTCAGTTGTCAGAGACAGGCATATCTGAGGAAAACGGATATCCTTTCGAAGTAAAGGGTTCATTTATTTTAGCAGGCAGGTAAAAGGTTGCGGTTTGAGAACTAAGCAATGTTAGATAACTCTTATTTGTTTGTGGATGACTTACTTAGATAACATATGTCATTATTTGTAAGGGCCATAAAAATAAATCTAATTTCGGACAAGGTATGTTTATAAAATATTCAAGTTCTTGATAAGGTGTAATGCTTTATCTACTGTAGCCATCCTCCATAGATTACTAAGTTAAGCTCAATCAATGTAGCCCGACAAAATCTGCCTGAGGGCGAGAAAACTTCAGGGTAACTCTTTATTAAGAAAGATAAGAGGTATACCATGAAATTAAATGTACTTCACTAGAAAGAAATTGAAATAGTCAATACTTTTCTAGGCATGGATTTACTTGTCCAACATTATGTAATGCTACTAAATACCACTAAAGTGACTTGGTAGCAACTTCAAAGAAACTTTGTTACAAGATAGAATCATAGAGCTTAGAGAGTAATTTGTATAGCTAAGTTAACCCTAAGTTAAAAATTCCACAGCTCATTTTCCCAAGTGTATCCAATATTCATCTTCAAAATAAGAAGTACCTAATAAGGAGACAATTTTACTTACAGTGGGGAGCACGGAGATCGACCGCCATTTACATAATACACGAACAAGTATGAATCATAATGCTGGCCCTTAATGTAATAAAAATCTCTTAACCTTCGTACACACTGAAATGATAGTTTCTTGTAGAAACAAATTGCAGAATTATTGTAAGCAATTACATGCAAGTAAACTGCTCGACAAGAAGGAATGCTAGATGCGTATTTGATGATTTCCCGAGTAAGTGAAGTTGCTGCAAATTGAAAGTATATATTGGCATTAAAAGGGCACATAATTATTGAACAGAAAACAAAAATAGGACAAAATTTTCTTACCTATTCCATGATTTCTATAAGATTCCACGACCCCCAGTGTTAAAATATAAACTAGAGTCTGATCTGTCCTTGAATCATATCTAAGCATATCTCCTATCTGTCAAGCAAGTTATATGAATTGGTGTTGTCAAATGAATGACTTTAAGCATAATGTTGGTTTTGATATGTAGTATGAGGAATGCACACCTCACTTTCATCTGCTAAAACTATCCGTGCAGTGACAAACCCAATAAGTTCATCGCTTTTATTGCCAGGTCGACTACGATCAACTGCCCCCCAAGATACAATTTCACGTCCATGGACAACATTGAGGAAGAACTCGGACTCATACCTGTGCAGGAAGCCTAATGAGAGAGAGAGAGAGAGAGGAGAGCATGCATTATGAAATTTGGTAAGCAAATAAGTATAATGACATGTACCTGATAGGAAATAGATCACAATGGATTTGCTCAAGAATTTCAAGATCTGAGGGTCCTATGGGCCTATACACAATTGTTGGATGATGCGCAGCCTTTGGGCCTACCATTGAAAGCAGTGGTGTTAATCTCCAGGAAAAAACTGATATATTTCGAGTTCATGTGCTGGATTTTCTGTTTCCATTTATGCCACATCCTCCAGAATAGCCATGCAGTTTTAAGGGATCCTGTTGAAACACCTGCACTTTCATTAATCCTATAACTACATAAGTAACATAACAAATAACATATTCAACAATAATAATAAGTACTAATAATAACAAGGACAACTAATACTTGCAGATGCTAGAATAAGTGGAAAAGCATCAGAAAATGGGAGTGATATTGATAAGCCCTTTCTATTAACTAAATGGAATTCTATCCACATGATCCGATGCAATAATGACACAGGTTTATGTATCGATGTTTGGCATCGAAAAAATTAATCTAGAAAACCTCCCCTAACCGCACCATTCCCCACCCCCCACCCCTGACACACTCACACACATACACAAGAAAAACATAAACAAAACGTACATATTGAAATTATGAAACTGCTTAAAAATCAAATGATTATTAGGTGAAAACAGTAAGCCTAGATAGCTTACTAAATTTTTCATGTGCATTACTCACGTGTTTAGCACATGTCATTTACTTGTAAAGCAAGTAATCATAAGTTGAAAGACAGTCTTTTTTTATCAGAAGACAGTTTTTGCTATGGTACAAGGTATCTGGCACAAGACTTAAAATTCCTAAAAAGGATATAGTGTCAATTGTCAAAAATAACTAAGGCAGGATCATAATCAATAAGTGGTTAATTATTTTCGTCATATTGGAAAGTTAAACTCGAAGAAAAAATCGATGTGATAGCTTTGGGTGCAGATTAATAGAAAATAAAGCCACACTGGTACCCATTTTGTGCAGTATGCAAGTGACATACTAGTGCTTATTGCAAATGATGAGGAACAAATCACGCAACTAAAGGTGATCGTTGAAGCTGTATGTGGACAGCAAAAAGCCACATTTTGCAGAATAAAAATGAGGTATTGGACAGGGTGCACAGATTTTGAGCTGTATGTGGGTCACACATTAGCAACCCATCTAACAACAAAGCTCTGTGGGCTCCAATCACTAAAATTCAAACAGATTATCCTTGTGGAAGCAGAAGTACTTATCAAGAATTATTAATCAAGTGTACACTATTGAGTCTTCACGTCTAATTACTTTCTCAGTATCTCTCCCTCTTCATGATCTTTGAGTGTGGCAAAAGACCATTGAGAAAACAATTGAGAGTTTTTGGTATGGATCACAAGGTGAGACTCACCAATACCACCTTTATCTTGGCAAAAGGCATGAAAGCCAAGACTGTTAGGGAGTTTAAGGATTCGATGTATGATGTATCAAAGATGTGAATGTGCCCAGACTCTGCAAATGGCTTTGGCGGTTAGCTATGAAGAGGGTGCTCGATGGAATATTGTGATCAAAGACAATGAGGAGGTTAACTCTCGAGGTTGATATACCAAAAACAGCTTACACATACGTCTAATTCTGTGGTGCAGTATCATGAACTGAAAAAAACTCTTTGCTAATGAAATCAGTTACAAAATAGGAAATCGCACTAGAACCAGCTTCGAAGATGACAAAAGGTGTACATGAAGGCAACTCAAGGATATGTTCAAAGACTTATATTGTATCTCCAACCTAAAAAATGGAACTATCCAGCAGCTTATTATGTAGGGGAAGTTGGACCTAGCTGAGACTTCAAATTCACTAGAGGCTTCTTTAGGTGTGAACTTCAGCAGTTACCGACCTTTGTTGATTTAATTGAAAATATAAGTAAAAATGATGAGTTTGTAGAAATGGAGGAGGTCGTGGAACTCAGTTCACATCAAGCTCAATGTATGGTGTTCTCGAAGATAGAAGACTAAACACTAAGCAGTCATAATTGGGCTACTATGGCTCTCCCTACAACAAGGTATGGAATCTCGAAATCCCAAATGAGGTCAGTTTTTTCTTATGGCTGTTGATGTCTGGAGATATTCTGCCGAGCGAAAACCTCAAGAAGAGAGAGAGATGATATTAGTACCCTGTTATATCTCCTGCTGCACCCAGGAAGAGACAAGTGCTCACTCGTTTCTGGATTGTACCCCCATAAAAGCTCATTGGATATACTTTATGGTAGAAATCTAAAAGCAAAAGACTTAACGAAAGTTGCATATAGTCCTTGAGAACTAGAAATGCAGGACCCTCTCCTCTATTAATTTGAAGGGTATTAATCCATGCCATATGTTGGGGCCTTGGGGATAAGGTTGAAAAGAAGCTGCAGCACTTTTAAGAGCATAATAGGTCAGCTAAAAAAGATTTTTTTTTTTTTATTTTCTAAAATCTGAAAATTTGCAACCCTAACACGTCCTCCATACCTATTCTGTTTCAGGATATACGTAGGAATATGTGTCAGAGTCTCCTATCTTCTCTCCTAAGAGCATCTCTAATGGATCGGCCAAAAATGGCCTACACATACGGGCCTTCTATCTCAAAATATAGAAGACGCCCTAACGTGTTTCATTTTTTGAGATAGAAGACCTGAAAAAAAAAACTTTTAGCAGATGACGTGGAGCACAATAGAGGCAAAAAATGCTTATGTGTAGGCCATTTTTGGCCAACCCATTAGAGATGCTCTAAAGGCAAGAATGAACCTTTGGTGAGAATCATCGGTAACATCAAGACCATGGCATGGAATTGGATCTTTCTCCAGCTAATGATAAAATTGGTTGGATATGACAACTTCATGTGTAAGTGATATGAAGCATTGTAAGTGATATGAAGCATTGTTTTGTGGCCAAGTCTAACAAGCTCTATCACATCTTCACTTATATTTTTGTTTTACTTAAATTGAATCCTAAGAAGTTTTCACAAATGGTATGGGATGGAAACAAAAAATTTCAGTAAGAAGGAAGGAACCACGGGGGTGGGGAGAGCTGAATTGATAATATATATTTATTGCACATATTGCAGCCTGCAACCCATCTCATGTTGCATCTCTCTTTTGATCGTTTAGCAAATTTTATGTTTGCCAATCCCAAAAAGCCCAAAGCTAAGAAACTTAATAGACACATGATAATATCCAAACAGGTAGATAATGAACATCTAGGTGATCTCAATGACAACATAAATAGTGTTCCAGCCTTTGTGAGAACAAATATCTCTTTCGAAACATAAGGACTAACTATAAGTAACTAACAGCTTTAACAAGCTCTTTGACAAGATCAATGGCATAGGATTACCGAATTCATGGGGAACTATGATCCAAAAATATTCATTCTAATTTGTCGTTTCATATCTAAAAAACACCAACCAATGCAATTTGCCTAAACAGTAACAGTTGATGTAAAAAAAAAAAAAAAAATCCAATCTTTAGAATGCAATTCAAATAATTCATTGATTTAATGTAAAATAAATGATACCCAAATCTCAATTTTAACCAAATTACGAATTTTGTACAAAACCCAATTTGTATATTATCTAATATACATGTAATTATCCAAAATTGGATCAAATTATGAGGGAAGAAAACAGAAAATTTATAATAAAAAGATGAGATTTAATGACATGAAACGAAGATGAATTGGAGCTCGTACCTGAATTATAAAGAGAATAGATAGATGGATTAGGAGATCGGTAGATGTTGGCTTTTTTAATGTTACAGAGAAAGAGAGAATGAGAGATGCTTTGCTTTTCTTGAGAAGAAGAAAGAAGAAAGTAGTAGTAGTTTAATCAAGTTTGGAATAAAGTGGAGGTGTTTAGCAGTTTAGCTGTATCTTTCTTACCTCTTAATTTTACTTTCTTACGGTAAAACAAAGTTACTTAGGGTCTGTTTGGTAAACATTTATTTTTTTGACATTTTAATAAAAAAAAAAATTGGAAAACCATTCTGAAGTTCTGGTATAGACCACATTTTTTTATAAACGAACAATCATCCAAGAAACTATGCTTTTTGCAGTAATTATGATGCTCGCGTGTAGTTAGAACTTAGAAGAAGGATTGGTTTTGCTATTCAGAAAGGACTTGCAGTTATACTTTATTGCGTGTATGTCTTCCATAGAACTTGGAAAAACATTACTACATTGGAAACAAATTGGGAAGATGGGATTCATGGATTACACCAATCAATCCAGAAAAACCACAAGTTCATAACAAGCCAGCAGGTTGTACATGGACTAATAGCTTTTGTATCATTCTTTCCCAAGAGGGAATCTTGAAGGTTTTTTTACACCAAATCTTTATCACTACATGGTCTAAAGTCTAGGCCACATTTTATTAATGCAGTCCTGGAGATATTCAGTGCCTGGAATATAGTTACTTAGACATGGTACGGCGGTTTGCCAAAACTCTCATGCCTAAGCACTGATTACTGAACTACATCTTCCCTTTTGCCCATTGATATAAATATAGAGTAGTCATAATATCGATTGCCAACTAAAAATTCAAGTAACATTATACTGAGGCTATATAGACAAGATCAATTTCAACTATAAAAAACCTGATTTACGAAATTACAACGAGCTTAAATAATGGTTAGTAGACGCGCACAATATATAAACATATCACCTACTAAAGGATGAACAAATACATCATATCCTGCCTACTTCACAATAGAGCTCATGCTCTTTTAACAGGTTTGAAGTGGAAACCAAACCTCAGTTGTGACATAGAGCTCTGCTCATCACACCACTGGCTCAATCCACCACACTGAGGTCTTTACCTCTTTTATATAATCGTTATTAAATCAGCGAGAAACCTGTGAAGCAGTTCTAGCTGCTTGCTCCGAAGCTGTAGCAAGACCCTGCAACATTCGAACTATCTCCATAGTGTCTTCCAAATAGTACTTTGCTTTGCTTGGCTTCTGACCAACTGTGCAAGCAAACACTTCAGCCATTGGAGAAAGTGCAGGACCTGCCACTGCACTTGTGATGACCTCGAACATATCCTCATCTGATCGATCATCTCCCACGCATAGAACAAAGTCTGGAAGCATTCCCTTTTCTTGCATTGTTTCTAGTAGGCGTTCAGCCACCAGTCCCTTACTGACACCCTATGAAACATTGGTTAAGATAAAAACAATTTAAAGATCAAACCATAAAAAATTCGAGAACAACAACACAATTAAGAAAGTCGCGCAAGAATTATAGATTTGTATAGAATAGTATCATTGACTAACTTGAGGCTTGACTTCGACAATGTGTTGGCCACTCTTGACGGAGACTGGGTCGTTGGCAAGTACACTTTCAAGGTGGTCAAGGAGTTCTTTAGCCTGGCATGACCCAAAATCTGGATCAGCATACTGGTAATGCCAAACTAGTGCACTCTCCTTTGTCTCAATGGTAGACCCATCAGTTGTTTCAGTGTACAACTTCATCACAGGCTCCGCAGTCTGCTTCCAATCAAACTCTGTCACAGGTACACAAGTTTCCCAGTCCTCATCGTGCCTCTGCCTGAAATGGATGGCACAAAATTCCGCATTACACAAGCAGAAGAAAAAAAAGAAGAAGAGAAGATACTCAAAACAAAGAAAGAAAGAAGTATAACAAACATTTGTGGGAAGTGACAACAGTTGATGAGACCCACTGACTAGATACACGACACCAAGGAAAATACAACTGGAGCAAATGAATAACCATATATTGATATATATCCTAAGATAGGTATGTTATCTGACATATTGACGAGCCGAACTGCCGAAATAGCTTTACAAGGAGACATATCAATTTATCTTACAGAGTACCATTGTTCATGGTATCATCCCAAGATAGGTAATATGTCTCACGCAATGTCATGTATTATAAAATCTGAACACCACATACTATACCCCTCAAATTAAGTAATTTAGTAGGCAACTGAATGAAATAATGTGGTTCTAGAGATAGAGAATGTAACTGCCAAAAGTTAATTTATTATTTTCCCGTGTTGGTATATATAGCCAGAATCTTCTCCAGACTTCCAACTCTAGAAGTCCATGAGCGGGAATCCAAAAAGACATAGCAAACATAATTAATTAAGTGCAGCCAAATTTAGTGCTTACCTCATGAAGTAACCATGTTCTGCAGCAAGTCCAAGCTTCTCACAAGATGAAAACCAATCAGTAAGAGTTTTCTTGTCTCTTCCACTTACAAGGAAAACAACGTTCTTTGGGTCTCTGCACAAGCTGTTTAAGAAACCGATGACCTCAGGGTTAGGAGTTTTGTCAGTAACTGATGGTGCCATCATAGTGCCATCATAATCTAAAAGAATTGCCCGATTCCTACTTCTCTTGTAAGCAGAAACAATATGGTCCAACGAGAGCTTCCTGAAATTTGGATCAAGGGCAATGACTCTAAAGCCCAAACCAAAACCAATACCCCAGCATCTTCTCCTCAAATGGTCCCTACATGCCCTCTCAAGATCCTGAAGAAAGCTCTGTGCCCAATACCCAACATCATGTGTACTGACATATCTATAGTGCTTTTCGTGCCGTAGTTGCTTCTCTGATTCTGGGACAACCAAGGCATGATCCATCGCTTCTGCTACAGCATCAATGTTCCAAGGATTGACTCGGATGGCTCCACTGAGGGATGGTGAACATCCAATGAACTCGGACACCACAAGCATGCTCTTCTTTGGCACGGACGGATCCAGTTGTAGTGTCTCATCCAATTTCTCATTTCCTTGCCGGCATATTATGTATTCATAAGGTATGAGATTCATCCCATCCCTCACTGCTGTGACCAGACAGCACTCTGCAATCATGTAGTATGCAATTCTCTCATAAAACTGAAGTGGAGTGTCAATCAAAACCACTGGACTATACCCTGGTCTTCCAAAAGTTTCGTTGATCCTCTTTGCTGTGGAATAAGTCTCAGATTGAACCTCTTGAACATCTCTCCCTCGGCCTCTTGCAGGGTTTGCAATTTGAACCAACACAACTTTTCCTCTCCAGTCAGGATGTTGTATAAGCAATTGCTCCATAGCCAACAGTTTCAAGCTGATCCCTTTGAAGATGTCCATGTCATCCACCCCAAGCAACACTGTACAACCCCTAAACCGGTCCCTTAGCTCTGCAGTGCGAGATTCAGTCTCAGGAAGATGCATCACAGACTTAAGCTGGCCTATGTGAATTCCAACAGGGAGAATTTTAATGCTGACAGTGCGACCATAATACTCAAGACCTATATATCCTCTTTTAGACTGATAACCAAGGCCTAGCATTCTACTGCAGCAAGAGAGAAAGTGTCTAGCATAGTCGAATGTATGGAAACCTATGAGGTCCGAGTTCAAGAGGGCACGAAGGAGCTCATCCCTAACAGGAAGTGTCCGGTAAATCTCAGATGAAGGGAAGGGACTATGGAGAAAGAAACCAAGCTTGACTCTGTTAAATCTTTTTCTCAGAAAGGTAGGTAACACCATCAAATGGTAGTCATGAACCCACACAAAGTCATCATCAGGGTTGATCACTTCCATCACCTTGTCTGCAAATATCTTGTTGACAGAGACATAAGCTTGCCATAAAGAGCGATCAAACCGCCCACCAAGATCTGGCGAGAGAGGAAGCATATAGTGAAACAACGGCCAAAGTTGCTGCTTACAGAACCCATGGTAAAATTTGCTAAAGAGATCAGGAGACAGGAATGCAGGAACACATTTGAAGGTCTCTAGCAATGTTTGAGCCACGTCATCCTGTTCGCTTAGATCAATGTCCTCTCTGAGACAACCAATGTAAATGACTTCCACATCTTCACCCAGGCCATCCTTTAGTTGCAAAAGGAGAGAATCCTCATCCCAGCTGAAGTACCATCCTCCATCACCATCAGATCTTCGGTGGGCTCGAAGTGGAAGCTGATTTCCTACAATGATCATACGCTCCTGGGACACAGAAGAAGGAACATCTGAACCAACACTGTTAGTATTTTCATCATCTAGTTCAGAGATAATTCCAGCAACAGTCATCACTCTAGGGAGCCTCTTCCCAACTCGACCAAAATTTAAATTATCACCGGAGGCAAGGTCCAACAGGTTGGAATAAGACCGTGAAACCATTGTAGTGCACCAAACACAAAATCCAGCTATTGAAAAATAGGAAGTATAGTCGATGATCCAATCCCTCTATTGTCAACAGCAAATAGTCAAGTTCTACAAAAAGGAACCGCATTTAGACTATAATATCAGAATAAAGGATATGCTTTACAAAAAAAGAACCAACTTATGCAACCAGATATGAACAACATGATCAATTTGAATCATCTAGCATATACTGTACATGTACAAATTCTGACTCACATCCAATCAACTACAAACGATCATAAAAACTGAGCTAAATTCTCTTAAAAGAGAAAAGTTATTTTGTGCAAACTTTAGACTATCTTCTAATAAGAATTCAGGCTACAAAAAAAAAAAAAAAAAAGGCCACACGCCGAAAAGTTTATAGAAGAGGGTCATAATTATTGGATTTGTTCAACCTCTTGAAGTTTCTGTCTGTGCTAATTTGAACTAACTTCAATATTAAACATCACAGGTCATCAAATTTTCAATACTGTAGTATATACAACTAACTACTCTAACAACCACCATATTTGAGAGCGGCACGAAAAGCACACTCCCCAACCTGAAACATTGCAGGTGGACTCAGGGCATGACTCAGACCTTCCAGTTAAATGGCTTGAATATACAATAATTTTGAAGTAACGGTCAACAAAGCAACCAGGCATAAAAGAATCAAAGAAGCAAAGAGGAATGGTTGACATCCATAAGGTAGGTGAAAATATTCTAGTAAATCAACCTCATACTATTCACATGATTTATTATAAAAAGGAAGAAGAAAAAGCTTTCACACGACATTTAAGAACTCGAACCACAACATTCACAAGATAGATCCCAAATCATACAATATAATAATTGAACACAACAATGGAAAATAAGAATTGCGAAATAATTGAAATTAAAGTAGCTGCTCCAGAATCTCAAACAAAAATTCCTTAGAATTAACGCCACCTACTCAAAACTAGCTACCAATTAAATTAGCAAAAAATATTCTTAATTGAACAAAAGATTCTCAAACAAATACTTATGGAACACAACAATTAATTCCCAAATCACTAATTTGGACAGAAGAAAGAAAAATAAATCTGAGGTAAATTGTTGAAGCTTATGATAATACCCAAGATGTTGAAATAGATCAAAATCTAAATTCCAGTTAAAAACAAACACAAACCCATCATTCCCAAATCCACAAAGATGATCTTACAAACAATAGAATACCCATTACATTAATTAATTAGTAACAAAGAGAACAAAAGGTAAAGAAAAACACCTATCAATCCCAAATGAGCTAAAAAGTAACAAGAACAAATACAGAAAGCAAGAAGAAAGAAGTTACCCTTCTCAAGTATACATGAAATGAATGAAAGAAAAATAGAGCAAACTTGTCTACACAAGACAAGTGAAGTGAAGAGAAGAAAAGAAAAGAGATTCTTTCTTGCTTGCTTTCACTCACTTTCACAGTGGATACAACACTTAACTTTTTATTCCTTCCCCTCCCCCCCCCCCCCCTTTTTTTTTTTTTTTCTCAATTTAATAAAAAGTTTACAAAAGCATTTGATTCTCTTTATTCTCTCTTTCTTTCCCACTTACTAACTCACTGTTTCACTACTACAACTAGTCTACTTGCAGTATTGAAGTGGTTTTGTTGTGCATTGTGATGAGGAGGAGAAGAAAGAACAGTAGATTAAAGTTTATAAACTAACCATGGTTAAGTTATGTACTATACCCAAAACTCTCATAGTCTCACCACCATCCAATAATATCTTCCATAAATATTTTCTGTTGTTGGCTTCAGCAGCATTTCAGCTTATTTAAACATGTTTAGCTATATATAAATAAAGTAAACACTATTACACTAAACACCTGGTTTTAACTAAAAATAATTATAACATACAGTATTAGCTATGATTAGTTCCTTAGTTCTGCTTTGAACATTTTAGCAATCATTTTTCACAAAGCACTCCATAGTCCATACCAACTGGTTTGTTAACATCTCACTGTCTATTTTTTTGCTAAAGACATCTCTATGTCTTTGAAACTTGAAAGTAGTATTATAGTAATAAGAGTAACACATAATGATGAGTTTTTTGTGGATATGCACTAAACATTGGGGCCTTGTTGGACTGTTGGAGAACTTGGAGATGTCAACAAATTCTACCTACTGTACCTGCAGGAGATGCAAATCATAGCCAAGGACTAAATAATGATTGTGATTTATTAGTGAGAAGTGAGAGCCAAATAAATATATTTTTTTTTTTTTGGGTAAGAACCAAATAAATATCTAGCCCAATGTTAATAATGTTAATGCTGATTTGTATTAGAATATCCATATTTGATATAAAAAAAAAAATTATTGGTAACAGTAATAAAGAAAATTGGTTGAAAAAAAAATGCAACACTGCAACAATTTCTCACCCTTTTTCATTGTTTGTCGGGTTTTAGAATCGAATTACTCTGCATTGTAATAAAATAGATAATAATTATGTAAACATAAAGATTACAATAAAATCTTACTTCAATAAAAAAAAATATATATATATATATATATCGTAGTTTAAAATTTTGAATTCGGGCGAAATTTTGTTTTAAAAAAAAACATATACCGAGATTTCGACACTGGAAATCACAGTGTCAGCCGATATTCATGAAATTCTATGGTATCGTATTCTCAAATATCGGTATATACCATTGCGATTTCACAAAATTTAACAAAATTTTAGACTATGATATATATACAGATTAACAAATTGTTATTTGCACCTTATCAAAAAAAATTGTCATCGGCATGAATTTACAATATACAGTAACCAATTACTGTACTTGTGGTAGGGTTACGATGGCTATTGAAGCTAAAAGCCGGCACATTGCATTGAGCCACTCAAACATAAGAAAATGATTGTTGTTTGGGCGTACATAAGACTTCCCACCATTCCAGCCAGTCAGCCAGTTCAGTAAAAAAGACATATCCCTCGTGTCTCATTTATATTCGCACACGTGTTCTACTAAATCAAATTAACCCTTATTTTCTTCTAAATTTCAAAAATGCCCAATGTCTACATGCTTATAGAAAGGACAACCAACACTTCACTATCCCCAAGTGGGTGATCAATCAAGATGTCTCAAGTGACACCACTTTAAAACATGGACCCCATGTCCCCATCTATAATATACCAAATTGTCAGAGTGAAACCTAGGCCTGGCCATCTAAACCGACCGAAAATCCTTAAAAAAATCCGCTTGGTACCTGAAACCGATTCGAGACCGAATTTTTTAGGGTAATATCCCAAAAAAGCCCCATGTTTAGGTGCCTCTTCCCCAATAGACCCTGATATGGGGCTATTTTCTCAAATAAGCTCCTTGACCCACCACATTACCTTTTAACAATTTTTGTGAGACCATTATACCCTTCATACTAAAAACAAAAGAAAAAAAAACAGAATAAGACAAATAAGAAAAGACAAAAACAAATTTTTTAATATTAATTAATATTTTTTGTTATATTATTTATAACTTGTATATCTTTAAATTAAGAAAGTAAAAATCAATATGATGTATATGGTTGGAAAGATCTCGACGAGATCTATCTAACAAGATCCCACATGGGTATGAAAAAAAAAATGTGTTTTTTATTTTTTCGATAATTTTCTCTCTATATACGTAAGGGTCTTATCCGCTAAAACATTGATTATTGTTCTCTAAACAATATACCTTTATCCTCTAAACAAGCTATTGTATCAACTTAACATGCAAATTTATTAAATTACAATATTTTTTTTGATAAAAAGTATGTCTCTTCTTCTCTTTCTGAATCAAACAACATTATAGTCACACCCAAAAGTAGGATATACATCGCCTGATCAGCATGTACAAAGACTGTACACCGTCAGGTAAAAAACCAAAACAACTCTCTACACCTAGCTCCTGAGCATAACAGGCCACTCAAAGACAGAGAAGAGAAAAGAAAGAAACAGGGGGGCACAAACATCCCCAAATGTCCAATACAGCTGAGTTACCACTGTTCTTGTAGAGCATATACCCACCTGGTCAACAGATCCCTAAAGCTAATGTCACCCCTTAATGCTAAAGTATCTTTATTAAATTATATTATATATTGAAAAGTTTTGAAAGATGGATTAAAGCTAGTTATCAAAGTATATTGGTCATGGTTTTATATGTATTACTTGGATTTTGTTGAAAACAAAAAGACATGAGTGTTTAAATAAAGAGAGACTATTAGTTTCAATGATGGTTAGAGAGCACTCGAGTCTGTGGCTCAATAGTTGCATCCATCTCACAAAGTGGAGAGATCGTTGGTTCAAAACATGCTAGGAAACTGATTGTTTGATATAAGTTCCCTCATGTAATTTAAAGGGGTAAGGGGTGCCCTCAACCCCGTTTGCCAAAAAAAAAAAAAAAATAATGATTAGAGATTTGAGCTATTATATTGTTTTGGTGTGAGGGATAGGAAGGGAGAATGGAGTACAAATTTAACGAGCTTATTGACATTACACCATGCAAAATGAGGAATTTATGTTTAGTCTGGATTATGTTCTTTTTCTTTTTTCTTATGGTTTGAGATGTAACCTAAAAAACAATATATAAACTGGGTTATGTTCTTTTGTGAAGTTTTTTGTGAAGTTAACTATACATTAAACATTTTTATGAACTTTTCATAGCAATACAAATTTTTTTTCTTTTTTTTTCTATACTATAAGGATTTTGTCCTCAGTTGAGACATCGAACTCATGCATCAAATTACAGACTATAATTCACATATATTAATAATATGGAATGGATATCATGCCTTTGTAATTTACATAACAACAAACAACAATTTAGAGGATATTGCTTTGGTGTTAGAAGACAAGAAGATATATGTTAAAGGACAAAAATAAAAACTCCTGAATTTGATAGTAATGTGTGATTTTTTTAGATTTTTAGAGTAATTTTGAAAAGCCTTTGAAATCATAAGGAGTTTTTTCTCGAAACCCAACTTCTCGGTAAAAAAAAAATATGAAATTTTTAATTTTTTATAAATATTTGAATTTTTATAAAAAAATTAAATTTTTAAATTTAAAATTTTATAGTCATGTGGGATCTAGTTTGAAAGATCTCGTCGAGATCTTTCCAACCATATAAACCATGTTGATTTTCGATTTCTAAAACACAACTTATAATATTTTCAAATGTTAAAACCAAAAAGTTATACACCAACTGTTTTTTTGTCCTTTTTTGTTTTTTGTCTTTTTCTGCTTTTTTGACTTATCCTGGTTTTAGAGGATAAAAGGTTGAGATTAGAAGATAGAATACAAGGATAATTTTGACCTACTAAAAAATATGATCTAGTCAAAGAGCTTGTTTGAGAAGATGACCCCATGTCAGGGCCTATTGGGGAAGAGGCACCTAAACATGGGGCTTTTTTGGGATATTACCCAATTTTTTATATAGGGTTTGGACATTCCATCTAAGACCAACCCGATTTGTTACCCAAAACCCGACATATAAGCTCGTTTAGTCTAAACCCGAGTCCGACACAAATTAAATTTAGATACAAACTATCTTTCTTTAAAAAAAATAAAATTCTCCATTAACAAAGATTATGTTTCTGTTTTTCCATTAACATATTTTTCATTAATGGTAATAATACAAAAAAAAACATCATAGATCTTCTTTTTCCTTATCAAAAATTTATTCTTCCTTAATTTTCTCTTATCTTTATTTAATATAGAAATTAATAAATCTCTTCTTCCTTGATTTTCTCTTTTTCTTTATCTAATATAAAATTATTTAAATTATGTCGGACTTAAATGCCGAACCCGACCCGAGCTCGATAATTACCCGATAAAATCGGGTACCATACTGGGTTTGAGCACCTATTTTTCATATTACCCGAGACCGAAACCGACCCGATTTTATATCAACCCGAATAGGGTAACCCAATGCCCGACTGTACCCGACATGTTGGGCTCGTGCTCGGGTCGGGTACCCGATTTGGAAAGGCCCAAACCAAGATTAGTTTAACTTTTTAACTATTTAGGTCTGAAATACTATTTTAGGATGTTTTTATTTTTATATTTTTTGGCAAAACAAAAATTAGTATGATAGAGATTATTTATGGATTAAATTTAAGGGTTGTTAAGTATATCAAACACTTTTAAATATTACTATTGGAGAATATGATAGAAGAGAGGAGAGAAAGATATCTTCGATGTGTTTTCATTCACTTAAACATACTCTTTTATAGGAGAAGGGATGCAACGAAGTGTTTTGGTATAACAATAACAAGAACTATTATTGTGATGGTCCTTGAATCAAGGGTCATACATACTATTCATACCATACCTTGGTAAAGTGATCATTCACCTATTTTAGCTTATTTATAACACTCCCCCTTGATGATTGTTGAGTTGCCTCATTAAAAACCTCCATCAGAAATATAACCTGATGTAGGGGTACAATATACAACATACATGTGGCACCATCTCTACCATCCATCATGGTGCCACATGTCAACATCTAGTGGGCTCTCTCTTGATGGCACAAGTTACAAAGTTAAGCCTTATTATTACAAAGATATTTTCCCCATTATTACCCAATTAATTGCTAAGAATGGAGTTACATTATAGCCTATAAATATAAAGGCAAACTACTCATCTTCAAATGGTCTCATGGTGAATCATACACAAGATCTCAACACTCTCTCATGAGACCTCACCTCTCAGCTCTCATCTCTCTCTTGAGCTCTCTCCATTATCGAGCTCCCATTTTGTATCACCACTACTATAATAAAGTTCATTCTCTCTCTCCGTGGATGTAGGCACAATTGCCGAACCACGTATACAATGGTGTTCACGTCTCTACTTTATTATTGTTCATATCATACACATCATCATCTTTCATTAATGTATTGACCAACCTCACAAAAATGGTCAATACATTTGGCGCCGACTGCAAGGAATTCGATATAATCGAAAAACCCAAACCCTCCCACCTAAATCAAAATCACTCACTCAAATGACTACCCCAGAGTTAACCATCCAGGATCTGCATGAACAAATCACTCGTCTGCAGGAAGAGAATGCACGTTGGAAAGCTGCACAAACCGACAGCCCCGCACAAGTAGAAAATGGTGGTCGTGGAGTCATTCCTGTTGATGACTCCAACCAGAAATACGAGCAACTCAGCCAACAGTTAGCAGAGTTTAAAGCCTCTCAGGCTATCCTCCATCACTCCAAAAGCCACACTGCGGAGCAACTTGCTGTACAGTCCCTCCAGCAGTTCCAGGAGTCTCCTTTCTCCAAGGAGATCCTTGAACATGATTTACCGAACAAGCTCAATGCCCCCAAGTTCGATCAATATGCAGGAGTCGGAGATCCAACCGACCACATCAAGGGATTCCGGAAATCCCTTCCTCTCATCAAGGAAGATCATCTTCTATGTTTACTGTTCCAGTCCAGCCTCACTGGGCCAACTCTCGACTGGTTTCACCGTTTAAAATCAGGATCCATCAGCTCGTTTGCCGAGCTCGAAAAGCAGTTTGTCATTTTCTACATCCACAACAAGAAGCGACCCGTCATCATCGATCAAATCTTCAAAGTCAAGCAACGGGATGGTGAGTCACTAAGCACTTTCTTTGCGCGTTTTAAATCTGAACTGCATTCAATTCAGGATTTTGCAAAGGAACATGAGACCTTCGCAACCATCGCATTCTCTCACGGTCTGATCCAAGGGTCCGACCTCCACAAATCTCTAGCCATGAAACGACCTTCATCCCTAGACAAGCTCTACTTAAAGGTAGACCGTTACATCAAGCTCGAGGAAGCCCTCACTGGAAGGGAAAAGAATCATGTAGTCAGCAATGTAGAGTCTGGCTTCACCAAGCGACCTCGATCTGATAACAAGAGGTTCAAAGCAAAGTCGTTGCCTACCGAGCAACGAGAGTATCACCGGTTCACAAGACCAGCCGGTTATATCTATGAGCGAATCAGGCACAACCATTGGTGCAAGATTCCTACCTTCACACAGTTGGAGGACACATCTGGTCGACCGTACTGCAAAGTCCACAAGGTACGGTGTCATCAAACAGATGACTGTCGCGTTCTGAAATGCGCTCTTCAAACATGGGCCGATGAGAAAAGGCTCAACAATTGGATCCTCGGAAGACAAGAGGATACCACAAGCAAGCGGGCGAGGAAGTGATCCAGAACCCCTCCCTGTTCACCAAAGAGGAATCACAGCGAGGCCAGAACGGCCTCCGCAAGTCCAGTCCGCAACAGAGGGCGTAGCCTCTCCCAACGTCTAGGTCCAACAGGCGACCTACGCGACCAGCTCAACAAGAAGGTCGCAATCCCTCGACCTATAAATATAATCTCATCTTTGCCTTCATCTCAGCTCAAACATGAATGGCTCTTAAAGGTCCAATCCCTCGACCTATAAAGGTCAATACATTAATGAAAGATGATGATGTGTATGATATGAACAATAATAAAGTAGAGACGTGAACACCATTGTATACGTGGTTCGGCAATTGTGCCTAGATCCACGGAGAGAGAGAATAAACTTTATTATAGTAGTGGTGATACAAAATGGGAGCTCGATAATGGAGAGAGCTCAAGAGAGAGATGAGACCTGAGAGGTGAGGTCTCATGAGAGAGTGTTGAGATCTTGTGTATGATTCACCATGAGACCATGAGAAGATGAGTAGTTTGCCTTTATATTTATAGGCTACAATGTAACTCCATTCTTAGCAATTAATAGGGTAATAATGGGGAAAATATCTTTGTAATAATAAGGCTTAACTTTGTAACTTGTGCCATCAAGAGAGAGCCCATTAGATGTTGACATGTGGCACCATGATGGACGATAGAGATGGTGCCACATGTATGTTGTATATAGTACCCCTACATAAGACCCCTCTTTTTAGGTTGAACGGAGTTTGGGCTGAAAAGAAGTAATCGAACCGATCCAGCCCCCAAGATGAATGAAATATGGGGTTCTTTAACGAAGTCGATCCGCCCCAAATTTTGATGAGCTTGATCATTGAGATTTGCAGGACGCGATGAAGGTCCCTTGTGGTAATGGCAACTCGATCATGAATTTGTGTATAGTGAGCTAGTTAGTTCCAGGGAGACCTGGTAGCTCGTTCAGAAGGCATGTAGACGAGATGGACAGCTGCAAGCAGGTCGTACTGAAGTGGGTCTTCTTGCATACATGGGTGGTTGTCTTTTTGTGGTCGAGTTGCATAGACCTGATACTTGTTGATAATGTTAGCATGTGAAATATTATAAAATTTAGTAAGAGACTTACACTGAACTGTATGTCTTTCTTATGAGTTTTGTATGTACTATCTTTGTCGCCTTGTGATTGGACATTCCGATAGATGTGGCACTTTGGAGTGCACATGTAGCTAGTTTGAGAAAGAGCATTGGTTGACCAAGTGTTTTGAGAGTTACTTGAAACCTTTTGGTGCCCGATCTAGTGAATGGTCGCAGCGTGGAGACCTGTTTGACAATTCTCGGGCATGTGGCCTTTGTTTGTCTGCATTGCGTTGAGAGTGAATGCGTTCGACCAGGCGTGTGGCTAGAGAATTGTGTTTGAGGTCGTCCCGCATACGAGTGACTCACTAGTCAATGAGGGTGGCCGTATTGTATATCAAGCATTTCACTTGTAAAGAGTTCAGTGAAAGCAATGTGGCACATTTGTGCAAAAATAGCTCATGGGGAGTGAGGTCGTGTTCATGTGACCTGCACATAGAGAGAGCTACAAAAAATATCATTAATAGCTAATTGTGCTAATAATAAGTTAATTTCATTAGATAAAGTGAGAATAGCCCCCTGTATGGCATAAATATTCTTGAGGTCGTTGAAAGACCTGTAATTTGAGGAGGTCGTTGATAGACCTGGTGAGGTCGCGATGAAAGACCTGGTATGAAGGACCTGGCATGAACGACCTGGTATGAAGGACCTGACATGAAAGACCTGGTATGAAGGACCTGGTATGAAGGACCTGGCATGAAGGACCTGGTATGAAGGACCTGGCATGAAAGACCTGGTATGAAGGACCTCCATTCCATGGTTTTTTGTAAATAACCACGAGAATTGATGTGGCATGGCAAATGGATCTGAAATAAGTTGTTGAACCATGGCCACATGTTGAATTGATAATTAAACATATCAATATAATGAGAATGTAAACTGATATTTGTACATGAAAATATATCACCAGATAAATATATGTGAAATTGTGTAGAATAAACAGTAGATGATGAGGTCGCTCCTTGATAGCTCGGTGCCTCATTTCAATCACCAAAAAGTATTAAAGTGATACTTATCTTGCTTCTGTCGAGTCCAGTAATTGTGTAAACAATTTGCTCCAAGCCCCCAACTGTGAGTTGCAATTCTATCTTTTCAAATTCAATGAATTTCTTGAAAATCACCATCTGAGAACCTTAGAACAATGGTGTTCGGTGGGGTTGGTGGGTGGAATTCGCTTGAGAAAATCCCAAGTCCCAGTAGTCGGCGCCAAATGTATTAACCATTTTTGTGAGGTTGGTCAATACATTAATGAAAACTAGCTGATCAGAACGGCTTAATTACAAGCTCATCAAATAAATTACCGCTGTTCATTACAACTCCAAACAAAACAAATGATTGTTTACTCGAGCTTACAAGATTGATTTTAGAAAGGCCAAAGAAGACATACTGCAAGAGCAAGGAGTGCAAGAAGCAAACTTTGCACAAGGTTACCCACGATAAGAAGGTCGGTATCGGGACTAGCTCATGGCTGCACAGACTGGTCGCCGGAACCATCAATCTCCGTACGGCCACTGGCGACCTAGTCATTAGGGCCCATCAAGGTGTCCTGAGCTGGCACCAAAGCTCCATCAGCACCACCTCGCGTCTCCTCTCCTTCGGGCGACCCCATCAAAACTTCCTTCAAGTTGTCGCAGTAGGCCTTCCACGCTGCGCCATTCTCTTGGCATGCGTGCTCCCAGTATTCAGCAGAAGCCTTAGCAGCAGCAGAATCTTCTTTCAACTGCTCCACCATCTCCTTCAAAGCCGCGACCTGTGCATCCTTGTCCTTCACCTTGCACTCAGCAACAACAACAACAACATTCTTCGCCTGCTCGAGCTTCTCGTTGAGATCCTTCAACTCAATCTCAGCTCGAGCACCAACCTCAGCAACCAGACGCAACTCCTGGAAGCTTGCGTTGAGCTGCAAGTGCAAACAGAGTTTAGTCAGCAATGGCTAAGCACAACCAAAAAAGACTTATGATAACACTCACCAAAGACAACGCCGCGTTTATCTTTGAACAGGTTACCAACAAAGTCTGCGACTTCACTGTTTGAGCATCAGCATCCAGGACGATGCCCTCATTCACAGCCCGGGCAACACAAGGGTCGTCAATAGCACTGTCGTTATCATACACGACATGCTTCTCACCGCGGCCATCTAAATAATCGAACGGCCCAGGGCGAAACTCAGACGATATCCCCTTGCCTTTCTGCAAAGGCCCAGCAGCAGTCTTCTTGGACTTTAGAGGAGGCTCAGGAGATTTCACAAACTTTGGAGGAGCAGAGGACGACATAGTTGGAGGCTCCATCAACTTCAGGTTCCCTGAAAGTGACCTCTTCTTCCCGGCCAAGGCAGGTAATTTAGGGAGTGAGGCCGGAGGGGATACGACTGGGGGGCTCGCCACTACCTCCCCCCGGGGCGAACTAACACCAGATCGTTCCTTCTCCGACCTCCGAGCAGTGCTTCCAGATCGCTCTCTCTCCTAAGGCCTCGAGCTACCACTAGCTCGCTCCTTCTCCCTAGCACGCGAACTACCACCAAAACGCCCAGCCTCAGCTTTATGTACAGAAGTCATATAGGCCTTCTTCAGCGACTTCCTCCTCTCGAGCTCTTCTTCAACGGTTTTTGGACCACGTTTGGGAATAAAATGCTTCTTCAGGTGGGGTAAGAGCCGTATCTTACGTTTGTCAGCCAAGAAACCAAAACCGTTCAAAGCACTCCGCAGATCGTTCCTCCTCAAAAGATGATCGTCCCTGAACGCTGCAAAAAGATACAAAATCGTCAAGTCCGAAAAATAGGAAAATCATCTACCATGTTCAGACTAATAACCAGAGACTCACGAGTATCATTCCTAGTCACATGACGCAACTGGATACTCCCCTCAATGATCGACCCAGTAATCAGCATGGGATCTTTCCACCATGGCTCACAACTTACCGGATAGATCAAAGGCAAACGTTCTGGCCTAACTTGCATGTTATAGCCGGAAAAATCAGCCTTTGAAGAACGTTTAAAGCTGAAGTGGTCCAACACATCATTTACAGTGATGTCCCACTTATGCAACTTGTTGAGGTCATCAATTACCCTCATGTTTCTCCAGAAATTGCCATTCATCTGGCAAGGAGCTCGACCGATAGCATTCAACAGGTCGACCACCAAACAAGACAATGGCAGCCTCAGCCCAGCTCGGAATTGGGTCAAGGTAAATACAGTAGAGAAGGGATTTTTAGGTCGATACTCAGCAAAAAGTAAACGATCTCCTAAAAATCTAATCTCCAAATGCTCAATCGAGCTAAGACCATACTGCTTCCTAAACGCAATATGCATATTTACATACTTAAGATTCACTACTCTACACATCGAACCATCGTCTCCGTCCACCATTTCTTCGTCAGACGAGTCCGCCCCATGAGAGCCGCTACTCTGCGGGCTATCAGAGTCCACACCATGAATGGGAGACAAGGCTTCAGAATGAGTCCTTTCAGACTCATACTCCTCACCACCACCACCACTCAAGTTATCATTTTGAGAGTCACTCAAGTCAGACATTTCTCTCAAGCAACAGAAAAGAAAACAGAAGATGAAAGAAAAGAAAGAGAAGAAAACTAACCTCACGAGCTCTCAAGGTTCTTCAGATCGCAAGAGAAAAGCGGCAGCAATTCAAATAAAGGCGAGATAGGTAAACCCTTCTCAAGAGAGCTACAGTTTAAATACTGTAGCACATACAATCCCAGCCATCAGTTCGAAACAGGTAAACGGCTGAGATCGAGCAGAGAATCCACATCTATTGCAGTTATTTTCCACTTAACAAATGATTCACATCCACCGTCGGATCAACCCACGTGCCACGCAAAGACTATATCAGGCAAGAAGTGCGTCAGTTGCCATAACTGCATAGCTAGCTGCTCGAGGAAAATATTCCACTTCCCTGTAAGAGCGCCATGATTAGTACAGACAAGCCTGCATGACTGCCACGTCAGCAAATTCAAAAAGCACACTACAAATCAGCATCGATCAGAGTTCTTAGTCTTTTCAGCCCGACTTCTACAGCCGACCTAAAAAGAGGGGGCTTATGTAGGGGTACTACATACTTCAACCAATCAAAAGCCGCCACGTGGCACAGTCATTCATCCATCAGGTCGCCACGATCTCTACCTGCTAGTAGCTCGACCTCAACAACTCGACCTCATAACGAGCAGCGGCCTGCTTATACACACGTGCTCTCATTCAATGCACAGAATATCCTCGTCAGTTACATAATTAATTTACAGGGATGATCCTCGCGCGTTACACAATTAATCCTGATTATGATGACGGAGAATCTGCAAGATCCATAATCCACGCCTTTCTATCTTCTATAAGAACAGAACTAGGATGGCTTGATCTCTAAGTTCAATCCCCTCGAGCTAAGAGTACGTAGGCAATCTAAATCTCAACGAGGTGCAGCCACCCCGATCTAAAACTTCCCCTTTGGTAAAGTCTCCCAACGACCTGATCTAGTAGTGCATTAATCTAGAAATAGGTTAATACATTTGGCGCCGACTACAGGGACTTGGGATTTTCTCAAGCGAATTCCACCCACCAACCCCACCGAACACCATTGTTCTAAGGTTCTCAGATGTTGATTTTCAAGAAATTCATTGAATTTGAAAAGATAGAATTGCAACTCACAGTTGGGGGCTTGGAGCAAATTGTTTACACAATTACTGGACTCGACAGAAGCAAGATAAGTATCACTTTAATATTTTTTTGGTGATTGAAATGAGGCACCGAGCTATCAAGGAGCGACCTCATCATCTACTGTTTATTCTACACAATTTCACATATATTTATCTGGTGATATATTTTCATGTACAAATATCAGTTTACATTCTCATTATATTGATATGTTTAATTATCAATTCAACATGTGGCCATGGTTCAACAACTTATTTCAGATCCATTTGCCATGCCACATCAATTCTCGTGGTTATTTACAAAAAACCATGGAATGGAGGTCCTTCATACCAGGTCTTTCATGCCAGGTCCTTCATACCAGGTCCTTCATACCAGGTCCTTCATGCCAGGTCCTTCATACCAGGTCCTTCATGCCAGGTCCTTCATACCAGGTCTTTCATGTCAGGTCCTTCATACCAGGTCCTTCATGCCAGGTCCTTCATACCAGGTCCTTCATCGCGACCTCACCAGGTCTATCAACGACCTCCTCAAATTACAGGTATTTCAACGACCTCAAGAATATTTATGCCATACAGGGGGCTATTCTCACTTTATCTAATGAAATTAACTTATTATTAGCACAATTAGCTATTAATGATATTTTTTGTAGCTCTCTCTATGTGCAGGTCACATGAACACGACCTCACTCCCCATGAGCTATTTTTGCACAAATGTGCCACATTGCTTTCACTGAACTCTTTACAAGTGAAATGCTTGATGTACAATACGACCACCCTCATTGACTAGTGAGTCACTCGTATGCGGGACGACCTCAAACACAATTCTCTAGCCACACGCCTGGTCGAACGCATTCACTCTCAACGCAATGCAGACCCACAAAGGCCACATGCCCGAGAATTGTCAAACAGGTCTCCACGCTGCGACCATTCACTAGATCGGGCACCAAAAGGTTCCAAGTAACTCTCAAAACACTTGGTCAACCAATGCTCTTTCTCAAACTAGCTACATGTGCACTCCAAAGTGCCACATCTATCGGAATGTCCAATCACAAGGCGACAAAGATAGTACATACAAAACTCATAAGAAAGACATACAGTTCTGTGTAAGTCTCTTACTAAATTTTATAATATTTCACATGCTAACATTATCAACAAGTATCAGGTCTATGCAACTCGACCACAAAAAGACAACCACCCATGTATGCAAGAAGACCCACTTCAGTACGACCTGTTTGCAGCTGTCCATCTCGTCTACATGCCTTCTGAACGAGCTACCAGGTCTCCCTGGAACTAACTAGCTCGCTATATACAAATTCATGATCGAGTTGCCATTACCACAAGGGACCTTCATCGCGTCCTGCAAATCTCAATGATCAAGCTCATCAAAATTTGGGGCGAATCGACTTCATTAAAGAACCCCATATTTCATTCATCTTGGGGGCTGGATCGGTTCGATTACTTCTTTTCAGCCCGAACTCCGTTCAACCTAAAAAGAGGGGGCTTATGTAGGGGTACTATATACAATATACATGTGGCACCATCTCTACCGTCCATCATGGTGCCACATGTCAACATCTAATGGGCTCTCTCTTGATGGCACAAGTTACAAAGTTAAGCCTTATTATTACAAAGATATTTTCCCCATTATTACCCTATTAATTGCTAAGAATGGAGTTACATTGTAGCCTATAAATATAAAGGCAAACTACTCATCTTCTCATGGTCTCATGGTGAATCATACACAAGATCTCAACACTCTCTCATGAGACCTCACCTCTCAGGTCTCATCTCTCTCTTGAGCTCTCTCCATTATCGAGCTCCCTCCATTATCGAGCTCCCATTTTGTATCACCACTACTATAATAAAGTTCATTCTCTCTCTCCGTGGATGTAGGCACAATTGCCGAACCACGTATACAATGGTGTTCACGTCTCTACTTTATTATTGTTCATATCATACACATCATCATCTTTCATTAATGTATTGACCAACCTCACAAAAATGGTTAATACACCTGACAAAGGAAAAGAGTGCAACATTTTATTCTGGTAGCAATGGGATTGTACTGCCTCATTAAAACCTTACGTATGAAAACCCAATGGGACAAAACCTAAGTGAAGGAAAAAAGTACAATATGCATCATCCATTATTTTGATGTTCCCCCTGATCTTTAGGAGCATAACTGCATAATCATGATAGATATGATCTCTAAGTTCTCTCATGTCAATATCGGAAACTAGTTTAATTTGTGGAAGGCTGGTGCAAGTAGTGACTTTTTGAATATATCTACAAGATTGTTGGTGGAGCGAACTTGCTTAAAATCAATATCCTTGTTCTGTATGAGCTCATGCGTGAAGAAGAATTTTGGTGAAATATGTTTTGTTTAATCACCCTTGATAAAACCGATTATGAGTTGTTCTATGCACGCAATATTATCTTCATATAATGTTGTCGGGACATTTGTAATTGAATGAAAACCACATGTTCTCTGGATATGGCTAACCATGGATCTTAGCCAGATACATTCACGACTTGCTTCATGCAGTACAAGTATTTCTGAGTGATTTATGATGTTGCAACCATTGTTTGATTGGTAGATCTCCATGACAGTGCTGTATTATCGTATATGAAAACATAACCTATCTGCGATCGAGCTTTGTGAGGATCGGAGAGATATCTGGCATCTGCATATCCAACTAACTTATAAAATGGTTGGAGTAGAACAAACCCATATATAAAATAGTTCCTTGAAGGTAGCAAAACACTCGTTTGATTCCTTTCCAATGACGTGAAGTTGGTGCAGAGCTAAATCTTACCAATAAGCTGACTACAAATGATATATCTGGTCGAGTGCAATTTGCTAGATATATCAAATCACCAATCACACTCAAGTATGCTACTTCTGGACCAAGAAGTTATTCATTTTATTCCTTAGGACGGAATTCATCATTGGTCACATCAATTGAACGGACAACCATAGGCGTATCCATGGGATGAGCTTTATCCATATAAACGTGTTTCATGACTTTTTTTTTTGTATATGTAGCCTGATGGATAAGCACCCCAGTTGATAGTTGTTTGATCTGCAGGCCGAGACAAAATTTCGTTTTTCCTAGGTCTTTATCTCAAATTCCTTTTTGAGATATGCAACAGTTTTGGTGAGCTCTTCAGAAGTTCCAACAAGATTTAAATCATCTACATATACTGCAGTAATCGCAAATTTATTATTTATTTTCTTAATGAAAACACAAGGACAAACTGGATTGTTAACATATCCTTCTCGAGTCAAATACTTAAGGCAATGATACCACATCCGCACGGATTGTTTTAAGCCATACAAGGATCGTTGGAGTTTGATTGCGTACATACCACGTGGCTTAGATAGTTTTGCTTCACCCAAAACAAGTCTTTCTGGGACCCTCATATAGATATCAGTATCTATACTCTCATACAGATATGCAGTTACTACGTCTATGAGACGTATGTCAAGGTTTTCAGAAACTGCCAGAGCAATTAGGATTAGGAAACGAAAAGTAATTTAGTCATTTATTGGAGAATAGGTTTCTTCACAATCGACTCCTGGTCTTTGTGAGAAACCTTCTGCTACAAGGCAAGCTTTATATTTAACAACATCACCTTTTTCATCACATTTTCGTATAAATACCTATTTTTATCCTACGGGCTTGACATCTTCTGGCGTTTGGACTACTGGTCCAAAATCCTTGCGTTTTGCAACTGAATCAAGCTCTTTGGATTGTTTCTTTCCAACTTGGCCAATCTCTTCTACGTCGGCATTCATCGACGGAGCGTGGTTCATGATTGTCATCATCTGTTATGGACAGAACAACAACATAGGCAAATGTATCATCGACAATAGTTTTATCACGATCCAACACTTCTCTTGTACAGACATAATTTATCGAGATCTCATTATTTTCATGTAGATGTGCCTCTTCAGGAGGTGTCTGTTCATAGATAGTTGATCGGATTGTCTTAATTGTAGGTATAGGCTCTTCAGGAGATATAATCTTTTTTGGAGACTTGAATACTTCAGAAGTCTGTAGGGTATGTGTTTGTGTTTTTCGCTTACAGGGATTCACATCTTTTGATCCAACAGGTCTTCTGTGCCTTGCGCGTACTGAGGATGGTTCTTCTGCTGCTTTGTTGGCATTTGGTTCTCCAGGGATACCAATCCTGGCTGGGGTATTCACAGCATACATGTAGGATTTTATTACCTTTGAAGTCTTTGCAAATGAACCTGGGAGTTCGTTTGCAATGGACTGGAGGTGAACAATTATTTTTACTTACATTTCACACTGTGAAGTGCATGGATCAAGATGAGACTTGGAAGATACTTTCGATGTAATTTCATGTCGTTCTTCTGGAACATGCTTGTTATCTCCACCTAACAACGGAAAAACTATCTCATCGAAGTGACAATCTGCAAATCAAGCAGTGAAAACATCTCTAGTTAAAGGTTCAATATATCGAATAATTGATGGTGAGTCAAAAACGATATAAATACCAAAATGGCATTGTGGACCCATCTTTGTACGTTGTGGTGGGTACATAAACACAATATCCAAATATGCGAAGATGAGAAAGGTTTGATTGGTGTCCAAACATAATTTGATGCGGAGAGTACTAGTGATAAGTTGTCGGTCAGATACGAATCAACGATGCAACATGCATAATATCATGTCCCCATGCCGAAACAAGTAATTTTGTGCGCATCAGCAAAGGTCTTGCTATAGTTTGAATTCGTTTAATAAAAGATTCTACTAACCCATTTTGAGTGTGGACATGGGCTACTGAGTGTTCCACGTCAATCCCAAGTGTCATGCAATAAACATCAAAGGCTTGAAAAGTGAATTCTCCAGCATTGTCTAGTCGGATAAACTTGATCGGGTGATCCGGGAACTGTGCTCGTAGTCTAATGACTTATGCTAATAGGCGAGCAAATACCGAATTTCTAGTTGAAAGTGGGGATACATGTGACCATCTTGCAGATGCGTCAATAATGACCATGAAGTACTGAAATGGTCCACATAGAGGATGAATTGGGCCATATATATCCCTTTGGATTTTTTGCAAGAAAGGTGGTGATTCAGCCACAACCTTGGGAACAAGCCACACATGGATTACTAGTCGAGACGAAAATCTTCTGGTTTTTCAATGGATGTCCATTTGAATTCTCAATGATACGAGGTATATGGACCCAGGGTGGCCAAGACGGTCATGCCAAAACATCAACATTCTTTGTCAGAGGCCTTTTGGCTCATGATAATGTACATATGTTTCAATTGGGTGTATATTTATATGATACTAGTAGCGGGACCCGTGCTACGCACAGGTTAATCTGGAAATAAACATTGGTTTAATTGATACTTGTTGCACATTGTAAACATTTTGGGTGGGTGGATATAAGATTGTTAACTTTTGCCGAAAATTTTATGCATGCCATATAAAATATATACAACAGAGAGATAACAACTCGAAAAACATATTGTATCAAATAAACAATGATAGTTTATTTGGTAATTCATATATATTGAGTAATACCAAGTATTTGAAAAGAAGTGAAGGGAAAAACTCTTTATAGGAATTGTACCTAGCCAGTTCCCAATTATATTAATAACTCGTGTAGAATTGGTCTACAGTTTACAATTTGTACATTATACTTCAATTGTAATCTTTTTAAAAACTTCTAATGCTGAAGTCTCCCTCGTATTACAATTTAATGTCTTATTCAGCCAATATGAAAATCTGTCACAACAGTTGGAAGTACATATTTATTGTTCTGGTAACTTTGGCACTAGCCAATGACTCAGCAACCTAAGTATCAGAATTCTGAATAAAATCCGGCGAACAGTAACTTGGACTTGTAAATTTTGGAGACCATTATATTCTTAAATCGATTTAAACCCTTCATCCTCGAGTCGTCTTCTGCAATCCACATACGAACAATATTAAATAATTTTAAGATGGAAGAGACGAAGAGAGAACATACGTGATTAAATTTTATTTCAGATGTATATTTAATATTCAATCATCATGTTTTGTTGTGCATTTGTTTTTTTCTCTAAACCAATAGTTTGATTGTAAGATATGACTCAAGATATAAGCTTTAGCCTTGCCAAGATGTCATGAAGTTATTACTTAATGATGATGTAATATTAATGATCATGTAATGTCTTGGACAACAAAATCACATTTAAGAATATTGTAAAAGGATGAAAGTTTGATATATAAAAAATGAAATTACTAACCTATTTAGTAATTAGACGAAGGTCGCAAATATGTGGAGAAATGAGGATCTTCAAGTTCATGTTATCATTAGTTTATTTCTACTGAGACATTGAACCCTGAGAACTCATGGCTTCCTTGTAGCATTTTGTTTTTTTCAATTTTCTGCACACTTATTTATTTGAAGACTCATTCACAATGAGTACTTACCAAAGAGCTGCACACACAGTATCAAAATCAAGCTAGGCACCTCGAATCCTTTCTTTATATTCATCTGTCATCTTTTGTAGCTCAAACACTTTAAATGTTGTGCGGTTGTATCTTTCAATCTAGTCTCTCATCAAATTTACGTTTTGTATCAATTAACTCAGTTTCAGGTGCCTTTGATTTGTTATCAAACTGAATGTTTCTCTTTTTTATCCTTAGCATCGCTTCCAAAACGTCTTCTTATGTCCGAGTTGAGCTAAATACAGTATAGTGTATTCAAATATCTAATAACTATCTGTATTAACCATTTTTGTGAGGTTGGTCAATACATTAATGAAAGATGATGATGTGTATGATATGAACAATAATAAAGTAGAGACGTGAACACCATTGTATACGTGGTTCGGCAATTGTGCCTACATCCACGGAGAGGGAGAAAGAAGTTTATTATAGTAGTGGTGATACAAAATGGGAGCTCGATAATGGAGAGAGCTCAAGAGAGAGATGCGACCTGAGAGGTGAGGTCTCATGAGAGAGTGTTGAGGTCTTGTGTTGATTCACCATGAGACCATGAGAAGATGAGTAGTTTGCCTTTATATTTATAGGCTACAATGTAACTCCATTCTTAGCAATTAATAGGGTAATAATGGGGAAAATATCTTTGTAATAATAAGGCTTAACTTTGTAACTTGTGCCATCAAGAGAGAGCCCATTAGATGTTGACATGCGGCACCATGATGGACGGTAGAGATGGTGCCACATGTATGTTGTATATAGTACCCCTACATAAGCCCCCTTTTTTTAGGTTGAACGGAGTTCGGGCTGAAAAGAAATAATCGAACCGATCCAGCCCCCAAGATGAATGAAATATGGGGTTCTTTAACGAAGTCGATCCGCCCCAAATTTTGATGAGCTTGATCATTGAGATTTGCAGGACGCGATGAAGGTCCCTAGTGGTAATGGCAACTCGATCATGAATTTGTGTATAGCGAGCTAGTTAGTTCCAGGGAGACCTGGTAGCTCGTTCAGAAGGCATGTAGACGAGATGGACAGCTGCAAACAGGTCAACCTGAAGTGGGTCTTCTTGCATACATGGGTGGTTGTCTTTTTGTGGTCGAGTTGCATAGACCTGATACTTGTTGATAATGTTAGCATGTGAAATATTATAAAATTTAGTAAGAGACTTACACTGAACTGTATGTCTTCCTTATGAGTTTTGTATGTACTATCTTTGTCGCCTTGTGATTGGACATTCCGATAGATGTGACACTTTGGAGTGCACATGTAGTTCGTTTGAGAAAGAACATTGGTTGACCAAGTGTTTTGAGAGTTACTTGGAACCTTTTGGTGCCCGATCTAGTGAATGGTCGCAGCGTGGAGACCTGTTTGACAATTCTCGGGCATGTGGCCTTTGTGGGTCTGCATTGCGTTGAGAGTGAATGCGTTCGACCAGGCGTGTGGCTAGAGAATTGTGTTTGAGGTCGTCCCACATACGAGTGACTCACTAGTCAATGAGAGTGGCCGTATTGTATATCAAGCATTTCACTTGTAAAGAGTTCAGTGAAAGCAATGTGGCACATTTGTGCAAAAATAGCTCATGGGGAGTGAGGTCGTGTTCATGTGACCTGCACATAGAGAGAGCTACAAAAAATATCATTAATAGCTAATTGTGCTAATAATAAGTTAATTTCATTAGATAAAGTGAGAATAGCCCCCTGTATGGCATAAATATTCTTGAGGTCGTTGAAAGACCTGTAATTTGAGGAGGTCGTTGATAGACCTGGTGAGGTCGCGATGAAGGACCTGGCATGAAGGACCTGACATGAAGGGCCTGGCATGAAGGACCTAGTATGAAGGACCTGGTATGAAAGACCTGGTATGAAGGACCTAGTGAGGTCGCGACGAGACCTGAGAGGTCGTTGGTAGACCTGTCGAGGTCACGATGAGAGACCTGAACTTGAAAGACCATATGACCAAGGTAAAAAATGTGAATCAGTAACTGAATCCATTCCATGGTTTTTTGTAAATAACCACGAGAATTGATGTGGCATGGCAAATGGATCTGAAATAAGTTGTTGAACCATGGCCACATGTTGAATTGATAATTAAACATATCAATATAATGAGAATGTAAACTGATATTTGTACATGAAAATATATCACCAGATAAATATATGTGAAACTGTGTAGAATAAACAGTAGATGATGAGGTCGCTCCTTGATAGCTCGGTGCCTCATTTCAATCACCAAAAAATATTAAAGTGATACTTATCTTGCTTCTGTCGAGTCCAGTAATTGTGTAAACAATTTGCTCCAAGCCCCCAACTGTGAGTTGCAATTCTATCTTTTCAAATTCAATGAATTTCTTGAAAATCACCATCTGAGAACCTTAGAACAATGGTGTTCGGTGGGGTTGGTGGGTGGAATTCGCTTGAGAAAATCCCAAGTCCCTGTAGTCGGCGCCAAATGTATTAACTATTTTTGTGAGGTTGGTCAATACATTAATGAAAACTAACTAAAATTTGTGTTAGCTAGTAGCAAGTTGATTAAGTAGTGTTTTAAAAATCTTGTTTAAAATGCAGTAACCCGTAAAATAAGTGCTTCATTTTGTTGTATTGGTCAATACTGCAAGGAGAAGGAATGACAGTCCTTACACAATTGAATGTGATAAAAATAATACAAAAGATTTACGACTTTCAGTAACGTGCAATAAATAGTTCCATTTTAAGAAGAAGAGAAATAATACTCTGTCACAATCCATAATCTCTAATCATTAGAAAGACATGAAGTTGTCAACGAAAAACAACTATTCGTCATGAGATGATAACATCCAGCCAAAACATACTAACTATGAAGTTGTCAACAAAAAAACAACGATGATTTCTGGTTTTTCAATGAAAGAATAAAGTTTAAAAAAATTTAAATTATTTTGCAGAAATCTATTAAATAAAATTGCAAACGAAACCAAACCAAATGTAATTGCAGGAATTTTGATACAGTGAAATATCTATCCAATGTTTAGAATGTTTTTTTGGACTACCTGGACTTAATCCTAGTGTTATTGTGGTAGTCCTATCGAGGGATTCATTTAGACGACAACAACTACAACCACAACCAAAACCCAATTTGAATTGAAGTACTAGATAAAATTAGTTTGGATAATTAAACAACAATGGTACCATACAGTATATTGAATTACAGTTGAAGAAAGAAGATGAAGTGGAAAGAGAGAAGATGTACCTTTCAAATGTTTGGTTGGTAGACGGGCAGAAAGAGAAAAGAGAGTTGCAGAGAATAGTGTGAATAAAGGGAAGGGTTTATAACTTAGGAGCAGTTGGAGTTTGGAAAGAGACGCAACGATTTATGTGAAGGCGTGTTATCGCGGTCTTTGTTGAATGTGTAGCGAGTTCTTAATTTATGGGATTACCCTCATGTAAGGGTGTTTAGGTCAGAAATTGAATTTTTTTTCTAAAGGTCGAAATCTGTGCGTCGGGAGAAAAGGTTGACGTTTATAAGAGAAGAATAGACAACCCTGAGGATAAACTTGAAAGTTTTTCCAAGATATGTTTTTGGCATACTCCAACAATTATCAAAAGATACTCTGTTTTATTTTCATTTGTAGTCTTAATATGATATCTGTTAAGACAAATGTCTTTAGAGCTCAATAGATTTCTTCTGGATCTAGATGAGTATAGAGCTTCTAGGATATACAACTTAGTCCCATTAGGTAATTTAATTTCAGCTCTTCCAGAGCCTTCAATAAGCTGTGCTAGACCTGAAATTGTATGAACATTAGCTTTAGTTAAGGCCAAGTGTGAGAAGTGTTTTTTTCTCACGAAGGATGGTATGCATAGCTGCACAATCTACCAAGCAAATATCTTTGCCACCATTCTTTGAAATAACTAAGTTATTAGATAGTGGGATTTCCATTCTTCTTTGTTGCATAAACACTTAGGGTCTGTTTGAAAACGAATTCCCGTTTTGTTAGGTTTTCTGACAAACCGGGCAAAAGTGCGGCAAATGACACATTTGCCGGTTCCTGGCAAATGGTTTATCCGCTAAAATCACTTTGCCATCGTTTGATAACAATTTGTAAGAAAACAGACAAATCGCAATTTGACGGTTAGAATGCATTTGATACCACTTTGGCAAATATGGTAACTCATATTTGCCGTTTATATTGGTTTCGATAAAAATTTGGTTTTGGTAAAACCTAGTAGGGTTAAGTAGCAAAGTTGAAGGTCCATTGGGCTGGGTCCAAAAAAACAAGTCCAAACTTGATTGGGCTGTGTAAAAGACAATGACAATGAACATAATCCATTTTTTTCCTTATGAACATTTGTAAAGTGACCACATATCACCCAAGTAATGGTTGAGTCACCCTAGTAACTCAATAACAATTGGTTACAAAAAAAAAAAATAAAAAAAAAAACTCAATAACATTTGTTATTTTTGCGTATGTACATGTATTAAAAAGAACACCCAAATTAATGAAATTGAACAGAAAAAATATTTGTAAGTGACCACATATCACCCAAGTAATGGTTGGTCACCCTAGTAACTTAATAACATTTTGTTACCAAAAAAAGAAAAAAAAAACTCAATAACATTTGTTATTTTTGCGTACATACATGTATTAAAAAAAACACCTAAATTAACGAAATTGAACAGAAAAAACATTTGTAAAGTGACCACATATCACCCAAGTAATGGTTGAGTCACCCTAGTAACTCAATAACATTTGGTTACCACAAAAAAAAAAAAAAAACTCAATAACATTTGTTATTTTTGCGTACGTACATGTATTAAAAAAAACACCCAAATTAACGAAATTGAAACGAAAAACTATATCATCAATAACACATATAATAGATAGATAATTATATACATAGATATATAATAATTATGTCTGTAGTTATAGGTTTGCATAAGTTTACATAAACAAGTTTTTGAAAACGTTATCAACACCCATAAGTCAGACTAAAAATAAATCCATCTAAGTCAACCTTCCTGCTTAGCCGAACACATAACTAACACACAACATAAGGTGAAGCTAGGGTACCATAACCTTCCTCTGGGTCAGTCTGATCTCTTAGTGGACCTGATTCCTCTTTCTGAAACCCAGTAGGTCAAGTCCTGGTAGCCGGTACATGCCCATTCCAAAGCTTGTCAGATTAGTGGTCATCTTTGTGCATAATCTGAATTCCAATTTTCCCCATTCCGTGGGTGCGACAACGGCTGCAGAACTCGAACGAAATGTAGTCTCCAACCTTCAGTTTGACAACATCAAGAAAATGCTTCCAACCATTGTAGCGGAAGTAAAAAAGAACCATTGCCATCATCACTAACATCAACCCTGAAAGATTGCTTATCAGGTAGGCGAAACAAGAGGCGCTTGCATTCAGTGAACAAATACTTGTTAGCAGCAAGAATTTTCTGCAACATAAACAAACAGTCCTGGTCATATATCAAACAGTTTTGGCCATGTATATATATCAAACAGTTCTGGCAAGAGTTTTCTGCACATGTATATCAAAGAGTTCTGGCCATATATCAAACAGTTTTGGCTATGTAGCACCCATTACTAGCCCATTACTGTGAAGCCCAACTAACAACCCAAAGACCATCATTTTATATAAGTCTATGTATTTATATAAGCACAAGATTTTGCTTACCATGACACAACAGTTGGTCCCATGGCCCCTGCTACACTGCTTGATCCAGAAGGGATTATCTGGCTCAATTGGCTTCAGTTTGTGTGGCATTGGTTCTCTGTAACACATATTGCAGTACCCATGAGTTTATAAATTTATTACTCAACATATGTACGAAATATAAGCAACAATTTGTGGCTCGACAATTTTTTACACATGATAAGCAACAATTTATTCCAATTAGACTAGCAATGTTCCATACAAAATATAAGCAATAATTTATGGCTCGACAATGTTAATCCGCAACGGCGTAAGTTATACAATATGTTCCATACACAAGATAATGAATACAAAGCACTTTACGACTATTACATGATACATATCAAGACAAAAGTTGTAAAATTAAACCATAAAAAAGATCTCTTTGGAAGATAATGAATACAAAGCACTTTAGGACCATTACATGATACATATCAAGACGAAAGTTGCAAAATTAAACCATAAAAACCTCTTTGAAGAGGTGTTTGGACACTGGATAGACAAAAAAGTTTTTGTCCTTATACTTTGACTCAAAAACACAGATCTTAGAGGTAGTGAAGCCCAACTGAAATCGGTGGCTCTAATTTTGCAGGACATTGGACACCATTCAAACCCCGGAAGATTGCACAAAGTATTTATGTCCATTGTCATTTTTTTTATTGTCTTTATTCGCGCCTTCACATCAAATTTTGTGACATTAGAAGTTGTCGTTCCGGTTCGTATAGTTTTCGCAACCTCAATGAGTTCATTGGTTACAAATCGGCTATCGGGTCGACGAATTCTACCTGTTCTATCGGATGGCAATATGGTGCACAATTTGATATCCATATAGGTTGACCAATGTGGGGGATTGTCGTTGTTCATACTTTTAACAATTCTGTGAAAGAAATAAAAATTACAATACCATTTTAGTTACGTCTTATACATAAATTAAAATGTGTCTTACACATAACATAAATGTCTAGTCACGACTACAACAATCACAATAATTGGCATAATCCCACATACATGGGTTGCCTAAGCAGTGCAAACAATAAACACCATCATCAGGTGGTAAAGAAATGTGCTTCTAATAATTTGTGCAATCACCATAACAAGGGTTTTGAAGATATTTTGCACAAATCATCTAAAGGTCTCCTCCGGATGGTGGCGATACATGGAATGGATACAAGAATCTAATTCTTGGGCATGTTTGATTAACGCATTTTGCAAAGCATACCCACTGCTTGTCATTGTTCCCTATTCCCTTGTGCATTTTCATCAAACCATCGCACCCAAGGTTATCACAATGCATGAATGGTTCGATTATTGACAAACAAGGGAGGAATTCAAACCGCCCGTATTGGTTAATTTTGTATAACTTACACGCTTCTCGGATCCTTTCATCTTCGTCAATGATAATAGTTCTTTTAGGCGGATGAAGTTTATTAAACTAACCAAAAGTTCTGTGCACTCCCAAATATCTTGAAATCGACTAGCTAAGTGGCCTAGTTCCTTTCTTTCAACAACTCCCTCCATCTCATGAAAACGATCCGAAATATCTGTCCAATAACTGGTACCGGCATTATTAACCGGAGGATAAGTGTGTATCGATACTCACACAAAACACAAGTTCTTGTCTTCCTTAGGAGTCGACCACACCATTATCTGAGTTTGATTCTAGTTCTTACACAGTGTCAGATAACATTCTAATACAATGATACATTGACAATCCAAAGATAATAAATTATAATATTACCAAAACATTATACGGACAACAACCAATAAATCCACCTACTCATAGAAGTCAAATGAAGATAATTACCACCTATATACAGTTTTTCATAAAACACTTTTAAACCTCACACAAATACTCTTTACCTACAAACGATACTTTGCTGACAGTTCCAAGTACACTGGGTACGCTGGAACATACATGTTTCTAATGTGTGTGTAACACTCGGGTATATCTTTCTCAAGGGCAATCCAGTCATCGTCCGTTGCAATCACCATAGTTCTTTCATTGTCCCAATGAAATCCAGGATCCTCTTCACATAGCTCAACGATCAGTTTAGCGAAACGTTTCAAATTGCGCAAACGAGCCCAGATGTTATCAGCACACAAATCCAGCCGAATGTGCAGATTTAAAACATCAGAAGCCTTGACCATTCCTGACCTAAGACGAACCATAAGTGGACCTGGTGTATCTTCTGCTAGCATAGTAGTGCACATCGTGTGGTCCATATCTGGAGTCCTTGCAAACAAACGACGTCCTAAACGGGGATTTTTTTGGGTGTGAATAATTCGCACCATTCCTACTGACTGAAATAATCACAATTATAATTAACACAACGCAACCAAACTCTCCAAAGTCTGACAGAACAAAAAATAACGTATAAATCATGGACAAACAACATATAACACGTAAACCATAGACATTCAGATTAAACCATTCAGATAATCCAAGTTAAACGATATATATACATAAAAGTTATTCAAACCAATGTTGAACCATCACATATAAGACCAAACCCTTCAAAGTTAAAATAAAGTTAACCACTAAACTGAAACAGGATTACTATTGTTCGAACTTGACAACCCCAACAAGAACAAAGGCAACACTACTCCACAGACCACTCATTCCCATTAAAAGGCTTAACATAATTAAGCTTGCTAACCAACCAATCAGCCCTAGATCAGTATCTATCCCAAGAAATATCTTCGCTTGCTTGTCTTCAACACCAAGAAAGTCAAGACCATTCAGATACAATACTCTGTCCCCATTACTTACCTCCTTGATTGCACACACAGTTCATCGATATTAGGACCAATAAATGCCACTGCCAAGGTCTTAATATCCTTCATGATGTCCGCAGCAAAATCAGAGTTACTTGGATATGATGGTCCCAAACGTGACTTCTTGCACTTATTCTGAATGGGTTGCACTGGGGGTGGAATTGGGTGCGCACGAGGGGCCAAATAATTGCAGTTGCTAGAGCTCTCATTGTTTGTTGCGGTTGTTGCAGATGTTTCATAAGATCCAATACCAACACCAACATCATCTCCTAATTCAGTATACGAATCAGCCCACACTACATTTGTTTATTGTGTATATTCCGTGAGTGAGTGTATAGGTTTTAACTGAAAGCTTTGAAAATACATTTTTAAAGGATTATAGCTTACCAGGTACTCCAGGAGACCCCTCAACTTGTTCTTCATCAACTTCATCACCTGCGCATGCACCTTCACCATTTGTATAGTCGTTACCGATGATGAGGCTCAATTGTTCAAAATATGGAAAATGCTTGCCACGAAGGTTACGGGCATCAAGATGAGCCTGTAAAGCACCCAAAAAAACTTTACAATCCTATAACACATCATTTTACTAGCTAATTGATCAAATTGATAAAAGATCGTGCCTTACAAGAAAGTAACGCTCCCATACATCCTCTTCGGCAGCAACAACAGTCTTGTTATGAAAATCAAAGGTAAATCCAAACCCCGACAAATCTAAAAGTTCCTTACACATCTTGTAGTCCTTCCTAAGTGTCTTGAGCCTAGTCCGCACATGTTCAGAAATGACACTAATGCCCAGGGCTGTATTGACACTGTCTGCAGCTGCTTTCAAGGATTCAGTCCTTATTCCATTATCAGTTCTCTTACCATTCCTTAACACCTCTTCATACAAGGTGTTTAGCATGACCTCTTCCATCTTTTTGGACCACCTTATATGGGACTTGGTCGATGGAGTTGGCTTGTCAGATGGAAAGTATTGCGGTGCCAATGCAACATTGGCTTTCTTGGTCTTTCTAGGCTTCCTAAATTGTCCGCTTGATATGGTTGTACCTGATGATATCCAAATTCACAATTACACACATAAACCAACCATTTAATCCAAAAACATATCATCTTAAACAACATACATACATCCAAAACATATCATCTTCAAACATCCATACATCCAAAGCATATTATATATCTTCAAACATCCATACATGACCTTGTTCATAACATCCAAAACAAATTATTCCAAGTTATTACAACCCAATAAAATTATTCCAAACAACTTCTCAAATTGACAAATACAACACCACCAAGCTCACTTAACAACCCCTTCATTGTAATGAACATAGTTTCTCCACATCTCATTTTTTAGGTCATCACGCCATTTAGTCCAAGCCCGTGATGCAGTTTTGAGTATGCATCCACCTTGTTCATTAGCACCATCATTCGCCTCAGGGAGAATCGGTTCTTCTGGCTCCTCCAAGTCTGGCTCTATTTCATCGGTTGGATCATGATCTTGGTAAAATGGTTATTTTATACAATGTACTTTATCCAAATTCTCACTTAATACAATGTAAAAAATTTCTGTCCTAGTTAAGCATGTACTTTTCAAAATTTCCACGTTATACAATCTGTTATGTTTCATGCTAACGGCTGCTGATGTGTCTTATTTTTTTCCTACGTGTCTCCAATATATATTTTTTTAATCAACTTGATTTTCCAACACAGCAAAGCTAAACATGTGAGGAGCACGTGCTTTCGATGCCAATGTTAATGATATTGGAGGTAGAAATCCAGGTACAAATGATAATGGTGATGGAGGAAGTGCAACACAATTATCACAAACTAGTGGAACACCATTTGGAACATAGAGTTCATCTGGAACACTTAGGAAAAAAGATGAAAAGTTAAAGCCTACGAGATGATCAACAAGGAAGACAACAAACAATCCAGCTCCAGCTCCAAGTGATAAACATGTACAACCTGAAGAAGCAAGTGATGATGTTGTTGTAGTGAAAGTGTTACCTTTTTCTACTGAAGTACCTCCTGCTCTAAGTGTTCCTCTGAGAAGATTTCCAAGAAAGAAATTTGGAAGCACAAGAAGGTCATCAAGTGTTGTTGCTGCTTCAAGTGTTGTTGTTGCTCCAAGTGTTGTTGTTGCTACTCCAAGAAGATCTCCAAGGAAGAATGCTATAAATGATACTGGGAAAGAAGCTAATGCAAGTGGTCCAAGTGCAAGCAAGAGAAAGCCTGGCAGACCACCTAAACCAAACCCTGCAAGAGATGATCCTACCTTTTCAAAAACACTTGGAAGAAATTCAACTGGCTTTCAGTTTTTACTTTTGGGGGATGAAGAAATGTAGACAATGTTTTCTGTTTAAGTGTTTGCTCTAGGAATTCAAGTTTTTTTTTTTTTTTTGCTTATGTTGTGTAATGTGGGAGTTCAGACACTTGCCTAAACAATGTTGGTATTTATTTAAATGTGGAAGTGTTGTTTGCCTTGATAGCTTGATTATATTGAATTAGTGTTTAAGTATTGATTGAATGCTGTAAGTGTATCTAATTTGAAATGCTTGGTAGAATTAGGTATGGAGTTAGTGTTTTTGCCCTACAATGGCTTGTGATGGTAATGCTTTATTTGATAAGGCACAACAAATGTATGATACATAATAGTGAAATGAACTTGAAATGAACTTAAAATTGTCATTCATAGTGCAACACAATCCAGAAATACATTTCAAGTAGAAATCCAGCAGTAGATAAACATAAGAATCATAAAAAAAAAAAAAACAAATTTTCTTCTGAATCTTAGCATTCTCATACAATTTCTCTAGTTGTTTAATCTTCTCATTGGCCTGCAACTTAGATTCTTCATTAGCTTCATTGGTCTTTTGCAGAATTTTGTTGAACTTGTTCATCTCTTTTATTGTGTTCTCAAGGTCTTCAACTCTTGTCTTCAAGTCCCCAGTGCTAGTCTTCAAATCTTCATGTTGGTAGTATAATTGCTGATGTCGAAGCTCAGGTTTCATGTATGCTTCAATCCAAGTGAAGAAATCACACTTTGAGACTCCATTAGAGAACAAACCACAACTAATAAACCTCCTTCCAGCATTCTCAGGTGTCCAAGCAATCTTAATTGGAGAAAGGCGTCCACATTTGCAAGAACGACGAGAGTTGATACTACTGGAAGAAGATGAAGACATTGCAGATAGTGGAGAAGAAAAAAGAAATTAAGTATTTTGAACTTCAATTGGGGATTTTGTGTATAAATAGATTGATTTAGACAAGCACATGCTCCTCACATGTTTAGCTTTGTTGTGTTGGAAAATCAAGTTAATTAAAAAAAAATATTAGAGACACGTAGGAAAAAAATAAGACACATCAGCAGCCGTTAGCATGAAACATAACAGATTGTATAACGTGGAAATTTTAAAAAGTACATGCATAACTAGGACAGCAATTTTTTACATTGTATTAAGTGAGAATTTGGACAAAGTACATTGTATTAAATAACCATTTTACCCATGATCTTTAAGAAAGTTGTGAATTGCACAACACGCCAAAACTATCTTTGTGTGGGTCTTCACATCATGGAACGGTGCTTTCTTCAAATAAATGAATCGCTTCTTCAACACCCCTATGATCTTCTCAACAACGTTACGTAGCATGGAATGCCGACAGTTGTACAACTCTTCATCAGTTTCTACGGCGTGATGTCCTTGTTCTTTGACCCATGGTATTAGACGCCACAATAAGGTGTAAGGAAGCCAAGACTTAATGCGAAGCCCGCATCCGCAAGGTAATACTTACCCTTGGGCAAGGTTAACCGTCTTCCTTGGCGAGTAACCGCACACCTCAACAACCGGCCATCATGCGCCGAGCCTTCCCATCCAGCCAGAACATAAGTGAATCTCATGTCGAACGTACACACGACTAGAATATTTTAAGAAATCACTCTCTTTCGGTTACGTACGATACCTTGGCTGATCATCGATGGACACTAAGGTGAGGAAGTGGGTACCATCGATTGCACTGACAACGTCCTAGTGAAGATATGACCTAGTTAGTAATCGAACAATTTGAGTATAGGGTGATAAAACACACGATAATTTTCTAACCATGAAATACTGATGTCAAAAGACATTGCCAGCACCATCAGCAAGGGGCGATTTCTGATTAGTAGCATTGACAACCACTTACATGTACAACTCTACGTAAGCATTTAAGACCAAGTGGAAGTAATGACTCACAGTTTGACCAGAACGCCTAAACTCGTGACGTGTTCATTAACATCGATTGTCGTGACCAACTATAAGCAAGAACATTGCAACTTGTTTGTTAAACCTATAGTCTTCAACCTAACACATAAGCGATGGAATGCAAAACGCCTCATCCTCAATTGGTCATGGCAGTCATTGTCATTATCGGTATAGAAATGAGCTAAAGTTGCGCCTCGCGCTGAATCCCTATTGTAGGTATAGGGAGCCCTAGGAACTCTAGGAACATGGTTACGTCTTGCGTTCGAGGCAAGATATTGCAATAATCAGTCCATAGCTACAATTACAACAGTAGTTGTAACCAGGTTGATCCTCACTAGACATTCTACATAACAAGCGATCGATAAGTATAATAATAAGGTTAATCATTTAAGTGGTTAGGAGAAGGTTAATCGTTAATCATTAAAGTGGTTAAGAGTGATTATATCAATTCGTAAATAGTTAGAACATTCTAGTTCATAATTTAACAAGGTCATAGGTGTTAATAAGAGTGCCTTTTTAATCAAACATTATAATAAATGGTTAATAATTTTTACATCATCAAATTTAACAAATTCATTACATAGAAACTCACAGTACGAATAACAACTTAATCAACAGTGCAATTACAACAACTAGCATCACCAACACCAACTTCTTGACAAACCACCAAAAGTCGTCCATCACCACAACATTGTTTGTTCCACCAATCTTTAAGGGTCGACCACCGACTAGTGGAGGTACAGGTGCCTGAGATTGAGCGACAGATTGGTAAGATTGACCAGATTCCTTGGACAGTTGTGGCGCATGAATCAAAGGCTGGGACAAAAGATGATGGGGATCACACATAGGACGGGATGATTGACAGAATCCATTTGTAAGTTGTTGCTGAAGCAAATGTCTTGCTTCAGCAATAGTATAAGCACCACGTCAATCAGCGTTTCTAAATCCGTCCGTTTGTGTCTTGCACTCTTCCCAAGTAGTGCAGATACCCGGACAAAATCCACGGCACACAACATAATAAGAATACTTACCCATTATCTGAAAATTATTAATTAAAAAGTTTTTAATATGATGAGTTATTAGATTTCAATTTATGAATTCATATTTCATTTTGTTTTTTAATTAGAATATAGGAGGTTTATTTTCAGGTATAGTTGTCGCAATCACATATACAGTGTGATTGCGAACAGTTCTAATAAATAGTGTGATTCTAAAAAAAAAAAAATAACCATGGCAGCAATATATTAGTCTAAAGAATTGATACTAAAAACATGGCAACAACATATATTTAGCATTTATATGCTAAAACAATTACAATATAACAAAGTCAGAACAAAAAATTGTGACAATATGTCAGCATTTATTATGTGAACGGAGAAACAACCAACCTTGAGCAGCTAAGCTAGACAGTAAGCGAGACAGCCAACGACGAGAGAAAGCGAGAGACTGGAAGGATAAGAGAGCAATACTGGCAAAAACTATTATACATTACTAATAAATACATTGTTTAGAACCATATTCAAAATATTTTAAAAAATAAAGTCATACTTGGTACTAAGAGTGAGGTAGATGAAAATGAAAGTCTGCAACAAATGAAAACGATATATCAATCGTTATTGTACAACAAATATAATTTGAAAAACTACATCCAAAAAATAAATATAAATAGTGTCAAACAAATAGAACCAACCTGACACAAACGAAACCCGTCTGCAAAATAAAAACAAGTATCAACAAATCATTACAATAATGGAATCCAAGTAATGTATTCAAAGTTAGGGTTTCAAAAAATTATTAAATTAAGTTTGCAATAATATACTCATTTTTTAAAAATACATTACTAATATACTGCATTATAATTAAAAACCCCAAAATATAATAATGTTTTCAAACAGATCCAATAACATATCAATTTGAAGTGCAATATTTGAAGTCAATTACAAATTTTTAAATAGTTCAGCAAAAAAGTTACAATTCCATGCATCATTTCAGTGAATTTATGTTGAAATTACATTGAAATAATTTTATATAACAAAAACCCTATAAAAACTAGGGTTAGGATTTCAAAAAAAAAAAAATTAAAATTTTAACAATTCAACACCTTAAAATTTCATTACATGCAATTGAAGTGAATTTATGTTGAAATTACATTGAAACAATGTTGTATCAGAAAACCCCTACAATCTAGGGTTAGGGTTTAAAAAAAAATTAAAATTTTAACAATTCAGCACCTTAAAATTATAATTACATGCAATTGAAGTAAATTTATTTTGAAATTACATTGAAACAATGTTGTATCAGAAAACCCCTAAAATCTAGGGTTAGGGTTTGAAAAAAATAAAAAAATTTAACAATTCAGCACCTTAAATTACAATTACATGTAATTGAAGTGAATTTGCGTTGAAATTACGTTGAAACAATGTTGTATCAGAAAACCCCTAAAAATCTATGGTTAGGGTTTGAAAAAAAAAAATTAAAATTTTAACAATTTAGCACCTAAGACTTTTTTAATTCTATGCAATTGAAGTCAATGTACATTGAAATAATGTTGTATTAAAAAAACCCTAAAAATCTAGGGTTAGGGTTTGAAAAAAAAAAATTTAATTTCAACAGTCCAGCACTTAAAAATTACAATTCGATGCAATTGAAGTGAATTTATGTTGAAATCACAACGAAATTATTGTATATTTGAAAAAACCTTTAGTATAAAACGAAATTTTAAAACACAATCAACTTCTAAACAAAAAAAAAAAAAAAAAAAAAACACAATAACAACAAATAGAGTGAGGCAACTAAACAAAGACGCGGAGTGAAATAAACAAAAACTAAAATGTAGCAACTAAACAAAGACGACGAAGAAGTGAAATAGGGTTTTTTCTGTGCAAAAATAGTAGAAGAGAAGAAAAAGAAGAAGAAGAAGAAGAAGAAATCTGACCTTTTTAGTAGAAATCGCCTTCACAATCGCCTTTGATGCGCCGCCATGAAAGAGATGAGTTCTTGTTTAAGAATAGAGTTTCTTCTGTCCAAAAATAGTATTTATACCTGGCAAATTTTACCAGGTTAAGTGGCAAAGCAAATTTTGCTTGGGGTTGAGTCAAGCAAACTTTGTCCGCCTTGAAGCGGGAATTGGGGCAAATTTGTGGTCACGCGCGGGTATTGGGGCAAATAATGCCTGATCACCCAAGTGGGTTATCCAAAGGTGACACACACCAAAAAATGGGGCAAAACCCGATTTATCGCAGGAAAACGCTGTTATCAAACACTACCTTACTGCAAAAGATAACTAGTAAGATTGTTTTTGAAATAATTTATTTGAAAGACATCAACACCACTAAGTTTAGAAAAACAACAATACCATGACAACAAAAACATAAAGAACAAGCAAACACATAATAATAGTAGTAAATAAGCTTCATCGGACCAGGCTAGTCATTCCTCATTTGGGGGGATTACCCCCTGACTTGAATTTAGTTCATGTCAAAACTCATGTCAATGTCATCGAAAAAGTTTGAAACGTCCATGTGGGGCGAGTTAATGTTCAAGTTGGCCAATTGATCAGTGTAATTTGTCTTAACTTATTTGCCTTTTTCCTTTGAGTGATTCTTGGTAGAGGTCAACCAAATGTTTTGAGGTACGACATGTACAACACCATTGTCCTGCCATACCACATTGGTAACAATTACCCTCACGCTTGGTGGGACGACTACCTTTAGAGCCCTTTGCCTTCTCATTTCTCTTTTTCCCCAAACGCTTACGATTTGGGTGAAATGAGTGTTTGTCTTTACCATAGTTGTGGTGGCTACCACGACCGTGCCCCGATGGACGGTTGCTTCCTTTTCCACTGCCATGACCATTGTCGTGGTATGACTAGGGGTGACAATCAGGTTGGGTCAGGTAAGGTTCAGGTCACGTCAATCAGGTTTTCAGGTCTCTACCCCTAAACCTAAACCCGACCTGGTGATTATTTTTTTCCAATACCTAAAACCTGAATCTGACCTGTCAGGTTTTCAGGTCATGTTCAGGTCGACCTGAATACCTGAGGATGATATTAATAATTGTTGAAGATGATGATGAAAAATTAGTTATTGAAGAAGGAAAATCAAAAGGGGTTTTGAATTTGTAGAAAATATAAAACGAAATTGAAGAAGATTAGTAGTTTGTGAGTAAAGAAGATAAATAAACAAAAAAAAAAAAAAAACACACACACACACATCTGTGTTTTCATGAAAAGATTAAGAAACAACATTACAGCAGGATACCAAATTCTCTTATAAGATCTAAGAACCCATCGTACTTTAACATAGAAAGATGCAAAAGACATGTCGATAGAGTGAAGAGAATTCGAGTAAATAAGTTTTTCTAAGGCAATTGGTTTGGTTTGGAGGTTTGTTGATATGAAAATTGTTTTAATTAAATTATTTAAAGATCGTTGGAACAATGATTCCACTATTGAAGATGCTGCCATTAACAAAGTATGAACAACTAACAAGATCTTCATCAAATTATCTTTTGTTCTCTAGGTAGATAAAATCCAAATCAAATCCCATGATGGGTAATAGTGAATTGTTAAGAGTAAGAAGAAGAAGATTGGATATGCAGTAGAAGGAGTAAGAAAACTTCCTTATCAAAGTGAAGAGAAAAACCAGTGAGAAATATAATTTTGCAAAGGATAATTTTTTTTTTTTTTTTTTTTTTTTTTAAGGCTTCATGCAAAGGCTTCTGTAACACCCATGAGTTGGTGTTAGTCCTACATTGCCAAGAAAGTGGTTGTATTGGTAGTATATAGAGCTTAACCATACTCTAACTAATGTCAAGGCCTTTTGGGTTAACCACATGGGTGGGCCCTGATCCAAAACCCTCTACTGTTGGATATCCGCAGTGACTAAAGGGGGACAATATTGACATTAGCGAGCGGTATGGTGCTCGACGCACCGGGATGAGCGAGGACGAAATCCCGGGGCGTTACAGTTGGTATCAGAGCCGACAACGGGACGCCTGTTGCAAGTGGAAAGTACGCTGGAAAGGCCCAGGGAGCGCCAGGTACTTGTCTCACTTGGCAGGGAACGTCGGAGATTTTGGGACTACACTGAGTGTACTGCAGAGCCGAGGACGGCTCTATTTCTAAGGTGGTGAGATTGTAACACCCATGAGTTGGTGTTAGTCCCACATTGCCAAGGAAGTGGTTGTTTCGATAGTATATAGAGCTTAACCATACTCTAACTAATGTCAAGGCCTTTTGGGGTAAACCACATGAGTGGGCCCTGATCCAAAACCCTCTACTACTGGATATCCGCAGTGACTAAAGAGGGACAATATTGACATTAGCGAGCGGTATGGTTCTCGACGCACCGGGATGAGCGAGGACAAAATCCCGGGGCGTTACAGATGGTATCAAAGCCGACGACGGGTCGCCTGTTGCAGGTGGGAAGTACGTTGGAAAGGCCCAGGGAGCGCCAGGTACTTGTCTCACATGGCAAGGAACGTCGGAGATTTTGGGACTGTACTGAGTGTACTGCAGAGCCGAGGACGGCTCTATTTCTAAGGTGGTGAGATTGTAACACCAGAACCTAACCATACTCTAACTAATGTCAAGGCCTTTTGGGGTAAACCACATGGGTGGGCCCTGATCCAAAACCCTCTACTGCTGGATATCCGCAGTGACTAAAGGGGGACAATATTGACATTAGCGAGCGGTATGGTGCTTGACGCACCGGGATGAGCGAGGACAAAATTCCGGAGCGTTACAGTTGGTATCAAAGCCGACGACGGGTTGCCTGTTGCAAGTGGAAAGTACGCTGGAAAGGCCCAGGGAGCGCCAGGTACTTGTCTCACTTGGCAGGGAACGTCGAAGATTTTGGGACTGTACTGAGTGTACTGCAGAGCCGAGAACCTCTATTTCTAAGGTGGTGAGATTGTAACACCCATGAGTTGGTGTTAGTCCTACATTGCCAAGGAAGTGGTTGTTTCGGTAGTATATAGAGCTTAACCATACTCTAACTAATGTCAAGGACTTTTGGGGTAAACCACATGAGTGGGCCCTGATCCAAAACCCTCTACTACTGGATATCTGCAGTGACTAAAGAGGGACAATATTGACATTAGCGAGCGGTATGGTTCTCGACGCACCGGGATGAGCGAGGACAAAATCCTGGGGCGTTACAGATGGTATCAAAGCTGACGACGGGTCGCCTGTTGCAGGTGGGAAGTACGCTGGAAAGGCCCAGGGAGCGCCAGGTACTTGTCTCACATGGCAGGGAACGTCGGAGATTTTGGGACTGTACTGAGTGTACTGCAGAGCCGAGGACGGCTCTATTTCTAAGGTGGTGATATTGTAACACCCATGAGTTGGTGTTAGTCCTACATTTTCAAGAAAGTGGTTGTATTGGTAGTATATAGAGCTTAACCATACTCTAACTAATGTCAATGCCTTTTGGGTTAAACCACATGGGTGGGCCCTGATCCAAAACCCTCTACTGCTGGATATCTGCAGTGACTAAAGGGCGACAATATTGACATTAGCGAGCAGTATGGTGCTCGACGCACCGGGATGAGCGAGGACGAAATCCCGGGGCATTACAGCTTCACATCGAAAGCTCGAGTAGTGTGATTTGGCAGCAATATCTCATTATTTTGCTTTACATCCAGTAGGCAAGAGATAAGGTTAGAGTACTTTTTGAAACTGTGTTTACGGTATTGCTACTGCAGGAGCCCATTAGAAGCATGGAAAGTGGTAAAGGTCTTTTCCAGCATATTCGCATTAGTAACCCCGTCTCCAAACAATTTCAGCTGTGTGGTGATGATATACATTGCAGAGTTATATTCTTCAATGGATTTGTAATCCTGCAGACGCATGTGCATCTATTCATAACGAGCTTTGGCAGGATAACTGTCCTTTGATGGCCATATCACTCTTTCAAGTTGTTCCACAATTCTAGTAGATCCTTCGCAGTCAAGTACTTAGTCTTCAGGCTATCGTGAAGGTGATGACGGAGGAAGATAAGCGCTTTTGCGTGGTCCTACAAGGACTCTATATTATCTTCCGTAATTGTCAGCCTAAGATTTTTGGCATCAAGGTGGACCTCAGCATCAAACAATAACCATGAGAGATAGTTGTCTTCGGTGATGTTGAAGGCAGCAAATTCAAGTTTGACAATATTGGCAATTGTGTCTCTATTTAACAATTTAAATAAAATTAAGTAAATAAAAGAAAATTTAAAAATAAACTAGAACAATTTACTGTATGTGAACAGTGGCTATATTAGTTAGTTAAGTGTGCAACGGCTATATTAGCCGACGGTACAAAAATTAGCTAAAAGTCAGCACGTACGCCGAAACGGCTAGATTAACCAATGAGTATGTGTGTGTAGACAACGAGATCTATATATACACCTGTTATGTGTACTACAAAGAAGTACAATCTTATACTGTACTTTCTATTTTTAGAAACATGGATGAGGAAATTGAAAACGCGCTTGTGGTTTTAGCTTTTACCATTTTTATTTGTATTTACCATCTGTTGTTTAAAGTAGTTTGGGTGTGTAGAACAAGGCAGTTGTGTATTAAATTTTTGCCTACTTTAATGAATAAAAGTAGATTACTACTGTGTAATAATCTTTATCCTAGTTTTTAATTCTATACAGTCAAGAACTTGAATTTCATAGTTGTAAAGAAATTTTCTGAAGCAACGTGAAACGTTGGTTAACGTTACTGTCTAGTCTATCTAATAACTATGACTGTGTTAGTAACATAAAACAATATAGGCAAATCATTACAGTATTATTGATAAATCCTCAGAAGTGTATATTTATCCCCCAAATAACACCTTGTTTGCATAACACTTAGCTTATATTATTGTATTATATCTATTGATTAGTGTTTTCTTGTCATTTGTGTAGGTTTCATGAACCGAAATGCTAATATTGTGTTAAAGCCCGTCAAAAACCAAAAATAGGCACCAAAAAGATGTTATTTGCACAAAAAAAAGCTTCTTATATCACAATTTGATCTTCCACCGTTAAAAACCCAAGTAGTTCCACTGCTATCGATAGAAGAAGAAGTTGAGTTTAATAAAATTTGAAAGCCCAAGCTGCCATTAAATGTGCCATGGAAAAAGTTTTTTTTTTCTTCAGTTTAATTGAAGTAGAATATGTGCAAAGGTGAATTGAGGCCATTTACAAAAAAAAAATAATTAAATGTCTTAACTCAAGTCAAGCAACAGTCAATGGGATTGACTAATAGAAGAGGCCTTAAAGTCTAAATAGGCCATTAAGTTGGACCAAGGTCCGGGCACCCACCTAAAAACCCCAATACAGGTTTACATTTTACAAGCCTTTGTGCTTGGTCGGTCTACAGAATAGAAATAAACACTTTGCTTCTCTCTACTCCCCTGCTCTCTCTCTGTCTCACCATGAGAAAGGGAAGAAAAGGAAAGCAAGAACAACATACTGTTGTTGCTGTTGTTGTTGTTGTTAATCCTCCTGAAGACAACAATCAAAATCAAACTCACGAACCACCTCTTCCCGACTCATCTTTACCTTCTTCTTCTTCATCTCAACAATGCCCTAGAACATCTAGAAATCGTAGAAAATCTAAACGGGGTTCAAAAACTAGACATGACAATGTTGTTATCAAAACTACTTCACAATCCAATGAGGTTTCTGAGTTTGATTCAGATTTTAACAATGTTAATGTTTCCAATGAGGAAGTTAACGATGATGTTGATGTTGTGAGTAGATTAAAACAACTAAGTCTTATTGAAAAAGAGATTGAATTATCTGAAGAATTACTCAGAATCAATGACCAGTTGCAGGAAGATGAGGTATTTTTTTCTAACTTCATGATATTAGTATTTATTCTGTTTGTATAAATATATCACTGCCTACCATTCTAGTTTTCAAATTAATCTTGTTATGTCATTTGCGCATACAACCTGCTAACGACATACACCTTTGCTAAATGCTATGAATTGCCTCCTCCTGTAATATCTTCTACACTCTACTCGTAATATCTGGTTAGGCATTATGCTCGATGGACTGTCGAAAACCGTGAACTAATAATACATTTAAAGTCTTGGTGTGGGTATCCTATTCAGTCTCATCAAAGTGCATAGTGTCATTGGAACATTGTTTCTGATTACTTTAGTCTCTATTTAAATTTTAAATGCATAGATTCATAGGCCCAGCTATTCTGATCTCAAAGTTGTGCTTTGCAGCTAATGGCGATGGAAGCCATTTATGGAGACAATATAACTCTCCTTGAAAGAGCAGGAGAGCGACGAGCTTTTCAGGTTTTGTGATACCAATGATTCCTTATCACTGCATAACTAATGATTTGTATTTCTATACAAATATGAACTCTCTAAAACCTGTGTTGTGTTTTGCAGATCTATATACATATCGAAACTCCGGATGAAATTGCCATATCCGCAAAGCTCCGTTTATATAATAGAAATGTCAAGTTTGGAGAAAACCTCACCAGTTCCACAGCTATACCTGACCATTCAAACGAATACACTTATACTTTTAAAGTTCAGCATCTTCCTCCGGTTGTGTTGACATGTTTATTCCCAAAGTCATATCCAAGCCATCAGCCTCCTCATTTCACCATGTCCATTCAATGGTTGGATTCTTTGCGAATTTCCAATCTTTGCTGCATGTTGGATTCTTTGTGGGCAAATCAACTAGGCCAGGAGGTTATATACCAATGGGTGGATTGGCTGCAGAGTTCTTCTTTTCCATATCTAGGTATTGATAAGGAAATTATCCTTGGTCCATATAACATGCCAGATACTGGAGACAAGCGTGCTGTTTCAGGAAGTGTCTCACCAGATGTTGATATACCATCAATAATAAATTACAATGATGAGAAGTGCCATGAGGTTTTTCGTGAAAGTCTACATGTATGCTGCATCTGTTTTAGTGAATACGCAGGTAATCTATTCATTGACTCCATTCTCATAACAATAACAATTAGATAAAATGTGAAATTTGAAAACAAAACCTGGTTAGAATTTCTTACCCAGTTTATCGAGCACATTGTCACATTCATCGTCCATGAATGTTTATAAACATGCATCCTGATTTCCATAGAAGCGTCTGTATACACAAACATGCACGTATATCTTTAATACCAAATACGCTTATACCTTTTAAACTTTACACTTCAAACTCTTGACATTAATGTTCTCAAATGATACTTTCATTTTTAAGCCAAAATGTACAACTAATATGCTTTGTTTTTTGGCTATATCCTAGAATCTTGCCTATATTGTATTTAGTCAACGATGCCAGATATCTATCTGCTTATCTAGGACTAAACAACTGGAGTTCATTTTCATAGTCTTCAGTCTTCACTGATTACATCTTTTTAATATTCCAAAAACCTATTACTTGTTGCTTATCTAGTATATCCTTGACACTGATACTACACATCTAGTATAGCCTTTTGTAGTTTGTTTTCTCAGAACAGGGACATCTTGTCCCTTGCTTTTCTTGTACTAAACTTTTTTGAATCTATTATCCTTATTTACCTCTAAAAAAAGATGTTACTAGATCATTTTATATCACGTTTGTTTTTGTATAACACATTCAAAGATATGTACCATACTTTAGCTTAGTGCTTGACTTATCATCATTAATGTGTGCTTCATAAACATTGTCATATTGAGGTTGCAACCACTTTATCATGACACAATCTTTAGCTGATGCTGTAGGAATATAAATCAACTAACTATAGCGTATATGGATTTTTATGTGGCTAATATTTAAAGGTATTGAATTTACTGGCTTGTACTAGTAGATTAAATAGTTTGTCAATCGAATGTAATTTCATATAATAGTGTATCAGATTGTATTGTTTTCTCTCGATGTTTCATTTTTACATCTCTTTCTTTAAGTTTGCCATTTACTATTATTTTAAAACAAGAGACAAGAATACAAGAAAATGGGCCTCCAAAACATTAATTGATTGACTTTAGGAGGTTCATTAAGAGCCGGGTGTTGCTAACCGTGTGTGTCCGTCCCATTTCCAATTTCGTACCAAGTTACTAAATTTATATGCCTTGTATCCTTCAAACTAATTTATATGCCTTGTATCCTTCAAACTAATGCCTGCTTCGTGGGAGAAATAAACATGAGATTAAATTTATATACCTTAGCAAGTTACTAAGGGGAGAATGTGGATACCCGCTATACAAAAGCAGTTGAAGATCACATAGTATGGAAGTATTTGCACTGCACATGGAAAGGTTAATTCTACAGTTAAGCTCCTATGGGCTTGCTCATATTTTCTCTGTACGTCACATATATCTTGTTTTGCCTAAATTCCCTGCTGACCGTGTGCGGGCATGCGGCTTTAAGATTCAAGCTGAAATTACTTTCTTCGATTAGCACTGTTGTGAGTCAAAACTCGACTTCGGATGTGCCTTTGCGTGTTAATAGGGAATCAATTTTTTTATCTTTTTGATTTTTTTTTCTGTGTCTGTATGTGCTTTGTTTTGTGTGTTTATAAACGCATTATTTTAGAAATACGTGAGGTGGAGTGTGGAGATACTCATATTACCAGCCACCAAAAAGAATACACTTTATCCCGACCCCCAGATGAGATCCTCAAATCTCAGGCTTTCCATCTAACATCATCAATGGCCATAATGTAAAGCATTTTTAACATTACACACTTGGATTTTCCTTCAATATGTCCAACATTGAGCATGTACGAACATCTTTCAAAATAGCTTGACCTGTTCCAGATACTTTCTTTCGTGCCCTCTTCGCACGAGACTTGGGTCATGCACAGCATGAAAACGATTACGTTTGAAGTGACAGAGAACAAATATCTTTGCTATACTTGTCCTTCTGTAACCACTTAGTTTACATTGGAGCTTTCAACACTGGAAATGCCTGGTCAGCAACAATAGTACTCAAACTGTACTTGAGCCGAACTTGACTTGCGACGGTTTGAAGGATTAAAATCTCAAATGTAAAAAGTCACCTGAACAATATGCCATTGCAGCTGGGGAGAGAAGCAAAGAATCTTAGAAGGAAATAGTGATTGCATCCATAATTTTCAACTTTGATACTTTGCTTTAGAGTTGGGTCTCTCATGACCCCATTGTCAGGGGTTTAAGATTTGAAAATATTGTTTTTGATTTGGGATTCTGTCGGAACATTTTCTGTACTTAGGTTCTAGTTCACAGTTCACACTATATTATATTATTAGATTCCTCTTTTACCCAAAAAAAGAAAGTAAATTACGATATCAGCTCAACATGTAAGGATGACTGGATGTGAGCTACACACAATACATTTGTAAGACGAAAAATAGTGTGACCTCGTGTTTCTATTAATATATGTGAAAGAAAATGTGTCAACTATGCAGAATGTGATGAAATTTTGCCGAAAGAAAAGAATATGGAGGGCATTCATCCAGCATAATGCATATAGGTCATTTCTTTTTATATCCCTTTGATACTCTTTGAAATTTTTATTGTCCTTAATTAACATAATGCATTAATATTGCCTTTGTAACTCAATGGACCTTAGGGAAAACATATTGCTTTTGAATTTTGATAGCATGGATAGCATTTATCTTATGATTCTTGTATAAGGGTTTAGCAAGTGAGATTTATGTTATGGTACTTCAATACCAGTTTCTAATACCCAGGCCTGGTGTATACAGAGACTCATACGAAATCGAAAAGAATGTAAAAAATCTCTTTTATTTGACTCGAATTAATCATTTTTACCTGCTACTCTCTTATTAGGGACAGAATTCGTCAGACTGCCATGCAAGCATTTTTTCTGCTGGAAATGCATGGAAACTTATTCAAGCATTCATGTAAAGGAAGGAACAGTTAACAAGTTATTATGCCCTGATGCGAAATGTGGAGGATTGGTCCCACCCGGCTTGTTGAAACGCTTACTTGGGAATGAAGAGTTTGAACGGTGGGAATCATTATTGTTGCAGAAAACCCTCGATTCAATGTCTGATGTAGTCTATTGCCCTCGATGTGAGACAGGCTGCTTAGAGGATGGGGACCATCATGCCCAATGCTCAAAGTGTTGCTTTAGCTTCTGTAGCCTTTGCAGGCAGCCACGTCATGTAGGAATTGCTTGCATGACACCTGAAATGAAACTCCAACTTTTGAAGGTAAAAACTCAAGGCATAGCGTTGTTACGCACATGTACAAGTCTAGTTTTGTAAATTTGAGGTACCCTATAGATTAGGGTCGATTATAATATGAATTCTTCTATGCAAGCTTCGGCAAAGTAGTGACATAGGAGCTAAGACCCCCACCCCCCAAAAAACATAACAACACACTCACAAAACAAAAAAGCATCCACGTATAACACTTTTGAAGTGAAGTATTTTGTGCCAAAAAACTTCAGGTTTCTACACTAAGTAACTGAATACCTGCAGCTACGTTGATTCTTCAAATGGCTGCGGGTCAAAACTCAAAACTAACAGTCTTATAAAGCCAATGATTTTTAATGTCTCATGCTTACCAATACTTCGCTTGCAGGAGCGACAGGGTTCATCTCAGCTCAACGACACCCAAAGACGTAGAGAGCGAGAATTGATTAACGAACTTCTTAGTGTCAAAGAAATACTTCGTGATGCTAAACAATGCCCATCCTGCAAAATTGCAATCTCTCGAAGTGAAGGTTGCAACAAGATGGTATGCCAAAACTGCGGGCAGTACTTTTGCTACAAGTGTAATATGGCCATTGAAGGATATGAGCACTTCAGGTGGCTTCTCATTTCATAAACTTTAAGAAATCCGAATAAAAATCCGTGACTGTGTTTTTATAATTATATAGAGTTAATTAATATTACTTTTTACATATTGAAGAGAAGATGGATGCGCCCTATTTTCGCGTGAAGCGATTCAGCAGTGGGAAGAACGAATGAATGAACGTCAGATGGTAGGTCAGATACAAGCTGAACTGTTTGCAGACCATGGTCACCTGTGTCCAATGTGTAAGCAAATGAATGCTAAGGTGAGTAATTTTGATTGTTGCTTATTTGACCATGAAGGCAATATGAATCAATTAAAACCACTGGGAACAATTGAAGTGCAGAGGAGGTAGTTGATTGATGTTGTTGCGACGAGCCCCATATATAATACCTTAAGATAACTGTTTCCTGTCATAAACGGAGAAATTGACCGATTACAGTCACATTATAGACTTTTCTGAACTGTAATGCATTTATAGCTACTTTTTTACATACATTTGCTTGGGATATATCATATCGTTAGGATACCCAATGAATAAGATATGTTAGGTCTGGATAAGGAAGGTTCTAAGGCTACTCTAAGTAAATCTTCAAAACTGGGATCCAAGACTGGTTTAAATAGTTGTGTGCATGATTATATGAATGTCCATTCCAAACTTTTTGAAAAATGAAAATTAGGTCGACCTAGAAATTACTTTTTGAAAATTAGGTCAGGGCTCCACTTATATGTGATGATCTGGCCACAAAATGAGCATTGGTTTAGCAACTTTAGTTTGAAAATAAGACGATGAAAGGATTGGTAGATGTGGTGAATGACGCAAATATGGTATGGTTTAGCTGAGGAGAAAAAGTTGTTTATTAAGGTCTAACCATCTAAGTTGGAGATTGTTATGGGAAGTGGTTGTGATAGAGGTTGAAGAAGAGCAGCTATAGTTCTCTTTTAAAGTGAACAACACATTTTATGTGATCAAATTTTTCTTCTTATTACACAATGGTGTTAGTTATGTATAATTTACACAAGTTAATTTTCACATGCTTATGCAAGCTTAGCCTACTTATGCAATTGGCTATAATTTAAGCAAGTGTCTGTTTCAGTAATTGATTATGTATATGTGCTTTTGGGAAATTGTCAGGTTGGAAATAACAACCACATCTTCTGCTGGGCCTGTCAAACCCATTATTGTTACTTGTGTCGAAAAAAAGTTCGGCGCAGCGCTGAGCATTTTGGAGCGAATCGTTGCAAACAACACACAGCAGGGTAGCAGCAAGTCAAGACTGGACCCAGTTGGGAACAGTTAGCATTTAGTTTTGAAGTTCCTCCAAACCAAGAAAGTTACACCATAAATCAGCAAGTCGGCTTACCACAATTCATTAGTCATTTGGTTTCGTTTAAAGTGTTTTTCGTTATATTAATTGTTATAAGTTAGGATAAGGTTACAACAGGTGGTGTTGTAAAATTGTGGTATGAGTTAGGATTTAGGATATAAACCAGCAATTTATACGAATATTTCATTTTTATATTTATAAAATGGTATTTGAGATTGTACGCTTGTGATTGCTCATATATTTTACTACCTTGTATCATGGAAGCCATTAGGGTTTGTATCCGTTAGAAAACATCATCTAATATAGTTTAATAAAGTGTAAGCAGAGTACATCTTCATGTTGCACATTTTGTACTGTATCCAATTGTTTATCCCTCCTCCACAAGGAAGGTTGCAACTTTGAGTCCTTGTGCAGTTGTGTTGCCACAGAAGGAGGAAAACCATTGAGTTGAATGGCATTTGATTATGAAAAGCAGATTGAATTCAAAACATGGCCCTCAGAAGTCAGAATTCAGCTTAAACTACTACTAGACTGCGCCCTCAAAAGTATTTTTGTCAATTAGATGTTATTGACAAAAATAGCTTTGTATGAGGTAATTAACTAGTGATAACTTTGATTGAACACGTACACTTTCTCAGTTCTGAAATAAAGCAAACCCAAGAACAAATATGCATATGGTCTGTTGGAAAGATCTATATGGTAGTAAAGATGTAAGAGTTTTTCTCAACTGAATCAAGTTCATACTCAACTTCTTGTGACTGGGTTTTATTGGGATGATTACATGATAGCTAAACTTATTGACTGCTTGTTTACAACCAAAAAAACAGAACTAGCTTCCTGGTTTTTACATGGAGGGGATATTATTCCAATATATCAAATCAAAGTAGTGTAAATGTTTTATGGACTACAATGATCAAAGGTTATTCATGTTATGGATCATTTCAAGAATCTCTTGTTTTTTATGTAGAAATTAAACGTGAGGTGTTTTTCCTAATATTTTTAATCCCTTTTGCGGTTAAATCTTGTGCTGTTTTGTTTTGTTTTTTTTAAATTAAGCTGGGGTTAGGCTGCCCCCTACCAGTTTCATTGATGTTTAATACGCAAATACACCACTCCTGTTCTGTCCTTCTCTACAATGTTTGACAACATTACATCACAAGGGCCAAAAGAAAACATAGTGGCCTCGTACACTCCAGTAGATAAACCAGCCAGATAGTCTGCAGCTTGGTTCACCTCCCTATATACATGTTTAATCACAAAATTACGAAACATCTTACTTAGCTTAATAATCCCTTCCACTAAGTCCTTGCAATACCAAGGAGGAGGCTCCTCCCTTCTGATTAGCTTCATAGCCCTGAGAGAGTCCGTAGCAACTTCAATTCTGTTCACTTCTATAGCTCTAGCTCCCTTTAGACCATACCATATTGCCAATAACTCTTGTGTTATAACTGATTTAACTTTAGACTCCCTAGAGAACAAGAGTTGAACTTGTCCATTTGAATACCTTAAGAGCCCACCATAACCTGCTCTCTCTTTTGACAAAACACCATCACAACTAAGTTGAACACTGCCAGGCGCTGGTGCACTCCAAGTGCACTCTATGACCTGTGGAGCCTTCCAATCCACTTGTAGCCCAATACGATCAATCAAAACTCTGCTAGTAACTGAATCTGGAACTTCCTTCAATAGCGCCTGTAAGTAGAACTTTGTTTCTCTAAGAATCCTCTCCATAATGAATTTTGCTTGTGTTCTTTTCCCCCCATGCTTCCTTTCGTTTCTTTCCATCCATAGATGATACACAGTTGCACTTATATACACCTTTATAATCTCAGCATCCATAGTCTTACCCCTACACCTCCTCAAAATATCCTTCCACTCCCAGCTGGAGCTTCTGGTGTCAGTAGATAAGTTAAGCAGTCTCTTCACACCATTCAACACATGTTTGCTGTATGTACACTCAAAAAACAGGTGTTTGGTGTTCTCCCTATACTGATCACATAAATGACATTTAGAGCTTGCAGCTATACCTCTTTGCATTAGTCTATCCTCAGTTAATAGACTACCAGAAAATGCAAGCCAACTACAGAAAGAGTGCTTTGGTTGGACCCACTTCCCCCATACATATCTGTACCACTGTACCTTCTCTGCATGCTTACTTAATGCTTGATATGCTAACTTCGCTGAGAACTCTCCAGAACTAGTAAGAATCCACAGAGCTTGATCTTCTTCCAGGTTTCTGTTGATGACAGTTCTCAAGATGTTTTTCTTCATATCAGACTCTGGTAGATTCACCACATACTCATTCCATCCACCATTTGTTACTAATCTGTCCATTGTAGCATCTTCAGGGAAAACATTCTCCCATGCAGCCATTGCCTCAATGTTAAGCCTCAAAGGAATGCTCATACACCACAGGTCATGCCAAAGCAAAGTTCTCCTTCCATTAGCGATGGAATACTTAATATACTTAGATGCTTCTTGTCTCGACTTCAATACCGATCTCCAGACCCATGAGCAATCCTGAGGAATATTCATGGTTCATAGGTACTTTCTTGGCAGCTGCTGATTCCAGACCCACTGAGCCCATAGACTTTCAGATTTTCTTGCCAGCATAAAAACTAAACCCATATAGGCTGCCTGATTCCATTTCCTCATGTCCTTGATACCCAAGCCTCCTTCTTCTTTAGTTAGACAAATAGTAGCCAGCTTTGCTTGATGCATCTTATTACTAACAATAGGACCATTCCATAAAAACAATGCACTTTTCCTAGCCAAAGTCTCCATGACCTTGGCTGGCAAAATGAAGGTTTTAGACCAGTAAATGTGAAATGAATTCAACACTGACCTGATAAGCTCTAGTCTACCAGCATAAGAAAGTAGTCTAGACTTCCAATTGTTGATCCTCTGCATTGTTTTATCAATAAGCGGCTGACAATCTGCAATTCCAAGCCTTGTTGTTGTTAGGGGAATACCCAAGTAGGTAATAGGTGGCTTTACCAACTTCACCCCCATCATATCAGTAAGCTCCAGACTTTCGTCATTATCCAGACCACCCAAAAGAAGGGTTGTCTTATCAGAATTCATGACCAGCCCAGTAGCTTTTGCAAAAACAATCAGAATGTCTTTCACAACTAGAAAGGAACTATTCTCACCTCTCACAAAAATCAGTACATCATCAGCAAAGCAAAGGTGAGTAATCCCCGTCCTTCTACATTTTGAATGCCAATTTATGGTGTTTTGTTCCATAGCTGATGCCAACATGCTACCCAACACCTCCATCACTAAAACAAAGAGATAGGGTCAGAGAGGGTCTCCTTGTCTAAGCCCTCTCTTACCCTTAAAGTACCCTTCAACTGCTCCATTCACAAGCACAGAGAACCAAGGAGAAGAGATACATAGCTGAATCTCGCTGGCACTCTAATCTTGTACACCATTCCTAAGACTGCCTTCCAACTAACCATATCATAGGCCTTCTTAAGATCCACTTTCAAAGATGCCCTAGGTGTTCCTCTCTTCCGGTTGTAGCTTCTAATCAGCTCATGAGCAAGCAACAAGTTGTCATGGATTGATCTTCCTGGAATAAAAGCATTCTGACTAGGCTGTATACATTCTTCAATAACTCTTTGCAGCCTCAGTGTTATAACCTTTGTAACACATTTGTAAATTGTATTACAACAAGCTATTGGCCTATAATCTCCCACCTTCACTGGATTCTGAACTTTAGGTATCAGGCATAAGAAAGTTGAATTAACTCTCTTAGGGATTTTACCGCTCAGATTAACATTCTTGATAGCTTTGAGGAAATCATCTTGAACAATTTCCCAACAAAACTTGAAGAAATGTGCATTATATCCATCTGGACCAGGGCTCTTGTTATCTGCCATACTGAAAAGAGCACTCTTAATTTCTGCATTGGTGACATCCCTCTCTAGTAGCTCAACCTGAAAGTCAGATAGAACAGCTCTTGGATTCATATCTTCAATAATAGTTGTGTCCACCTCCACATCACCCTTTGAACCCATCAGTCCTTCATAAAACCTCACAATAATAGAATTGATTTGGTTCTGGTCATTGAAAGTATTACCATGCTCATCCTGAATAGAATAAATAGCATTTCTCCTCTTCCTTTCTTTCACCACACTGTGAAAATACCCTGTACCTCTGTCACCCATTGTCATCCATTCACAGTCACTTCTCTGCTTCATAATTGCTAGCTCTGCCCTGGCAAGATTACCATACTTTCTGAGTAATTGTTTCTCCTGAACTGCCAGTAGTGTATCCTGAGGTGCTGCTTGTAACAACGTCTGAACTTTAAACAAATCACATCTAGCTTCATTCACCCTTCTGTGCAAGTCTGAACCTGTATTTGCCACCCAAGTTCTTAAAAGACTTTTCAAATTAGCAAGTTTTTGAACCAACACAAGCATAGGATTCCCATCACATTCAAGTTGCCAACCTTCAGCTACTACATCCAAAAACCCTGGCATATGTGTCCACCCATTAACAAATCTAAAAGGGCTTGCCTTCAACTGCACATCATACCAACACAAAATAATAGGACTATGATCAGATACTCCATTAGGCTTAAAGCATGCACCAGATTCTGGGAAGGTGGAAATCCACAAGTGGTTCACCAAACATCTATCAATCCTAGTGCAAATTCTTCCAACTCCTAAAGAACTATTGCTCCAAGTGAAGAAGAACCCTATAGTATTCAAATCTGACAAACTAGAATGTACAACACAATCCATAAAGTGTGCAGTCTCCCTTGGATGAACAGGATCACCCCCAATCCTTTCGTCTGAAAAAAGAACATTGTTGAAGTCTCCTAGCACACTCCATGGACTGAACATGGTGTCACTAATCCTTTTCACATCAACCCATAATGTTTGCCTTTGGTTGCGAGGGTTTCTAGCATACACAAAAGTCATGAAGCAAACAGTTTGAACAGCTAACAGATGAATCTTACAGTGAATATATTGATCACTGGCTTCCAATTTCTGAACATTAACTATCAAGGGGTCCCAACAGACCCATATTCTCCCATAGTGATCTGCCTCATAATTATTTACATGCTCCAAATCTCTACAACATATACTTCTAATATAATTATACTTGTCTAACCTGACCTTGGTCTCAAGCAAAGCAAGTAGACATAAGTTATTTTCCACCCTAACCTTTTTTATATCTTTGGCTTTATCAGGATCATTCAGTCCCCTGACATTCCAACAACCCATAGATATTGTCATCTAAATAAAGGTTTGGGGGGTGGATCCTCCTTCCCATTACCTTTTGATCGGCCTCTGGTTTTCCTCACTGTTGGTGCACTGGTAATCTTCTCTCCAGGTTTCTTCACAACTAATTCACATTTAGGTTTCTCTGTCTTACTGGCAATATTTTGCACGATGACCTTCTCTCTAGTAGCTTTCTTTACCTCCTTAACTAAGCAATTCAGTGGCAAATGGTCTTTAAAATATTCAGGTTCCTTATTGTCCTCCAAAACCTCTATTTCATCTTTACTTTCATCCTGAGCTTTAAGGAATTGCTCCTTTTCCTGTTCATATCGTTGAATCTCCTCCTCAACTTGTGGGTCCCCAATAACTTCCTCATCAGTATTGTTTCCATCACAAGAGCCTGTGTAGGAGGTGTTTCTACAACCACCTCAATTTCTGCACCACATGCTCCCTCCTCTACATTGCTCATACTATGATCAACATTCACAACCTCTTCCTCTACAATTTGAAGTGCAGAAAACCTGTTTGGTGTAACCAACTCCTTTTCCTTACTTCTATTGTAATCGATAGCTATGGGAACCACCTCCACAGCAATCGGCACCATTGCTAGCTCCATTCCAAGTCCATCCTCCTTCGTACCTGAAGGTCCAACCCCACTGTCATTGTGAACACCCTTCTCAGTTCTATGAGTGTTCCTTTCTACCCAAACCTTTGCCGGAGCCTTTGCGCACTTAGTTGTCTTATGCCCAAAACATTGGCAAATAGTACAAGCAGGAGGTTTCCAAGGGTAATTGTATTAACCTATTTCTAGATTAATGCATCAACAGGATCAGGTCGTTATGGAGACTTGACCAAATGGGGATATTGGAGATTGGGGTGGCTGCACCTCGTTGAGATCGAGATTGCCTACGTACTCTAGCTCGGGGGAATTGAACTTAGAGATCAAGCCATCGTAGTTCTGTTTATATAGAAGATTGAAGGGCGTGGATCGTGGATCTTGCAGATTCTCCGCCATCATAATGAGGATTAAATGTGTAACGCGCGAGGATCATCCCTATGAATTAATTATGTAACTGATGAGAATATTCTGTGCATTGAAGAGGAGCACGTGTGAATAGCAGGTCGCTGGTCGTTGTGTAGTCTGGTCGCTTTAGTCAGGCTGTGAGCGGGTAGAGATTGTGGCGACCTGACAGATGGATGACTGTGCCACGTGGCTGCTTTTGATTGGTCGGAGTATGTAGTACCCCTACATAAGCCCCCTCTTTTTAGGTCGACTATGGGAGTCGGGCTGAAAAGACTAATTGCTCTTATCGATGCTGATTTGTAGTTTGCTTTTTGAAGTTGCTGACGTGGCGGTCATGCAGCGCTGTCTGTGGTAATCATGGCGCTGTTACGGGGAAGTGGAGGAGTTTCCTCGAGCAGTTAGATGTGTGATTATGGCAACTGATGCACGTATTGCCTGATCTGCTATCTGTCTTGCACGTGGATCAATCCAACGGTGGATGTGAACCGTTTTGTGAGTGGAGAATGACTGTACTGCATATGGATCCGTTTGTCGATCTCAGCCGTTCGTTTCTTTTGAATCGATGGCTAGAAATTCTTGAGCTACAGTATATAAACTGTAGTTACGTTGATAAGGGTTTACTTATCTTGCCTTTATCTGAATTGCTGCCGCTTTTGCCTTGCGAACTGAAGAACTTTGAGAGCTCGTGAGGTTTGTTCTCTTCTCTTTTCTCTGATTGTTTAATTTTTTTCTTTTTCATCTTCTGTTGTCTTCTGCATTGTTTGAGAGTAATGTCTGAGGGTAGTGATTTGCAAAATGATCACTTGAGTGATGGTGGTCTTGAGGAGTATGAGTCTGAGAGTACTCATTCTGATCCTCCGTCTCCCGTTCCCGATGAGAATGTGGATAGCCCCCAGAGTAGTGGTTCTCATGGTCCAGATTCTTCTGATGATGAGATGGTTGAAGATGACAATGGTAGAATGTGTAGGATTGTGAATATGAATTATGTACATAGGCATTTTGCTGTTAGGAGGCATTATGAGTTTAGGTCGATTAGGCATTTAGAGATAAGGTTTCTTGGTGACCGCTTACTTTCTCCTGACTATCGACCTAATAATCCTTCATCTACTGTATTGACTTTGAACCAATTCCGTGCTGGGCTGAGGTTGCCGTTGTCTGAACTGGTGGTCGGCCTGTTGAATGCCATTAGGCGAGCCCCCTGTCAGATGAATGGTAATTTCTGGCGGAACATGAGGGTAATTGACGACCTCAACAAGTTGCATAGGTGGCACATTTCCGTGGAAGATGTATTGAACCACTTTTGTTTCAAACGGTCCTCGAAGGTTGAACTCTCTGGCTGTAACATGCAGGTTAGGCTAGACCGTTTGCCTTTGATCTATCCAGTGAGTAGCGAGCCATGGTGGAAAGATCCCATGCTTTTCACTGGGCCGATTGTTGAAGGGGATATCCAGTTGCGTCATACGATTAGGAATGACGCTCGTAAGTTAGTTGTCTGTAGTTTTATGATTGTTGGTTTGTGTCCCTGCTTTTGAAGTTGATGTCTTTGTATTTTTTGTTGCAGCGATCCGGGACGATCATCTGATTAGAAAAAACGATCTGCAATCTGCTCTGAACTGCTTTGGTAAGTTGGCCGACAAGCGGAAGATTTCGCTTCTGCCTCACCTAAAGGAGCATTTTATTCCTAAAGGTGGTCCAAAAACTGTGTGGGACGAGCTCAAGAGGAGGAAAGCTTTAAAGAAAGCATTCATGTCTTCTGTGCACAAAGCAAGTGGTGGGCGACCTGGTAGCAGTTCGCGGGCTGGTGAAAGTGAACGAGCAAGTGGTAGCTCGAAGCAAGCTGAAAGAGAGCGTTCTGTAGGTGCTCCTCGGAGGTTGGAGAAGGAGCGACCTGTTGAGAAGGATCGACCTGCGGTGCAGGAACGATCTGTGGAGAGGGAGGTGCCTGCGGAGAAGGAGCGGGCTGTAGGTAGCTCTCGCCAGGCTGGAGTCGTGGCGAGCCCTCCAGTCTCAGGCCCACCCCCCTCTCTTCCTAAGGTGGGTGTATTGGCTGGGAAGAAGAGGTCCTTCTCAGGGAACCTTAAGCTGATGGAGTTCCCAGCTATGCCAACTCCTGTGTCTTCAATGGTTGCGACGTCTCCTGGAATGTCTGTGATGTCCAGGAAGACTGCTGTTCGGCCTTCGCAGAAAGGCAAAGGTATTTTGTCTGAATTCCGTCCTGGGCCGTTCGATTATTTGGACGGGCAAGGAGAGAAGCATGTCGTGTACGAGAACGACAGTGCTATTGATGACCCTTGTGTTGCCCAGGCTGTGAATGAGGGTATCGTCCTTGATGCTGATGCCCGAATGGTGAAGTCGCAGCCTTTGTTGGTAACCTGCTCGAAGATAAACGGGGCACTTTCTTTGGTGAGTTTCATCGTAAGTCGCATCTGTTTTGATTATGCTTTGGTATTTGTGCTAAATTTCGTTTGTTGGTTGTAGCTCAATGCCAGCTTCCAGGAGGTGCGTCTGGTTGCTAAGATTGGTGCTCAAGCTGAAATTGAGTTGAAGGCTCTCAATGAGAAGCTCGAGCAAGCGAGGAACATTGCCGCCGTTGCTGAGTGTAAGGTTAAGGACAGGGAGGCCCAGGTCGCGGCTCTGAAGGAGCAGTTGAGGGAACGTGAAGCTGCTTCTCAATCTTCTGTTGAGTACTGGCAGAGAGTTTGTCAGGAGAATGAAGCAGCTTGGAAGGGTTACTGCGAGCAACTGGTCAAAGCTATGACGGGGTCGCCCGAAGGAGAGGAGATGCGAGGTGGAGTTGAAGAGACTTCGGCACCAGCTCAGGACACCTCGATGGGCCCTAGTGACCAGGTCGCTGGAGCCCTTATTGAAGTTGATGCTTCAGGCGACCAGTCTGTGCAGCAGTGAGCTGGGCTTGGTTTTCCCTTTCTTGTATTGGGTAACCTTGGTTTTCCCCTTCTTGTATTGGGTAACCTTGGTTTTCCCTTTCTTGTATTGGGTAACCTTGTTTTCCCCTTCTTATATTGGGTAGCCTTGTGCACAGTTTGCTTCTTGCACTCCTTGTTCTTGTAGTACGTCTTCTAGAGCTTATTGTTGAGAGCCCCCTTGAGTAGAGAACTCCTTGTCTTTTGTACTTGCCTTTAGTAATCAGTTTTTGCTTTGATGAGTTTTGTGTGGATTTCTCTTGGCGAGCTAGTTTCCAGGAAGTCCTGGTAGTTCGTTCAGAAGGCAGGTAGACGAGATGAATGGCTGCAAGCAGGACGTACTGAAACAGTTCCTCTTGTATGCCTTGGTTATATTTTGGTTGTGCCTGTAATTGTTAAAATCTCATGAAGTAAAAAATTGATTCAAGTATTACCTTGCATTTTTGGTTATGTCGTTTTGTCTGCTTGAATGGACTTGCAAACAATATGTGACATTTGGTCGACCTGATTGTGGGTTGAGGTCGCATTCAACATAATTGTGCTTGGGTCGTGGGAAGAGGATGACCAATGCACCAAGTTAAGCTGATAGTGATTTAACTTAACAAAATTTTAAATTATCAAAGGGACTAGAGTTTTGATAATTTGTAGGTCGAGGGATTAGACCTTTAGTAGCCATTCATGTTTGAGCAGAGATGAAGGCGAAGCTGATTTTATAGATTGAAATGCAATGAATGGATGCTTACATTTCACTGATAAAACTTCTTTAAATGAAAAGCATTCCACGGGTTCTTAACGATCTCCCCTTCTGGTGTTTGAAGACGATAAGAACCGTTGCTCTGGACTTTTGTGATAATGTAAGGACCTTCCCAATTGGCGTTGAGTTTGCCGATAGTGTCCTTTCTTTTGTTACTGAACATTCTTCTTAGGACTAGTTCCCCTGGCTGGAAAGTTCTTGATCGCACGCCTTTGTTATAAGCTCGCTTGAGTCTCTGTTGGTATTGCTCGAGCTTTATAGTGGCGTGGTTACGTCGCTCTTCGAGGAGGTCGACTCCAAACGACCAGATCTGATTGTTGAGCTCTGTGTCGACCAGAAGAGACTTGGTCGTTCCAAAAGTTAGTTCAGTAGGAATAACGGCCTCTACTCCATAGCAAAGACTGAACGGTGACATCCCTGTGGTCGTGCGAGGAGTTGTTCTATAAGCCCATAAGATGTTCTCTAATTGTTGTGGCCATTGATCATGCTGGTCTTCGAGCTTCTTCTTCAAATTGGTAAGAATCTGTCGATTTGCAGCTTCGACCTGGCCGTTGGCTTGCGGGTACCTAGGAGTTGACCTTGAATGCTCGATTTTCCACAGGTCGTAGAATTTTTTGATATTCTTGCCAACGAACTGAGTGCCATTGTCTGTGACTACCCGTTTAGGTAGCCCGAACCTTGTGATGATATTTTCCCACATAAATCTTTGGACATCTGCTTGTGTTACGTTGGTTAAGGCAACAGCTTCCACCCATTTAGTGAAATAGTCTACGGCTACTAGAACGAACCTCTTCTCAGACTTCTTTTCCTTGATGAGGGGGCCCATGATGTCAAGCCCCCACATGTGGAATGGCCATGGGGCAGTGATGTTGATGAGATCGTTTGGATGCTGGTGTTGCTTATCAGCAAATCGCTGGCATTCTTTGCACTTTAAGACAAATTTCTTTGCATCTTCCTTCATTCTTGGCCAGAAGTATCCCTGGGAGATTGCTTTATGGGCTAAGGTACGCCCACCGGAATGGTTTCCACATTCGCCTTCATGGATTTCTTGAAATATCATCTGACCTTGCTTCGGGATCAAGCATCGTAATAACAATCCAGTTGCTGATTTCCTGAAAAGTTTGCCCTTATGGATTTTGTACATTGTGACCTTATGCAGCAATCGACTGGCTTCCTTTTTGTCGGAAGGTAGGACACCAGTTTGCAGATAAACCATGAAAGGCTCGATCCAAGTCCTCTGGATGTCTGCTGGAGTTGTTTCAAGTAGATCGGAGATTTGATGAATATCCTCTTCCTTGAGAAGATATGCGGGCTGTGAGTTGATTGCTATGGTTAGGGCCCGCGGTCTGTCTGAATCGATCTTAGATGCTAGAAATGCCAGTGAATCAGCATGTCTGTTGTCATCTCTGGGTATGTGTTCAATTGTGAAATAGTTGAGCTTGCTGATGAGCTCCTTTGCTTTGCTGGCATACCTAATGAGGTTGATCCCATTGATCTGGAAATTGCTGGTAATCTGATTGACTACTAGCTGTGAATCGCTGTACACTTTGAGACGAACTGCTTGTAAGTCGATGGCCATTTTTAGGCCCTGTATGAGTGCTTCGTATTCGGCCTCGTTGTTTGAGGTCGAGAAGTCGAGACGAGTTGCTCTTTCGAGCTGTGATCCTTCAGGAGAGATTAGCACACTACCTATTCCACTTCCATTGGAGTTGTGGGAACCATCTACATATAGCTGCCAAGTATCTGGGGGGTTGTCTTGGACTTGCCTTGTTTCAGGTTCTGGTTCCCAATTGACATCCTCTGCTGGATAGTCTACCAAAAATTCTGCGACGACCTGGCCCTTGACGGCCTGTCGTGAAACGAACTCGAAAGTGTAATCACCCAGCTCGGCTGCCCATCGAGCCATACGACCTGTTTTGTTTTTCTTCTCTAGTATGTGGCGTAATGGCTGATCGGTGATTACTTTTACAGTGTGTGCTTGGAAATAAGGCTTGAATTTGCATGCAGCGTAAAGTAATGCTAATGCTAACTTCTCTAGAGGTGTGTACCTTATTTCAGCCTGCTGTAAGACTTTGCTTGTGAAGTAGATAGGTCGTTCCACTTGATTGTCTTCTTTGAAAAGTACTGCGCTTATCGCAAAATCTGATGTTGCGAGGTAAACGCCAAGTACATCACCATCTACTGGTCTTGTAAGAACTGGTGGAGTAGACAGATATGCCTTGAGATCGTCGAAGGCTTTCTCGCACTCTTCCGTCCACTCATATGTAGCCCCCTTCTTCAAAATATAAAGCATTGGTCTACATTTATCTGATGCTCTGGAGATGAATCTGTTCAGAGCTGAAACCATGCCGTTGAGTTTCTGGATTTGTTTCTTTGTTTTTGGACTTGGCATGTCGATCAGGGCTCTGATCTGGTCGGGATTTGCTTCGATGCCTCGTCTGGTGACTAGGTAGCCTAGGAATTTTCCTGATGCGACCCCGAACAGACACTTTTCTGGATTAAGACGCATTCTGTATTGTCTTAACCTTTGGAATGCCTGGTCGAGGTTGTACAAATGATCTCGTTCTTTATCGCTCTTCACTAGCATGTCATCAATGTAGACCTCCATTGTTCGACCTAGGAGGTCGTCGAACATTCTGGTGACCAGTCTTTGGTAGGTCGCCCCTGCATTCCTTAGCCCGAATGGCATGACTTTGTAACAGAAAATACCTTGCTCAGTTGTGAAAGAGGTCTTTTCTTGATCAGGCTCGTACATTGGGATCTGATTATACCCTGAGTATGCGTCCATGAATGACAGTAGCTCAAAACCGCATGTCTGATCGACTAGCCTATCGATTCGTGGCAGTGGGAAAGAATCTTTAGGACAAGCTTTATTGAGGCTTGTAAAGTCGATGCAGACCCTTGTTTTTCCATTCTTCTTTAGGACTGGAACTATGTTGGCTAGCCAGTCTGGAGTATCGACTTCTCTGATGAAGCCGACCTGCTTGAGTCTATTGATCTCTTCATTGACGGCTTCGTGAAACTTAGGAGCAAGTCTTCTTGGTTTCTGCTTCACAGGTCGATAATTGGGATTGACCCGTAGCCTATGGCATGCAATTGATGGATCTATTCCGGGCATATCGATATACGACCAAGCAAAAACATCTTTATTCATTGAAAGAAAATTTACAAAATGAGCGAACTTATCTTCTTCCATTTCTGAACCTACATAGACATACCTTGGGTCCTCATCTGACCCAATGTTAACTCGCACGCCTGGATCGGTGCTTCCGAGACTCAGCTTGGGGGAGCTCGCTTGCTCCTTCTGTAATTGCTATTTAGCAGGTTCAGCTTTTTCTTTGGATGGGCTCTTTGACTTGTTGCCCTCCTGAGCCTCTGTTGGGACTAGGCTCTTTCCTTTGACATCACCATCCTTAACTCCAGAGGTGGATGGCTTTGATGATGGGACAGCTTCAATAACACCGTGACATTCTTGTACGGTGTTCTGATTACCGCGGAGTTCCATTATCCCATAAGGGCCGGGATAGCGGAATACCTGATGGTAAGTCGAAGGCACACCTCTCATAGCATGGATCCACTTTCGACCCAGAATCGCATTGTACTTGCTTGCGATATTTAGGACGCTGAACTTGCTGGTTACAACGACCTTATCTTCCCTTCTGCCTACAGTGACGGGCAGAAGGATCTCCCCCTTAGGGTCTTCCCTTGAACTATTGAAACCAAGGATCGGTGTGAAGTCTGGGATGAGCACTGAATCGGGCAGCCTCATGTCCTTGAAAGTTCGGTACATGAGAATGTTGCATGATGCCCCAGGGTCAATGAATACCCTCTTGATAGTATAATCTGCTATTCTGAGTTCAACGACCAGTGCGTCGTTGTGTGGAGTAACGACCTTGTTGAGATCGTCTTCAGTGAAAGTGATGTCAGTTTCTTGGCGGGCAGGGATGTTGAAGCGAGCTGCTCGGCCACTGATAGAGTAGACATGGTGGAGATGTTCCACTCGTCTCTTTTTGTCCCGAGAGACAGGGGTGTGATGAGATTCGTCAATCATGTAGACCACATGACTGTCGGAGTCGCTGTCGCTATCAACTTTATTTGCGACCTTCTTGTTGATATGATCGCGTAGGTCGCCTGTTGGACCTAAGCGCTGGGAGAGGCTACGCCCTCTGCTGCGTGCTGGGCTTGCGGAGGCCGTTCTGGCCTTGCTTTGACCCCGCTTTGGTGAGCGAGGAGGGGTTCTGGATTCCTTCCTCATTCGCTTGCCTGTGGACTCCTCATTCCTTCCGAGGATCCAATTATTGAGCCGTTTCTCATCGGCCCAGGTCTGAAGTGCGCGCTTTAAGACGCGACAATCATCAGTCTGATGACACCGTACTTTATGGACTTTGCAGTACGGGCGACCAGATGTATCCTCCAACTGTGTGAAGGCAGGAATCTTGCACCAATGGTTGTGCTTGATCCTTTCGTAGATATAACCGGCTGGTCGCGTAAACCGGTGATATTCTCGCTGCTCGGTAGGCAGCGTCCTAGCTTTGAACCTCTTTCCATCTGATCGAGGTCGTTTGCTTGAGCCAGCCTCAATGTTGCTGACTACATGGTTCTTCTCCCTCCCAGTGAGGGCTTCTTCTAGCTTTATATAACGATCTACCTTTAGGTAGAGCTCGTCAAGTGATGAAGGTCTCTTCATTGCCAGAGACTTGTGCAGGTCGGACCCTTGTATCAGTCCGTGAGAGAAAGCAATAGTTGCAAAGGTTTCGTGCTCCTTTGCGAAGTCCTGAATGGAATGTAACTCAGACTTAAAACGTGAAAAGAAAACACTAAGTGACTCACCATCCTTCTGCTTGACTTTGAAGATGGAGTCAATGGTAACATGGCGCTTCTTATTGTGGATGTAGAAGATGACGAATTGTTTTTCAAGCTCTGCAAACGAGCTGATGGATCCTGGCTTCAGTCGATGAAACCAGTCGAGAGCTGGTCCGGTGAGGCTGGACTGAAACAGCAAACACAAAAGATGATCCTCCTTGATCAGAGGAAGGGACTTTCGGAATCCCTTGACATGGTCGGTTGGATCTCCGACTCCTGCATATTGGTCGAACTTGGGGGCATTCAGCTTTTTCGGCAGATCGTGTTCCAGGATCTCGTTGGAGAAAGGAGACTCCTGGAATTGTTGAAGGGACTGCACAGCAAGTTGCTCTGCAGTGTGGCTCTTGGATCGGTGAAGGAGAGCCTGAGATGCTTTGAACTCCGCCAGCTGCTGGCTGAGTTGCTCGAACTTTTGGTTGGAATCATCAGCAGGGATGACTCCAAGTCCGCTATTTTCCCCTTGCTGGGGGTTGGTTTGTGCGGCTTTTAGGCGCTCATTTTCTTCCTGCAGACGTGTAATCTGTGCCTGCAGATCTTGGATAGTGACTTCCTGAGTGGTCATTGGAACGAGTGATTTTGATTTTAAGGGTGGGAGGGTTTTGGGTTTTCGATTATATCGAATTCCTTGCAGTCGGCGCCAAATGTATTAACCTATTTCTAGATTAATGCATCAACAGGATCAGGTCGTTATGGAGACTTGACCAAATGGGGATATTGGAGATTGGGGTGGCTGCACCTCGTTGAGATCGAGATTGCCTACGTACTCTAGCTCGGGGGAATTGAACTTAGAGATCAAGCCATCGTAGTTCTGTTTATATAGAAGATTGAAGGGCGTGGATCGTGGATCTTGCAGATTCTCCGCCATCATAATGAGGATTAAATGTGTAACGCGCGAGGATCATCCCTATGAATTAATTATGTAACTGATGAGAATATTCTGTGCATTGAAGAGGAGCACGTGTGAATAGCAGGTCGCTGGTCGTTGTGTAGTCTGGTCGCTTTAGTCAGACTGTGAGCGGGTAGAGATTGTGGCGACCTGACAGATGGATGACTGTGCCACGTGGCTGCTTTTGATTGGTCGGAGTATGTAGTACCCCTACAGTAATCCACCTTTATCAAAGCATACTCCTCACCCATTTTCAGTTGAATAGTTGATTCAAACTGTTGGTCGCAAGACACCTCAATACAAACTCGCGCATACTCCAATCTCCCACACCGGCATGGTGTTGACTCTATCTCTCAATCGCACCACCTCTTCCGTCCATCTCCTCACAACAAACAACCTTCCAGCAATAAAAACTGGGCCTTGTTCAGTTACACTCTTTCTATCTTCCTCATCATGAAAATTGAAATAATAGAGCTCCTTGTCGGTGGTAATCGAGAACGCACCCTTCATCTTCGTTAGTGACTCTTTAACAACCTTAAAGGGGAGTCTCCTATCAACAAATAACCCCACAACAACCTCCCCCCATTCTTCAATGCCTTCATTAATGATATCCTGAGGTACTTCAGCAACCCCATCCATCAAAACTGGTTTCAAAAGTTCCAAAGAAGTGTCCAACTAAGATGAAATACTTGACTTAAATAAATCACTCCAAACTTGTTTCGCCAGATCAGATCCAAAGCTCGAGAAAACAACCATGGAGTTTGCAGAAAATTACTATAAATAGCAAAGAAAGTAGATCTAAACGGATAAGATTACCTAAATTAGCAAAAAGCAAAATAATGTCAAACAACCGAGTGCCGGTTTTTTTTTTCACGGCTGCTTCAGCTGACGAAACCACCATCGTGTTTACTGCACCTCCTAAATCTTGTGCTGTTGTTAAAGCTCTTAGTGAGTCTCAGCAGATACATAGTGATATTGTGAAACTTGGGTTTGTTTCAAATGTTTTTGTTCAGACTGCATTGTTGGATATGTATGTGAAATGTGGTCGAATGGAAATTGCGGAGAAGGTGTTTGATGATATGACTGTAATTCTGTAAAGAATGTGGTTTCTTGGAGTGTAATTGTTGATGGTTACTGTAGACATGGAATGTTGGATCTGGCTCAGAAAATGTTTCATGAAATGCCTAATAGGAATGTTGTCACATGGAATGTCATGGTTGATGGGCTGACTCGATATGGAGTTCTTGAAACAGCACAGTGTCTTTGACAATCGTGATAGGTGGATACTCAAGGTTGATAAGGCTAGGTTACTCTTTGATCAGATGCTTGAGAGAGAGGTTGTAGCATGGACTGCAATGATTACTTTGTTATGTTGGGAATGGGAAACCAGAAGAGGCCATTAAGCTTTTTCATGAAATGTTGGAAGCTAATTTGAAGCTTGACGCAGTCACCATGTTGACGGTAATATCTGCTGTTTCTCAGTTGGGAAGTTTGCATCTATGTGCATGGATTGAAAATTGCGTTACTGAAAGAGGATTCAGGTTTGACCTTCTCATTCTAAATGCTATTATAATCATGTATGTGCAGTGTGAAAGCATAGAAAAAACGTTTGAGATATTTGAAAAAATGCCCACAAGAGATATTTGAAAAAATGCCAAACAAGCCTTTTCCTTGTTTTCTATGATGAAACGAGAAAATGTTCTGCCAAGTAGCATAAGTGCATTACTTTTCAATGGAGTATTAAGTGCATGTGCACATAGAGGATTGGTGGAGGAAGGTCGGAGATATTTCTGCTTGACGCTTGATTTAGGTTATGTTGAAGTCAAGTCAGAGCACTATGCGTGTATGGTGGACCTTCTCGTCCGTGATGGATATTTGGAGGAGGCTCGTAACCTCATTTTGGGCATGCCCATCAAACCCATCGCCAGTACATGGGGCACTTTGCATGGTGCATGCAGGATCCATGGAAACAACATTGTCATAGCTGAGGTTGTTGCTCAAACGTTTTTTCAGATGGAGCCTGAGAACTCGGGAAACTATGTTGTTCTAGCAAACATGTATGCAGATAAAAGAATGTGGAATCTAGCAGCTAACGTGAGGAGAATGATGGAGGGCAAGAGTTTATATAAAACCCCAGGAAGTAGCTGGGCTGAAAAATACAATGCTTCGGTGAATAAAGCAGAAGAATATACCCAAACACTGGAGACAGGCTTGCTGTTTCAGGAAGTATGGGATATTGATATACCATTATTGATGAATTATAATGTTGAGAAGTGCCATGAGGATTTTTGGGAAAATCTGCATGAATGCTGCATCTGTTATGGCGAATATACAGGTCATCTTTCCTTTTGCCTCATTACAACTTGATTAAACACGAATATATGAAAATAACATACACTCAGTTTTGTCGAGCACATTCTCACACCACATGTTTAAAAACACACATATCCTGACATCCAGACATGTAAATTGACACCAAAAAACTGTTACTCGTATGGCACTCATACTTAAAAATATAACATTGCAAAGGCTCACACATGTACTATGTCTTCAAGGATTTAGCTCTGATATGTATGCCACTCCTATGTAGTGCTGCATGCAACCTGCTATCAACTGTTGTGCTAACTCTTATGTCCTTTTTATAATGTTCTGTACACTTTAACTTGATGTTGACTCCAAAGTTCTTAGATGATATTTCAATCTTAACGCTGAAAGAAATATACTATATTTTAATACCAATATCCCATGTTCATGGTCTGAGAGTCTTGTTTGTATCATAGTATCATACCGATATCTATCTAATATCTACTTACCAGTCCTTATTTTCAGATGTAGTCATCCATATTACATTCTTTTTATATTCGAAGAATTTGTGTTGCTTACAAGATTTTTAACATTTGTATATCCGAGATCTTGTATCAGTTTACGTAGGTGTAATGTTTTGAGGGCATATTCTACTATCAAAAATGAAGTTATTTGATATATTATGATATATAACATAAATTAGCTAAGTATACTAGTCATCAACAAGAGGCTGTTGAAGGTGGAATAATGACGCAACTCAATATATTAAGGATCTACCCTTCCATGACTTTACGTTTAGATGGGATGATATTCTAAGGGAGGGATAGTGATCAGTTTTGTAAGGGGATTCTTATATGGATTGTTTTTATGTTCTTAGGTGAGTGATCCTTAGTATCTTGCTAAGTCCACTCTCATGTATTGGGTTGTAACCTCTTTCCTGTCAATGAAATACATTTAATTAACAAACCCCACCCCACACACACAAAAAAAGGAAGAGAAAACACATACGGGTTCAGTTACAAAGTACATAGCAGTGCACAACGTGCTTTGTCTCTTATATTGGTTCAATCAGAACCATAGTCTTTAGGGTTTGCGAAGGGAGATACTCTTTTTAAAGGATAATGTTAGGTTGGGGATCATGCTACTGTAGAACAAACCTTTTGCACGCAGTTCATACTATTCCATATAGTCTTAATGGTAGAAGCAACCAATAGCATGTTTGTCCACTTCCAAGATGGTTAGGCAAAACTCATTAATTCCTTCATGTTGTTTAGTGTGAAAATATTTATTTTGACGTGCAAAAGAAATGATAGTTCAACCCAATTCAATGAACTATGTCGGTTTTTGGGTTTGACAACCTTGTTGTAGGCACACAGTCTCTCACACAAAAAAAAAAGTCTCACACAAATAGAAGACTCTACTCAAACAGACACAAGTCTATAACCAATATACTCCACTTGGTCAAAGGCCTAAAATTATTATTAATAGCATTACAGGCTGGAATAACAAGAAGCCAATTTTCAAAACAACTTTCATGATAAAGGACACCACCTGATTTTCGGAACTAAAATAAACCTAATGTATAAATAGTCTAAAACTACAAAATAACAATGAAGCACGAATTCAAAAATCTCCTCCGGACATCTTAGGATGATTAATTTGTGCTAGATGATAGGTTTAAAATTGTAGACTGGCATCATAGGTTTAGAATTATAGACTGGCACCAGTCTGGGAAGCTAGTTGAAGAGAATCTTGAACAAATGAGGATTGGATACTTTGCCCAAGAGCGTTTCAGGTTATTGTCTGCGTTATAGGGGTCTCAGCTGGCTTGACACCTAACAGGCCAGTAGTAGTTAGCAAGTCGATGCCATCATTTCACTGAGAGATAGAACTACTCTTCTAAAAAGGAACCACCCTTTCTACCCAGAAGTAGACAGGACTCGGGTCTTTAATTTCAAACTGTTGATTGTAATTGTCTTAATACCTTAGCATCACCACTAGTAACGACAATATCATCCATAGAAGAAATAAGAGCACATTTGCAACCTCAGTATGATGAACAAATAGTTTTATCAGTTCGACTCAGTGTAAAACCAAATTCCTTCATACCTTCTAAACTTGCACTGCCCAGACCAAGCATGAGGAGACTGCTTTAGCATTTGCAAAGACTTCTGAAGTCGACATATCATATACCATCAAAATTATTGGAGTTAAAGCTATGGAGGTCATCATTTATACTTCTTACTGTTACTCGCCATTCAAGAGCACCTTATACTTGTTGATAAAGCCATCAGGGGTCAGTTACAGTGTAAAAAGATACAACCAAAAGCTTTCTAAAATTATGGTAGAGGGACCAACTCTTGTGTCTGGGGTTTTCAAGGATTTGTGACTTATTCATGCATATGAAACATGAGTTGGCATAGTAATAAACCCAAGGAGGCAAGAAACTGGTGCTTGATGTGAGGGAAACACAGTATGATAAGAAACATATTAGAAAATAGAATAGGTACACTTACGTTTGCGTAGAGCAAGAGAACGATCATTTAAAGCTGATGTAGGATCTGGTTCTATTGTGACTTGGTAGCTAGGAGGGATGTGGTCACACCCTAACATCATTGGATGCCCATTCTCATAAAAGTACACACTTGAAGTATGAAATTCGATAAACGCGATGATTTATTTGTTCCATATGGTCGAGCATAGTGCCTGGAGAATCATCCATTTAGCTTGGCCTATTTGGAGTAGTTCCTTCTGCCAAGATTGTCTAGGGTTGGGTCATGCACAACGTGAAAGGTTCTGATTGTAGTTGCAAGGAGTTTTTCAATGATCTTTTCGGGCTCTTGCTTGGAGCAGAATAGGACGCGCTCGTGGTATATTTTGTTCAAAATTTTCATATAAGAGATGATATTTTTTTAGGAAGGGGGTAGGGTTTCTTACAGTTTTAGGTTCTTCACTTTGTTGGAGTACAAAGTAACATGTGATCAGGAAAGATAAATGAAACTTAGTGAAACATATAGCTTTGGTAGCCCCAATCACGCTCCCATTGCTAAAAATTATTCTACTTAGGAACCTTCAGGCGTAAGAACAGTTCTTGGAGCAAATCGAACCTGCATGCATTTTTATGGATATTGTGACTTTGAAAATAGATATTTGCTCCATATGTTATGATGAGTTAATTGGTGATAGATCCATACCAACAACTTGCAAGACAAAGAGTACACAAGCTATGTTTTGATCTAATACACAAAATGAAGGGGTAGTTAGCGATTCCGCTCCTAGGAGTACTAAACCTATGATGGGGGACTATAAAAGAACATGTGAGATAAGGATATGCAGGCGCATATGTGGACACCGCCCCCATTATTATTTTGCCAAATGGTAATACTCCTCTATTTGAAAAACAATCCCTATTTGAAAAACTATTCTGTTACCCCTATCTTGCTAATTCGACAGTCAATGTTCATTTTCCTAATTTATCACCATACTTGGATTAACAAAACAGAATGAGAGGAGTGGGGATCAGAATAATTTTTTCCCCATATAAATATATTGCTAATTATTCCTATAATAAAATATGTCAGTTACCAGGTTTTCTTAATTATGAAAAAGTTTTGCCAAGGAAAGAAAATGGCATGGGGGATTTCCGCCAGCATATAGGTCATTTTTGTATTTATTTCTTTATCATTTTCTAAAATTGCAATGTACCTTGTCATAACAAATGTCCTTTTACTTAAACTTGGATAGCTTATTTTGAATCTCTAGTTAAGGAAGCAAATGTTAGATAAACTTAGGACTTCAATCCCAGTCCCTATACCTTCATGGGAGGTTGGGCACGAGGTCTTGGGATGAAGTCCCACCTTTATGGGGTGAACGGATTTAGGTGAATAATAATGCCTGAGCTTGCTGTCTACTGACTTGTTAAACGTAAAATGTGATGTACTACTCAACTCTGATTGATTCTCATTTCTTACTTTTATAAGGGACAGAATTCATCAGACTTCCATGCAAACATATTTTCTGCAGGAAATGTATGGAGACATATTCAAGCATTCCTGTGAAGGAATGCACAGTGAACCAATTGCTATGTCCTGATTGTGGTGGGATGGTCCCACCCAGCATACTGAAAGGTTTACTTGCAAATGAAGAATTTGAGCGTTGGGAATCATTATTGCCGCAGAAGATACTCGAGTCCATGTCTGATATAGTCTATTGCCCTAGATGTGAGTCGGCCAGCTTAGAGGATGGGGATTATCATGCCCAATGCACAAAGTGCTTCTTTATTATCTGTAGCCTTTGCAGGCAGTGAAGTCTACAGAATTTCCTTGTCTGCGACCAGAACTGACACTCGCAACTTTGATGGTAAACACACAAAGACTTAGTCTTGTTTTCCCCAAGTCTAAGCTACTTTTTGTCAAAATTTAAAGCATGATATGGTAAAATGGGGAGTTTTCAAATAACTTGATTGCACTGGAATATTTGATTGCATGTCAAAGCATTTTCATTGTTTTTTCAGTGAAAGCATCCTCACATATCTTCTTTCTTGCGTGTACTGATTTCAACTTGTTCAAAAGGAGATGTTTGCATTTTTTTCTAATTATTTGCACACATCAACAAGGAAAGTCCTTTAAAGAAACTAAAAGTATGAAGTGTGTGTCAGATTACATTCATCGTGCATTAAGCCTCTACTCATTATTTAAATACACACAGTTATATTGATTGCTCCATTGCTTGTTCAGTTTTGATATGGGCCAAATTTGATCTGTTAATACAAACGATCATTGATGGTTATGCAGTTATGCTTATGAACACTTCGAGTATTTGAAATTAAAGTAGATAGATAAATAAATTTAGGCCAATGCATCAACCAGCCAGTCTTGCTTGATTTGTAAGGTGATAGCAGCAGCATATTGCCATCCTCACTGTTGATTGGTACTTTCCTATGTTGCCTCCATAAACGTCCTTATCGTGTTTTCTGGCAGGAACGTCAGGGTGCATCTCAACTCAATGAAGACCAAAAACGTAGAGAGCGCCAGCTAGTGGATAGGATAGTAGTCCACGATCACCCATGTCCAATTTGTACGCAAATGAACATGGAGGTAAGCATTTATAACGTTGATTTTTTTTTTTTCCGTTAATCTGAACACAAATACAATATATGATTTTCTTACACTGTGAATGATGGAACCTATAGTTTTAATGGAGTGGTCAATGTATGTTGTTACTGCAATACTGCCTAGTAAAATTTACCTTTGGTTTCTAATTTTTTATTGCCACAGTAAAGTTAAGGATGGGTAGTTGGAGATGACTTTGTGATATTTTTTCTTTTTGGAAGTGTAGTGCAGTTATAGTGACTCTTATTCATATGATTACGTGAACATTACTATATAGGTTGGATACCTAGTGGATAAGATATGCTGATTCTGAAATAAAATGGTTCTAAATGCATAAAAAGGTTTTTTTAAAGGATCCTTATTACTGAGATCTGAGACTATTTAAATGGTTCTGGATAGCAGCATTTTGGATATTCATTTTCAATCTTACCAATAAACCCAAAATCACAATCATCTTTATCTTAATATAAAATGTACATCAATGTATGATTTTATTAACAACTCCCGCAGGGTTCACGAATTTGTAGACTGCGATGGGTGACACATAAAGATAGTATGTTGTAGGTGAGGGGGAAGAGGATTTAGGTTGGGAATGGTTTTGGAAGAGAGTAAAGAAGACTGACCAACGTTCTGTATCCATTCAACCCTAGATTACATAAGATCAGCACCTTTCATCTTCTTATAATCAAGTGGATCGAGGTTCATCTTTGTCCATTGAAGAAGACCATAGTTCCTTAAAACTTAATAACATAAGTATTAGTATTAGGTTGTCTGAAATCATAGTACAATGATAAAACTCCAAAGTTAGGGTCATGGGGATATCTATTTGTATCAGTTGTCTGAAATCATAGGGCATAGATCAAATACTCCAAAGATAAGGATATCTAATACTGGATTTAATTCTGATAAAAAGAGTAAGAGACCAAGATTAGTTGCTACTTATATAATCTATTTTTTTTTCACATTCGATTGAATCTATTTAGGTAGTCCAGAGTCTTCATAGATAGTTTTACTGCCAAAATAACTTTTCAAATGAAACTGAACATGTGTTGTCAATGTTGCTTATGGGTATCATCAAGATCTCTTGATGTATCGATATTGTATGATATTGAAAATATACAACATGAAGACACAAATCAGATATGTGGTTACCTAATAAATATTGTTGTATACAAAAAAGTGATAAAAAGAGAAGAGGTTAAAAACATGGCCTTAATCAAGGAGCACCATCTACCAGGGCATGGGCATAAGCAAAAGAAGAGAGGCACACCATCATGTCGTATGCCCCGAAACATTAAATAGAATAGAAATATTAAACGAGGCACATGAACAAGTAGCATGTGAAAGTTGACGTAGATTGTTGGTAAGAGATGGTATTGTATGTGGAACTCATATAGCTCAGAAACTTCTCAAACTTCCTTAGCTTGATAGACTTGTGACTATTGTTAATGTTCTATATGTATTCACTCTTCATTCAAATGCATAATATCATAGTCATGGGCCTACCTCTTCTGATCTCAAAGTTTTCTATGAAGATTATGGCAATGGAAGCCATTTACGGAGACAATGCAACTATCCTTAGACGAGAAGGAAGTCCGCGATCTTTTCAGGTTTTGTAATTACCAATGCTTCTTTAACACGATACGGCTAATGGTCCATTATATCACCATCCAATACCCGTCCTTTATTTTGCAGATCCATGTACCTGTTGAAACTCCAGATGAACTTACCATATCTGCAAAGCTTCTTCGTTTATCTGATGTAAATAATAATAAGTTGGAAGAAAAATCCACCAACACTATATCTTCGACTGACCTTTCGAATGAATTCTCTTATACTATTGAAGTTCAACATCTCCCGCTTGTTGTGTTTACGTGTTTATTGCCCAAGTCATATCCAAGCCATCGGCCTCCATATTTCATCCTTTCCATTCAGTGGTTGGATTCCCTGAGAATTTCTGAGCTTTGCTGCATGCTAGATTCGCTTTGGGCAGATCAACCTAACCAGGAGGTTATACACCAGTGGGTGGAATGGTTACACAGTTCTTCTCTTTCATATCTGGGGATCGAGAAGGATATAATCCTTGGTCCCTATAACATGCCAAATACTGGAGATAGGCGTGCTGTTTCAGGAAATGTATCACCAGATATTGATATTCCATCATTGATGAATTATAACGATGAGAAGTGCCATGAGGTTTTTCGAGTAAATCTGCATGAATGCTGCATCTGTTTTAGTGAATATACAGGTCATCTCTCCCTTTTTGCCTCGTAACAAATAGTTTAAAACAGAATATTTGAAAACAAGACACTCAATTTTACTAATACATTTTCACATTCATGCCCACGTTTACAGTCACACATCCTGACATCCACATACATTTATATACTAAAACAAAACTGTTACATGTATATTCTATGCTAATAGTCTTACAGATACACACATCACATAGACTCACATTTACTGTGCTTTAAGGAACTTAGCTCTGATATGTATGCGACTAATGTTTTGTTGTTCTGCATGCAACATTGCAACCTGTTGTGAATAGTTGCATGAACTCTTAGCGTGAAAAAATACAGTATGTTAAAAGTAATATATCGTGCTTTGGGCATACCTGAGTTTCCTGTTTATATCATATTACTATATTAGTCACGTATGCCATATGATATCTAACTATCTGTGAAACTTAGACCAATAAACTGCAGCTTATTTCCAAATGTTGTCTTAGTGACCTTTTTTTTTAGTTATTATTTTAAAGTTTAAACACTTGTACTCTTACTAGATCCTGGACATTTTTATATCCAAGATCTTTTAGCAATTTATGTTAACCTGTATAGCGTCTGAGGGCATCCTTCTATAATCATAAATGAAGTTATTTGAACCTTCTTTATACGTATCATACAGATCTCATAAATAAAACTTACAAAGGTATAGATGGTATAATATAAAAATCAGCTTAATACACTAGTCATCATTAAGAAGCTGTTGTGCGGAATAATGACGTTCAACAAATAAGGGTTTACTTAGGAGTACATAGGGCTGCTGAACGCTCTTTGTCTGGTATTATTGAATGGCAAATTATTTGAACAGAAACCATAATTTTGTATACAGGCTAAATGAAACCAAATAAGCTTAACTGTAGAAGCAACCCATAGCATAGTTGTACACCTCCAAGATGATTAGGAACGAGTAATCTCGATAAAGTTTATTAGTTCTTTTCTGCTAGGTCTTGTGAAAAATGCATTTTGATGTGCTTTCGTGTTATGTCGATTTTGTTTTTAAACATTCTACATACATGAACTTATACTAAGAGAAGCCTCCTCTCAAACAGACACCATCCTATTAATCAATTTACTTGACCCAAGGCCTACACTTATTAGTAGCGTTAAGCCATTAAAGCTTGAATAACAGAGAAAGCCAGTGTAAAAAAAAAAAAAAAAAAAAACCTTACATGCATACTAAATAAACCTAATGTCTTTGCTTAGGGTGACTTAGTGTTCTCTCCTAATTAATGTATAATTTGCTTTGGACCCTTTTTGTTTGGAAATTAGTCTAAAAGTACAAAATAGCAGAACACTGAAATTTAAAAATCTCTTCATGAATTCTAGGATAACCATTTTGTGGTATTTGAGGGGATATAACCCTGGCACCATGTTTGGTTAAGAATTTTATGTAATGATAAAGGGAAGCAGTCTTTTGAACGAATGAGGATTTGATACTTTAGCCAAGAGTTCACATGTTGTATTGAAGAATATGAGTAGCTACAACGAGATGAGGGTGCGAGTTGAGTTCATGAACTGACTAACACCACTCACTTAAGAACAATATTAGGATGATGCATAGAGTGATAATTCATCTTCCCCACAAGACGCTTGTGTGTCATGAGATTTGAGCTTATACTCAGAATCATCCAGATAATGGTTTTGTGTTATTAGGGTTTCAGCTGGCTTGACACCTAACTTGCCGGTTTAAGTGAAGGACGCAATTTTGCTGAGAGATAGAACTACCAATCCTAAAAGAATTACCTCTGTACCCAGAAGTAAATGAGAGGGTTTGATTCTTTGGCAAAGAGTTCACATGCTGTATTGAAGAATTTTTGTAGCTACACCGAGAGAATACCTTAGCATCACCACTAGTAAATGGGACCCAGGTCTTAAGTTTCACACTGTTGATTGTATGAATATCCTAGCATCATCACTAGTAATGACAATATCATTAGAGAAGATATCGGAGCACATTTGCAACCTGGATATGATGATCAAATAGCGTGATCAGGCCGACTCTGTAAATCCAAAATCCTTCATTGCCTTACTAAACTGACGTGACCAGACTGCCTTAGCCTTTGCAAGACTGCTTAAGTTGACATACCATACCATCAAAACAATTGGAGTTCAGGCTAGGGGGTCATCATATCTACTTCTTCCTGCAAGTCGCCATTGAAGAGTGCCTTGTACTTGCTGAAAGAACCATCAGGGTTCGGTTTCCTAGTAAAAATTGACAATATAAGAGGCTTCCGAATATGATGGTAGACGGACTACCATGTCTGCATTTTCAATAATTGTAATGTACTTACGACATACATAATTTCCTAATGAATGCCATTTCGCTCTACTTTGATAGCTTTTATTTCTTACTCTAGAGTGTAGCAAATGTTAAACAAAGTTAGTACTGCAATTCCAGTCAGTTATACCTAACCTTAATGTCTACAGATTTATGCTAGTAAAATGTGAGCAACCTTTATTATTTAACTCTGACCAATCGTTACTTCTTACTTTTATCAGGGACAGAGTTCATCAGACTTCCATGCAAACATTTTTTCTGCAGAAAATGCATGGAGACTTATTCAAGCATTCATGTAAAGGAAGGCTCAGTTAACAAATTGCTATGTCCTGATTGTGGAGGAATGGTCCCACCCAGCATACTGAAACTGATACTTGGAAACAAAAAATTTGATCAGTGGGAATCGTCATTGCTGGAGAAAACACTGGAGTCAATGTCTGATATAGTCTATTGCCCTAGATGTGAGTCGGCCAGCTTAGAGGATGGCGATCATCGTGCCCAATGCCCAAAGTGCTTCTTTGATTTCTGTAGCCTCTGCAGGCAGCGTAGTCATGTAGGATTTGCTTGTCCGCCACCAGAACTGACACTCGCAACTTTGATGGTAATAACTCAACATCATAAATTCATAATCATTTTTTGCCCAGTCTAAGCTACTTTTTGTCAAAATTTAAGCATCTTCCCATAATAAGTTTTCCCTGTTGCTGAAAACGAGATGTTTGCATATGTTCTAACTATCTGCACATATCAACAAGAAAAGTCATCTAGAGAAACTAAAAATATCAAGTGTCTTCCGAAAGAACTTTAACGATCTCAGTAAATAAATACCGTCAGTTACATTGATTGTTGAATTGTTCAATGGAATGTGAATTGACAATTGACACTCTACTCTTAGTATTTAAATACATGCATTTATATTAATTGTTCATTGGAGGGTGCTAGCCATTTCATGCAATATGTTGTGGGGTTTGGCTGGAGAGAAACTGTAGGGTGTTTAAGGGGACAAACAGGACATATTAAGAACAACGTTAAGTCAATTACATGGAATTGGGTCTTTTACAGACCTTCTGTATGCTGAGATGAGTAGGTTTTATTTTCTGTATAAATTGATGTAATTGCTTGTATGTTAATGTTAGGATTATTGTGAACTTCTCACAATTTATTAATATAAATCTTGTATTGGCCAAAATTGATCTAATAATGCAAACAATATGGGTATGCTATTGCTTACCAACAATTTAAGTATTCAAAATTAAAGTTGTTAGATCAATAATTTTAGGCCAATACATCAACCAGCTAATCCTGATTGGTTTGTAAGGCAATGGCAGCATTCCCATCCCCACTGTTGATTGGCACCTTCCCATGTTACCTCTATAAACCTCCTGTTTTGTTTTTACTGCAGCAACGTCAGGGTTCATCCCAACTTGATGACAACCAAGAACGTAGAGAGCAAAATAAAATTAACGAGATTCTTAGCATGGAAACAATACTTCTTGATGCTAAACGCCTGGATGAGTTGGAACTCGGACTCTCCAACCCTATAGAGAGTATGTGACTTAACTATATGGTGGATTGGATAACATACCTCATTTTGTGATGTAGCAAACTTCTTTGGAGAGGAAAAAAAAAATTCTTTGGAGTACGAGTGTATGACCAATTGACCGCAGCCGGAGTCCGGAGAGGCCGGAGAGGCGGAGCATAATATAATACAATAATAATTGCGAATTTGGTTCATAAAACATGAAAAAAATCCAACGTTGGTTACTCAATTGTACACTACTTAAGGAGAGATTATTCTGTCTATCATTCTAGACTTTCAATAGATGATCATCTGAACTAGGAGATTGTGTGTGACTGAAGATTTTCCTCCCTCTGTGGATTTTCCTCCCTCTGTGGTTACTCAATAATACAATAACCCTTGTGGATTTTCTTGTCAGCACTTAAAAGAGAAGGGGGAAAACAACATATACTCTTCCTCCCTCTGAAGGAAACCATACAAATCTCAATAGAAATTCACTTAGAACCCTGTGCCAAGTCTGCATCTATCTAAACAAAATAAAAGACAATGTTTTTAGGTAACTCCTCACTCATTTCAAGTGCATCGTCAGCGATTGACTGTTACTAGCTAATTAGGAGAGCGCATCCGCTATCTAAAGAACATTGAAGACAATGTTCCTAGGTAACTCATCACTCATTTCAGCACATCGCTAGGCAATTGACTGATACTGGCTAATTTGGATAGGGCATCCACTACCGCATTAGCCTCCCTGTAGAAATGATGTAGGTAGTTTTGCAAGAGTCTTTTACAAGCTTAACCAAAAGAACTTCCCCACACCCTTTTAAATTTCTCTGTTTCTCTCACTAGGATTTGAAGTTGAAAGTTCCCACACGAAGACTACATAAGCACCTTTGCACAATGGTGGCATCGTAATTTCTGCATAAGAAATTCCTTGGTCATCTTGTATCGGAAAGATCACCGTCATGCATGCAAGTTTTTCTAGTCTTCTTTGCTCTTGGTTGCCTCCCTGAGCATGAGTCTTTGTCCAATTGTAGCATCACACACAATACTTGAGGTGGGAACAGATGGGGGATGGTCAAATTCTAGATCCTGAGGGAAAAATTGTGTCAGGACTCAGGATTCTTTAAGCCTTTCAACTGAAAGAATCAATAGGTTGGTACAAGGAGGTTGCTACCCAGACCTTTGATTTGGGTTGCTAATAGGGAGAGGCCACTTATGGATTCTGTATTAACCTATTTCTAAATTAATGCACTACTAGATCAGGTCGTTGGGAGACTTGACCAAAGGGGAAATTTTAGATCGGGGTGGCTGCACCTCGTTGAGATTGAGATTGCCTACGTACTCTTAGCTCGAGGGGATTGAACTTAGAGATCAAGCCATCGTAGTTCTGTTCTTATAGAAGGTAGAAAGGCGTGGATCGTGGATCTTGCAGATTCTCCGCCGTCATAATGAGGATTGATTGTGTAACGCGCGAGGATCATCCCTGTGAATTAATTATGTAACTGACGAGGATATTCTGTGCATTGAATGAGAGCACGTGTGTATAAGTAGGTCGTTGCTGGTTGCGTGGTCGAGTTGTTGCGGTCGAGCTACTAGCAGGTAGGGATCATGGCGACCTGATGGTTGAATGACTGTGCCACGTGGCTGCTTTTGATTGGTTGGAGTATGTGGTACCCCTACATAAGCCCCCTTTTTTTAGGTCGGCTGTATAAGTCGGGCTGAAAAGACTAAGAACTCTGATCGATGCTGATTTGTAGTTTGCTTTTTGAATTTGCGGACGTGGCAGTCATGCAGGCTTGTCTGTACTAATCATGGCGCTTTTACGGGGAAGTGGAGGATTTTCCTCGAGCAGCTAGCTGTGCAGTTATGGCAACTGACGCACTTCTTGCCTGATATAGTCTTTGCGTGGCACGTGGGTTGATCCGACGGTGGATGTGAATCATTTTGTGAGTGGAAAATAACTGCAATTGTTATGGTTTGTATAGTCGATCTCAGCCGTTCACCTGTTTCGAACCGATAGCTGGGAGTACTCGTGCTACGGTATTTAAACTGTAGTTCTCTTAAGAAGGGTTTACCTATCTCGCCTTTATTTGAATTGCTGCCGCTTTTCTCTTGCGATCTGAAGAACTTTGAGAGCTCGTGAGGTTAGTTTTCTTCTCCTTCTTTTCTTTTATCTTCTGTTTTCTTTTCTGTTGCTTGAGAGAAATGTCTGACGCGAGTGACTCTCAAAATGATAACTTGAGTGGTAGTGAGGAATATGAGTCTGAAAGGACTCAATCTGAACCCTTGTCTCCCGTTCATGGTGTGGACTCTGATAGCCCCCAGAGTAACGGCTCTCATGGGGCGGACACGTCTGACGAAGAGATGGTGGAAGGAGACGACGGTTCACTGTGTAGAGTAGTGAACCTGAAGTATGTAAATAGGCATATTGCATTTAGGAAGCAATATGGGCTTGGCTCGATTGATCATTTGGAGATTAGATTTTTAGGAGAACGTTTACTTTCTTCTGATTATCGACCTAAAAATCCTTTCCCAACTGTTTTTACCTTGACCCAATTCCGAGCTGGGCTGAGGTTGCCATTGTCTTGTTTGGTGGTCGACCTGTTGAATGCTATTGGTCGAGCTCCTTGTCAGATGAATGGCAATTTCTGGAGAAACATGAGGGTAATTGACGACCTCAATAAGCTGCATAAGTGGAACATTACTGTAAGTGATGTATTGGACCACTTCAGCTTCAAACGTTCTTCAAAGGCTGATTTTTCCGGCTATAACATGCAAGTTAGGCCAGAACGTTTGCCTTTGATCTATCCGGTAAGTAGTGAGCCATGGTGGAAAGATCCCATGCTGATTACTGGGTCGATCGTTGAAGGGAGTACCCAGTTGCGTTATGTGACTAGAAATGATGCTCGTAAGTTTCTGGTCGTTAGTCTTAAGACAGTGGATAATTTTCCTTTTTGATGATTTTGCATCTTTATTGCAGCGATCAGGGACGATCATCTTTTGAGGAAGAACGATCTGCAGTCCGCTTTGAACGGTTTTGGTTTCTTGTCTGACAACCGTAAGATACAGCTCTTACCCCACCCGAAGGAGCATTTTATTCCCAAAGGTGGTCCGAAAACCGTTGAAGAAGAGCTCGAGAGGAGGAAGTCGCTGAAGAAGGCCTATATGACTTCTGTACATAAAGCTGAGGCTGGGCGTTCTGGTGGTAGTTCGCGTGCTGGGGAGAAGGAACGAGTTAGTGGTAGCTCGAGGCCTGAAGAGAGAGAGCGATCTGGAAGCGCTGCTCGTAGGTCGGAGAAGGAACGATTTGGTGTTAGTTCGCGCCGGGGGGAGGTAGTGGCGAGCCCCCCAGTCGTATCCCCTCCGCCCTCACTTCCCAAATTACCTGCCTTGTCCGGGAAGAAGAGGTCATTTTCAGGGAACCTGAAGTTGATGGAGCCTCCAACTATGCCATCCCCTGCTCCTCCAAAGTTCGTGAAATCTTCTGAGCCTCCTCTTAAGTCCAGGAAGACTGCTGCTGGGCCTTTGCAGAAAGGCAAGGGGGTATCGTCTGAGTTTCGCCCTGGGCCGTTTGATTATTTGGATGGCCGCGGTGAGAAGCATGTCGTGTATGATAACGACAGTGCTATTGACGACCCCTGTGTTGCCCGGGCTGTGAATGAGGGCATCGTCTTGGATGCTGATACTCAAGCAGTGAAGTCGCAGACTTTGTTGGTGACCTGCTCAAAGATAAACGCGGCGCTGTCTTTGGTGAGTGTGATCATAAGTCTCTTTTTTTTTTTTTTTTTTTTTTTTTTTTTTTTTTGTGTGTTTAGTCATTGCTGACTAAACTCTGTTTGCACTTGCAGCTCAACGCAAGCTTCCAGGAGGTGTGTCTGGTTGCTGAGGTTGCTGCTCGAGCTGAGATTGAGTTGAAGGACCTCAACGAGAAGCTCGAGCAGGCGAAGAATGTTGCTGTTGTTGCTGAGTGCAAGGTGAAGGACAGGGATGCGCAGGTCGCGGCGTTGAAGGAGATGGTGGAGCAGTTAAAGGAAGATTCTGCTGCTGCTAAGGCTTCTGCTGAATACGCTAAGACTTCTGCTGAACACTGGGAGCACGCATGCCGAGAGAATGGCGCAGCGTGGAAGGCCTACTATGACAACTTGAAGGAAGCTTTGATGGGGTCGCCCGAAGGAGAGGAGACGCGAGGTGGTGCTGATGGAGCTTTGGTGCCAGCTCAGGACACCTTGATGGGCCCTAATGACCAGGTCGCCAGTGGCCGTACGGAGATTGATGGTTCCGACGACCAGTCTGTGCAGCAGTGAGCTAGTCCCGGTACCGACCTTCTTGTCTTGGGTAAACTTGTGCAAAGTTTGCTTCTTGCGTTCCTTGTTCTTGCAGTAAGTCTTCTTTGGCCTTCCTCAAAGCAGTCTTCTGAGTTTGTGAGCTCGAGTAAACAGTCATTTGTTTTGTTTGGAGTTTGTAATGAACAGCAGTAATTTATTTGATGAGCTTGTAATTAAGCCGTTCTGATCAGCTAGTTTCCAGGGAGTCCTGGTAGCTCGTTCAGAAGGCAGGTAGACGAGATGAATGGCTGCAAGCAGGACGAACTGAAACAGTTCTTCTTGTATGCCTTAGTTTAACTTTGCTTTTACCTGTAATGGTTAGAATCTCATCAAGTAAAAATAAGAAATTTCAATGATTTACCTTACATTGTCATTCTTGTTACGTTGTCTGCTTGTATGAGTTTTGCCAACAAGTAGTAATCATAGTGCTGGACCTGCTGGTGGATGAGGTCGCATGCATGGTTGCTTGATTGTACATGGGTCGTGGGAATGATTTGACCAATGCACCGAGTTAAGTTGCAGATGTTTGAACTTAACAAAATTAAAATTATCAAAGGGACTAGATTATTGATAATTTGTAGGTCGAGGGATTAGACCTTTGGGAGCCATTCATGTTTGAGCCGAGATGAAGGCAAGAAATGAATTTATATATTGAAATGTGATAAATAAATGCTTACATTTCATTGATAAAACTTCTTCAAGTGATAAGCATTCCATGGGTTCTTAACGATCTCCCCTTCTGGTGTTTGAAGACGATAAGAACCGTTGCTTTGGACCTTGGTAATGATGTAAGGGCCTTCCCAATTGGCATTGAGTTTGCCAATAATATCCTTCCTTTTGTTGTGGAACATTTTCCTTAGAACTAGTTCTCCTGGTTGAAAAGATCTAGGTCGTACGCCTTTGTTATAAGCTCGCTTAAGTCGGTTGATACTGCTCAAGTTTTATAACGGCGTTGTTTCGTCGCTCCTCGAGGAGATCAATTCCGAACGACCAGACCTGATTGTTAAGCTCTGTGTCGACCAGAAGGGATTTGGTCGTTCCGAATGTTAACTCGGTGGGAATAACGGCCTCAACTCCATAGCAAAGACTGAATGGTGACATCCCTGTGGATGTACGAGGGGTTGTTCTGTAAGCCCATAGGATGTTTTCCAACTGTTGTGGCCATTGATCGTGTTGATCTTCGAGCTTTTTCTTTAAGTTGTTCAGAATCTGTCGATTTGCAGCTTCGACTTGGCCGTTGGCTTGTGGATATCTAGGTGTCGACCTGGAATGTTCGATTTTCCATAGCTCGTAGAAAGCTTTGATGTTTTTGCCAACGAACTGAGTGCCATTATCCGTGACTATTCGTTTTGGTAGACCAAATCGTGTGATTATGTTTTCCCACATGAATCTTTGAACATCGGCTTGAGTGATGTTGGCGAGTGCAACGACTTCTACCCATTTTGTGAAGTAGTCAATGGCGACTAAAACAAACTTCTTTTCAGATTTCTTTTCTTTGATAAAAGGGCCCATGATATCTAGCCCCCACATGTGAAATGGCCATGGCGCAGTGATGTTGATTAGATCGTTTGGATGTTGATGTTGGTTATTAGCAAAACGCTGGCATTCTTTACACTTTAACACAAATTTCTTGGCATCTTCTTTCATTTTTGGCCAGAAATATCCTTGGGAGATCGCTTTATGAGCTAATGTTCGACCTCCGGAGTGGTTTCCGCATTCTCCTTCATGGATTTCTTGGAAGATGATTTGGCCATGCTTGGGATTCAAGCACCGTAACAACAGACCGGTTGCAGATTTTCTGAATAGCTTACCCTCATGAAGTTTATACATAGTGACTTTATGTAATAGTTGACTGGCCTCCTTTTTGTTGGATGGAAGCACACCAGTTTGAAGGTAAGTGATGAAAGGTTCCATCCAAGTTCCTTGGATGTCTGTTGTTGTTGTGGCAAGCAGATCCGAGATTTGATGAACATTTTCCTCTTTCAACAGATATGCGGGCTGTGTACTGATTGCTATAGTGAGAGCCCGCGGTCGATCTGACTCGATCTTAGATGCTAAGAATGCCTGTGAATCAGCATGTCTGTTGTCATCTCTAGGGATGTGTTCGATTGTGAAATAACTTAGCTTGCTGATAAGTTCCTTTGCTCTGGTAGCATATCTGATTAAGTTGACACCATTGATCTGGTAATTATTGGTAATCTGGTTGACTACCAAATGAGAATCACTGTATACCTTGAGGCGAACTGCCTGTAGGTCGATAGCCATCTGTATGCCCTGGATTAGAGCCTCATATTCGGCCTCGTTGTTGGAGGTCGAGAAGTCGAGACGAGTTGCTCTCTCGAGCTGTGATCCCCTCGGGGGAAATGAGCACAGCACCTATTCCACTTCCGTTGGAGTTGTGGGAACCATCAACATATAGTTGCCAGGTGTCGGGGGGATTGACCTGGAGTTTCTTTGTTTCTGGTTCTGGTTCCCAATTGATATCCGCTGCTGGATAGTCTGCTAAGAAATCTGCGACGACCTGGCCCTTGACGGCTTGTCGAGAGACGAACTCAAATGTATAATCACCTAGTTCTGCTGCCCATAGAGCCATACGACCTGTTTTGTTCTTCTTTTCTAATATATGGCGTAACGGCTGGTCGGTGATTACTCTGACAGTGTGGGCCTGGAAATAAGGTCTGAATTTGCATGCAGCATAAAGGAGAGCTAATGCTAATTTCTCTAGAGGTGTGTACCTTATTTCGGCTTGTTGTAAGACTTTGCTCGTGAAGTAAATTGGTCTTTCGACCTGGTTTTCCTCTTTGAAAAGCACTGCACTGATCGCAAAATCTGAAGTTGCGAGGTAGATACCGAGTATATCTCCGTCATTAGGCTTAGTGAGAACTGGCGGAGTGGATAAATATGCCTTGAGGTCGGTGAAGGCCTTCTCGCATTCTTCTGTCCATTCATATGTAGCCCCCTTCTTTAGAATATGAAGCATTGGTCGACATTTATCTGATGCTCTAGAAATGAATCTATTGAGAGCTGATACCATGTCGTTGAGTTTTTGGATCTGCTTTTTTGTTTTCGGGTTGGGCATGTTAATCAGTGCTCTGATCTGGTCTGGATTTGCTTCGATGCCTCGTTTTGTGACTAGGTAGCCGAGAAACTTTCCTGATGCGACCCCGAACAGACACTTCTCTGGATTAAGACGCATCCTGTATTGTCTTAGTCTTTGGAACGCCTGGTCGAGATTGTACAAATGATCCTGCTCTTGGCTGCTCTTGACCAGCATATCGTCAATGTAGACTTCCATTGTTCGACCTAGCAGGTCGTCGAACATTCTGGTGACCAGTCTCTGATAGGTCGCTCCTGCATTCCTTAAGCCAAACGGCATAACCTTGTAGCAGAAAATGCCTTGCTCTGTTGTAAAAGAGGTCTTCTCCTGGTCGGGCTCGTACATTGGGATCTGGTTGTACCCTGAGTACGCGTCCATGAATGACAATAGCTCGAAACCGCATGTCTGATTAACTAACCTATCGATTCGTGGCAGTGGGAATGAATCTTTAGGACAAGCTTTGTTCAAGCTTGTGAAGTCGATGCAGACTCTTGTTTTCCCATTTTTCTTTAAGACTGGCACGATGTTGGCTAGCCAGTCTGGAGTGTCGACTTCTCTGATGAATCTGACCTGTTTGAGTCTATTGATTTCTTCATTGACTGCTTCGTGAAACTTGGGAGCGAGCCTTCTTGGTTTTTGCTTGACAGGTCGATAATTCGGATTGAACGCGCAGTTTATGACATGCAATTGATGGATCTATTCCAGGCATATCGATATACGACCAAGTAAAAACATCTTTATTAGTTGAAAGAAAATTTACAAAGTTATGGAACTTATCTCCTTCTAACTCTGCACCTACATAGACATATCTCGGCACCTACATAGACATATCTCGGCTCATCTTCTGACCCAAGGTTCACACGTACTCCTGGATCAGTGCTTCCAAGATTAAGTTTGGTTGAGCTCGTTGGCTCCTTCTGTAGTTGCTATTTGGTAGCGTCGGTCTTCTCTTTTGGAGGGCTCTTGGACTTGTTGTCGCCCTCTCGAGCCTCTGATGAGATCGGGCTCTTCCCTTTGATGTCGGAATCCTTGGTTCCAGAGGTGGATGGCTTTGCAGGCGGCACAACTTCAATAATTCCATGGCACTCCTGTGCAGCGTTCTGGTTGCCTCGAAGTTCCATTATCCCATGAGGTCGGGGATAGCGGAAAACTTGATGATATGTTGATGGAACACCTCTCATGGCATGGATCCACTTTCGACCTAGTATCGCATTGTACTTGCTTGCGATGTTAAGGATGCTGAACTTGGCAGTGACGACGACCTTATCTTCCTTACGGCCCATAGTGACGGGCAACAGAATTTCACCCTTAGGATCCTCTCTTGAACTGTTGAAGCCTAAGATGGGAGTGAAATCGGGGATGAGAACTGAATCGGGCAACCTCATGTCCTTGAAGGTTCTGTACATGAGAATGTTGCATGATGCGCCAGGGTCAATGAGTACCCTCTTGATAATGTAGTCGACTATCCTTAGCTCGACAACCAGGGCATCATTGTGAGGAGTAACGACCTTGTTGAGATCGTCTTCAGTAAAAGTGATGTCTGTTTCCTGGCGTGCAGGGATGTTGGAGAGCGCTGCTTTACCAGTAATCGAGTAGACATGATGAAGATGTTCTACTCGTCTCTTCTTATCTCTTGACAGGGGGGTGGAGTTGGATTCATAAATCATGTATACGACATGACTTTCCGACTCACTGTCAATCTTGTTTGCGATCTTCTTGTTGATCTGGTCGCGTAGGTCACCTGTTGGACCTAGACGTTGGGAGAGGCTACGCCCTCTGCTGCGGACTGGACTTGCGGAGGCCGTTCTGGCCTTGCTGTGAGTCCTCTTTGGTGAACGAGGAGGGGTTCTGGATCCCTTCCTCGCCCGCTTGCTTGTGGAATCCTTTTGTCTGCCGATGATCCAATTGTTGAGCCTTTTCTCATCGGCCCATGTTTGAAGAGCGCGTTTCAGAACGCGACAGTCATCTGTTTGATGACACCGTACCTTGTGGACTTTGCAGTACGGTCGTCCAGATGTATCCTCCAACTGTGTGGAGGTAGGAATCTTGCACCAATGGTTGTGCTTGATTCCCTCGTAGATGTAACCGGCTGGTCTTGTGAACCGGTGATACTCTCGCTGCTCAGTAGGCAACGACTTTGCTTTGAACCTCTTGCTATCAGATCGAGGTCGCTTGGTGGAGCCAGACTCTACATTGCTGACTACATGATTCTTTTCCCTTCCAGTGAGGGCTTCTTCGAGCTTGATGTAACGGTCTACCTTTAGGTAGAGCTCGTCTAGGGATGAAGGTCGCTTCATGGCTAGGGATTTGTGGAGGTCGGACCCTTGGATCAGACCGTGAGAGAATGCGATGGTTGCGAAGGTCTCATTTTCCTTTGCAAAATCCTGAATTGAATGCAGTTCAGATTTAAAACGAGCAAAGAAAGTGCTTAGTGACTCACCATCCCGCTGCTTGACTTTGAAGATTTGATCGATGGTGACGGGTCGCTTCTTGTTGTGGATGTAGAAGATGACAAACTGCTTTTCGAGCTCGGCAAACGAGCTGATGGATCCTGATTTTAAACGGTGAAACCGGTCGAGAGCAGGTCCGGTGAGGCTGGACTGGAATAGTAAACACAAAAGGTGATCTTCCTTGATGAGAGGAAGGGATTTTCGGAATCCCTTGATGTGGTCGGTTGGATTTCCGACTCCTGCATATTGATCGAACTTGGGGGCATTGAGTTTGTTTGGCAAATCATGTTCTAGGATCTCCTTGGAGAAAGGAGACTCCTGGAACTGCTGGAGGGACTGTACAGCAAGTTGCTCCGCGGTGTGGCTTTTGGTATGATGGAGGATAGCCTGAGAGGCTTTGAACTCTGCTAACTGTTGGCTAAGTTGCTCGTACTTCTGGTTGGAGTCATCAACAGGAATGACTCCATGACCACCATTTGCTACTGGTGTTGGGTTGGTATCTTGTGCAGCCCTCAAGCGTGCATTCTCTTCCTACAGACGAGTGATTTGTTCATGCAGATCCTGGATGGTTAACTCTGGGGTAGTCATTTGAGTGAGTGATTTTGATTTGGGTGGGAGGGTTTGGGTTTTTCGATTATATCGAATTCCTTGCAGTCGGCGCCAAATGTATTAACCTAATTCTAGATTAATGCACTACTAGATCAGGTCGTTGGGAGACTTGACCAAAGGGGAAGTTTTAGATCGGGGTGGCTGCACCTCGTTGAGATTGAGATTGCCTACGTACTCTTAGCTCGAGGGGATTGTACTTAGAGATCAAGCCATCGTAGTTCTGTTCTTATAGAAGGTAGAAAGGCGTGGATCGTGGATCTTGCAGATTCTCCGCCGTCATAATGAGGATTGATTGTGTAACGCGCGAGGATCATCCCTGTGAATTAATTATGTAACTGATGAGGATATTCTGTGCATTGAATGAGAGCACGTGTGTATAAGCAGGTCGCTGCTGGTTGCGTGGTCGAGTCGTTGCGGTCGAGCTACTAGCAGGTAGGGATCATGACGACCTGATGGTTAAATGACTGTGCCACGTGGCTGCTTTTGATTGGTTGGAGTATGTGGTACCGCTACAGATTCTATTGGAGTTTTGGCGATAAATCAAATTTCTAATATAGTAAGATCATCTCACACTTCTATAAAGTTCTTAGTTTATTTCCCTTTTGTATATGCTTGAAAGTATAGGGAATATATCTTCACAAGCTCCTAATAAGTCCTTTCAAGACATACGTGGCAATGTATTTATGTTTATATTTTTCTCAACACCATCATTTGAGATCAATACTTTGGTTAGGCAAATATTAAGGGATCATCAATGAAGTGGATGTACTAGAAGTATTTCCTCCTTCCTGCTGGGGTGTTATTGGTAAGAGTACCTAGCTCCCTAAACCGGCCACCATTCCGACATCATGGATGTTTACTTTGTTTTTTACTTTGTGTTTGAGTTCTTAGTTGCTTTTAGTTTGTTACTATTTTTTTTTTTATCTTTATTATAGGTGATTAATCTTAGTTGGTTTGTGTTTTACTATATTTGTACTAGTGTTAGATAGTCCAAGGCATGTTTTTTTCAGCTTTTGTGATTGATGTTGCCATGCTGGCATGATCTTAAACATATAAACCTAAATGCGAGAGGCGTGTTATGTTTTCTTGATAACATACTGTTAAAAATGACCGATATGGCTACAAATAAGGCAGGCAGCAGTCAATTTATGAATCATTGAGTGGGCACAAGTGACATACCGAATTGCTTGAAAATTTTGATCATCTAACATATAAGGCAACATTTTGGACATCTCGACGAAGCAGGTCATCCACGGTTGGGAACCTGTTTTGGGTGCACGCTTAACTAGAACAAAGCCCCTATCTACCTTGCCGACACTCTGCTCTCTCCTTCCTATCCATGTCGATCTGACAGTTGGAGATGTCTTTGAAGATAGGCGTCCACCCTTGCTACTTCTCCTCCTTTGCTTCGACGGCACGCAGCTGCCTTCGTCCTCTTCTTCAAGCGAACTCCCATCTCGACGACACGCAACTGCTTTCTTCTAACCGAACTCCCATATTCTTCCCCATGTTCCATTATTGTGTTTAGACCGGCTGATTTTTTTTTTCCTTTTTTCTCTTTTTTCGCCCCTCTTCTCTGTTCTTAAAAAAACATATTGCACGTTTATTGTTTCTGTTTTCTCAACTTTCAAGGGCTAATCCATCTTATTATAAGTATCCGTTGACAGTAATCTTCCATGTTTATATATAGCTGTAGAACTGTTAGAAAACAACCACAAAATGGTTACCTTTATGGATACATATTTTTTATTACCTTCAACATTTGTTTCCGTAAATGGAACAAATTAACACAACTATTCTTCAGCTGCTATGGTTTGAGTTCTTTGGCTTGTTGCTGCTGTGGATTGAGTTATCCCTTTGCCAATCAAATAGTGGTGAGGTAGCTGCTGCTATTTGGAGGATACTCCCTTATGTGGTAATGTGGAGGGTGTGGAAAACAAGAAATTGAATTATTTTCAATGAAGGAAAAACAGATGTTGGAATGGTGAGGTTGAGCATTAAGGCAACACTATGGGCTTGATTGAATCTGAGCAATAAAGCCATGGATGGGACACTGCTAAGGAAGGCTATTAGATTCACTGATCTGCTGCAGGGTTGGGACACTGTTATGTCTGAGCAAAGGTTACTTCTAGCTATCTGAAGGTTTTCTGATGCAGTGTTTGGTATTTTTTCTGTATGACGGCAAGCAGTTTTAATGCATGTGTATTGCCTGAGTCGGTAAAAGAGTTCACAAGAGGGATGTCTTCCGGTGGCCTGGGGAAAACTACTCTTTCACCTTTCAAATTAACAAGCCATGCCATCAAATATTTTTGATCAAAATACTAACTCCTTACTAGTTATTAGATCTATTGTTCTTTTTTACTTTATCCGATGTCCCCAACGGACAAGATCTATTATTCATATATAATCAATAAATACGTTACACATTAGAAAAAAAAACATACATTACATGCCAGTTCTCTAAAATCTGTTAAAAAGCTACTAAGTGAATGCATGTTTGTCAGACGTGTATCATATTTAGTTTTCTTGTTTTTTGCTAGGTAACTACTTGATAAAGTTTAATTATTTATATTAAAATTACTTAATAACCCTTTATATTAGAGAAGATATATTTGATTTTAGTGAAAGAGAAATAGACTTTTTTGGTAAAAGTTTGGCATCGGGAAAAAACCTTTCCTCCTGAGTTATTAAAAGAGACGTGGGCTAAAATCTTCGGCCATGTAAGAAACACATGCATCTATGCATGTGCTTCAACCATTGATATTGATTAAGATCCATCAATACAACACATGACATCAATCTAGCAAATGAGAATTTTTTTTTTTTTTTTTTAAATATACAGTATTTGAATGGATGATTATATATGGTATGATTGTAAATAATATATTTGATTAATTCACAATTAATAAATCATGTATTTTTGGTAGTAAAAAATATTTTCTTTTAATTGAGAATAATGTACCTAGACATATTACTAAACTAGATTCATGATTCTTTAGATTTTGTAACATTCTTTATTTGCATTCAATAACTCTATAAATTGAGATGTATTTTCAGTAAATTTAACTTTTCTTCAATTCAATTCTACGACATTCTATTTATTCATGGGCTATTTCCTACAAACCCCTATATAACTTAACCCATTATGCAGAAACCCCACCTAACTTCAACAATTTGTCTTCACCCTTCTCCGTTATGACGATCAAACCAAACTTTGTTAGCATAGTTTGACCAACTAATATGGAATCTAATACGTTCTTTTCTTTCTTAAATACCCTCATTTCTCTCAGTCATCCCGTGTTACCATCAGATTAAAGTAACTCAACGGTTGAGATTAAATATTATCATAAACCACAAAGCATACTGCACAAAGGCTTCGTCGTCTCTCTCATAAAATTCCTAATGCGCTAGAAAATTAGCGTTTTTTCTAAAGATGAAGTTCAGTTTATACTTGTGTTTTAATTGCCTCATTTGATCATATATATATATATACATATATATATATCTTGAGGTTGATGCTGATTTGGATTTTGTTATTGTCTTATTGGTGTTGATTTCAATGAGAAGATAGGTCATGAGAGAGTATATAACTTTGACAGATTAGATGATGAGGAAGAATATAACAATTTAATGAGGATTCAAACAGTGAGAACAACTTTACCAAAAAACAAATAGTGAAGATGATGAAGGGGGTTTAAGGAAAGATGAAATAGAGAGACTGAGAGAGCAAGGGTTAGATTTCAGATCAGCTAGTTAAATTGTACTAACAGAGTCGAGTTTGACTGTTACAACCGAGAAGGGTAAAGACAAATTATTGAAGCTAGGGAAATGCCAATGAAAGGTTTTAACAAGTTTTAACAAAATTCATGCAAACTTTTAATCAGGGAACTAAAACTGACAAGGTGTACTTTATAAAGTTATCCGCCAGAAACTGTGGCGGATAAATCCAGAAATTATATAAATTATAGGGATTTGTACAAAATAGCCCTTTATTCATTGCTTAGTGTTCTTTTATTTTCTTTCGAAGATTTAGCATTTAAGTTTTAATTATTTATTTTAGCAATTTTAATTACTTACTGTTTGCAATTTAATTTTAATGTACAGTTGTACCTCCCTAAATTAATACCCCAATAATTAATAATCTCTAACATTTAATAAAATTTCATGAAACCGACCGCATTCTATAGGTTTAATTTAATATTTCTACTATCTATTAATTAATACAAAATATAGAACCAACTATATAGAAAATATTAATTAGTAGAATTACTACATTACTTTGAGAACCATTTATCTAAGGTAATTACTATATTACTGCATTTTGTAATGTTTTAATTGTATATTTAATTTTTCATTTGATAAATGTGCCACCATAATTCAATTTGTATGGGAGATGTCTCCTAAGTTCATTGGGAAATAGGACATTTGATCCCTAAGCTACATATACATGCATGAAAGAATATTTTTTTATACTTGAAGTTCTACAAATTAATATCCCCCACTAATTAATAATTTTGTATGCCACCAAGGGCATTAAATTAGAGAGGTACAACTGTATCTAAATCCTACTTATCTCTCCTTTGTTCTTTGATCAATAATTAATGGCTAAATTCTTTTCGAAAATTATTTAAAAAACCTATGAAGCTTAGGATTTGGTTCATTTTATCATTATTTTGTTATTAGTGAATATAATAGAAAGAAAGTAGTAATTTTCATATTTTCTTAGTAATACTCTATCACTAGTAATCATCATGAATACATGTCTTACTAGTTATTCCATCACTAGAAATGATCGTGATCATTTTTTTTTTTGCAAAGAGCAAGCTGGGGTTTGGCAGACCCCTACCAGTAGACTTATTCAAAATCTAGAGTACAAAAATCCTGAAGCATCCTTCTCAATAAGTGATGTGGTATGCTTAAGGAAAGGGTTACAATGAAGGGAGAGGGAGTCATTACAATTACTGATAACAACAAAGTAATCTGCTACAGAGTTTGTTTCCCTAAATACATGCTTTATTCTAAACCTCACAAACTTAGGAATAAAATCTTGAATCTTTCCTGTGAGTCCTCTTACCCTCCACGTAGGCAGGATGTTCCTTAGGATGGTGTTGTATGCCTGTAGAGAGTCAGTTTGCACAAAAATGTTCTTGAATCCCATGCTGCAAGCAATTTCCAAACATTTGTAAATAGCATATAGTTATATGTAGAGGATAGAAGGACTAGAAATGCCACCGGCGAAAGCGATGATGATATCCCCACTATGACTTTTGAAAACTCCTCCAAAACCTGTTGTGCTATCTGTCAGTGATCCATCTGAGTTTAATGCAATCTCATCGAGTTGAGGTTTCTCCCATGCTACCAGAGTGGAGGGGTTTGTCTTGAATCTACATATGTTGTTGAGAGACTGGGCTGCGATTCTGTTGGCTGGAGTATCATTTTGTTCCTTGGTGACATTGTTAAGTCTCCATTTCACATCTCTAGTGATTTTACCAACAATTACTTCAGCACTTGTTTGTTGGTCATTGAAGATTCTATTGTTTCTCTCTGCCCACAACCAATACACAGTGGCACAAAACGAAGCTTGGAGCATGCTAGAGTGAAGGTCATTACCTCTGGTGTTCTTAAAAATCCATGCTCATTCTTTAGGAGAGTGTGTTACTTGTTTGGGTCTGTTACACCAAGCAAGTATCTTATGCCAAATCCCCTTGGAGAAGTTGCAATGAAAGAAGAGGTGATGACAGTTTTCAACAATAGGAAAATGGCTGGTACTACTCGGAAGCTTGCTCCAAGTGTCTGTGGTCTTTGAGAGGGTTCTCTTGTTGTGCCTGAAGAGTTACCAGTTCCAGATACTTGGAGAGGTTCCAGTATTAAGTAATCTGAAGGATTCCTGCAAGGTTGAGTGATCAATACCAGCATTTCTGTTGACTGCATCAATTCTTGGTTTCAGCTTGTAGTTACACAGGACACAATTGGAGACCTTAATGACATTCCAATGGACTAGTTTGTCCTGAGATGGAAGAATATCCTGTATTGCCATCCAAGTGGCCATTGCATGTTTGGGAATGGTTGCCGGCTTCCAAAGATTTTTTGCCCAAGGGAGAATGATGCTCCTCTGCCTAAAGACTTCATAAACAGTGCTGATGGTGAAAGTGCCTCTGGGGTTAGGCTGCCAGATTAAACAATCTTTATTAGTGTTTCTATCAATCACTATATTACTCATGTCAGACTATAGCTCCAGGTTTTGGCCATGGTTGGGAAAAGTTCTCCATCTTCTATCAACAATAAAGTCTCCAAGCCTAGCATTATCTCTGACTCTTATGCTTTGTCTGATGTCAGCAGGAAGAGCTTCTCTTAGAATATCTCTAGATGACCAAGGATCATACCAGAACGAGACATTGTCGCCATTTCCAACCTGGTAACTTACATGGTTTTGAATCAACTCTCTAGCATTCAGAATGCCTCTCCATGCCCAAGAACAATCCTTTGGGACTTGCATTGCCCAAAAGTGTTGAGTCTTAATGAGATTGCTCATCACCCAAGAGTACCACAGGCTGTCATCCCTGGAAGCAATACGAAATGTGAGTTTATTGATGGCTGCTTTATTCCATGTACTGATACACTTAATGCCCAAGCCTTCTTCTTGTTTTTGTTGGCATGCTTTAGTCCAACTGACTCTGTCTTTTTTCCTGTCACCATTTCCTGCCCAGAGAAATCTACTACAAACTTTGTTGATTTCTTTTATTGTCTCCAGAGGGATCATGAAAACTTGAGTCCAGTAAACATGAAGGTTGGACAAAACTGAGTTAAGAAGGACAACTCTTCCTGCATAAGAGAGGCACTTGTTTGCCCAAGTGTTGATTCTAGAAGCATAATGATCAATAAGAGCTTGGCAGTCCCCTGTCGAGAGTCTTGAAGCAATAAGGGGAAGACCTAAGTATTTTATGGGAGGCTTCTCCAAAGGCATACCAAGAATAGCTGCAAAATCGGATTTTTGGGACTCAGTCCCACCACGGCACCACCATAGAGAATAGTACTCTTCAAAGGATTAGCTTGAAGACCAGACAAAAGATAGAACTGGGTGAGGGCAATGTTAATACTGCAAGCAGAAGCAATGTCACCCTTGCAAAAAAAAACAAGCAAGTCGTCTGCAAAGCACAAGTGGGTGAGAATGGGCCTGTGACATTTAGGGTGGGGAGAAAGGAGTCCTTGTTCATATTTCTGCCCAAGAAGTCTTCCAAGAATGTCCATCACTAGCACAAAGAGGAGAGGGGATAAAGGGTCTCCCTGCCTTAGTCCCCTCTTACCTTTAAAGAAAACAAAGGTTTGACCATTGCTTAGGAGTGAGTAGTGAGTTGTAGATATCATAGAGCTGATCCAATGCACCATTCTAGCAGGCATGCCACTCCTAGTAAGGATTTCCATAATCAAGTCCCACCTAACCATGTCATAGGCTTTCCCGATATCAATCTTCACTGCACTTCTATTAGATATGTCTTTCCTATTGTATTTCCTTAACAGTTCATGAGAAATCAATATGTTATCAGAAATACTTCTTCCAGAGATGAAGGCCGCTTGATTGGGACTGATGACTTCTGGGAGGAGAACTTTTAGCCTGTTTACAATGATCTTGGAAATACACTTGTACAAGACATTACAACAAGCTATGGGTCTGAAATCACTCACAAATTCAAGATTAGACTTTTTAGGGATAAGGCATAAGTTAGTTGCATTTACCCCTCTAAGCATTTTACAAGAATTGAAAAAATTCATTATAGCTTTAAAGAAGTCTTCAGATATAATATTCCAACATACCTTGAAGAAATGAGAACCAAAGCCACCAGGGCTTGGAACACTGATATCATCAATGTCATCAAGGGCAGCCTTGATTTCTTCCCTTGAGATGTCCTTGGAGTGTTTTTGAGGTTCAAAATCATTGCCAAGCATTGGAATCCAGGTCTTCAATTTGCAGTTCATTAGTGTGGTGTTCTGCAAGAAGCTATTTGTAGTGGATAATGAAAGCTTCAGAGATTTTAGACTCCTCTGATTTCAGATTACATGTCCCTCACACTTAGAATTGTATTGACAGTTCTTTTACCTTTGACTAATCTATGGAAATGAGAGTTGTTTCCATTTCCAAGCAGTGCATCTTTTTTCTTGGCCATTTGGAATAGAGAAGCTTCCTCTTGCTTTGCCAATTCAGAATAATTAGCACTAGCATCTAGCTCAAGCTGGGCTAATGCAGTATCAAGAGGTCTGGATTGAATTTCTTTCTGAATTTTCTATAAGTCTTCTTTTGCAGCTAGAACCTTTTCACTAATTCTGGAAAAATGTTTCTTGCTCCAGTCCTTCAATTCATGCTTGACCAACTTCAACTTAGTAGTGAATCTCATCATTGGATTGCCAGGCACTGTAGTCTTCCAGATAGTGTCAATAAGAGGCATGAAGGTAACATGAGTTGCCCAATGATTGAAGTATTTAAACCTCCTAGCTTTAACAGTTGGCTCTCTCCATTGAATGAGAATTGGTGAATGTTCTGAAATCCCTGGATTGAGTACCTCCGTAAAGGATCGATCGAAATCATACTTCCACTGAGAATTGACAAAACACCTGTCAATTTTGGTCATGGTTCTGCTACATCTGCTCGTAGATTTATTAGACCATGTAAAATGGCCTCCTTTAGTAGTTAGGTCACACAGTTCTTGATTGTACATAAATTCTTTGATATCTTGAATGTCACTATGTTGAAGTGGATTCCCACCAACCTTGTCATTAAGATCAACACATGTGTTGAAGTCACCACACAAAATCCATGGATCATTGATAATTTGCAGAGAAGTAAGTGCCTACCATAACTTCCTCCTGTCATACTTGTTGTTGCGCCCATAGACCACAATCAATAAATATATAGCTCCAGAGGTCTTATCTTTCACTTTGGCATGGATGAATTGATCACTCATACACAAGATGTCAACCAAAAGGTATGATTGATCCCAAGGGAGCCAAATCCTCCCTCTAGGATCATGGTTCCCATTATTGCAGCTGCTCCAATTAGGTAAAAGTCTTTTCTGAATAGAGAGGTACTTGTGATGTTTGATCTTGGTCTCTGTCAGACCTATCAATTTAATGTTGTGCTTCTGGAGTAAGAACTTAACTTCACTTTGTTTGGTTGGTTCATTAAGACCTCTTATATTCCATACAGCTATTGTACCCATTGTATTACTAAAGATGAGGTTTACTGTCTCCCTTTCCCTTTTCCTCTCATAGGATTCAGTGGAGTAGAATTCCTATTGACATTCTTCTTAGTATTTCTATTCTTGACATCACCAGTGTCTTGTGAAGAAATAGTAATACCTGCTGCTTTAGAGTTGAGAGTATGCAGAGTGCCATCTTCAAGTTGAGGGACCTTGTCATGTAATTTATCAGCGTCCTTAGGAGCAGAAGTGGTTGAGACAGAAGTTATACTAGGGGGTTATCACAGGTAGATTTGGTAGGCACAACTTCCTGCACCACTGGAGTAAAAGACTGCTCCTTTGACTTAGAGGTTGCAAGATTCAAAGTAATATCAGAGACAGAAGTTGAAGGAATAGAAGTAGAGATGGGATGCGAAGGAGTATGAGGGATGTCTTCTGTAAGGTTATTTGCCAAAAGAGCAAACTTGTTGGCTATAAAAGGATGGTTTGGTTTGGGGTTCACAGTTTTAGGATTCACAGGTTTGCGATTGTTAGTGAGTATGGTTATAGGTTGTTTTTCCTAGATAACAACTTTGTTCTTGGCGTTGTTCCAGTTCAAAGGGTTAGGCTTTTGGATGGGTGGAGGGGGAATGCATTTGGACGTGGGGTGACCAAATACTTTGCACTTACAGCAAATAAGAGGCTTCCAAGGGTACTCCAGTTCAACAACAGAATCAGGCCCCAGAGGAATAGAAGAAGGGAGTTCCTTGCTGGGCTCAACTTCAACACAAATTCTAGCAAAAGAAAGCATGGTACCTCTTTCAGTTGTTTTGTCTATGAATAGAGGCTTCCCAATTGCACTTCCTAGTCTTCCGAAGCCTATAGGATTCCATAGGTCCTTAGGAGCCTTGGATAATTTGACTCAAACTGGCACTGATTTGATCATTCCTCTACTCGGCTCTACTTCCCTTGTCCAGGGTCTTACAACAAACAATTTGCCTGCAAGATGAAAAGATCCTTCCTCAAGCACATGTTCACGATCTTCAGCTGCATTGAATCTGTATAGTAAAAAAGTAGTTGTAAATTATCAGATATTTTTATTTTTTATATGGGATCCACATTAAAAAAAGGGAAATTTCTCAAAAAACCACCACATTTAGGTGCTTCTTCCCAAATAGCCACTCATGAGAGGTAATCTTCCCAAACAGCCATCTTACCCCACCACTTTATACTTTTCAGATTTTTTCTTACCTAAACTACCCTTTGTACTTATGACAAACCTTTTTGCTTTGATTTGACCAAGTACAAACTGATGTGACCCCTTCACAATAACCTATATAAAAATTACAACCATTGATTTTGCTAGAAATGAGAGATTAAATCACAACCGTTTATTATTCAGATGTATTTATAAAACTACCCTTAACAGTTGTTTCCAACTAAATGACGTGTAAGGCTGAGATTAAACATGGATTTGTGCATACAACGAAAAGATGACACGTGTTTATAGTCGTTTGGAGGGTAATTTGGGCGGGAAATTTTTGAGAAGATAATCACTTCCAAACAAGAACCCTAACTTACCAAAAACAATTTTTCTTCTTCCAACCGCCTCCATTAACACAGTTACCATTTCTTGTTCAAATTCTACCCTTTCAATTATTTCCTTGTAGTTCTAGAACTCTAAATTCCTTAAAAATGGTTCTTGAATCCACTACCTCCAAAACCCTAGAAACAGTATCAACTTCACAACACAACGAGATGTCTGTTAATGAGAAGTTAGAAGGAGCAATTGAAGAAAAAATTGAAGAGCAAGTAGAAGAAACTGAAGAGAAAGAAGCAGAATTGGAAAGAAAGACGAAGAAGAAGAATAAGAGAAACATGTAGAAGAAGAACAGCAAATTGCAGGCGAAGAACAGCAAACTGAAGTGGGAGAACAACAAATCGAAGTGGGAGAACAGCAAATTGAAGTGGGAGAACAACAAATTGAAGGAGGAGAACAACTAATTGAAGAGGAACAACAACAAATTGAAGAAGAAGTAGACAAAATTGAAGAGCAAGATGATGAAATTCCAGAATCAAGTTGAGTAGAACAGATGAAAAAGAAATATGGCCGTATTTCAGTGTAACGGTAAGATGCTCAATGAAGAAGGTAGGTGATCATTTTGGGAGTAAATTACCTCTGTTGGAGAAGGAAAATTTTAGTTCTTCATGCTTTAGGTATTTCTTAGATGTTCAAACAGATAAATTGCACATGATTACATCTGTTGTTACACAAATTGTGAAAGCTAGAGTTGGTAAATTGAAGTACAAGATTGGGGGAAAGGAAATGCAGTTCAAACCATTTGATGTGACTTTAAATTTAGGATTGAAAATTGGTCGTGTACCACATGAGTTCATTTTCATGGAATCAGAAGTTCCAAGTCCATTTAGGGAGAAATAATTTGGTAAGAGGAAAAGCATTAAGGAAAAGAACATGAAAGATGCAATTGAAGTAGCACGAAATGATCATAATTCTGGTGATGATGTGCATCGTTTGAATCGTTTGTTGCTTCTGTTAACATGCCTACTACCAGATGCATCTAATACCATTGATGTCAGGTATGTCTAAAATTCACACATTTATCTTCAAATATGGTTATATTATCTGTTAAATTTGTTTATGTTATCTTCTAAAATTCACACAATGTTATCTGGCAACATTGTGATCTTTATTCTTATATGCTAAATAGTAATATTTAGGCTTCATATTTGTGTCCTGTTATCGGCGACGCATCAGCATGTTATCCTCTAAACTTTAATCATGTATCCTCTAAATTTAGTATATGCACAAGGTTTAGGGTAAATATGTTATGTTATATAATGTTAACATGGTTTATGTATACTGTAATAGTCTTGTAACATATATGACCATTGATCTTAGGTATGTTGACCTTGCATCAAATCTTCAGAAATTTGATGAATTTCCTTGGGGAACTGTTGTGTTCAATCTGTTAGAAAATGCTCTAGAAACAGCAGCAAAACAGCCCAAAAACTGAGTTACAATCTAACTGGGTGTGTGCTTGCATTTATTGTCTGGGCATACAGCCACATCCCATGTCTAGGTCCTAGAAGGGAAGCTGATGTACCACCATTCCCTAGGATGCTTGGTTGGAAGAATCTTCCAGGAAAAACAACATGTAGAGAAACCATTGATAAGAAGCTTAACCCTCCTCGCGGAAAAGCAATCGAAGTTGCTCCCCCTTTCCTTACTCTTCAAGAATCTCGTGAAGCACTTGTTGTTGAAGCAGAAAATGTATGTATACTACTCTCTAATTAGGTTTTCTATCCCATACATTATGCCTAGTTTATCTTGTAGATAGTAAATTCCTACATTACATATAACAATATATATGCATCCTCATATTATGTCTATCTTATCGGCTAAAATTACAATTATTATCCTCTAGACTCTGAAATATTATTTGTTAATATTAGCATGTATATAATGGTGTTGTAGTGGCAACAAGAACTTGACAAGCAAGAAAAGGATATAGGTGTGGGTTCACTGGAAGGAATTCTGAAGGGAGTGGTAAAAGACATTGAGGAAGGAGTTGTTTCTGGTGTAAGCAAGATATTGAAACCCGAGGCACTGAAAGGGGGGTCTTCATCTTCAACCCAGATGAGAAACATTCCTAAAGGAAGGAAACAGAAGAAAGACACTACCCCCACCAGAAAGAGGAAAGAACCAAGTACCTCCACCAAAAAGAAAAAGGAACCAAGTGGGGTCACCACAAAGAGGAAGGAACCAAGTACCCCCACCAAAAAGAGGAAGGAACCAAGTACCCCCAGTAAGAGAAATGAAACTAAGAAGAGTGAAGCGGCTGTAGCCAAGTCTAAAACAACTGTACCTGCCCCCAAGGCTAACCCTAAAAAACTGCTACACCCAAGACCAAAACAACTTTGGCACCCAAGTCAGTTCTGAAGAAGGGCAACACAACTACCACCAACACCAAAGCAGTTTCCAAGAGTGGTGTTAATACAAGGAGTCAAAGCATTTCCACTCCAACCAAGAGAAAGCCTACTCCATCTAAAACCAATGCAAAGACCATTTCAAGTCCTAGTGCAGATAGAAAAGGCAAGAAAATTGCCAGTGAGAAGTTAAGTTCACCAATTGCAACAACTCCAGAGAGGTCTCAAACTATACAACTCTCTTTAGGTGGGATGAGGGTCACAAGGAGCACAAGTCAAATTAGAGAACAGGAGAAGCGACAAGTGACTCCACCTCCACCTCCACCAAAGAAACACAAGACCATCCCACCTCCTACCAGAAAACAACCTCTTAGGTATGAATTTCCGTTATATCCTCTACATGCCTAATTATTAGCAGCTAATTGTTAACTTTATACCATCTAATATTTGTCTTATATCCTCAGGAAAAGCAAAGTAGCAGGTCTTGACAGGTCATGGAGGAAAAATATTAAAGCCAAAGATGCAAGAATTGCTGAGAGAAAAAATGCCAAAGAAGAAACTAAAAAAACAAGATTTATTCCAAGGCCAGATAGTGATGAAGATGAGGATATACAGGTTCAAAAGAAAGGAAAAAGCACCCAAGGGGGGGTTGAGATAGAAAAAAAGGATGATGGAGTAGTTGAAGGAGAAGGAAAGAATGCTGAAGAAAAAGTTGAAGGAGAAGGAAAAATTGAAGGAGAAGTTGAAGGAAAACTTAATAATGAAGGAAAAGTTGAAGGAGAAGAAAAAGTTGAAGGAGAAGGAGAAGGAAAAAATGAAAGTGGAGGAAAGATTGCAGTAGAAGCTAATAATGAAGGAAATGTTGAAGGAGAAGAAAAGGTTGAAGGAGAAGGACAAAATGAAAGTGAAGGAAAGGTTGCAGTGGAAGGTAATACAACACAAGAAGTTATTGTTGTTGATGCAATGGCAATATTGGCCCAATCAGATATTCTTGATACTACCATGGAGCATGTGCAGGAGTTGGCCATCCTCAAGTCTGAGAATAGTGATGTGCAAGATGTGAAAGAGTTGCCTACTAAAATTCAAGAGGTAGATGCTAAGGAGGATGAGCAAGATGAAGAAGATTATAGCTTTGATGATGATATTCCAGCTCCTAAGAATATTCCTGAAGAATATTTAGTGGAAATAGATGGTGCATCAGTTGGTGAGATGGGTAATGTTGAACACCATGAAGATGATATAGTTTTCACTGGTGATTTAGAAGAAGATGAAGAAGTGGATAAGCAAGCTATTGATGACTTTAACAACAGCCAGAAAAGATTGAGAAAAAAGAATCAGGGGAAGGAAGAGGGGAAAGAAGTTGATGCTCAGCTGATAATTACCATGGGCATATCATTTCTAGACAGAACTACAACTCATAATGAGACAGATGTTTTGAACTATTACTGGTGGTTGGCGAAGGAGCCAAATTTTGAGCATAAAGTGATGAGGGTTTATGGATATGGACTGGAAGTCCATGTGAAACAGTTTTACAGCCTATGGAACACTAATTGGGTGTATGGAGATATCATTGAAGCTTATGTTAGCTTGATCATTCGTTGGTATAGAATGATGAGGAGGCATATCAACCCACATAATCAGTATGCTATTGTTCCAACAATATATTTTGCTGTAAGTATTTTTTTTTTTTTTTTTAAAGTTCTTATACTTGAACCTTTAAGTAGAGGATACAGTTATGTTATTTAGAGTTTACACTATGAGTAATTTGGTGATACAAATATATTTGTTTGGTTGTGTCAGGGCATGGTTTATGGTGATGTTCAATATACATACAATAGGCGTATGAGGGATCCAACTTTTGCTGCACTATCACCAGCAAACAGAGTTAGGAGTGGTGCCTTCAAAATTAAGACATGTGCCCTAAACATTATGAGCCCTACTGGTCATATGGAGAACCAAGTTTCCCTTTACCATGCAAAGGCTATACTTATTCCTTTACAAGTAAGTATATTGACTTTGTACCCTCTAATATACTTTAACCACATCCTCTAACAACAAAGGTAATATCGGCTAAAACCTATGATATTTGCTAATAGTGCAGGTTAATGATAACCACTAGGTACTCTTGAGTTTCAGCTTTAAGGAAAAGAAGGTGAGAATATATGACTCTTTGGGCTTGAAGAGACCATCAAGACAACAGATAGGGTTGGAGAAAATGTTGCCTTATGTGGTCTTTGCTGCTGACCCTAACATTCCATATTTTGACTTGGAATTTGCATGGGAAAGGGAGTTTGTGAATTGCCCAGAACAAGATGATGGTCACAGCTGTGGTGTTTTTTTGCTTGGTTACATTGATTGTATAGTCAGGGGTAGGGAACTTGATTTCAAGAGAAGGTCTGCTCTTATGAGGAAACGTATTGCTATGGACCTTGTTCAGTGTGGATTGAAGCCACCAAGTAAGGGGGTATGAACAGTGTAAAGGTGACTAAACTTTTGTAAAACTAGATAAGTTTAATGTCCCGTCAATATTTACTTTCAGTTCAATGTATTTTGGTACTTTTGAGGGATGTTCTTAAATGGTCATAAAGAATATTAGTTGGATGGTGAAAAAATTAGTCAAATGCTTGGAATTCGCGTTTTGATCTTCCCACTTTATTAAATGTTACTAGTAAAAATCCATGATGAGGTTACAACTCAAACAAACCATTCTTGAGAGCTTTTTTTTTCAAAACTATGGCTTCATTTTCTGTTTCTCTACTCAAGGATGCAAATGAATGCCTTCTGAAGCTTCTCAAAATATCAGACCCTTTCCTTGGAAGTTTCAGTGATTTAGAAGAAGATGATGATGACGAAGAAGAGGATGATGAAGGAGCAAGTGAAGAGAAGAAAGATGATGAAGGATCTGATTCCTTGAATACCTCAGATTATGTCCAACCCAATCCTCTTGTTGAGTACCCTGATGACAGCGATGTGCCTTCTTCCCAAGAATGTGTTGCTGCAAAGGATAAGGACATCGCAGAGGAAGATGAGGTGGAGAGCAGCTTTTCTGGTGAAAATGAAGAAGAAGAAGAAGACGAAGAAGAAAAAGAAGATTACGATAATGATGAGTGAAAGTTTTCTTTTATGTTTGCTGAAGTGTTTTCTGTTTTTTTTTATGTTGTTGAAGTGTTTTTTTTTCTTGTCTTGGATGGATGTACAAACCCTTTTCCTTTCCCTTCCCTTATGCAAATTATGAAAGTATTATTATATTACATGTTCTCTTCTTCCAATATTTAGTAGAAGTTAGAGGATACAGAATTACTATTTAGATATACTAATTATCACCATTAGAGGATACTGATGTAATATCTGGAAGATAAAAAAAGAAACATAAAAAATAAAAGGCAACCTACAAAATGTGCCATATACAGGCAAACATAGAACAAAATGGTCAAAGTCTGGTACAACTTCCAAAACACTCCCAACACTTAATAAGAATCAGGTGGTCAAAAAATATTCAAAATATTCAAAGTATGGTACACCTTCCAAAACACTCCCAACACTTAATAGGAATCAGGTAGTCAAAAAATATTCAAAGTATGGTACACCTTGAGCTTTTTCTCTCCTGTAATGTTGGATGTACAAATCTTTTTCTTTAATACAAAAAGTTAGTATATATTAGATGGTAAAGTTTCACTAGTTAGAGGATATTAATCTTTCAACTAGCGGATACATATATAAGCATTCACAAAATGGCAACTTACAAAATGTGCCATATAAAAGGCAAACATACAACAAAATGGTCAAAATCTGGTACACCTTCCAAAGGCATAACTTAGATAAAAAAACACCCAACACTTAATAGGAATCAGGTGGTCCATCAGGTAAAGGTTGGAAAAAATAGTCAAAGTCTGGTACAACTTCAATACATGTTGATTTGTTGTGTCCTGTACCCCTACACCTTGAGCATTTTCTCTCTTGTACTGGGATACCTTCAAGTTTGCCTCTCCTTCTCTTTTTCTTTGGACGTCCAGGCATAACACATGGTAGTGGTGGAAGAATCTTTCTGCCTACTCTATCCTTTGGCCATTCATCCTTTCCTCTTGTGGGTCTCCAATTTTCTTTGTAGGTCTCCATATATGTCTCCCTTCTGTAGTACACACCACAAAATGTGTATGGATCCATTTGACATTCTCTAATGACAGACATTGCGTGCTCACAGGGTATTCCCATAGTTTGCCACCATTTGCATGTACATTCTCTTGCATTCAAGTCCACCACACATGTCCTGCTCTCACCATAAACTGTCCAAATAGTTGGAGATGTCTTCTCACGAGTGAAGGTTCTACCTCTCCAAGCATTATGCAAAATTTGTTCGTAGCACCACTTAGTTACAGGTGTCTTGAATTTCTCACCATCAACACGATAATCTCTGTGATGCCTCATGATGTTGGCATGAATTCCTTCGACCAGATTTGTAGCAGGAAACATTCTTTCTGGTATAATCATTCTATTCCACGACTCCACATGATTAGTGTAAATAATTCCATATTTGCTTAAGAAGAGGAGACACATATACCATTAACCGGTATGACAACTATAATTAGACGGTACAATGACTACTAGTAGAGGATATTGAAATGCATAGATACCGACCTGGGTTTCTCCTAAAACGCACTAGCCCACTTATTTAGTGGTCCAATTGCCAGTAGGCTGTGGTATGCCTTTGGAGATATGGCCCATATTTGCAGCATCAAACCCCAGAACTCATTTTGATTGAGTGTCTTGGCAGCCTCTTTAAGCAACCACCTTACTTTTGCATTCCCATATTTAAGGGACATGTGTTGGGCACAATACATATGACAAGCCTTGGGCAAAATCTTTGGTACAGCTTGAATAATACTTTTGTGCCTATCTGAAAGAAACACAAACTCGTGGTCAGTCCCAACCACATGGTCCCTAAGTTTTTCAAGAAACCATTCCCAATACTCATTGTTTTCTTTTTGCACAAGGGCAAAAACAATAGGGAACACATGATTATTTCCTTCAATTCCAATTGCTGATAGTACAACTCTAGGATATCTCCCTTTCAGAAATGTTCCATCTATAATGATTACCGATCTTAATGTGTTTCTGTAAGCTCTCACAGTTATACCATATGACCAGAACATACATTGGAATTCATCACCAGGGCCTGTGATAATATCAGTCTGAGAATCTGGATCGACCAACTTAAGTTCATTACAGTATGTTTCAAGTTGTTGATATGACTCACTGAAGCTTCCCCTTAACTACAATTGGAGGATAAACATGACTAATTAGCCGCTATAAACTGCATATTGAAAGGATACAATAAACGTATTCTAGGAATATACATACTACAATTTAGAGGAGATGATAAAAGTAAGTAGCCGAGATATATGAATGAACTAGAGGATAAGATAGGAAGGTGCAATTTTAAATAGAACAATACCTTGGCCAATGCCTTTTCTTTAGCTCTCCAAGCAACTTTGTACGAAATATGGGTAAGATATTCCTCCTTAATTTGGCTTTTTACTTGTTTGGATGTAAGATCTTCATTATCCCGTAATTTTCTCGCAATTTTAGATGCAACCCAATCACTATCAGCTTGACGATTTTTTGATCCAAGTCTGAACTTCCCACATGTGTGACGCTCAGCAATGCATCTTATTTGCCAAGTACCATTCAAATTTGGTGTAGCACGAACATACCATGGGCAAGTTGGAACTTTACATTTCCAATACACCCTTTTCATCTCAGTTTTACACTTATTCAGGTCAAACTCCTCATCGATTGCATAAGATTTCATGTCTCTCATAAAATCATCCCGACACAAATATATCTGCCCAATCTTAGGGAACAAGTACTTATTGTGTAAAGGTTCAGTGTGTGGAGCACAACCTCTATTGATCCGACAAAGATTTGCGTATATATTATGTAGTTCTTGTTTGATTTCATCATCTTCATCTCGATTGTTCTGAGATGGGTAATGCCTTTGACGTCGTACACCATCTTCATCCCGATTGTTCTGCTGCTGTGGAGCATTTGTCTGATTTTGAACATTGTCTTGTTGTTGTGGATCATTTGTTTGACTTGCGAAATTACCCTCCTCATGTTGAGCATTGTCATGGCTTGGAAAATGTTCTGGAACTTGTCCATGACTTGGTATATTGCTCTCATGTTGTGAAGCATTGTTGTCGCTAGATGCATGTCTATATCTATCCTCTAAGTTGTATCTAACATTGGCTAAATGTGTAGACGTACCTGCTATATCTAAGGGGTTTTCTTTTACACCACAAAACCTTGACAGGGGTGTAGGGCCTTCTTCCTGGCTATCTGAATGTTGTTAACCAAACATAGGTGCAGAATCATCATACATCTGATCTTCCAATTCATCCTCTGTGGTCCAAATGATTGGTGAATCATGCACATCCAGTAGAGATTCTGTATAAGTTGCATCGCTATCGTCGTCGGCTATCGAACAATCTTTACCTTCATCTTGTGGTTGCTCTTCACCTGCCCATTGAGCTTGATCTTGTAGTTGTGTTTGTTGCAGTGCATTATATTCTTCAATTTCCTCGGAGAATCCTTTCCAAAATCCATCATTATTACACATTTCAGAAAGAATTGCCGCTGCAGCACGATCGTTAGCGAATGGATTGGGCGAATGAGAGGATATATCCCCAGTATTAGAGGATATGTTATGAGAACTGTACCCAACTTTATTATCAGCTCCAATTTGCACAATATTAGCCACCAATGGAGATTCACTTCTAGATGAAACTCTAGAAGGAGCAGGAGGGGGAGTTGTTATAACAGCTTGGGGATAAATCCCAGGTGGGGTATCCAATACAAGAGGTTGTTGTTCATTCCCATACCCCTTTGAGAAGATAACATGGCTCTTCTGTGCTGATGCAGGGTCTAGGAGATATTGGGAAGAAATACAACCTTGCTTTACAGGTGTGGAAAAATCTGAATAATCAGGTTGATTACCCCAATCTATTGGAGGGGTAGGTTCTGGGAAAAGGGTTTTTTTCAATCCAGTTTTTCCTTTACCTTTTTCTTCCTCAATTACTTTCTCCTTTCCTTTCACCTTTTTCTGTGTTTTGGAGCTTGATTCCCCATTCATTGATTTCAAATCTCCTACTATCCAAACAGACATGACATATAAGTTCTTGGCAGCAACAATCCCCAACATCAATTGATCATAGTCATATTGAGCAGGGATGCTGCATGGACTGTCATTGACGACAGCTTGAATTAAAAATTTGTGTCTTTGTGTATGAGTCATATCTCAACCATCTCCATAAACTCTTCATATGGTGCCTTCAACTCCCAAACTGTTATTTTTGTGTCACTATTCTTGTATGATAACAATCCATCTGCATTAGTCTCAACCTGACCACCATAGCGAAACATAACATTGATAGTGCTACCTGAAACCACAATTTCATGCAAACTATTAAACAATATCGGCTAAAAGTAACTAATAAGTCGATTAGTATACTTTTATTTAGCCTCTAATATAATATAAGTTATAGTTTACTTTTAAAACAGAGTGACATTGACCTCAGATGTGCACCAGTAAACTGATAATGAACCACAATCAAAATCACAACAGCATTTATGTTAGCTTGTCTCTAAATTATGAGGATGTGAGTTTGCTAAAGATACAACTTTTATGAGGTTGGGATTTCATAAACTCACAATCTTTATCAAAGATTCCATCTTTATGAAGGTTAGGGTTCATAAAGATGGTATCTTTATAAAGATTCTATCTTTTCATGAGATACCATCTTTAAATTGCCAACACCTTCACCATATTTTTGTCATAAAACAGAACAAAACGTATGTTAAAATGCTTACACAAATCAACAATACCTACTGCATTCAAAGCCAAACAACAACAACACCTACTTTATTGTCCAAACATTAAAATCTGTAAATTGAAGAAAATTTAAAGCTTACTTACCTAATTTACTGTTCATTTGGACTTCATTTGCAATTAAAGCTTTCGATTTTGCCTTTTTCTTTGGTGGCATTTTGGGTGTGAAGAAGTACAATGTTTGTGTGTTTAAGGTTGGGGAGAAGAATAATGTAGAAGAAGGTGAAGAACAAAGGGAGAACAAACAATGTTAAGGTTCAGAGAAAAATCGAAAAAGTAGAAGAAGAGAAGAGATGAAGATGACATGGTGGTTGTATGTGCAGTACATTCATTAGAAAATCCAACAGTAGGGATCTATTGTTTTCAATCCAACGGCTAAGTTTGATTTAATGTCCTTGTCTAAAACTTAAATGCAATAAAAGATTCTTTTCTTTTCAACCAAAAAGTTGATTTGATGGAGACAAGAGCAACAGTTGTACAGAAAGGTATAATTGTAAACAAAAAGTAGGAAAGTGGGGTAAGGGGGCTATTTGGGAAGATTACCTCTCATGAGTGGCTATTTGGGAAGAAGCACCTAAATGTGGTGGTTTTTTGAGAAATTTCCCTTAAAAAAAAAATAAAAAGAAATGAGATTTTTCGGCGGTGGTTTTTTGAGAAATTTCCCTTAAAAAAAAAATAAAAAGAAATGAGATTTTTCGGCTAAATTCTGTCTTCATTTCTCTCTCTCTCTCTACCCAATTAAAAGTTGAATAGACCTATATGTTCTATTAGCTATTAGCTTAAGACCCAAGCCCATCTATATCTATTCTTCTCTTATAAACGTTAAACTTTTTCTCCCGACGCACAGATTTCGACCTTTAGAAACTGTGATATGAAACTATGATTATACCCTTAAAACATTCACAACTTAACCTTATTCTCGATCGATCGTTAATCCGGAAAAGAAACCAAATGACGCGCCTCTTTGAATTGATGCTCCCCAAAACCATTTTTTCCATTTTGTTTGTCATCTTCTACAAATTCTTTGCTCTTACATCCCACACTGCTGCTGCTGCTGCTTTACAAATTCGAATCAAATTCCTGCTTGCCTGCTTCATCGAAATACTAAGTTCAGGTCGGTTAGTATTGGTTCTTCTTTTCTTTCATATTTGTTGAAATCCAAACGTGCCTTTTAATTTTTAAATTCAATGAAAACCAAAATTGATCCATTGGTTTAATGCTTCAGTCTATATTGAGTGAGATTTGGACTAGCGGTATGAAGTGAAGCCAAAGTTTATTTTACTCGGAGGAGCGGTACAAAAATGGCAGATTGATCACAAAGCCTTGAAGACATAAGGACATCTAAGAAGAATTGAGCATTGACTACCGAAAAATAATGTAAGATTGTTGCAAATGTCCTCTTCGATATCATCATACCATAGCAGTTATTTTCCCTAAATTTTGGTATGATGAACAATTTGTTAATAATATGTCGTCTAACAATTATGTACCTTTTTTCTTTGATGACGTTATTGATTGGATATATGTTTAGATTTCTTCGATAAAAGAGAGCAAATCAGATTACAAGAGATTCTCCATGATTACAGGGACTTTTGAGCCAGAGAGATGTGATGGCCGTGGGACATGGATGGAAACATTACACACAATGATAGATGTCAAGCTATGAACTTATCCACCTGTGGTGATTGTTGTCTCAACAGATAAGTTGAGTTGTTGGTTGTTGGAAGAGAGAGTGAATGAGGCTGTAAATTCTCAGCTCCGCAGAACTAATGGTGCTTCTAATTGACACCTTCAATTCCGTCATGTAGAGGTAAATATAAAGGTTCATAACGAACATGTTGTTGTTGGATTTTGTAATATTCTTCAGTTAACTGTTTTTTCATTGGAGATTTGAATTTTTTATTATTTTTGGGGTTTTGTTAAAATGGGTATTTAAAAGTTCATAAATGTCTATAGTGGTATCAGGAAGAGCATTTTAATATTGTTTCCCCTATCATGTTTGATATAGTTCATACTTTTTGAATTTTAGTTCATTTATTAATGTTTCTGTTCATAGCAAATTGATTGAACATACTTCTTGCTTTCCAGATTATTATTCACTTTATTTTTGTTGGAAATTCTCTTCATGGTCTTCATCTTTCCTTAATTGTTGCTAATCAAGTTGCAATGAAATCTATGATAATACAGGGTGCTACAAGTACTTTTACAAAGATCTGTCACCATTTCATGTCTTAATTTTATTGGCATGGAGATTAAAACCTACCAAATTCGTTGGTTACGTTATGCAAGAGTTGTGTTCTTTAATTAAATCAGGTTTGAGATAGTTCATACTTTTCGTTTATTTTTTTTCCTTACATTTTGTTCATCTTCTTTCATCTCAACCTGATTAAAAATTCCATCTTTGCATTAATGTTTCAATCGTTCAAAACAGATACAATATCTAAGAGATATTTATAGATGTACATCTAGCTCTGCCTTTAATTAGAAAGCTTTTAAAGGTAGGCCACTCCATCAAATTCCTATCAATGCGGTTTTCACAAAATTCCGAGGATACTACCAATCCTAAGGTAATCAAGCTTTTACTTTAAGAGTCTATTTTGTTTGATCAAAATCATTGTATAAATAATAATTGCATAAATAATTTTCTACTTGATTTTTTTATAGTAGAGAGTAGGTATATCGCCATATACTTCGACGGCAGTGTAGTTTTATTCCTCCTTAATCTATTCCCTAATTTTCACTTTCTCATATCGCCATCAAATTATTATCCAACAAACACAATGAAGAATCCCTTCCTCACTTAAAACATTTGAAAGCCGACCTCCATTTGTCTTCTAAGCGAAGGAAACTTTTCGATGTACCCAAAATACTCAATATAAAACTTCCATTCTCAAGATAGCATTTAAATATGAAGTTGAGTATATTTTAATTTTTCAATTGAGTATAAGAAGACCCTTTCAGAGTTGAATATCAGACATTTTTTGTTAGCTTTAAAGGACATTTTCATGCAATTGCCTAATTTATTTATTTTTCAGAAAAATCTCATAAGGAAGATAACCTTAAATGTTAAGTTTGCCAGCATCATTATTTCTAATGAGCTGGGTTGTGCTCATTCTGAAATTGAAATTTTTATGATTTGGAAGTACCAAAGTAGGTTAGTGTTGATCATTGTTTATAACTAGGATTTTTATGATTTGGAAGTACCAAAGTAGGTTAGTGTTGATGATTATTGTTTATAACTAGGTTTTGAGATTACTGATAAATTTACATATTAAGCCTTACAATGGTGGATTAGTTTAGATATTAAGTACATATTTTATGATATACATGAAACTGCTTACATACAAGGTATAATTGAAGAAGATTGTGAAGAAGGTATATTAGACTTTTTGTATTGGCTTATCTATAGATTTCTGTAGATAAGCTTCAATTATATTGGCTTCTACATAGACTAGAACTTTGTCAAACTAGGTAAAGTTTTATTAAATAGATGTGTATATATGTAAGTAAAAACAGGTTAGATATATGAGAAGAAGACACAGAGTTATGAAACCTACTCCTGATGATAATTTATAAGCAAAATTTGGACATCTTGACTTGATAGTTCCTTAGGTGGCCATTGTAAATTAGTACTCAAATGACTTGGACAGTTTGAATGCAGTTCTCTTCTTTCTTTTTTTTTCTTATCTAAAAATCGAAAATATTATATGTGATACCATGAACTTGATTGATGTTGTCTTGGTGCATCTTTTGGAAGCCAATCTGTTATGATATCCGCATACAATAGGAATCCATTGATAAAAATGCCAATTACAAAAATTAAGGTTTCATATGTTGAATATTTATCCAGGTTGAAACTGGGGATGTGAAAAACCACTTGGTGAACCATTTTGGGTGAATGGCATACCGGCCAATGAATATCTAGCCATTTGATTATGTTTGATAAAACACGATATAGGAGAGATAGAAGACAGGCAGGTTTAACGGTATGGGATGTCAAAAACGTGGTTGCTATGAAATATATGCAAGGTTGTCATTTCTGAAGGTATTTATTTTAAATTGAAATTATCATACTATGATGGTGAGATTGTTGAATGTTAATATGATATCATGATTAATATCTAATAAAATTTTGAATGTTTCAATTTTTTCTTATCACGAGAAAAACGTATCGACACTAAGAAACTCTTCATTGCTATAGGTGTTTTTTCATAGAATTATAAATGTTCCTTATTTGAAATCACCCTACATATTTTCCAAATTTCAATTTTAAGTTAACTAGTTTGATATTGTAAACCAAGTGAGGTATATAGGGAGGAGATATCTTTACTATCCCATGGCATACAAAAGAACTTTATATGCATTGGATGTCTGGCATGCTGAGAAACTCATATTTGATGATGTTAGGAGTTGGGACAACATTTTGGCTAAGCCATCAATTGCCTAATAGTCTTCTGATTCTATCATTGTCTTTTAATATGGATCTGTTCCCTATTTTTGTTGGCAGCACCTGCTCTGCCAGTACAAGTATATTGCATCTGGTGACAGCAAGGTACATATTACAATGAAACGGTAAAACTAATGGTCACACTCATACAGCACAACAACAGCCACTGCAAATGGAAGCGGGAGAATCTACCAATCTTTCTGCAAATTTATTGACAACATGAAGAAATGACATAAATTCAACCTTGGAGACAAGCTACCAATCTTTTTTGTATTTTTTCAATTGAGTGTATATTGTGTTCGTTATAATGTGGTAGAAAACAAAAAAATTCAAAGGATGTATTCAGTACTGTCTGTAGCATATATTCTCAGTGGACTCTTACACATATTTTATGTCAGTGAAAAGATATGATTTTGGAAGTCGCAACTCGCAAATTTCATGTGGAGGACCCCCCCCCCCCCCCCCCCCCCTTTCTTTTGGATAAAGACCTTTTCGCCTATGTTGGCATCGATAACTTAATAAATTAGCACCTCATGTTGCTGGAAAAACAAGGTCTGTTTCATAGAATGATAAGAAGAAAGTATCAGAAATCGTTTATGCTACTTATCTTCTTCTCCAACCTGCATTCCACGGCCACCCTTTGTTTTCCCAGTTAGCTAAAGTTACCAGGCCTAATAAAAAAGAGCTGTAATATTGACGGGTACTTAACAAGAAGTATGGAGGCATGGAGCAATCTGAATAGAGTAGAAAATTTGCTACACTTCACACTTCTAATAAAATCTTAATATAATATATATAATTTTTATTTAAATCCATCTACACTGTATTTGGATACAAACATCTACAATATTCACCTTCAGTGTAATTACTAATTACTTTCATGTTCAATTTGAATAAAAACAAATAGAAGTAGCCCGATATCACTCACAAAAAAAGATCACATTTTCCCGACTAACCCGTGTGTAGCACGGGCCCCGCCACTAGTACTATATAATAGTGGAGCCTAACAAGTGCCATATGCCGTGTTCTCAACCACTTGAGAATAGAATTTAAACCCAACTTTAAGCCCAACTTTAAGCTCAATTGAAGCCCAATTGTAGTTAAAAAGGAAATCCACCTTCTATATCAAAAGAGATTTATAGAAACCTTAAAACCCTTTAGAACTTGATTCTAAATCTCTTTTTCCTACTAAATTCTTCTTCTATTTAAAATCCTTAATTCATATATAAAAACCATACTAAATACAAAAAATATTAATCAGTGCCGTACCTGAGATTTTGGGGGCCCTAGTTTTTTTTTTCTTAAGAAAGTCAAGATACCTAAGGCCCTTAAATTTATTTTAAAATAACAAAAAAATTTAAATAATAATATACACATATCGATGAATTTGAAGTTATATTAGATTGAGGTTTTTGTTTGATTATAAGGGAAACAGAGAAAGTGAATTTAGGTTTTTGTTCTAAGGGAGATAGAGCCATGGAAGTGAGAAAAAGAAAGCTATTACAGTATGTCAAAAGCCTAATTAATGAAGTGAACTGGGCTTCAATTGAAAGAAAGAGTCTCCTCCCATTTGGTTTATTAATTGTATTGGGCTTGGGCAGTAGGCTTTATTATAGTTAAACTAAGGAAAAAAAATCCAAAGCAATATAACATGGCTAAGGCTAGAAGAAGGAGGCCCCCTGAGATTTGGAGGCCCTAGGCAACCGCCTAGCTCGCCTAGCCCCAAATCCGGCCCTGATATTAATTATAAGTCTTTATAAATTTAGGTTAAGAAGGGCATTAAGAAAAACTCGGTTCAACAAATCACTTATAAAGTCATTATAAAATCTCTACAAATTTAGGTTGAGAAGGGCATTAAAAAAAATTTAATTGTTTTCCATTTTATTGAATAACACAAATCCCGGTGCATAGCACGGGTTCAACAACTTGTCTTAATAAATAAAAGAACCAAGCCCATCTTAATAAAAAAAATAGAACCAAGCCCATATCCATGATACCATTTTTAAACGAAAATCACGTGTAATACACGTGATTACAAAATTAGTCCAATTGTCTTACTTCCTTTCTCAATTGGTTTTCTTGTTTCAGTGGTTTTACTTTTCTTGTTTCTAGATTCTCGAGCGTATTTCGTTTCTTCTCAACCTACGTTACTCCTTGTTTCGCTTTGAAAAAAACCCTAATTTCCTAACTTCAATCAGATTTTGTTGTGATTTGAATTACAATCTTGTTGGATTGTTTTGTGAAATTGTTGTTTAAATATATATTTTAGATTGTACGTGTCATGGCAAATGATTTATAATTGATGTAGTTAGTGAAACCCTAAAGTAAAACATTGAGTTCAGTTCAGTTGTTACATATACATATATATTATATTTCTTGATCGATAACTTAGTATCTACAGACTACAGTCAACTTAGGTTTATGATCATAGTGTAAGTTAGGTTTATCAATGTCCTTTCCTTCTTCAGTCCATATCCAAGTACTAAAAGGTTGTCCAAATCAATTGAGTGAACAGTGCATTGAATACTTGAGAGTTTGTATCCCTTTAATTGTTATTGTCTAGTGTTTAGTTTTAGAACATGATCAAGCTTGACACTTATACTTCATCAGCATTTTGAGCTGACTACCCACAAACTTTTCCTGACCGACAGTTTGACAGATCCTGTATCATCTCTAAACAAGGACCTCAGCTTTTAACTTCTGGATTTCAGATTTCTTTTTCATACAAATATTATTTTATTTTTTCTTATAATATGTATAGGTCCTATATTTGTGATTAAAAAAAATGTGGGAATGGTTAGAGCAGGGCCGGCTCATGGTAATTTGGGGCCTTAGGCAACCCATAAATGTGGCTCCTTTTTTTATTAATATAAAATAATAAATAATTTTTTTTATCTACTACCTAAACATTTTTGAGATTATGATTTATGATTGGGAGAAAATATTTATTACAAGTTCAATAGCTGGAACTTAAACTCAAAATCACTTTGAGATTATCCAAATTTCTCTTTTTAAAAGTTTGACTTGAAGACAAAATCTCAAATAGAGTGAAAAAGAGCAATTAACTCGGCCAAACTATGAGGCCCCCTCAATCCTTTTTTCTTTCGGGGCCTAGGCACTTGCCTTTTTCGCTATACAGATGAGCCGCCCCTGGTTAGGAGTTGTATATCTTGTATAAAAATGTTAGATTGCAAACTTGCATCTTTATTTTCAATCAGATACTAGTAGAGCCAGTATAGTTGTATCTTCTTAAACAATTTCATAATTGACAAATGTGTTAAATGCCCCAAAGCCAATTTATATGCTGAAAATGGCATAACACACAAGCTGACAAGCTCCAAAGTATAAATGTTTGTCTTCCTCCTCTCTTTTCCTATACAAAACACACCCTCCTGGACTGGTCAATCTCTCTATTTCAAATGTTGATAACAGTTTGCTGATAATTATCTTAAGTTTGCTAACATATATGGAACAATCTCTTGAGTAGTTGAGTTAAATTTAAATTCAACCAAAATAACACATTCAAGTAGCAAAAACAATTTTGCAAGAAACTATTTGCAACAAGTCCACTAGGGTAAAGTCACCTCTCAATCTCTCATGGACTTTGCACCAAAGCGTATAAAATAACTGTAACTAATGTACAGTGAAACCTATTGTACAAGACCAATTATAATAGACACTGGGAATAAAATGCACAATCTGTTTTATTGTAAAAAAAAGGGTAATTTCCCGAATAAGTACAACATTAGGCACAACATTCCCAAATAAGCAACAAGTCTAAAGTTTTTCCCAAACAAGCACAAAGACTTTTTTCTTTCCTTTTCTACCCTTCTTACACATTCTCTCTCTTAAGTACATAACTTTTAAACATCACCATCATTCTCTCTCTTAAGTACTTCAACATTAAACATGATAATGACATGCAAACAAACACTATCCCTTAGATCTCCTTTTTTCATCTCAACCGTCCATCTCTTTTGCAAACCTTAAACAAGGTTTTTCTTCTTCTTCTTCTTCACTGATTTTTCTGTTGTTCTACATCTGCTATTATATAAAAAAGGTTTTTCTATTTCAAGGTTTTAATCTATCACTTAGTTGTTAGGTTGTTGTGTTATTATCACCTACAATTTCGGTTTTTCCGTGGTACCATCACCAACATAAAGACACTTTGGTACTGTTTTAATGGGGAAACAAAAGACAACCAAGAAGAAAGTTAATGTTCTCGAGGAAATACCCATACCTGGTAAGCATTTAAACCCTTAATGTAATGATTGATATTTAAGAGGGCTTGCTATTCAATTTCATATTCTTTTCGAATTAAATTCGCATTAAATTCCTAATGGTTTGGTAACCCTTGGTATTGTTTAAGTTAGTTTGTATTTGTTCATTTTGAAAAGGTTTGATTTTGAAATATTTGAAGATGAAAGCTTTGATTTTGAAAGATTTTGAAAGATTTTAATTGATTTTTAAAGTTGGCCGGGCCAAGATGCAAGATGCAAACTTTGCTGTTGAATTGATTTGATTTCTAATATAGATGCAAGCTTTGTTGTTGAAGATGCAATTTGGTTTAAAGATGCAAACTTTCATTTTTAACGATTTTAAGATTTCAGTTTGTGGGTAGCCGATAGATTGTCTATGTAAAGCAACAGTTCTTGCCAGTAGCAGATACACTAGAAGAATGTAGCAGATACATTTTAGAATGCATGAAACACTTTGAATAACTACTATAACACTGTGATACTAATCAACATTATTAACATGTGGATACTTTCAGCGAATGAGCTGAAGAAGGTGGATCCAGATGCAGTAACAGACATTCTTACCAATCCATTGGGTAATTTTGAATGTATATTTTGGACATATGGTATTACAATTAGAGCTTACAAGAAGACTCTACGTCCCATAATCTTGGTTGATGGAACTTTTCTTAAGGGAAGATACCCTGGCACAATTCTTACAGCAATTGCAGTTGATGGCAACAACCATATCTTCCCCATCGCTTTTGCAATTGTTATGAAAGAGAAAAATGAAAGTTGGGACTGGTTTTTCACAAAGTTAAGAGACCATGTTGTTGGAGAGGATCATGAGTTTATTTTGTTATCTGATAGGCAGAAAAGTATCATCCATAGTGTCCCTAAAATCTTGCCAAAGGCTATCCATATGTATTGTTCTTATCACTTGAGTGGCAAGTTTGGTAACAAGAAAATCAAGTTCTTGGTCCAAGAAGGTGCAAAAACTCTCAACCAAGATGAATTTTGGGGAATGATGCTTAGAATCTGGTGTATGTCAAGCAAGGCGCATGAAAAACTTATGGATGTTGGTCCTGTAGAAAAATGGGCAAGTGCTTTTCAAGAAAAATCAAGGCCAGTCAATATAAATATATATCTGCTAGTGTGTTGGTTTTATTCTCTACATATGCCTTTCTATCGCCCATACTTTGTCCCATATCGCCTACATTATCCTTTGATTATGTGTTGCAGGTATGGAATTGTGTCCACAAATCACGTGGAGTCCTGGAATAAAATGATTGTTGGGGAGAGAATGATGCCAGTTACTACTGTTTTGTCAATGATAAGAGACAATGTGATTAGGCATTATCGCGATTACCACAATGACTCCCTGAAGTTCAACTCACCAGTTACAACATGGTGTCAAGGGCTAATAATTCACAATGCTTCCACAGCAAGAAGATGCACAGTTGAAAGAGTTTCAGCAGGAATTTGGACGGTTACGGGGCTGGTTAGGTCATGTGTAGTCGATCTTAACAAGAGAACATGTACATGCAAATGGTTTCAGCATATAGGGATCCCATGTGCCCATGCCATGGCAGCCATAAAGGATGTAGGCCATGATCCATACAAGTTTGTTGATGTTTTTTTCTTGAAAGAAACATACATGGAAACGTACAAGGAAGAATGGATTCCCACTCCTGGAAAGGAGTCATGGCCAACTGCACGACCGACAAGAAAAATATTGCCACCACTTAAAGTTTGCATGCCAGGTCGACCTAAAGTGGTCAGGAAGAGAGGTAAAGTTGAAGGTGTCCCAGTCCAGAGTAGGAGATGCTCAAGGTGTAAACGGAGAGGTCACAACAAAAAAACTTGCACTGAATTCATAGATGACTATGATCTTTTCACTCCAATGCAGTTTGGAGAATGACCTCCTCTCTCTCCTCTCAATCAAATAGCATAGTAGGTGGAAGAATATTTGGCTATATATACAGTTTAGACTTCACATATTATCTGCTATTAAGAGCAGTCTATCTACTAGACTGATTCTACTATCTGTTATTTAAAATCTTAGAATCCGTACTAACATGTTCAACAGAGTTAAGAAGAGGGTAATCCAATATACTATAAGTTAAAAGGATCATAAGTTTCAGAATACAAGAAATTCAGAATACAAAACAAGAAATATACAAGTCTTCACAAAACATGTCAATAGGTTCATAAATCAGGTCTTTCTCTTTGGTGGTAGCTCTCCACAATCAATTAGGTCTCTAGCAATGCGGTAGCGCATCTGCAAAGGATTTGCCTCAAATTCCGGTGGTATTCCTCGAAGGACACATTCGACGAATGCAAGAAGGAATGCCCCACAAGTACAAAAGCCTGGTTATCCCCCACTTTCACCTTCTTGGTTTCCTTCTTATCTTTTTTATCTGATCTTTTCCTCTTCTTAACTTCAGGAGCTTTTGGTTCTGTTGGTTCCCTTCTTCTTAACTCATATTTACCAACTGTTGTAACATTATCCTCCAAGGATTTCCTTCTGGTAGTTCTAACTGAAGTTGGTGATGTTGTTGGCTTTGGAATCTTCTTCTGGGATTTAAGCTGTGATGAATCACTCTTAGATTTTGAATCCTTGTTGAGGTTGGTCGTAGGGGGTTTCTTCTTAGGTGGAAGTTTCACTCTCCCAACTGGTTTCGGTGATACACTAGCTTTTGGGGTTGGAACAATGGGTTTCTTGGCTGCAGCCTTTTTCTTAGGTGAAGGCTTGTGAGGTGAAGGTTTGTGAGGTGAAGGTCTGTGACTTGAAGGTTTGTGAGAACCAGGTTTCTTGGTTTTAACTGGCAAGTTAGTCTTAGGTTTGGCTTTTGGTGTTGCCTTTGATGAGGTACTTGACTTCTTTTCTGTTGTTGCCTTAGATTTGGATGCCCCTTTTCCAATCTGACCTAAGGCATCACTCACAAATTGTTTTGCATCAAGTTGCTGACCACTCTGCAGAAATGAGGACAAAACATTGTAGCAGATAACATTATAGAGGTAACAGATATAACACAAAATATGTTAACAAATGCCAAGTTTCTAGCAGATAGTAATTGACAAACACATTTAATTACTTTTTTAGCAGATATGTTAACAATAGATATTGTAGTCGATATCACAATTTAACAGTACAATTCATCAATATAACAAGTGGCAAATATAATACAACAAGTATCATACAAATGGAAGATATATCACAGTTTAACAGTGCAAACTTTCCTTTTTAATGATTTTAAGATTTCAGTTTGTAGGTAGCAGATAGATTGTCTATGTAAAGCAACAGGTCTTGCCAGTAGCAGATACGATAGAATCATATAGCAGATACATAAAAGCTAACATACATCCATTGATGCAATAACTAGGATTATCCTCAATGACTTTGGGATAAGTTTCTTCAAGAGAAGTCTCAAGCAATTGAAAAGTAACAGTACCCCATGGAAAATTATCAAATGCATTCAAATCTTCGGCTAAATCAATGTACTTTACACTCAAATTTTTTGATGACTCGGCAAGAAGAAAAATGCACAGAAAATACAACCTGTTCAAACGATGAACATCGTTTGGATCAGCTTCTCCCTTAGCAATAAATCTCCTTGCTTCAGTAATTGCACTTGAAATGTGATCATCCCTTATGTGAAGGTTTGTACTGAAGTACTTTCTCCTGAATGTAGTGTAGTCTTTCGGCTTCCTCATCAGAAAATCAACTGGAACATTTTCAAACTTTAAAGGGCCTAAGATCATGGCCACATCTGACATTTTAAACTCGACAACTCTTCCTCCTATACCATACTTTAACCTACCTACTTTACATCTCACAATTTCTGTGATAACGGATGTTATCATGTGAACATCTTCGGAATTGAAATCGAGAAATTGACCGAAGGGCGAAGTTCTAAATGATTCTAACTCTTCCGGTGGAATTTTATCACTTGGATGTTGAAAGTGTTCAAAAAATTTAGTTGTTGAACACCTAACTGTGAGAGTAAATCACCTACCTTTTTCGAATTCATCATCTCTAGTTTGCTGCTGCTTCTTCTTAATTTCCTTCATGTTTTGTCGAATTAGAACTTTGAGAACTTTGGGTTATAAATTGAGGTTATGACGGTTGGGGAAGAAGAAGATGAGAGGAAGAGTGGCGACGGTTGAGGAAGAAGAAGATGAGAGGAAGAGTGGCGACGGTTGAGGAAGGAGAAGATGAGAGGGAAGCGTTTGTTGTGCGAAATTGAAATTGAAATCCCTAATTTTCGTTTTCCCCAACTAAAAGCCCGCCTCTTTGTTACCTAAACAACTTCTGCCACGTGTAGCAGATTAGTAGATAATTTCGGTTTTCTTAGAGATTAGCCCAACTAAACTCTACATCCAACGGTCACAGTTCATCATACAAATCCAATGGTCCTTATTTAAAGAAGAATTTTTTTCTCACATGTCACATCGGTCATTCAAACAAAAAAATCAAACAAAAAGTATTATTTAAGTACTAAGGGTAATATAGGAAAAAAAATTAGCTAAAAGACAAAAACAAAATTTTAAAGAGAATCTTTGTGCTTGTTTGGGAAAAACTTTAGACTTGTTGCTTATTTGGGAATGTTGTGTCTAATGTTGTACTTATTGGGGAAATTACCCTAAAAAAAAATGTTGGATATGTGGAAGATTACAAGACCAATAATAGACACTGTGGTGGGGAACATTGTTTTTCAATACCAAATCACCACTCCTAAAAAAATAGCCAAAATTCTTGTAATGACTTAAGTACCCTTCACTATTATATTAAAATATATATTATTTAAGAATATATTGGGAATAAAAGATGTACCAGAAAACTAAAAGTATACTGTAATGCTCCCAGAGTCCCAGTCCCAGATAGTTTTGGGTTTAAGGGTTCTCTGACTCCCCAACAGAAACAGAAGATCAAGAGTACTATCCTGATCCTCTGCAAATCCACCATGAAAAAGGGCACAGGCACAGAAGTAAGGCGAGAACAAGATCATCAACAACCCTTGAACAAAAGCAAACAACAAGAAAAGCAACCATCTTGTTCATCTAATGATGGGGTTGTTTCAGAATTGAAGAGTAATACTAGTGATCCCAAACAAGTGTTTCACTTTCATGAGGATGTTAAGGATGTTTCAAGATTATTAGAAGAGCTAAGCTTGGTTGGTGAAGAAGTTGAGTTGTCTGAAGAGCAGCTCATTATTAACAATCAGTTGCAAGAAGATGAGGTATTTAATTTAATTACTTTACTTGGATAATAATTGCTATATATATGGAAGTTTAATTGTTACTTGTATGTTAATTCTGCATTTGTTTTGTTACTACTTATTTTGTTTGATTCTGCATATGGGTAATAGAAATCTTAGGCCAATATTGTTGCTAATTAATAACGGGATTAACCTTAAAACTATTGAACCTAAAGGCAGTACTTGCTTGCTCGCTAAATTCAAAACTCTTGCCTAAAAACTTATCTAACTAAGGTAGTCCTCTTTTCAATTGATGCAAAATACATGTATTGTGAACGTTGCTTGTCAGTAACTGGGTATCATCAAGATCTCTTGATGACACAAATCAGATATGTGCTTACCTAATAAATATTGTTTTTTTTTTTTTTTTGGTTGGCAAGCAAGGTTGTGGGGACCCCTACCCCTTTTAAATTACGTGTGGAAACTTATATCAACAATCCGCTGTTGACGTGTTTCGAACCCACGACCTCTCCACTTTGTGAGAGGGGTGCTACCATTGAGCCACAGGCTCATTCGCCAAAAAAAAAAAAAAAATGGTTTGGTAAGCCTGTTTTTAATGAGATCAAATGCTGGCGGGATTCGAACCCCAGACCTCTGGTATCATCACCTAGAGGTTTTACCAGTTGAGCCCAACTGACACCTGCAAAAAAATGGTTTGGTAAGCCTGTTTTTAATGAGATCAGTAACTCGGTAATGCTAGCGGGATTCGAACCCCAGACCTCTGGTATCATCACCTAGAGGTTTTACCAGTTGAGCCGACACCTGCAAAAAAAATGGTTTGGTAAAATATATTTTTGTAGTAGGCAATGGGAACAAAAAAGTGATAAAAATAGAAAAGGTAAAATACATGGCTGTAAGCAAGGAGCACCATCTAGCAGGCATGGGCATTAAGCAAAAGAATAGAGGTGCCCGCGCATCATCATGTCGTGTGCTTCGAAACGTTAAATAGAATAAAAATATTAAACGAGGCACATGAACAAGTAGCATGTGAAAGTTGACTTAGATTGTTGGTAAGAGATGGTATTGTATGTGGAATTCATATAGATCAGAAACTTCTCTAGCTTGACAGACTTGTCACTATTGTTAATGTTCTATATGTATTCACTCTTCATTCAAATGCATAATATCATAGTCATGGGACTACCTCTTCTGATCTCCAAGTTTTCTTTGAAGATTATGGCAATGGAAGCCATTTACGGAGACAACACAACTATCCTTACACGCGAAGGAAGTCGGCGATCTTTTCAGGTTTTGTAAATACCATTGCTTCTTTGACACTATACGGCTAATTGTCCATTATATCACCATCGAATACCTGTCCTTTGTTTTGCAGATCCATGTACCTGTTGAAACTCCAGATGAACTTACCATATCTGCAAAGCTTCTTGTTTTATCTGATGTAAATAATAAGTTGGAAGAAAAATCCACCAACACTATAGCTTCGACTGACCTTTCAAATGAATTCTCTTATACTTTTGAAGTTCAGCATCTCCCGCCTGTTGTGCTTAAGTGTTTATTGCCCAAGTCATATCCAAGCCATCAGCCTCCATATTTCACCCTTTCCGTTCAGTGGTTGGATTCCTTGAGAATTTCCGAGCTTTGCCGCATGCTTGATTCGCTTTGGGAAGATCAACCTAACCAGGAGGTTATACACCAATGGGTGGAATGGTTACACAGTTCTTCTCTTTCATATCTGGGGATCGAGAAGGATATAATCCTTGGTCCCTATAACATGCCAAATACTGGAGACAGGCGTGCTGTTTCAGGAAATATATCACCAGATATTGATATTCCATCATTGATGAATTATAACGATGAGAAGTGCCATGAGGTTTTTCGAGTAAATCTGCATGAATGCTGCATCTGTTTCAGTGAATATACAGGTCATCTCTCCCTTTGCCTCTTAACAAATAGTTTAAAAAAGAAAATTTGAAAACAAGACACTCAGTTTTACTAGTACATTCTCACCTTCATGCCCACGGTTACAGTCACGCATATCCTGACATCTACATGTAAATATCTACTAAAAAACAACTGTTACTTACTTACTTGTATGCATGTATATTCTATGCTAATAGCCTTACAGAGACACACATCACAAAGACTCACATATACTGTGCTTTTAAGGAATTTAGCTCTGATATGTATGCAACTAATGTTTTGTTGTTCTGCATGCAACCTGTTGTGAATAGTTGCATGAACTCTTAGCGTGAAAAAATAATATATGTTAAAAGTAATATTTCGTGCCTTGGGCATCCCTTAACTTCCTGTTTATATCATATTAGTCAGGTATGCCATATGACTATCTAGTATCTAACTATTTGTGAATCTTAGACCAATAAACTGCAGCTGATATTTATATATAGTCTTAGTGTGATTAACTTTTTTTCTTTAGTTATTATTCTAAACACTTGTACTCATACTAGATCCTGGACGTTTTTATATCCAAGATCTTGTAGCAATTTATGTTAACCTGTATAACGTCTTGAGGCATCTTCTAGAATCATAAGTGAAGTTATTTGAACCTTCTTTATACGTTTCATAGAGGTCTTATTAATAACCCTTAGAAAGATATATACACTTATACAGTATAACATAATTCAGCTTAGTACACTAGTCATCATCATGAAGCTGTTTTAAGAACGAGTAATCTCGATAAAGTTTATTAGTTCTTTTCTGCTAGGTCTTGTGAAACGATACATTTTGATGTACTTTCGTGCAAAAGATAAGATATTTGGACCCAATTTAAAGAGCTATGTCGATTTTGTGTTTAAACAGTCTACATACAAGAACTTACACTAAGAGATCCTCCCCTCAAACAGACACAATCCTATTTATCAATTTACTTGACCCTAGGCCTACACTTATTAGTAGCGTTAAGCCATTAAGGCTTAAATAAAAAAGAAAGCCAGCGTAAAAAAAACTTAAAATGCATACTAATCAAACCTAATGTCTTAGCTTAGGACTACTTAGTGTTTGGTTTCCTAATTAATGTAAAATTTTGCTTTGAACCCTTTTTGTTTGGAAATTCGTCTAAAAGTACAAAATAACAGAACACTGAAATTTAAAAATCTCTTCATGAATTCTAGGATAACCATTTTGTGGTATATGAGGGGATTTAAACCCTGACATCATGCTTGGTCAAGAACTTTATGTAATCATAAAGGGAAGCAGTCTTTTGAACAAATGAGGATTTGATACTTTGGCCAAGCGCTCACATGTTGTATTGAAGAATAGGTTGGAGGACAGTAGAATTCAACAGAACCACTTGGCTTTTTACGGTTTTCCTACGTCTAAAGTCTGGAATCCAAAACTGCCAACTAAAGTCTCATTCTTCATGTGGGTGCTCACCTGGGGTAGGGTGCTGACTGTAGACAATCTGCAGAGGAGGGGTCTGATCATTGCGAACAGGTGTAGTATGTGTTGTGCTGATGCTGAGTCAATCGATCACTTATTAAGATCCTGCAGGGTGGCTAGAGCTGTTTGGGACTTCTTTATAAATGAGTTCAACAGTAGGGTGGACAGAGACGAGGGATTGTCACATATGTTATGCAATTGGAAGTGCACAGACTTGTCTAGAGTGGGCAGAATGGTTTGGAAGGTGTTGTTTCATGCAGTGTGCTGGGGCATTTGGAATGAAAGGAATAGAAGAGTTTTTGAGGGGTCAAGCAGAGATTTTGGGCAGATTATCAACGATGTGAAGATGTTGACTTGGCACTGGACCTTCTTCAGACCATCCATGAGTGGGATTAGACTAGATGACTACATGTTGAGATGGGAGGATGTTATATTTCCTGTACATTGAGTGTTTTTTATCTTGTACTATGGGCTAGTGTGAACCTCTCACACTTTTTAATGAATTTGAATTTTACTGGTAAAAAAAAAAATGAGTAGCTACAACGAGATGAGGGTGCGAGTTGAGTTCATAAGCTGACTAACACCACTCACTTAAGAACAATATTAGGATGATGCATAGAGTGATAATTCAGCTTCCCCACAAGACGCTTGTCTGTCATGAGATTAGAGCTTACACTCAAATCATCCAAATAATGGTTTGTGTTATTACTTATTAGTGTTTCAGCTGGCTTGACACCTAACTGGCAGCTTAAGTGAAGGACACAATTTAGCTGAGAGATAGAACTACCAATCTTAAAAGAATTACTTCTGTACCCAGAAGTAAATGAGGGTTTTATACTGTTCACATGCTGTATTGAAGAATATTAGTAGCTACAACGAGAGAATACCTTAGCATCACCACTAGTAAATGGGACCCAGGTCTTAAGCTTCACACTGTTGATTGTAGCATAATATTATGAATACTTCAGCGTCATCAATAGTAATGACAATATCATTAGAGAAGATATAAGAGCACATATACAACCTGGATATGATGATCAAATAGCATGATCAGGTCGACTCTGTGTAAATCCAAAATCCTTCATTGCCTTGCTAAACTGGCAAGACCAGACTGCCTTTGCGTTTGCAAGACTGCTTAAGTTGACATACCATACCATCAAAACAATTGGAGTTCAGGCTATGAGGGTCATCATATCTACTTCTTACTGCAATTTGCCATTCAAGAGCGCCTTGTGCTTGCTGATAGAGCCCTCAGTGTCAGTTTCCATGTAAAAAATGACAATATAAGAGGCTTCCGAACACAATGGTAGATGGACTACCATGGCTGCATTTTCAATAATTGTAATGTACTTACAACGTACATAATTCCTAATGAATGCCATTTTGCTCTACTTGGATAGTTTATTTTTATACTCTAGAGTGTAGCAAATGTTAAACAAACTTAGTACTGCAATCCCAGTCAGTAATACCTAACCTTGATGTCTACTGCGACTCATGCTAGTAAAATGTGAGCAACCTTTATTATTTAACTCTGACCAATTCTTACTTCTTACTTTTATCAGGGACAGAGTTCATCGAACTTCCATGTAAACATTTTTTCTGCAGGAAATGCATGGAGACTTTTTCAAGCATTCAAGTAAAGGAAGGCACAGTTAACCAATTGCTATGTCCTGATTGTGGTGGAATGGTGCCACCTGGCATTCTGAAAAGATTACTTGGAAACGAAGAATTTGAGCGATGGGAATCATTATTGCTGCAGAGAACACTTGAGTCAATGTCTGATATAGTCTACTGTCCTAGATGTGAGTCGGCTTGCTTAGAGGATGGGGACCATCATGCCCAATGCGCAAAGTGCTTCTTTAGTTTTTGTAGCCTTTGCAGGCAGCGACGTCATGTTGGATTGGCTTGTCCGCCACCAGAACTGACACTCGAAATTTTGATGGTAAACTCTGACATAATCTTGTTTTTCTCAAGTCTAGGCTACTATTTGTCCAACTTAAAAAGCATGATGTGGTCAAATTGGAAATTTTCTAATTTATTTGATACATTTGAATTCTTATTGCATATGAAGCAGCTTGCAAGTGTGAGCTAGTTCTGGCCAAGAAATGGGAACCCTTTTTCTTTTTTCAGTGAAAGCACCCACACATATCTTTTTCTTTTCTTTCAGAAATCAGAATTCCAACTTATTCAAAATGAGACAATTGGATTTGTTCTAACTATTTGCACATATCATCAAGAAATCTGCGCCAAGCAGCTAAAACTAAGATGCGCGGGCCAAAAGAACTTTAACAATCTCAATAATGAAGTACCTTCAGTCACAATATTAGTTCCGTTGACTGTGAATTATTACTGTATTCTCAATATTTAAATATGTGCAATTACATCAATTGTTCAAATGCTTGTGCATTTTAAAATGGGTCAAAATTAGCCGGGTTATGCTTATTAACACTTGCAAGTATTCAAAACCTAAAGTTGTTAGATCAATAAAATTAGGCCAATACATCAATCAGCCAATCTTGCTTGGTTTGTAAACTGATGGCAACATTGTCGTCCTTAAGGTTGATTGACACCTTCCTATGTTGTCTCCAAAAACCTCATTTTTTCGTTTTTCTCTGCAGGAACGTCAAGCTTCATCTCAACTCAATGAAGACCAAAAACGCAGAGAGCTAGATATAATTAACGAGATTATTAGCATCAAAATGGTACTTCTTGATTCTAAGCGATGCCCATCCTGTAAAACAGGGATATTTAAAACTGCAGGTTGCAACAAGATGAAATGCAAGTGCGGGCAGTTATTTTGCTATCAGTGTGGCGAGACCATCAAGGGATATGATCACTTCAGGTGGCTTCTTAGTTGTTGAGTTTAAGATATCCTAGTAACAGTATTTGGTTGCCCGTATTTATATTATTGTATACAGTTTCAATTATATCTATATACATAATTGTTTTTTTTTACTTATTGAAGAGAACGGTGTAACCTATTTCCCCGTGAAGCAATACGCAGAAGGGAGGTGGCGGAACCCCATCCAGTGGGTGATATAGTGGTTGTTGATCACACATGTCCAATTTGTAGCCAAATGAATGTGAAGGTAAGTATTTATCATCGTTGATTTACTTTATTATCTCATCACAAAGATTATAATGATGGATCCTCTTGTGCAATGGAGGTAGTCGATGGATGTTGTTACTGTCTAAGTAGTCGATGGATGTTGTTTTCTTTGGTTATGTTTTTTTTTATAAGGTTAGATAGTTGAGGGTTGCTTCATGCATTTTAGTTTAATGGAGTTATACACTTATACATGAATATTTACCATAAAGTTTATTACTACAATTAACCAATCTTAATGTGTAAAAGGTTAATTTTAAGTGGATCCACAAAATTGAGATTTAAGACTTGTCTCAATGGTTCCAGTATTTTCGATATCCATTTACAAATTTATTGATAAAATCAAAACTACAGTCTTGTCTATTCTTAATGTAAATACATTCTATTGACAAAATAAATAAATAAATACATTTTATTATTTATTAAAATCTTCCCCATGGTTCCACTAATTTGAAATTATTTAAACAATCTAACGATAAGATCATGCAATAATTTACTCCGCGAGTTGATAGTTAAAACTTAAATAAGGATGAAAGGATTGGTAGAAGAGCTGGGTCACACAAAAAAAAGCATGGTTTAGGTGAGGGAGACAAGGTTGGAGTCATGGAGATGGTTTGGGAAGAGGTCACAGTAAAGGTTGAAGAAGGCTAATCATAAATTCTTTTTCCATCCAAACACACATTTTGTAACCAACTTATTTATTCCTTTAATCAAATGCCATCACGATGTTATCTTGATTACCGACATAAAAAAAAAAGAAAGAAAAAGGAAAAGAAAGTTGGGTAAGTCTAATGCAGTTTAGTTTTGTCATATGAGGATGACCAATTTTTTTTTCCTTTAACAACAACATATATTTTTGTCGTAGGGGACAGAGATCCTAATTCGGAAAAATAAAAATAAAAGACAAGGCCCAACTGCTAATATTGTCAAAATGATTCAACTGAATTGCATCGATTTCTGTCAGTGACTGATTTATAATTGTTTTGTTGCCTTTTTGGTGGAAAAAAAAATACCAGGTTACAATTGATAACCACATGTTCTGTCGGACCTGTCAAAACAACTATTGTTACGTATGTCGGAAGAGTGTCCGCAACGGCTATCAACATTTTGGACCACGTGGTTGCCAACGATACACAGATGAGTAACGACATGTCAAAACTGGATGCACTTTGCACCACACTCTTAATACAACCACAATACTGTATTTCAATGTAATTGATACAGTTGTTAGAGGAAGTAGCATTCTTAAGTTTGTTGGGATTCAGTTTAGTTATAGAATTTTATTTTCTCCTGTAATATGGTAACTTATCTGTTCGTTTTTGCGGATGGTTATCTATACATATTAATCTTGCTTTCGGATGGTTTATCACTAAACTAGATAGTCATTAGCAGTTTTATTGGGTTACCCCGACCTTCCAATGAAGTCTATTTAAGATTCGTAGTCGAATCAATGATCCATATAAGAAATCTAAATAAATGGACGACCATTGTATAGATTGCGTCAAATATTTATGTAGGTTCTTTTATTTTCATTTCAATCGGAAAGGCATCCCATCACTGAACTAGTGTGTTGGGCTGTTGGCATATTGGGTCTTTTGTGAGTGATGGGATATATTTTGGGATTAGGGATATCCATTTATGCTTATAGATATCAGTTTGTCTAGTTTGGATAAGTTATGTCGATGTCCCACTTTGATTTGGTTTGAACAATACTCATTTTGACAATAATATTCAATAATGCACGCCTTCATTGCATAACGCATGCAAATCAAAAATCATTATCCATTCATTTTTATTTATTTAGTCACAGATTAATCCAGCACTTCCTACAGTTGTAATTTGACTAGTCTCAAAAACTAGGGGGATTTAAGATAGGTTCTCATCATGATTTTACATGGCACAGAATGGTTTGATAGTTTCCAGTGTCTCACATTGAAATAAAACTAAATTCTGTCAATTTTGGCATTATGGAACATATGAGCTTTAAGACCTAACATTATCTGGGGATGGCCATCCGAAGATGTGCATTTTTTTCTAATTTGAAGCTCGACTAATGTGTTCACATTGAGTAGTGAGTACTACTACGTTGTCTATACTTTCGTAACTCCCATAACAATCAAATCCATAACCACGAAGATGTGGCAGTTTTTGAGTTCTTAGATTGCTGCTTAATGGTTCATTGTAATGCCTAGTTCATTGTCCATCACATCAGTCTTGCTTAAAAGATCAAATAAACCCTGATCTAAAATGATTGACATTTACTTTTTAGAACCATTTCTGTAGGGTTTTTATTAGAGCAACATGTTCACCATTATACAAAAATTTCACATTCTTACCAAGCATAAAAAACTTGGAAGGAAAAAGAAAAAAGAAATTATGTCTATTTTCTTATTGCAATATATACTTTTACATTTGTGATATCTCAAGAATGCAAAATTTGAATTTCTATTGATGGTTTCTAGACATCATAAGTTGACATTTGAATCGAAATCTTTACTATGGTAGTTCTAATTTTGTTATGCCATTATAATGCTAATATCATATTGGTGGATCCTGCACATCTGGAACAGCTAAAGGAAAGGGTTATGCAGTTACGGGAGAAGTCGTAAGTTTCTTTTTGCTTTCAATTGAGGATTTGTATGTGCATTTGATAACGTACTGTATTTATCTTGCAATGAATATTGTACCCAGATTGGAAGTTGGTCTTTTTAGTTTTTTATATTTGAGAACAGTTTTATATAGTTAAAGAAAACAACCTAAGTAATTCGCCACCTTGAAGCAATACTGTACGTTTAAAATCCAGGTTCCATTGATAGATAATCATATATTTCATGTTTGATGCAATCTAGACAATGGTCTTCAATTTATTTTGATTTCTTATATGGATCATTGATAAGACTACGTATCTTAAAATAAACTTCATTTGAAGGTCAGGGTGACCCAATAAGACTGTTAATGACTAGTAGTTGATTGAGATGCATGATTATCAGAGCCTTCATTATTAACGAACACAGTCAACTTGTTGAGTATTGCACACAAACAACTTGTGAAAAATTTACCTTATCATATGACTAGATCAAACCTTTGATACTTAAAGATGGATTCACTTACCATTTCTGATGTTAGCGTGACTTATTCTAATTCTAACAATAAAAAAATCAATCCATTTTTTAATCGTAGTAATTAAAAGGCTTTGTTGCAACTGTGATTCCATAACCATGGCAAGTTTTAAGATCAACAGGTCAAGGTTTGGATATCTTGCTTTCATGATCACGTAACCTTGTCTTATTCTTTTTCCTATTCCCCGTTCTTGTGTTTCCTTTGTTTTTCTAATGCCTCTTGGATTTTATCTTTATTGGTTTTAATATAAGCCTTTATATGTTGAAAAGAAAACTCTGACAAGTCATCACACCGTCTCCTTGCCACAGAATTATATGCAAGAGGAAGATGTATGTTTGGAGACTACCCGAGCAGATGAAGATGTATGTATTTCCATCACAAATGATATCATTTATGTTTATAATTTTGACATTTTTTAAGCATATACAGTTGGGCTTTAATAAGAATCCGTAATTACAGTGACTAGTGTACTCAAAAGACACGAAGAACTAAAGGAACACCTTTCAAGGTAATATTTTGTCAAGGAAACCGTAGGAAGTTATCTGCTTATAGTCAATCTCATCGCATTGGTCCTTTGTTTTCTTTTTCTCCCAATTTGTAAGGTCTGTAGTGATTTCTATATATATATACAGTAGTAAACAACCAATTCATTGATGATTTATAGAGGGGAAAACATAGTACAATGGATGGGGGTCCAGATATCACAACAGAATATAAAAAACAAAGAGAAGTTATAGCGAGCAAAGTACAGCCCCAAGAAAATAGTTCTTCCAAAGAAGATAAAGGACTCAAAAGTGATGCCATCCCTTGCAACAAAAAAACAACAACAGTTTAAGGCCAAAAATTTGTCCGTGATATATTGCGGACCTTCACCCTAGAAATGTCTCTGGGTACATTCCAACCAAATTCCTAATGGTTCTTCATGTAAAACTACAAATAGTGCTAATATAACAAATGAATATTCAAACAATCAAACAATACGCAGAAAGTAAATAACACACAGAAATTTTTATCGTGGTAAAACCCGAAAAGGGAAACGTCCACGGTTGTCCTCGTGACAACAAATAATCCACTAGATGAACAGAGATGTACAAACCTACCAACTACCTGCACTCACTGCGAGTTGATACTCCTGATTATCTCTAACACCTTGACTTCACCAGAGCACCTTGATGTACGCACAAGACACTCGACTTCTTGATGAACACACAAGAAGACTCGAAGCCGAAATCACAATAAACTTTGGAAGATCACAGATTGATGAATTGAGAGAAGGGGGAAGGAAGGGAATTGAGTTCAATAACCACAAACACTTTCAACACCAAAACTCATGAACTAGAAGAAGAATGGACGGCCAAAGAACTAACTTCTTCTTTGGAAGAGAAACCCTATTTATACTTAGGGTTGGAAAACACATAAAATGGGCCGAAATAGTGAAAAACCACATTGGACGTACGTACGTCGATATGACGTTCGTACGTCTCAAACCGACATAAACCTGCTGACTACTTGGACGTACGAACGTCCTAAGAAGGTACGTACGTCCAGACCAAACAAACTTTCTGCTGACATACCATACGTACGTACGTCCTGAAGAGGTACGTACGTCCTGAACCAAACACCATACTTGAGACACACGACGCGAAGACAAGGACACGGGACGACGCGCGTACAAGAAGGTTTTCTTAACAATGAACTCAAGGCGAAATAACCAAGGACGACCAATGTCACAAAATTGATGTCAAACCACTTCGTGCCGGTTTCACTTCAAACAGAATGATGCTCTACAACCTTCTCTTAGCCTCTGTGTGCCCATGTGGTGTTCATGTATTGCATCCATGTAACAAAAAATAAAAAAGTGGATGATGGTCAGAGGCGCTGTCTTTGTGAGGAAAGTATGGTATGCCAACTTCCAATTGAGTTCTTTAATGGACTTTGGTGTATAAAAAAGAGAGAGGGGGGGGGGGAGGATACGAAAAATCAGTTTCACAAAATTTCCATTTGGGGATACCCTGGAGGTAGTATGTGAAACAAAAATTATCTCTGAGTGGCTTTTGGACCTCTAAAATGCATACTTTAGCAGGAGGAAGTAGATACAACTGTGAGCGAGCACAAGTGAAGAGAAGACTTCAAAAAATTGCAAAAAACCAAATTATCCCAATCAACAACGAAGTCCCCACCGCTTCTCTCATCTTTGTTATAATGTTTTTTAATGCATCACTTCTATTACATGGAACTTTAATTTTTTTTAATATTTTTTATATTGATCGGCATATATAGAGCTCAAAGTTCGCTTCCTTTTCTTTACTAGCTTACTGTAGACATTGATTCTAAGAGTGAGATTTTTAACTTTTATTCAGGGATTCTGACAAGATAATTTACGAGCGCTTCCAAAAAGAGTTTGAAGCTGTACTAGCTACTCAAACTGAAGGTAGCTTCTATTCGTGTACTTGCCTTGATTCACTGGTTCAATTGGCTTTGTTAGTACGAGAGGAACATGATTTAGAAATCTGAAATTTGCACTTTGGATGTGGTTCCTTAAACTCTAGGATGGATTTGCCTCCTAAAACTAAAATATGATTTTTTTCTTCTTTTCTCACGATAGTCTAAAAGAACTTGCATCCTGGAAACTCTTGAAGATTAACATTTGTGTTGACTTGTACTGTAGGAAATAGGCTGCCTTACTTGCATATATACCATGGCCAATATTTTCCTACATACCACCTATCTGGTAACATATATTCTGTTTGGGGATTTAATTGTCTTAAAATAAATCTACAGACTAGAGTACTAGACAATAGACATAAATATAAATTTCCTTTTATAAACTATTGAAGTGGGATCATAGGTGAAAAAATCGTTTTTGCCGACCGGATATTCACGAAATATTCCGGTTTTTTGGAGATCGGATCGGTACGGCATACGGCATATAAACAGAATTTAAAACACCCCATGCCGGTCGGCATTTATCGGATATTCACGAAATATTCGGCAAAAACCGATATTTATCGAAATTTATGAAATTTTCGATTATAAAATTAACACATTTATTTTTAATCCCCCCGAACTAGAATTTTCAATGAGATTATCAAAAAAAGGTCCAAAAGGCACTAGCGTTTGGAAACTTTCGCGACGAACTTCATGGCCCTCCAAGAGCAATATATCAGAAAGAAACGAAAAAAAAGCACGCATATGCCAAAGTGAAGTTCTCTCTCACTTTTATAAAGTTTTCATTCACTTGTTGTCTGTTTGTATCCAAGGTTTGTTTTTGTGTAGTGAATAATTGGTATCGAATTGGTTTTTCATACATAATTGGTTTGCTTTTGTGTAGGACCAGTGGGCCTTGCAAGTTACCTTTTTGTCTCCCCACTTTAATAATTCTTCTGAACAATAATGAATGCATACACAGCATACTGGTTTTTCATCTATAAATGGTTTTTCATGGAACATTCCTGACCAGTTTTCTTCCCAAGGTTCGTGGAACCTCCCTTATTCTCAAACCAACATCCAACCTACCTATGTTTACCCTCATTTTTCTTATGGTAACATGGGAACCTCCCAAAGTGATGATTCCAGTGTACCATCCTACCAAACCCAACCAGATGACAGTGGTTCTTGGTTTCCTAATATAGGGAGTTGGTTGGCCCCAATGACAAGTGGGTCGGACGTGCAGTCAGCCGATACATTAATGTCGGTTCAACAATACTCGAGATTTCCTATCTTTGAATCATTTGCTCCGTATTGTATGGATCAAGATGCATATGATATGCATATTGACCAATTCAGGTCGTACGAGCAAACAATGTCATGGGAATATTACTGTACTGAGTTCGTCCCCACACGTATGCGACTCGAAGCTCATCGGTTTGACATGGGGCGTCTATCATTCTGGGGTTAGCATGTCTTTTATTTTGATTATTAAAATAAAACTATGGGTTGAGTTGTAATGAGGTTGTTTGTGTTTAGTTCTTGTATTGTAAACATATAAAAGTTCTATGAATATCCGCCCGATATTTACGATTTTTTCACCTATGAGTAAAACTATCTTGTGTAATAGTTCCGTCTTAGCTTCCTTGTATGATTTGTCGTGTGTTTAATTTGTAATGTATGTTTTTCTTTTAATTATAAGTTTATATATCGAAATCAGAAGAAAAACACGAAAAGTGCAGAAAACCTCCCAATTTTCCGAATTTTTCGCGAATATTCGCGAATATCCGCGAAAAATTCCGGTACATTTGAATTTACCAAACCTCAAAAATCCGACATGGGAGGTCGGATATTCGCGGAATAATCCGGTTTTTTGGAGATCGGATATCCGGACTAAAACGATTTTTTCACCTATGAGTGGGATTGTTTGTTTGAAGTTTGAACAAGTATAAAAAAAAAAAACAAGTATAGGGGGCTCTGTAATACTGTTTGAATATACAACCACAAATGACCCAAAACTAAGATTTATATGAGGCCCTCAGTCATATTGAATTTATGAAGAACCCATTAGCTACTGAGGCCTACCAGAATATGGAAAAAAAAAAAAAGTGTACATGGAGGTGACAGGAATTGCTAGCTACCATTTGAGGGTCCTTCAAAATGGATGTAATCATACATAAGTCCTGCGAACGGGCTACCGTGTGAAACCGGCACGAAGTGGTTTGACATCAATTTTGTGACATTGGTCGTCCTTGGTTATTTCGCCTTGAGTTCATTGTTAAGAAAACCTTGTTGTACGCGCGTCGTCCCGTGTCCTTGTCTTCGCGTCGTGTGTCTCAAGTATGGTGTTTGGTTCAGGACGTACGTACCTCTTCAGGACGTACGTACGTATGGTATGTCAGCAGAAAGTTTGTTTGGTCTGGACGTACGTACCTTCTTAGGACGTTCGTACGTCCAAGTAGTCAGCAGGTTTATGTCGGTTTGAGACGTACGAACGTCATATCGACGTACGTACGTCCAATGTGGATTTTCTCTATTTCGGCCCATTTTCTGTGTTTTCCAACCCTAAGTATAAATAGGGTTTCTCTTCCAAAGAATAAGTTAGTTCTTTGGCTGTCCAATTCATCTCTTGTCTTGGAGTTTGTTTAGGTTTTGGTTTAGGTGGCTTTGGTGATTGAACTCATCTTCTTCTTCCCCATTCATCTTCTTCTTCATTATTGTTTATATTGATTTAGCTTCGAGTCTTCTTGTGTGTTCATCAAGAAGTCGAGTATCCTTGTGTGTTCATCAAGGAACTCTGGTGTAAGTTTGTTTCATAGTTCGGCTTCGAGTCTTCTTGTGTGTTCATCAAGAAGTCGAGTGTCTTGTGCGTACATCAAGGTGCTCTGGTGAAGTCAAGGTGTTAGAGATAACCAGTAGTGTCAACTCGCAGTGATTGCAGGTAGTTGATAGGTTTGTACATCTCTTTCATTTAGTGGATTTATTTGTTGTCGCGAGGACAACCGTGGACGTTTCCCATATTGGGTTTTACCACGTTAAAAATATCGTGTGTTCTTTATTTGTTTATTGCTTTATTGTTTTCTTTACTATTGTTATATTGCACATATATTGGGTTCTCAATTGGTATCAGGAGCAGGGCGCTTGTTAAGGAGCGTAAAGGCTCACGCGTAGATCCTTAGTGCAATTTTAATGGATTCTGATAAATTTGGAACACTAATTTGTCCTCCTAAATTTGATGGAACTAATTTTCCCTATTGGAAAGTTCGTATGGCTGCGTATTTGCAGGCTATGAGTGAGGATGTGTGGATCGCTGTGGAAGATGGTTGGTCACCACCGAGAGTTACTACAGGTAGTACAGATGAGGTTGTTACAAGTGTAAAGCCACGAAACACATGGAGTGTGGAAGACAAAGTTGCTTCTACTAACAACCAAAGAGGGCTTAATGCTATATTTATGGCTTTGGATGCTAGTGAATTTCGGAGAGTTCATGGTTATATAACATCCAAAGAGGCTTGGGATAGGTTGGTAAGAACTCATGAGGGTGACATTGCTGTCAAAGAGAGTAAGCTTGAACTTCTTATTACTCAATTTGAAACTATAAAAATGTATAATAATGAATCTTTTGATGAATTCTTTATTCGTTTGCAGGATATTATCAACACTAGTGCATCTTTAGGTTTAGTGTACACAGATACTCAAATAGTACGTAAAGTTCTTCGGTCTTTGCCATCTAGATTCCGTTCTAGGAAAGATGCCATTCAAGAAAGCAATGACTTAAAGACCATGTCCATAGAGACCTTAGCAGGAAAATTGAGAACTTATGAACTTGAGGTTCAACTTGAACAACCTCAAAATAAATCCTTTGCTTTTAAAGCTGGGACTTTTGAGGATGTACAAGATGAAAAAATTAATCATGATAAGTCTCTTGACACTAAGCAACATCTAAGTATCATTTATCGTTATCTTAAACATATTTTTAAGACTATGAAATATAATGGTTTGACTAACCATGGTTTTGACGAGTGTAAGCTTCCCAAGAAATTTGGTGCACAAGGGATAGAACAACAAAAAATCAAGTTATCTACCACTTGGGAGGAAGATGAAAGCGATGATGATGTTGATGATGATGTAGCGGAAGACCATGCTACACATTGTGTTGCCTATGGAGCATATTTGAATGAGAATGTGGATTGTCAGGTAACCGATATTGTCGATCATGAATTCGATGATTCTATTTTGGTAAGTCCTGGTGAGTTAAGGGAATTACATATGTCATCTGTTAAACAATGTCAATCCTTGCGTAAGACTAATCAGATTTTAAATGATATGGTTGAGTCTCTTGTAAAAGAGAAATCTGTTCTTGCAGGTGATATGGATGCCTTATCTGAGGAATTTTCCCAAGAAAAGCTAGATTTCCAATCTAGAATTATTTCTTTGGAAATATCCAATCGTGAGATAGAAGATAAGTATCGTTCCTTGTTGCTTGAGCATGAAGCTGTGAAAAAGGATTTATTTGCTTCTACTAAGCGATTGCAAGGGTTTGAGAAAGCTTCAGTTGATCTAGACACCCTTATTAAAAGCGGAAAGTTTTCTTCAGATAAGACTGGTATAGGATATGACTATGTTGGAGCTTCCTCCAGTTGTGTCCCTCCTACTACTTCTTTTGTGAGGCCATCATTACCTCCTTTGTTACCAAATCCTCATATTCCTACTCCGCCTCCACCTATCAAGGCTTTTGAATCTAAGCCAAATGTGATGACCAAGAACAAGACAAGTCCTAAACATAGACATTTTAAGTGTTTTACTTGTGGTCGGTTAGGTCATACTTCAGCTTTCTGTTGGGATAAAAATTCCATGGTTCCATATTCTTCTTCTTATGGTAATAATTATTGGAACTCACATTGTTATTTTCCTGTACAGGCTCATCATTCCTCTTGGCCTCCTTTTATGCGAAGAAGTGGCCCTAAAAAACCACAACACTTCAACAATAGAAAGAGGGTTGTGCAAAAGGTCATCAAACCACCCCACATATGGGATAGAAGCATCGATGCTGCCAAATGTAGTCTAGAGAATGAGAGGTTAAGGATTGGAAAGTCTACTATCAGGGATAATGTTCAAAAACCCTCCATATCCGGGTCCAACTTGCAGAATATCTCTCAAGTATGGGTACGAAATGATGACTTGAACGTTCTTTTTTTTGACTTCTTAAAGTCAGATTGAATATCATCTTCGTATTTTTATTTTTTTTGTTTGTTTTCTAGCCTTGTGTTATTTTAATTGCATATTTTTCTAACCATATAGGCTATTTGTTTGGTGTGTTTTGTCTTTTTGTTTATGCATGCTTTGTTTGTTTGGGTTGAATATCATAAAAAAAAAAAAAAATAGTTTACTTTGTTATGGGTGTTTGGGATACACATACTATGTATATGCATGTGGTTAGATTGGTCTATTACTTTCAATCATTCTTGTATGCTTAATATTCATGGATATAACTATTTTATTACACTTAGCATACGTGCTTTCATGTTTAGATTTTAGACCAACATTTATCTAGTTGTGTCTCATGCATATATCCTTGCTTGTTTACACTATGCACAATTATGTGACACTTTGAGATTTTGTTTGCATATCCTTTTCAATCCTTTGAACATGATGAACTTCTAGGATAATCATTAGTTGGAAATATACGTATGCATGCCTTCTTATTTTATCTTGATTATTAGTATGAAGGCGGTGTGGTAGTGGTCAACAATTCACAAAATCCCCAGCCTTTTGATCTTCTTGAGAAAGAAATCATTTGGTATACATACCCGTTGGGGCCGTGAGGGTCATGCAATGACGGATGCACTCAAGAGATGTTAGTTCTTGTGTTGCACGTTACCATGATGTTGCACTACTTTGAAAAGGGGAAGTAAATTGAAAAGATGTAGGCTACACCCTACCACATGTTGCAAAAGATGAAGGTAAAAATCCCTTTCACATGTTAATTTATGCACAGTAAAATAAAAACAGGTTATAAGTGCATTTCCCCGTGTCTGTATAGGCGTTTGTGAAGTGAAATCCTTCTAATGGTGAGTACTAGTTGTTTTGAGTGTTCTTATGGTTTGTGAGTGAGGTGTGGAAATGACTCTCTTTGTGTTTTCTTTAGCTTTCCCACACACCAAGGATGTTTGGATGATGCATTTCTAGTAGATGTTTGGTTTCATATCTTAATCTTTGATTGGTGCGTACTTTGCTTAATGAAACCAAGTTTATTCATCTTTACTAAGTATCTTGTTTTAATTTAGCTTGCATATACTCTCTTCTACCCTTGTATGCATGGTTCTTTGTGTGTTTCAAATATCCTTATTTGGTTTGTTTGTTCTAGGGTCATCTTTCTCATATGCATTGCATTTAGGTGGAGCTTTTGTTTAGGGGGAGAATTCTTTGTATTGACATCGTGTTAACAAGTGTTTATTTTATGTCTTCCGTTGCATATCCTTTTTGTTGTTAACATGATTGTTCTCTTTCTTTTCTTCTTTAATCTTATTTGTTATGGTTTGGTATTTTTCTTTTCTCTTTCTTTTGTTCCCTTGCTTCATTTGTGACAAAAAGGGGGAGATTTATGACTCTAATACTAACACCTTCTTCTTCTTTGTTAGTGTATTTTTGGGTCATGTTTCAGGTATGCTACACGTATGGGGGAGTGAACGTGTTAATGTTTAGAGGTTGTACAGTTTTGGGTCATGTTTCAGGTATACTACATGTATGGGGGAGTGAACATGTATGGGGGAGTGAAAGTGATGATGATCACAAAGTGCATGTACAGTTTTGGGTAAGCTCGAGTATTAAACTTTGGAGCTCATGAAGTATGGGGGAGTTGCTCGAGGAACTTCCGTTGGCTCTTTGATTGTTTCAGAATTTCTTGTTGCTTCTGTTCGGTCTTTGATGGTTAAAGCGTCTTACTCAAGCTGGATATCATGTGTTGGTGACTCGGTATGTATTCTACCTTGAGTGATTTTGTAGGCATGTTTTATAAATGCCATGGTTTGGGTTTGTAAGCACGTTTTATAAGTGCTATTAGAGTCATAGGTTTTTGTCACAAAATCAATGTCAAAGGGGGAGATTGAAACCGGCACGAAGTGGTTTGACATCAATTTTGTGACATTGGTCGTCCTTGGTTATTTCGCCTTGAGTTCATTGTTAAGAAAACCTTGTTGTACGCGCGTCGTCCCGTGTCCTTGTCTTCGCGTCGTGTGTCTCAAGTATGGTGTTTGGTTCAGGACGTACGTACCTCTTCAGGACGTACGTACGTATGGTATGTCAGCAGAAAGTTTGTTTGGTCTGGACGTACGTACCTTCTTAGGACGTTCGTACGTCCAAGTAGTCAGTAGGTTTATGTCGGTTTGAGACGTACGAACGTCATATCGACGTACGTACGTCCAATGTGGATTTTCTCTATTTCGACCCATTTTCTGTGTTTTCCAACCCTAAGTATAAATAGGGTTTCTCTTCCAAAGAATAAGTTAGTTCTTTGGCCGTCCAATTCATCTCTTGTCTTGGAGTTTGTTTATGTTTTGGTTTAGGTGGCTTTGGTGATTGAACTCATCTTCTTCTTCCTGATTCATCTTCTTCTTCATTATTGTTTATATTGATTTAGCTTCGAGTCTTCTTGTGTGTTCATCAAGAAGTCGAGTATCCTTGTGTGTTCATCAAGGAACTCTGGTGTAAGCTTGTTTCATAGTTCGGCTTCGAGTCTTCTTGTGTGTTCATCAAGAAGTCGAGTGTCTTGTGCGTACATCAAGGTGCTCTGGTGAAGTCAAGGTGTTAGAGATAACCAGTAGTGTCAACTCGCAGTGATTGCAGGTAGTTGATAGGTTTGTACATCTCTTTCATTTAGTGGGTTTATTTGTTGTCGCGAGGACAACCGTGGACGTTTCCCATATTGGGTTTTACCACGTTAAAAATATCGTGTGTTCTTTATTTGTTTATTGCTTTATTGTTTGCTTTACTATTGTTATATTGCACATATATTGGGTTCTCACCGTGAGTTGCTTGAGTGAGTTATATGGTATTTTCTCCTTCGACGAGCCATTCGCTCTTTGCGTCAACATTAAACAGCCAGTATATCCCATGAATTCCATGTCTAGCAATTGCATTGTCTCTTCTTGTCATTCCTGTTCTGAAATGTGGATGGTGTATATTCAATCTATTGAATCGTACCTTTAGCCAAAGATAAATAAACGATTAGCACATATGATAAAAACAAATAATAAAGGATAAAACCACAATTAATATTACTGCAGCATTACTAGTAATTCTGCTTGACTAGCAACAGCAAGCACCAATCGCAGTTTATAAGTCGTGCTTTGGCCAACATTCGAAAGATTAAATTTAATCTGCCATGTGGTTGCTTCATAAAAATTTTGGAAAATTGGTCAAAACCCCCTATATTTTGACCGGTTTTGGTGTGAACCCCCTAATGTTGTCCAATCTTGACGTTAACCTCCTTCCGTTAAGCAACCCCCAAGTTTCCATCCATTCAAAGTTTGTTTACCCATTATACCCCTAATTTAAATAATTAGTCTAAAGTAACCCCCAAAAATTTGTTTACCCATTATACCCCAAATTCAAATTACTGAAGTTAGTTTTGATAACCAATTTTGGAGGGTTTAGACAAATTCATTTAAATTAAGGGTATAATGGGTAGTCAAACTTTAAATGGATGGAAACTTGGGGGTTTCAGGGTTGGTTAACGGAAGTGGGTTAACACCAAGATTGGACAACATTGGGGGTTCTGCCAAACCCGGTCAAAATTTGGGGGGTTTTGACCAATTTTCCCTTGTCCTTTTGTGTAGTTGGAGATCAAATATATATTACCAGCTATTGTAAGGAGATCAAATATATATTACCAGCTATTGTAAGTTTTATCTCTTCATGTACACTGCCAAATCAATTTGAATATATTATATACTATGCATGCTCTTATTATTCTTGCATAAATTAGAGCTGGTCTTGTATAAATAAAGTTTTTTTTCTTTGTGTGTTATAGGATACATCTCGATCCGAAAGAGTGCCCAAGAAGAAGATGTATACTAGTGAAAGTGAATTTTCCATGCGGGAAGCATTTCATGATGTTCACGGTAATTCTTTGGGTTCTTCAGTCCATGGTAAAGGCGCGCACAGTGTGGGACATATTTTCGTAAGTTAGAGAACATGTATGAGCATCAGCAAGAAGGTTTTGAGTTCTTGTGGACAAATGTAGCTGGAGGAACTGAGAGGTTATCAAGAAGTCTCCTCATAATGAAAACATAGGTGGGTGTATGATATCCCACGCCCCTGGTAGTCTGGTACTGGGAAGACCTTTCTTACCATTGCTTTCTGTAGGGGGACTATATACTCCAACCAATAAAAAATAGCCACGTGGCATAGTCGTTAATCCATCAGGTCGCTACGATTACTCATAGCTCGACCACAACAACTCGACTACATAATCAGCAGCGGTCTGTTAATACGCACGTGCCCTAATTCGGCGCACAAGATATTCTCTCCAACCGTTGTCCGATCATTACAACCGTTACACAATCGCTGGAGAATATTATATCACCATAAATATGTCGGAGAATCTGTAGGATCCCAAGATCTTCGCCTCTTCACCTTCTATATAAACAGAACTACGATGGCTTGATCTCTAAGTTCAATCCGGACGAACTAGAGTACGTAGGCAATCTAAATCTCAACGAGGTGCAGCCACCCCGATCTAAAACTCCCCCCATTGGTTAAGTCTGTTAACGACCTGACCTAGTGAATGCATTGATCTAGATATAGGTTAATACATTTGGCGCCGACTGTAAGGAATTCGATTATATCGAAAAACCCAAACCCTCCCACCCAACTCAAAACCATCTATTCAAATGGCTACCCATGAACTGACCATTCAAGATCTGCAAGACCAAATCAATCGTCTTCAGGAAGAAAACGCACGATTAAAGGCTGCACAAACTACCAACCCAGCACCAGGAGCAAATGGTGGACATGGAGTCGTTGCTGTTGATGACTCCAATCAAAAGTTTGAAGAACTCAGCCAACAACTAGCGGAGTTCAAAGCCACTTAGGCCATCATACAACTTCACAAAGGCCATACCGCCGAACAACTTGTTGTCCAGTCCCTTCAACAATTTCAGGAATCTCCCTTCTCTAAGGAGATCCTCGACCATGAATTGCCTAACAAGCTCAACGCCCCCAAATTCGACCAATATGCAGAAGTTGGAGATCCAACTGACCATATCAAAGGATTTCGTAAATCCCTTCCTTTCATCAAAGAGGATCACTTACTATGTTTACTGTTCCAGTCCAGCTTCACCGGACCTGCTCTCGATTGGTTTCACCGTTTGAAGCCAGGTTCCATCAGCTCGTTTGCAGAACTCGAAAAACAGTTCGTTATCTTTTATATCCATGACAAGAAGCGTCCTGTAACCATTGATGCCATCTTCAAAGTCAAGCAGCAGGATGGCGAATCATTGAGCAATTTCTTTGCTCGATTCAAATCTGAACTACATTCCATTCAAGATTTTGCAAAGGAACATGAAACCTTCGCAACAATCGCATTCTCTCACGGTCTGATCCAAGGATCCGACCTGCACAAATCTCTAGCTATGAAGCGACCTTCATCTCTGGACGAGCTATACCTTAAGGTAGATCGTTACATCAAGCTCGAAGAAGCCCTAACTGGTAGGGAAAAGAATCATGTCATCTCCAACGTGGAATCTGGCTCCACTAAGCGACCTCGATCCGACAACAAGAGGTTCAAGGCAAAGTCGTTGCCTACTGAGCAACAAGATTACCACCGGTTCACACGACCAGTCGGTTAAATCTATGAGAGAATCAAGCATAACCATTGGTGCAAGATTCCTACCTTCACACAATTGGAGGACACATCTGGTCGACCGTACTGCAAAGTTCATAAGGTGCGGTGTCATCAAACTGATGACTGTCGCGTTTTGAAACGCGCTCTTCAGACTTGGGCCGATGAAAAAAGGCTCAACAATTGGATCCTTGGAAGGCAGGAGGTTACCAATGGCAAACGAGCCAAGAAAAGTTCCAGAACGCCTCCACATTCACCAAAGTGACATCACAGCAAGCCCAGAACGGCCTCCACAAGTCCAGTCCGCAACAGAGGGCGTAGCCTCTCCCAGCGTTTAGGTCCAACAGGCGACCTACGCGACCAACTTAACAAAACGGTCGCAAACAAGATTGATAGCAACAGCGAGTCAGAGAGTCAAGTAGTCTACATGATTTGTGAATCCAACTCCACCCCCGTGTCAAGAGAGAAGAAGAGACGAGTAGAGCATCTTCATCATGTCTACTCCATTACTGGCCGAGCAGCTCGCTTCAACATCACGTCTCGCCAGGAGACTGACATTACCTTCACAAAGGACGATCTCAACAAGGTCGTTACCCCTCACAACGACGCACTTGTCGTTGAATTAAGAATAGCCGATTACATCATCAAGAGGGTACTCATCGACCCTGGTGCATCCTGCAACATACTCATGTACAGAACCTTCAAAGACATGAGGTTACCTGATTCAGTCCTCATCCCCGATTTCACCCCCATCCTAGGCTTCAACAGTTCAAGGGAAGATCCTAAGGGTGAAATACTGTTGCCCGTCACTGTAGGGCGAAAAGAAGACAAGGTCGTTGTGACCGCCAAGTTCAGCATCCTCAACATCGCAAGTAAGTACAATGCGATTCTTGGTCGAAAATGGATCCATGCCATGAGAGGTGTTCCATCCACATATCATCAAGTTTTCCGCTATCCTGGACCTCATGGGATAATGGAACTTCGGGGCAACCAGAACGCTGCACAAGAATGTCATGGAATTCTTGAAGCTGTGGCGCCTGCAAAGCCATCCACCTCTAGAACCAAGGATGCTGACACTAAGGGGAAGAGCCCGATCTCATCAGAAGCTCGAGAGGGCGACAACAAATCAAAGAGCCCATCGAAAGAAAGGACCGAAACCACTAAATAACAATTACAGAAGGAGCAAAGGAGCTCCCCCCAGCTTAATCTCGGAAGCACTGATCCAGGAGTACGTGTGAACTTAGGGTCAGAAGACGAGCCGAGATATGTCTATGTAGGTGCAGAATTAGAGGGAGATAAGTACAACAACTTTGTAAACTTTCTTTCTTCTAATAAAAATGTTTTTGCTTGGTCGTATATCGATATGCTTGGAATAGACCCATCAATTGCATGTCATAAACTGCGCGTCAATCCAAATTATCGTCCTGTTAAGCAAAAACCAAGGAGGCTCGCTCCTAAGTTTCACCAAGCAGTAAATGAAGAGATCAACAGACTCAAACAGGTCGGGTCCATCAAGGAAGTCGACACGCCAGATTGGCTAGCCAACATTGTGTCAGTCTTAAAGAAAAACGAGAAAACAAGAGTCTGCATTGACTTCACAAGCTTGAACAAAGCTTGTCCTAAAGATTCATTCTCACTGCCACGAATCGATAGGTTAGTCGATCAGACATGTGGTTTCGAACTATTGTTATTCATGGACGCATACTCAGACTACAACCAGATCCCAATGTACGGGCCCGACCAAGACAAGACCTCTTTCACAACAGAGCAAGACATTTTTTGCTACAAGGTTATGCCATTTGGCTTAAGGAATGCAGGAGCGACCTACCAACGACTGGTCAATAGAATGTTCGACGATCTGCTAGGTCGAACAATGGAGGTCTACATCAACGATATGCTAGTCAAGAGCAACCAAGAGCAAGATCATTTGTCCAATCTCGACCAGGCATTCCAAAGGTTAAGACAATACAGAATGCGTCTTAACCCAGAGAAGTGTTTGTTTGGGGTTGCATCAGGAAAATTTCTCGGCTATCTAGTTACAAGACGAGGTATTGAAGCAAATCCCGACCAGATCAGAGCCCTGATCGACATGCCCAGCCCAAAAACAAAGAAGCAGATCCAAAAACTCAACGGCATGGTATCAGCTTTCAATAGATTCATTTCTAGAGCATCAGATAAATGTCGACCAATGCTTCATATTCTCAAAAAGGGGGCTGCATATCAATGGACAGAAGAATGCGAGAAGGCCTTCACCGACCTCAAGGCATATTTATCTATTCCACCAGTTCTCACAAAGCCTAATGATGGAGATATACTCGGCGTCTACCTCGCAACTTCAGATTTTGCGATCAGCGCAGTGCTTTTCAAGGAAGAAAATCAGGTCGAACACCCAATTTACTTTACAAGCAAAGTATTGCAGCATGCCGAAATAAGGTACACACCTCTAAAGAAATTAGCATTAGCTCTCCTTTATGCTGCATGCAAATTCAGACCTTATTTCCAAGCCCACACTGTCAAAGTAATCACCGACCAGCCATTACGCCATATATTAGAAAAGAAGAACAAAACAAGTCGTATGGCTCGATGGGCAGCCGAGCTGGGCGATTACACATTTGAGTTCGTCTCTCGGCAGGCCGTCAAAGGCCAGGTCGTCGTAGATTTCTTAGCAGACTATCCAGCAGAGGATATCAATTGGGAACCAGAACCAGAAACAAAGAAAGTCCAGGACAGTCCTCCCGACACTTGGCAACTATATGTTGATGGTTCACATAACTCAAATGGAAGTGGCATAGGTGTTGTACTCATTTCACCTGAGGGTTCACAGTTCGAGAGATCAACTTGTCTCGACTTCTCGACCTCCAACAATGAGGCCGAATACGAAGCTCTAATCCAGGGCATACAAATGGCTATCGACTTATAGGCAGATCGCCTCAAGGTATTCAGTGATTCTCAACTAGTAGTCAATCAGATCACCAATAATTACCAGGTCAATGGTGTCAACTTAATCAGATATGCTAGCAAAGCAAAGGAACTCATCAGCAAACTCAGTTATTTCACAATCGATCACATCCCTAGAGATGACAACAGACATGCTGATTCATTGGCGTTCTTAGCATCTAAGATCGAGTCAGATCGACCGCGAGCTCTAACTTTAGCAATCAGTACACAGCCTGCATATCTACTCAAAGAAGAAAACATTCACCAAATCTGCGATCTACTAGCCACAACATCAGCAGACATCCAAGGGACTTGGATGGAACCTTTCATCACTTATCTTCAAACTGGTGTGTTACCATCCAACAAAAAAGAAGCTAATCAGTTATTACATAAAGTCACTATGTATAAACTTCATGAGGGTAAGCTATTCAGAAAATCTGCAACTGGTCTGTTATTACGGTGCTTGATCCCCAAGCATGGGCAAATCATCTTCTAAGAAATCCATGAAGGAGAATGCAGAAACCACTTCGGAGGTCGAACATTAGCTCATAAAGCGATCTTCCAGGGATATTTCTGGCCAAGAATGAAAGAAGATGCCAAGAAATTTGTGTTGAAGTGTAAAGAATGCCAACGTTTTGCTGATAACCAACATCAGCATCCCAACGATCTCATCAACATCACAGCACCATGGCCATTTCACATGTGGGGGCTCGATATCATGGGCCCTTTAATCAAAGAGAAGAAATCTGAAAAGAAATTTGTTCTAGTCGCCATTGACTACTTCACCAAATGGGTAGAGGCCGTTGCACTCGCCAACATCACACAAGCCGATGTTCAAAGATTCATGTGGGAGAACATCATCACACGATTTGGTTTACCAAAACGGATAGTCACCGATAATGGCACTCAGTTCGTTGGCAAAAACATCAAGGCTTTCTACGAGCTATGGAAAATCGATCATTCTAGGTTAACACCTAGATATCCACAAGCCAACGGCCAAGTCGAAGCTGCAAATCGACAGATCCTGAACAACTTAAAGAAAAAGCTTGAGGATCAACACGATCAATGGCCACAACAGCTAAAAAACATCCTGTGGGCTTACAGAACAACTCCTCGTACATCCACAGGGATGTCACCATTTAGTCTTTGCTATGGAGTTGAGGCCGTTATTCCTACCGAGTTAACATTTGGCACGACCAAATCCCTTCTGGCGGACACAGAACTTAACAATCAGGTCTGGTCGTTCGGAATAGATCTCCTCGAAGAACGACGAAACCACGCCGTTATAAAACTTAAGCAATATCAGCAACAACTCAAGCGAGCTTATAACAAAGGCGTACGTCCTAGAACTTTTCAACCAGGAGAACTAGTTCTAAGAAAAATGTTCCACAACAAAAGGAAGGATACTATCGGCAAGCTCAATGCCAATTGGGAAGGCCCTTACATTATCACCAAGGTTCAAAGCAACGGATCTTATCGTCTTCAAACACCAGAAGGGGAGAACGTTAAGAACCCATGGAATGCTTACCACTTGAAGAAGTTTTATCAATGAAATATAAGCATCTATCTATTACATTTCAATATACAAACTCATTTCTGCCTTCATCTCAGCTCAAACATGAATGACTCTTAAAGGTCTAATCCAATCCCTCGACCTACAAATTATCAAAACTCTAGTCCCTTTGATAATTTTAATTTTGTTAAGTTCAAACATTTACAACTTAACTTGGTGCATTGGTCATATCATTCCCACGACCCACGTACACCCCAGCTAACATGCATACGACCTCATCCACCATCAGGTCCAACACTATGCTTGTTACTTATTGTTTGCAAAACCCATACAAGCAGACAAAGCAACAAGAATAGTAATGCAAGGTAAATAAGTGAAATTTCTTTTACTACATGAAATTCTATCTATTACAGGTAAAACGATCTACCAGTTACAGCTGACAGGAAGCAACATTAAACTAAAGCATACAAGAAGAACTGTTTCAGTTCGTCCTACTTGCAGCCATTCATCTCGTCTACCTGCCTTCTGAACGAGCTACCAGGACTCCCTGGAAACTAGCTGATCAGAACGACTTAACTACAAGCTCATCAAATAAAGACATCGGTCGTAATCAATCTGTACACAATCAAATCGATTACTGTTGTTCATTACAACTTCAAATAAACAAATTAGTGTTCACTCGACCTCACAATACTGGTCTTGGAGACTGAACGCGAAAAACTCAAAGAAGATGTACTTTCCCATGAGGAAATAAGCCATCAAGGTCTAAGACAGACGATCTGCGGAGGATCGAGCTAGTCTCACCAAGCACCAAGAAAAAAGGAGAAGAAGAAGGAGATGTACTTTTCCATGAGCAGGCAACCATCAAAATGCAAGCAAGAAGACCTGGTGGGAATCCAGGACGCCTTACTAAGCATCAAATCTCTCTGAAGACCGAGACTAGTTCACCGCTGCATAGGCTGGTCGCTAGGGTCATCCACCTCCATCTGGCCACTTGCGACATCATCATTAGGGCCCGTCAAGGTGTCCTGAGCTGGTACTAAAGCTTCTTCAGCACCACCTCACATCTCCTCTCCTTCGGGCGACCCCATTAAAGCTTTCTCCAGATTGTCGCAATAGGCCTTCCACGCTGCGCTATTCTCATGACATGTGCACTCCCAGTGGGCAGCAGACGACCTAGCAGCAGCAAGGTCTCCCCTTACCTGCTCCAACATCTCCTTCAACTTCACGTTCTCCGCCTCCTTATCCTTGAACTTGCACTCGGCAACAACAACAACATTCTTCGCCTGCCCGAGCTTCTCATTAAGATGCTTCAAGTCAATCTCAGCTCGAGCTCCAACCTCAGCGACCAGACGAACCTCCTGGAAGCTGGCGTTGAGCTACACATACAAACATCGTTTAGACAACAATAACTCAGTACAGACAAAGAAAGAGGAATTAATAACCCCACTCACCAAAGACATTGCTGCGTTTATCTTCGAGCAAGTCACCAGCAAAGTTTGAGACTTCACTGCTCGAGCATCAACATCCAAGACGATGCCCTCATTTACAGCTCGGGCAACGCAGGGATCGTCAATTGCACTGTCGTTCTCATACACGACATGCTTTTCACCACGGCCATCCAAGTAATCGAACGGCCCAGGGCGAAACTCAAACAATACCCCCTTGCCTTTATGCAAAGGTCGAGCAACAGTCTTCCTGGACACCAAGGAAGGCTCAGGAGATCTCACAGACTTCGGAGGAGGGGAGGTAGGCAGAGTTGGGCGCTCCATCAGCTTCAGGTTCCCAGAGAACGACCTCTTCTTCCCCGACCCGACAGGTAGTTTAGGAAGTGAGGTCGGAGGGGATACGACTTGGGGGCTCGCTCCTATCTCCCCCTGTCGCGAGCTAACACCAGATCGTTCCTTCTCCGACCGGCGGGAACCACCACTAGCTCGCTCCTTCTCATCATGTCGCGAGCTACCACTAGCTCGCTCCTTCTCCCCAGGGCGTGAACTGCCACCAGATCGTCCCGCCTCAGCTTTATGTACAGACGACATAAAGGTCTTCTTCAGCAACTTCCTCCTCTCGAGTTCCTCTTCAACTGTTTTCGGACCACCTTTGGGAATAAAATGCTCCCTCAGGTGGGGTAAGAACTGTATCTTCCGACTATCAGCCCACAAACCGAAGCCGTTCAGAGCAGACTTCAGATCGTTCTTTCTCACCAAGTGATCGTCCCTGATCGCTGCAAATACAATACAAAGTCAGCAAGTTCGGAAATAAGAAAATCATCTACAATCCTAAGACTAACAACCAGAAACTTACGAGTATCATTCCTAGTCACATGACGCAGCTGGATACTCCCTTCAGTAATCGACCCAGTAATCAGCATGGGATCCTTCCACCATTGCTCACTACTCACCGGATAGATCAAAGGCAAACGTTCTGGCCTAACTTGCATATTATAGCGCGCAAACTCGGCCTTCGAAGAACGTTTAAAACTAAAGTGGTCCAATACATTATCTACAGTGATGCTCCACTTATGCAACTTGTTGAGGTCATCAATTACCCTCATGTTTCTCCAGAAATTGCCATTCATTTGCCAAACAAGATAAAGGCAACCTCAGCCCAGCTCGGAATTGGGTCATGGTAAACACAATGGAGAAAAGGTTCTTAGGTCGATACTCAGCAGAAAGTAAACGATCTCCTAAAAACCTAATCTCCAAATGCTCAATCGAGCTAAGCCCATACTGCTTCCTAAATGCAATATGCCTATGGACATATTTCGGATTCACTACTCTACAGAATGAACCTTCGTCCCCTTCCACCATTTCATCATCAGATGTGTCCTCCCCATGAGAACCACTACTCTGGGGGCTTTCAGGATCTACATCTCCTTCACCCCGACTAGGAGACGCAGTCTCAGAATGAGTCCTTTCAGACTCATACTCCTCACCACTATCACCACTCAAGTTCTCGTTCTGAGAGTCACTTGCCTCAGACATCTCTCTCAAGCAACAGAAAAGAAAACAAAAGGATGCAAAGAGAAAAAAAATTCAACAAACGAAGAAACAGAAGCAACTAACCTCACGAGCTCTCAAAAATCTTCAGATCGCAAGAGAAATGCGGCAGCAGTTCAACAAAGAAAATGAGATAGGTAAACCCTTCTCAAGCAACCCACAGTTTAAATACTGTAGCACGTGTAATCCCAGCCATCGGTTCGACACAGATGAACGGCCGAGATCGAGCAGGGGAGCCACGTTCCTTGCAGTTATTTTCCACTCACTAAACGATTCACATCCACCGTCGGATCAATCCACGTGCCACGCAAAGACCTAATCAAGCAAGAAGTGCGTCAGTTGCCATAACTACACGGCTAACTGCTCGAGGAAACTCTTCTACTTCCCCGTAAGAGCGCAATGATTATTACAGACAAGCCTGCATGACTGCCACGTCCGCAAATTCGAAAAGCAAACTTCAAATCAACATCGATCAGAGTTCTTAGTCTTTTCAGCTCGACTTCTACAGCCGACCTAAAAAGAAGGGGTTTATGTAGGGGGACTATATACTCCAACCAATAAAAAGTAGCCACGTGGCATAGTCGTTAATTCATCAGGTCGCTACGATCTCGACTTACTCATAGCTCGACCACAACAACTCGACTACATCATCAGCAGCGATCTGCTAATACGCACGTGCTCTAATTCGGCGCACAAGATATTCTCTCCAGCCGTTGTCCGATCATTACAACCGTTACACAATCGCTGGAGAATATTATATCACCATAAATATGTCGGAGAATCTGCAGGATCCCAAGATCTTCGCTTCTTCACCTTCTATATAAACAGAACTACGATGGCTTGATCTCTAAGTTCAATCCGGACGAACTAGAGTACGTAGGCAATCTCAATCTCAACGAGGTGCAACCACCCCGATCTAAAACTCCCCCCATTGGTTAAGTCTGTTAACGACCTGACCTAGTGAATGCATTGATCTAGAAATAAGTTAATACACTTTCATATATTCGATCTTACATGGAAGTATTCAAGCTAGGAGTGCAGACCAGTTATCATGGCTCCTGCCTGTATGCTACTCACTTGGGAAGAAGAGTTCAAAAAATGGGGGGTTGATATTCCATTCCATAATTATAACTCTCAAGAGTTAACAGGAAAGGAAGATGAGGTGGCTTGTAGAATGATATAGGGTAGATCTCGATCATAGCCAGAAAATGATATGCCTAGTGAAGCTACTCTCGTGGAGGAAGAGAGGAGCATCCTTGGAATCAGCTATTCTATGTTTGAGAAGGATGCTGGCCGGGGAAAAATCTGTCACGGGAAAAGGCAAGAAGAAACAAAGGGAGATCCCATATGCAAACAAAGATGAGGAGAAAGAAACTAAGGAACTTAGACGGATCCTACTGGAGAAACCAAGTCTAGTAATCCTTGATGAAGGTCATACACCACGAAATTCCCGCAGTCAAATCTGGAAGGCTCTGGGGAATATCAAAACGGAAAAGCGTATCATATTGTCTGGAACTCCTTTCCAGAATAATTTTGACGAACTCTACAATACTCTGTGTTTGGTGAGGCCACAATTTGCAGAGAGGTTCACTACTTGTCAAACATCATCACATACAAGGCAAAATGCAAGAGGGGTATGGACAGCACTAACAAATGCTATTGGCAAAGACTTATTGGAAGAAATTCGAGCTCTAATTAATTCATTTGTGCATGTTCATAGAGGTAGCATCCTGAAAGAAAGTCTTCCTGGGTTAAGAAGTTGTGTAGTTGTTTTAAGACCTCTCTCTTTGCAAAGGGAACTCCTTGAGGGATTAAAAGATATACAACAGATATTTCTTCTAGAACACTGTGTTTCGTGTGTCTCTATCCATCCATCGTTGTTGATAAGTTGTGGCTCCTTTAGTTGTGAAAACAGTTCCATTGATGAGGTCCATGAAAAGCAACCTAGTATCCAGCAGAAAAGGAATAGCAAGAGTGGAAGAAGAGACAAAATCGCCATCCAGGAGAACAGTGAGCTGCTCAGAAGATATGCAAAAGACTCCATTGACAAGATAAAATCAGATGAATTTAGATTGGATCCTAATTAAGGAGTTAAAACAAGATTTCTTATGGAACTCATAAGGATAAGGTCTTGGTTTTCTGTCAATACAAATATCCATTTGTCCTCATAAAAGGTCAATTGAAACCTCATTTCAATTGGACTGAGGGTGTGTTTGTTTAAAATGCTGGATACTTAATGCTGGATGCTGAACACTGAATGCTGGAAAAGTTGTTTGGTTATCATTTTTAAGAAGTTCTATTTTTGATTTGTTTGTTTATGCATAAGTGTGATTTTGACCATGTTACCCTATTATTGGAAAAGTATTTTGACAATACACAGTACCTTATCACATAACCCAAAAACCTAAAGTTGATTTGCACTCTGGTTGCGCAAGTTGACCATTCAATGTTGTGCTTCAGATGAGAATGTTTCACCCTTAGCCAAAATATTTGTGTAACTACACTATATTGTTACGTCATACAAACAGAAAAATGTTCTAACAACAAAACTATACACGCCAATTTTTCTTCTAAAACATGATATTTAAAAAAAAAATCTTAACCTTTTAAACGGCTCGTCTAAAAATTCTAAATTTTGGATATGGTACAACAGAAATCATCATGAACATATGAAAAATATTTCAAAGTGAACAGACAAAGGAAAGATCCCTTACTAAGCCAACGAATCTGACTGTAATTTTTCTTCTAAAACATGACAATCACAAAAAAATCTGTAACTTTCAAACGACTCGTTTAAAAATTCCAAATTTTGGATATGATACAATAGAAATCGTCAGGAACATATAGTAAAACTTTTAAAGTGATCAGACAAAAGAAAGTCTCCTTATTAAGCAAACGAATCTGACTGTAACGTAATTTTTCTTGTAAAACATAACAACCAAAAAAAAAATCTGTAACTTTCAAACCGATCGTCTAAAAATTCTAAATTTTAGATATGATATAACAGAAATCTTCAGGAACTTATGGTAAAAATTTCAAAGTGATCAGACAAAAGAAAGGCCATTAACTAAGCCAATGAATCTGACTGTGATATTACTTAATGGTTATGGATGATAAAAACAATTTTTATAAGGGTAGAATTGTCTAAATAATACAACAAGCATTAAGAAGTTAAATTAAGCGTGAGATTTTTGCTGGGCCAAAATCGCTGAAATATCCCAATTAGTTCTTAATGCTTGTTCTAAACAAACAACTTAAAAAACACTTATTTCTGAATTTTAACCTGGTCCACCACTTAAGAAGCACTTAATGCTTAATGCTTAATGAAACAAACACTACCTGAGAGTGAGGAGGTGCTACAAACAAGCAACTCTAACTTGCTTGTTATGTCTGGTGTAATACTGCCTATATTTATTTGTTTGGTGAATGAAGTAGTGTGGCTTTGTTAGTCTGAAGTGGAAGTGCTTTTTTCTGTCTGTAAAGGGTTCCCACCCATGCTGCATCTGTTTAAATTTCTGTAATACCAGGTGGAGGATAGGTGCAATAACATTTAATATCTTCTGAGCTTTCCTAGATGTGTGTCCAGAGCTTTTCAACACACAGTTGAGTCGACAGTTCTTGTAAGTGCAACATTTGGACATGAATTCTATGTCTACATAGGTTTCCTGGTGCAGTTAAATTATAATGTTCTTGCAACCATGACAATTCACTTTAAGCTGAAATATAGAGTATACATGTTGCTACCATAATGGATTAGCATGTTATGAAAACTGAAAAAAACAAGCTGGCTTATGACAGTGGTACGTTGAGCATGAACTTTATGATCTAACAAACACAAGACATTTTGCCCAATAACTGAAGCTTTTCAGACTAGAAAAGGCACTTGATACATATGTATTACATGCCAGATCTGTCTGTGAAGTTTGTGTGCGCTCCATAGCCATCTCCCTCTCAGTTGCCAAACCAAATGTCGTCACAGCAGCTACATCCAGTTTTACAAACAAATCTTTAGTACACTTAGTCAAGGTTGTCAATAGGCAGGTTGTACTAGATATGGTGGCTTTCCTAGCTAGGGATCTCAAAGCAGAGCAGGCAACATTTCAGTGAAATGGTCTCAGTGGGCAAATGGGCTTATTAGAAGGAACTAAGGAAGTACAAGGTAGGGTTGTTTTAGAGAGATTAGACATAGAAAGTCTCACTCTCACTCAGCTCACTCTCTGAGAATTCTCACCTAACTCACAAGCAACTACTGTACCAGGTTAGGGTTTTAGATATCAGATCTCACTTTCACATATCTTCACTCTCACTTTTGTTTTCTCACTCTCTCATACTACAATTTACTTCAATTTCAAAATGGACTTTAACAAATCTTTTTCCTCTGAGTTCAAATTTACTTATGTTAATTCAAGATTACCCTCTTCCACCACCACCAATGCTGCTGCTTCTTCCTCTCACTCTCACTCTCACTCTCACTCTCACTTACCCTCTACCACCACCACCAATGTTGTTGCTTCTTCCTCTCACTCTGAGTTACCCACCAACACTGCCTCTTCTTCTTATGAAGAGGGCTTCACGGGAACCAATATTGAAAAGGCTGCAATGTCTATAGTTCAAGAACGAGAAAAACTTGTTGAACAATTGCAAAAAATGAAGGATAGTTAACAACATGAGAAAAAAAAGTGGACTTTGAAAGTTAAGAGACTAGAAAAAATGAATAATATTGTAAGTTAGAAACATTTTATTCTTAGCTACTTTTGATTTATTTTTTTTTTTTTTTTTTTTTTTGAAATTGTAATGGTTTTGGGATTTTAATTGCAGTTAGAAGAAATTGTGGCACTAGAAGTAGCAAAGTCTAACAACTATAAGGATAAATTAGGTAAGATTTATTTCTTTATTGTGTTGATCTTCCTTATTCTTCAGTTTTTGTGTTGTTATGTTTATGAAATATTATTGGCAATTCTTTGAAAGAAAGAGGGCTTGAGTTGGGGTGAAGAGAAGTGCCGCCTCTTTATTCCATTTTTACTGATGAATAAAAAGGCTTTGGTATCTTCGTTTTACATACCACCCCTACAATGACATAACCCTAAAAAACTACACTTGATCTATGGTCCTTTTTATTTGGTTAGATTGATTCATCATATAGCCATATATATAGGTTTGTTTGTATGTTTTTTTTTTCCGCATTTGTTGGATTTTAAAGAGAGGAAATTTATATTGGTTTTCCTTTCATTAAGACCAACTGAGTGTGTACAGAGAATGCCAGTGAGATTTTAGGGATTTGCTGGCAGCGGCCAGACAACCTTAGAGATGCATATCCACAGATGAAGGGTTTATTTTCTATCCCATTGTCTACTGATTCCATCTCACATTCTTTTACTATTGTTATACTGTTATACTATCATCACCTCTCACACCTCCTGTAAACATTCAAAATTTAGATAACCTTTATGACCCAGAGCAGTAAAGTTGATATCAACAAACTAAGGTGCATCAAAACACTAGCAACTTTGGATTTCAGAAAAGGAGATTAGAGGTAGCACTTAGTGATGTTGGTAGTGCAAGGGTATGAGAAAATGACGAGAAAGATAAGAGAGACAGATTTCCAGCATTGACTGAAATTCTTAAATTTCATTAAGTTCTCCATGTTCACGAGATGGTTTTCTTTTTTCTCTTTCCTAGGTTGAGGGATATGATATATTTTTAGTTTTAAGGTTATTAAGCAAGTGTATTTTCCATTATGACATAGTTGTCTGATCAAACACATCACATAATACACGGAATGTCAATTAGAGATGTCATTCTAGAATTCAAGCAAGACAGACTATATATGTGTACGTATAAATTCAATGACGAGAAGAGTATTCATAACTTGGAGATGAAGGCAAAGGCTTGAAGGAAGACAGATTGAGTGTTATATTAAGACGCTTTTAGACCTACTACATATAATCCTAGCTGGATTAAGGAAACAGAGTTAACTTGTATAGTATTCCAAATTGTTGTGGAGATCCACTGAACTTCATCTTGAATTAGTTGGAGATCAGCTTGCATAATCTCGATACAATTGTCTGACATGCACACCCTGAATTGGCTGCATATAATTGTTAGGTGATATAGTAAACCTAAGTTCCTGGTGCAGGTATTTTAGGTTTTATCTTTTGTTGGTTACTTTACCCAAAACCCAAGTATACTACACTGCCTACTATATCATGGCCTGGTAATTTAAATGAAAGCTAGGCTTTCCATTGTGCCATATAGGCAGTGTTCATTTCCCTCTGTCAACAATAACAAAAGCATAGATGTATATGACAAAGAAGAAGCAGTAGTTTTGACTGTAGACCAATACTGGTGTAACTCCAATTTATTAAAATCTAGAATATGCTGAGAGTTCGACCCTATAAATCACAAAAATTCCAAGAACATTCTGCTCCGACGCTAATTCTTTGAGAATATTTCAATTGCCAATTTACACAACTATGGTTTTGACTCCAGGGCGAACATGTAACAACCCACAGGATATTGTATCTTGGGCAAGTTTTGATAGCAGTAGACATCATTTTGCATTGAGAAAGTATGAGACCATATAATTCATATTTAACTACTACACAGAGATGCGCAAGTGAAACCACTCCAGCACTACCATGGCGAGAAGTCTGATGAAAATAGACAAGCAAATAGTTTTATTACAAGAAGAATAGGATTAAAAAAATAAAAATAAATAATACCTATGTTTTCATATTAACGCAGTTCTAACTTTGGAATTTTTTAATATGGGTGAATTTCTTACTAATTGACCATACTTGTTTGCATCTATCTTCTAAGCAGAATTGGCAGAGAAGGAAATAGTGGACTTGAAAGAACAAGTTGAAGACTTAACACACAAACTATCTGCGCAGAACGTATGTTGCTTTTCTCTTTCTCCCTCTCTCTTTCTCTCTATATATTGATAAACCGGCAAATTAGTTAACCAGTTTCTACTACAGCATGTGGCAGTGTTTGAGAGGTCACTTCTGCAGTGATGCTCATTTCTCTTTACATATTCTTATTGTCGTTACTTATATGATATTATGGATTCTCAAACTATAGGTACAATCTGGAGCTAATAGTAATGTAGGCAATATAGACGAGAGGGGAAATGAAGGATGTGAGACTGTTGCTTTTGAAAATGTTCAAAATACAGAAAGTGACTACATTAGAGATTTGGAGACGTTTGAGTCAGACACAGACAAAGGAAAGAGAGAACTTTCCACACTTGCTAAAGATGTAGAGGTATTGGGAATCTCATATGGGTTATTGTTAAAAGTAGCAAATGAAGGTTATGCAGGACCTGAGCTGTCTGGGCTACAGTTAGATGGAAGAAATGAAGGATATGTGGCACCTGAGGTTTCTGGGCCGTTGGTAGATGGTGGAAATAATGGTTATGTAGAACCTGAGGTTTCTGGGCCGTTGTTTGATGGGGCTTTTGCCTTTAGGAAGGTTCAAAATATGGAAAGTGACCACGTTACCGTTCCAGATTTGGCGTCAGTTGAGACAGATACTGACAAAAACAAGAGAGAACTTTCCACACTCTCTAAAAACGTAGAGATATTGGGTAAGTCAATTGATGCTTCTTTTACGCCACTGTCATGCACAACCAGATCACAGAATCGTGGCAGGAGACTGAAGACTGCCCTAGTTCCTGACCAGACCGGATCCCAAGCCTCAAATATTTCCAAGAAACTTGAAATGACGGTGAGTACAACTTGACAGAAATGTTAGCTAATGTACTGTCCATTGCACCGTTCTTATAGATTCGTTCTTTCCATCTAAGATCTATCTATCATTTGTTTTCGCTGACATGTGGTTATGATATGTTGGTGTGTTGAAATTGTCTAAGTTGTTGGTTTTTCAGTATAATCTCTTATTATTACCATAATCAGGCGATGATTGCCTGCAAATGTATATGAGGAAATGACTGTTTTTCTGTTGCCTTCCGTGTTCACAGTATTTAGTATTGGGAGGACAAGTATCCCTTTGTGGGTCTGTCATTGTTTTCAGTTAAGATGATTTTAATGGATGGCAGTTAATGATTTTAATGTATATGAGGAAATGACTGTTTTTCTTCTTGTGATGACAGTTAATGGATCTTCCTGGAATTATTGAACCAAAAGATGGGAAGGGCAGAGGAAGGCAGGTAAATTATATTTAATTTTTCATCATAAAATAACTAGGTAACTCCTTAATATGTCATGTCAAAAAGTCTGAACTTTCATGATGGACTGATGGACAACTACAATACTCCATATCATATATATGAGGCCTTTTTAGCAGGAAATTTGTTTCAGTTAATGGGATGTGGAAATCTTCAGAAAAAAACAAATTCTGGTTCAAACATTGTTAAATTTTTCATCTTTTGTATTGTGAACAGGAATCTACAACTCTTAAGAGAAAACAAGATGAGAACTCCACTCTAGATGCTACAAAGTTCATAGTTCCCAGGTTAAATGTATGCACAACAAGATCACACACTCGTGGCGAGAAATGTGTTTCCAGGCGCAGAAATCAAGTAGAGATATTGAAAGCCTCAGTGGGTACGCTGACACCAATCTTGAATCCAACCACAACCAGAGCACACACTCGTAGTCTGGAAAGGCAGAGGAAGAGCAACATAGCACAAACTCATAGCATGGACAAGCAGAAGACAAGCTTGGACATACCAAAGACTTCTCGAGTTAGAAGACCCGTAATTGAGAAGAAACCTGAAGTGACGGTGAGTACAACTTGATTGAAATGTTAGTTGATATAATGTCATAATCTTAACTATTGTTTTTAGTGTCTCTATGCAATTTTGTTTTTCTTATTCATTTCATTGCCTATGAGATTTTCTAAAGCAATAATGTTTTTTGTGATGGTTATATCTCCATGTGATGTTACATGGACTCCTTGACATTGTGTGTGTATTCAACCAGTGGCATAGGAGTTATAATGTGTTTGGACTTTGGATACACAAGGAAAATTTTATGTATATAAAAATGCTTGTTTTCATGTTGCTATTTTTTTTGGTAGGAAAAATGGTATCTTACTCTGCTTCATTTAAAAACATAAAATCATTAGCCATTTACATTCTCAGGTATTTCTTTCCTGATGCATCATTATACACAATTATCCTAATATCTTCAAAAAATGATCTGGGTATAATGTCAATACATAAAACAGTAGGTATTTGAACTGCTAAATAATCTGCCAAGCTATTTGAAGCCCTGTAGACATGTTTTATGCTGATCTTCAAACTGGGCGATCAATCCATGAATGCTCCACACCTTGTCATTCAGTTCCCAGGAAGGTTGGAACCAACTTTCAGAAACAAACTCACATTTGTCGAATCTGTTTGTGCATTTAATTTACTGACCTGATGTTGTAGAGCCAAATGTAGGCCGTGCTCCACCCCTTGTACTTATATTAATGGAATTGGATGATAATTGGGACTAAACTTGCATGCTGCTACAGTCTTCATGAGACCTTATGACTGCTGCCCAACCTCTCTTCCCTTCCTTGAGTGTGCAATTGTTGGTCCATACCACCCTTGGCCAGGGTGTTCCCATTGGAAATATACACTAACTGGTATCATCTCCTGTATGTCTACTTTCCAGATGCCCATGAGATTGCTTCTCTCTGGTCCCGGTTCCATCATGTAGTTCACACCCTGTAGCTTTGTTTTCACATCTATGAGTACTAACATTGCTTGCTGCTCTTCTCTCATTCTCTTGTCGTCATAGATCCTGTCATTTTCATGTGCTTCAAGATCCAATAAATGAAGGTATTGAATAGTAGCGTCAATGTATCACTGTTCATCCCCTTGCTGTACTGGTCATTACCCAACTGATTTCTTCCTGCTAATATACATGTTGTTGTCTATGATAACCTGCTGCCTGTATGACTGATTTTCATGTGGTCTTATATATGAGCATTCAAAGAACACGTGATAATCTTTCTACTCCATTCCAACATAAGACACATGTCACTGATGTCAGAGTCCACAGCACCCAGGCTTTTACCTTTGAATAGGTCTTTGTACATCCACTAAGTGCCATCCAACTAATCTATTGGACTTTTGTGTGAAAACTCAGACAATTTTGCTACTAGAAGTTGGTACTTTTGTCTTCCTTAATACCGTAGTCACCAGAAAGTGAGACTACAATTTTGTGTGAAAACCAGACAATTCTTTTTGTTATTATTCTTTTTGATAACCATGGTGTTTCTTATCTTGTTCCATGTATAGAATTAAATTGTTTGTACTTTTTAATCATATATTGCATTGCTTAATTTTTTATCTTAATATTGTTAACAGGAATCTAGAGGTCGGAAGAGGAAGCCAGTTGATAACATCCATTCCAGATGCTCCAAGGTTGTCCACTTTTAGGTTTAAAGTTCCTAATCTGAAGTTTACAGGTTAACATATTTTGCTGGAATCCTGGTACTCTCTTTCCTTACTCTTTTTGATTATGTTGTCAAATTAACATATGCTTACATGTAGATTTTCTTTGCATAAATTGGGGGGATAGATATTATGATTTTCTTTGCATAAATAAACTTCCTTATTTTTGTCTTTGTTTGAGAACAGTGATTTTCATAAATGAGAATAACTTATTTTCAATGTCATAGGAAGTTTGAATATTTGATAATTTTATCAGAAGTGGCTATTGTAAGACTGTGATATATTTTCTTTAATAGATTTCATCCATGAAAGTGCTGACATAGAAAAATTATTCATGAAGGGTCACTATTGTAATTTCAAATTGAATGTAATTAACTTCCTACTGATCGAGTGGAATAAATGTGGAGACCTTAACCTAAGTGAGATTTGAGCCATTCTTTTCATTTGGAGAGTTTATACGTCACTCAGAGTCCTTTGGGGCTCACATTTTTTTTTCCAGCGTTTATCTGCTTTGTCGTTCATAGTCTCGTATTTTTATTTTGGTTGATCACGAGGATGGCATCAAGTGGGGAGATATAAACATAGATTTATATCTCCCCTGCATTTGTAGTGTGACAACATAGATTTATTTTGTGGTAATACGCCCTACTGTATGTTCTTCCTAACTCATATTTGAATAATGCAGGTTCATACTCACTCAATGGTTTGGATGATGAAAAATAGGATGTTGAAGAGGGGGGACAACCTGTGATACAGGTAGATGAAGTCGAAGAAAACATGTCTTCCGCCAGCACAAAAAAGAGACATGGTCCATCTGTGAAAAGACAACATGGGAAGAAGGCTCGGTTTATGGAAGATATGATGAATGGTATATTTGAAGGAGTTTATGAACGCCTTGATAAACTTATAGATACAGTACACCTTTTTAGCTTTGGAAAGCAATTGCGTCAAAGTGTGATGGAAGTTCAAGGTTTTAATGAAAGGTTTTTGAATGCGGCTTTTAGATATCTTATGAAAGATCGTACTGAAGCAGAAATTTTTGTCTTAACCAATGAGGAAGGAAAGAGGGACATTTTAAATGATTTGTGTATGATGATAAGGAACTAATGAGAGAACAAGAGCTTGTGGTGTAATTAGTATTGCGGGTCAATTATATTGTTACTTGTTTTGTGGTTAAAAACATAGTTCAATACTTTTGTTATAGTTTGTTCCGAGAAAATGATGATGGATGTACTAAAGATGATTATTGTTCGTTTGGTTCATATTTGAGAATGTGGTACGTTCTTTTGTTAAACCTTTATTAGAATTTGTTCCGAAAATGTATAATTAATGTACTTGGTATTGTTTTTAATATTTAGTAAAAAATTGCATAGTTGCTATTTACCAAGCACATGCAAAGTTTGCAAACTTTTATTTAGCAAATTTTTGCAGTGTATCACCAAGCACATGGAAACTTTTGGTAAATATTTATTTAGCAAAGCTTTGCTTATGCAAAAATCTTCGGAGACAAAACTTTGCATATGTAAAGTTTTCTCGGGCTACCAAGCAGGGCCTTCATTGCGAAACTTGTTCCTTATCTAAGCATGTTAGAACTTCTTACATTCCTCGCATGCGTCGATCACCTGCTATGTTTGATTTAATTCACTCTGATGTTTGGGGTCCCTCATCTGTTACTGCATTATCAGGCCATAGGTACTATGTTACATTTATTGATGATTACACTAGGTGCACTTGGGTTTATTTACTTCGACGAAAGTCGGATGTTCTTCCCTTGTTTACACAGTTTCTCCAACTTGTCAAAACTCAGTTTAATGTCGTGGTTAAAGCTCTTAGATCAGACAATGCTAAAGAATATGTGTCTAATGAGTTTGTCAGTCGTCTTAACCAACAAGGTGTCCTTCAACAACTCACTTGTCCTTACACACCTGAACAGAACGGTGTTGCTGAGAGAAAAAATAGGAGTCTTATGGGTGTTGTTCGTTGCTTGTTGAGGGGGATGCATGTCCCTCAGTCATATTGGCATTTTGTTGTTCTCACCGCTGCCTATCTTCTAAATCGCACTCCTAGTAGGATTCTTCATGGTCAAACCCCTCACCAGCTAGTCTACCCTAGTCGTGTTTTTTTTCCAATTATTCCTAGGGTGTTTGTTATGTTCATGATAAGAGTCCTTCCCGCACTAAACTTGATGACAAGTCCATTCGGTGTATTTTTGTTAGGTACTCTCCCATTTCTAAGGGATATCGATGTTATAACCCCTCTAGTTGTCGTGTTTATCATACTTTGGATGTTACTTTTGCTGAGCATATTGCTTTCTTTCAGCCTTCTATGACTGTGCAGGGAACTTTGTTACCATCGGAGGAGGAGTCTTCCGTTGTTTACTCTACCCCTATTTTTGATACTCCTCTGGTGGTCCCTACTTCCCCATCCATTCAGGTTCCTACTCTTAAACCCCTCCAAGTTTATACTCGTCGCTCCAAAGCTCATCCTTACACCCTGCCACCCGCTTCAGGTAACATTTCTAATCCTACTAGTGATACTCATGTTATTTCTGATGATATTCCTATTGTTTACACTAATGATCCTGATGTTGTGTCCACTGATGACTCCCCTGCTATTGTTCTTGAGCCCCGTTACCCCCTCCGGGTTCGAAATCCTCCGGATAAATTTGGTTTTTCCACTAATCATCCTATTGCTCAGTATGTTTCTTATCAGGGATTATCTTCTTGTTATCGGGCATATATGACTTCTACTTCCTCCATTCGAATTCCTCGAACAGTCGGTGAAGCTATGGCAGATCCTCATTGGATAACAGCTATGCAAGTTGAGATGGTTGCACTTGAACATAATCAGACTTGGGAGTTGGTTTCATTGCCCCCTCAGGCACGTAGCATTGGTTGCAAATGGGTCTTTAATGTGAAGTTCAACGCTAATGGTACAGTTGAACGATATAAGGCACGCCTTGTTGCGAAAGGTTTTACACAAGTTCCTGGCCGTGATTTTAGTGCTACATTTGCTCCTGTAGCGAAGTTGAACTCCGTTCGGCTTCTTATTTCCTTGGTTGCTTCATATAATTCGCCCCTTCATCAGTTAGATGTAAAAAATATTTTTCTTAATGGCGATCTTGATGAGGTTATTTATATGGATCCCCCGCCAGGCTTCCGTACTATGGGGGAGTATGCTGGGAAGGTTTGTCGTCTTCGTAAGTCCATGTATGGGCTTAAGCAGTCACCGCGTGCCTGGTTTTGTAGATTTTCAGCGGTTGTACTTCAACATGGATTTGTCCGTTGTCACTCTGATCATACGGTATTTGTCAGGAGTATCTCAGGGCATCGTATATATTTTCTTGTGTATGTGGATGATATTATTCTCACAGGAGATGATACTGCAGGCATAGTACAACTTAAGGAATCCCTCGGGAGAGCCTTTGAGGTTAAAGACCTAGGTCCTCTACGATACTTCTTGGGCATTGAGGTTGCTCGTAGCCCTAAGGGTATCTCTTTATCTCAAAGGAAGTATGTTCTGGATCTCTTGACTGATACACGGATGTTGGGTTGTCTGCCAGTTTCTACTCCTCTTGTTCCTAATAGTTGGTTAGTTGCCAATGTTGGAACACCATTATCAGATCCCTCAACTTACCAACGCCTTGTCGGACGCTTGATCTATTTGTCTAATACCAGACCTGACATAGCTTTTGCTGTGAGTAGAGTTAGTTAGTTTATGCACGCACCTTGCCAGTCTCACATGGATGCAGTTGATCATATTCTCATGTACCTAAAATCTTGCCCAGGCTTAGGTTTGTTCTATGCATCTGAACCACAGGGTCCCCTGGAGTGTTACACTGACTCTGATTATGGTCGCTCTAGTGACGGTCGTTCTACTACTGGTTTTTGTGCTTTTCGTGGGAATCATCTTATCTCCTGGAAGAGCAAAAAACAATCGGTTGTCTCTCGTTCATCCGCTGAGGCTGAGTATCGTGCTTTAGCATTGGGTACTTGTGAGATTATGTGGCTTCGTTCTATTCTTGGGGAGTTGGGCTTTCCACAGACTGGACCTTCTGTTCTTCATTGTGATAATAAATCTGCTATTCACTTAGCTTCAGATTCTGTCCTACATGAGAGGACTAAGAACATAGAGATTGATGTGCATTTCTTGAGAGAGAAGGTTCGTTCTGGTATTGTTTCTCCATCATTTGTTCGGAGTAAAGCTCATACTGCTGATACTCTCACAAAACCAATGAATTCTGTCAATCTTCAAATTTTTATTGCACCAGCTTGAGGGGGAGTATTGTAATATTAGTAATTCTACTCATATTGTACTGGGTCAGGCCCATCCCTTTATTTCTATTATAAATACAAGTTGGGTCTCACATTGAGATCATGCAAAATTGGTATGCTCTAAATAGCAACCTTCTTTACAAATTGCTCATAAGGTTAACATTCACTTGATGTTTTAAAACCAAATATGAAAAGTTGAAAATTAAAGTATGTTTTAGATCAAACAATTGAGAAAGTGCTTGTATGTTTTAGACTCAGGGCTCTCTAATACATACAGAAATGGACCAACTAGACAAATGTATCAGCCTCTCCATACAGCTTCTCTGTTTTCTACTCCCTAGAAATGGAATAACTATATTCCAGAAATTCGTGGAAAATAAATCAATGGAAGATTATAGATCAAACAAACCTTCCAAACAAGAATAGAAGACCACCCCTCAATATCAGCTTGATCCCAAGGGCGAACATAATCTGAGTTCTCATTGTCTTCATTTTGAAAGATCTTCACAACTTGCATCAATCGATGATTAACTTGCAGAAGAAAAGTGAAACCCAAGAGAACGCAAGGTGTGCTGCGATTCTTTTTGGTTGGATAGGATAGATGCTCTGCTCGAATCTGTGGATTGTAATAAAAAATAGGATATGTCACACAAGTTTAGATATTGAACTAGTTAAGAAGAGACAAAGAAAATGTTGGGGCAGTGGCAAACTGCTGAAGATTCAGAACTATCCCACACTTGTCTAACGGGCAAGATACTAATATGCTTTTGTGGAAAGGATTGCAAGACATTCGAACAGCACTTTGACTCTAATGATAGTCCCCATCCACCAGAAAAGCAGATACCTCACTTAAACCCATGTTGAATTGCAAGTACATGTCATTCTCCTCAGGTGATGTCAAATCATTTTCATCATGTTTGCATGAAAACATAAAAAAAATCCCATTTAGAATTAAGGAAGTGTACAAGGGACGCATAGATTAGATACGAGAATATGCTTATAATTGGAATGAAAGAATGGGTATCATAAAATAATCTGTGTGTGAAGTATCAGATTTCCTAAATCAAGTAGAAGTTTAATCCCATGGGAATTGTCCGGACAGAAGTTGGTAGGAATCTTTGGAGCCACAATATCAAAATTCAACAAAAACCTAGCAGCAAGGAGTACCACATTTTCTGAATATAATGTCTATTACCAAATCAAACAATAACGTTTCAAATCAAACTACTGTTGTCTTGTGAATCATCATCATTTCTCCAAAGGCTAACCATCTTTGAACAAAAATGTTTCAAATGATTAATAGAGGCCAATTCTTTGAACAAAGTACAAATCACCAATGCAATACAGAACAATGCTACATGGACCCTCCAAATGGCCGGTATAAATTCTGGACATCTCACAAGATTAAATTGTCGCATCAGGGATCCAGACTCCAGATTTTGTCAGTATTATGGCTCACTTACCGTACCATATAATGGCCCTATCTCAGGCTCTTCGATTACAAAGCAACATAGATAGCAATCTCTCCCATATATATATATATATATATATATATATATATATATATATATATATATATGAATATATATATATATATATATGAATATATAATACCAAGAAAAATATAGTATCAAAAAAAGTTGGGGAGTCCACCTCCCATGTCTGGTTAGGTGTGGGCCTAACCGAGTGTGCGACCCATGACACCCTTACCTAGTCCAAGAAGTCGTGGCAAAATTTTTATGCATGATTATACAATGTTTTAAACTACCCTCTTGAAACTGTATGCTACCCAATGATAATTTTAGGATGCAAGGAAAAATGATGATTGTTCCCAATTCTATGAGTGGGATGCGGAGACGATCAATCGTGTGTTTTCCTCTCTTCGAGCATCTTAGTCTGCTCTACAGTCTCCACTTGTTGAAATCAAGCTCAACCTGGGTTTGTCCTAATCAGATTATGGGTCTTCTTACTTGCTTGAAGCCAGGGCCATTCTCTTCATTATGTAACTAGATTTACAGTGCAATGGGCACCATTTAAAAAGTATTCAACTACATATGTAGACATTATATGTCTAATAACTAAAAAGAGAATCCTACATATGAGGACTAAAGTCTTGTAACAAGATAAGATTTCCTTTTTCTCTAATAATGTGTACATGACTGTATGAATAGGGCTTCTATTAAGAGGTAACCAGCGATATGTTAATATGAGGGAAAGATACAAGCATCAATGCTGAAGGATGAGATATATTGTATATGGTAAGATGTCATCAGGTGGTAAAATATACATCCTAATGTTTCATTGTTGTAATTTTTTTTAATTTAAGATCGCCTAGGTTCCTCTGTAATGTAGTAAAACCACTTACCAGTACATTGAGAATATACAGATTTCGACTAACAGGGGATAGATTATTAAGGGTAAATAAATTAATGTACTAGCTAAGAACCTCTGATGTAATACAATGCCCACCTTTGAGATGAGATGGAGCACCAGAACAAAGTTGATAGAAGATATGGTACGACCTTTCTCCTTTAGACAGGTGAGCCACTCTTGACTGCTCAAGCATTAAAGTTGGCACGATGTGTTAAACACGAAAAAACTAACAAAATTTCAGAAGAAATATGATACCTTCTCAAGCAGAACTATCCACAACGTTCAAGGTTAGGTTAAGGTGTGATATGCTGCACATAGAAATAAGTAAAATTAGTTACTATTCCAAAGCTAATAGTAGCAATAAAGAAGGTTATAAACCAATATAAAGTTTCAAACAAAAGACGCTTACGAGATTCAATCTGAGCTCCGCAAAGTTCACCGGTTGAGTTAAAATCAATTTCAAACAGCTTTCCTTATAACATAGAATGAGAATGTATGTTAGAAAAGAAAAAAAAATTGATCAAATTAAATGGTTGCAAACCAAAATTGAGAAGTGCATGATTTCAAACTTGTTTTATAAAGTCTCCAATAAAGGAGTCAATGAACTTCAGACAACATTACCCTATGACAAATTTTACGGATACGGGATGGATAAAAAAATATCTCAAAAAGTGGCTAGTATTGTGATACATGGACGTTTTTGCACTGCCAAATGCTTTCAGGATAAGATTAGCTTGAAGAACTTTGTGCTGCATCTCATTGTGACCTCCAAGGGAAGCCAAGTACTCTATAATTATGGTTTCAGGTCTTGTTTTTCCAGCTCCACTCTGCCCACTGTATAGAAGTTTGAATAGGATTATAAATAAGAATAATATTATACTTTCAAAACCTATGATGCAAGCTTTAAATTTATAAAAAGGTTAACTTCCTATTGAATGAAATTGAAAGTTTACTTATCTGAAAATGAACAAACTCTCTAGACCGATAATTACAAAAACAATATACGAGATCTGCAAGAAGTCGCGAACAGAGCATCAATTTTAAGTAAGAATTTACATCTCATTAATATGAACACAAAACTTGAACATACCATAAAATGATAGATTGATTTCCTTCACCTGCATGTTTTATGGGAAAATCACATCATTCAGAAGCAAGATGTGCTTAAAGCAACTTACAACAAGAAATTTCAATTATAACAAATATAATCAAATCCAAACCTTTCATCATATCATTAAAGGTAGACTCTGCTGTGGTATGAACAAGAGGATCCATGAGTTTCTTCACTCTTCAGGGTTCAGAATTCATTTTGGTGAAGGTTAACATTATTAAAGGGATTGATTGCAACCAAAACACGCCCTGCTTTAGTCAACACACAGGGAAATTACAACATAAGATGGCAAATCAGCCCCCAACTAGCATTTTGCTAGTCCTCAAGCAAAAAAGGGAAATAGATAAAGACTTAAAGAGGGGTTCAAATACAATTTTAACTAAACAAAAAGATGTGAAACTTTCACTAGTCACTCTCCATTGCACTTATCATGTGCAACGAGCCAACAAGGCCTTCAACCACTAGGTTACCCCTAGTACGACGAGATAGAGCCTCGTGAGGGTTTGCGGAAAATCTACCCATAAAATTCATGGTAAAGAGATAGTGATATACATTTTTCATCAAAGAAAACAATTTTTTTCAAATGTCATATTCGTGGGAACATTCTCCAATAACATCATCCATTAACCAATGCAAGAAACTATGATATATTTTAGAGAATAGAGATAATCCACTACTTATTCTGAAATAGAGTGTGTGTGTGCAATAGGTCACATAATGCAATTCTCTTATCCAAGTAAGGAATTCCTACATCACTTTTGGAAAATTCGCTTTGACCCAAAATCTCACCAGACATACACTCAAAAATAAACAATCAGAAAATGGGTTTATCATTTTACCTCGTATATGTGAGGATAAGAATATAAAAGGCAAACATCTCACATATAAAACAGAAGAACAATAATTTATTGAAATAGTCTCATGGAAGGAATGTTAATCACACTTGAGGATGTCGAGTCCTTCACCTTAGCGTCTTCTCATCTATTCTCCACTTCCTACCATGTCTTGCCTTAAATCTAATAGATATCCAATGGGTTGTAACTTGGCTTAGGTGGGGCTATGAAGAAAATGATACAAGGAGTTCAAAATTCTGGAATATTAGAGGCCATCATTAGTAGTCATAACAATATTCTTCACAACTTCCATTGAGAAATACACTTGAACTTTCTCCACTTATTTTCTTTTTTGATGAATCTTAGAAAGTCCATAATGCTTCGTTCTTTTTTTTCTTTCTTTGATGAAATACACTTGAACTTTCTTCACTTGTTGTATTCTTTGATGAAACCAAGAAAACCCATAATGCTTCATTCTATTCTTCTCTCCTAATTCTATTATCTTGTTTTTTTCTTCTTCTTCTTCTTTTTTTATTAGAAAGGGAAGAAAGAACTATATACTTTGATCTTCAAACTATAATTTTTTTTTTCTTTAACATCATATTTCCAGGTCAGAGAATCTAAATTCTTTGTTTCCTACATGTAATCAATCATCCCTAATATTCCAGAAAAATAGGTAATGGATTAAATAATATGGCTTGGGACTCCGAGATTAGAGTCAGGTCAGGATGATTGGGTTATTAAAATGGCTCATATCAAAGGCTCGTAGGGGTTTTCTAAGTGGATAATTAATAAATATAGGTGGGCTAAAAGGCTAATTGGCTCAATCTAAATCAATATCTATTTTCATTTTTAGGGCTTGACATGGTGATCTTCCATAAACCGAGCCTTCTTCCCATGTTTTCTTTTCACAGATGGACCATGTCTCTTTTTTGTGCTGGCTGAAGACATGTTTTCTTCGACTTCATCTACCTGTATCACAGGTTGTCCCCCCTCTTCAACATCCTATTTTTCATCATCCAAACCATTGAGTGAGTATGAACCTGCATTATTCAAATATGAGTTAGGAAGAACATACAGTAGGGCGTATTACCACAAAATAAATCTATGTTGTCACACTACAAATGCACCACTTCTTTTCAAGTGTTTTACCACAAATTTTAGTCTGCACCAGCAAGTTTTCATACTTAAGGGACACAAAAAGGAGATCCACAACAAGAACAAGCCAGCCTAAACATTGCAACTAAAGGAAAATGGAATCCAAGCAAAATATTGCAACTCTGCAAGCAGGATTTGACACAACATTTGCTGGGAAATTACGAGCAACAAAAGGAAAATGTAGGTGAAAAGTAGACTATGAGTTGCATTGTTGGTCTGGCAAATATTTCACGGAGAGGGGATAAAGTCTAAACTTGGACAAATGGGAGGGTTTATTCAAAACGTGGACAAAATAAGTGGGGGTTAAGTCAAAATTTCCCAAAATTGTTTTTAAAAAAAAAAAGAAAAGAAAAGAAGATATTACATCTCATGTCAATTTCTTAACTTGTGTCCTCTTTGTTCAAACTTTCCCAGTAACCACTAACCAGTACCATACTACCATACCAAAGACCTCGTTCTCATCACTAAATTCTCCACTGTGAAGCTTTTGTCATTTAAATATGCAAGTTTCTTGTTTTCCAGGTTGCCCATAGCACTGCATACGGCACCAGTTGCCACACCATTGATCCCCACCGATTAGATAAGCTTACTTTTGGCTGCATCTTCAAACATTCTTCAATGTTCTGCTTGTTGTGCGCAGCGGAAACTAATGCACAAATATGATGATTGAACTAATGTATGAAAGTAAAACGAAAAAGACAAAATAAACAAGCAACCACATACAAGACACAAGATATACGTGGTTCGGCAATATGCCTACGTCCACGAGGAGAAAGGATGATGCTTTTCTTATCTAGACAATTGTATAAGCCCTCACGAAGAAACTGAAGTCTTCTTCCTCACAAAGTTCTCTCAAACTCTCTAATGGCTTCTCACAATCTCTCTCTTAGAAAAGTTAAGGTTTTGTATCACTTCTATTTGGCTTTATAGTATAGCCTTACAATAGACCACGAATTTGGGCCCAAACAGGCCCATATTGCACATAAAACCCAACAATTCTCCACCTCGGCGAAATTCAATAAATCTAAGCCGACAAACACAAGTCACAAACTCCCACACATGTCCCGAAAGACCACCTCGGCTGCACCACTTCATGGTTGCCTACTTCTTCTAAGGGATCAAGCCATCGTAGTTCACTCCAAAATATACTATCCACTCAAAGGAAGAACATGGACCAAATCTAAGCAATGATAGAACTTAGTCCCTGAAACCACTTTAGTCAACATGTCAGCCGGATTATTGCTAGTATGAATCTTCTTCAATAAAATCTCACCCTCTTCAATAATGTCTCTGACAAAGTGATGTCGCACATCAATGTGCTTTGTACGAGCATGATAAACTGAGTTCTTTGCCAGATTTATGGTACTTTGATTGTCACAATGAACCATAAGCTGCTCTTGCACAATACCCAAGTTTTTCAACATACCTCGTAACCAAATGGCTTATTTAAAGGCTTCAGTCACAGCCATATATTCTGCTTCTGTCGAAGACAAAGCAACAAGAGATTGTAATGTAGACCGCCAACTAATAGGACACCTGCCAATGTAAAAACATATCCAGTAGTAGACCGACGTCTCTCTATTTGACCATCATAATCAGCGTCCACATAACCAACACAAAACTGATTCAAATCCCTTCCCTTCTGGAATAGTAAACCAACCTCCACACTACCTTGAATGTAGTGTAAGATCCATTTCACAGCTTCCCAATGTTTCTCACCAGGATTATGCATGTACCTACTTACAGTGCCAACTGTATGCCCAATGTCGGGCCTTGTACATACCATCGCATACATCAAGCTACCAACCGCACTTGCATATGGATAACGTGTCATGTAAGCACGTTCCCTATCAGAATTAGGAGACATGGAAGCATTCAAGTTAAAATCTTTTAAGAGGTATACTCACAGCTGTACCAATCTCATATTGGCTAAATCTCTGTAGCACCTTCTGTAGATAGGCCTTTTGAGATAACCACAATCTTCCATTGTCTCGTTCCCTCTGAATTTCCATGCCAAGTATCTTTCTCGCTTCACCAAGATCTTTCATCTCAAACTCCATAGACATAGTCTTTTTCAACTTATCTATCTCCACATTGCTTTTAGAGGCTATGAGCATGTCATCAACATATAAAACCAAATAGATAAAAGAACCATCACATACCTTGCGAAAATAGACACAAGGATCATATGGACTTCTTGTGTACCCTTGCCCTAGCATAAATCGAGTAAACCGCTTGTACCATTGCCTTGGAGATTGCTTCAACCCATACAGCGATTTCTTCAATTTACACACCAGTTTGTCATTACCCGCATCTTTATACCCACTCGGCTGAGTCATATAGATCTCCTCATCTAGCTCACCATGTAGAAAAGCAGTTTTCACATCAAGTTGAGCTAACTCCAAATCAAATTGTGCTACTAAGGCTAATAGGATGCGAATAGAGGAATGTTTAACAACTGGAGAAAAGATTTCATTATAATCAATTCCCTCCTTCTGAGCATAGCCTTTTGCCACCAATCTTGCTTTAAAGCGTACATTTTCACCAGGAGACCCATCTTTCTTAGTGTAAACTCATTTGCACCTGATTGCTTTCTTTCCCTTAGGCAACTCCATGAGTTCCCAAGTTTCATTCTTATGAAGAGATTTCATCTCCTCATCCATGGCCGTCTTCCACCTTTCATAATCACTACTCTGCAGTGCTTCACGAAAAGTTTTTGGAATACCCTCATCAACAACCGAAAGTGCATAAGCTACCATATCATCAGTAAGCCGTTTAGGAACACCGGCATTTCTCTTGGATAATCTAGATGCAATTGGACCCTCATCATTAGAGTCCACATGTACTGTATCATCAACCGTCTCATCATCAACCTCATTATCTGTCATGTCATCAGAATCTGTAACACTAGGAACCTCAATACTTGGAACCCTTACAGTAGACGTTTCCAAAGATACAGAACCACCTGGAACACGTGGAGATATTTCAGTCTCCACCCACTACGAAACCTCTTTGGCCTTGCTCTCCACCTGCTGAGAGCTCTTAGGCTTCAACATAGAAGCCTCATCGAATGTCACATCTCTGCTTAGAATAATTTTCTTCAATTCTGGATCCCATAGCTTATAACCTTTTACTCCACTCTGTAGACCCATAAATAAAGACTTCTTTGCACGAGGATCCAACTTACTCTCTCGGACATGATAGTAAGCTGGACACCCAAACACATGAAGAAAACAATAGTCTGAAGCAGGCTTACCAGACCAAACCTCCATAGGAGTTTTGCCATCAATCGCAGTCGAAGGCAACCTATTAATAAGGTGACAGGCATACACAATAGCCTCAGCCCAAAACACTTTGCCTAACCCAGCATTAGACAACATACACCGAACTCTCTCCAGTAAAGTTCGATTCATCCGTTCTGCCACCCCATTTTGCTGCGGTGTCTCTCTTACAGTGAAATGGCGTTCAATACCCTCATCCTGACATACTTGCAAGAATGGATCATTTTTGTACTCTCCTCCATTATCTGAGCGAAGTACCTTGATCTTTCTGCCAATTCGGGTCTCAACTAACTTCTTCCACTTTATGAAAATTTCTAGGACTTCATCCTTGCTCTTCATGGTGTACACCCACACACGCCTAGAAAAATCATCAACAAAAGACACAAAATAATGCTTACCTCGCCAAGATGCATTCTTGGTAGGCCCCCAGACATCCGTGTGAACATAATCAAGAGCTCCACTAGTATTATGGATAGTCGTGCCAAACTTTACTCTTGTCTGCTTGCTCAGAATACAATGCTCACAGAATTCTGTTTTACAGGCGATAACACCCTTTAACAACCCTTGCTTTATCAATCTTTGCAAGGATTTTTCACCAGTATGCGTCAACCGCATATGCCACAGCCGCGTAGTCTCTCTAGCAATCTTTGATGTAGCCTCAGACACGGCCACATCCCCAGTAACTGTACTACCTTGAAGGAAGTACAAGTTTCTTTGTCGAACACCCTTGAGTACAACTATTGCACCAGCCACAACCTTTAGAACGCCATGTTCAAGTACCACCTTGTAACCATTGGCTTCTAAAGTACCAACTGAGATAAGATTCTTCTTCATGTCAGGAACATACCTAACATTCTTCAGCTTCCTTATAATTCCATCAAACATCTTCAGACGAATGGTACCTATACCCATTATGTGACAGGGTTGATCATTCCCCATCACCACTACACTACTCTCTGCTTCTTAAAATCAGAAAACCATTCCCTTATAGGACATATATGATAAGAAGCAGCACAATCTAAGATCCATTCATTACCACTAGTGTAACAAACCATTGATGAAACGGATAAAGAATAATCAGAATCTACATCATCATCTTTAGTATCACATGCAACATTTACCTCAAAGTCTTTCTTCTTGTCCTTTGCCTTGGCTTTAGGACAATCTTTCTTCCAATGCCCTTTCTCATGACAAAAAAAACATTCATCATTTGCTAGAAATCGACCTCTCGACTTTGACCGAGATTTCCCTCTACCACCTTGGCCTTTCCTATCACTAGACCTTCTTCTTGTTACCAAGACCTCAGGTGTAGAGCCCTTGGACTCTTCCTTGTCCCTTTTCATACACGCATGAGTTAACAATGCTGCAGAAATCTCACCATACACCAATTTTTCTTTCCCATATATGAGTGTGATAGCCAAGTGTTCATATTCGTCAGGTAACGAATTTAAGAGACACACTGCCTTGCTTTCATCACTCACATCTGCTCCTAGATTCGCCAAGTCTGCAATTAGCTTGGTAAAATCATTAAGATGCTCCGCCATGAAAATACCTCTTCTCATATCTATTCGATAGAACTTTCGAAGTAGATAGTTTTTATTGTGGATAGTCTTTGTCATATACTTATCCTCCAATTTTCGTCACATCTCCTTTGCAAAAACATCATTCATCACAAGATATTTAACGTCTTGTGCCAAACACGATCTTATGATTCCACAAGCTCGTTTGTTCATCTTTTTCCAATCATTCTCTTCCACATCTTCTGGCTTATCCTCCAGAACATCTTCTAGGTCTTGTTGACATAGAGCATCCATTACCTCACACCTCCACATATCAAAGTTATTGGTGCCAGTAAACTTCTCTACATCAATTTTTGCTTGATGGTAAACCACTGACTTGGTTTCCCCCTTCGAACTCTTCGAACTCCCTTCTTTTGACATCTTTCACCAACTTTCAAACACTAAACAATCACCAAACGAATATGAAATTCACCCTGGAATTTCAACAAACACCTTCTAGACGCTCAAGTTCTAACCAAAGCTCACAAGAAAAATCCAAGATTGGATTTTTACCGAAATTGAGAAAACAAAACCGTCAACTTCAAAGAATTACTGGGAACAGAATACTTTGAAACAGAAAACGTACCATACACCGTTGGAAAGCCTGAAGACTCTTCTTTCCAACCCAAAAGACGGATCAACGTTTCGATATCCGAGAACAGAGTTATGGCCGTTTTACCACAGAGTATCGAATCTGGACAGATTCCTCAAAACCCTTTAACCAATGTTCTACAATCCCTCTTTAACCCAAGGAACTAACCTTCGGCTCTGATGCCACTTGTTGTGCGCAGCGGAAACTAATGCACAAATATGATGATTGAACTAATATATGAAAGTAAAACGAAAAAGACAAAATAAACAAGCAACCACATACAAGACACAAGATATACGTGGTTCGGCAATATGCCTACGTCCACGGGGAGAAAGGATGATGCTTTTCTTATCTAGACAATTGTACAAGCCCTCACGAAGAAACCGAAGTCTTCTTCCTCACAAAGTTCTCTCAAACTCTCTAATGGCTTCTCACAATCTCTCTCTTAAAAAAGTTAAGATTTTGTATCACTTCTATTTGGCTTTATAGTATAGCCTTACAATAGACCACGAATTTGGGCCCAAACAGGCCTATATTGCACATAAAACCCAACACTGCACCTCATTCCTCTTCATACTGTGGTCACCTGTAGTTCTGCCAAGCTAAAAATAAATGCAGAATAAGAAAGTAATACTCTGGTCACTTGTAATGTTCTAGAAGATCATAACAATTGAATTCTAATTGTAATAAAAGTAATTCTAATCCTAACTGTATTAGTAAAACACTAATCTAATTATAGAATAGGAAATTCTAATTATTAATATTAATTAAGACAAGACTTACTAATAATAGACACGGGGATAATTGTTTTTCATATAGTTAAATTATTATAATGACTTAATTATCCTTTACCATGATATCTAAATAAACATTATACAAGGTTATATTTGGAATAAAAGAGCTAGCATAAACTAAAGTTACTGTAATACCCCCAGATATTTTTGTAGAAAAAAATATTTATAGGGGTTTAAGGGTTCTTCTCTTCTCTTCAACAGAGAAACAGAGAGAGAGAGAGAGAGGGAGGGAGAGAGAGAGAGAAGCAAAGAGCAGTTTCCTCTAAACTCTCTCTCTGTAATAGCTAACCTTTTACTTTTCTCTGTAAATCCACCATGAAAAAGGGTAAACAAGGAAGACGAGCACAAGACAATCTACTATCCTCTATTAACATTAATGGAAAACAACAACAACAAAATCAACCACCTTTTTCATCTCAACAAAATACCCATTCTTCACCCAGAAATCCTCAGAAATCTAAAGTTAATGTCTCTATACCTCCAAAACCTGATGTGGGCTCTTCATATTCAAATACCCAAATAGAGGAAAAGGTAGAAGAAAAGGGTAAATCTATTAATACTATTAATCCCAAACAAGAGTTTCACTTTCATGAGGTAGTTAAGGATGTTGTCGATGTTTCAAGATTATTAGAAGAGTTAAGCTTAGTTGATGAAGAGTTTCAGTTGTCTGAAGAACAGCTTAATATCAATGATCAGTTGCAGGAATATGAGGTATTGAGTTTACTTTACTTGGATAAGTTGTTATGGAACTTCAATTTCTATTATTATTACTTGTATGTTTAGTTCTTGTGTTATTATTAGTATTGATTATGTTTGAATAAAGTGCATAGGGGTATATTGATGATTATGGGTAAGTGATGATCATTAGTTTATTAGGCAATTAGATTTATCTGAAATCAATTGAATTAAAAAAAAAAAAACTGTGCTTGGTTGCTCGCAAAACTCTTGCCAAAAAATTTATGTTTAAACTAAGGTAAATCCATGATCCCCATCGATTCAATTGAAGTATATGTGAATTTCTGTTGTTAGTACAAAAACTGCAGAATACATGCGATGTTGTCAATATTGCTTATTGGGTATCATAACATTGTACAAATTTAGTAAATATAAAACATGGAGTCACAAATTAAATACGTAGTTACCTCATGAATATTGATGTATAGGACATTGAAAATAGAAGTCCTTTAAAAGTGAGGACTACACGAGCATTCTGTTCCTGGCCCCTGTACTTGTTTATCTCCAATTATAGTTGTTCTACTTTGTATATAAGTGGTGATGGAAGAGGTACATTGAGACTTAAAGAACTATCACATGTAGATTTTTCATTTTAAATAATGTTTCCATCCAGAGCTTTGAAATCTCAGACTTCATAGTGGAAAACCAATGGGGCCCCTGACTCTGAAGATCTTCAAAGATGAAAATGTGCATTTCTCATTTCCACTCCACCACTGAGAGAGCTATATATATTCTTTGGATGGTGAGATAGTGAGCAGATTCAGTGTTTTAAATATGATGCAGATTATGTTTCTCAGATTGTGATGTTCCAAGATTTGACGATCGTCTGAAAGTTATTGGGATAAAGAACCCAACCCTCTTGTTGACTTTCCTCTATGATGCTTGGATTTTGGGTGCTCAGGATTTTTGTCCAGATTGTTAACCATATGCCCCTATACCATGTCCAATAGATCTTCTAAGGTTATGATGTCGCTGGCCAATATTTCGTGCCTAAATTTTGCGTAAGAAAAGAGTGTTAAGGTGAGGCGAAAAAACTAGAATAGCAAATGTGAATTGTTTATTTAGAGAAATTTAGGGAGCCCCATTGTGAGGTAGTGGGTTAAAATGAAGAAGCAATGGGAACAAAGTTACTAAAGGTGTGTGTTACCGTGAAAAAAAAGTGATGAGACCAAAGAGGCTAAAAACATGGGTCATCAAGCTGGGTATGGGCAGAGAAAGAGTAAGGGTGCATCGTCATGTCACATGCCAGGGAATGTTATTAAATAAAAAAATAAAGCAAGATCGTTGTGTGCGAGACTTGACTTTAATTAGTGGTAAGAGATGGTATTTTATGTGGAACTCATATAGTTCAGACTTCATAAACTTCTCTAACTTGTTTAGATTGTCAGACTTAAAATATTGTTAATGGTCTACATGTATGTATGATATTCACTCTTCTGATCTCCATGTTTTTATATTGTCAATTGTTCATAGTCATGGGACTTATCTCTTCTGACCTCCATTTTTTTTCTTTTCTTTTGAAGATTATGGCGATGGAAGCCATTTACGGAGACAACGTAACTATCCTTAGAAGAGAAGGAAGTCAGCGATCTTTTCAGGTTTTGTAAATATCATTCTTTAACACTATATGGATAATGGTCCATATATATGACCATCCAATATCTGTGTTTTGTTTCGCAGATCCATATACCTTTTGAAACTCCAGATGAACTTACTATATCCGCAAAGCTTTGTGTGTCTAATGTAAATGTTGTGTTGGAAGAGAAATCCACCAGCACTACAGCTACAGCTGACCTTTCAAATGAAATTTCATATAGTTTTGAAGTTCAGCATCTTCCACCTGTTGTGTTGACATGTTTATTACCCAAGTCATATCCCAGTCACCAGCCGCCATATTTCACTATCTCCATTCAGTGGTTGGATTCCTTGAGAATTTCCAAGCTTTGCCGCATGCTAGATTCGCTTTGGGCAAGTCAACCTAACCAGGAGGTTATACACCAATGGGCAGGATGGTTACACAGTTCTTCTCTTCCATATCTGGAGATTGATAAGGATATAATCCTTGGTCCTTATAACCTGCCAGTTACTGGAGACAGACGCGCTGTTTCAGGAAGTGTATCACCAGAGATTGATATACCATTACTGATGAAGTATAACGACGAGAAGTGCCATGAGGTTTTCCGAGAAAATCTGCATGAATGCTGCATCTGTTATAGTGAATATACAGGTCATCTATCCCTTTGCCTCATCACAAACAGTTAGAATAGAAATTTGAAAACAACACATTCGGTTTTACTAGCACATTCTCACATCCATGCACGTTTACAGTCACACATATCCTGATATCCACACGTGTATATATATATATAGATCAGAACATGTGCTTAATGTATCATTGTATGCATGTATAGTTGTATACTAATACTTTTATAGTACATAGAAGATACATCACAAAGCTCTTAAGGAATTTAGCTCTAATATCCATGCAAACCATGTTTTATGTGCTGCATGCATCCTGTTATGAACAGCTGGTTAGCTCTTACGTGCTTTTAAATCGTTCTTTACACTCTAACTTGATTTAACTCTACAGTTCTTAGATGATAATTCATCTTATTAGCTTAAAAAATGTAATGTATGTTAAAACTAATATCCCTTCTGCTTGGGTATAACTTAGGTTTCTGTTATATCGTGTTAGCTGTATGAGTATCTATTTATTTTATCTTAGGCCAAACAACTGCAGCTTATTTGCAAATGCAGTCTTCAGTGATGACATGCATTCTTTTTATATTCCAAACACTTGCTGCTTACAAGATCCTCGACATTTGTATAACTGAGATCTTGTAGCCATTTATGTTTACCTGTGTAACGTCTTGAGAGCATCTTCTTTATATAACAACACAGGTGTCATTTAATAATATATACATAGACGTGAAAGTTTTGGTTCATGGTTGCTAGAAAAAAATTTCATGATCTAATAGGAAGCACTTTGTGGCTTTTTAAAAAGATTACATTGGTACCATTATTAGTAAAAGACATTTTGATTTTAGTGGTCGAAGGATCTCTGTGTGGACTTATATTTGCAGGTTCATTGGATTTATATTTTCGTATGGAAATGGTTTTTAAAATGGGCAAGGGTTAGGTTCTTCAGTTCGTCGGAATTCAAAGTAATTATGTGGTCAAAGAAGATAAAACGAAACTCAATGAACAAATACATTTTTGTGGGTAGTTTATTACTTTGAAAAAAGGATATTAGCCCGACATGTAATGATAAGGAGGGGATAGTTACATACCATGATGCCAACCACTTGCAAGACAAGGGTACTCCCAGCTACCTTTTGACCAGTTACATAAAATAGAATATATCACACCATGTTTTTGTTAATGTAAAACTCATGCCATAGAGAGAAAATAACTTAGATGATTTCAGCAAGCATATAGGTACTATTATACTGTTACACGAAAGTTGCAATGTACAGCTTACATAGTATCCTATTGAATGCCATATTGCTTTATTGGATAGCTTATTTTGATACTTATTAAGGGTTTCAGCAAGCATATAGGTACTATTATACTGTTACACGAAAATTGCAATGTACAGCTTACATAGTATCCTATTGAATGCCATATTGTTTTATTGGATAGCTTATTTTGATACTTATTAAGGGTTTGGTAATTGTTAAAAAAATTTAGTACTTCAATCCCAGTCAGTAAAACCTACCTTGCTGTCTACTGAGCCTCGTAATAGTAAAATGTGAGCAACCTATATTATTTTACTCTGATTAGTTATTACTTCTTACTTTTATCAGGGACAGAGTTCATCAGACTTCCGTGCAAACATTTTTTCTGCAGAAAATGCATGGAGACTTATTCAAGCATTCATGTAAAGGAACGCACAGTTCACCAATTGCTATGTCCTGATTGTCGTGGGATGGTTCCTCCTGATATATTGAAACTCTTACTTGGAAATGAAGAATTTGAGCGGTGGGAATCACTATTGCTGCAGAAAACACTGGAGTCAATGTCTGATATAATCTATTGCCCTAGATGTGAGTCTATCTGCTTAGAGGATGGGGACCATCATGCGCAATGCCCACAGTGCTTCTTTAGTTTCTGTAGCATTTGCAGGCTGCGACGTCATGTAGGAATTGGCTGTGTGCCACCAGGGCTGACACTCGAAATTTTGATGGTAAAAACTCGCAGACATAATCTTTTTTTGTCCAATTGTTAGCTACTTTTTGTCATAATTAATGCATGATATGGTAGGTTGGGAATTTCGAATTAAATTGATTTCATTTGAATATTCGGTTGCACATGAAAGCATATAGCGTTCAACGGTAATCAAGTTCTGGTAATCAAGTTCTGGCCTAGGAGTCGGAACCTGTTTTCTTCTTTTCAGTGAAAGCATCGTTACATATATTTTTCCTTTCCTGTAGAAATCAGTTCGTTGTCCAAGTTGTCTAAAGAGAGATGTTTGCATTTGTTGGGGTTTGGAAGGGGTTATGAATGAGCTTAGTTTTTTTAGATCTAATGTGAGGCTTAAGATTGGTAGAGGGGATAGGGTGAGATTTTGGGAGGACGTGTGGGTAGGCGAGAGACCTTTTTGTAGAGACTTTGAGGATTTTTATGTGATGAGTAATGGTAAATTTGCTCTGTATCTGATTTTATTTATGTGGAAAATGGAGTTGCTTCTTGGTTTATTGACTTCAAACAGGTTTTTGATGATGGAAGATAGATTACTTAGGTGCTTTTGTTGGCTCAGATTGGGGAGCCTCCCACACCAAATGGTGCTTCTCGGTGAAGTCTTGGTATTCATATCTTATTCTTGCTTCCCCTTGTTGTTCCCCTCGTCTTCCTTATCCCAGTTTCCTTGGATGTATTGTTAGGGGGGACAAAGTGCCTCATAGAGCTGCTTTTCTTCACCTGATGTGCACTCTTAGGAAAAAGTTTACTATTACCCATAGGCGTAGGAAAATTAGTATCAACTCTTTCCCATTTTGTGTGGATGATGGGGAGTTAGCCATGTGTTTTTTAATTGTCAGTTTTCCATTGCCTTTTAAGGTTATTTCTTAGGTCAACAGCTATAGATTGGGTGGTTCCTGAGTCGGTTCATGATCTCCTTGTGATACAAACTAAGGTCTCCTACTTGGGCTAAGAAGAGGTTGTGAAGTATCTTTGCTTTTGTAATATTGTGGAGTATATGGTTGGAACTGAATCATAGACATTCTGGATCGAAACATTCTAGTCTTGATGCCAGAGGTTTACCCTTGTGGGTAGGTCTTTTTGTTGTTGCTTCTCCTTGTTCTTTTCTAGTCTTGACTCTTGATGCCAGAGCATTTTTCTTGCATTTCTTGTTCTTTTCTTGCTTTTGTTGGTTGGTTCATCCCTTTGATCCTCTTGTTCTATATGCTGCATTAATATATTGTTCGTTTACCACTCAAAAATCAAAGATGTTTGCATTTGTTCTAAACTTCTAACTATCTGCACACATCAACATGAGAAGTCGTCGAAAGTGACTAAAAATATCAATTGTGTGCTGAGTGAACTTTAGAAATTTCAGTACTTAAATACCCTCAGTTACATAGATTCTTCAATTTAATGTGAACTAACACTCTCTTCTCAGTATTTAATTACATGCACATTTATTGTTCATATGCTTGTGCACTTTGAACATGGGCCAAAATTAATCTAAATATGTGTTTATTAATGGTTATGCTTATTAACACTTCAAGTATTCATAATCGCTGTTAGATCATAAATTTAGGTCATTCCTTCTTGGTTTGTAAGGTGATGGCAGCATTGCCATCCTAACTGTTGATTGGCACCGTCTATGTTGTCTCTACAGACCTCATATTTCGTGTTTTCCTGCAGGAACGGCAGAGTTCATCTCAACTCAGTGAAGACCAAAAACGTAGAGAGCTAGATAAAATTAACGAAATTATTAGCATCAACATGATACTTCTCGATTCTAGGCAATGCCCATTCTGCAAAACAGCGGTTTTCCGAACTGCAGGTTGCAACAAGATAATATGCAAATGTGGGAAGTTCTTTTGCTATCAGTGTGGTGAGGCCATTACAGATAGTGGTCACTTCAGGTCGCTTCTCAGTTGCAAACTTTAAGATATCCAAATGATAATTTTCGCTGATTTATAATATCTTATACTGTTACAGTTAATTTGTATACTTATGATTTTTTTTTTTTTTGAACTATTGAAGACGAGGATGTCGTCTATTTCCGCGTGAAGCAATTTACACGAGGGAACAAGAACGCCAGCCAGTGGGTGCGATAGAGATTGAACACCCATGTCCAATTTGTAGGCAAACAAATGTGAAGGTAAATAATTATCATAGTTGATTTATTCTCTTATTTATCATCATTTGGAGACCCATGTCCAATTTGTAGGCAAATGAACACCCATTACCATTTTTTTTTAACTTGGCACAACAATACTAAGATTTTGTTATGAACCTCTGTGAATGTTGAAATCTTTGAGCAATGCAGGTAGTCGATGAATGTTGTTGTTACTGCCTAGTGAATTTTACCTTTTATTACTTCTTTTTCTATTACCTCAACAAACACAAGGTTGCAGTATAGTTACATAATAATAATAATAATAATAATAATAACAACCCAATGGATAGTGTTACAGTATGTGGTTGATCTGCATCTAAACCGTTCTAAATGTGTAAAAAGGTTGTTTTTTAAATGGATTCTCCAAACTCTGATTCCGGGCAAGTATAAATTGCTCTGGTATCCATTTTCAACCTTACTAATTTTAAAACCCAAAAGCACAACTGTATCTGAGGATCAGATGAAGCAATAATTTACTCCACATGCTCATAATTAAAAGGCAGTGAAAGGATTGGTGGAATTTAATGGGTCACACAAAAAGATAGCATGGTTTAGGTGAGAAAGGTTGGTCTAGATTAAGTGGTTTAGAAAATGTGTAAAGGTTAAAGAAGGCCAAGTATAAGAATTCTTTCCATATAACCTCACATTAATATGTAAGATCAACACATATTCTCTTATTGTAAGTTTTATAATCAAATGGCTTCAATTAATACTAATACCATAGGTTACTGACAGAATGGAAAAGAAGTTAGGTAATTCAAATGCAGGTTTATTCTTCTCATTTGTAGAAGACCAATTTTTGTTTTTTAGACTTTGGTTGGTATAATCTTGATTATTTAATTGATTTTATAAATTTTATCATTTATTTCAGTAACTAATTTGTGTTATGTATTTGGGGAAAAAAATTTCAGGATACAAACGATAACCACATCTTATGCCAGACCTGTCAGAATCACTATTGTTACTTATGTCATAGGAGTGTTCGCGACAGCTTCCAACATTTTGGACCGAGTGGCTGCCAACGGTTCACAATAGGGTAATGGCAGTTCAAAACTGGATCCATATAAAAGATATCATTCAGCTTGAAGCCTCTCTAACTCAAGTGAAGTCATTACACGTGAAACAGAAAGTCAGATTTAGCGTCTCGAGTGTTGGAAGTGTTGTTGTAACAGTGTGTTCTGACGTAGGATACAAGCTTTATGGCATAGAAGTTCAGGAAATTGTAGCTCAGATTTTGCTCATAGATGATGATTTCTTTTGCTCATAGAATTATTATCATTTCTTACGACATGTAAATCAGATTATATAACTGTGATCAATCTAGAAACTTGGGAATTGTTTGAAGTTGTATCCCGCATAAGACATTAGATTGAACACTTGCTCCTACTCATTATCTTCAGGGTACTCTAGTTGCATATTTTAACATTGCATTGGTACCTCAACTGTTTTGTGTGCTGTATCTTTGCTCCTTGGTTTCATGTGTGGTGTCATTGTGTACTGTTTTGTTCTACATTTAGGAAGTGGCAAATCTACTCCTAGAAGGAGTTTTTAACGTTTTTTTGCTGCAGTTGTGCTTGAACAGTTGAACAGGTGCCCTGAAGTATTTTCTTCGATTTGTGTAGTATAGATAATCGTCTCAGAGGGCCCTTGGGCACCTCGGTTCCAAAATTTTACGTTCTTAATGATTTTCTTTGAGTGTATAGACAATTTATTATTGCTATGAATTTAGGAGCATTGAGGATTGGCTTCAGGCTGGAGACTGGAGTAGTGAAATTTTGAAACATTGGATACAGATATGGACATACAGTATAGGAAATTTCATGCAGTTCTATTTGTGGTCATTTTGAAAATTGAATTTTGTTTTCCCTCATGGTTGAAAGCCTGAAACAATACCATAATAATAACTAACATTGGATGGATAGGATAGGGACCCTTAAAAGGAGGATGTGATGTGGCTCTGGGTGCTGAAAAACTGGTGCATCTCAGTTGCCTAAAACTATTGAAATATATTTTTTCCTTCGTCTCAATTAAGAAAAAAAAACATCTTCTCAAATCTCAACTGCTGCTTTCAAAATCTTGATATTTTAGTGATAATTATTTTACATATCATGAAATTAAATTTCAAGTTTGCAAAAACCTTAAAGAGTATTGTTTGTATTTTAGTGCTTACAAGCATAGTTCAAAAATTTGAGGAATTATACAAAGTTAGAGACAAGCGCGCTACAAATTTAAACTAACTGCGCTGAATTAAAAATAAAGTAATGAAAATGGGTGCGCATTGCTTGCTTATCAGTTAATCATCCTCATCATCACTTATAATCAGCAATTTGACAAATATTAACATGTCTACTATTAATTCACTAGTACGTGCTACTAGTTTTGTTATGAAATTGTCCACTCTACATTCTACACCACAAATATTTTTTTCTTGGTCCGGGCCGCCGGATGATCAGCTGCATGATAGAGTTTCAGTTATTCAATGGATCTATAATAAAATGCCTTGTTCTTGGCCCCACAAGTTCCTTATTTTGATTAGTGAGATGGCATCAATCAAGGAGATCGTTTGTTACGTGAAACAAGCTCAAGCTCTGGTTATGTATGTGTTTCCCATGCATACATACACATTTGTAGGTAATGAGGGAGAGAGAGAGCTCTGATCTGAAAGTGATCGATAATTCATTAACAGCTGCATTATTATTATTATTCTCGATCAATAAAACTAGAATAACAAGAGATGATGAATTACGATAAATTAATGAAGGATTCACGGCATGAGGGAGGAGGAGGAGGAGGAGGACCTTCTAGTTTTGGAGTTCAGACCAATGCTTTTTTCAGGAAGAGCCTTACTCTCCAGAAACGTCATTTCAAAGCCAACTGTGGCCTTCTTTTTATTCCAATTTTGATCTTTCTTTTCCTTGGTATTTATAATATTAAGTTAAATATTAAACCATTAACCATGTTTCCCACTTGCAACTGCACTTGTATTTATCCCACAGAAGCAGCTGGCAGTGGTGGTGGTTCTTGTAAGACTGTGTGCACACATAAAGACCCAAAGATACAAGTTGCTTGTCCCCAATACGAAGGACAATTAATACCTCCTCTATTACGTCTTCCAGAACCTACTAGATATGCGGTAAGAACAGATCCTTTAAAGTTTCCAGGTTTGCCAAATGATTCTTGTAGAAAAAGTAAAGAAATTCCCTGCCCTGTAACTGTACTAATAACGGGAGCTAATCGTTCTCTTGCAAAAGGCTTGGCAGCAAATTTCTTTCCCAAGGAAGTCTTTCTGAATTCATCAAGCAAAACTGATCCAGAGAATTTGGATTTTTCCACACTTATCCTGGGGTCTTACAGTTGGATGAATGATGTTAACTTAAGCCCAACTGATTATTCATACATCATTCAATCTCAATGTCTTCCACAAAACATTACTGATGAAAAGCAGATGATGTCACCGCTAAACTCTACATCAAAAGAAGAGATGACGTCACCAGCCACACCACGCTCTCAGCGACCTGCAGAACTGCCCATGTGTCTGCGGGGCATATGTGTATGGCGGAAAAGTTCATCACTGATTAATGAGGAACTTTTTAAGGGCTACAAAGATGGAAATCAGATTGCTGCAGCTTATGATTTTTCAAATTCTGACGAGAACAACTTCAATGTGAGTATATGGTACAATTCGAGTTATGCTCAGTCTAGTGAAGAAGGGTCCCCCAAGAAGGAATTTCCAAGGCGTGTTACACGCTTATCGAATGTGGTATCCAATGCTTATCTTAAGTTTTTCAAAGGGGCTGGAGTAAAGTCAGAATTCCAATTTATCCAAGAAATGCCTATACCTGCATTACCGGTACCTTTGAGTGATGAAAGTGGAGAAGATTATAAACTGCAAATGACTATACAAGCGGGTACCATGTACCTTTACATGTGGATGATTATGAATCTTTTCCCAGTCATATTGACGTCTATGGTGTATGAGAAGCAAGAAAAATTAAGAATCATGATGAAAATGCATGGGCTTAGTGATACTTCTTATTGGGCTGTATCATACGGTTATTATTTCATTCTCTCTTTTAGTTACGTGTTGTGTATTATGGTATGCGGCACCATCTCAAGATTGGAAATATTCACCAAGAATGATTATAGCATACAGACACTATTCTATTTCATTTACATCAATCTACAAATTGCAACAGCCTTCTTGTTGTCAACTATACTCTCCCAGACAAAGACGGCTGCAATGTTTGGGTTCCTATGTGTTATTGGATCACTGATATCAGGTGTATTGATTTTCATCTCAAATTTAGAGGACGAAACCGTTCCAAGACGAAATATTTTTCTAATGGAGTTGTTCGTCCCTTTCTTTTCATTATTGCGTGGGTTGTACGACTTAAGGGATTCTGCCTTACAAGAAGTTGGAATGAGGTGGAAGGATATGGATGATAGGTTGAATGGGATGAAAGAAATCCTAATCCTGATGTGCGCAGAATGGTGTGTTTTTCTTATCTTAACCTACTATTTAGATCAAGTTGCATCAACAGGAAGTGGTGTCAAAAAACACCCATTATTTTTCTTGCAGATATTCCAGAAGCAGAGACCATATATGGAGACACAAGGATCAAAAGTATCAGTTGAAATGGAGAATAAACCTGATATTTTAAAAGAGCGGAAGAAAGTCGAACAATTACTACTCAATCCTAGTACAAGCTATACTGTTGTATGTGACAATCTCGAAAAGGTATATCCTGGAATGGATGGCAACCCTGACAAGTACGCAGTTAGAGGGTTTTCTCTTGCTTTACCTCATGGAGAGTGCTTTGGTATGCTTGGTCCTAATGGTGCTGGAAAAACCTCTTCAATAAGTATGATGATTGGGCAAACATCACCATCCTCAGGCACAGCATATATTCAAGATTTGGACATAAGAACTGACATGGACAAAATATATACCAATATGGGAGTATGCCCTCAGCATGACCTGCTCTGGGAAGCACTGACAGGGAGGGAGCATCTACTTTTCTATGGAAGACTGAAAAACCTTAACGAAGCTTTCCTAATTCAAGCAGTGAAAGAATCTTTAAGAAGTTTCAATCTGCATGGGGTGGGAGATAAACAAGTTAAGCAGTATAGTGGAGGTATGAAAAGGAGGCTTAGTGTCGCTATTTCGCTGATTGGGAATCCCAGAGTTGTCTATATGGATGAACCTAGTACTGGATTAGATCCAGCTTCAAGGAACCTTTTGTGGAATGTTGTGAAGCGCGCAAAGAAGAACCGTGCAATTATTCTGACCACACATTCAATGGAAGAGGCCGAAGCACTATGCGACCGATTGGGAGTCTTTGTTGATGGAAGGTTTCAGTGCATTGGAAATCCAAAAGAGCTTAAAGCTAGATATGGAGGATATTATGTACTTGCAATAACAACATCTTCAGCCGAGGAAAAAGAGGTCGAGAACTTTGTTCATCAGCTTTCTCCCAAAGCAAACAAAACATATCATTTATCTGGAACCCAGAAGTTTGAACTGCCAAAAGAAGATGTCAGAATAGCAGAGGTCTTCCAAGCAGTTGAAAATGCAAAGAAAAGGATTCCTATTCAAGCATGGGGTATATCTGATATCACCTTGGAAGATGTCTTTATCAAGGTTGCTCAGGGAGCATAACCTAACTAACTTAATTTATGTGTGAGATCACTGGGCTTGAGTTTTTGCTAGAATTCATGTATGTAGTTATTGTTTTTAATTACCCTTTAAGATTGTTAGATATTTGGCTCAACCAAGTGCTTTATTTATTAGCTGGATTCTTAATTATTTGCTTTTCATAAACAAGCTAGGTTTGTGAATGTAGTAAGAACTAAGGGCATTGGATTTACAAGCTCCACCACAGATTTTACAAGTTTTAGCCGTACAGTACTACAGTTTACACCTTTCTATTATACCAAAAAAAAATCTAACTGTGTTTCCTCTTGTATGTGGTTCATGTGGTCTCAATCATATTGACACCCGTGTCTTTACAAAGAGTTAACCGAAAAATTAAAAACACCCCTAATAAACTTATTTACACCACTAAGAGCTACTAAACTAAAATTTTAATAATAATTTTTAATTTTTAATTTTTTGGTTTCTCTCGTTTTTTTTTGTTTGTTTGTTTCAAACAAATCTCTTCTTCTCTCATCTCCTTCGTCTTCTCCACAAAACAAAACAAAAAAAAAAAAAAAAAAAAAAACTCACTTCCACCATGTGTGTTTCTTTAGTATTTGGTTTTTAATATTTTATTTATTTATTCTATTCTTTGCGACCATAGAAAAGTCGTTGCAAGAGGCAACAAAATCGTCGAATAGAGATCCGGCCCTTTGAGAAAGTTGCATTAGGTTGACAATTAGTCCTTTTGAGAGAGATATGTGATGGATTGGAATGAGAGAGTTCACATAAATCATTGAACAGAAATCCATTGGAAAGGGAGATAAAGGATATTTGCGTATCTCTTATCACAGTTAGTGCTTTTAATTAATTTTAATTCAAAAAAAACTAATAATAATAATAATTTTGTGATAGGATAGACTTAATTTTTTGGACAAAGTGGGGTGTCAACATGATTTCCCAAACTAACTATATTAGAGATGAGTTGACTGAGGATCTAATCAATGGTAGATCACATATTTATTTAAGTATAATGAATTACAAATCCAAAGACTAGTGGGGGTGACTCAATCCAAAAACTATGTTCTGTCACTGTATTAACCTATTTCTAGATTAATGCACTGCTGGGTCAGGTCGCTAGGGAGATTTGACCAAATGGGGATGTTTGAGATCGGGGTGGCTGCACCTCGTTGAGATCGAGATTGCCTACGTACTCTAGCTCGGGGGAATTGAACTTAGAGATCAAGCCATCGTAGTTCTGTTTATATAGAAGATAGAAGGGCGTGGATCGTGGATCTTGCAGATTCTCCGCCATCATAATGAGGATTAAATGAGTAACGCGCGCGGATCATCCCTGTGAATTAATTGTGTAACTGATGAGAATATTCTGTGCATTGAATGAGAACACGTGTGTACGGCAGGTCGCTGCTCGTTGTATGATCGGGTCGCTGTGAACGAGCTACTAGGATGTCAGGGCTGTAGCGACCTGGTAACTGGATGACTGTGCCACGTGGCTGTTTTTGATTGGCTGGAGTATGTAGTACCCCTACATAAGCCCCCTCTTTTTAGGTCGGCTGGTGAAGGCGGGCTGAAAAGACTTAATGCACCATTCGATGTTGATATGATGTTCACTTTTTGAATTTGGTGACGTGGCAGTCATGCAGCGCTGTTTGTGGTAATCATGGCGCTATTACGAGGAAGTGGAGGAGTTTCCTTGGACAGTTAGCCGTGTAGTTATGGCAACTGACGCACGTATTGCTTGATTGAATATCTGTTTTGCACGTGGACTGATCCAACGGTGGATACGAACCGTTTTGTGAGTGGAGAATAACTGCATTGCATATTGATCCTTTGGTCGATCTCAGCCGTTCGTCTGTTTTGAATCGATGGATGGAAATGCTTGAGCTACAGTATATAAACTGTAGTTACCTTGAGAAGGGTTTGCCTATCTTGCCTTTATTTGAATTGCTGCCGCTTTTGCCTTGCGATCTGATGAACTTTGAGAGCTCGTGAGGTTTGTTTTCTTTTCCTTGATTGTTTACTTTCTTTTGTTTTCTTCTTCTGTTGTCGTCTGTATTGCTTGAGAGTAATGTCTGAGGGTAGTGATTCGCAAAATGATCACTTGAGTGATGGTGGGGTTGAGGAGTATGAGTCTGAGAATACTCATTCTGACCCTCCGTCTCCCGTTCTTGATGATGAGGTAGATAGCCCCCAGAGTAGTGGTTCTCATGGGGCAGACTCTTCAGATGATGAATTGGTGGAGGGAGACGGCGGTGTAATGTGTAGGGTTGTAAATATGAATTACGTAAACAGGCACATCGTAGTTAGGAAAATGTATGGGTTTAGGTCGATTAGGCATTTGGAGATTAGATTTCTAGGAGACCGTTTACTATCCCCTGATTACCGACCTAATAACCCTTTCTCAACTGTCTTTACTCTGCCCCAATTCCGTGCTGGGTTGAGGTTGCCATTGTCTCGATTGGTGGTCGACCTGTTGAATGCCATTAGGCGAGCCCCCTGTCAGATGAATGGTAATTTCTGGCGGAACATGAGGGTAATTGACGACCTCAACAAGTTGCACAGGTGGAACGTTTCAGTGGAAGATGTATTGAACCACTTTAGCTTTAAACGGTCGTCGAAGGTTGAACTCTCGGGCTATAACATGCAAGTTAGGCCAGACCGTTTGCCATTAATCTATCCAGTAAGTAGCGAGCCATGGTGGAAAGATCCCATGCTGATTACTGGGTCGATTGTTGAAGGCGATATTCAGTTGCGTCATACGATTAGGCATGACGCTCGTAAGTTTGTTGTCTGTAGTACTAGGATTGTTGATTTGTCTTCCTGTTTCTGAACTTGACGTCTTTTTATTTTTTGTTGCAGCGATCCGGGACGATCATTTGAGAAAAAACGATCTGAAATCTGCTTTGAACTGCCTTGGTAAGTTGAGCGACAAGCGGAAGATCTCGTTTCTTCCCCACCTAAAGGAGCATTTTATTCCTAAAGGTGGTCCAAAAACTGTTTGGGAGGAGCTCGAGAGGAGGAAAGCTTTGAAGAAAGCATACATGTCTGCTGTTCACAAAGCTGGAGGTGGGCGATCTGGTAGTGGTTCGCGAGCTGATGACAGTGAACGGGCTAGTGGTGGCTCGAGGCAAGGAGAGAGAGAGCGTTCTGTTGGTGCTCCTAGGAGGTCGGAAAAGGGGCGACCTGTTGAGAAGGAGCGACCTCTGTTGCAGGAACGATCTGTGGAGAGAGAGCTTCCTGTGGAAAGGGAGCGTTCTGTTGGTAGTTCTCGCCAGGTTGAAGCAATGGCGAGCCCCCCAGTCTCCGGTCCTCCCGCCTTACTTCCTAAGGTAGGTGCCTTGGCTGGGAAGAAGAGGTCCTTCACAGGGAACCTTAAGCTGATGGAAATCCCAGCTATGCCAGCTCCTGTTTCTTCAATGCCTTTGACATCTCCTGGGATGTCGACTTTGTCCAGGAAGACTGCTCCTCGGCCTTTGCATAAAGGCAAAGGTACTTTGTCTGAATTCCGCCCCGGGCCATTTGATTATTTGGATGGTCAAGGAGAGAAGCATGTCGTTTACGATAACCACAGTGCTATCGATGACCCTTGTGTTGCCCGGGCTGTGAATGAGGGTATCGTCCTGGACGCTGATGCCCGAGCAGTGAAGTCACAGCCTTTGTTGGTGACCTGCTCAAAGATAAATGCGGCGCTGTCTTTGGTGAGTGTGATCATAACTCGTATTGGTCTTGCTTATGCTTTGACATTCGGTCTAAATTCTGTTGTTGGCTGTAGCTCAATGCCAGCTTCCAGGAGGTGCGTCTGGTTGCTGAGATTGGTGCTTAAGCTGAAATTGAGTTGAAGGCGCTCAACGAGAAGCTCGAGCAGGCGAAGAACATTGCTGTCGTTGCTGAGTGTAAGGTTAAGGACAGGGATGCCCAGCTCGCAGCTCTGAAGGAGACGGTGGAGCAGTTAAAGGAACGCAATGCTGCTTCTCAATCTTCTGTTGAGTACTGGCAGAGGGTATGTCAGGAGAATGAAGCGGCGTGGAAGGCCTACTGTGAGCAGCTGCAGAAAGCTTTGATGGGGTCGCCCGAAGGAGAGGAGACGCGAGGTGGTGTTGGAGATACTTCGGCGCCAGCTCAGGACACCTCGATGGGCCCTATTGACCAGGTCGCTGGAGCCCTTATTGAAGTTGACGCTTCAGGCGACCAGTCTGTGCAGCAATGAGCTAGCCTTGGTTTCCCTTTCTTGTATTCGGTAACCTTGTTTTCCCTTTCTTGTATTGGGCAACCTTGTGCAAAGTTTGCTTCTTGCACTCCTTGTTGTTGCAGTATGTCTTCTAGAGCTTATTCTTGAGAGCCCCCTTGTAACTTTGAGAGCTTGAGTGGAGAACTCCTTGTCTTTTGTATTTGGCATCAGTAATCAGTTTTTACTTTGATGACTTTGTATGGATTCCTTTTGACCAGCTAGTTTCCAGGAAGTCCTGGTAGCTCGTTCAGAAGGCAGGTAGACGAGATGAATGGCTGCAAGCAGGACGTACTGAAACAGTTCCTCTTGTATGCCTTGATTATATTGTGGTTATACCTGTAATTGTTAAAAATCTCATAAAGTAAAAAGTTAATTCAACGATTTACCTTGCATTATTGCTCATGTCGTTTTGTCTGCTTGAATGGACTTGCAAACAATAAGTGACATTTGCTTGACCTGAATGTGGGTTGAGGTCGCATTCAACATAATTGTGCTTAGGTCGTGGGAAGAGAGTGACCAATGCACCAAGTTAAGTTGCTAGTGATTTAACTTAACAAACTTTTAAATTATCAAAGGGACTAGAGTTTTGATAATTTGTAGGTCGAGGGATTGGACCTTTAGTAGCCATTCATGTTTGAGCAGAGATGAAGGCAAAATTCGATTTATACATTGAAATGCAATGAATGGATGCTTACATTTCATTGATAAAATTTCTTTAAGTGAAAAGCATTCCACGGGTTCTTAACGATCTCCCCTTCTGGTGTTTGAAGACGATAAGAACCGTTGCTCTGGACCTTTGAGATAATGTAAGGACCTTCCCAATTGGCGTTCAGTTTGCCAATCATGTCCTTTCTTTTATTGTGGAACATTTTCCTTAAGACTAGTTCCCCTGGCTGGAAAGTTCTTAGTCGGACGCCTTTGTTGTAAGCTCGTTTGAGTCTCTGTTGGTATTGCTCGAGCTTTATAGTGGCGTGGTTACGTCGTTCTTCGAGGAGGTCGACTCCAAACGACCAAGCTTGATTGTTGAGCTCAGTGTCGACCAGAAGTGATTTGGTCGTTCCAAATGTTAGCTCGGTGGGAATAACTGCTTCAACTCCGTAGCATAGGCTGAAAGGTGACATCCCAGTGGACGTACGAGGAGTTAATCTGTAGGCCCACAGGATGTTTTCCAATTGCTGTGGCCATTGATCATGCTGGTCTTCGAGCTTCTTCTTCATATTGTTTAGAATCTGTCGATTTGCAGCTTCGACCTGGCCGTTGGCTTGCGGATATCTAGGAGTTGACCTTGAATGCTCGATTTTCCACAGGTCGTAGAATTTTTTTATATTCTTGCCAACGAACTGAGTGCCATTGTCTGTGACTACCCGTTTTGGTAGTCCGAACCTTGTGATGATATTTTCCCACATAAACCTTTGGACATCTGCCTGTGTTACGTTGGTTAATGCAACAGCTTCCACCCATTTAGTGAAATAATCGACGGCTACTAGAACGAACCTCTTCTCAGACTTCTTTTCTTTTATCAGGGGCCCCATGATGTCGAGCCCCCACATGTGGAATGGCCACGGTGCAGTGATGTTAATGAGATCATTCGGATGCTGGTGTTGCTTATCGGCGAATCGCTGGCATTCTTTGCACTTCAAAACAAATTTCTTTGCGTCTTCCTTCATTCTTGGCCAGAAGTATCCCTGAGAGATCGCTTTATGGGCTAAGGTACGCCCACCGGAATGGTTTCCACATTCACCTTCATGGATTTCTTGAAATATCATCTGACCTTGATTTGGGATCAAGCATCGTAATAACAATCCAGTTGCTGATTTCCTGAAAAGTTTTCCCTAATGGATTTTGTACATTGTGACTTTATGCAGCAATCGACTGGCTTCCTTTTTGTCGGATGGCAGGACACCAGTTTGAAGATAAATCATGAAAGGCTCCATCCAAGTCCCTTGGATGTCTGCTGGAGTTGTCTCTAGTAAATCAGAGATTTGATGAACATCCTCCTCCTTGAAGAGATATGCGGGCTGTGGGTTGACTGCTATAGTTAGGGCCCGCGGTCTGTCTGACTCGATCTTTGATGTTAGAAATGCCAGTGAATCAGCATGTCTGTTGTCATCTCTGGGTATGTGTTCAATTGTGAAATAGCTGAGCCTGCTGATGAGCTCCTTTGCTTTGCTAGCATACCTGATGAGGTTGACCCCATTGATCTGGTAATTGTTAGTAATCTGATTGACTACCAACTGTGAATCGCTGTATACCTTGAGACGAACTGCTTGTAAGTCGATGGCCATTTTCAGGCCTTGTATGAGTGCTTCGTATTCGGCCTCGTTGTTTGAGGTCGAAAAGTCCAGGCGAGTTGCTCTTTCGAGCTGTGACCCTTCAGGAGAGATTAGCACACTACCTATTCCACTTCCATTGGAGTTGTGGGAACCATCTACATACAGCTGCCAAGTATCTGGGGGGTTGTCTTGGACTTGCCTTGTTTCAGGTTCTGGTTCCCAATTGACATCCTCTGCTGGATAGTCTACCCAAAAGTCTGCGACGACCTGGCCCTTGACGGCCTGTCGTGAAACGAACTCGAAAGTGTAATCACCCAACTCGGCTGCCCATCGAGCCATACGACCTGTTTTGTTTTTCTTTTCCAGTATGTGGCGTAATGGCTGATCGGTGATTACTTTTACAGTGTGTGCTTGGAAATAAGGCTTGAATTTGCATGCAGCGTAAAGTAGTGCTAATGCTAACTTCTCTAGAGGTGTGTACCTTATTTCGGCCTGCTGTAAGACTTTGCTTGTGAAATAGATAGGTCGCTCGACCTGGTTCTCCTCTTTAAAGAGTACTGCGCTGATCGCGAAATCTGATGTTGCGAGGTAAACGCCGAGTACATCTCCATCGTTGGGCCTTGTGAGAACTGGTGGAGTAGACAGATATGCCTTGAGATCATTAAAGGCCTTCTCGCATTCTTCTGTCCACTCATATGTAGCCCCTTTCTTTAGGATATGAAGCATTGGTCTGCACTTATCTGATGCTCTTGAGATGAACCTGTTCAGAGCTGACACCATGCCGTTGAGTTTTTGGATTTGTTTCTTTGTTTTTGGGCTTGGCATGTCGATCAGGGCTCTGATCTGGTCGGGATTTGCTTCAATGCCTCGTCTGGTGACTAGGTAGCCGAGGAATTTTCCTGATGCAACCCCGAACAGACACTTCTCTGGATTAAGACGCATTCTGTATTGCCTTAATCTTTGGAATGCCTGGTCGAGATTGCACAAATGATTCTGCTCTTCACTGCTCTTTACTAGCATGTCATCGATGTAGACTTCCATTGTTCGACCTAATAGATCGTCGAACATTCTGGTGACCAGTCTCTGATAGGTCGCACCTGCATTCCGCAGCCCGAATGGCATAACTTTGTAGCAAAAAATGCCTTGCTCTGTTGTGAATGAGGTCTTCTCCTGGTCAGGCACGTACATTGGGATCTGGTTGTATCCCGAATATGCGTCCATGAATGACAGTAGCTCAAAGCCGCATGTCTGATCGACTAGCCTATCGATTCGTGGCAATGGGAATGAATCTTTAGGACAAGCTTTGTTCAAATTTGTGAAGTCGATGCAGACTCTTGTTTTCCCATTCTTCTTTAAGACTGGGACTATGTTGGCTAGCCAGTCTGGAGTATCGACTTCTCTGATGAAGCCGACCTGCTTGAGTCTGTTGATCTCTTCATTGACAGCTTCGTGGAATTTAGGAGCAAGTCTCCTTGGTTTCTGCTTGACAGGTCGATAATTGGGATTGACCCGTAGCTTATGGCATGCAATTGATGGATCTATTCCGGGCATATCGATATACGACCAAGCAAAAACATCTTTATTCATTGAAAGAAAATTTACAAAATTAGCGAACTTATCTTCTTCCATCTCTGAACCTACATAGACATACCTTGGGTCCTCATCTGACCCAATGTTCACGCGCACGCCTGGATCGGTGCTTCCGAGACTAAGCTTGGGGGAGCTCGCTTGCTCCTTCTGTAATTGCTATTTAGCAGGTTCAGCCTTTTCCTTGGATGGGCTCTTTGACTTGTTGTTGCCCTCCTGAGCCTCTGTTGTGACTAGGCTCTTCCCTTTGAGATCACCATCCTTGACTCCAGAGGTGGATGGCTTTGACGATGGGACAGCTTCAATAACACCGTGGCATTCCTGTGCGGTGTTCTGATTGCCGCGGAGTTCCATTATCCCATAAGGGCCGGGATAGCGGAATACCTGATGGTAAGTTGACGGCACACCTCTCATAGCATGGATCCACTTTCGACCCAGAATCGCATTGTATTTGCTTGCGATATTGAGGACGCTGAACTTGCTGGTTACAACGACCTTGTCTTCCCTCCTGCCTACAGTAACGGGCAAAAGAATTTCCCCCTTAGGGTCTTCCCTTGAACTATTGAAGCCAAGGATGGGTGTGAAATCTGGGATAAGCACTGAGTCGGGCAGCCTCATGTCCTTGAAGGTCCTGTACATGAGAATGTTGCATGATGCTCCTGGGTCAATAAATACCCTCTTGATAGTATAATCTGCAATCCGCAGCTCGACGACAAGGGCGTCATTGTGAGGAGTAACGACCTTGTTAAGATCGTCCTCAGTAAAAGTTATATCGGACTCTTGGCGGGCAGGAATGTTGAAACGAGCTGTCCGGCCGGTGATGGAGTAGACATGGTGCAGATGTTCTACTCGTCTCTTTTTGTCCCGTGAGACAGGGATGTGGTGAGATTCGTCAATCATGTAGACCACATGACTGTCCGACTCGCTGTCGCTGTCAACTTTGTTGGCGACCTTCTTGTTAATGTGGTCGCGTAGGTCGCCTGTTGGACCTAAGCGCTGGGAGAGGCTACGCCCTCTGCTGCGTGCTGGACTTGCTGAGGCCGTTCTGGCCTTGCTATGATTTCTTTTTGGGGAACGGGGAGGCGTTCTGGACTCATTCCTTACCCGCTTGCCTGTGGATTCCTCATTCCTTCCGAGGATCCAATTGTTGAGCCTTTTCTCATCGGCCCTGGTTTGAAGTGTGCGCTTCAAGACGCGACAATCATCAGTCTGATGACACCGTACTTTATGGACTTTGCAGTACGGGCGACCAGATGTATCCTCCAACTGTGTGAAGGCAGGAATTTTGCACCAATGGTTGTGCTTGATTCTTTCAAAGATGTAACCGGCTGGTCGCGTAAACTGGTGATACTCTCGCTGCTCGGTAGGCAGCGACTTAGCTTTGAACCTCTTTCCATCTGATCGAGGTCGTTTGTTTGAGGCAGACTCAATGTTGCTGACTACGTGGTTCTTCTCCCTCCCAGTGAGGGCTTCTTCAAGCTTTATATAACGATCTACCTTTAGGTAGAGCTCGTCTAGTGATGAAGGTCTCTTCATTGCCAGAGACTTGTGAAGGTCTGACCCTTGGATCAGTCCGTGAGAGAAAGCGATAGTTGCAAAGGTCTCATGCTCCTTTGCGAAGTCCTGAATGGAATGTAATTCAGACTTAAAACGAGCAAAAAATGTGCTCAGAGACTCACCATCTTGCTGCTTGACTTTGAATATAGAATCGATGGTGACAGGGGGTTTCTTGTTATGGATGTAGAAGATGACAAACTGTTTCTCGAGCTCTGCAAACGAGCTGATGGATCCTGGCTTCAAGCGATGAAACCAGTCGAGAGCTGGTCCGGTGAGGCTGGACTGGAACAGCAAACACAAAAGATGATCTTCCTTTATCAGAGGGAGGGACTTCCGGAATCCCTTGATGTGGTCGGTTGGATCCCCAACGCCTGCATACTGGTCGAATTTGGGGGCATTCAGCTTGTTCAGCAGATCGTGTTCCAGGATCTCGTTGGAGAAAGGAGATTCCTGGAATTGTTGAAGGGACTACACAGCAAGTTGCTCTGCAGTGTGGCTCTTGGACCGGTGAAGGAGAGCATGTGATGCTTTGAACTCCGCCAGCTGCTGGCTGAGTTGCTCGAACTTTTGGTTGGAGTCATCAGCAGGAATGACTCCAAGTCCGCTATTTTCCCCTTGTTGGGGGTTGGTTTGTGCGGCCTTTAGACGTTCATTTTCTTCCTGCAGACGTGTAATCTGTGCCTGCAGATCTTGGATAGTAACTTCCTGATTAATCATTTGGAATGAGTGATTTTGATTTTGTGGGTGGGAGGGTTTGGGTATTCGATTATATCGAATTCCTTGCAGTCGACGCCAAATGTATTAACCTATTTCTAGATTAATGCACTGCTGGGTCAGGTTGCTAGGGAGACTTGACCAAATGGGGATGTTTGAGATCGGGGTGGCTGCACCTCGTTGAGATCGAGATTGCCTACGTACTCTAGCTCGGGGGAATTGAACTTAGAGATCAAGCCATCGTAGTTCTGTTTATATAGAAGATAGAAGGGCGTGGATCGTGGATCTTGCAGATTCTCCGCCATCATAATGAGGATTAAATGAGTAACGCGCGCGGATCATCCCTGTGAATTAATTGTGTAACTGATGAGAATATTCTGTGCATTGAATGAGAACACGTGTGTACGGCAGGTCGCTGCTCGTTGTATGATCGGGTCGCTGTGAACGAGCTACTAGGATGTCAGGGCTGTAGCGACCTGGTAACTGGATGACTGTGCCACGTGGCTGTTTTTGATTGGCTGGAGTATGTAGTACCCCTACAGTCAGTACTGGTCTTTACTACGGGAGTATGACATCATTAGATTTGTTTGCGTACCTTGATACAATCATTTTGATATGTGTCCCCTTACCCTAACAGGTTTAAATTAAAACAGTCCAGTCCATCAATCCAATACAACAGATTTAAATCCAGGTTGTGCTAGAGGCACACCCCATCTTACTTCGGGCACACTCCCAAACAAAAAAAATAATGATATTTATATCTTAAAATTAAAGATACCTAGTTTTACTTGGAAAAACTTGTTCATTTTTTATTTTTTTATTTAGCAACCACCACTAAACTATTAACAATTAACATGTGTATTTTACTTCACTTTGTTCATTACAAAAATGGTGTGCCATTTTACTACCACCATTTAAATTCTTATTTTCACTACCAAAATATTCTTTCACTCCATTTTGTTTATTAATTACTATTATTAATAAAAATAATGATATGAAGTCGATAATTAATAAATTATTATGGGTGTAAAACTTATTTAGCAATTTAAAATGGATGTATTTAAGTTTCTGTACGAGGAGTGTGCCAAAAAAAAAAAAAGGGTGTGCCTTTAGCCTTAGCCTATTCAACCCAACATTCAAACAGACGCAGTCAGATCACCAATACCAGTCCGACCCATTACTACAAAATTACAAAACCAAAACTGCTCTGAGAAAATATTAAAATTATTAAAATACCTTTATTATCAAGATATTAAAAACATGGACATGTACATAGTACTATACATTATGATAATTCAACTTTTGAATTTGCTTTTTTTTGCATAGGAAAGTAAGAAAACCACAACCACATGTCTCAACCATAACCATGAATCCATGATCCAAAGTCCCGACTCTAGCCTCTGGGTCAATATTAAATATGCTCATCTCACTAGTGGGTAGGGGAGGAATCACGTTCTCTTGAATGCTTTCATAAAGAAGACTTTCTTCCTTCTCTTTAGAGCATACTCAGATCTCCTCTAGTTCTTTTTTTTATTACCCAAGTATGGCTGATGCACTTGTCTATGTTGTCTCGGAGAAATTTAAGTTTCTGTTGTCCAACAAGAGGTGAAGTTCAGGACATAATTAAGTCTAGAACTATGGTTCAACTGGAAGTTCATGATGCAGAGGAGAGGGAGATGCAACTAAAGAATAAGGTAGTGAAGCTTGTTGATGATTCTCCAATTGTCAAGAAGGTATATTGCTGCTTTGCTTGTTATCTCCTTTATTATCTTGTTTTATACATCATGTTAGACTGCATGATAGTGATCATAAGATTAACCAGATAAAGGAAACAGTACTACATCTGAGTCCACTGAAAGATAAGAGCAATCTCAATCTCACTAAAAGTCCAAGTTGTGAGTTGGTTTTAAATGGTTGTGACGTTAGTAAAGAAACTATGATCAGCAGAACAGTAGATAAGATTATTAGTCAAGAAAATGTATTATTTCTAATTAATGTTGGTATGGGAGGATTCGGCAATATAACTCTTGCTCAACTAATTCTTAAGGAACCAAGAGGTTGAATAAGTTTGAGAAGAGGACGTGGGTGTGTATCTTTGGGGATTTTAATTTATTACGGGCTGCCAAAGAAAATATCGAAAAAGTTGGACCATATGTCTTGGTGAATATCGTCTGATGAGAAACTCTGCATCAGTATTTGTGCAACTCTAGGAGGAGTAACGATTTCTCCTTGTTCTAGATGATGTTTGGATTGATCATGCAAATCATTGGAACCAATTGAAGCTCTCTGTAGATGGTGATGTACCAGAAAGCAAAATCATCGTAACCAGAAATGCACATATATTCCTTTCGTTGTCAAGACTTTAGCAACACTTCATGTACTTTAAGACAACAAAACAAGAATGGCGAAATCTATTAGAAGTGATATTCTTGTAACAATCTTTATGAGTTGCACAATACATACGACTAGAAAGGATATGGCAAAAAAATGCAAAGGTGTTCCTCACGGTGTCAAGACTTTAGCAAGCTTATACATTCAAGACAACAAAACAAGAGTGGCGAGATGTATTAGAAGTAATACTAGGGATATCTCACAGGTTGAGAAAGATTTGTTGGTTCTCGTTTTATTAGTCATTTCTCTGTATCGTTATTCTTGTAAAAATATTTATGTGTTGCATAATACATATGAATAGAAAGGAAATTGCAAGCTTTTTATCTGCTATTAAGACTTTAGCTACCATTAATTCGAAAGAATAAAAATGGAGTGGAGTCTGGAGATGTGTAATGGAAATGATATGTGAGAAGTGCCACAGGTTGAGAGATTTTTTTGAAGTTGTCCTTATTATTGATTTATAACAAATAAAACAATGTTTATGTGTTCCACAAGCTTCTTGAAAACTAAGGAAAATACTTGTCTGACCTCATTTTTGTTAGAGCTTTTTCTTTGCTGCATTTGAAGCCCTGCTGCACTATCTAAACACCTTAGAGATTCCAACAAAAAAATTCAATGTTCATCTTGTCACAGGTTGCATAGTATCATGAAGCATCTCTCTACCTTCAATTATGTCTACAGTCTTTAGGGAGTCTGAAGCTACACACACGTTCTTGCATCCATTTAGTCCAGCCTCCAAAGTCTTCAATTCTTTTAGGATAACAGACCTACAGCCTCCAGTTTCTAAGTAAACCAGTTGAGCCTTTCCGCCACTGCCCATAGGTAATGGGTGTGCCTTTATCGATCCCGAAAACAATTCAAATAAGGATTGTTACTGATCCGCTCCATATATGTCCCATTTCCTGCCCTAATTTCATTGCATTCTGTACTGATGGCAGAATATAGTCATACTGATGTATACTTGTCAATTGTTTGTTTTAAGTGTGGCATGCCTGCATTATAGAATTACTAGAAGAGTAGTTAGTCTGACAGACATACTCAAAGACACATGCTGGCAGTTAGAATGATAGGAAAGTTATAGTTTTAGGAGAAAAGAAAAGATGCATTACCTTTGGGTGTAATGTCAGCTATTTAATCTAATCTAATTATTGCTGCCTGCCCAAGGTTTCCTGCTTTAAGAGAATGTAACCTATGTGCTTTGTTAGTGATTCAAATCCTGTCTCTCTTGTCTGTACAATTCCCGCCAACTTAAAGAATACCATCTATTTCTATTAAAACTTTATGTTGACCTCATCATCTCGTGTTATACTCCTGTTCAAGAATGGGGTGTCCTACAATATTTCCAAAATGAAGCCCTAGGCCGGAGAATTGATGTTCATCATCTAGTGAGACACTAGGGCCAAAAACCCAGGACCAGAGGTCGATAATGTTGACAAGTAATTGGCTTACACTGCTGAGTGAGTTATCATTATCAGATCTCCATCTATAATGTATAACAATGCCAAATCTTAGAGTAACCGATTGACTGAAAATAATCCACTACATCCAAATCAGACAATGTTAAACTATTCACAAACAGCTTCAAGCTGTCACCCTCTCCAAAAGTTAAACAAAATGTTACGCGAAAAAGTAATGCTTTCTCATTGAGTTTTGAATAAGATTACACTTGGTACTTGTACACAAAACATACTACTTCTTCTAACTTCCTAACTTTACAACTGTCCAGCTACCATTGTAACAGAACCAACAAATTAAGAGAAACAAGTATATTGGCTACAATTATCAAGAATGGAGTTACATACGCTAATATCATGTGCTTGCTGGCATAATATCAGCGGCGGAACTTTAAACTTGCAGAGGCAACATCACAACACCAGGCCAACTCTCCTGCCAAAACAGTTGCAGTTGGATTAAATTTCGAGATACAAGAATGATCCTAAAAACAATTCAATTCAATGTATAAGAAAACTTCATAATATGAAACTTACAGGGTTGTGATCCTACAGCTGGAGATAGATTACATGATTCGTGCTGGAAACTTTTATAACATGATGTAAAATTGAATACATCACTTGTAATCTGCTTCTGCAAGTCAAACACTTTCAGATTTCCAGGTTTTCTGCAAAAACTCATAGTACGGCACCAGTCATAAAGCGATGGTTCAATATGGCTTCAGCTATTGGCCGCTGACGATAATCTGGATTTAGCATAGCCTGGAGAAGGAGTAGTTTATCAAATTACAAACTCCAGACCCACAATAGATTTTAAATAAAAGTCTGTAATAATCAGTTGCCAGCAGTTATATTTAATTAATATGTCACAAGAAAGGGGCTGACATCCTTGGACCATACACTTTTAACTCCAATTCTCGCACCCTTCCAGAAGGAGAAAAGAAAACTTTCAATGAACTAAAGGTTTATGAATTAGATCATTTAATGAACTATGCAGAGATTCAAGTTGAGACTCTTGTCATGGTAGGCGACCGACCAAAAATGTGCCTAACATTAGCTTCGTTTCTTGATACAATCTGTATGGCCCAGCAAATAAAGACTTTAAACTACTCACGAACAGATTCCAGAAATTTTGGCCAATGAAAATCAATTTCAGAAATTGAAAAAAAAACATTTATGCACTAGCATTGCAGATTATAAGTCAACCTGGAGTAACTCCCAACCAGCACCAGCACCAAGATCCAAGAACCTGACAGCTTCCGATAAGCGGTCATCTGCGAGGCAGTATCTGAAATAAACAAAATTATGTGATCCAGTCAAACTTCTTAGCATGTGTTTCAGGTTTATTGTATTTATGGAAAAAAGTATAATAATCTTCTATATAACAGCACAAGAGAATCTCACAGAATGTACACTCAGGCTACCGTTAGTTAATACAATAAAACCTGTTAAAGTTAACAGCATCGGGACCTATGCAATTTTATTAAGTTCTATTAACTTACAGAGTATTGATTTAGCATGTACAACCATAGAAATTTATTAACTTAGAGAGATTATTAACGAAACGAGTATTAATTTAAAGAAGTTCTACTGTACTTATTACTGAACAAAATAGTCTTACTCTCGTACAGCATCAAGATCAAGCTTGAAAGTGCTTTCTAGAAGTTTCTGCAAGTTAACACAATGGGTTGGTAAGAAAACCTATTCCAGGATCGTTTCTTAGATTTCACAAAGTAATAACCATATTGAAAAATTCGTAACAGATATCTATTTAAACTAAAACCTGAGCTGCCCCTTTACATGAAAATCTTTCTGTGGCTTTCACGACAAGATTTACAAGCGCCTTGTACACAATAGCTCAGTACTTCTCTTGAAATATTAGTCCTTATCTTTCTGCAAGCTTATTTTGAATGAAATGTATACAAAACTGCAAATTGTATTAGGCTCTGAACTTACTTGCAAAGAAAAACCATCCATGATGCCCGCTTCACAAAATGGAACAAAAGCTAAGTACGCAAATAAAAGGCCTGCTTCATATCTGATTACAAAATTCATATTCAAAGATATAAGAAATTAAGCACAAAAGTAGACAAAGCCAAACAAAAAAGATAAGATCGCTCAATGCTTCAAACCAAATTACATGTCATCTGCTATCCCAAAAGCTCTTTTCTCCATAATAGTAAAAGCACCAGCAGCTGAAGCTCTTCTCCATAGACCCTCTGCCAGGGTTCCAGAACTCTCCTCCAGGAATGAATACCTAAGAATCCAAAACCAAATCTTATTCCAAATCTCCATGGTACAGACAACAAGATAAAGTACATCGTCTAAATGTGAATCACAGATAATTGTAGAAGCAGTCCCATATCAAGTAAGGGCAGAGTGATATATTACCTAAGAATCCAAAACCAAATCTTATTCCAAATCTCCATGGTACAGACAACAAGATAAAGTACATCGTCTAAATGTGAATCACAGATAATTGTAAAGCAGTCCCATATCAAGTAAGGGCAGAGTGATATATTATGGACCTTAGTAAAAGGATACACACATCAAGGCTTTCCGAGGTGAAAAAGCACAGTGTGCTCTTGCGGTGGCCAAGTGGGAACAATATCAATATGAAATCCATTGCCGTGTAGGCAAGACCATTATCTACTATGATGAAAGATATCTACTGAAAAGGTCATATAATACAATCAGAAAAAACATAAAAAATTAAAATTATCTTATGAGCTTTATTTAAAATAGGAATAATCCAGTTACCTAAAGTTTTGGCAATGACAACATCATCAGATGCCTGAACTCTGAAAATTAGTTTTTGTGATTATCTATCCACAGGAACAATTTTATCTGAAAGAGGTTATGGGGTTTGTCGTGGTCAACACAGTGGTTCTAGAAGGATTTAGATTCATTTTTTAACCACTACCATGATTCACAAATAGTGTCAATCAAACAAAATCATTTCCTCCAGGTACTTGTTGACTACTGTACGAGTATAACTGAACCAAGATAAACGATTGGGCATGCAAGGAAGTGGGGCCTTTTGCTCTTTCTCGTATTTGTAAAAAGAAACTACCACAACCAGGAGAGAAAAGAAAGCAATTAGGTATAACCATTAACAAAGAGGGGAGAAAGAATGCCTTGTACAAATCATCCCAAGGGAACCCATTGAGCCAGTTACTTGGTAATTATCTTCATCCCATCAAATTTGTCTTTTCACAGTGTTCCCCTTTAATCACAAATGATTTTTCTTTTCTAAGTCATTGTACTCGTAAATCTCAACATCCTGAAGCAGAATATTCTATCACCCCCCCCCTCTCTCTCTCTCTCTCTCTCTCTCTCTCTCTCCTCTAATGTATGCAGTCATAATTCAACCCTTGCTTCACTTTTTCCTATCATTTTGGATCTTAAGATTTAAGAGGTGTATTTGAGTTTGGCAACCATTTTTATTTTATATTTAAGTCTTGGCACAAGTCTAACTGTTTTCTCACAACTTGAGAAGATAACTCACACCTCAGGGACAATAAAACATTCTCAGATGTATTAATAAGTACAGAGTCAACCAAAATAAAAGGTGACCAAGCTCAAATACACCACAACATGTGGATTAATAAGTACAGAGTCAGATGGATTATTACGAATGAGCCTGTGGCTCAATGGTAGCACCCCTCTCACAAAGTGGAGAGGTTGTGGGTTCAAAACACGTCAACAGCTGATTGTTGATATAAGTTTCCACACTTAATTTAAAGGGGTAAGGGTCCCCTCAACCCTGCTTGCCAACCAAGAAAAAAAAACATGTGGTGTATTAAAAAACCTTATATGGTAAGGGGAATAATGTCCTCTGAAAAACGATAACTATATACAGCAAACAGCCAATAAGATAATACCCTCAATAGTACCATAGATGAATTAGTTTATCAAAGATTTCCACACACGATCTTAATACAAAAAATAAAGTTCCTTCTCATACCTAATATCAGCAGAAAACGCTAGATCACGAAGCCGTGGGATTAGGTAGGCTGCTTCTCTCTCCGCTATGGTGCTGCCCAAAGGTGATTATATTATGTTAAACAAAGTAAAACTATGCAAATTTGGTAAGAAATTTCTTAAACGAAAAAAAAAAATTAATGGAAACCAGCATACTTGAGAGAAACAGAAGCAGGTCCAAGACTTTGGTGTAACCTGTCATGGCTATGCATGTAAGCTAACCCAGACAGAGAACCACGAAGCAATTTAATAACAAACAGTCTCCTACGTTTAATGGTTTGTGCACGGTCATAAGGATTCCACTGTTCTTGAGCAAGATATTTTGACGTTGCTTCACTTTTCACTTTTGCATAGTCTGCTGCAGTGTATTTTCCGTCAAAACGAAAAGCAAGCCACTGTAATGGAGAGAATCTTTTAAAGTTCATTCTAACAAGTCACATAGATAACCTAAACATCTCAGTAGTTGATACAAACCTGCTCCCCAGTTTTCGTCTCAAACCCTCCAACAAGTATTTGAATATTTTGAGTGAAGTTTCTGGAATCATTCTGGAAGGACATGTTATATTACAATAATAAGGTTTTGTTTAATATATAATTTTTGCAAATTGTGCAATTTTAAAACTTAAATTCCTAAAGTTTTTCATATTACTAATCCAATTTTCACTTTAAACTTTTGTTTTCCTTACTTGAAGGGATGCATGAGCATTTAACTCATTTGCGGCCATCATATCTGCCTCAGTACCACCAGCACGCCGCCCTGGATATACCTTCATTGAATACATACAAAATATTCCTAATGAATGTAAGTTGTGTAAAACCTTCAATACAACCAAACACGACAGACCAGAGGATCCGCCACGAAATACATTCAAATACCTCATCTACATATCATGAATTAGAATTATATGTATGTAAAACTATTGGACTTCTTGGCTGTAGTCCCAGTGTATTCTGACTTCCATAATTATATGCTTATTATAGAAAATGTCCCTTTTTTTATGGGTAATAATATTTCACTATGAATAGCTAAATATCGATTACAATCATGCTTATTATCGAAAATGTCAAAATAACAAAGAACTTAAAGACCCAACAAAAATTCTTATAGACCATATCATAGGTCAAAATACACAAGAGCTCCTTTATATTTCATCTCTCCATCAACTTTTTTCCACATTGCTCTCAAATAGTTTAACAATTTCAGATATAACGTCGAACATGATGTAATATTATCGGCGGAAGCAAACAATAATAAGAACACCAATTAAATAAATGGTTTGAATACCCAAAAACTAGGGTTCTTCACAAAAACGAATTTAATGTCTCAAGACATAAACAAATCTTCAATCTAACCTACTCAATAAGGTTTGCAATCCCCTATTTATAATAACCTAAACCTAATCCTAACTAGACTAGAAAAACTAAGTAAATATAAACTACTACTAGGGATGTTCTAATCCATATAGGAATCTGCAGGAATTATGAGACATGTGCCTTGCACATGCTATCTTTATGCATATGCATCAGAACAACTCAATTAGTGTTAGAGCATCTCTAATGGGTCTCCTATTTTCTAAAATTTAGGAAATCCCAAAAAATCACGACCCTAACGCGTCTCCTATAATTATAGCAGCCGGCCATCCACGTAGGACGTGGTGGGCCGGTCTGCTAAAACTTCGCCCAAAATCGAACAAGAGATAGGATTATAGCAAATGGCAAAAATAAAATGTTCCACGCTGGTTCAACCAGCGTGCAACTTTTTTTTTTTTTTTTTTTATGGTTCCACGCAGGTCAAACCGGCGTGGAACATTTTTTTTTTTTTTTTTTGTTCCACGCAGGTCTAACCAGCGTGGAACTATTTCCAACAAATAGTGGCGGGAAAGAGTGGGAGGGAATGAGAAGTGGCGGGAAAGAATGGCGGGAAAAAACAGACCAAGTCCAGTCCAGTCCAGTCCGCCATCAAAGCCCACCCGTGCGATGGCCCAAAACTTCCACGCTGGTTGAACCAACATGGAATAGGAAGATAAGGGAAAAAACATTCCACGCTGGTTGGACCAACGTGGAAGATAAAATTTAGAAAAAAAAAAGGTTTTGCGTTAGGGTTACCCCTGATATAGGTATAGGAGACGTGAAAAAAAAACGTGATGGGAAAGTAGGTGACACCTACGTGTATGCTAAATCGTCCCATGTGTCGGCAATATTGGGAGACCCATTAGAGTTGCTCTTACAGATACCAAGTCCTTTCATTTTCTATTGTCATTTAATTATACCAAGATATGGTGTACTTTTGAGATAGCATTAACAAACAACAGATACGCGGCACATGCCGTTGTAGAAGTCTATATCTAGTGAGTAACAATCACATGAATAAGGTCCCCTGAGCATGCTCTTTTGCACATCAAGGATGAAGGGAATTTTGGACACATATTAATACTACAACTCTAAAAATTCGCAGGATAGTGATAGAGGCGTAAGCTAGTCCAGATAGTTTGTTAGTCATTGAAAAAAAGTGGTGTTTCGGTGGTAGTTCGTTTAAACGATCACACATCAACTGACTAGATGATAATAACATTTAGAACAATAGGAATGAACCTTGAAAGCCCCAAGTTTAACTAATTCATGGAGTAAAAACTTAACAACCTTTTAAGCTGTTAAAAGCCCTTTATTTACAACCAAGGCTTTGCTTGACAATTGTTGTAAACCAAGAGTCTAAATGTATATATGGACCAACTAAACTTAAACAAATAATAATAATAACAATAATAAATACTTAGACTAGAACTTCGACATGGTGTCGCGTGCTAAACATATCCTTCACATCATTCTCCCCAACTATGAAAATCTTATACCCAAAATAATAGATCATCATAACAATTTGGAAGATAGAAGAATGTCCAAATCCCCAGCCTCAAAGTTAAAAGTGTCCTCGACCCTTAAATCTTCTTCTATAACAACTTCCATTCTCTACAAAAGCATATCTTTTTCTGTCTCTCACTTCTGCCCTTCTTCCATCATCCCACGCATTGAAATATAGAAAATTCTAATGCAAATGCTACAGTGCTTACCCTGAAAATCTGAAGACATGACTACGTATAGAAGGTGCTAAGAAGTAATTCTTAAGAAATTGTATCCTTAACCACCCCCCGTCCGCCCCCAAGATGAAAAATGTGTCGTTTCGTGATGTGGTCAAGATGCAAGCTCATTATGAGTTACTTCTTTGCATTTCTCATTGAAGAAAAAAATGCTAAATTTGAATATGCAGAAAGATGTAAAACTCTACGTGTATACTGCAGTCATCAACTAGATTCAAAAAATTGCAGAAAAGAATGGGAGAGTAAAATATTACCTTAAATATAACACGAGTACCTTCATATGGACCCTTAGCCACTCTTCCTTCGTAAAGCCTGTAATAAACTGCCTTGCATAGTATCAGTAGTAGGAATGGTAATCTGTATATTCTAAGAAAATGTGAAAAAACACAATGCAGGCATATTTCTTGGATATTTATTCACAATCAACACACTCTATAATCAAACAAATTAAAAAAAAAAAACGAAATCACCTGATCTTGACTTGACCTTCTCCAACATCTTGAACTCTCAATCGTTCGATATCATCTTGACGAGAATACTCAATATCCAATTCTGAACTCGACTGAAATGTCGAATAACTGAAACACAAGAAAAAAAAAATTGAAATTTTTAATAAAATTACCATTTAAAAAAGTATAGATTTAAACAAAATGGATTAAGTTTCACCTTGTAATGTTCATAAATCCATAGCTTCCCATCATTTTACCTACTTGGAAATCATCTGGATTAGTGATCATAATAGCAGCATTACAAATAGAAAACTTTCTCAATTTGTACTTGGAATTTGATGATTTTGAAGAGAATTGAAAGAATTTCTTATGATTCGTTGATGAAGAACAACTAGAAACCCTAGATTTGATAGAGAAATCACACAAATGATGTGATATTATCATTGCAGATGCAGAGAGAGAAAGAGAGAGAGAGAGAGAGAGAGAGAGAGAGATTTTCTTTTCTTTTCTTCTTTTTACTGGCGCCAACGGAAATAGATATCGTTGGAAATCTGAGAAAGTGAGATAACCAACCACTTGTTGTTTAGAGATAATTAAAAAAAAAGGCCCAACTCCACGATGATAAAAAAAAAAAAAAAAAAAAAAAAAAACTACTGGAGAGGAGAATTGGTGAAAAGTGAACACAATTTGGTCTCAAATGATTAGAATATATGAATTATGATGGCTCATAACTTAACTCGATACCAAATTACAAATGAAATAAAAGTTTGCAGACCAAATTGACCAGATAAAATTTTGTAGACTCCCTTAAAAATTTGGTAAAAGTTTGTAGACCAAAATAACTAATTATGGGTTTGATTGTTGGTTTACTTTGAAATTCTGGAAATGCAGGTGAACCATGTTTGATAAACTTCATGGCACAAATAGTAGGAAAATTCATTTCTGATGAAGTTTAGTTTAGCACACAATCTAACAGACAATTTAGTAAGGCAATATGATATGAATCCCTTACTCTGATTTCAAATGTCCAATGGAGTTTTATTGGTAGTGTCACTTATATTGCTAATAAAGAGTATTATATACTCAAGAATGCTAATGGAGACTTTACAGTTGCTTTGCATCTACAAGAAGAATCAGAATGCAAAGAAATTCATGCAGCAAGGAGTGAAGGAAAGTTGACTTCAAAACAGATACCATGGTTGTTGCAGAATATCAGACAGGAAGACATGCAAATTTTTAATGGAACTCTACCTGTTATTTTGGACCAACTTTATCATATTTGTAAAGACCTGGGAATTCAGTAACTCATGTTCCGGCACATTGCAGAGTGCAGACCTTATTTTTCGAAAGAATCACAACAGATATTGCAAACTTAATGAATACTTACCTTTACCAAAAAAAATAAAAATAAATAAAAAATAAAGAAAACCATAATGGAGTACTACATAATAGGCTGTCTTCCTGTAACATGTCAACTAGACATGCAATAGAAAATTGAAAGAATTCAACTGACTTTCAAAGTACAGTTCTATACATCCAAGGCACAGCGCAGACTTAAGCTCCCACATTCCCGTTTTTACCAGTATTCCACCTAGGAGCTTGGCTATTGTCACAGCTTGAACTATACTTTATTTTGTGGTATTTCAGAAGATCAACTAATTTTCAGACCAAAAATAGCACCTTTAGGGTTTTAGGCATAACAAGGTGGATTTCTTTTTATTTTCAAACATTACCATTTTTTCCACAAGATCGACTAAATGTTTATTGAGTTATAATTAAAAAAGTGTGATATCACAATAAAAATTTGCAGATCTTGTGCAACAGCTAAGAGAGAAACATTCTTTTACTAAACTAAACAGCAAAAGTCTGCCCTTCTCACAGTTAAAATTACAGTTCAGTGAACAGTTGATATTGTAAGATTGTTGTACATGCTTATATTTACTAGGCTTTTCAAAGAATTACCAATTGATTTCAAAATTGGTTGTCCTTCTTAAAGGAAAAACGAGAAGATTAAGAAAATTACAGTCATTACTACTACACATTTGCTGAAAAAGGGGGAGAACTCAAAACAACCTAAATGTATTGAACTTCATCTCAACTTAAAACCTAGCCTGGTAAAAAGAAAACAAGCCTGTACAATAAAACTACAGCCAGCTGAACCTAAACAGTACATCTTCATTTCCTTCCTGTCTTCCACTTCTTGACAGGAAATAGAGTTAATTTCGGACTTGTGATGTAAGATCTTACCTCCGCAGGTTGTAATCTTGAAATAGCAACTTGATTATGATAATTATTTACCTTGTCATCCATAAAAGGCTTCACCTCAAATGCACCTCTAGAAAAACCTCTTGCAACCTATTGGACAGGATCAAGCCATCAATAATTAACACATAAGATATTCGGGACTGACTCCAGATTTACATAATATTCTGACAGTGAGCTTCTACACATTGCATGCATTTGTATATAACCCGATATCCCAAGCATCTCATTCCCATACAATTCTAAAATCATACATGTTATTTTAGCCTTTGTCAATTAGTCGTATTAGTTGTAGATGAGTCCCATGAAAAAGTTATGCTCATTTGCATATATTTTATAGTACCATGAGTAAGACAGGCCTAGACAACTTGTTGCCTCAACATTTCAGTCTTAAGTGGTCAATGTTTATCGAAATCTAAATAAAGATTTTAGTGATACCCTCAAAACTTATATTCAAGTTTTATGATATATCAGAAAAGTGTGTCGAATTACACCTAAAATTTCAAACTCTGCCACCAAAATTTCCCTCATCCACATCATTCTTGTGTGATTGTGTCAAGCATTTGTTAACTGTGTAGATAAAATATAATTTTAAATGACTTCCAGATTTCAAATTCAAGTATCTTTTTTACAGCTTCACCAAATATTTTGCCATTCATCGAATCATAAAATCAAGTGTTTTAGCGTCCACCTCACTGCACTTAAGAGAAGCGTGGTGACATTTCAATCATTATAATCCAATGGCACTTTCATCATTGGTTTCCTCAAAAACTATCTCGCCACTACTACCAGCTCCACTACAACACCACCCTTACTAACCATTAAATCTACTACCCTCTACCCCAAAAAGAACTGCCAACCAATGAATCCACCAACCACCACAACAAAACTCACCCAGGAAAATCTGTCATGAATGAGAAATTGGGGTTTGTGTTTTCTTCCTTCCCATTTTATCTTTCTGTTTAAAACTGTGATCTGTATGCAAATTCTCATCATTGGTACGAGTATCGAAGCTTTTGCTTAGATAATTGATCAACAAGTTTCAAATTGGCTGAATTGAGAGTTCTTTGTGGAAAAATATTGACATTGGGGTGGAGGTGGTATAAGAAATTTCATGTTCACCTTTCTACTTGAAACTATAAAACACATTTGTATGATGTTTTGTACTTGGTGGGTGGGTGGATTTAGTGGTCATGGTGGGTGGGTGGTAATGGTGTGGTTAGTAGGGTGGTGGAGGTAGTCATGTTGCAGTGCTAATGAAGGGTGGAGGTAATGGCGGTTGGTATACTTTAGTGGAGGTGGCGATGAATGGAAGGCTAGGATTATTATTTAATGGGCATATCGCAAAGTTTAACTTAAGTCTAGTAGGGGTACACAAAAGGAATAAGGAATAAAGAAAGGAAATAACATAAAATGCACCTTCAAAAGGATCCAAACTTTGAGGGAACTGCTCAGGAGCCCAAGTCTTGTTCTTTTCCCTGAAGTTAAGTAGTTGCACATGTGACGGTCCACCTTTAGAATAAATTTCAGCCATGACTTTGGGTTTCCAGGGTCTGCCTTCTGATCCGATATTGCCTGTAACAGACATCTAGTTAATTCCATTGTGTTTGAAGAGGAATGGAATCAATGCACCTGATATAATCCATACACTTAATAGAATAAAATTCCATTTTCTAATTTGTTTTAGAGTTAGTTAGTCAGTTTGAGTATGTTTCATTTATTTAGGTCAATCGCTGTAATACAGTTGCTAATGAATTCGCTAAGTAGTCTTTGAATCATTCAGCCTCGAGTGAACTGTCTAACATTTTGAGTACTGTAGAAGACATCTATATTTTATAATAAAATAAATAAAATTTTAGTGTTGCAGCAAAAAAAAAAAAAAAATCATCATAGATAGAGAAACAAAGATCCCCAATTCACACTCAGTATGTTTATGTTTATACAACAGACATTCCTGAAACACGATATATTAGAATTAGTACTGAATTAACTAAATGTTTTGATATTGATTCCTGCTTAAGCGATTAATCGATATCAGATGCCTTGTTATAAAAAAAAGAAGATGCAAACTTTCATAATTGTAGTAGAACAAATACATACTTGTAACCGGCATATTTCATGTTCAATTTTTGAAAAGGAAGTCTCCAGAGCTTCAATTCGTCCAGTAGCATGACAACAGTAGCATGGTTCACTAATCATAAATGTCACACTCGGACGGACCTGCATAATGATCAAATTGTCATTTATTAAATCGAGAAGTGCAAATATGCATCCGAAGGAACACTCTCATCAAAGTATGACACTATGACATTAAAGGTATGACTGTGTCTGTGTTTTAACCATTTCAAAGTATGACATTGAAGGTAATTTCATTATACTAAATGCTTAAATCTGTCAACAGAAATTTTCTAGCTTGATGGTTTAAAAGAATATAGTCTAACTAAAAAAAAAAAAAAAAAGAATTGTGGCAAATGCTAGTTTTCAATTTGAATACTTTCTTCATGGCTGGTTTTCAATTTGAATACTTGTATAAAATTTCGTAGTACTAATTTAAATAGTGGTCATTATTTCAAGTTCTTAGTGAATTGCACAAATGAAGGTTTCCATTACAAAGGTAACAACGATCATCTATAACAGACATAATAAAAGAAATCCAAGAGAATGCAAAAGAGGCATAAGAACTCTAACATCCCTAATGGAAAAATGAATAAAGCTACATAAAACTATCCCATTTGCATAAAAATGGTAAAAATTAAAATTGCAAGGAAACAATACCCTTTTTCTTGTAATTTCCATCAGTCCATGCCTAGACAACTCTGAGACCCTCACTGTTGATCGGTCTCTCTCAACAGCCTTCTTAACTTCTTCATAAACTAGCCTTTTATTTGCTGAGTGAAAAAAAAAAGTTCCAAAAGAAAACCAATCATGATGTGTTCAAATGCATTGAAAATGTATCTCAAATGAACCTAGTGATTTCCATAGCAGGTCCAACCCTATAGTAATACAAGCATAGCTGCACAGAAAGTACTTAAACATGACAAAACAATAGCTTTGGTTTATGAAAGGTAAATTAATTAATGATAATGACGAATATTGTGTACTCAAATCCGGATATGAAAGAGCATCCTCCACCAATAAGTATCAAGAGGTACAATTAATGATTTTTGGCAAACCAACCATCAGTCCCCACCAAATTCGTTTTTGGAGTTAGTCAAAATAGATAACGGTAACAATAAATGAAACGGGGTAGGGGACCCCTGTCACAACCCCGCTTGCCTATCGAAAAGAAAAAAAATAAAAATAAAGATTACGGTAACAATCCAATCGATGACAATGTTGCAACATATACTTTTATACTGATAATCTGAGACATAGTTGTCATATCGTGTATCGTATCAGGTATCGATTTTGGTTCTTAATGTATCGTGTATCGTATCATATCGTGTATCGTATGATACGCATAAAGGTTTTATAGTAGCAAAAAATATATAAATAAGTTTTACATATATAAAACATGCATAGATACATGTAATAAATCAATCACAACCCATTTTAGAAGTATGGATGTAATATTATTGTTGGTGATGCGGTCGTGCATAAAGATATGTACTTTGAACCGAATTCAAAGTACTACGACGATTTTCGGGATTCGACAACCAATGTTCTTAACCAAGAACTCACACAAAGAGAAGACTCTTCTCAAAACACACAATTCAATTAACCAATCAACATTAACTTGGCCAAAGGTCTACAACTCTTTAAATAGGAAAAACAATCCTTGGAAAACAAGGAAACCTAAACCTAGACCAATTCTAATGAAAATAGAAAACATAATTCGAAATTAAAATAACCCTAAAATAGAAATACCCTAAAACACCTAAAAACACCAATTAAACATAAACCTAAATATCCCCAATAATTCTAAAAACATATAGTAGTAATCTTAGCACAAATTAGGGGTTTTAAACCCTAGAATGCATCAGCTCTCCCCGGGTTCGAAAAAGTTCGTCCACGAACTTGAATCTTTCAAATTCACCAAAACAAGTAGTAGTTGCACGTTGGTGCTGCAAGCTCGAACTTGGTATGTGTAAATCAAGGAGTCTACCTCGAATTCTTCCCAAAAATCTGCTCACTCTCATAAGAAGCAATAGCCCAAAAAGTTGAATTCTTCCACGAACCTTACTTGCATAAAGATCAAATTTAGGAACTTCACAAAACAATGATACTTGAAACACGAAATCCCCAATTGTTTTCCATGAAAAGAAGGAACAAGTCGCTGAAAATTAGCTATAAAAGATTCCCAAGTCGGATCAACACATACACCAAATTTTGTAAAAAACACATCTTCAACAACATCTAGGGGTTCTTCCTCAAAGAGCGGAAAAAATTCATTCAATTCGAATGTTTTTGAACTATGAAACTTGGTTCTTGTAACCTCCTCTTTTTCGGCAAAGACATCAAAAAAATCACTTAAATATCGACATCCTTGTTTGCAAAATTCACCCATGGATTCTTTGTAAACCTGGCGCGCATGACATGTAGCTTTAAATTCTTCTTGTGATATGCAAGGCCTAGTTGAAAGAAGAACAAATTTCTTGCCTTTCCACATAATACTATAACCATTATATTGCACATTAAATCTAGCATCTGTTTCTAATGTCCATGGATTTCCCAACAAAAGATGACAAGCATCCGTGTCGACTATATTACACCACACCCGATCAACAATATCTCCAATGGAAAAATCAACCAAACAATTATTTTCAACCACTTCCAATTGTAATTTCTCGACCGCTAGTTTTGAAACAAAATTACCATTATTTTTAGGGTCAATCACAAAAGAACACAACTTGCCTCCAATAGTACACAAAGAACGAAAAGCATGATCTTGAATTCAATCCTTATACCAATTCTTCATTTAAATTAAACTAATACCAACGAATATGACCAAGGAAAAAAAATTTGAATTTTTTTTTTTTTTTTTTTCGATACCTCAAACAAAGCAGCGGAAGACTTTGAAAAGAGCAGTGGCCGCGAGGGCGCTTGAAACGACGATGAAGATGACAAAAAATCAGGATTTTTGAGAACCTAGAAGCCTCAAAACCTTGCTCTGATTACCAATTTGATGCAGTCGTGCATAAAGATATGTACTTTGAACCGAATTCAAAGAACTACGACGATTTTCAAGATTCGACAACCAATGTTCTTAACCAAGAACTCACACAAAGAGAAGACTCTTCTCAAAACACACAATTCAATTAACCAATCAACATTAACTTGGCCAAAGGTCTACAACTCTTTAAATAGGAAAAACAATCCTTGGAAAACAAGGAAACCTAAACCTAGACCAATTCTAATGAAAATAAAAAACATAATTCGAAATTAAAATAACCCTAAAATAGAAATACCCTAAAACACCTAAAAACACCAATTAAACATAAACCTAAATATCCCCAATAATTCTAAAAACATATAGTAGTAATCTTAGCACAAATTAGGGGTTTTAAACCCTAGAATGCATCAGTTGGTCTATGAACAAATGTTATGGGTTGAAACCTTGTAAAAGTTCATTTTATAATCACATTATGCCTTGATTTGATTGTTTATAATAGAGTTTCATCCCAACTAAATTTTAAAAGCTCAAAAGTCTTGGTAGCTAACTATTAAATAAAATAAACCATAAACCATTATACATAACTATTTTAGTTTTTTTGTCTACGACATCTCTTTCTTTTGTATTAAACAAAAAAAAATATTGTCCTTATTGTATTTACAAAGTCTTTAAATAGGTTTATAGGATGTACAAGACAATAAAATTAACAAAAAAAATAAGTTAAAAATAGTTTTCTAGTGATAAATTACATTAATCACTGTATCATCTGATACGCGATACGATACACGATACGCCCGTATCGTATAATGTATTGATACATCTAGACCGATACGTATCTAAATCCCTTCGATATGATACGTATCATATGATATGTATCGTGTATTGTACGATACAGACAACTATGATCTGAGAGGATTAATAATTGATTTAAAATCTTCTGCAAGAGACCAATCCAACTGTTGACACCAAATCCCAGAGAATGTAACACATAGTATGACATGTTTCACCCTGTTCTAGGATGGAAAAATTATACCTGACTATCATTTATTCTTAAGTAAAAGGTATTCATTGACATAAACATGCAATTACATCAAGAGGAATGCAAACCAACAAAAATATCCAGCAGCTAATTCAGCAAAAACCCCATACCCGTCACATTCCCCTACCAGGACCATGCTACTCTAAAACAATCATACAGGTAATCCCCACTCCCGCAAGACACTCTAAACACTATTTTCTCCTTCCCATCCATCCTCCTCAGAATACTCTTCTTTAAAGATCTTTATTCATTTAGGCTAGAATCATTGCAGCTCACAACAGCAGTAAAAGAATTAGAGTTTAGCTCACACTCCTCACCTAAGTCATCACAGACTTGTAAATCCCACTTGAATGTCCTTAAATTTGCTGCTTTGGTCCAGCCCAAGTCCACAGTTAAAACCAGGATCTTCCCCCTTACAGTTTCTCCCTGTTAACTATGTCACCTGATTTATAGTAGCAGAATTACAAGACCTGTCCCCCAGTCCATACTTATCACCACTGTCACTTGTCGGATCCTGATTCGGTCGCTTCATAAAGTCCACTTTTTTCTTTTTTCCGTTTTTTTTTTTTTTTTCTGTTTACTGGGTGTCCAAGCCAGGTTATGCAACTCGCCTAATCCCAGGGTGACTAGCACAGCATCCCACTGCCATGGCCCCCCACTTAAATCTGACTTGCTCAAGTGGGGAATCGAACCTGTGACCCATCAGCCTAACCACACAATCACATTTCTGCCCCTTCCCCTTGAGCTACCAAGGGTGGGTAGCTAAAGTTCACATGGCCTCCTGCCAAACATGAGATGCATCACCAAACACACCATCCACCACCTCTGTCTTTCTTTCACAGATCAAGGCTAACTACAGTTCCACAGTAGTGTGTTACTGTGTTCCTTCTCATCACCCCCACTACTGCCCAGTGACTAACCACCCAACTCCTCCACCTTCATTCAAGGGCTCTCGCCATAGTTTGAAACAGCTCCGATTACTTCAAAATATGCCCCTCTTACCTTCATCTCTCTACCCAATGAAAAGATTTGGGGAACTGTAATCCCATTTCGAATCACCTTCATTTTCTGGACATTGTTACTTAAGAGAATCTTTACATTTGAGTATCGAACCATTAATTTGATGGATTATGGATACCTATGGGCTTAAGTATATAATCCAGCTCAATTTTGACTATTCTGTTAAATAAGGCCTCCACAAATAGTAAGATTCTCTGTGAATCATAATTTATAAAGATCAAACTGTGTGTTTTTTGTTCCTGTTTGTAAAAGCCCTGATTCTTATATTATGAATCGTGTTTAAATCTAAAATTCACTTCGCTCAACTATCATCACATTTTCTTCTTTCAAGGAGAAAGGGTTTTTATGGACAATGTACATAACTTGAGCAGCCTCAAGTCATTTGATGTAGAATTGTTTTATTTAAATTGGATTACAGTGTTCAGAAATAAAGCAATAGCATAGCATTGGTAATAACCACTTGTGTCGAATCAGTGAGCATACAGACATGAGTAAGATTCATATTCTACATAAATAAAAACAAAAACAAAAATTAAAAAAGAGATGGTCCAAGTCCCAGAAGCTGTCCAACCTCAAGGTATTTATTCTGAAAGTTAGTTGCAACTCTAAGTCTAAACCTGCTGACTAGTAGCAAACAAGCAACCAAATGTAAAGAACGTTGGAGATAGGTCTTTGACTTACAATCATCAACCATATCAATAAAGTCCACAACAATAATCCCGCCTATATCCCTGAGGCGCAGTTCCCTTGCAATCTGAAAGAGTAGTTACAGTTCAAATAATTATGCTTTTTTCTGTAACTAGCATTACAAATCACAGACAGAAAGGAAAATTAATTTTCAGATCAGAACGGAAAATTATCTAAACTTGAAAAGATGAAAAGGATCTTACAATATACATATATAAAATATTATTACGATACATGCGATAAGAAAATTAATACAATTACTTTCTTACTTTCCAAGGGCCTTTGAGACAATATCCAGCTTCTTCTGTTATTGTTGATGTTATTTGTATTTAACCAAATTAGGGGTGTGCTGATTTAATCAAATAACCGCTTTTTATTGATGTGTATGAACCACGAAGGTTGTCATGCATTTACGTTTGCTGCATAATGGGATATTATTATAAATGTATCTGCTTTTATACAAGTCTTGGGTGTATTTCACATTGTGCTAGGGTTTCATTTCTTTACTCCATGGCTGTTTAGATTTGTAAGCAACAATCTCTATCTTTAAAATGGTTTTTGAAATAAATAAATACATAAAAACACACGCACACATATGCATATATATTTTTTTCTTTCTATTATTAGAATGGTTTGATTGCTTACTACTCATTTTCAAATTAGCTTGGTCATAGTATTTTGAGCTCTTCTGTTAAGGATTCCTAGCTCTGGTTGATTGAAGTCTTCGACCTATAAAAAGTGGCATAATTAGTAATTAATTAGTTATCTATCAAACAATCTAGGGTTTGTCTCTACCATTTATTTTCTTCTACGGTATATTACACATTCTGTGTGCACTTTTGTCCTTGTTTCAAAGGCAAAACATCCCCTTGAGTAATTATGTATAAAGATCCGACCTATACTACATTGATATTGATGGAGAGCTTGTTAAGTTCATTCGCGCAAGGAACGTTTTCTAGTTGGAACCTTCATGAGACCAACATGAAGAATTATGGCATTTTGAAAATTAGCTAGAAGATCAGTTGCAAAGCTAATGTAGTATACTTTCCCTCTGACCTTGTTGTGTCAAAGACTTTTAATGTGAAGGATGTTTTCCCTACTATAATGAGGACTTGAGGAGCTTTCACACCCATACATAAACTTGACATTTTGTTCCTCTGAAGAAAGGGTCTTCAAGTATAAACTATGAATACAAACAATGATGAATTGCTGTTTTATTGCAGCTGAAAGCTAGAGGTGGTAACCGTCATTGGGTTGAAATTGGATACTTGGAAGGCGTATGACACTAATAAATGGAACTTATTATTAATACTGACGAAACAAAAGTCTTCAAAATCAAGAGATAAGCAAAAATTGCAATCAGAATGAAAACGCAATGTTCAAATGCCTAAAAAGATCTTCGATGTTTCAGCATTGTCTCCACAATGTTTAAATATAATCATTGCCAAAGCCAATGTCAAATACTGATATCCGGTGTTTGAAATCAGAACGCCCATTCAATTTCTCACTCCACACTACTATCTATTTCCATCTCTTTTGGTCATTGACATTGAGTCTTCTTTATGTCCATTTTTCTTTTCTTTTTCTTTTTTTTGAAGAAAAACTATTTTATTGGTAACTGAACCCCTACACTGAAAGCACCCCACTTATGGGTTTTCTCTTAAACTACTAGCATCTACACAGCTACAATAATCACATCGTTCAACACATCTCATCTTCTTCCCTCTTATTCTTTCTCCCTGTTCTCTTCCCTATTTGGTCTTTTTTTTATCTTCTTTTCTTTTTCATTCTTCCTCGTCTTCTTCTTTATTTTTCTCACACCGAATTTAAACAATCAGATGGATTATTTCTGGATTTGAAAAACAACCCAATAGCACCTAATTTAAATTCAGCAAATTGCTGGAATTGTTTGTTTCAAAAGCGATTTTTGTTCTCCCTAAATAATTTTGATAGATTAAAACCCAAAAACGGCTTTTCAAGACCTAGTGTTGAGATATAACCAATGAACTCAATTAACAGAAGAAAGAAAATAAAAATGAAGGCAAGAGAAGAAAAAAAATTGGAAACAGAGTGGAAGAAAAAAAAAGAGGAATGAAAAAGAGAATCAGAAACAATAGTCAAGCAATTGAATAAGAATGGAAGTTTTAGTGGCTGTGGACCTGGGGTGGTTGATAATTAAAGCATGAAGAATTAAAAACAAAAGAGGGATGATAATGGGTGGCGTAGTTGCAGCATGGTGGTGGGTGATGGTGGTTTCTATACCAAAATACCTAATATAGCCTCAACTAATAAGAGCACCCATTTGGGATATGTTAGGCATTTGATATATTGTCCTTGGATATAACTGGGGCTTGTTTACTATTTAGTGGGGCTTGAATACCAGTGAGAGAGATAAACAAGCACATATATTTATAAACAAAGATTTTGTACAAGAGAACCAGGGGACGAGATTTTTTTTTTTTTTTTTTTTGAGAGAGAGAGAGAGAGGGAGAGAGGTAACCAAGCATAATATATTCATATCAAAAAGTTAATTACAAACAAAGCCAAGGGATGAGATATCCCTGGTCAAGGAAACAAAATCAAAACAAGGTAGAACAAACAAAAAAACTAGAAACTACAATGAGACTCTACATCAAGGGCCAATTCGAACATCCTCCCAAGAGTAAGCAAAAGAAGCATAAAGGACGAGATTCCATCGACAAGAAACAAGCAAAAATGAACTAGCTACCAAAAAGAAAGAAAGAAAAAAAGCACAACATCACGGTTCACTAATTACTGACTCCCAGGAGAACGCAAACGAAGCATAAGGAATCTCTCCATAATCTGGTCGTCTCTTACACCAAAGCCATAAGAGGCCTCTGATGTCATGGACATAAGAGGTCTTTTTACGTCCATTTATTCATACTTTCAATGAGTTTAGTATTTGCCTTCCCAAGTATCTATCAAATATCTTAATGTAACTAGAATTTTAGAGTGTATAAGGGCACATTGTTTTCTGAGTTTCTTTGGTTCAAAGTAATTGTAATCTCCTATATAAGGGAGAGCCAGAGCATCGTAATGGACACTCGTTATCCATGAAAAATCTAACACAGATTTTTCTTCTGATTCTTGTGAATTCAAGAAAACCTCACTTGTCACAACTTCTACATCATTAAAAGTATTAAGAAAAGATAAGTGTGTTCGATAACCAGTTCATTTAAAGTGGTAACTAAGGTTTGGCAGCTAAGTAGCTAACATACTTGTTTGGCAGCCGCAAGGTTGACCTCAAGAACAGCTTTCTCTTGTGAATTTCCTTCACCGCCAATCATCCCATGTCCTCCATTCACGTCAATGGAGACTAATGCCTCTGTTTGCTCGATCACGAGAGAACCTCCATTCGCAAGCGGAACTCTGCAATAACACTTTAATAGAAATCATCCCACATATTAAACACTTTAGGGAAAAGAAAACAACAATCTGGGATTTTAGACACAACAGATTTACATCTTTAGTACCAGAGTCTTAGAATTTTGGTTTACTAATTGGCAATTTATTGATTATTAGTTTTCCTTTTTTAGCTAAGTTCGGCACAAATAATAAATCTAGCTTTTGAAGGGTTTGTAAACCTTGCACTCGATTTGCATGTATCTTATGAAGATATTGGCCAATGCTAAAAGAAACTATAGTCTCTAACATATTGAGAATTGAGATGATAAGAGAACGGTGGCTCTAATGATAGAGATATCTTAACTAGCAACACCATGATTTGGTGGCAGCACAATGTCCAGTCTAACAACAAGCTGCAGCTATTATCGGCGAAAAATGACTACTTGGGATACCCAAAGGATCTTGGAAATTGGCCCTGGCGATGCCTTTGAGAACATACTGCTGTATCTTCTGGCATTCAATTTGGGTACAATATAATATCCCATAGAGGTCATAAATAACATATAAACTTTTGCTCACCTTTTGCTAAGCATATTGTTGATCTCTTCTTCAATGCCATATTCATCGAAAATAGGAATCCTTTTATCATATAATTCAACTTTATCACATAGATCCGGTGCGATTTCCTGAAGATAGCTGGTAATCTGAAAATAAAAAGCGGAAGGATAATGCCTTTTCAGACAGTACAGTATTTGCGTAGGTCATCAAATAAACAAAACTGTTGACTGAGATGATGTTTGAGTGACTGAAAGGTAGTCCAAGATAGAGACCTTATCAGTCAATTTTAGATTAAATACAAACATACAAAACTCAGTCTCTGAAATCCCGCTCAATAGTTTACCACTGCTTAGGCCACTTCTTGGCACATAAAATGCTTTTAAAATGAAAAGACACTTGGTAAAGTAGGTAAACCTTATAAAGGTTGCTGCATGACACCGCCTCCTCCTTTCCTGCCTATAATCGATTATTTTGTAACTGTCTAGCAATCATATGATTACTACTACACCATATTGGAACCTAATTCTTTTTCAAGTATTGCTCGTAATATAATACAACACTATAGAATTTAAGAAAAAAACAAAAAAAAAAACTAGATTGCATGGGCCAATAGCAAGAACTCGGTATGTCAGATATGACTATACACCAAAGATTCCCTAAGAAACATGATAACACAATGACCTTAACCATTCAAAATACGTGAGTGTGTTTGAGTAGATTATACACCATAGGTTGCTCTTTCTATTTAAGGAAAATACAGAAATGCTTTATACACTTGAGTACTTCTTCCCTTTGAGCGCATGAGACTTTTCAACTAAACTACCCACAAGTCACAAATCCCACTCAAAAAAACCTTCCCTGTTCATCAGTTTTCTGTACTGACAGAAAAGCAAAGACTGCACCACCCCCCCCCCCCCAACCCCCCCACCCCACACACACACACAAAGGACCTTCCTGAAAGTGTACTTCTAAATTGCATTAATTTCAATATGACATACCTCATGATACGTCCGAGGAGAATCAACAACCATTCCTTTAACCTAAGAACATGTTCAAAGAAAAGCATTAGGATACTACAATGCAAACATTTGAACTCGTTTATAATAAAAGAGAATGAACTCACCTTCTCATTGAAATAATCTTGCGCAACAGAGAGTGTTTGACCCATGGCCCTATGCAATATAACTGGAACTGCCCCTTCAACACCTTCATCTGCAGCAAGAGCTGCAGATTTTGCATGTTCTACTATACTTTTCCAGGTTGAGAGCAATCCTTCCAAGTCTTTTTGCAACTCTTCCAGGGAATGACCAGTAGCAACAGTTCTTACAGTAAGACCAAAACCTGGAGGTTGCAGAGTCTTTGCGATGACTCTTAAGCGTGTTCGTTCAATACCAAAAACTTTCCTGGAAATTCCAATTCTATCACAACGAGTGTGCAATATCTGCAAGGAAGCATACAATAAACAAATAAGACAATCTAACAAGAAACAGAATTTGAATGCACACAATTCAGATGTTAAAGATATTATCCTACCCAAAATCTGCTTCGTAGATTTGGATAAGCAGTAAGTGTTGGGCCTTTTGTCCCTAATCCCTCTTTGACAACTTGTACAATCACTTTTGTGCCTTTGCAAACATAATCCCATTTGCTAGCATCGTGATGTGGCAGATGTGCATGCCCAGAATCCTTCAAATCTTGGAGAATATGCTGTGGAAATTGAAAATCATTGGAGCCTTCTGGTTCAGTAGGATCAGCTCCTCCTCCCCCATAATCAACTACACCGCCATTCACATTCCTCTTGAGAACATCTATATCATCAAAGTCATCCTCAACATCGTGTTCCTCAAAATCCTGATTCATTGATTGCATAGAGTCATCGTGAAAGATAGTTTCTCCAAAGCCATCAATGTTCTCAACATTAATAGGTGAACCAGGTTGTTTGTAATTGGTGGCAAACTGCTCTTCATGCTCACTAATCACTAAATCATTGTTTGCTTTGGCCCTACGTCGGAGTGGAGGAAACACAAATGGTTCTCTCTTGTGGTTAATATCCATCAGTGATGGTCGAGAAATTCCGATATTAACAAATGCACCACCCATGTTGGGAACCAGCTTTGTGATGACCCCAAGATACACACTATCACAATGCACGTTGTTTTTGACAGGTTCTAATAATAACTCAACCAACTTCCCATCTTCCAGGATGGCAATTCTTTGCATTGTACATACAGAAGAATTAATAAGTATGATGGTGGATATGTGCTCGTCCATGTGTGTTGGTCTGCTCCCATCTTCATGATCCTCTTTAGCATGATAAGGGTTATCAGAAAATTCTTTTTCCACCAATTCAACTCCATTAGTCTCTTTATTCAAAACCATGGAATCAAGCTTATCCTTAAGCTTAAGAAAAAGGAGAGAAGATTGATGCAGCCATGGCTCCTCGACAGGCTGTTCTCTTTCAGAGAATGTTTCGGTGGAATCCAATTCCTTACTACTGAAACTTATAGCACCATTCTTTCCTCTTGAGCAGGGTTCTTCCTCAAATGTCTCGCCCATGGAGAACCTCTTGGTAAATATAGAATCATTTTTAAGGCTTTTGAAAAGTCCATGCTTATCTGACAAAACACTGGAACAATTTAAGTGTTCAACAACATGAGCAGAGGAAATCAGAATGTAAAGGATAGCCGTAAAATGCTATTACCTGTAGATGGAAGAGATGTCTCGTCCAACCATGAACCCCAACAAATAAGTGGAATTGTTTCAGTTTGGACAGTCATCCATGTATCCCTAACAACAACAATGTTTTCATTTTGTTTTCTGGGTATAGGTATTGATACAGAATATTCAGGTCCAGGTCTCCAGAGGAGATCATGGGTGGTCCATTTATTTCCTATAATGAAATAACTGTACTTGAAATTAATCCCGCAAGGTACCTGCAGAGGATGATCAATCTGAGAAAGGTGCACCCTACCAAGCATTACCAAGGCCCCATCTTAAGATTTCTTACAGCTTTTCCCTTTTATCGATAAGTCAGACTAAGCAAAACTGTCATAGCATTTTCCTTTTATCCATATTGGATGTGACAATGTATAGTCCAGTCCAAAATAGTGCCCATAAGAAGGATTAATTGCATTGCTTCCTATAACCACTATTTAGACATCAATGTAAACATGTCATAAGTTTTCTTCCTAAAAAGAAGTGTACACAATCTAGTGGACACGGCATAGACTTATAGTTTATAAACAATGTCAAATGGGGCCTTAAGTGCTTGACATGTTAAAAAGAAAGAGAATCGAAAATGGTGGACAAAAAAAAAAAAAAGAACCTTCACTTCGGTCTTCCACAAGTTAAGATGTCGAGTAGGCAACATGAGAATAGCTGTGTCAGGGTTCCAACAACCTAAGGCAATAAGATCCCCTGTAATGTACAAAAGCTGACCATCTGCTAAATTTGCTTCAATAGTCCATTCGACCTTTGTGTTGGAAAATACTTCTTCTTCATCCTCCTCCTCTTCTTCTTCATCATCTTCATCTACGTCTTCTTCTTGAGCTGAGTATGTAGCTGTTGAACAATCAATTACAATAAGTCACTTATTTCCAACAATTCTGTTATTATCAAAAAATATAAAAAAATTAGTACTAATTATTACCATTGTTCCTCAAAGAGATAGCAGGTAATCTGAAAACGCAGTCATTATAATTCTGTTGCGGCAAGGGCATTATCCGGTGGCATAGATACCTCTTCCTTCTACTATTGCTATTGCTATTGCTAATAATAAAAATTATTTTTACCATTACTAACAAGACAAGATAGTGTACTTAACAAAGCTATAAAAATAAGAACGAAGATAATTAGAAATTACAGTAATTGAACTATACTTACAGGGGTGGCGAAAGAGGCCTTTTGGGGGCAAGGAGTAACGACGAAGAACGAAGAAGAAAACCAACTTTCCCTTTACTGCTTGGAGTAAGTAAAATAGATGGCTGAGGACGAATGGCTTCGCAACCATCCATTACCATTTACCAACTAGCAATTTCAATTGCAATGGAATGGAATGCACTGAACACAACTATTTTATTAGTAGATAGCATTCCCAAATACAACAACAACAACAACAACAACATCAATCATGTAGAGAGAGAGAGAGTGTGTGAGAGTTGAGTGGAGTGAAAAGAGTAGAATCGAGTGTGAAGATTTCTCAAACTGCAACTCTCTGTCTTTTTTTTTCTGGGAAAAAGTGGATAGCTACCTTGTGTGCTCAAACAAGAAGAAGATAGGGGAGGATACGAAATGGGCCTCTCACAACCCCAGTAGAAACCTTTGGGCTTAAGTTTCTTTCTTTCACTACAGGTTTTTTTTAACGGCTATTTAACACCACGGTTTTTCCTAATCACCACCATCAAAACATCCAAAAACTCGATCGAGTTAATAGTTCACCACCAGAACCAGAACCGCACAATGTTATGAGCATTATGTAAGAGAACTCGAACAAATTTTGTATTAACCTGTTTCCAGATTAATGCATTCACAAGGTCAGGTCGTTGTTGGATTGACCAAAGGAGAGAGTTCGAGATCGGGGTGGCTGCACCTCGATGAGATCGAGATTGCCTACGTACTCTAGTTCGAGGGAATGGAACCTAGAGATCAAGCCATCGTAGTTCTATTCTTATAAAAGGTGAAGGGGCGAAGATCATGGGATCTTGCAGATTCTCCGACATCTTTATGATTGTGTAATATCCTCCAATGGTTGTGTAACAACTGCAATGATTGTGTAACAGCTGGAGATATTCTTTGTGCATTGATTTAGGGCACGTGCGTATGAAGAGGTCGCCAATGGTCATGTAGTCGAGCTGCTCTGGTCGGCCTTCGGTTAGGTCGAGTGGTGGACGACCTGTTGGAATGATGGGTAGGCCATGTGTCGTATTTTGATTGGCTGGAGCATATAGTACCCCTACATAAGCCCCCTCTTTTTAGATCAATGAGGAATCGGGCTGAAAAGACGTTTTGAACTCTGATCGATATTGTTGATTTGAAGTTTGCTTTTTTGAATTTCAGACTTGAACACGTGGATGTCATGCATTCCTGTTTCGTACCATCATTACGGCTTACGGGGAAGTGGGGAAGTTTCCTCGAGCAGTTACCCCGTAAAGTTTTGGCAACTGAAGCACTCCTTGATTGATGGCCCTTTGCTGGACACGTGGATTGATCCAACGGTGGATGTGAATCGTCGGGCTAGTGGGTAATAACTACAAAGGTTGTGGTTGTCTATGTGTGATTTTACCCGTTGATTTGAATTGAATCTATGGCTGGGATCTCTTTTCTATTGGTATGTAAGCTGTAGCTTCCTATCAAAGTTTCTTACTTTCTTCATTTGCTCTCTCGAACTGCTGCTGCTTTCTCGTTGCGACCTGAAGATCTTGAGAGATCTTGAGAGTTCTTGAGGTGAGTTCCTTCTGCTTTATTCTTTACTTCATTGCTTTGTTTCATTTTCCTTCATTTGCTTCCATATTGAGAGATGTCGGGCGGTAGCGACTCTCAAAATGACCATCTGAGTGGAGATGGTGTTGGTGAGTACGAGTCTGAAGATGAACGGACTCATTCTGGTGACGATGTTTGCTCCCCTGAGAAAGAGGAGGAGTGTTTAGATGAAGGTAGCCCTGGAAGTAGTTGTCCTCATGGGGAGGATTCTTCTGATGACGAGATGGTGGAGGGCGGGGATAACTCGTTTTGCCGTGTAGTTAACCTATCTTATGTGAAGAGGCACATCGCTTTTAGGAAGAGATATGGGTTGGATTCCATTAGGCATCTTGAAATTAGGTTTTTGGGAGACCGTTTACTCTCAGAGGAGTATCGACCTAATAACCCATTTTCCACTGTTTTCACTTTGGCCCAGTTCTGAGCTGCGCTTAGGTTACCCCTTTCTTGTTTGGTAATCGACCTCTTGAATGCTATCAGACGAGCTCCTTGCCAGATGAACGGTAATTTCTGGAGGAACATGAGGGTTATAGATGACCTTAACAAATTGCATAGGTGGAATGTTACCATAAAGGATATGTTGGGTCACTTTTGTTTCAAGCGATCTGCGAAGCTGGAGGTGGGGGGTTATAATATCCAGGACAGGCCAGATCGCCTGCCCTTGATTTACCCCGTGAGTAGTGAGCCATGGTGGAAGGAGCCCATGTTGCTTACTGGTCAGATAACTGAAGGGAATCTTCATTTATCTCATGTTACCAGGAATGTGAATGATAATCGTAAACTCCTGGTCGTTGGTCTTTAGATCGTTGTTGGGTGATCTATTTGCCTTTGTTTATTTATGGTCGTTAACTTGCTTTGTTTATTTTGCAGCAATCAGGGACGACCATCTTGTCAAGAAAAATGACCTGAAATCTTCCTTGAACGTTTTTGGGTCTTGGACTGACGAGCGAAAGACAAAGTTTCTTCCTCATCTGAAGGATTATTTTATTCTTAACGGTGGTCCCAAGACTGTTGCGGACGAGCTGGAGAGGAGGAGAGTGTTGAAGAAAAACGTCATGAGTTCGGGGCAGAAAGCTAGCTTGAGTGAGAAGTCTCGATCTGGTACCAGCTCGAGGCAGAATGATCCAATTGCAAGCCCCCAGATCGTTTCCCCTCCGACCTCTCTACCCAAGCTACCTTCCGTCTCAAGCAAGAAGAGGTCGTTCTCTGGGAACCTGAAGTTGATGAAGCCGCCACCAAGCATACCTTCCCTTGTTCCTCTGAAAGCCTTGCGAGCTCCTGACCCTACTCCCTTGTCTAGGAAGACTGTTGTTCGTCACTCGAGCAAGGGCAAGGGGGTTTCATCTGAATTCCGACCTGGCCCTTTTGACTATCTGGACGGCCAGGGAGGTAAGCACGTTGTCTATGACAATGATAGTGCTATAGATGACCCCTGTGTTGCCCGAGCTGTTAAGGAGGGTATTGTTCTTGATGGTGACGCTTGCATGGTGAAGTCGTAGAGTCTTCTTGTGACTTGTTCCAAGATAAATTCTGCTCTTTCTCTGGTAAGCTGAGTTTAGAATCACATTTGAGACTAACTTTGGAAATTGTATCCTTTAACCATTGTTTTGTGCAGCTTAACGCTAGCTTCCAGGAGGTACGTCTGGTCGCTGAGGTTGGCGCGAGGGCTGAGATCGAGCTGAAGCACCTGGACAAGAAGCTCGAGCAGGCTAAGAACATTGATGTTGTTGCTGAGACGAAGGTGAGGGACAGGGATGGGGAGATTGTAGCGTTGAAGGAGATGATAGAGGGTCTTAGAGGTGAGGTTACTGCTGCTAAGGACTCTGCGGCGTACTGGGAGGGTGTGTGCCGAAAGAATGGTGCTGAATGACAGGCGTACTGTGAGAACCTCAAGAAGCAACTACTGGGGTCGCCCAAAGGAGAGGAAACGCTAGTTAGTGACGAGGTCGCTTTAGTCCCAACGCACAACGCCTCGATGGGCCCTGGAGATGGGGTAGAAGGACTCCAGAACGAGCTGGTCGAGCCAGACGAGCGGACTTCGCAGCAGTGACCTTCTCTCTGTCTTCAGTGATTCCTGGTGTTTTCTTGTTCTTGTATGCATTCCTCACTGCTGGACAGTACATCTCCTTATTCTTCTCACGTTCAGTCTTCATCTTTTTCTCATGTTCAGTCTTCAGCTCGAGTGGTTGTGAGGTTTAGCTAGATGGTCTTGAATGTTATTTTGATGGGTTGTAATCATAAACACTAGTGATCGATCTACTTCGGCTGGTCGATTGTGCCTTTATTTTCTGCATTTATATTCCTTGTTGTGGATAATGTAAACTGTCTCATTTGGGAGACTAGTTTCCAGGGAGTCCTGGTAGCTCGTTCAGAAGGCAGGTAGACGAGATGAATGGCTGCAAGCAGGGCGGACTGAAATGCTTCCTCTTGTATTCCTTAGTTAAATGAATTTGTTTTTTCCTTCTCGTCGTTGTAGTTTGCCTTGGTTTTGCAGGTAGCTTCTCTCTTGCGAGCTGGATATGTGGAATGTTGGCACAACCCCCAAGTAGTTTAGGTCGATGTAATAGATCGCTTTTCCTGTAATAGTTAGGCTTTTGAAGTAAATAAATAAAATAAAATTTCACTTGTTTACCTTGCTCGCCTCTATTTTATTTGCATTGTCTGCTTGTATTGATTCGCAAACACCAAATAGTAAGTCAAAAACTCGACCTGTTCTAGGATTTGGTCGGTTGAGTATGAGCTCGACTTTACTTAGGTCGTGGGATAGTTATGACCTAAGTAAGGAGTGTTAGTTGTATTACAGATGTCAACTTAACACTTAAAAATTATCAAAGGGACTTAAGGATTGATAATTTGAAGGTCTGGGGAATTGAGTTAGACCTATTCAAGCCATTCATGTTTGAACTGAAATGAAGGTAAAATTGAGCTCGTTTATTGAAATATGAGAATGCATCCTTACATTTTAGATTTTACTAGTAAAACTTCTTCAAATGATAAGCATTCCATGGATTCTTCACATCTTCCCCTTATGGAGTTTGAAGGCGATAAGATCCATTGCTTTGGACCTTTGTAATGATGTAAGGACCTTCCCAGTTGGCGTTGAGCTTTCCAACATTTGCCTTTCTTTTGTTGTGGAACATTTTTCTTAATACGAGCTCGCCTGGTTGAAAAGATCGAGGTCGGACGCCTTTGTTATAAGCTCGTTTGAGCCTTTGTTGGTATTGCTCGAGCTTAATGGTGGCGTGGTTCCTCCTTTCTTCAGCCAGATCTATTCCGAACGACCAGGCTTGGTTATTGAACTCGGTATCGACCAGCAGTGACTTGGTCGTGCCAAATGTCAGCTCGGATGGAATAACAGCTTCTATTCCATAGCAAAAGCTAAATGAAGACATTCCTGTTGATGTTCGAGGAGTTGTTCTGTAGGCCCAGAGGATGTTTTCTAGCTGCTGTGGCCATTGGTCTTCTTGATCTTCAAGTTTTTTCTTCAAGTTAGATAGAATTTGCTTGTTCGCAGCTTCGACCTGACCATTGCTTTGTGGATATCGAGGCGTCGATCTAGAGTGCTCGATTTTCCATAGTGCATAGAAAGCCTTAATGTTTTTTCCCACGAACTGGGTTCCGTTGTCAGTAACTATTCTCTTGGGCAAACCAAATCTTGTGATTATGTTTTCGCACAGAAATCGTTGCACATCTGCTTGAGTAATGTTGGTGAGTGCGACGGCCTCTACCCATTTGGTGAAGTAATCAACCGCGACTAGAACATATCTTTTCTCAGATTTCTTTTCTTTAATTAATGGGCCCATGATGTCGAGCCCCCACATGTGAAATGGCCAGGGAGCAGTGATGTTGATGAGGTCGTTGGGATGGTGATGCGCGTGGTCGGCAAAATGTTGACACTCCTTACACTTTAACACAAACGTTTTTGCATCTTTCTTCATTCTTGGGCAAAAATATCCTTGCGAGATCGCTTTATAAGCAAGTGTGCGACCTCCTGAGTGATTTCCACATTCTCCCTCATGAATCTCCTGGAAGATGATTTGCCCATCCTTGGGAATTAGACATCTTAGGAGCAGGCCAGTTGTAGATTTTCTAAATAACTTTCCCTCATGTAGCCTGTACATAGTGACCTTATGTAATAACTGGCTGGCCTCCTTCTTGTTTGGTTGGAGCTCGCCAGTTTACAAGTAATTGATGAAGGGTTCCATCCAGGTTCCCTTGATATCTTCTGAGGTCATGGCGAGTAGGTCGCTTATTTGGTTGGCCACTTCCTCCTTTAGTAGATACGCATGCAGCGTACTTACTGCTATGGTTAGAGCTCAAGGTCGATTTGACTCGACCTTGGATGCAAAGAATGCTAGTGAGTCAGCATGTCTGTTATCATCCCTTGGAATGTGGTCGATGGTGAAGAAACTGAATTTGCTGATTAGCTCATTTGCCTTGCTTGCATATCTTATCAAATTGACTCCATGTATTTGGTAGTTGTTTGTAATCTGATTTACTACCAGTTGCGAATCGCTGAATGCTTTGAGTCGAACTGCTTGTAGATTGATTGCCATTTGTAGACTTTGGATTAGAGCTTCATATTTGGCTTCATTGTTAGAGGTCGGGAAGTCTAACCGAGTTGACCTTTCGAGTTGTGAGCCCTCAGGTGAAATGAGTATGGCACCGATGGCACTTCCATTCGAGTTGTGTGAACCATCAACGTAGAGTTGCCAAGTGTCTGGTGGATCGACTTGGATTTGTCTGGTTTCTGGTTCTGTTCCCAGCTGAAATCTTCGGCAAGGTAGTCTGCTAAGAAATCAGCTACGACCTGGCCCTTGACAACCTGGCGAGGTACGAACTCAAATGTGTAATCACCGAGCTCAGCTGCCCATCGAGCCATACGACCTGTTTTGTTCTTCTTTTCTAGTATGTGTCGTAGTGGCTGATTGGTGATTATTTTAATGGTGTGTGCTTGGAAATAAGGTCTAAACTTGCATGCAGCGTAAAGAAGAGCTAATGCTAACTTTTCTAGATGTGTGTACCTTATTTCAGCTTGTTGCAACACCTTGCTTGTGAAGTAGATTGGTCGCTCGACCTGATTTTCTTCCTTGAACAGTACTGCGCTGATCGCAAAATTTGAAGTGGCGAGGTAAATTTCGAGCACATCTCCATCATTAGGCTTCGTGAGAACTGGTGGAGTGCATAAGTATGCGTTCAGCTCGGCAAAAACTTTTTCGCATTCTTCTGTCCATTGATATGCAGCCCCGTTTCTAAGAATATGAAGCATTGGTCGACACTTATCGGATGCTCTAGAAATGAATCTATTAAGAGCTGATACCATGTCGTTAACTTTTTGGATTTGCTTATTTGTCTTCGGGCTGGGGATATCGATCAGGGCTCTGATCTGGTCGGGGTTTGCTTAAATACCCCTCTTTGTAACTAGGTAACCAAGAAATTTCCCTGATGCTACTCCGAATAAATATTTTTCTGGGTTAAGTCTCATCCTGAATTGCCTTAACCTTTGAAATGCTTGATCGAGATTGGCCAAATGATCTTGCTCGAGACTGTTTTTTACCAACATGTCGTCAATGTAGACCTCCATTGTCCGACCTAGTAGATCGTCGAACATTTTTGTGACGAGTCGTTGGTAGGTCGCTCCAGCGTTTCTTAGGCCAAAAGGCATAACCTTGTAACAAAAGATTCCTTGCTCCATTGTGAATGAAGTCTTTTCTTGATCTGGCTCATACATTGGGATCTGGTTGTAGCCTGAGTACGCGTCCATGAATGATAATAGCTCGAAACCACAGGTCTGATCGACTAACCTATCGATTCGTGGGAGTGGGAATGAATCTTTAGGGCAAGCTTTATTCAAGCTTGTGAAGTCGATGCAGATTCTTGTTTTCTCGTTCTTCTTTAAAACTGGAACTATGTTGGCCAACCAATCCGGTGTGTCAACTTCCTTGATGAACCCGACCTGTTTGAGTCTACTAATTTCATCATTGACTGCTTGATGAAATTTTGGGGCGAGTCTTCTTGGTTTTTGCTTGATGGGTCGATAATTTGGATTTACTCGTAGTTTATGGCATGCTATTGATGGGTCTATTCCAGGCATATCAATGTACGACCAAGCAAAAACATCTTTATTTAGAGAAAGAAAGTTTACAAAGTCGTTATACTTATTTTCCCCTAATTCCGAGCCCACATAAACATATTTTCGGTCGTCCTCTGACCCTAGGTTCACTCGCACTCCTGGATCTGTGCTTCCAAGTGATAGTTGGGGGGAGCTCGCTTGCTCCTGCTCTAGTTGCTATTTGGCTGCTCTAGCCTTTCCCTTTGACGGGCTATTTGCTTGCTTCTCGACCTCATTGGCTTCTGAGGTCGGTGGACTCTTTACCTGCTTCTCAGCGTCCTTGGTTCCTGAGGTAGATGGCCTATCAGACGCCACAGCTTCAATAATTCCATGGCACTCTTGAGCAACGTTCTGATTGCCCCTAAGCTCCATTATCCCATTGGGGCCAGGATAACGGAACACTTGATGGTACGTTGATGGTACACCTCGCATAGCATGGATCCACTTGCGACCAAGTATCACATTATACTTACTTGCCATGTTTAGGACACTGAACTTTGCTGTTACAACAACCTTATCTTCTTTCCTGTCCACAGTGACGGGCAACAGTATTTCTCCCTTTGGGTCCTCTCTCGAGCTGTTGAAGCCCAAGATTGGAGTGAAATCAGGAATGAGGACTGAATCGGGAAACCTCATATCCTTGAAAGTATTGTACATCAGTATGTTACAGGATGCACCTAGGTCAATGAGGACCCTCTTGACAATGTAGTCAGCAATTCTTAACTCGACGACCAGTGCGTCGTTGTGTGGTGTAACAACTTTGTTTAGGTCATCCTCAGTGAAGCTCAGATCTGTTTCCTGCCGGGCTGGAATGTTAGTTTGAGCTGCTCGGCCTGTGATGGAGTAGACATGATGGAGGTGTTCTACTCGCCTTTTCTTCTCTCGAGATACTGGAGTGGAGTTGGACTCATAGATCATGTATACGACATAACTCTCTGTTTCACTGTCATCATCTATCTTGTTTGCGACCTGCTTGTTGATTTGGTTTTGTAGGTCGCCTGTTGGACCTAGTCTTCTTGAGAGGCTACACCCTCTGATGCGTGCTGGACTTGTGGAGGCCGTTCTGGCCTTGCTCTGAGATCGTTTTTCAGAACGTGTGGGTGTTCTAGATCTCTTCTTCATTCTCTTCTCACTGGACCCTTCTTGCCTGCCGTAGATCCAGTTATTGAGCCTTTTCTCATCGGCCCATGTCTGAAAAGCTCGCTTCAGTATACGGCAATCATCTGTTTGATGGCATCTGACTTTGTGGACCTTGCAATATGGACGACCAGATGTGTCCTCCAATTGTGTGAAGTTTGGAATCTTGCACCAATAGTTGTGCTTGATGCACTCATAGATATACCCTGCTGGTCTTGTGAATCGGTGGTACTCACGTTGCTCTGTGGGCAACGCCTTAGCTTTGAACCTTTTGTTGTCTGATCGAGGTCTTTTAGTGGAGCCTCCTTCCACGTTTGAAATGACATGAGTTTTTTCCCTACTTACTAAGGCTTCTTCCTACTTGATGTAACGATCTACCTTGAGGAAGAGCTCGTCTAGAGATGCTGGCCGCTTCATGGTCAAAGACTTGTGGAGATCTGATCCCTGGATCAGACCGTGAGAGAACGCGATTGTTGTGAAGGGTTCATGCTCCTTTGCAAAATCCTGAATGGAGTGCAGTTCTGTTTTGAAGCGAGCAAAGAAATTGCTCAAAAGTTCACCGTCTCGTTGTTTTACCTTGAACATAGCGTCGATGGTGACTAGACACTTTTTGTTGTGGATGTAGAATATAACAAACTGCTTTTCTAGATCGGCAAATGAGCTGATTGAGCCTGGCTTCAAGCGGTGGAACCAATCAAGAGCCGGTCCGGTGAGGCTGGACTGGAATAGTAAGCAGAGCAGATGATCTTCCTTGATGAGTGGAAGTGATTTACGGAAACCCTTGATATGGTCTCTTGGATCTCCAATTCCTGGGTACTGATCGAACTTTGGAGCGTTGAGTTTGTTAGGCAACTCCTGCTCGAGGATCTCCTTGGTGAAAGGAGATTCTTGGAAATGCTGTAGAGATTGAACAGCGAGCTGTTCGGCTGTGTGTCCTTTACTTAACTGTATAGCGACCTGAGAAGCTTTGAACTCAGCGAGCTGTTGACTGAGCTCTTCATACTTTCGATTGCTGTCGTCAACGACGACAGCCCCTTGTTCTGGGTTTGTTTCTGCAACTTGTGCAGCTTTTAACCGAGCGTTTTCCTCCTGGAGACGGTTGAGTTGGTCTCTTAATTCCTGGATTGTTACTTCTTGCGTAGCCATTTGAAAGAATGGTGTGGTTGGAAAGACTTTAAGTTGGGTGGGAGGGCTGGTTTTTTCGATATAATCGATTCCCTACAGTCGGCACCAAATGTATTAACATGTTTCCAGATTAATGCATTCACAAGGTCAGGTCGTTGTTGGACTGACCAAAGGGGGTAGTTCGAGATCGGGGTGGCTGCACCTCGATGAGATCGAGATTGCCTACGTACTCTAGTTCGAGGGAATGGAACCTAGAGATCAAGCCATCGTAGTTCTATTCTTATAGAAGGTGAAGAGGTGAAGGTCATGGGATCTTGCAGATTCTCCGACATCTTTATGATTGCGTAATATCCTCCAATGGTTGTGTAACAGCTGCAATGATTGTGTAACAGCTGGAGATATTCTTTGTGCATTGATTTAGGGCACGTGCGTATGAAGAGGTCGCCAATGGTCATGTAGTCGAGCTGCTCTGGTCGGTCTTCGGTTAGATCGAGTGGTGGACGACCTGTTGGAATGATGAGTAGGCCACGTGTCGTGTTTTGATTGGCTGGAGCATATAGTACCCCTACAAATTTATTAGACAAATTTGAAATAACACCAGTATATTTTTTCAATAAGTTTTGTGTTAATCAAGTTAAAAATCACACAATGTTATGTGCATTTTTATAAGAAATAAGTTTGCACAAACTTGGAAAAAACATGTATGACATTTTGAGCGTATTTTTTCAATGAGTTTGTGTATGCCCAAGTAAATATTCGCACGGTGTTGTGCAAGTTATAACTTTTTATGCTCCAAATATCTTGCAAGTTCTAAACATTTTATTTATTTTTGGTGGCCGGTGATTAGAAATTTCATGGGTGGAGATTACGAAAAAACATGGTGTTAAATAGCAGTTGTCGGTTTAAGGCCTTAAGGGGAATGTGTGAAATATACATCTCCAATGCTAACCCAAATTTAAGTTTTTTTTTTTTTTTTTGCCCAAACTCACCTCCAATGTTAACATAAATCTAACAAAAATATAACTCTCATTTAAGCGCATTTTGTATTTTATTTTTATAATAAAATGCCCAACAACTAGTTGACATTTTTAACTCATTTCTGAAATCAATCAAACTACAAATGCTCAGTAGCTAACAGAGTTTTATTAGTATACTTAGAGTTCCATTCCCATTTAAGCTCACTTAATTTAGGAAGAGTTGTTAAATGTACAAAAGTCCTCGCTTACCAACCAAAAAAAAAAATGTACAAAAGTCATTCTAACGTAGCAGAAGCGTAAAAGAATCAATAGATTCGATAAAAAAAACTAAAAGTTAAACTAAAATTGAAAGAAATTCTCTTTGATGGATTGAATAATAAGTTGATTGATTCCAATTTTCGTCAATGGAGCTCTTTATATAGATGACTCCTTCATAATAAGTAGGAAATTAACTAAAATAGTAATAACTTATATCCTAAGTCATATGAACACTATAAGGACTTTCTATACCTATTAAAAACTCATAAAAGACTCTTTTAGATACCTCTAATAATTGCCTAAACATTAAGAACCAAAATAAATGAATTAAACTATATTCTAATACTCTTAGAACTCAAAAATACCAAATAGAAAACTCTATGACACCTAAATAGTAAACTAATAGAAAATAACAAAGAAAGCAATAAAAGACATTCTAGGAATTAAGGACTCCTAAAGTAATAGTAAAGTGTTTCTATACTAATAAGGATTGACTTCTCATGTCAATTGGATTTTGGGCCTTGGGTTTGGGAGGGTTGGATTGATTATTGTTAGTGTTTTGGGGTTGAGATGGGGTGGAGTCGTGGCTGGGTTTTGGATTGTAATTGTTGTTTATTTGGTTATGAGATGATGTGGAGGCAAAATGGGTGTCATGTGATGAATTATCAATGGTGGGTGATTGGGTAATTGTGGATTGGTTTGATTTATGATAGTTTTTGTTGTTGGATGAAGGATAAGAGTACTTTTTGTTGTTGGAATATGATGGGTTAGAAAAATGGAAAAAATGTTTGGTATCCGTCATAAAAGATTCAACTTTAAGAGAATTGTTAATGGCACCATAGAGAGTAGTGTATTGGTATGTGGCCACTTTCTCTTGAATTTTTCTATTCAAGCCATTGATGAATCTTCCAATAGTGTGATCTTCAGATTCAAACAATTCATTATGAGAATGCAATCTAAAAAACTCATCAACATACTCTTATACCGATTAGGTACCTTGAGAATAATTTTGTAGCTTAATAAACAAAGTTTGAACAAAATCAGGAGGAAGATACTTTTGTTTCAATAATTGCTTCATACGAGACCAAGATTGAACTAGGTGATTGTCTTGACGAATTCGATCATGTTCAACATTGTCCCACCAAGAAAAGGAAGCACCGGTGAGCTTGAAAGCAACCAACTTGACTTGTTTCTCTGGAGGTATTCCCATATAAGGATGAGTATGTGTTAGCTTTTCTGTTATACTTTGTGTCTGGGGTTTTGTTTTCTACAGGACATGGTTGTGTGAAGTTGGGTTGGTGTGGAGCTTTGCTTGATACAAGCAAGATTGGAGACTACGATTGGGGCGGTGCAGCGATGGCACACATGTATTATTAGATGGATTTTTCTATGAGTGGCAAGAAATTACACAACATCGGTGGGTTCATTTGGATTCTACAAGTTAGTTATTATTTTTATATTATTTTTAGTATTTAATTAATGTAAAGTATAAAAGCATGCATGATTATTTAGTTTTTATATATAAATTTTTTAATTATGAAATTTTTATTATGTAGTTTTGGTGGTATGAGTATCTGGGCACGTGTAATCCGATTTTGTTAGACTATAAACCACAAGTTTTTCCTCGTATTCTTATTTGGGCCCTTGAAAACCGAGCTGAAATGATAGGACTTGTAACGAATAACTTTAAACAAGCAAGGGCCTCGATTGAACAGAAAACTTGGGATAATATTAGGTGGATGCCTTGGGCTGGTTTACCCTCAAACAGTGTACCATATATTGAGACCTCTAGAATCATATCTCAGACAAGAGTGGTTTTAGTTTCTCCAGAGATAAGGGTTTGGTTTTTAGGGGATAGATGTTTACGACAGACATCTGGTATGATAGTTATTCCTCATCCTCCACCACCTGATATGGCTCCAGCGAGTCTTCCTTTGGAGCAGATTGTGACTCATAGATTATCATTTAATTGGCCAATTAGTTCAGCGTTTTGTCAGTTTGTTTCGGCTATGGAGTACCAGTTGTATTGGAACACTGTTTCTCGGGGTTCATTAGCTACTTCCCCCGTCGCTCGTGAGGGTAATGTAGATTATGTGTCATGGCAAGGCATACGACCAGAGTATCAGATTCCTTTCCCAGCAGACTCTAGTACTACTCAGCAAGGTTACCCTTTGAGACATATACAGTATGGAGAACAAGCTGGTCAATATAGCCTCAGGTTGATGGGATCACAAGGTATGGACTGGACCGTACCGGTTCCTTTTCTCGATCGTGCCTTAGTTACATAGCATGTACCTGATTTTGATACCTTAGACAAGGTATGTTTTTTTTATTTATAATTGCATTTATAATTTTATATTTGCAAGTTAAAACTTTTATGTTTATAACTTGTTACATATTCTTGTATATACAGGCTGCGCGCACTCCGCTCACGCTTATCAGATGTTGTAATGCTTGGTCAAGGGATACGACATGTAACATTTGAATCTTCTGGAAGATATTATGGTTGGTTGCAAGAGCAAAGGACTGCTACGGCAAGGGCTGAAGAAGAACTCGCAATAAATGCTTCTAGGGTTGCTGAGCTGACAAGCATATTAGAGGCATTGGTAAGTAATTTACTAATTATTAATTACTCATTTTATTAATTATTATTAAGTTTAAACTATAAAATTTACTAATTTTAGTTATTAAGTTTTAATTGTATTTATATTTTATTGTAGGAGTTGCAGGGGCACACTAGACGCGGTGGACGGGGCCGAGGTGGATGAGGCCGAAGTGGGGAGAGCAGTCAGGGGAGTGCACCTTGAGTGTTTTAGTAGTAGCTAGATTTGTTTGTTTGTTTGTTTGTTTGTTTATTGTGTACGATCTTTTGATATTAGGGTTTTTTTGTTGATGGGTATATCATTTCTTAATGGTTTATTTATTATTAATTTAAAATAGTAATCAAAATATATTAATCAAAATAGTAATACATCAATCAAATTAATTTTGAAATACATCTCTAATACATTTTAACCTTCATACTCTTCACCACATGTTGAACAAAACATTTTACCCAATACATAATCAGAGTCAAACGAATCATGGCTACAATTTTCGGAAAGCACGTGAATTTCATTTTCATACTCATCAATAAGTCGATTAAATTCATCATCGATACGCTTTTGTTCTTCGTGTGTTAATGGTTTCTCTTCTTCGATGATTTCTTTCTTCAATTCTTCACGTTTTTCATCTTTCGAATCTTCAATTTTGTTTGGAAAGTGTTTGATAGAGCCATCTCCCATGATAATTTAAAAAAAAAGGAGAATAAATCGAGTTGAGAAGAAATTCGCAGAAGATGAAGAAGATGGAAGTTTGTAATGTACAGATGATGAAGAAGATGAAGTTATATATATGTTACACAAATTATAGCTGTTTGAAAATTATATCCGTTTGTAAAATAACCGTTAGAAAATTATGTTTCCACGCTGGTGCAACCAGCGTGGAACAAAAAAATTAAGTTAAAATGGTTCCACGCTGGTTAGACTTGCGCGGAACAAAAAAAAATTAGTTAAAATTGTTCCACGCTAGTCGAACTAGCGTGGAACAAATAATTTTAGAATTCTCCCATAATCCTATCTCTCCAGCGATTTTACCCGAAGTTTTAGCAGACCGGCCCACCACGTCCTACGTGGATGGCCAACTGCTATTTTTTTAGATGACGCGTTAGGGCTGTTTTTTTCTTTTCGAATTCCTATAATTTTGGATATAGGAGACCCATTAGAGATGCTCTTATGTTGCTATCTAATCTAGTGAAATAATATATTGCATTTATGTCATGACATTTTTTCTTTTGAACGTGATCCAGGATTAGGTACTTCGATATGAAAATATCGAGTTAATAAACGTGGTGTGGTTTGGGGGGCTTATCTTAAAATGGGGCCGTACAAAATACAAAGCAATTATGTGTTTCCTCTTACTTGGTGTACAAGTCAAAATCGTGGATTTTGTTTCACTTGTTATGAAAAATATTCTTGGCTAGAGTACTCACCTAAAATTGACAAAGCCTATTGTTTTCCATGTTTCTTATTTGAAACAAATTCGCTAAAACATCGTGCTTAAACTATTAATGGGTTCAATAGTTGGAAGGGAGTCAACAACGACGCTAAGTATTCATTTTTAACACATATTGGAGGTCCATGTTCACTACACATATCGACGGTGAGATCATGTAAAGATTTTATGAGAGCATCTCAACATGTAAATAACTTAGTGATTCGACAATCTAAAGAGGATATTATGAAGAATCGGTTGCGACTCAAGACTCAATAGAAACTATTCAATGGTTTGCATTACAAAGATGTCCTTTCAGAGGCCGTGATGAAACCATTACTTCGGCATATCGAGGTAACTTTATTAAACTTGTAAAGTTTTCAGTAAGATGCAATACTGAAATCGCTAGTGTTGTTTTGGAAAATGCTCCAAAGATTGCAATGTACATCTCACGTAGCATTCAAAAAGAGGTTTTGCATATTATGGCTGAAATGGTGAGAAAGAAAATTCGTGAGGAAGTCGGGGATAGAAAGTTTTGTACTAGTGTTGGCACATAACAATTTACTAGGGAGCTAACGGCTAGTGTCTTGAGGTTTGCCGATGATGGTGGTTTAGTACGAGAGCGGTTTTTGGCAAGTGTGGGTGTTGTTGATACCAAAGCAATAACTATGAAGAAAGAAATTTTTAATGTTCTTGCTCGTTCTAATCTTCATGTGTCATATAAGAGGTCAGGGGTACGATGATGCTAATAATATACGTGGTAGATGGAATTGATTACAAGCACTATTTCTTAAAGAGTCCCCTTGCATTTATTACATACATTGTTTTGCTCGTCGACTACAACTTGTTTTGGTTGCTACATCCAAAGATACACAAGATGTTTGGTTATTTTTTTTCGAAGTTGGTTTATATTGTCAATCTTGTTGGTGTTTCTCCCAAGTGCAAGGAGAGCTACAATTTGCTCAAGAATATGAAATAGGAAAATTATTAGCTACTGGTGATATTCAAACTGGCAAAGGGGCAAACCAAATTGGCAACTTACAACGAGTATGAGCTACTCATTGGAGTTCCCATTTAGTTTTTGTTAGTAGATTCATTGAAATATACAATGCAACATCTATTGTTCTTGAAAGCATCATGAGGACCGGATTAACAAACTCAATATGAGGGGAAGCTACGGGTGCTAATATTCAAATGTGATCATTTGAGTTCATTTTCATCTTATATTTAATACACAAGACTATGGGAATAACAAATATGTATAACATACGTTACAAGAAAATACTCAAGACATCTTAAATATTGTGAACTTAGTCTCTACTATAAATACACTTCTCCAAGAATTGAAAAATGAGAACTGGGATACTTTTCTTGAAAGTGTGGTTCCATTTTGCAAAAAACATGGCATTGATATACCTGATATGGATCATCGTTACAGAATTGGGACAAGACGTTCTGGCCACCAGGACCGAATTTGGGGATAGCACACCCAGCCTATATGTATATACAATTTTTTTTTTTTTAATCTAGCCCAACTTTCTAAGCCCAGTTCAATATGCCTTTTAGTGACCAAACTACAACTCTTTAATATTAAAATCTATCTTTCACCTTCACCAAATCCCCAAAATTACTTTATAACAAAAACCTAAATTTTTTAGTTGGAAATTATCTTCTCTTTTTCTCTCAATTAGCTACTTTTACACACAACTAATTATAATTAGTGTTTTTCTTTTGATCAGTTTCACTTAATTTTTTTTTATTTAATATGAACCTAAGGGCCTCACTACTAGATTTATTGAAGTTCTTAAGCATAACTAGGGCCACCAAAATTTCAGGTACGACACTGTTGGCCACCAAAAGGATGACATCACTATTTGGCATCATTACCATTTTGATCTATTTATTGTTGACATTGATCACCAGTTAATTTAGTTAAACCATAAATTCACTGACGATGAGTCGAAACTTCTTAAGCTTAGTTCATCTTTAGTCAAATTATCAAAATTGACAACAAAGTTTGCGAAAAATTTCAATTATGACAATGTATTTCAAAATAACATTAACGTTTGTTATCATAACAATTCATGACAACCAAGTTTAGTTCCAATGCCTTTGTTTGGTGACCCATGTGATGTGGGTGTTAAACTTGGTTGTCATATTTGATTTTCGAATGCCAAACAATATTTTATTTTCGAATCTGATGGAATATCAAATAACTCATTTTCCTCGATATTTTCTTTTAAGTAATCTACTCATCTCTTACTAAACCAAGAAAGTTTAATTCCATTATTCTTCCAATCCGAAGAATGCAATTTACGCTCATCATTCTCATTTAAGTCCAATCCTGGGAAATTTTTTTTTTAACATAATCAAATGTCTCTAAGATTGGTCCATAGCCATGACGTTACCAACACCAATTCCAATCCCAGTTAAAATAGTAAAATCAAGATGTGTGAACCCAATTTCACAACAACAATATTCAACCAAAGATCCAAATATTCCACTAGTTATACCATGTCGAACTGCAATCATATTTTCTCCTTTCATTTCTTTCATCAACTTCCACCAATCAAGTAAGTTTTTAGCGAACAACGTACTTTCCTTCATGAATTGGCTGATAAAATATTTCAACAAATATTTTATAAGCGACCTAGTTTTAACAAATTTAAACACTAAAACAAAAATCAAAATTAATAACCTACTTTGTCAAGTAGCTTCTTCAAAGACATGCGCGAATCCATTGTCGGATAATGGTGCCTCTAACATATGATCAATTGGAGAGGAAAAATTAGAAAGTGCTAAAAAGTTTTCATGAAGTGTATTTGGGTTTATATCATTTATATCGTTGGAATTTGAGTTGCTAGATGATGAACCATATTGTTGGAATTTGAATTGCTAGATGATGAATCCTTTATATCCTTCAATTTGAGTTTTAATGGATGAATACAGAGTATAAGAAGATACGTTGAAAAACCTAGAAACGTTTTGTTTATTTTGGAAATTGTTATACACATATGGGATGGGTTGAAACTTAGGTTTCCATCAAATCAAAATCGAAATACAAAGTTCCATCTTATATTGGTAAAATATTGGAACTATGAGTTCCGTCTTTTAAGCCATTTAATTGTGATAAACTAACAATTCCATATTTTTCCATTGACACAACTTTGCAGGGGGTTTTGACTACCATGGTTCGAAGGTGACTTTAAAGATAGTTTTCCTTATATGACACTTACGTGAAGGGCACTAAACTACCCTCCCATTGGGATTGTCTATAAAAAAAAAAGTTCAAAGGTGATTTATCCCATGTGGCTATTATGTGGAGGGTGTCAAAATGACATTCCATTGGGATTGCTCTAATATAGATAGTCAGAGCAATCCCAATAGAAGGGCCGTTTGGTGCCCTCCACGTAGGTGCCACATAAGCAAAACCACCTTTAAAATCACCTTCTAACCGTGGTAGTCAAAACCCCCTGCGAAGTTGTGCCAATGGAAAATTTTGAAAATGTCAGTTTATCACAATTAAATGGTTTATAAGACAGAACTCTGTATACCGTTGTTATTAATTGTATAAGAAGAAATTTTGTATTCCGATTTTAGATTTGATGAATATCTAAGTTCTGGCCCAGCCCATATGTATATAATAATATCGAAAAATAAACAAAATGTCAAAATATTTCTAGGTTTTTCTACCTTCTTCTATCACTCTGTACTCCTCCATTAAAACTCAAATTGAAGAAAAGTAAAAGATGTCGCATAGTTCTGGTAGAATTCGTTCTTCTACTACATATGGTTCGTCATCTAACAACTCAAATTCCAACTATATTAATGATATAAACCCAAATACACTTGATGAAAAAAAATTTAACACTTTTAATTTTTTCCTTTCCACTTAATCCTATGTTAGAGGCAGCATTATCCGGTAATGGATTCGGGCACGTCTTTGAAGAAGCTAGTGCTGACAAAGTAGGTTATTAATTTTGATTTTTGTTTTAGTGTTTAATTTTATTAAAACTAGGTCGCTCATAAAGTGTTTGTTAAAATATTTTTAGCCCGTCCATGAATGGAAAGTACGTTGTTCGCTAAAAACGTTGGTTGATTGGTGGAAGTTGATGAAAAAAAATTAAAGGGAAAAATATGATTGTGGTTCGACATGGTATAACTAGTGGAATATTTAGACCATTGGTTAAATGTTGTTGGGAAAAAAATGATCAACAATTATTATTCGGTTTAGTCGAAAGATCGTGGCCCACAATTCATACATTTCATTTTTCGTGGGGTGAAGTTGGGTTCACACCTCTTGATTTTACTATGTTGAATGGGATTGGAATTGGTGTTGGAAATGCCGTGGCTATGGACCAATCTTTGGAGATATTTGATCATGCTAAATATTTTTTCCTAGGATTGGAGTCAAATAAGAATGATGAGTGTACGTAGATTGCATTCTTCAGATTGGAAGAATAATGGAATTAATTTTTTTTTTTTGTTTAGTAGGAGATACGTAGATTACTTAAAAGAAAATATTGAAGAAAATATTTTTTTTGATATTCTATCGAATTCGAAAATCGAGTATTATTTGGCATTCTTGTTTTTTCTTGTTGGTGCGGTGTTCTTCCAGACAGGGGATTCATTTATTTGTTTGGGGTGGATGAAAGCTCTTTTAAATCAAGCTGATGTCCCAAAGTATGATTGGGGCTCTACGATCATGGATCACATTTACGAAGGATTAGATAGAGTTGTCTTACCCGGGGACTGCAAAGGCGGTTTAACAGGATTTGTTCACATTTTGCCGATAAGTTCTTTTATTTTTTGAACGAATAATATAAGTATTTTTTATGCACTATAGCCATTATGCAAATTTTCATGTGTTAGAAGGTCCACATTATTTTTTGTGCAAAAAATAAATGAGAAATTTAGCCTCATTTCTTATCTCATTATAAAATGAGAAATATGAAATTTCTATTCAAAAGTCTTGCAATTGTAGTCTGTTAGTAACATATATAGCTTTTGTTTCCATCTCCTCTATGATCCAATGTTATTATGCTAAAGTTGATCGATCTCCACGACTCTATGATATTTTTGTGTAAATTGCTAAAAGTCGAAATCGAGTATAGAGTACAAGTATTTTCAAGGATTAAAAAAATGATTAAGCTTTCAATAATTGATAATATGGTCTGAAATTATAACATTGTAGCCGTTGTTGTATTTCAATATTTTGCACTTTGGGTAGCAGCGAATTAATATTTCAACCATTCAATTCAGTAATATTGGGTGAGGTATAGTCGTATAGATATATTTGCTAATCCTCTATATTAATTCTCTCCAATTCTGTAAAAATATTGAAGAAAAAATCAATCAAATTAATTAATTAGATCAATTAATCCGAAAACTCAGACAAATTAACTATTCATGGCTGGAGTTCTAGTAATCTGTTAATCGTTCTAGTGAGAGAAACAGAGCATTAAGAAAAGCTCAGAGAAGGATTGGGAGAAATTTGGCAATATAGATATCACGTTCAAGATTGGCATGTTGGTTAGTTTTACTACAATTTTTTACTTGTTTTTTATTATTATTATTATTAGACTTAGTTTTGGTTTCCTATTTTATTGTTAATTTTTATTAATATGTTTGTATTTACATTTTTTTTTTATAGTATTGGTGGTATGAGTATTTCCAAACGATCCACCCTATATTAATAAACCCACGTGACCATGATTTGGTACCTCATATACGTGCATGGGGATTAGACATGAGAGTCCCAAGTGCTCTTAGGAATAATGCTCACTCGGTAAGGGGGTAAATTGAGATGAGATTATCTAATGGTGTAGTTTGGATGCCTTGGGAGGATTCTACATACCTTACTCAGAACCTGACCAATGCCGATCATTATATAGTGTTTTGGCTTACTTGTCAGCGGTGTCGTATTAAGGGTGTTACTCATAGCCTCTGAGTGACATACATCATGGTACTTAGCTGACCGTTGTTGGAGACAGTTGACTGGGACTCCTTGTATACCGTACCCCCCCCCCAAAAAAAAAAAAATGTTAGGGCATGATCTCGATCTAGATAGGGTCATTAGCTTGATGGATTTGACTAGGTGGCCGTTAGCTTCTAGATATGTGTACGATGATAGAAATTGTGAACAATGGTGGCGTAAGGTTGCTATGGTATCATTAGGATCATGTATTACTCGAAACGCTATACAACCGAAATCACATACATCATTGGTTGGGGGTATCCTCTCCCAGTCAGTTGCAGTCCTCTTTGGTGTTTGACCCATGGACAAGATTAACATCGTATATAGGATCTCAACAATATTCCTCTCCTAGTCAGTTGCAGTCCTCTTTGGTGTTTGACCCATGGACAGGATTAACATCGTATATAGGATCTCAATAACAAACATTAACTATTCCTCTCAGTGAGGTCGACGATGGACAAATAACTCAGCTCACTGTAGACCTTCGTCAGTTTCATGTGGTTGATAAGAGCATAAAAGTCTTATTCCTTAATACCTTCCGAATAGCACTTTGTTTACTCCTATGTGTTTTATGTCGCTTTTAATCTTATTTTCAGGTTTATTATGTTTTGCGGGCCTTAACTCTCACTAAGTTGAAAGAAGGCCTAAGTATCAAGTATTGGGCTTAAGTTGATGGATTATGAATCAAAGTTGATAAAAGCTCTAAGTCCACCTCCTCAAGGACTTCTATACCAAAGAAGAAGTCCAAATCCAAAAGAAGGAAGACTTTGAAGCCAGAAAGGAAGCCACAACTCTATCAAGCTTAGAGGAGTATTTCCACCGAACTAAAGTTCCATAGGACAAAGTCAACATGATCTAGGAGCAACACGGAGTGGACGACAGAAGACAGTCAATGAAAAGTCAACAATCAACTCGCCACCCGGCGAGTCCTACTCACCACCCCGCGAGTTGACCAGCTTCAAACCAGTTCGGTCTTGCACCGCCTTGACCGTAATTGACCCTACACCTCCTTGAGCCTATCCTATAGCCGACTTAAAATAATTAGATATGCCTTCAAGGCCGAACAATATATATACTTTACAAAACTAGGGTTTTAAATAGAGAACTCATATCATACAGTACAACTTAGTTTTCAACCTTTTGTATCGATCTTGAAGCATTAGTCTTCTTATTAGGTTTTTAAGGTTTAAAAGCAATAAAGGTATGCTTTTCCAATTGATGATGACTTGTTCTTCATCAATGAAAGGCTAAACCCTTAGGGGATAAGTAGCCTCCATTGATGAAACCATGATATTTTAATATAGTTTTTATGCTTGTTCTTCATTGAATCGTCTACATGCAAAATAGTTAACAATACTTTCATATTGTCGTATCGAGAGAGAAGTAGTATGTTAGTTTATTCTTTTTAGTGCTTTTGTATATTTACCATGCCTACATGCTTAATACCTACAATACCCGAGAGGCGAGTACATAATAGGGTTTCAATATAAACTTGGATTGCTTAGAAGATGATATATGTACACTTGCATGGGTGGAGCATATGATTGATTACTTAGCGTTTTGTCGCTTTGGGCTTCATCCATTCCATTCATGCATCACAAGTAAAATAGTTAGACACAATAGCTGAGAGGTGAGTGTTTATCTATCCCGGTAATAGCTGAGAGGTGAGCCAATGAGCTACAATAGCTGAGAGGTGAGTAGCTAAGAACATACATATTAACTTAATTAGTATTATGGTGGATTCATGAGGTGAACATGTCCCCTATTTCCTTTATTAATCTTATTCCATTTTAGTAGTCTTAATTAAATTAAAACTAGTTAAATTAGTTATTTATATCTCTACAAAATATTGTGACATCTCCTTGGTAGCTTCTTTGTTTCTTCTTGATTAGAGTGGATTGATACCCTTCCTTATCAGATCAAAGTAGACAAGTAACAAGCAAGGGTCGTACCCACCTCAGAGGGGGAGATCTTAGCTCAAACAGAATTAAGAACAATAATTAAGAAACATCAATGAATCAATAATAATAGTTGGAGAATTGATTCTACTTCCTACAGGCAATAAATAATAATTAAACCTAACTTAAGAATATGGAAGATATGGAAAAGAAGATAATATGATGACATAGGGGGAGTAGTAGGTTTCCACAATCTAGGTTATGCAATTATATCATGTTATTCTTCATATTCAATCTATAACAACTAACAAGTCACCTCTCAGCTATTCCTATTAGTTATTAATAACAATAATAATCAAATCCTCACCTCTCAGCTATTGAATCTAATTAAAACGGGATTCTATTATGCATGCTATTGAATATGCTTCATTAATCAAATCCTCACCTCTCAGCTATTGAATCTAATTAACTCCACATATTATTCACAATTAAATCCTCACCTCTCAGCTATTGAATTTAATCATGAAAGGGTTCCAATAAAAGATAAATATTACAAACTTGCAGTAATCACCTCTCAGCTATTTCACTACACATCTACAATAAATATAATACTATTATTAAAACTAGGTCTTCCTAAATTCTAACGATAATATTTAACACCATAGATAACAATAGCATACAAATAACCATACTCACCTCATATCGCGAATTAGAGATAAGTAAGCATTAAGAACCTTGAATCACAATGAATAAAAAGAAACAACATAATACTTTTACATCACCTAGAAAGCTTCCACCTTCCCCCCATGATGATTTAGCTACTCATACCAAAGGAACAAATAATTAAATCAAAGAACATCATAAAAGAATTCATGGATTGATATTGATTGAATTGAATACAAAAGTTGATCTTCAAGTGGAGGCTAGAAGATCAAGTTCTAAAAGAGATTCTACATAGATAAACCCTAGTTACAACTTCTCTTATATACCTATTACATAATGGAATACTTGCATGCAAAGACTTCCTAACTTAGTGAAATTCGTGGCTTCTGCTGTTGGCCTCCTAGAGGGATTAGGCAATCAGCAAAACCTAATCCTCTTGGGCTAGAATTGTAGCTTGGGCCAAGACCTTCAGTTTGATATGTCATGGGCCCCAATCAGACTTCTGGTTCTTCTTGTAGAGCCTTTTTAAGATCAAGACCCAAAATAGGAAGTCCGGTCCACGTGAGTCAACAGATTTGACCCAAAGTCTTCAGAAGTCAACAGTTGACCGAAAGTCAACATAGGTCAGCAGCAGTTGACCCCAAAAGTCAACCCTTGATCAAAAGTCAACCAAAGTCAAAGTTGACCAAAAAGTCAACTCAATATATTTGACCAGAGTTGACCGCGGGGTGCCTTTAGCAGATTTCGCGGGTGCAAATATCCATTATTCTTCCCTTGTGCAAATAACACCTCTTTGCTTGCTTTTCTCGACTTTTTGCGGGCTTTTACACAATATTCGCATTTCGGCTCATAAAACCTACATAAAGACAAGAATGCACTAATCAATAGATATAATACAATAATATAAGCTAAGTGCTAGACAAACAAGGTGTTATTCGGGGGATAAATATACACTTTTGAGGTCCGATCAATCACTATACTCTTATCCTTGGAAGGATTATTGTTATAATAGTATTGAGTCAATGACAACATCTCATCATTCATCGATGACATCAACATCACATCAATTTCCATCTCAACCATACTCAATACCATTACAACAGTGGTACGCACCAATTTATTTAAAGTTCATACAGAATTGAAACCTAATTCATATAGATTCTGATTTTTATTTTCCCTTTTTCAAAGGATGCTCTTCGAGATCGCCTATCAGAGGTTGTGCGACTAAACATTAGATTACGACAAACTCTCATTGATGTCACTCAAGAAACTTATGGTCACTTAGAGGAGGAAAGGAATCTAGCGGACGCAGAGTGAGGAGTAGAGGGTGGCGGCGCCCACATCAAGATGTTGATGGAAATGTGCAAGAGTTGTGGAATTTATATTTTCCGTTTTATGATATGTAGTAGTAGTGTAGTACAATGTTCAGGATTTTCTAACAGAATTGAACTGATGTGTTGAAGCAATATTTTAATTAGTCTTGGTTATCATTGGGAACTTGACTTCAATATATAAAAGTTATTACTCTCTGTGTTGTTTTATGCCAAAAAAGAATCGATCAATTTCATGTTTGGATATGAAAGTTATGAATTTTCTACGATGATTGCGTTTGCAGAATTTTCTGACAGAAATGAACTGATGTGTTCAAGCAATATTTTAATTAGTTTTGGTTATTATTGGGAACTTGAATTCAATATATAAAAGTTAGTACTCACTGTGTGATTTTATGCAAAAAAAAAAAAAAAAAAAAAAAAAAAAAATCGATGAATTTCAAGTTTGGATGTGAAAGTTATGAATTTTCTAAGATGATTGTGTTTGCAATATTTTCTGATAGTCTTACACTGCTGAATTCAAGCAATGTTTTAATTAATTTCTATTGTCATTTGGATCTCGACTTCATAGATAAAAGGTAGTACTCTCTATATAGTCTTACACAAAAAAAAATCGATGAATTTCAAGTTTGGACGTGAAAGTTATGAATTTTCTACGATGATTGTGTTTGCAAAATTTCTGACAAAATTGAACTGCTGAATTCAAACAATGTTTTAATTAATTTTTATTATCATTGGGAACTCGACTTCAATAGATAAAAAGTAGTAATCTCTGTATAGTCTTAGATAAAAAAAAAAATTGTTGAATTTCAAATAATGCATATAAGAGAAAAAAAAATGTATCAAATAATGGATATAATTGATTCGGCCTTACATCAACAAAAACATTCTTATATCAAATAATGCATATAAGAAAACAAAATGTTATCTTCGCACTTATTGAAAAATGTACATCTTGGTTTTGGTGAAAGAATCAAATTTCAAATTATATAATTCACTTTGTGTTAGTAAAAAAAATGAAAGCCACAAACCTCTTAGTCATTGCTTCATATAATGTCAAGATCAGGGTCTGAACTTTCAAGACAAGAACGTATTGCGTATAATCAATTCCTTGCATGTTCTTCAAGTTCATCAAATTCTAATGATGAAATACAAAATCGATAAGAAATAAATCATATATGGCGCAAAGCAGACAAAGACAATGTAAGTAGACATCGAAACAGAAGAAATGCCATTTTTGTCTCTTATTCCATTGGCGGAACATGCAAACGAAGAAGATCCCCCTAAACGTGGTGGTTCCGTGATGGGGAGAGCCTACACTCGACGTGATAGGCTTGATAGAAAGGAATTGATAATGCAAGATTAGTTCTATACTCCAAGTAAATATTCAGATAAAGCTTTTCGACATCGTTTTCGTATGAGAAAGACTTTATTTCTGTATATTTTAGGAAGGATCCAACAATATGATGATTATTTCCAAGACAAAATGGATGGCATTGGACATTGGGGAGTTTCTGGATTGCAAAAATCATTAGCTTCTATAGAACTGTTGGCATATGGTGTACCAGCCATAACCGTTAAAACCTATTTCCAGATTGGTGAATCAACGACGGTCGAAGCAACGGAACGGTGGTGTGAGGGTATTATTGGAATATTTGAAGAAACTTATTTCATACTCCAACGGAAGAAGACATTGCACGTATCTTAGCTCAAAATGAAGCTCAAGGTTTTCCAGGAATGCTTGGGAGCTAAGTAATGACTGCATGCATTGGACATGGAAGAATTGCCCCTCTACATGGGTGGGTCAATATAGTGGTCACAAAAAACAGCTAGCGGTTATCCTTGAAGCAGTGGTTGATCAAAGATTATGGTACTGGCATGCATACTGTAAATGCAGAAATAAGTTAAGTGAATGGAGTGGTGAAGAAGATGGTCGGAGATGGAAGTGGGAAGAGATTTGAGGATGAGAAGTGGTTGAGCTATCTTAGAAGATAGTTGCCTACGTATCTGAGAATGATCAGGTCCCAAAATCAAGCCTACGTAGTTCATATTTATAGGTGATTTGGGACAACAACTAGCTTATTAATTAATGAGAATTGATTGAAAAGAATATTGTAACTGAAAAGATAAACGTGTGAAATAAGAGTGAGCTCGGAGTGTGGTCGAGCAAAATAAGCCCCAGCTCGAGCAAAAAGGTGTTCAGGTCGTTTGACGACGAATTATCAGAGAATCCAAGTCGGATCATGAAGGTTTTAGTGAGCTCGAGGTGAAGTCGAGTAAAAAGGTGTTCACCTCATTTGACGTCGAATGTGTAATATATAAATTGTGTTCGAAGTGGTCGCTTAAGTAAGCTCGAGAGAGCTTGAATATATGGGTATATACACATACTTTGGTGTATCTGGTTCAAACAACGACTTAAATGTGCTTTCAACATTCAAATGTTTTCCAACCACTTTTATCAAGTAATCTTCCTGAATGTAGGTATATTGTCAATGGTAACAAACATACTATGGGATATTATCTAGCAGATGACATCAAATATGAAGCAAATTAACTTTAATATCCGACAATCAACAACACGCAAAGATGTGGAGCGAGCATTTGGGGTGGTGCAATCAAGGTTCCATATTGTAAAAGCATATGCCCACTCTCACAATCCTTTGACACTTAACAAGATCATGAAAGCTTGCATCATTCTTCACAATATGATGTTGGTACTGAATATGATGGCTAGAAGAACTGCACTAAAAGATGTGGTAACTAATACTCGATTACACCACGATTTGGTAATGCATTTGTATAATTTTTACGGGTCTCAAATAGTACAATTAGACAGTGGCGTAGCCAAGATTTTTGGCGAGGGGGAGCAGTGGAGTACTCCAAATTTATAATTTGTGAAACTTTACGGTATACAAAAAATAACCAAGAAAACACGATTATAAAACTATTAAATTTTATTAAAAATATTAGATTAAATTTTTTTAAAACAAAATTAAAAGTTGTATTACACAATTTATTTATTTATTTTAAAAAAGATGATGATAATATAACAGGTGAAAAATTAAAACCAATTTCATTGCAAAAAAATTAGTGGGGAAGTATACATCCAATTGATGAAGGGTATGATACATCATATTAGAATTCAAGTGGGTCCCATTATAAATTTACGTTGATTTGATATCCATATTATCAGCCACTTTTTATGCTCTAATGAAGTGAAAAAAAAATAATTAAAATGACTATGATAACCTTACCAACATTAATTACAAAGAACTAAAGATCAGTAAATTAGTTGATTATTAAGGATAAATTAGTAAATTCAAGAAGAAAATATGTTACAAATAAGAATAAGTAAACTAATTTTTTTCTACGCAATATACATACTCTTTTCTAAAAAGTTGAGGGTCCGCAATTGCTAACCCTCAACCCCCTCTGGCTCCGCCACTGCAATTAGATGAGGTCGAAGAAGTTAGCGAGGATTGGGATGCATCAAGCACAAATGCAGAAGATACAGACAATGAGGAATAATTGAGTTATGTGTAGTCTTAGCTTGTAGTTGATAGTGTACTTCAATTTTTGTTTTTCTTTCAATAATGTATTTTTAATTCATAAATAAAAGTTGTTTTTGTTGAGCTTTTCAAATATATTACAACATATCATAGACATAATATTTAATTTTTATTTCAATAAACAAATATTACAATTAAAAAAGATATCCTGAAGCAAACAAACATAAATCGTACATAAACATAAACAAATTATAATGCCTAGTTATATCCACGAAAATACGACTCACTACTAAAGTTTCCACTCCCAGTTGCCTCTTCAGCTTCCCATCTTGCACGTATTTTTGCTTCTTTATATATATATATATATATATATATATATATAGTATTTTACTAGCAGCATCCATAACTCAGGTGTCTATCATTAGAATTTGATTATCTTCCCTTAGTTGGGCAATCTTATTTTTCTCCTTCAAAGCAGCCTCTTGGACAACAAGTTGTTTGTTACGTTGTTTAGTTGTAAACTCAAACCTTGTGCCTTCATTTTCCATATTTTCTTCAATGCATGCATACAAATTCTTCATTGTGTTCGAAGACTCATGCGCCTTCACAACTTTTTCTTTACATTTCTTTCGACCGTTAGGACGTTCTGTATTTCATTTTCTTCTGGAGAAAAAGAAACTGTATTTGGAAAAGTTTGAGCTTGACAACTACTACTATGGTTGTGGTTTGGTGTTTTCTTGGTTTTTGTTGTCAAACTTTCATTCCATTTTACACAATCTTTTAGAATAACCCAACAGTGCTCAAGAACGAAACATGTTTTGTATCGCTATGAAACGCAAGTCTAGCCCACTGAAGCTGTAAAATCAAAATAAGTTATGTTGCATTAAAATAGAAAACGATTCATAATATACATAATAACGATATTGCCTACCCGATCTGTATATGTACTACCGCTTGCATTTGCATCCTCTATAGCTGCATGGCCACAAAATATGCTAACTTCTTTTCTAATAAACTTCCAACGAGAAATCAATGAATCTTTTGTGCGATTAGTTCCTGGTATTTTATACTTAAATGCATTGAGAATTCGACCACCAGTTTGCTTGGTACCGATTGATGCATCCTCACTAATTTCAATCCATGATTCACATAGATATTGGTCTTCTATAGTAGAGAAGTGTTGTTGTTTCTTTTTCTATGAATCCATGAAAAATAATGTGTATTTCACTATTTTGGACGAGTAGAATGGTTTTATATTGTTGTTTTAATATATTGGGAAATTTACATTAGATAGAACTGTGGTTTCCGATTTTTGTAAGACGGAACTTTACTTTCCGTAAGTTTAGTTTATAAGACGGAACTTCAAGTTACAAATGAGAATAAAGTGAATAAAACGGAACACTGACTTCCATCTTATGCCATTAACATGGTATTTTGGATGGCACTCTATTCCTCTCTCAAATGCCATTGAAACTTCTAACGACCGTTGAATCTTTGACCCACCGTTTCATTGGCAAAGGATTTTTGGCTGAGAGGGCATTTCATAGTACTGCCTTTCTAAAATGCCCTCCCAATGGGATTGCTCTCAGAGACTAGGCTTGGCAATATGACCTGAAAGCTGCCAACTCGACCTGAAACCCACCCGCCAATAATGGGTATGGGTAATGCATCCACATATTTTGGGTCCAATTTGGGTAAACCCGCAAAACATGTTTAGTTCTCGGGTGGGTTTCGGGCTTAGATTCGATACCCATGGGTAAACCCACAAACCTGCTTAATATTTTTTACATATTTTATATTTTTATTAATGTAGTACTACTGTGGTGCATAGATCAGTAGATCACATGATAACTTAAGTAATATAAATGTATACAGGTCCAAAGTCCAAACCCTAATTGGCTATCTATCAAATATCAATCACTAGTGGCCGTACTATACTCCTTTTTTTCTTCATTTCTTCTACACCTACAGTTCCAATCCATCATTCACACCCTAATAAAAACACTTCAACAGATCCCACAAGTAGCTAATCAAGGCAAAGTTTGTTGCCAAGGTTTGTGTTTAATTGTTTGCTTTAAGTTCATTTTTTTATACTTGAGGTAATAAATTTATAATCTTTATTAATATTATTGAGTTCTTTTTTGGAATGACAATTAGTAATTTATTATGTGATTAAACCATAAAGGGTTTTTTAATTGTTGTTTATTTTTAATTTTCCTGCATAAAATGATTTTAGTAGAATCAACAACTTTGCTCAATGACAGATTTCACTAATCTAATTCAAATAGTTGATTTTTTTTTTTTTAATTTTTTTTTTATTAATCTGATTTAATTTTGGTTGTCCATTCATTTTCATGTATATCAGATGGATCATGTAGATGTCTGTGAAAGTAGTCAAATAATGGTTGATGATAATGATGACAATGGGGACAATGTCCAGGAATCTGCTCCAACATTGCAAAGTAATGAAGTTAAAAAACGTGCTCGTGCACTCAAATCTCATGTGTGGAAGTATTTTACTATATTGCCTGAGTTGAATAAAGATGGTGAAGAAGAGTCAGAATGTAAGAAATGTAAGCATGTAGTGCTAAGTGATTGTAAACATGGTACTGAGAATATGAACCGTCATATAAAAAAGTGTCAAGCGACAACTTATCAAGACGTAGGACAAATGGTTCTTTCATATTCTGAGTCATCTATGTTGACTCAACCATCAAAATTTGATCATGAAATTTTTTCGTGAGTTAATAAGTAAGGCTGTTGTTAGACATGATTTGCTATATCAATTTGTGGAGTACGAAGGTATTAGGGAAGCCTTTAAGTATGCCAGATACGCTAATCAAGAGGTGAAACTAAGTGTAGAAATATTGTGAAGTCTGAAATTAATAAGCTTTATATTAGGGAAAGAAATGAAATTTGAAAAAGTTGTACATTCGATTTCTGGGAAGGTATGTTTAACATCTGATTTACGGACATCAATTACGAATGATGGGTATATTAGTCTCACATACCACTTTGTTGACAATGACAGGAAATTGCAAAAAAAAAAAAACCTTAAACTTTTCCTTTTTGCCAACCCCTCACACTGGTGTTGCAATATGCGAAAAAAATCTTTACTTTGTTGTGTGATTGGGGTATAGAAAAGAACTTGCTTACTATAACTTTAGATAATGCATCATCAAATGACACATTTGTTTCCTAGCTAAGGGGTCACCTGAACCTTAGAGATGCACTCTTAATGGATGGTGAGTTTTTTCATATTAGGTGTTGTTGTCATATTATCAATTTAATAGTGCATGGTTTGAACTTGATCCATCGGTTTTGAAAGTTGGAGAAAGTGTGAAATATATCAGAGGTTCACAAGAGAGGAAAAAAGCTTTTTGTGAGAGTGTGAAACAAGTGGGATTGCCTCCAAACAAAGGTTTGAGGCAAGATGCTCCTACTCGATGGGATTCGACGTATTACATGCTTGATAGTGCTATTTTGTTTATCGTCGTGCTTTTATAGAATTGCAAATCAATGATAAAAACTATACCGAATGTCCTTCAAAAGATGATTGGGAGAACATCGAAAGAATTTGTGAGTTTTTAGGTCATTTTGTTGTGGTTACTACTCTGTTTTCTGGCACACTGTACCCTACATCTAACTTGTTCTTTCCTAAAGTTTTTATGATTCAACACACCATCAAAAATGCTATGAACAGCACTGATCAGCTTATGAAGGCTATGGCAACCAAAATGAAGCTGAAGTTTGATAAATATTGGTCTAGTCATAGTGATTCTTGCTTTTGCTGTTATAATGGATCCAAGATGTAATATAGCGTTTGTGGAGTACTGTTATAAGTAACTATATGGGGATAATTCTCGATGTTTCAACCGGATTTCACACCAATGTGATGTTACATCAAGAAGAAACCCCTAATGTTAAGATCTAAGGTATTCGAGAAGATAAAGATGAAGGAATAGGGTTTTGGTGATTGATAATGGCTGCACTAAGTTGCTTCTTAGTTGCCTACGTATCCATAAGAGAGATGGAATCAAGCCTTTTATAACGTAGTTCAAATGTAGAGTTTGATTAGGATTAGGTTGTGATCTATTGATCCCTGTGTAGTGTTGTAGTCCCATGTATTTGGACCATATATTGATAAGATAATGTACCTCATGTCCTATTAGGAACATAAGTTGTAAAGATATTGAAATTGTTATTGGATTAAGAGTTGTAGAGATATTGGAGTTGTAGTTGGATTAGGTTAAGGAAATCTCTACAAAGATGTAGAATTACCATATTAACCTTATTGAATATAATGGACTTAAATAGATAAAGCACATGACTGATATTGATAAAGCACATGATTGATATTGAATGTAGTAACGGGACTAAGTCTTATTACTAATTGAATTGGGCTTAGGCCCTTATTGACTAAAGTCTTGGGCTTTGACTTGTAATTGACTTGGGCTTGAGCCCGTTAAGGGGTCAACACATCGCCCCCTTTTTAGCCGATGGGTGAAACCCGTTGGGTAAAGAAGAAAAAATGAACGCAATCTAAGTGAAGAAACAGGCAGGAGGAATTTAGAGAAAAATAAATTGAACGTGAACTGAGCGAAGAAACGGGGGATAGAAATTTATAGAAAAATTAATTGAACTCAACTGAGCGAAGAAACAGACGATAAAAATTAATAGAAAAATAAATTAAACTCAACTGAGCGAAGAAACAGGCGATAGAGAGAGAGAGAGAGAGAAATTAATTGAACTCAACTGAGCGAAGAAACAGGCGATAGAAATTAATAGAAAAATAAATTGAGCGAAAGAAATGAGAATGAGAATTGGGTTCGACCAAAAATCCGAGTAGAAAGAAATAAAATTTGAGTGACGAAAATCCGGCCGAAAAAGAAATAGGCTTGAAAAACGAGAGATAGTGAAGTGTAGTGAATTGAAAATATATCAATTCGAAAATTCAGAAACGAAGGTTGAGAGTGACGGTGGCATTGAAATTGGACACGATTTCCAAGAATTGAACGTGCATTGGCAATGGGAAAGGTGCAACAGAAGCAAACACAAGTCCCGGGGCAAGTCCCAATCCCGAGACACATCCCAATCCCACTAGGGGGTCCATTGCTGCTGGTGGAGGGACAAGACCCGAGACAACACAACTGTACAACGTCCCGACCAGGTCTACTGCTGCTGGGCAAGGACCTGGCAATCTGCCAGCACAACCTGGCAAGCGACTAGGCGCAGCTGGTGTCATGGGTGAGGAGGTTGCTGCTGGAGGAAGGAATAGGATGAGCGAACAGCTGGCTGGTGGTGGAGAGGAGGACCAAGGAGGCAGCAGCACAGCCGCTGGAAGAAGGGAGTGCCTGGGCGAACAGCTGGCTGCTGGTGGAGAGGAGGACCAAGGAGGCAGCAGCACAGCCGCTGGAGGAAGGGAAAGACCTGGCGAGCAGCTGGCTGCTGGAGGAGGGGAGAGGCTGGACGCTGGCCAAGACACAGCCGCTGGCCAGGGTATGACTTTGGGGGAGCAGCTGTCTGATGGGTGGTTAGCTGATGGGGGTAGCCGCTGGAGAGTTGGCTGAGGGGGTAGACACAACCGCTGGTGAACACACAGCCGCTCGTGAACCAACAGCCGCTTGAGAGCACACAACCGCTCGTGAACCAACAACCGTTCGTGAACAAACAGCCGCTCGAGAGCACATAGCCGCGCGTGAAGAGACAGACAATGGACATGACAAACATGTGTCCAGCAGCTATGGACATGACAATTCCCTACTTAGCCAAATTTTCCAAAATCTCCAGCGGCTATGCATCCTACAAAAAACTGTCAGATCTTTGGAGCCGTTTTCCCGCCAGAATACGTATCTCCAGATAACGTGCCATATACCATTGGAAAGCTAAGGGAGTCCTCTATCCAAACCAGAAAATATATAGACATTCTGATCTTTGAGAAGAAAGTTATTGCCAATCCAATACAGACTGTCCAAATGGAGATACCGAAAAAAATGGAACAACAATTATCTCTGGGCAAGTCGGACGAGGAGATAGCTGGGGGCATGGCTGCTGGCCAAGAGGATGGCCTGGAGGAAGATAAGGTTGAAAAGAGTTGGGTAGGGTGTATGAGTATAAAATGGTAAGCGATTTGATTGCAAACGTGTGTAGGCTTTAACACGTGTGTGATATATGTAAATCATGTCTTGATATAGACGTAATCATTGGAGATCACTATTGAGATTGATATTGATGTGATCATTGGAGATCACTCTTGATATTGAAATTGATGTGATCGGTTGTCGATCACTATTGAGATTGATATTGATATTGATGTGATCATTAGAGATCACTCTTGATATTGAAATGGATGTGACCATTGGAGATCACTCTTGATATTGATAGTGATGTGATCATTGGAGATCACTCTTGATATTGATAGTGATGTGATCATGAGAGATCACTTTTGATATTGAAATTGATGTGATCATGAGAGATCACTCTTGATATTGATATGACCATAAAAGATCACTCTTGATATTGAAATTGATGTGATCATGAGAGATCACTCTTGCTATTGATATTTATGTGACCATTAAAGATTACTCTTGATATTGATATTGATGTGATCATGAGAGATCACTCTTAATATTGAAATTGATGTGATCGTGAGAGATCACTCTTGATATTCATATTGACGTGACCATTGGAGATCGCGCTTGATATTGATGCATACGCCCCCATGTAGTGATACATTAGGTGAAAGAGGGAATCACCCCCAAGCGTATGATGTAGAAACGTTCCGATCATAAAGACGACACCATTAAAGGTGTGATGAAGATAGATGGTGACGCCCCCAATTTCTATGATAGAGGGGTGAACAAAAGTATCGAGTTTAAGTTGACTTATCATATGCTAGTACCACGTGTGGAACCCTTAGCAATGACATGAAGTCTTGTTGCGTGAAACTAGTTGTGCAAAATTGTTAGCGTGGATCTTGATCTGATGCAACCCTTAGGTTGACGCCCTCGAGTGGTACTTGAGATGATGAATTTTTAAGATCCCTAACTAGTTTGGAAAAATGTGACCTTGAATTCTGATTTATCGCAAATCATTAGAATCTCTAACATTGTCAACCTTATTTGTTAAAAAATGGTAGTTTAGATTCTGATTTATTATAAATCCTTAGAATCTCTAACCCTTTGAACATTACCTAGTTGAAAGTGTTAGTTGAGATTTTGATTTCTTGCAAATCTGTAGAATCCCTAGCATTGTAAAAATCTTGAATTAAAATAGTTGAAGAAAACAACTTCGAAAGAAGTAGATATGTTTGTATGACAAACATGTAAAAATTAGACAAAGTTGAGAAAATGTGTAAAATTAAAGTTCCTCTGAACGATTGAAGTATACACTGTCAGAAATATGTTGTAATATTCTTTCTGGTATAAGAAACAGAATAAAGAACCATCATCTTCTCAAAATTTGGATTTTCAGTTGACGAGTTGATTGTATGTAGGAGTTTTGTTGCTATTATCAGCTTGCTTTTGAGATCTGAAATTGAATTTGGAGATAAACTTCTTGTGATTTGAGTCTTCGTGCTCTTGTTTGGTAATTGTACCATCCTCAAGATGGATATACTTTTGAGCTCTAGAGAAAAGTTCATACTTGGTGGTCGGAGTGTCAAGCACAATGGAACTATATAACCCTTTGTCATCATGTAGTAACGCTTCCTTGAAAGCATAAACAACAAGTGTATCTGAGACATCGGGTATTTCCATTTGCGTTTGTCTAAATCGAGATACTTAATAGTTCTCCATCTCCTTGCTTAATGTTGAACAACACAGCGACATCCTTACGGTGACACCAATTATGCCTAAAGTTTTCGGCAAATTGGATAGAGAAATCATTAAAGTTGTGTATAGAACCCAGTGGAAGTTCGGAGAACCATTGAAGAGCTTTGATACCAAAGGTGGAAGGAAACATCTTGCACATGAGTGCATCATCATAACTAAAGAGCACCATCTTGTTCTTGAAGTCGGAAATATGAAGCCAAGGATCGCCCTCAACTTCATTGTATTCTTAAAAACTTGGTGGCTCGAAATCTGGGTGATGCTTTGCTTGTTGAATCTGGAAAAAAAATGGGGAAGTTTTGCCCGTATGATGGGCAATATTCCCAAGTCTATACTCCTTAGCTTCTTTGGCTTGAATTGCTTGAGCGATCATGCTTTGCAATTTCTCGTCAGTAAGATTCTGGATCCCTTCGTTACCATGTGTATAAGTGTCATGGTAACAGTCTTGGTGGTAATATCTTGGAGGTCTAGGAGTTGGTGAACGAGTGGTTCGTCGCCCTCTTTGAAAGTTGTGGTGTGTGTCCCTATGTCCGGGGGAGGTTTCCCGACGTGAGTGGTGATGATTGGGTGTTTGAATCAAGTCTCTATTGGAGTAGTCCGAAGCATAGCCTTTGGACCATGACATATTTTTGAAACTGCTGGACACACTGCCTCTGGACAAAAGCTTCTTTGGACGACTGTTGGGTGTACTGCCGCTGGCGATGGTGTAGTTGGGGGGTCTGTCATGCCTATTGCCGCTAGGCAATGTCTTGTTGTGGGTCTTGTCACGCTCATAGCCGCTCGGCATGGCCTTCTTATGAGTTTTATCGCGCCCATAGCCGCTCGGAATGGTCTTCGGGTGAGTTTTGTCACGCTCATAGCCGCTCGGCATGGTCTTTGGGTGAGTTTTGTCGCGCTCATAGCCGCTCGGCATGGCCTTCGAGTGAGGTTTGTCACGCTCATAGCCGCTCGGCATGACCTTCGGGTGAGTTTTGTCACGCTCATAGCTGCTCGGCATGGCCTCCGAGTGAGTTCTGTCACACTCATAGCCGCTGGGCATGGTCGTCGGGTGAGTTCTGTCACCCTCATAGCCGTTGGGCGCTCTTGTGGCGAGTATGTTGACTTTGTTTTGTGCACTAGCTGGGGGTCTTCCACACAACCTTTTAGAAGCTTTGTGTGTAGTAGAACCTCCTGGCAAGGTTGTCTTGACTCCTTTGGTGCGATGGTAATGTTGGTCTCTTGCTTCGCCTTGAATGGTAACATAAACCCTAAGGCCCTTAGGGTTTCGGTGTTCATCTTCTTTCTCCAAGTCAACTGGGGATTGTTCTGTTGATAGTAATACAATGTCATCTTCAACTTCCGGGATGGTTGAAGGTCGAGTTATTTTTCTTGAATTTGGATTGACTCCGAACTTATAAAAAACACTTGAAGAAGATGGAGTTAATGAACACTCATTACCATTGTGATTCGCATGTTTCAACTTCCTCCGTAGACCATTGTTCCTATGTTGAAGCCTTTTGAGTTTGCGGCGTAGATACTCGTTTTCAGAAATCATGACTTCTTCATGTTGAGTAAGCTCCTTGGATTTTGATAGTGGAGAAGAAGAAGAAGAAGAAACCGAGTGTTCTTCGCCATTAGATGGAACTCTCTTGGAAGTGATGGTATGCTCTCTAGGGTTAGAACCTTGAGAGCGAGTTTGCACATGTGTTGAACCTTCTTGACGTCTACCATTACTTACTTGCTTATTTTGTTGAGATCTAGTTGTTGTCATTGAGAAGAAAGAGCTTGGTTCCTTTTGAAAAGTAGGTTTTGTGGGGGGGAAGAAAACCTTAGTCGACGCCAAAGTGTTTCAACCGGATTTCACACCAATGTGATGTTAGATCAAGAAGAAACCGTTAATGTTAAGATCTAAGGTATTGGAGAAGATGAAGATGAAGGAATAGGGTTTTGGTGATTGATAATGGCTGCACTAAGTCGCTTCTTAGTTGCCTACGTATCCATAAGAGAGATGGAATCAAGCCTTTTATAACGTAGTTCAAATGTAGAGTTTGATTAGGATTAGGTTGTGATCCATTGATCCCTAATGTAGTGTAGTGTTGTAGTCCCATGTATTTGGACCATATATTGATAAGATAATGTACCTCATGTCCTATTAGGAACATGAGTTAGTTGTAAAGATATTGAATTTGTTATTGGATTAAGAGTTGTAGAGATATTGGAGTTGTAGTTGGATTAGGTTAAGAAAATCTCTACAAAGATGTAGAATTACCATATTAACCTTATTGAATATAATGGACTTAAATAGATAAAACCCATGATTGATATTGATAAAGCCCATGATTGATATTGAATGTAGTAACGGGACTAAGTCTTATTACTAATTGAATTGGGCTTAGGCCCTTATTGACTAAAGTCTTGGGTTTTGACTTATAATTGACTTGGGCTTGAGCCCGTTAAAGGGGGTTCAACACACGACAAATGGAAAAGGTTCGTGAAACATTATATAAACTCTTTGATATATATGTGAAAACCTTTTCCAAACCTCAAGTTTCTAGTCCAGATCCTACACATCAAACTTGCAAAACACACACGACTTGCTAACAACATTTTTAAGGTACAAATATTTTTCATTTCAGTAAGTTACACTAGTGATTTTTTTATTTTTTCTAATTATATAACATGTTATGTTTTTTTATGGTCTAGGATTTTAACATCTATGAGAGCGCACAGTTTGAGTCCACAGCTCAAAAAAGCCAATTGGAGTTATACTTGCAAGAGCAAAATATTAAAAGATCGAAAAAGTTAGATCTTCTTGATGTTTGGAAATCAAATCAGTTTCATTACGAGTTTTTTTCAAGAATGGCTTGTGATTTATTGTCTATTCTAGTTTCTACCGTTGCTTCTGAGGTAGCCTTTAGTAGTGGTGGTAGGGTCATTGACCAGTATTGTAGTGCTCTTTTGCCTGCAAATGTCGAAGCCTTAATATGCACAAATGATTGGATTTTCAAAAAGTAAGGTAAGTACTGTAGATGTTTATTTCTTATTGAAATGTTTTACTGAGATGAAATATATGAATAAATATTAATATGTGTAATTTTGTTTTTACTAGAAACTTTCGAACCTACCTATGAGGAGCTGACAGAAGACATATTGGAGGGGATGAGAACCAAAATTCAATCTAGCGAATGTTCTAATACTGTTGTTTGATTGGTGTATTATAAACATTTTACATTTTGCATTTATTTGAACTCAAAAATTTAATAGTGTATTAGTTTATGAACACCTGTGTGTGGAAGTAGTTATAAAGTTATATTTATTTTGTCTTGGATTAATGATTTAATGCGACTATTTTTTTTTAAAAAAAATAGATGTATTATGATATGTTCTGGATATCTAGTAGGTTTTGATGGGTTGGGTTCAGGTTTACCCGTAAAACAACGAGTTGAGTTCAGGTTTGAAAATATATACCCATTAACATAATATAATAGGTTGGGTTTGGGGTTAGATAGTTAGACCTACCAATTCGTTAGGCCCGACCTGGAACTTACCCAACCCAACCTGATTGCCACCCCTATCAGAGATTCATAGGCCTACATGTCTATGCTCAAACGTTTAAGTGTTAAATCACAATTAACTCTGCGTTATAACAAACAGGATCCGTGGCGCAATGGTAGCGCGTCTGACTCCAGATCAGAAGGTTGCGTGTTCGATTCACGTCGGGTTCATTTTTTTTATCTCACGTGACTTCAATTCAAACCACGAGATGCTTGGTTTATTCTTTCTTTTTCGAAATCAGTGCTTTTGAGTTTTGACAAAACAAGACGTAATTTCCCAAATGTACTGAGGGCATAAACGACAATCTCCATGTTGCTTTGGTGCCCGTTTCCACCGTTATCTCTTAAACCCCTTTCTCTCTCTTCTGTCTTTCTTCTTCTTCTTCTTCCCTTAAAACATTTTCTTTCTCTCTCTCTCTTTCTGCAATTAAACCCTAACAATTTCTCTCTCTCCTTCTTTCTTCCTCGAGATATTAATCAATTGACAGTAATGGCACTAACTTCACTTTCTCAAAAACCCTAATTTCATCATCATCATCGTCTTGGACGTTGTTCTTGTTTTGAATTTGACAAGATGGATGGAAACTTAGGGATCGCGAACGCACATCCAAACTCGAATTCTTCAAATCAACTTACACCATTTCTAAGCAAGACATATGATATGGTTGATGATTCATCAACAGATTCAATCGTTTCTTGGAGTTCTGGAAATAATAGTTTTATTGTTTGGAATCCTCCAGAGTTTGCTAGAGATCTTTTGCCTAAACATTTCAAGCATAATAATTTCTCCAGTTTCGTTAGACAGTTGAACACATATGTATGTTCTCTTTCTCTTTTTTCTTTAGATTTTTATAGTGATATGTGTTTTTTAACTTTAATTATAAGTTTAGGGATTTAGTTTGTTGTGAAGTTTTGATTTTTTTGTGTTCATTAGCATTAGCAAACATTTGGATGATTTTGCATGTTGTATGGGAGTTTAATTGGAGTTTGTTCTTGTGAACTTGTTGTGATAATACTGCAAGTGGATTTAATAGGATATGTTTAGTTTTAGCTGAAACGGAAGGGATGATCACTTTGTCAATCTATCTTTTCAAAACAGATTTTTAGCTTTTTAAAGGAAAATATCTTTAAAAACTGTAGTGAACTGGCTTTCCTTTCTTCCCGACTCCCCGCGTAAACACCTATACACTTGCAATTGGCACTTTCAAACAAAACCTTGCATGCTATCTGACTTCAAGTTTTTATTTTCAAATTAATAAGGATTATTCAGTAAGGCTTCCCAGGAAATTAATAATTAGTTTTCATTATTTAAAGGAATAAAATGCTTCGATGAGGACTGTTTTTGAAAATTTATGCATCAAGTTGTTATTGTTAGAGATTATGAGGTATGGTAGGAGAGAGCAAAGGAAATCTCGGGAGTGAGGACTACATATTCTAGTGGGGTGCCTTTCTATTCTATTCTTTTTATAGTTCTCATTGCACTATTTAGTATTGGAGTAATATTATCTTTTTCATAGAAAATATATTGGTATTATTACCTTGCTTGCTGCCCTTTTGGGGGTTAATGTTTTTTTATTTGGGCTATTTTGTCTAGAACAGAAGGACAGTTGTGACCTAAACTAGTTATTTTGAATTTTCGCTAAAACTCTTCTAAATACAAGTTGTGTTGATGTTAGGTAATTTTCTTGGTCCTTGGTATGAAAGTTTAAACAATTTCACCAATAAGAAGTGAAAGATGAAAATAAAACTTGATCTCACTCCATGACATGACCTTTGTATTTTCATTTCAATCACCTGAAGCGAAACTTCTGAAGATATGAGACAACTTCTGACCTGGACCATGCTATAATTGTATCATTATCTTCCATTCTTCCCCCATCTGCTAAATAGTATAAGAAACTTTAAGGCTTGTTTAATAAGCACCTATATATTGACAATCCGTAAAATCTCCCCCTTCCTCTTTATAAGGCTCTCAGTGAGACACTTAATCACTATTCTTATCTATTAGAGATGGTCCGTTTGATATTTTCTACTTTTGTAATGACTAATGACCAGTCTCTTCTTGTGATGGCCAAAATAGCCCAGGACTCGAGGAGGTACATTTTGTATCTAGCTATTATACCATACATAATCCTCAGGATTTACCTAGCATCACATCAAGAAATACACCTTTAAGGAATTGTGTTAATTCATATCTGCTGGAGAGGACTTACCAAAAAGTGTGCTGTCTTTGTTTGGTAATGCCATATAAGCCCAATTCTACAAAAAACATATATTTTTAAAGCTGTCTATATCTCATATAATTCCAGCCCCTTCCTCTCTAATTTTAATATCTGGATCATCATACATATGTGCTTAGTACATGAATTCGAAATATCTGAGACACTAACTGGCGGAGTGTAATTTCATTCATAGAGAGTTTTAAGTGATGGATCTATTTGGAACATTTATCAGTAATGTACGAGTACAACACTAAGAGTGGAGAGCAGGCAAAAAAGATGGAACTTCCTATATCGTTTAATCACCGCGGTACTAGAAATGCCGAGATGCCATGATCTTTTATTATCTAAAGCCATGTTCCATACAGATTCTGCCCCATCTTTTTGCTGTTAAAAATGAGTGAAAGTTTCTTGTAGAATAGTCAATGCTATTTATAGGCAAAAAATTAATTATAAGTCATGTTCCAGTGTTCCACCATTTGTGGTGGGGAAAGTGAGTGTTTTCTGCTTGTTTTGGGTGTGGGATTTCAAGGGGAATGATAAAAGTATTGGGCAAATTAGTCTGAAGAGTGATGCGTAGACATTCAAAGCAGATTCAGTCATCTTGATGATAATCTCGTTCAGCGTTCTCTTCACTTCAAAGGCTCAAAAGTGGGAGAAGAGCTGGTGGTGTCGTTACTCAAATTAATGTAGGAAACAGATAGGTGTGAGAATATATAAATTTATTGGTTAGAGTTTCATCGAGTCCTAGCAATATGTGGCAAGAGGATTAGGAAAGAGGCTGTGTAGTGTTTTTACTCTTGTTGGGGATGAGAATGCTCAGAGGCTTATAGGTTGAAAACATCAGAGGTGAGGTCATTATCAGGAGTATCATATCACTTTGGCAAGTGTTTATCACTTAATTGTTCATTGGTTAGTAGACTTTTGCAATTGTTCTTTGACGCATATACATTGCCTTGGATGGTACCGGTGAATATTTGCATGCCTTTGGGATGAAGGCTTGTTAGGTCTACCTAAGGCTTCATGGTTAGTGGACAGTCAACCAAAAACCTTGGGGTGGACCATTTGTAAGGACTCCTTACCTAAGACATCAGGTCTGATCGGAGCGCCGCCTGAGCGGTGGAGGCGGTTCTCAGAAATCTAAGCGCCTGGCACTCCGCTCCGCCTTTGACAGCATAGGTAAGTAGCTAAATGGGCTTTGACAATGAAACTAAGGAAACTCATAAGCTTCTCATAGAAGTGAAGGAGTCCCTTTAGATTGGTTCAGGGCATATGTGACCTTTAAGGGGGTTTACTTATAAGATTTTATGTGTGGGTGGGATGAGCTTGTAAGGGAATAGGGGTTCATCTATTGTAGGGGTAGTTTTCTTTGCAAGTGTGCTCCTTTTGTTCCCTAGGGTGTGTATTGTTTTGCTAAGTTCACATCTCTGTCGAGGGTGGGTTGTAATCTCTTTCCTTATCAATGAAATACATTTTATTGAAACCACTTATACCATGTGATGGATTAGAGAAATAACCACGATTGTGATTTCTATACATACATCACCAAGAAAAGGTCACTGTATGTCCAGATAAGTTCATTTATAGTTGGATAACACTTCTGCAGCTGTATTGTAATATTGGTTAAGGCTAGTGGTTTGTTTTGTTACTTTTTAAGTAGAAAATATTGGAAGAGCTTGGCAACCAATGAATGTTGCATTATGCTGTTGGGTATTTGAAAAGTAATTATAGGAAGAGCATGACAACCAATAACTGCTGGATTTTCGTGATGGGTGATTGGATTAGATATTTAGATTCTCTTTGGGCATCTGACGATGTGTATGTACCACAAAGGTGCTCACAGTCCATCATAACAGAACTCTAGCAGTGGACCTAGACATGGTTTTAGCGCATGCTTTATGTGAAAAATGTTGGAAAGACTTGTACATGTCTACTGGAGAAAAATTGGGAGGTTTAATATGCAATTGCCGTTTTTTAGTTTAAGAGTCTTCAGGGTTGTCCTTTTCAAAGGATTATATTGGAGAAAAGAAGATTTTGCAGTAGGAACTTTCCTTCATCCTGCATGTGTTTCTCTTGGTGTGTCCTTCTATTGTTTGGTATGTTTGCTACTATATATAGAGCTCCTTTGCATCTGTATGTGATCATATTCTTCAGTCATGCAGTGGAAATCATACTGATAGGTTTTTATTTTGTGTGTATGCTTTGCTTACATAATAAGTTTTTATATTAGTAAAATTGACCAGCTATTTGTTGTTTGTCCATGCTTAGGGTTTCAGGAAAGTAGATCCTGACCGTTGGGAATTTGCGAATGAGGGGTTTTTAAGAGGTCAAAAGCATTTGTTAAAGAATATTGTGAGGAAAAAACCTACTGGTGCACATAGCAATCAACAACCACCTCCTCAAGGACAGACTACCTCAGTTGGTGCATGTGTTGAAGTGGGGAAGTTTGGACTGGAAGAGGAGATAGAGAGGCTCAAAAGAGACAAAAATGTACTAATGCAGGAGTTGGTTAGGTTGAGACAACAGCAGCAGGCAACAGATCATCAGTTGCAGACAATGGGACAACGCCTTCAGGGTATGGAGCAACGACAGCAACAGATGATGTCATTCCTGGCCAAGGCTATGCAAAGCCCTGGGTTCTTAGCACAGCTGGTTCAGCAGCAAAATGAGAGTACTAGGCGCATCACCGGAGTTAACAAGAAACGGAGGCTTCCTAAACAGGAAAATGGTCCAGAAAATCGGCATGCCAATGCTCCTGATGGACAGATTGTTAAGTACCAGCCGTTGATGAACGAGGCAGCAAAAGCAATGCTTAGGCAGATATTGAAGTATGATGCACCTCCCAGGTTGGATACAGACAGCAATCCTGATAACTTCTTGCTTGATGACGTCTCGTCATCTTCTTGTGTATCAGACAGTGGAATTCCTTCTAGTCGAATCTGCGGTGTCACGCTTTCTGAAGTTTCACCGACTTCTGGGCCTCCGTACTTGCCTGTTTCCGCAGGGTTCTCAGCAATGCGTCCATCAGCTGCTATAGCAGAGATCCAGTCTTCTCCTAGTCTTGTGAGTAACATGGTTACAACTACTGCTCCAATTGATGATATGAGTGTTCTGGCTGGAATGCTAGAAGGGACTGCTACTCGTAGTCAGTCAGACATGATTATGCATGATTTCTCTCAAGTAGGGGGAAACGATGTTGATATTGGTGGCGATAGTGGCATCAGTCCTGAGACAGGGAATAGTATTGACATTGATCCGATGTCTGCGGGAGTGGACGGGCTGCCAATAGAGAACAATGGTGACATTGATCCTGATATGCCTCTCATTTTTGATGATGAGAATGAGATTAGACTCCCAGACATCAATGATGATTTTTGGGAACAAATTCTAACAATGAACCAGCTCAATGGTGATGCTGAGGAGAATGACTCGACCACGGAAGCAAATTGTGAAAATGAGCAGGTTCAGCCTGGACAGAATGGTTGGGATAAGGTTCAACACATGAATCATATTACAGAACAAATGGGTCTTCTAACCTCAAATAACAAAGCGGCATGATCTTGTTTGCGTATGTATAGTTGTGTCATGAGTTCATGCCCAGGTAAAGTTACAGAAGCACCTGATATAGTCATCATCACCATCATAGTCCTTTCTCATAATTCTCAGTTTGGACAAGTAGCTAAAATACATGATAGCTTTAATGGAACTATATATTAAACTCTTGATTTTGTCACCCACTTCATTCCCTAGTGTCAACTAGGGTGAATTGAAGTGAACGTGTCACCATGTATGTCTCTTGTTCTCTGGTTGGTCTTGAGTGATGAAAAATTACAAACAGGTTCCCCTCTTTTGGTTTCCCAGGCTACCCTTTAAAAGAAAGCTCAGTGCATTTGTACTTTTGAAAGAAAGCTCAGTCAAAAGTGTATTGGTTTTGCTTTGTTACTCGTGTTCCTTGAGACAGAATTCTTGTTTCATTATATTTTACATAAACATAGTCAAACTCTTCTTATTTATCTACAGATGCTTTCAACGATAGTTCCCTTCAATTTTATCAACTGACACACCACCGATCATGGTATAGTTAATGTACAAGAGTACGAGACCATGATTTAAATCTTAGTCCATGATGAGCAGAACAAATAGGCAACATAACGTTCTCCATGATGGTTAGAACTTGGAACAAATAAACAAGGTAAACTTGCATTGCTACTTACTATTCAGAAGCTTAGCTATATGGGCAGCACTTCTTTGTGGGCAACACTTCTTGCTTTGTGAATATGGGAACCTCAGGTCTCTTATTGGAAATTCTTGGGGTTTGTGAGTGGTCCAAGTAATAATTCCCAGAGAGTTATCGGACAAGTATTGGAGTGCTTTATTATATTTGTACTTTTTCTTAATACTATATCTGAACTCTTTCTTAATTAAACCCCTGCATCTGTTCTATTGCCAAATAAGTCGCCACACGAGTTTATGAGTCGTTTTGTGAGTTTGACCAAATTGGATCAAGTTGGCCTAAGTCGTTGAAATTGTCTTGTAAGTCCCACACGAGTTTATGAGTCGTTTTGTGAGTTTGACCAAATTGGATCAAGTTGGCCTAAGTCGTTGAAATTGTCTTGTAAGTCGATCTAAGTCATTGAAAATAAACTTGAGTTCTGTATATACAGTGTATATTTCACCTATATTGTATTCGGTTTTTTTTTTTAACTAACTGTGACGCTCAGTTACACAATATACCTAAAAGTTCAAGAGATTATATGCATAAAGACAACAATTTCATGAGTTAAACAAATACACTTAACTTCAATATCCATTAGTGAAGATTATCTTCGCCACTTAAATAAGATCTAATTTGTTACAAGCACAAACATAAATACTAATGGATGGGAAAAAACTACCAACAAATAAGCATAATAACTATTCTTCAAACATCAGAGCTGATATTCAAATTTTAAATATGCAACTCAACCAAAATAACAGTTTAAGATTTTTTTTTTTTTTTTTTTTTTTTTTTTTATATAAGAAGAATTTTATTAAAAGAAATAAATAATACATCTGAAACGCATGCCAAGAGCACCGTCAGGTTAAAACCCCAGAAACAACAAAAGGAGAGTAAAGGAATACAGAAGTTTAATCTTGTTGTTGTTGCTGCATCCCCCCTTTGATCAGAAATCCATTTAAGAGTTCAAACCAATTTAAGATCAAGTCCTGAAAAGAAAACAACCTCCTCCCTGGCCAGTAGCCGCACCAATACCACACAACAGCTTTAACTTCAACTGAGATTCGCTCAACAGAGACCATGCGATTTCTGAAAATCCTGTCATTGCGCACTTTCCATAAACACCACACCACTGCATAGGGGAGGAGAGCCCACACCCTTTTACCAAGCTGGATACCCTTACCTTCCGGCCAATTACTAAGCAGTTCTTCAACTGTATCTGTAGTCAAAATAAGGTCATAACATCTCTGCCTAGGCTGTAACAGATCGAACCAGACCTGCAAAGCAAGGGGGCAATGAAGCAAAACATGAGAAATGGTCTCATTGAACATACCACATGAGGAACACACCAAGTCCACCACAGTTCCTCTATGATTCAGAATGTCTGTAGTCAGAATACTACTATGGAGCACACACCAGAAAAAGATTTTGCATTTAGAAGGCATCTTAATAGGCCACACCAAATGAGAAGGAAAAGGAGTCCTTGTAGCACTCCGAGAGTTTTCCATAGCCCCAATCTGCTCATAGAAAGATGTGACTGTGAACACTCCCCTCTTTTCACCCTTCCAGCTCCAGGAGTCATCTGCCTCCTCAAAAACCACCATATTCAAGAGATTCTGCAAGTCCTGTTGCTCCTCTAGTTCCCAATCATGTAATGCCCTTCGTAAACATAAGTCCCACACAGCAACTCCAATACCCTGTGGCCTCATACTGCTCACAGTTCCTTGCTTATTGGTCGATACATTGAACATAGCAGGGAACTGCAGAGATAGAGGCACGTCACCCAACCAATGATCAATCCAGAATCTTATTTTCTCGCCACTTCCAAGTTTACATTGCAAACCTGTTTTGAAGACAGAGAAAAGATTCATCACACCCCTCCATAGAGAAACACCATATGGTTGTGAAACTGCCTTTGGCCACCAATCATTGATTCCTTTGCCATACTTTGAATCAATTATCAACTTCCACAAGCTTCCATTCTCAGCTCCATAGCGCCATAACCATTTACCCCTAAGGGCTTTGTTCATTTGCTCGATTCTGCGCAATCCTAAACCACCAAATTTTTTTGTTTTCGCAGACTTTACTCCATCCAATTAAGTGGTACTTCCTCTTTTCGTTCGTCGATCCCCATAGAAAATTCTTCATTTTGCTTTCTATCCCCATAGAAAATTATCAACAGTTTAAGATTTTGTTTTAAAAACTATTTTTAAGATCATCATTCTGAAAACTTTCAAAAGGTTACTTCAAGTTCAAGAACTAATATTCATAGTTGCCAGTTTTTTTATTATTATTATTATTCGAAGTGCAAGCCTGTTTTAGCGAGATCAGTACCTCAAAGATGCTCTGGCTAGGATCGAACCCTGGTATCATTGCTCAGAGGTATTACCAACTGAGCTTAGCCGGCATCTGCTTGACAGTGTTTGTGATATTGAGTTATTAATAACTACAATTGAAATGGTAATTTCTGATTGACTCGTGTAGAAACAAGTTGCAAACTTTCAAAATAGCTTGACTGAGTCATGAATCCACAAAACTTTGAGGAAAAATAAACTATCTGGAATTCAACCAATTTTGAAAACTAAGCTCTTTTCAAGAGAATTCAGATTGAAGTGTCAATATACAAAAGCATGCTACTTGTGGAGATGCCAGATATCAAGTTATTTTTCTTTTATTAAAATTATTACTTCCTACGTTATGACTTATGAGATAGTCAGTCTTATCATCAGGGACGGATCTAGGATTTAATTTTAGGTTGGGCTTAGATACAATAATTCAAATTGGGTAGGGCTTGTGTACAATAATCTAAGAATTCTTTTGTAGTGGTGGGCTTGGGTATAAGTAAAAGTACTAGTTTTTCAAAATTTCACCCCGGGCTTCAGCCCGGTCAAGCCAACCAGTAGATCCGTCCCTGCTTATCATTATCGCCTCGAGGACGTAAGCTCAATACAACATTAAGTTTGAATAACTTTTATGATAATATATCATCTAGGGAAAAGAAATGCAATTCATATTTTAATAAAAAAATCATATATGTTCAGTGATGCAACAAATGCTTCTAAACTATAATATGATAATGATTAATGAAAAACCTTTAATGCAAATTGTACAAATCTTTTTATACAAATCTACACACTCACCAAACTCAGGTTTTTTTTTTACGGATTACTCTTTAAAACTAAAAACTTTACTTAATTGTTCCAATTGCTTGATCAACTTAGATCTGGAGTTTCGTTTCTAACTCACTTAACAAAAGGAATAAGTAATACAAACAACTAATTATTATTCTAACGCACCTGATCTTTGATGTTTTTTCTCTCCTTCAATGAGATTGATAATTTGGATAATTGTCTGAATCTGATAAGGTGGAGACTGCATGTTTCTTTACCATCTCCACAAAATACGGACTATCTATTACAATGTAAAAGTTAGATTACACATATTGACAACATAATGATTTATTTTCAATTTACTTACACATGCAACAAAATCTAATAATATATACAAAATCTAGTAACAAGGAAAATCAATCGTTGAAAAATGAAAGTATGAATCAGGTGAAACCTTCCCTTTGAGTGATCTTGGTTATGACAACGTTCTACGGTTTTCTAAGTAGCCATCAGATCGATTGCAGTTTGCAACATATAGGTTCTTATTTCTTAACCACTAATGTAGTTGTGGATTTTATTCGTAACTCTCTACATAAGATCATACTCCCTCCGTCCCATTTTGATAGGTTGGTTTGTGTTTTTCTCACAGATTAAGAAGACATAATTAAGAGGGTGAGAGTAATTAATTTTAGTATTATTTTTTTATATTTATCTTTTTTATTAATTTTGTAATATAATTTGCAAGATTTAAGGCTATCCCATACATTAAATAAGGGTAATTTGGTAATCTGGATATTTAATCTCATTAAAAATTAGAAACTGGATTATAATTTGGGACATAAAAAAAAGGCCAAACCAGCCTATGAAAATGGGACGAAGGGAGTATGATTGAGAAGAAACAAAAATAAAATAAAATTGTGTACATGGTTATATCATGTATTGCAGGAATTTCACATAGCTAGCTTTCTGAATATTGCAAATAGTGCACTCATTGATTACGTTGTTCAGAAAACATGAACTTGAGAAAAGAAAAAAGTTTTGATGCAAAATTTAGGTTATACTTATACATCCCCCAAAAGGAATTTGCTCCATACTTTATCATAGATTGTAGGTTCCACCTTTTAAAGACCAATACTAGAACAAAGCCAACAATTTTAAAATAAGATTCTTTGGAATCGAAAAGTATGTTGACTCAGGGCGACCCTGACATTATAATGGTCCCAAGCAAACCAAGAAAATGTGGCCATTGTAACAAAAAAAATTTCCTTTTAAGGTGAAAGGCAGTACAACATCACAGTAAGCTAAATCAAAATAATACAGTATGTACAATATACATTAATAAAAAAAAGTATTGATCATGAATAAATTAGATGATCTATACAAAATAAAAGATTAACCACAATGTAATTCTCATACACTAATCAATCTCATTGTTGTTGTTTCCAACATCATATTATCGTTTGGAAGTTGTTCACCCCTTTTAACAAACTTAAGAAGAGCCTCTGCTTGAGATTTCATTAATTCTTCATATTTTTTTCTTATTTAGTATTTTTTTCTGCTCTAGACTTATGTTTTCTAAATGCACAAGGATGCATGGTTCAATACCCTTTCTTCTGTCGATTAATAGAGTTTTTCAACGAAAATAGTGATAAAATATCTAAAACAAACTAAAATAATAAAAGTATAGAAGTATTTTAGTTAGCAATTGGACAATGTAATAATCAATTATTTGAATAAATTAATTAAGAAAAACAAACACTTCAATCCCTAAACAACAATAAATAAATAAATAAAACAATATGGTGAGCCAATAGTACCTTAAAATTTGTTTGTGAAAGGAACAAAATCAAGAAGTGATCACTGTTATATAAGAAAAACAAAATACACCATCTTTTTCTTCTTCTTCTTTTTTGGAACAAAATTAAACAGGTAGCCAAAATATTGCTATATTAACAAAAAAGGAAGAAAATCTAAAAAATAAGTAACCGGATTACTAAAGAGTTTGTAGGGATTGATGTAATGTAGTTAGGCCTTAAAGGTGAAGTAGACTTTTAATAATGTTTTTTCAGTTGAGCTAATATATCAGTTGAATTTTGACTTTTTATTTTGGGTTTATCTTATTGCTAAGAAATTAAAATGTGGCCAAATTTTTTTCCCAAATATTTTGGCCCCAACCAATAGCTTCTTGGGCATGCCCTCAAGGTTGCCACTGGTTGACTATTGCTTACATATCCGGTCATGATTTTGGAATAATAATTGAAAAAACAACTTACCACTAAATATGAGTATAAAATCACGGATATAGTGCATTGGTTCACCCCTGAAGTATTTCAATGTTCCCATTTCTTTCATTCAATCCTATGTATAGAAGAATTTAAGTTAACGGAAGTTAACAAAGTTAGAATCAACATATTCGACCGACTTTAGAAGGTCCATTATACTTCAGTTGGGAAAAAAAAAACAGTGTCCGTCTGTCCACTTTCAAAACAAAAAAGAAAAAAATATTTTTTTTTTCTCTCTTCTCCTTCTTTTCTTGTTTTTTTTCTATCTGTAATCTATCTCTCACTCTCAATTCTCCTACTTCTTCTCTCTCTCTCTCTCTCTCTCTCTCTCTCTCTCTCTCTCTCTCTCTCTCTCCCCGATTTTTCTTCTAAAGTCGGTCCCCATCGTCTCACGGTTCTATATTATTTAGAACAAATAATTGATGTTTTGAACATATTGTTCTTCACTACAAAGTTACAAAATGATTGTGGAACTATTTGCTTGCATGGATGATTGATTCAAATTTAGGGTTGAATTGTAAATTTGTTGAGGATCTGTTTCAATCATGACTCCCTTACTATGGTTGTGTAGTTTCCAATAAAATCGTAAAATGTTACCTTATGCCACACCATGGCTAGCGTGGAAATCACGGAACAATGTGATATCCAAGAATAAAGTGTTGAAAGATGGCAAATTTATTATGGAGACGTGGATGGTTTGGTACTGGCTAGGAGGAAATACATGTAATGGTGAATATCGGGTTAAGACCATGGTGTTTGATTAGTTAGGAATTGTAACGCCGACGACAGTAAAGTAGGGATCTAAGAGTTCTACTTGTATTCAGTTTTAAGAATTGTTATATGTAATGGGTATATATTTTTCTTGTAACATGGCAAGGGCAACTCACATTGGGGTTTAATCTCCATGTACAATATTATGTTGTTTGTCTTGACTCTTCTCTTTTATATTCCCATATATTAAACTTGCCAAAACTGTAGTTACAATAAGAGGTTTGTATACATTCATGTCAACATTCTCACAAATGATTTAGTTAAACCATATAATGTTGGTCACGTTTTGTGTCTCAAAATCCAAGAGTTGTGCAATAAAATCTTTGCATTTTTTTTATTTTTTTTTTAATAATCAACACACTGATATATAGATTTAAACAATATGTTCCTCAGTTTCCTGAGTTAGTACGGTAGAAGATAAATTACAGAAAATAAGATCACTGCGTAGTTGGTTACATAACCACTCAGGTACAACGAGAAAGGATTTGGTAACCAAGGAGCTTAGGTCCGCTCGAGATGTTAAGATGTGAGCTGCCCAGTTACCAGTCCTATTACAGTGTTTAAAACTAAAAGCATCAAAGTTACATAATAAAGCTAAAGCATTATCTAAGATAGATGCAGCTTTCCATGAGAGGTTTGTGTGCTTCCCCTTCAGGTAATTTGCTACTGCAGCATTGTCGGTCTCCAGTTCTATCCTTGTGAATTGTTGTTCGATGCACCACTGAATGGCTGCCAGAATTCCACAACATTCTGCTACCTCTGCTGTTCCTGCACATGTGTTCCCTGTTCCTGCTAATATAAACTGCCCTGTTGAGTTTCTAACAATGAAACCAATACCACAAACTTTATTTGCACTGGTGAAGGTGATGTCAACATTGATCTTGAGGAATGGTGCTTTAGGTGGGAGCCAAATTGAAGGTGAGTGAGACTGGTCATCCATTGTAACAGTGTTGAGATATTTCCTAATGTGATACTTTTGCAGCATAGAGTCTGCGAGCTTGCCTACAGCTGACGGTTGGGAGAGATGTTTCTGAAAGGCTGCACAACACCTTTGCTTCCAAATCTGCCAAGTAATGTCCACACAGTAGGAAGTCCAAAGAGTGGTATCAATTAACCAGTTTGCAGGGGGTATGAACCATTCGCTTATCCATTGAGAGATAGTCATGTTTTTAAAGAAAATCAACCTTAAGTTTAAGAGGTAGGAGAACCAAACTTTGTGCGTGTAGCTGCAGTCTAGGAGCATGTGTCTTAAGGTTTCAGTTTCTAAGTTACACAAAGGGCACATCTTAGAGGGAAGGTTGACATACCTCCCAATCTTATATCTAGTAGGAACACAGTCAGTTAGGCATTTCCAAGAGAACAAGACAGCTTTGGGTGGTGCCTTCGATTTCCAGATTTTTAAATGCAACTTTGCATTAACATTAGTGTGGGGAGTGGAAGTAAGGAAATTATACATGGATTTGACAGAGTGCCTACCATTCTTAGTATGCATCCACATTAGATGGTCCTGAGAAGTGTTGCCACCTATGACAGTATTTTTGATGTGGTGAATGATGTCAGGTGTAAAGGTGGAGTTAAGCACGACAGTGTCCCAACCTTTGCATTGTTTGGAAGGACATTTTATTTTTATATATAATTCAAATATGATGTTGGGCATGATATAATGCTATAATATCACTCAGACTAAATCTACAAATGAAAAAATACCCTTCAGATTGATAACTCAATTTTACAAAGGTTTGGATTATTTTTTATAACACAAATAAAAATGACCTGGTTGTTTAAATTCATTATTCATTCATATTGTATTACCATGTGGCTTATTCTTCTAAAGGAAATATAGCTGATATTTTATTCTTGTGTTAAAGATTAAAATGGTCGCTTAGGTATTTCGGTCCCCACCATGTCACGGTTTTATATTCTTGAAAAACTTTAGCTTTCCGTGGAATGAAGAAGAGAGATCAATTTGACCCTGTGACAGAAAGGAAAAACAAATGTATGTTTATCTTTATATAAAACTTTCAAATTTGTTTAACACAAAAGCTGACTTACAAATAACACACAAAAAAAAAAAAAAAAAAAAAAATTATAATTACAAATATATACAAATAAAGAATTTGAAGGTTCATATTTATTCAATTCATAGAAGAATTGAATATAAAAAACAACTTTATATTTTATTTTATAATTTGTTTAACATTAATCCCGGTGCGTAGCTACCATCAACAATATTTTTGTATTTCTGAAGCAATACTAAGTGGAACCAAGAGAAATAAAAGATATACTATTGTACAATTATTGTATCTCTAAAGTTAAAAGTGATGACTATAGTTTTTACATAAAAAAAAGGTATACACATATACTCCTTTCCAAAATTTCATGACCTGTAGTTACAACATAACCATCGCAATAAATAAATCAACTTATATATATATATATATATATATATATATATATATATATATATATATATATATATATATATTAAAGTATATAGAATTACACAATTAAAAATAATCCATAAACAACATGGAACGTATAAAAAAAAAAGCATAACACTCCAGTTAGAAAACACGATCATATCACCCATACACACACTCATTGAGCTTAAAATATAAATAAATAAATTCAACCACAAGCCACACTTGTCTAATTTTTGTATTAAATCTAGATTCAAACACTATCATTAAATTTTTGCTGAGGGCACTCTTTGGACTGGTCTTGTGGACTTGACTTTATGTCCAAGATGGGTGGTCCAAATCCCAGCTCAATCTAAGTTGTAATGAAGCCCACGGGTCAAAAGATCCATTGAAGCCCGTTACTTGAAATCCAATCTTAAAAGGCTTTATATGATGATCCAGAACTCTGATTTGGGTCCATGAGCTATCTATTTGAAGGTATTGATCTAAGCTACAACTTAGGCTCAAGAGAATTAGGTTTCCACATTGTTACTTCTAAAAGACGTACATCAGCCACCACGAATTTTGACCTAACTTGGTGAGCTAGTATACTTTGTGTGCAAGCAAAGTAATTTTCTTATTCATTAGGACTCATGCTTTGTATTGTCTATATAAAGAGAAGTAGTAGTTAGGGTTTAGATAATTCAAGTTCTCTTCTTTCTTGAACTCAAGTTGTGAAATTGTATTCTTGACTCTTCTTCTTATTCTTAATAATAATCAATTCTTTTTTCCATTATGATGTTGTGTTCTTTATTTACTTATTCCATGGTGTCATGATCAAGGATGAGTAGCTAAGTTCCTTTTAGGGGGAATGGTTGAAGCACTTTAAATAATGCAAAAGCACCATATTTATTCTTTACGTTCATTGTGGTTCAAAGTTCTTAATGCTTGTTTATTCCTATTTCACGACATGAAGTAAGCATGATTATTTATGTGTTATTGTTATCCATGTTGATTAAATATTATTGTTAGAGTATAGGGAGACCTAGTTATAATGGTTGTATTAAATTAATTAGAGATATGTGATGGAATAGCTGAGATGACTTTCATATATCTATTATTAATCTCTTTAATTGGACCGCATTTGTAATCAAGTTGAATAGCTGAGAGGTGACAACTTGAATACAAATCAATATGTTGAATTAATTGAATTGGATAGCTAAGAGGTGATGGTTTGATTAATGAGATATATTCAATAGTATATATAAAGAATCCCGTTTTAATTGAGTGGAATAACTGAGAGGTGACTACTTGATTATTAAAGGCATTAGTGATTAATTAGAATAGCTTAGAGGTGACTAATTAATTGTTATAGATTGAACATGAATGAATGATATGTGCGTTTGCATTGTTTAGTTTGTGGATACCAACTCTTTCCCCTATTCATCATAAGATCCTCTTTCCATCTCTTTCCATCTTCTTATATATATTAGTTTAAGTAATATTAGTATTTATTTAATTGTTTGTAGGAAGTATAATCAATTATATTTTATTCATTGGTTCATGTGGTGTTTTTTAAGTATTGTTTTCTATTGTGTTTGAGCTAAAAATTCTACTTTCGAGGTGGGTACGACCCTTACTTGTTACTTGTTGTACATTGATAATCAATATTTACTGGCACAAGAAGAATGAGAGTGTGTGTGTGTGTGTACGACCTACACACACACACACACACACACACACACACACACACACACACACACACACACACACACACACACACACACACACACACACACACACACACACACACACACACACACACACACACACACACACACACACACACACACACACACACACACACACACACACACACACACACACACACACACACACACACACACACACACACACACACACACACACACACACACACACCCAACCCCAACCACAACCACAACCACAACCACAACCACAACCACAACCACAACCACAACCACAACCACAACCACAACCACAACCACAACCACAACCACCCACAACCACCCACAACCACACAACCACACACACACACACACACACACACACATGCAATCATCTCTGTCACGATTCTACACGACTCTCATTCTTAATGAACAAATAATATTTGGTAAAATTGATAAAAAAATACAACGTACTTTACCATTTTTTCCCATTAATACAATGTACAAAAAAACTGACCAAACAATGCTTGTACTTTCGTTTTGTTTCTACGTTATACAATCTGTTAAAATGAGCTAACAGACTGCTTATCTGTACAACATTTTCTGACGTGGTTTTATTTAATTAAATTAATTTGCTGAGGTGTAAAAAAATAACAAAAGTTTTAGTAATCCACGTGTTATCAGATCTTATTTCCACATGTTTCGATCTTAGCCGTCTACAAATCCGCTCGTGATTCTTACAAAGACTGCATACAAGTATCTCAAAGGTTCTACTATTAGGACAACACCCTTTCTTGTTCATTCTTCTGTATTGATCCAAAGCAGATTCCATTTTATCATTTTCACACAAAATCTCTATCAAATAATTCAAGGTTTCGACATTAGGTATAATTCCAGCTTTCACTATTTCTTTATAAGCAAACAAGATAGACTGCAAATCCCTCTTCTCCTCCATTAAAGTACGCAACAAAACATTACATAATCGAATTGACGGCTTAATTTTACCCAAATTCATAATCTCAAGTACCTTTAAAGCTTCATCTAATCTATGGTTTTTGGCAAAAGAATCAATCAAAGAAGCAAAAGCTTCCTTGACATGTGGGCATTTCCCCTTAATCATCTCACTGCAAAAAAACTCCATATCTTTAACATTTCCAACCATACCCAGTTTTAAAATCACCCAAAAATATGTATCAGCAGTATGATAAAATCGTTTTTTTATTAGAAGCCCATTTGAATATTTTGATTGATGAATTAAGATCTTTAGTAGAATCTAAAACTTGAATTAAGTTTTCTGTATTTAACTTATTCTTCAAAAATCGAATCTTTACTTCAAAATCACTACTATTGAGTGAGTTTTGATCAGTTTCTGAAGAATTTGAGATATGGGTAGCACATGAAATTGAAGAAAATGATGAAATGAAAGCTACCCATTTTGGAATTTGCTTAGAAACTATCAAAGATGAAATCTTTATTGCCATTAATGTAAAACAAAAGAAAGAAAAAGACATGAAGCCTGAATTTTGATATTAGAAAGCTAGGTTTTTTTAAACTTTGATTTGGGGAAAAATCGATTTGAGAAGAAGAAGTGGTGTAACTTGTTTCTAACAGAGAATCACGTGAGAATCACGAGCGATTTTATAAACGGTTGAGATTGAAACATGTGGTAACAACATCTGCTGACACGTGGATTACTAAAACTTTTATTATGTTTTTTACACCTCAGCAAATTAACTTAATTAGATAAAGCCACGTCAGATAATCTTGTACAGATAAGCAGTCTGTTAGCTTCATTTTAACAGATTGTATAACGTGGAAACAAAACGAAAGTACAAGCATTGTTTGGTCAGTTTTTTTGTACATTGTATTAATGGGAAAAAGTGGTAAAGTACGTTGTATTTTTTATCAATTTTACCATAATATTTCAATATTTTCTTATAAAATCAGTCTTGAATATGCATGATCCAATAACTCTCAGGGAATAATTACATGGACCAATAAAACAGACCATTGGTTTATGCAAGCTACCATCCCTCTTAAATAATGGACCAAACTATCCAAATTAACAAAGAATGTACTTTCAAACTAACAACATACTTTTGTTTTACTTTCAAAACTGACAATAGAAACGGAATCCGATGAATTCCTTTGGCAAAAGTGCTGACGTGGACTTTATTTGCTTGTGGCATTGACCAAGGATGAGTGTCACAAAAACGTCTGCCACATAAAAAACAAAAAAAAAACTCATGTTAAGCAGGTGATCAAATTAAGTAATTTAAAAACATAAAAAAAACAAAATTAACAACTACCAAAAACTAAAATTAAAAGCCTTTATAACGGAAAAGAGAAAAATCTTTAGTGTCCATGATTTTTGTAATCTATCTTCGTCTTTTTCTTATTAACCTTTCTACTATTAAAAGTGGTCCTTGTTGGGTATGATGTCGCTGTAAAAGTTTGATTTTTGTTCGATTCTTGTTTTATTGTTGTCGATTGTAAAGCTTTTGCCTTGCTAGGTTCCACGTGATGTGTTGAAGAAAGTGTTTAACTATCTTAAATTAGGGTTTGTTTATTTAGTCAAATCTCTATAATATTAATCATATACCATTAGTGAAATTCGTTGTTTTTAGGCTTCTTTAATATTTAATTTGGGGTATTCAAAACTTAGGGTTTTTAATTTGGAGGTTTTCGGAAATTTGATAAATTAATGTTATTTATGTAGATTAGTGATGTAAATCATGTTCTTTTAATATTTTTACGTTTTTTTTTTTTTTTTGAATATTTTATGTGTCATATAAGTTTTTTACACATCAGCATAAAATTTCGACGTCACACACTTCACCGGAAAAAAAAAACGCCAGAAAAATTCTTATTGTCAATTTTGAAAGCTGACCAAAAGTATGTTGTTAGTTTGAAAGTACGTTGTTTGTTTTGAAAATAGGTCCAAAGTTCGTTGTTAAGCTGGATAATTTGGTTTTAAATAATGCATTTTGTATTTCTTAGTTTATGCAAGCTACCATCCTTCTTATATAAAGCATTTTGTCACATTTGCATTCTATCTTCTATTTGGCCAAGTCAACTTGTGTCTTATGATTTCTACATCAACTCAAAACCTTTGTTTTTTTTTAATATATTAATAATCATGGCCCGAAAGCTTACAAGGATGGCTTACGAAGACAAGGCCCGAAGACTATTAATGTTGCCACCTAAGCATCTACACTGCCACCTTGCAACTCAAGCAATTCTGGTAGTCATGAACACCTAGCCACAACATCATCAAGGGAGCATGAGCCTTATAATCTCAAACCAATCTCGAAGGCTGACCCATCTAAGAATTACATGAGTTCTTCCGTTAAACACTGTTGGTGGGAATTGAAATCACAACCTCTCACTCGTGACGTGAGAGTGCTTGAACCATAGTTTAAAATTTTGTTACATTTCACAAAATTTCGATGGTATATACTGATATTTGAGAATTCAAAATCTCAGCCTTTCGCAAAATTTCGCAAATCTCGGCTTGTAAAGTGATTTTCGGTGTTGGAATCTCTATATATTTCGTTGTTTTAGGAATCAAAATTTCGAACTCCTGAGCTTACTTCCTCCTTGTTTCCATCCCCCCCCCCCCCCCCCCCAAAAAAAAAAAAAGCTTACTTCCTCCCCTCTATCTCTATCACAATCTTCTTCCCATACTGTTGTCCAACATTGGAACTCATTGGGTTTAAAGTGGAACGTTGCGGACTTGCAATGACAAAAGTAAAGTAACATGTAAGTTACAGATTGGGGGACCATTTTAAACAACTGACCTGTCTGAACTGTTGCTGATGTTGTTCTTCGTGGCTTTGGCGACCTGTTTTGGTGTTTATTTGTAATGCCTAAATGGCGAACCTGATAGTGCTACTGCTCTTCGTGGCTTTAGCGACTTGGTTAGTGTTTATCATGTTATTTGTAATGCCTAAATGGCGAACCTGACGGTGTACAGCTTGTACATGTTGATCAGGATTGTAAATTTTGCCATATTAATCAAACAAACAACTTATCCAAAAAAAAAAAAAAAACATGTAAGTTATATTCCTTGCTGCAGCCTTAGAAAATATAAAGATTTTTGAATGAATCTAATTTCCCCAAAAATCTTTACTACTTTTATAAAGGCGCCTCATTCTCGAGGCGTCTGCGAAGCCTGACATGTAACGTTGATAATAAATATGAACTTATAACAGAACGTACAACCACGTGTTTACTTACACAGTTCCAATTTTACCCCTAATGTATTAGCTATTGTATACTACAATGAAAAGGGTAATAAGATAATTTCAAAAAAGTGAGACCTACTATAACTTATAAATATAAAAAATCTACAGATTTTGAAAAAAAAAAACTTACAGAAAAAAAAAAATTTACTTTTTATATAATGGTTATTATAAACCCAAATAAACATTCAAACAGAAGGTTTTTTTTTCTCTTATTTTGTTGGACATAAATAAGTCCCATCATTTCTCTAATTCTTGGCTATTTTTTATTCGCAACGCGTGCACATTCACATAGTAACCTTTAAAATGAGTCCTTTTGGAAAGGACAGTACTAATCACTTGGGTTTGGTGAATACTGTCTGTTAGTATGTATGTATGGTTTCAAATGGGCAATCAATATACTTTTTCTTTTGATAAGGGCGATCAAAAGAAAAGTTAGACCATTTTGGGCTCGGCCAACCATTTCGTTATGGTTGGACTTTTTGGTCTAGAAAGTTGTTGAAGCAAGATCGACTGTAATAAAGGGAAAACTGGGGTGAAGCTTGTAATAAATAGGGAAGGGTTTTCACTGTTTAGGGATTTAAAAGAGTTTCGTTGGGGATTAAACAAGTCACTTTCAGTGTTACTCTTTTGAGTACTGTCGCTTGTTTGTTTCCAACCCTGGTGGCTGGTACGTACGTTCTTTTTTTGTTTAATTCCTTCTCAATTAGCTAGAATAATTGGTTCAAATCTATCAATGCATGCATGGTCTTTTTCATTTACATCTGAATTATTTTTGTGATTACTGATTAATGAAATGGGTGGTGAAACTTGAAAGTAGTGTTTGATTTGCATTTTGTTCTAATCTATACTAAATTTAACCCAATTAGAAAATAATTCTAGCTAGAACCAGACTTATGTAGCAGTACACTGTACACCTTAAAGAAAATCTACAAATGATGAGCAAAGCTATAAAAATATACATATATGCTTTTGCTTAAAACAAACTCAGTAGGGAGTAGGACTACAAGAGATGGTTTTAGAACTTCCCCTGTGAGTTTTGTTTGCAATGCGCATGCATGATAGTATGATTTGATGATGATAGAGTACACGATCGATCATGAACTCGTTTCATTATGCTTGCCATCATATTAATTGGTGTTAATAATATTCCAATTTAGTTTGTAGAAAAACCCCACTTGATGTGCCTCAGTACTTCCAACTTATATCACTCAAGTATTCGCCCCCATATCCCACCGAAGGAGATACTGTTTTTGACGCCTTAGGTTCGCCTTGTACCTTAATTAACTGGCATAAACACTTTGTAGAGCGTATGAGTTTGCCTAGCTTTTGTGGAATGTTACCCGAATAACTACTTTTAATACCAACACACAAACACTAGCTCCAAAGTTTCTTGAAATAACCTGCACTCAATTTCTAGTGATAAAGATATCAGACATGTTATTTGATCAAGGAGTTCAATGGCCCATCCCTCAGATCTTGGGATCAATAATCCTGTTCGCCTGAGAAACTGTAATGATTTAGGGAGTTATAATCAGCCGATCAGGATCATCTATAGTACATATAATCAGGACAAAAGTTAGACATGCTTTATTGTAAAGACTAAAGGGACATCAATTCGACCATTTAATTGTTTCTTTGGACTCTATTCTATGCAGTGAAATCTGTTTCCTCCAACATCAAGCTTGGCTTTTATTGCTTTAAACTTTGCAATTTGGCTTTGAGTTTAGAATGAATGCAAAATTGAGATAATCAACTGGAACACAGGAACATAAAAACTAAAATAAGATTGTGTTGTGTTGTGTTATACCTGGTTGAATTTATGCTGTTAAGCAAAATAATCCTGTGCAGAGGAGAAGTAAGGTGGGAGGTCTGAAGATAGGCATCTGTGTACCCTGAACTTTTTGAAAATTTTCAAGTATGGGAGGTTGAACCTTAAAGGAGAGATACCAAGCACTGTGAAACTTTATTTAGATAGCTCCAGAACAAATTGGGAAAATCATTTGAAAAATGACACATGGTTAGAGAGTATTGTAGGAGCATGTAATAAAGAAGGGTTTAAGGATGTAAAGGGTTTTGGGAAAGAAGTCACTTTCAGTGCCAGAGTTACTCTTTTGAGTCTCGTTCGTTACTCCCTTCTTGTATGTTACTTTCCAAGCGACAACTTAATTATATTTTCAGTTAGTGGATGCATGCAGTGTTTGTTAAATTTGATTTGTTATTGTGATTAATGTAATGAGTGGTTCGGTTTGTTAGATGTATAAGGGTAAATTGGTATGTGTCTTAGGTTTGTGTTTTGCTTGTAACCTAGAACACTGAATACAGTGTAGCCATTTTGTGTAATCTCCTCTGTTCTCTGGTTTGTTTATGTAAGTTATCACAGTTTTCTTATCTTTAGTACTATTTGATTTTCATTGTATTAGTGTGCCAATTACTAAAGAATTTTAGTACCAGACTATATAGAACCTTAAATTCCTACAAACGATATGAGCAAAGCGATAAACATAGATGATTGCTGAAAACTCACTCACTAGGAGCTATAAGAGACGGTTTTAGAGCTTTGCAATGCAAGTAAGCATGATCGTATTCTAGCTATGTATTACCAAGTGATCAATCGTCACCAAACGAGACTAGAAGGAACATGGGAATTAACATCATTTCTATAAGTGCTTTTGTCTTGAAGAGACAACAATAAAGGGACAGTCTTTTCTCTCTCTATCATGGTCTAGGTTCAGCATCATATATCGATCTGGGTAAATTTTAGATTGGTTGTAGTGCGTATTAAGGAGCAACTCCTACATGCTGTGGCTGTGGAGATGGGGGCTGCTGCCTCCTGATTAAGGCAATGCTTGATCGAATGATGTTTTGGAGTGTGCAGCTGATCAACACCATCTTAATTGGGGTTCATAACTGGTGCCATTTAACTTGCCCAGGCTTGTTTATTGACAAACCCACATTGGTTCTTCTCCTTTCCTAGGGTGAATAGTTAGGCCAAGAGACGTGGCTCAATACTTTCAAATGGAGTTCATTTACTAACTCTTGCAACTTACATTACTCAGTACCCACCTCACCTCGCACTGAAGAAGATTTTGGTTTTTGACACCTTAGGTTCGCCTTGTACATTTACTGGTGCAAACACTTTGTGGAGGGTATGAGTGATGCGATTTGGACTTTTGGTTTCTGACACCTTAGGTTCACCTTAGCAGAAGAGCTACTTTTGATACTAGCTACAACACAATATACAAACACTGGCTCTGGAGTTACGTTCTTGAAATAACCTGCCCGCATTTACTAGTGATAACGAGATGAGACCTACAATAAGTCAGTGAAACATATTTTTTTTTGAAGGTGTTCACTTGCCCGTATGGTCCAGCATTGAACCCCCAAGATCTTGGGATCGATGTTGATATATCTGAATAAGGTGTTTAGTAATTTAGGGGGTATATTCAGGATATATATATAACCAATCAAAGAAGACTGAAGTCAGACATTTATATTATAAAGACTAAGAGAGTTTCATCGATTACAGGCCACTTTATTTTTTGTTTGGACTCTCTTATTGGAGTGAAATCTATGGCATCCGGCATCAAGCATGGCTGTTATTTCTTTAGAGTTCAGAAAGCATTATATTTAGAAAGATGCAAGATTTTGATAATTAACCGGAAGACAGGAATCTAAAAACTTGAAGAAGATCGTATTATACCTGGTTGGATTAACTGTGAACGTGGGAGGATGAATCTAAAAGGATAGATGTGAAGCAGTGAGACTTTATATAACTTCACAAAAAATCATCTGAAATTGACACAGATATTCATTCATTTTGGATGACATATTTTGACGATGATTGTTTGAATCAAGGTGCCATGCATATTTTGATTCTATTTTCTTGAATATTTGATCACTGAGATACTCTAGAATCACACAAATTAAGAAGCGTACATCTGAATGTAGGAAGGTTGGAGCTTTTCATAAAATTAAGCTAGATTGAATGATGATGATGGCTTTACCTCTACATTCTCTTTCTTTTATTTGGGTGTTCTTTTTGTCAGTGTTGGTGTAACTTTTTGAATCCCAAACCATCGGTCACATAAAATATTTTACAACCAGATAAGAAAATGAACACTATACACATCACTTGTGGTAGGGTGAGTGATTTCCATTAGTTCTTGCAGCAAGATTCCTTCTATTTTCTAACTGAAGTTCACAAGCCTTTCTTTCATGTCTGGTTGACTGGAAAGGTCATGATATATCTACCCCACTAAATGGTGAAGGTACCAATGGTGGCAAATATATTTCACCGAAAAAATGAAACAAAATTCATTACTCAATGCTGACACTTTGAAGAATCCTAGAGTGTCCAATTTTTGCTGCATTTCTTATGTTGATGACACTAATAATTTGCATACCCAGTTTCACATGCTATATAACTGTATAACATAAAACTACTTTTGCGTTGTGCAGTGTGCACATCTGGGCAGATGGATTTTTCGGCGTGTGATACCGGAAATGAGGGACACTTAAAATCCTCCCAAGAAGAAATCATCCCAACTTCCCAAGACCGCAATTGTGAAGGTATTTTATACATTGGTATTCGTTTCTTTTGTTTGAAGGAAATCATGATTGAAATGACATTACTATACTGAATGAAATATGGTCAAAATGTGTGTTTCTCTCCAGGAAACATGAAACAGAACCAAACTCATGGCTGTGACTCTCAGCACCAATCCCCGCCTCAGGATCATACCTCTAGCATATCTGATGAAGAACATTGGCCTCTTTCGGATGATAAGCCATACTTTCATGTCGTCTTTTTAAAGAGTCAAGTTAGTGGGATATATCAGCTGGTAACTATACTAACCATGCTTGCTTTTATTTGAATTGAAACTGGTAGATAAGTACCTAGGAGACAAAATATAGTTATAATCGAGAATTAGCATACAAGTCTGAGTTATTCTAATCTAACAACAAACCATGCTTTTATTTTAGTTCTTGCCAAGTTATTAATTATCATAGAAGTTTAACTACGTACAGTACTCTTTGTTATAGGTGCTTCCAACGAAAATGAGTAGCATTCTTCCTCAAGCTGTGGTTCCTGTGGTTCTTACCCGCCTGGACAAGAACTGGAAGATGAATTATATTGGAGAAGGTCTTAGCCATAAACGATTTGATTCTGGTTGGAAAAACTTTGTTATTGATAACAACCTCAAAGTCGGAGATGGTTGTGTCTTTGAACTTTCTGAGTGTAGCAAGGACTGTCTCAAGTTTAGAGTGCAAATTCTCGAGGGTGACTTCCCATCAGAATTGCTTGACAGGGTTGATGGAAAGTGTTCTGATACTCCTATTCTGATTGACTAGCATGGCTAAGTTAAAGGAGGATGACTCAGTGTTTTTATGTGAATTTATTTCGGTAATGTTGTTCAACTCTGATTACAAGCAAAATTTGGAATCGGCTGACTTTCGGATTATTATGCACAATCATGTTTTTATGCACTTATAACAATATTTGTTATGTAGATATCTGCCTCTCATCAATATTAATAGTACCTGTACTTCAATTTCTGACTATACCTAAACCTGTTTAGCTTGATGCTGTTACGTAGATATTGAATTATGGGCAAGAGATTTTGCTTTCCTAAACTTTTTGAAGTTCAAGTTCAGAGTCAGGGGTTCCCTTCTGTCTTCCTAAGTGCCGTCTTGTTGCAAGTTAAGCACCTCAATTGAGGCCTTGATTCTTAAGAGTTAAGAGCCACTCAGATAAGGAATCCTGTTAAAACTCTCATGCAGATGTATAGTGCTACAATGAAAACCATGATCGAAAGTCAGCGAAAATGTGTGAATCATGATTCGTCATTCTCATTCAAATGGCTGATTTTGCTCTTGCAAATGCTGTGTTATAAACTTGCATTTCAGTGGCAATTCATGGACTGTTGTACTTTGTATTCAACCTCATCAACTGAATGCAGTGGCGAATAAGAAAAGACTTGGCTGTTAACAGCAGGAATAGCTTAAAATACCAGGGCATTTTTTGCTACCCGCTCCAGTTTATGTGCACTATGAAGTATGAACTCAATGTTAACAAAATCCTGCTGTATGAATGAACTCTGAGTATATGCTAACAATATATCCATAAATCTCTCACCAGATCACAAACACATGGAAGCAAAACAAAACTCTTCCAAAACCATAATTAACAAAACTCACTCACAGCCAAATATAGAGACTGATGTAACCTCAAAAGCCTCACCTGTCCATTATCTCCGGATCCTTTAACCACAAATAGCATGCCCCATATAAAGTCATTCTCATGGACTTGCAGTAGAAACAGACTCCAAACTCTAATGGTTTTGGTGAGAGAAAGAAGGAATCAGCAACCACTCAGACTTCCCTTACCCCTTCAAGAACCTTCATTAGACTTCCATCAATGGAACACATACCCTTTACCCATGGTGTCCACTGGACCAGACTCCCCAACCATAGAGAGCCTTTTCGACTTGGAGAAGTTGGGAGTTGTAGGCCATGGCAATGGTGGTATTGTCTATAAAGTCCAACACCTTAGAAATTCATCAGTCTATGCTCTCAAAGTTCTTCGGTTTGAGAATGAAAATTTTCATCTTAGGAAAAAGGCAGTTGGTGAGGCCGAGATACTCAAACAGGTTGATTCGGAATTCATTGTTAGGTGTCATGGGGTGTTTGATAGTGGTGGAGATACAGAAAATGGAGACTTGTGCTTCTTGATGGAGTACATGGAAGGTGGATCATTAAACGATGTATTGCGAGTTCATGGAAGTCTCCCAGAGAATGTTATTTCTGGTGTGGCGAAGCGAGTCTTGGAAGGGCTTAGTTACCTTCATGGTTTGCACATTGTGCAGAGAGACATTAAGCCATCAAATTTGCTAATTAATGGTCAAGGGGAGGTAAAAATTGCAGACTTTGGGGTTAGCAGGGTGTTAGCAGGTACATTCGATGCAAGTGAATTCTGTGAGGGAACATGTGCTTACATGAGTCCTGAGAGGTTTGATTCTGACAAGTGGACTGAAAGTTGGTGCAACGGATTTGCAGGAGATGTCTGGGCACTTGGGTTGGCCTTGCTGGAATGTTATATGGGTCACTTTCCTCTGTTAGCTCCTGGGAAAAAGCCAGATTGGGTAACATTAATGTGTGCCATATGTTTTATTGAGCGACCAGAGATTCCCAGTACAGCATCATCAGAGTTCAAGAGCTTCATTTATCGATGTCTAGAGAAAGATTGGAGAAGAAGAGGAACTGTAACAGAACTTCTTCGCCACCCTTTTGTTGCTAAGCAAAATACAGGATTGGTTGATTCTTTCTAGTTGTTTACCTCTAGCATAGTGATCGGTAAAATTGAAGATGTATAACTGGAAAATGCAGACATTGATTGGCTCGAAATCTTTGAAATACATATATTACCCTAAGCCCCTTACAACAATAAATCTTCCATACCCATTGATATTTGTCCCAGTAACTATTTGACAGAAGATATTTATATGTATCAATTTGATTTAATTTCTCTATTCAGGATCAAAATACAAGTTCTTTTTTGGTGATCTTATAGAAAGCTGAAGACCTGAAGGTTAACAACAAACTGGACAGCATGATACTACATCAAACACTGACAGTCAAAAACAAAAGTGACTTGATATTCATTTTAGCTGACCCGAGTGCCATTGTTTAGCAGCTTCAGTTTGGTTATGCAAAACACCACCTGGAAAAAAAATAAAAATCAGAAGACTCTTAGTTACTTGGCATAAATGAAATAGAAGTTGCACTAAATAGTCTATGCAAACATACACACAACATATATAGAGAAGCTTCCATGTATCAGTATATATGCAGATGGTAATCATATCAACTTGATTACTGTTTGCATCAAAGGGTATTTAGAGGGCATATTCTACGTCAATCACTAAAGAACAAACTTAATTTAAAAGTGATTTAGCTGACCCGAGTGCCATTGTTTTGCAGTTTCTGTCTGGTTGTGCAAAAGACCACCTGAAAGAAAATTCAGAATATTTTTAGTTGCTTGGTATAAGTATAACAAAGATTCTTAGTTGCTTACTTGCTTAGTATAAGAGAAAATTATCATCAGAAAATAAAGTTTTGAATTTTACAGTTATTTTTATTACTAACAATTTTTAGAGCATCTAACTCAAAGCCAATTGGCAATGAGGGGAGTGGAGTGGCCATAGCATCTGATGTTATGATGCAATGCTTCATAGCCAATATGGCACAATATGATTAAACAAACAAAATCCGGAATTATATCAACACAAGGTTGTAGGCTTGAATTAGAAGACCGAAGTAAGGAGTACTGCTGGCACAAAGACACATGAGACAGGCATATTGCACATGAAACGGGAGTGTGAGCTCCATACGGGATCCTAACCTCTCTGCATCAATAGTCCATTTCCAGTGTTACAGAGAATGGGTTGATGACAGATGAAAAGAAATCAGACAAAGATACATTCAAGTAATATAATCGAAGTAAACTCTTTTCCAGGACATAGCTTCATCATTTGATTCATGTCCCAGATCAATATCATTATTGTATTTTGGTAGTTTTTATGGTTTTAATTTAGGTTTTAGAAAACACTTGGAAATTTTCTTTTGAAACTTTTGAGAATTTAAATGAAGCTATTCAATCTTGAAAAGATACTTTAACCCAAATCAACTTCGCTAAATGTGACAAGCATTTGTTGGCATGTATATGTGAATTCAAACCTAGTCATCTTGAAAGGAACAACGTTAATGATGATAGCAGTGGAAACTGAAAAGTCTAGAAGAGATATACTGTCATTAAAGTGTGGGTGTAAGGCTTCTATGCACTTTTTTTTTTTTAAAGATTTTTTTTTCTTTTTCTTTTTTATTGGCAAGCCTGACAAATAATGAGGTTAAGGCAGACCTTCACCTGTATATTCCACATCTCAACCAAAAAGGATAAGGCCGCTACATTTGAGTTGATCAAAACAGTCAATTTACAAAACTCAATGACAATCCTACTGTGTTAATAAAAAAGCCTAAAGTTTCAAGGGCGAAGCATATACAGACATACAGAATTCTTCAAATAAACAAGGTTCTGCCAATCTCAATGATCCATATTCTAATACTTTTGACAGTAGAGACTGCGCACAGACATTTGAAAGTAAGAGGAAAAACAAGAGATGCACATCTTGAACCTACATACTTCAAAAGGAAACAGATTGAGGATCATGCTACAAACTTCAATTTCAGTGGATTAATGGTCTGAAATAGCCTATCTCAACATTTGGTGACGTGGTTGTATTCGTGTTCAAACTACACAATATAAAGATTTCATTTGCTCCTTTAAATATGAATCAGAACAAACCTTCAATTAGTTTAAATGTGGCCTATTAAATACTCCCAACATCAAAACTAAAGACCCCGCAATGAAACAAGTGGTCCCATTGTGTTTCAACGATATTATCTATGGCTTATTAGAAAAGGTTCAAAACTGGGAACATGTTTATTCTAACAAATCGAGCTTCAACAAAGCAGTGAAGAAATGCATTCAGTGTCCAACTTTGAACTTCAATATCGATTAATAATTGTTGGATATGACTTAAACGTTCCATACGACATGGAAAAGTTCCATATAACCTCTACAATCCTATGAGCACATATATAATAAAAAGAGGGACATAGAGCATGTCGTCCGACTAGAGAGTTGCCTCATTCGAGATGGAAGCAATCTATTCAGAATTTATTTATTTAATCACTGGGTCGAGAATAGCTTTAGAGCTGGATCCTTATTAATCTCTGACAGAGAGGGCAGGCAGCTTGGTAACCACTCGTGAATATAAGGTATTCCATATCCTCCACATGGACTCACCTCAAAGACAACATTGTCAAGCATAAAAATCTACAACAGAAACCGCCTCATAGATTACCAAAATAAAGAAAGGGAAGAAGAACTAAATGTGTCATCAGTAATGAACGGGCAAGACCAACAACCCTTCCTTCCCAGGTCTAAAGCCATCAAACCATGTCTAAGATGTTAGCTATCACAATCATCCTAGCTAAGGCCTTAACCAATGAATAAGTCGAAGAGGGAACAGACTCACAGAGGACCACACATTCTAAGAACTCTGAAATTCCTAGGGAAGCCCACAAAAGAGTCACTAAGAGGTATGCAAAGAATGTCCACAAGGCACACCTACTGATTCTACCTTCCCACTTCAAACCACATCTCACATGAGCAAAAACCATACTCAAGATAATCTCCATTGGTGTGGTCACCGAACTCAGTCAAATCAACCTTGAAAACCAACTACTATTGGAACACCCATAATCAAGAGCTTAATTCTTTATGAGGTACCCATGTAAAGACTTGTGAAAAAGAAACACATTTTTTACTATTTGATCTGCCAAGTTAGTGCAATATATTGAGTGTGGCTATGTCAACCAAAATCTAACAACTAAAAAAAATATCTAGAAGTGGTTGAGAATTCACCTGGCCTTGAAATAAGGTGAATTTGGGAGCGAGGACCAGCGAACTTCCAGCTATCTTCATCCAAAGATTTTACCTCCTTTTGAAGTGAAGCCATTAATTCAGCCTTCAAAACTGCAAATACAAACATGTCATTACCACTCAATAAAATTTAAAACACACATCAAATAAATAATATTGGAAAAGAGTAAAGAACAGTGACTTTCATGATAAAGAAAAAAAAATAAAAAATAAAAAGGGAAAAGGAGACTAATTACTTCAGGATTACTATATTTGGTGTTACTGAATGTTCCTTGCCCTAGTTCCTATTTTCTCCTTTTCTACTCTTATCGTATGCACATTGTTTTGTATTTGATTCATTTCAAAAAAAAAATCCGTTAAAGATTTCTTTTTTCCATGATATCCACAGATTCGATTTTAATTAGTCTCTTGCTTGATTTATACGAGTGAGTACAAATTACAGGCAGCCTCTGTCCAATTTAGTTTACTTGACAACCAAATATTCTAGTATTGATAGATTAGCGATAAACAGTAATGTTAAGAAAGCCCCAATTCCAAACTACAAATGGAGGTTTGTCCATTAAGTTGTTCAAGCACATATGATTTGGGAATTCAACCTCAGCATTAAGCCCTAAAACAACAACAAGTGCCTTAGGGTTTGCAGATAAATAATTTCATAAACATTAAGAGTAAGGAACAATAATAATAATAATAATACCGAGTACAGCCTCATCCTTGTGATCTTGAGCGGAGATGAGATCCGTTGGGAATTGAAAAGCAGAGTTATCATCAGAACCACCACCAAACAATACTGCCGCCGGTACGGTGGTGGTGTTGGCGTTCCCACCACCAATACCAATACCAATACCAATACCAATACCAATACCAACACCAACACCAACACCAACACCACTTGAATGGATTGGCGATGTACCACTCATTGTTGTTTTAATTTTCTTCAAATTCAGATATTCCACAGTCCACACTAATAGTGATTAGTGAGTGAGGGTAGATTTGGCGGGGAACAGAAACAAAGTGGCCTGACTGGTGACTTGGGTGATTACAGACAGTCTGTGAGTTTGTTTGTTGAATGTGATGACCTGGTAACTGGTAAGCAATATATATGGTCTTAGCTCTGTGGAAATTGCACTGACAAATAGCCATATAGGTGGTATTGGCATCCATCGGCAGATAATGAACAGAACTATAGGCAATAGTAAGCAAATGATGAAAACCCATTTTACTGACCAAGCTGCCAAGCATGATGCAAGTAAATTAAAAAGTGTGGAGTGTTTGTTATTCAATCTTGTTTACAAGCAAATGTAAACACTGACTGTTACATTAATACACAGTGTTTTATACAAATTAAAATTAAAATTAAAATTCCTGGCAATCTGTTTCCAAATTAAATAAAAATTTTGTACAATGGCAGGAATAGTTGTGTATGCTATGATTTGCTCGAGAGAGAGAGAGAGACCACTTGGTTAGAGTCCAAGATGATATGTTGTCATTGGCTGAAAAACACTATTTGGGTCAGACTCCAATGCTAAAGCTAGTGCTGGCCAAACAATGGCAGATACAACCCATGATCCATCTCCCCTTGCACTTGGTCTTTGGTTCATGTAGCCTGTACCAATCTTATTGATTGTTGAACAAACTGTCCCTAAAACTGGTGCCCCAAACCCAAAGTCTAATTCAGCTACTGGAAATCTACCTGCTGATGACAAAACTAGGCATGGTCCTGCCTTTCCTAATACAATCTTAGCTAGCATTAAACCTGGTCGGCGACATTCGATCCAATCAACCAAATCCAAGAAATGTGATTTATTAGTAACCTTTGAAATTGCACTATGAACCATCTCTCCTATGTCCGAGAGTGAACTTTGCTTTAAATCAATCAAACTTGCCTTGCCAATGGCTACTGATAACATGTTCCCAATGTAATTTGACATTGAATTTGTTTGTGGAAACATCCTGGTTCGTCCGTCTACCAGCCAACCCATCTTACAATTTGTGTTTGCTTCGCTTACTGTCGTTGCCATGAGCTTCCAAATGTAAGCAGAGAAAGCCTCAATCTTAGTTCTTTTGACCCCTTCAGCACTAGCCAACATTTGTAACCGATTTATGTCCCTTGCATCAATATGGTATAAACGCTTGATAAAGATATCGTTTGCTGGAATATCAAGAATGTCTTTAATACTGCAAGAGATAAAAACATCGTCCAAGGATTTACTGTAAGTTGGAGGTAAACGCGGCGTGATGAATTTATTCCTTTCGAGTATAGGAACATCTAATATTGGTTTTCCTCTAGCAATTTGAGACCATGACCTGAGAAAATTACCAAAGGCACTTGCATCTCCTAATGCATGATCAAACGTGAATGTTATGGAAATACTGTCACAAGTGTAAACAGTCACTTGAACTTGCAAAGGGAATTCATGGTTCATAGGGACTAGTTTTCCTTGCAAGGATTTGTCAAGGTTGAAGAAATCTAAACTAGCTAATGGGATGTTTGCATGACCTTCAATAAATAGACAACCAGAATTGTCACATATGATCTCTGGCTCATCTGTCTTCGGGTTTGTAACAATGCGTCCAGCAAATGGGTAGAAGTGATTCATGGTATCAGCCAGGGACTCCTTGAGAGATTGAACAATCAGCGAAAAACAACCTCTACGGGGACTGGTCCGATAGACATAAAAGTACGTTACTGGAAAACGACCCGAAAGGAGATCTAGATTTGAAAGATTAATGAGCTGAGGAGGGTCTGGTGTAAGATTGGTAGCCTTAACAATGCTTTTTTTGATAATTTGGACATCGAAATAATCATACCTAGGACTAGGAGACTCCATTGATATACTGTATCTTCTGGCTATTGAGCAACTCGAGCAAGTATGCAAGGTTATTGGTTTTAGTTCTAACTTCTAAACATTTATATAAGAAAGTGTAAGCTAGCACCAAAGGACCTGAACATTAACTATTGTTACAATTAATTCAAAAGGTGTCTGATCTTAAGGTATGAATCACATAATGGAATAGAATTAGAGCTTGGCACTCAACGTTGGACGGTTAATAATGAAGTTGAGTGATATTGCTTGTAATTATAATAAAGTTTGAAGTGATGTCCACTATAAATGAACGAACCAGCAAAACTCTGAAGGGAATAAGTGTTGGAAATTTGAATCTGAAGTTCCAAAATCCAAACCAATCCTAAATTCCTAAGTTGTTTAGGTGAAAGAGCATAATAATGAATATGGATGGTCCAAAAACAGAATGTCTGATAGCTATTTCTGATGATCGTTATTGCCATTAAGGTTTATGAGTAAAGCATGCAAGTGATGCAACATATTGCTTTTTTTGATGCAACATATTGCTAAAGGTTGTTGTCTTCACTGCAGCCATCCTGGGAGTAAAGATCTTCTTCAGTCATTCTTCAATACTTTCTTATATGCTTTGGTGGTTGCTTCGATCATCAAGATAAATAATTTTACACGCTGAAACATCACATTACACGCTACTCAAAAATGCCATGCCAGGCAGCTAAAGCGGTGATACCACATTCCTTGTCCAAAAAGGTGTGCATCTATCACCACAATAATGGAAATGGAAGACTAGTTGCACTCAAACTTGGGTTGCAGACTGCAGTGGCCTTACAAATTTACTTACCTGATGAAGATGGATTCTACACACATATAAAATGCTTCTACTCACAACAATAGCAAAAGTTAACAATCAAACAGGTCATCTAAAGCTCTAGATATGATTCTATTGTACAGCTTTTGTAGTTTGTGTCCTCAAGCAGATCATCTCAAAAAAAAAAAATATCATTCCTGATCCGTTTGCCTCACCGATTCTGATACCACCAGCTTTTCTAACATATATGCTATCAGTATCGGGACTGGGCACATGGTTTTGCGTATACAGTTTGCCCCATTGATTGAATAAATATCTTCATCGATAAAGAGCAAAAAACAAAAGTGGATCCCAAACTTATCTTTTTTTGTTTTTCTAATCATTTCACACAAAAAATACGAATTTATTATTAACAGAAGGATCAATTTATAGAGATATTCAAACACATGGACACAAACACACCCCTGAAACTCAAACAACCACTTACAAGAGAAAAGGAGTCACACCCAAAACAGAAGCAACTGAAGGTTATACATAACAAGACTGACCACTTAGATATTACTTCCAACCCGATGAGAGAGAAACTGAGTCAATGACTCGGATGGTATAAAAGTAAACAACACAGCCAACAACAAACCCAATAAAGCGAGCAACCTTGTTGCTGAAAAGATATCAGCCTTGCTCAATCATCAGATACAGACAAGATTTGCTAATATTAAGCCATCAGGACTATCATCACGATGATGAGCACTACCCCAAATATCACCAAGAGCAAGCACGTCTGCAACACAGTAGAAATTCAGTTATGGCAAAATCTGAGAAATGGAATAACATATTATATCAAACTACTGACATATATACAGTATGTTGCAATGACACTTGCACGATCATCCATTTTGACTACCAGTGACGTCCACTATGTTTGGGAGATATTTGTTGCGATCACTTTAAACATACTAGAAAAATCTAATAATGAAAAATATATATATATCTTCAAGCTTACCAGTGACGAATTCGATTTCTGGGTTTTGGATGCTTTCACAAGTTGGGACTTTGCTTGTGCAGTTGCGGCGTGTGAGCTCTCGATGTTGGAGTCAATATCATCTGCAAGAGTGCAATGCTTCAATTTTGGATAATGATAAAAAACACATCTAAAGAATTACAACAAAAAATGACAATGACTTACCAATCATAACTCCTTGCTCGTGGACCAGCACGGCTAAATCTTTAAAAATGTCGTTTACTTCACCAATCTGTTGTTGGATCTCTTGGATCCCTTGCTCCCTTTCCTCAATAATGGCCTCATTAAAAACAATCTCATTGTCCAGTAGCAGAACCTCTTGTCTACATCACAAATCAACAAAAGTATATAAGACTGGGCCTACTTCTACCAAAATGTATATTGGCAAGCAGGGAAGAGACAAATTATGAATTTTTAATATGCAAACTACTGAATAGAAAAAATCTGGTACGCAGCATCCCATTACATGGATTAGGACACATTATGCAGTCACAAATTCTCTAGCCCCACCCATTGCACCTTGAAAAATGAATATTGCATAGCTAGATACACCTAGCCCCTAGAGTATTGAACAGAATTTAATTTTCCATTTAAGTTTAATAATAAACTATGATAAGAGATTATCATATTTTTAATATAGATAATAAGTACTCGTTAATAAAATAATATTGCTGTGTCCATAAAAAAACCCACACAAAAATCAACAAGTACATAATTCCTTGCACCCCACTTTACCATTTTACACCCCAAACACCGTTAATGAGTGAATGGTAAGATCCCCACCCAATCAAACTAATGAACTACCAATTATATAAAATGACTCACCCTTGCAATCTTCGTCCTCATTTTCAAGTCTAATGTCCAGTAAATCAACCACTAGAATCAAGTCTTTAAAAAGACAAAATTATCATGTTTTATGTTTGCTTCGTTTAGTTAGACCGTTTACACTATATTGTGAGCAATTAGTAGTGAACATCTGGAGTTAATAAAGCTTTCCAAATCAATACTTTTAAATATGTTTTTCGTTCATTAATTTGGCGCGCTTAAACTGAAGTGCTAGAATGGTTAACATGCAATTATCAACATTGTGTGTGACTTATTGTATTGCTACTGGGGGCAAATTAAATTCTATTGTTAAAAATCTATTTCTGACGAGATCTTTTGATGGTAAATTTAACCAGGAGATGGGCTAAGCTGACCCAGTAGCTCTGTGCAAGACACCTAACTCTAGTTTTGTTTGGGGCTGCCTTTTTATTACTCGTAACTTTCATGTCAACAAAGAGGAGAGGAAGGGGGGTCGATATACTGAGAGCATGGGTGGGATGATAGGAAAGGAAAAGAGATGAAACGTCACCTTTTAATTACCTTGATATTCATTAAAAGTCCGGAGAGTGGACACTAAATCTCGGGATTCGTTATGCTATTTTCTAATTATCAACTTGGTGAACAGAATAACAGATGCTTTATAATTGTGTGTTTCAAGTGTAAGAAAATTTTCAACTGATCCTCTGTTCTCATTTCTATATGTTCTTGCTACTTAAGCTTTACTATTGGCCCTTGAAGTGTGTTTCTCCATTAATTAACTTTTTCATGGTCGATAACGATTTTGGAGGGATACAGTTGTTCTCACGTGCAAATTATTTCTTAAAAATTATTCCCGCCAGTATAAAGAACTGATACAAAGAGAAATTTGGTAAGATTTATACCCTACTCCTTGTTGTCTATCATTTATTCACTTGGCTGATCACTGGAAGAAAGCAATCAGATTTGTAAAGTGAGTTTAATAATAAAGATTGTATGCTTTGGAGACCTGTTGTTGATACTTAGTCCTTTAGCTCAATAGCTGGTTATAAATTGTTAGTGGTGTTGGTATTATAATCACAGGTAAATGGACTTAATCCTAAGCCTAAAGTTGGGTAGAACTATGCCTACAAGTTGACCGAAAAGAGGGCTTTCCCAATTCCATGTATACAGAATAGTAAACCCTGTTATTTTGCTTTAAAAGAACCATCTCCTACAAGTTGGGTACTTATCATTATACAAAGCACCTCCTGCATTATCTAAACAAAAAGCACACCGTATGCCATAAAGTATGCTTCAAAGGTATCCATGAGTACTAATGCTAACTACAAAATACATTTTCACCATAACAAGTTTAGAACCATGTGAAAGATATCAAAAGGAAACTATCTCAAAAACACATGCAAGCTACAACAAAAGCAAGGAAAAAAAACAACGCACCTTCTAGATTCCACAAGAGCAGACCGCTGTTCAGGGTTCCTATCTGAATTTATGTCTAATTCACTTGCAGTATAGCTGTAATAGTTTGGAATAGTATTAGAAAGAGATGCACATCAAATTGTAGTTGCACACTGCAGCAAATATTATTAATTTCTCCAAATAGTGGTTAAGTTAGTTTAAGTAGGCATCTGTCTACCTGGATGGAACTTTCTTCTCAACAGGGGAATATGCTGTTTCCCTTTCGGCTGCAAGACGTTGAGCCTTCTGAAACTCTTTTAAAACCGCCTGGAAATCTTTTGCAAGCTTAGCATCCGCAATCTTCTTGCTTGCCTGTGATGAATAAAATACAATCATGATCTATCCATAACCACCAAGAAGAATCATTTTCAGCTATGACAATGATAAAAAGGATAAATTCAACGACAGGCATAGTTGGAAGTTGTCAAAGACTGTAAGAGACCTAATGACATGGTAATACAGGTAATGAAGGGTAAGCAGAAACACGTAACACCAAGCATCTTTAGCAACATGCATAAAATTTAGAAGTAGGGATGGGGATCCAAGACCTCAAGACAAAAGGTCTCAATCCAACCAAATATGTATTTGGCAGTTGTCAAATCTTCCAGAAGACCTCATGACCGGAGGTGATAATGGCCATACGTACAAAAAAGTTTAGCAACACGCTCAACTATTTATTTGAAGGAATCCAATAATCTTCTTCTATTTATACCATGAAAATGTACAATTCTCAGGTAATTAATCTGCACTTACGCTAACTTCAGTGTAAAGATCTGCTTCACTGGCTTGTTTAAGTTTGGCTGAGGTATCCTTAACCAAATTCCCAATATGTAGCCTTGTCTTGTGCCTGCCAAAAAATTAGATAACATTAGGATATCAAATAGCAATTGTAATGCAAAATATCTGGTACATGAAGGTATACAAAATAAGTTCAAATACTTTGGTGCCAGAAAAGGTATTTATAATATGATTCACATGTTGACATCATATTCTGTAAATACACTTCGCTATATCATCCATTCAATGTGTCGAGAGATTGAGATATTTCACATGCTTTGTTGTTGTTGTTGTTTTTTTTTTTTTCTTCACATATTCTCCAAAGCTATCCTTCACCTATACACTACTTTTTCTTCCAGGACTGTGTGTACTCTGTTCTGTGTACCCTTGAATCGACTTAACGTTCATGTATTATGGAATATAATCTTCCAACCAGAGAGATCATCTTCACTAACTTTTGGATAACATTGTCAGAAGAGATTATATCGAGAAATTATGGATTGTTCTCTATATTAATTTTGACATTTGTTGTAAACTTGAACACAACTTCTGACCCAGGTAAAAGATATCAAAACATAGCTGACTTTCGTAGGTGATGAAACCTAAAGGTGCTTAGTTTGCGAATGGGCCTGTGGCTCAATGGTAGCACCCCTCTCACAAAGTGGAGAGGTTGTGGATTCGAAACACGTCAACAGCTGATTGTTGATATAAGTTTCCACACGTAATTTAAAAGGGGTAAGGGTCCCCTCAACCCTACTTGCCAATCAAAAAAAAAAAAAAGGTGCTTAGTTGATCTTGTGAGTGTTATGTATACAAATCAGCCTTCCTCAAGAATGAACAGAATAGCCATTACATTTTTCAGAACAAGCATGTTGTACATTTCACTTCAAATATAAAATCAAATCTGTGAAACATAATTAAACTAAAGAAATTGGGACAAAACACCCAATCATAAATTTTCAATATTATCCTGAGGCAGCTTAATAGAGTGACTTTAACAAAAAAGAAAGAAACAAAGCTTAATAGAGTGATCAATAACTCTCAACTATTGCTAGACAGAATTGGGGTAATGCCTACCTATAGAGCCAAACCAAAAATTGAATGTTCATGGCAAAAACCGGTTGGTGAAGAAGTTTTGATAAACTCAGATGGAACAGTTGGGGGCTCCTAAGGGATGCAGAAGGAAATGTTTTGATGGCATATAATGATAGTTATCCTAGCAACTCTGTCCTACAGCAGGAGCTGAATGGTATAGGCAATGGCATCAAGGTAGCTGGGATACTGAAGCTGCAGAAGATAGAAATTGCCACTGACTCTCTCAGAGCACAAAGGATAGTTACTGGACAAGGGAATGCACCTTCGTACCTCGAGGATCAGGTAATTGTAGGGGTGGAAATCGGACGGAACGGATCGGAAATGGCATGTTCGGAAAAAATAAATCGGAAATCGGAATCAAAAAATTTCTTCCAGTTCCATTCCATGTTTTTTCGGAACAACAAAATTTATTCCAATTTCGGAATATCGGAAAAAATCTAAAAAAAATAAATTCGGATCAATCGGAATTCCAACATAAAAAAATCGGAATTCCAACTTGAAAATATATCGGAATTGATTGGAATTCCAAATCGAAAATATTGGACGTGATCCGTTTTGGAAACTAGAAAATCCACTTTTTTTACTGAGTTGATTTGCTTATTAGGGTGTTTTTATCTAACATAGTAACATACCACCCCAATATGATGGATCAAAGTTCTTGCGTATAGCACCTTATAAAACTCAATTATAATGTAAAATTTATATAATAATATAATTCTATGAACAAGAAAATAATTGATCTGCGTAATAAGCATGGACCTTCAATCGGAAGTATAAACTAACCAATAATTTACTATTACATTATTTTTTTTGTTGAACCATATATTGATATTTAATAACATTAAGATTTGAGACTAATTATAATTTGTTATTGAGTTGTCATGTGATTTTAAACTTGGTATATTATTTTTATGTCTACATATACATATATTTTCAAAAATAAGAATAGTTAAATCTCTTAAATTATCGGAAATTTCGGAATATTTATCGGAAAAACAAATCGGATTAACAATCGGATCGGAAATCGGATCGGATCGGAATCACATAAGTAGTTCCAATTCCATTCCATCTTTTTTCGGAAAAATCGGAAATTCGGAAATCGGAACTACAATAATCCATTCCAAATTCGGAAAAAATCGGATCGGAAATCGGAAAAATCGGAAAATCGGCAGAAATTCCCACCCCTAAGTAATTGGAATTAAAAAAGATTGCTTAAAATTCCAAAAGTTCTCTAAGACATTCTTTTAGAGAATGCAATCAAGCAGCTGACTATATTGCAGGGATGGAAGGAGGAAATGATTTAGAATGTTGCTACTTTATAGGCCCTTTTGATCAGTATTTGAATGTAACACTCAGTCGAGAGGGACAGAAATGGAGTGTTGTATCAAAGATTCTAAGATTTTTACTTCATGAAACCTGGTGGGGGTATGCCATAACCCTAGTTTACTAGTAAATAAAATAAATTACTCTCAACTATAAATCAATGGGCATCAAAATATAATTCACTAATCTTAACAGATGTAATGAATTTTGGAAACTGCTCAATTCTCCTCTACAAAACCATTGTGGAAAACACATCACATGTGATCCTAGTTTTTAGCAAATAATCATTATATCATACACTATGCAACAGCACAACACTGAAGTGAAGCATTTAAACTTCTTATACCTAGAAGTTGTTAAAGTTATAAATGGAGTATATACTCAAATCATATTAAGCTCAATCTTAAAATAAATCAGCAAAAATGTGGCATAGGGATTTAAATTGGTTTAAGAATTTATTTTGATTAATTAGAACAGAAAAGATAACGGGTTGGTACTTCACTTATCAAAAAGTAAAGTTGTGTTCAGAGGTTCAATTTTGATGATTTCAATGAATTACACAAGTTATGGGATTAATAAGGCTGTTAATTGCAGACTCAAAAAGTCTCCAATTATAGAGTAATCAGAAAAGATGATAATTGTCGTGACTTTGTGTGTGAACAAATAAAAAATCTATATTTAATATCAATAAACACGAGCTAAATTTGATAGAAAATATTTAATTGGAGATCGTGATTTGAAATTTTTTTGCAAAATTGAATTTGAAAAGCTTAATACGTAGTAATTATCAATTGATAAAGAGAAGACTTACAATTTGTCACGAAGTTCAGGTGTATCTTTAGGGGTACCAAGAGTATTTACAAGACGTTGAAAAGAAGAAACAGCAGTATTGATTTGAAAAACACCAGAAGCCACAGCTTGTGTTGGATCTTGTTTACCATTGATGTATTCTCTTCTTGATGCAATTGGTCTACCAGATTCAAGATCTTGAAAACTCATCTTGTCGAACCCTAATTAAAAAAATTCAATTTCAATTCCAATAATTCAATTGAACCTCTAAACACACACACCGATCTCACACAATTGTGAGAACGGTTGGTTTCTAGGGCAAATAGAAGGATATAAAGAGAGAGATTTTCAATAATTAATTGCTGGAAATTTAATTACAATTAGGGTTTTTGAGAGAGAAATTTAACTGAATTGGCGGAGAAAATAGAGGGAAAAGCCAGAACGACACAAGTTAACATTCAACAAACAACAGGAACAAGAACAGAACAGAAAAGAACAGAACAGACTAAGAGAGAAGGAATCTATCTATTCTATTCTATTCTATTCTACTGTAGTAGTAAACCCAACCAAATTCATGGACGAAACTACCCCTTTCGGTCTACTTTTTTTAGACATTTCCTATTGAGGTAAAGTTCCACACTTCCACTCTTGTCTCAACTCTCAAACCAGGTTGTAGTTTATCCAACGTAGTATACTACGTTTCCGTGAGCATGAAAATTGAACTCTTTCGGGAATTTTAAATTTTTTTTATAAAATTATTATAAATATTTTAATAATTAAAATAATTTTTATATTAATTTTTGTTATGTTTATCTATATAATATTATAAAACAGTCTTATAAACACAGCCGTTAGATGTCTATGGAGACAACCATAATCATTGGATGTACATTAAATTATATAATCGATGTAATAAGAATAACAACCTTTAGATGTTCAAAATTCGATCTTAACTATTAGTTGTCTATTGAGACAATCATAGCTATAGGATTAAGAGTCTTAATTGCTAACACATTAAATTTTAGAAATATAACCTATGGATTAATTAATGGGCGAATTTGTCTAAACCCCAGGAAAGTTGGGCTGAATTGGCATAAACCCCAGACTTTTTTTTTTATTTGAGTTTACCCCAATCCGTCAGATTTTCTGTTAAGTGCCCGTCTGGTGACTAGGATAATATGTCAATTTACTATAGTGCCCATCTAAGCTGATATGATATGGAAAACAGATCTCTCCAAACCCAAATCAGAATTTGAATTGATTTGTGAAATTAACTATAATCAAGCACAACTTTTGATTTACATTCATCAATAACTTGTTCAGAAACCTACTCAAATCCATACTTCTCAGCTGCTGGCTGCTGCTTCATATTAAGTTCCATCAAAGTCTTAAATAGAAAACAAAATCAATTAAATCAAAATCTAGAGCTTTTCCTCAAAATCTTATAAACGGAAAAAAGAAAAAAATTGAAACTTTGAGAGGACCTGGAGAGATGTAATTAGAGGAAGTAACAATAGCTCTAGGTGAAAGAGAACAAGATTTAAAATTTTATTAAGGATTCAATTTGAGATTGTTTTAAAGTAAAGAAGAAGAAGAAGATTTTCAAGAAATTATAGAAGATTTTTGAAGAAGATTTTCCATTTGCTTCTTCAAATTCTTCCCTTCTGTATAATCTCCACTGAAAACCAAAGCATCCTCCTAGACCTGCAAATAAAGAACAAAATGAAACCTTCATCACCTCCTCCCATGGCTGAATCAATCACTAGAATGGAGAAAGATGAATTATTAAAGTTAATTTTAGGTTAGAGATCAACCATCCATTTAGTTAGATCTAGCCATTAATCTTAAGAGGGTAGAATTGGTATATTAGAAAGTATTTTATTAAAATTTAAGCCACATAGATTATCAGTGGGGTCTATAGACATGTGCTTAATATAATTGTTGACGGACTTGGGTAAACTCAAATAAAAAAAAAAAGTCTGGGGTTTGTGCAAATTCAGCCCAACTTTCCTGGGGTTTGGACAAATTCGCCCTTAATTAATAATACTAAATAACCAATATTTATGAGACATGGATAACTAAAATCATTGTAAATTTATTTTGAAACCAATGAATCTTTGGTGTATAAACAAACCAAATTAAGACATTGACGACTGAGACCTTTAGATGTCATCCTTTCCCTCAATCTCTCCCCACTAAATCAATCCATAGATATTATTATTATTACTATTATTATTATTATTATTATTATTATTATTATTATTATTATTATTATTATTATTATTATTGGATTTACTACTTTCCTAATCCTCTCATTTAATTTGGAACACATGATTTTATTCCGTTCCCTCAAACTCTCCCCACCAAATCGGTCTATAGTTATTATTAATATTAATTGGATTTATTGTCTTCCTAATCCTCTCATTGAAAGGAATGATTTTATGTTGTATAAAAAGATCTATTCTTTTTTCGATCTCTCCCCACCCTACCACCTACCAAAATCAGACAACTTTCACAGAGAGCTTTATAGGAATTATGTTCCGACTTTGATAAATTTGTTCCTTCTTCGTGTTTTTTTTCCCAGCCAAACGCAAGTTGAAGCCCTTGCGTGGTTGCTGAGCACATTATTATTGTTTTTTTTATCTCACGAAGAAGCTTAGTTTAATTGAACTCACTATATTGCAAATGCTTACTTACAATGACAACTAAATACCCTGAAACTATTGTTGTAGGTTATTTGAACTTTCTTGCAACAATGGCGTTGACTAAACAAGATGAGATCCAACAATATCTGGATGCATGGTATAATGGACCACTGGAAGTGGCTTCACATTTAATTGAAAATATACTACCTATAGGGAGACCGAAAGTGCAACGATTACACTTCTATCTTATTGGAATGTCGTCTTCTTCTTAATCTTAATGAATCAAGGGAAGCTATTATGAAGAAGGCTCGAAATAAGTAATCTACTCTAATTGCCTTTTTTGATTGTTGTGTTGTAAATACTTATGTAAGGGAACTAACATATCAAGAGTTTCATCAACATTTATGTCTGGAACAATCAATATTTAATAAGTGGACAAGAAGGAAACATGGTTTTGCCATTGGTAGAATGTATTTTGCAAGTCCCAATTCAGGCGAAAGATTTTATTTGTAGTTGCTGCTTACGATTGTTAAAGGGCATTGCATTTTTAATGATTTTAAAATGTATGACAATTATTAATTTGATACGTTTAAAGAACTCTGTGTTGCACGCGGTCTGCTTGAGAATGATCAGGAATACGTAGAATGTTTAGAAGAGATTGCAGTTACGAAAATGTCGCAAGTTCAAAATTTTCCCCCAATTGCAGGAAAATAACACAAACATTAAAGCTTAAGATTGCATAAGGAGCCTATGATGTCCAAGTCTCTACTGAGTACATTATGACACTATTTTCCATGTCATGTATAGTGGTTGGTAGTCAGACCATTGTCAAACTTTTAGTCACAAAAATTGGTTGTGAATGCAGTTGGAGTTGTTCTATATTACCTCTTAGTAATGTTTGAATGTTTGTCACATCTATGTTCCACTGTTTTGGTAACTAATTACTCAATATATTTCAATTAATCAATGGAAAGATACTATTGCTACAAAAAATAATAATAATAATTATTCTACCTATTAGCAGTGTTCCATGTTTTGTATTGTAATTCAAGCAATGGGTCCTGGCCTCCTGGGAAAGAAAATGATAATAATTTCAAAGTATTATAATTTGAGAAGAAATATTTAAAACATTTACTTAAATGGTTACACACCATTCTCCACCCCTTCCATATGTTCCTCTATATGTTAAGAACTCAGACCAAACAAAAAAAAATTACAACTACACTGAATGTTGCCTATAACTCTTAAAAGAAAGAAAATCGCAAGAGAAAAATCACATATGTTTTAATATTTACCTACAATCAAAGGAGGGGTAAAATAAAGACAGATTTGAAGCAATTGAATGACATTGATAAAGTTCAATATATATACAACTAGTTGTACCCGTGGCTTTGCCACGTTAGTTTATACCGTTCATTTTACTAATAATTTCTAGGTTTTGTAAATTGCCAATGAAATTATAAATAAAAATTACAAATAGTATTTTTAATGAAATTATAAAATTATCAAATTTTTTTTTAATATATTTTATAAATTCCAAATATCATTTTTATCCAGATGCTTAAGCCGGTTTGAAGGCCTTTAGCAGTTATGGCCCATATATATCCGTGGTTGGGATTTGTCGCCCATATATATCCGTGGTTGGGATTTGTCGTTTCTTCGTATAAACAATCACTTTAAACAGTGAAAACAACAAAAGATGTGCTTCTAATTCTTTAGCTGTTGAACAATATCTAACCACACTGGAATTGATGGTACCAAACCATCCAGCCATAAATTAAAACCTAATGGGTTATTAACAAAATGAATGAATAAATTTCAACAAACACAAAATAAAAAAAAATTGCTACCATATTAGGGAAGAAGTAAAAAATGAAGATTGAACATTGAAGAACCATTATAATGATATTATCAAAATTTGAAGGACAACTATTTTTTCCCCTTTACCTGCAGCTGATATCCTATTGTTTATACCATCCATTGAGCAAGAATAATCTAGTCTATCAATTTATTTTTTATTTTTTCGAGAGCGCTTTATTTTCCTGTAGAAGAAATATGTGTGAAAATCTGTGAAAATTTCAACGGTATAATAATTAAAGCAATGTGGAAATAACATTATCCGTGGGTGAACTAATTACTTTGGCTCGACTTCTTTATTTTGAGTTACAACATTGTTGGATGCATTCCTTTCAGATAATTCTCTTTCTCTTCGTTTATGTTGGTCTTCTTGATATTTGTTTGATTTAACAATTTGACTAATAAATATAGAGAAAATTGATATATCAATTTATTGTACCATACATTTTAAAAGCAAAAATATTTAAAAAAAAAAATTAAGTTAAAAAGAATCAGCCAATATATAAATGGAACTACGCCTACAGAATATCAGTTATTTATTCTTCAGTCAATGTCTATACAGCAGTCTATGTAGTATGCATAAAAACATATGAGATAACAACCAATTATAGTGTGACCATTAACTGAAAACTGTAAAAGGATGAATGAAACTAATTGAAATGAAATTGTGAACATCAGTTATCTATTTGTCAGACATGAAACCAATTCTGTGGCTGACTGAATGTATATTAGTTAAAAAAATATGACTAAATGTAGATGCAGTACAATGTCTCATCTATATTAGTTAATATGACGTCTAAATTGGTAAAATTGTCGCTGACTAAATGTGTGATTGTTGCAAGTAGATCCTAAAACCCGTTGTGGCTTGCTTAGGTCTACATGGTAACAAAATATTTTCTGCCAATTATATATAAAAAATATAAAATAATATTTAGAATAACAAACCTTAATCCATCATTGCTTGTATTCTTCAATATTTGTCCTTTTTCTCTTATTTTCTTTTCATGTTGCGCTATTTTGCGTTTATTAGGAGCCAACTCTTCAGAAGCTTCATTATTTTTGGGTTTCTTTGATGTTGTATTATTTTTTTAGCTCATTGATTCTATTAGTCTCTTTTTACATTGGGCTTGTTGACGTTTATTTGGAGTCAACTCTTCTGTAATGGTGAGATTTTTTGCTTTCTTTGGTTCTCTTTGTTTCCTACTATATTCTTCAGAATTTTTTGTATATTGCATTGTTTGTAATGATAAACACAATTTAAGAAATATTAGAGTGCACATATAATAAAAAAATGTATGTAATCGTTATTGATAATTTTCTTCATCTCTCTCTTTCAATTTAATTATATTACATTACAATGTAATATAAATTATATGTCTGTATTATCAATTCTTAATTATCAATATAATTGTTATTCTCTTTCAAAATATTAGAATGCACATACAATTATATATTTGTATATAATAATTTAAGAAATATTATTGCTTCTTCATATAAGTTATATGAAAATTTATAACGATGAGCACCAGATATGTATAATAACCATTCTACATAAAAGAATTTGAGATTTACATCGATCTATTATACATGAATTTTCATGTACAGTCGTAAACACATGGCACATTCCTAGAATTGCACAGGGTACTTGGATTGGATCACCTAAAATAGTTAAAAGTATACATCTCATAAGAATTGCACAGGGGAAACCTAGAATTGCAGGGGTCTCGGATCACCAAAATAAGTTAAAATTAGGTATCTCATAAAAATTGGATAGGTGACTATCTAAGAAAAAATTATACATCTTCATAAGAAATTTGTTTTTGTCAACATATAAGATATGAATATATACCTGACAAAATTTGAAAAATTTGAGATAAGAAATTTGTACCTGACAAAAGTTTTGTAGAAGTCTTTGTGATTGAGATCGATTTGTTTGATTTGGTGTTTATTCGAAAAGCTTTGATTAGGTTTGTTGATTGGGTTAAAACCATTATATAGAAGTGAAGGAAGAAGAAGTAGATCGATTTCCATTATAAATCAATTTCTTATTTCTTTTAAGTGAAGAAATAAGAAGTACAATTTGTATTATAAATCAATTTCTATTTTTATTTGTATCTACCCCCTAGTAATTTAAAAGGTGAAAAAAGCTTATTTTCTCACTTGAGTGAGAAAATAACTTAAGCATTTTCTCACCTCCTACAAACCATTGGATTGATATTGAAGGATATCTAGCCATTGATTACATTATGATTATACATTTGAAGTTTTAAATTGTTGCTTTCAACTTTGATGGTGGTAGATATGGAGTTTTGGGTGGTGGTTGGTTTCAACTTTTGGGTGGTGAAATCAAACATTGAGATATGGGTATTAGGGTTTTTAGTGGTGGATATAAACTTTTGAGGTGGTGGTTGGTGTATTTTCATGATGTTTAAGCCAAATTTAATCATTTAAATGATGAATTATATATTATTGGTGTTAATTTCATGTTTTAAACTTGGAAATTTAACATTTTGATTTCAAAATCTATGATTGTGGAGGTTGATTTCGAAGTTTAGGTGGTGGATCTATGATTTTGGTGGATTATTTCATCAATTCTTTTTTAATTTCTCATTGTAACCAAACAAAACATGTGAAAAAATAATTAGAATTCTCATTGTCAATCAAACACCCTTATTTGATCAAGTGGAAAAACTTAAAAATATTTTCACACTGAAGTGGGAATTTTTTTTAAGTCATTCCCACTATAGTAGGAAATTAATTAGAATTCCCACTGAAATAATTCCCACTCCTTTTTTTTTTCCACCCTGCAATCAAACACACCCTAATTGATTTGAAGTTGTAATTGATTCGAAGTTGTAAAGGAGTCGGCTTTGAAGTGCAGGAAGATTGGAGCAACGGAAGAAGAAGAAGAAAAAGAAGTTTTAATATAAAAAACTTATACACATAATTTCCTTGTTAAATCTCTTTAATCTAAGTCTCCTAACAAAATTTTACATATGGATCTCAAGGCTATCCTAACCATTGAACACAACTTAAGTTTGGACCCAAGCATTGATTTAATCTCACCCACAGATCTACTCTCACATAGATCTCAAGACGATCCTAACCATTGAACACAACTTAAGTTTGGACCCAACCACAGATTTAATCTCACCCATCTATTATTATCAACACATCTCTAGATGAGCTCAAGGCAATCCTAACCATTGAACACAACTAAAGTTTGGACCCAAGCATTGATTTAATCTCACCAACAGATCTACTCTCACACAGATCTCAAGACGATCCTAACCATTGAACACAACTTAAATTTTAGACCCAACCATGAATTTAATCTCACCCACAGATCTATCGTTATCAACACATCTCAAAACGATCATAACCATTGAACACAACTTAAATTTGGACCCAACCATTGATCTAATCTCACCCACAGATCTCCCCTCAAGCACAGATATCTAGACAATCCAGACCTTTCTTTGTTTTATCTAGACAAACTGTGTTTGTCCAATCCTCACAGTATAATATAGATATGGCCCTGCTTGTTTGGGCTGCAAAAAAGGCAAATCTTTACCCATCTATTGTTAGAGTGGTCCCTCCCAAGTTTACTCTTTGATTTGAATGGACCCCACCTATTTTAGCTTAAACCCTATTGGTCCCCCACTTAAACCTTGCATAAACATGAGATAATCATAGGTGGTCCCCTACTAAGTTTATTAGAGAAAGGTGTAAAAATTTTGCACTTTTTAAATAGCACCAAATTTTTGCATAAATTTTGTTCATAAAAGTAATTATAAAGAGTTTCAAGCATATTAAATTAGGCTAAATTTCATGCAGATTTTTGCGGGGTAACCAAGCAGGGCCTATATGCAACTACTATTATATCCAAAAAGTAATAAAAAAAAAAAAAACTAAGGCCAAACATGCTATTGTCATTCCTGATCAAAATACAAAAATATAACATAACTACTATAATAAACACAAAAGTTAATTAGTTGGATGCAACAAATAAAAAATATTAATTTGTCAAAATTCAAAATAAATATTTAATCACTACAAGAATACATCAGATTTGCCACGGACCGGAACAGTGGCAAAACTGGATTAGCCACTGTCTTCAGCCGTGGCAAGACCGTGGGGTTTCAGGGGGTAGCTAATTTGTTTGCCACTGTTCGGGTCCGTGGGGAATATACATATTTAGCCACGGTTCATAACCATGGGTTTAGCCACGGCTACCAACCGTGGCAGATGTTCATTATTATCCCCACGGTCTGGGTCCGTTGCAAACTTCTTTTTTTTTTCGAAAAAAAATATCAAAATTAATTTAATTTTCAAATTAGCTACTGTTTTAAATCGTGGCAAATCTGAAATTTTTCAAAAAAAAAAAATTGAATTTTGCTATTGTTCTTAACCTGAATTCTTTGCAGAAAAAAAAAATAGCAATTGTTGTTTTTGCACCTGCCCTGCATAATTTAAAATTAGCTACTGGCATGCATAATCTTAATGGATCACTTCATCACTTACTTAATAGTATCACAATAGACTATTTTTTCTGGCATTGGTGGAATTGCTTCTTCACCCCACCCAATTCCTAAAAGACCTCCTAAAGTCTGTCAATACTCAATAACCAACCAAAGAAAGTGCCAGTTCTGCATTGCCTTCACCAACCTGCAAAAAACGTATTTCATCCAATGTAGGAAGATTAATATAATGTAAAATGTCGATAAGTTGAACAAATATACTAACCAATCTAATAGCAGCTTGTTGAGCCCTAGGAGGAACAGTATGAGATTGGATTTTGTTTAATGGTATAATCGTCACTCTTCTCCGAAGATCTCCACTTTTTAACAGTTGTTTTCCTGTAAGCTTTGTGTTCATAACAACATTATACAACTTCCCTCCAGCAGCAACCTGCAGTTAAATTCCGGGTGATATTAGTGGCCCGCTTTAACCTTTATCTGATACCATGAAGATAAAATGACAACAAACAAAGACAAGGATGACCTAGAAATAAACCTCCAGTGCAGTCATGGTGGAACTATCCCTCACTTTGATGAGCTCTGCAACCACACCCTTCACCTTCGACCTATCAAAATTATTTATAGGATCCCGGTATTGGAAGTGTACATTTGACAATTGCCCTTTAAGAATACGAACTTCATCCCGCAACTTTTGCACCACATCAAACTCAACTTGACGATCTTGTGGCAACACAAAGGTAGATTCAATCCAAGAGATCCTTTCCACATTCATATGAAAACTTATATTGCGAGCTAGGCTTAGAGTATATTAAATTAAGAAGTCATGAACCTTTTGAAGAGCTTCCAGGTGACCCTCTTTATAGGGAACACTATATTAAATAAAGAAGTCATGAACCTTTTAGCTCTGTTTCAGAACTCCCAACTACAGCTTTTGCGTCACAAAGTTGATCCTTAAAGCACTTCTTGTTAGGCAGTATGTTAGTATGGCATAAGTATAATTCTAAGTAAAACCAGAAAACTCAGAATAAATAGAGTATGCAAACCAGAACAATAATTAAGGACAGTATGATGTGATCGAGTCGAGAAAATCTCTGTCCTTAATTATTGTTCTGGTTTGCATACTCTATTTATTCTGAGTTTTCTGGTTTTACTTAGAATTATACTTATGCCATACTAACATACTGCCTAACATTCTTAAGACATAATTTGCCCCAACAGGTGCTGTATGGGTATAATGCAAACTGTCTCCCAGGATACAACGATCAATACCTTCGTCGTGTAGCAGCACTTCAAACAAAACGAAGACGGCGAACCAGTTCAGTGATGTAACTCTCTCAAGGGACACTGACAGACTATGAATGATAATGAATATGATGTTTTCGAAATGAATGAATAAAAATGCAGACACTGACAAGGTATTTATAGTAAGAAAAACTAAGTGAACAAACTCTTGGGCCGAAACAGTTCATTGAACGGACACAACCATTAAGGCCGAACAGACACTTTGGGCTTTAAACAGTTTCATCCAGGGACACAACTGTAGGGCCCGAAACAGTTTCATGAAAGGTTGCACCTATCTGGGCCGAACCAGTAGCAAACCGGTTCGGAATAGGTATGCACCTATTGGGATTTATTCTAATGGACCTTTCTACTAAAAAGATTATGTTGGATCACCAAGATCCAAATCCAAATCCAAATCCAAATCCAAATCCCAATCCCAAGCCCGAGTCCGAGCCGAGCCGAGCCGGACGGCGCGCGCGCGCGCGTGTGTGTGTTTTTCAAGCCCAAGCCCATGTAAGGTTCCGCCCAACGCGCGAAAACATTGTAACCCCAAGGGCCACACCCTTATTGTACATGAGGGGTTTTTCTAGACAAAACCTTATCTACATGGGTCAAATGTGGGACTATCACATTTTCCTTGCTTTGTCTCAAGTTGTTTGGAACTTGGGACACCAATTTCTCATTCACTATGGAACAGTTTTAGACGTATGAATATTCTGCGAGCATCTACTCGGAATGAGGATTCCATACGTACCAAGATCTAGCTCAATGGAGCTCTAGAACATATCGAAATGTCCAGCCAAAGACCTTGTCAGATTTCTGTCAGATTTCTGACAGAATCTGTTCAAACTGTTTCCAACACTTCTCCTCATCTCCACTGCTCTTACCAGCTAGCACACCCTATTAGTAGTAATCACTGCATTTACTTAGCATGTAACTCCATTGTATCACTCAATAGGTATGCAAAAGATAATGAAAAAAGTTATGATAAGTTGGAACGTAGCTCAAACACTCACCTGGTATACTTTCTCATACTCTTCTAAATTCTTTGTGAGATCCTCAACTCTCTTTTTCAAATCAGCAGCTCCATCTCCAGCTCTTTCAACAACAGAGTTCCTCTCTATTATGGATTTTTCGATGTCTTTAATGCTTTTAGCAACCTAAACAGTTCAACATCCATGAGTATTGAAAATTACAAATATAACAATTGGCGTGGTTGCATGTATAAAAAGGGAACCACACACACAAACATAAAAAAGGCCTGTGTATTTCCACAACCAAATAAAAAGAACGTTTCCAATTAGCTGCTAGCACAAATAGGATTCCAGAATTAAATCACCTGCACAAGCATCTCTTGCTTTCCTGCTGCGTTTATAAGAATGGAGAAAGGAGATAAGTCAACCCCGCTTGGCAGAATAGTAGCCTCTGCAATTAAAATTGCAGCTGACATGCAACCTAATATAATAGCCACGAGTTTCTCCATCAGCTTCCTGAGTATACATTGCCAGACCAACTTTGCAAGATTCATTAATGATTAATAATAATTAACTAAGGTGGGGCTTCCAAACAGGCCATGAATGAAAGTATGAAGCAAAACCAATACAATACTCAGCCAAGTGATACTACTACCAAGCCCTTAGTTCCAAGAAAATTTACAATAACAAAATAGTAATAAATATAAAGTAATGTGTCATAACAATATTTTGCAAAACAACTAAAAACCAATTACCTATTGTATCCAACGAGGATCCTAATCGGCAAGTTCGAACTGGTCTGAAGGTTGAAATATATTTCCTGCGAAAATTAGGAAAACAGACATATGATATGAATGTCGTGAGTGATAATAAATTTCAAAGTTCAAACTACATCCATCAAACAAAAGAGGAAAAGTGAAAAAAATGAAGTTATAGGTGTTTCTTGGACGTTGATGCATGTTTCTTGTGACTATTGTCTTGGCTCAGTCATGTAATGACAAGTGTTTCAACACTACTATATGACCGTAATAAAGAGACTGGAAATTTTAAATACAGCTTACCCGAGAGAGTCTCAAAGAGATTGAAAAACATTCAATACAACTTTTTTTTTCTGGCATTGGTGGAATTGCCCCTTTTCACTTGAATACAAAGAGATGCAGTTGCAACTGTTACACCAGAGATGCGCAATGCAAAACAAACCAGAAATGAATGAGGACTTCACATTTTATATAGAACTGTACTGACAACTGGCAAGACCACCATAGCCTAATAAAATGAGGACTTCACCTGTACAATCATCCCATGCATTGCCCCTTTACACCGAGCTGCCATTTTTCCCTCCTCCTTTCCTGGGATTGGGACCGGCAATGCAAATATATATTGCATTGGCGGAGTTAAAAAATGGGATAAACCTGCAAGACAACAAAGAATCTTAAACACTCAAAAAAGATATAAGATCCAGAACCTAGATATTTATCTAATGTAATGAAAAATATTAAGTTTGCATGTGTCCACTGACCATCCAAAAAGGCAAAAACCATCAATTTATCTACCAAACAACTCGAGTTGACATGTGTCCACAATATACTCCAAGCACAAAGGCAATACCCAAAAAATAAGAAACAAACGAAGTTCAAATGAAACATAACAGAAAAAAATTGTTAGCAAAACCAAACAAGTAATTTTCAGCTGATGAACTCAAGACTAGCCTTCGGCCATATGACATGGCCTTGCCCAACCTGCCCAAGAGTTGTGAAATAATCTATGATAAAAATATGCATGCACCTTTGTATCAAATGCATATTAACTAACCATGATTTCACCAATATGGACGCATGCTAAGTAACAAGATACAAACAACGTACATTATACTGTAATTATTAGACAAAAAACCGGTAAAAGAAACATAGACAGCAGGGCAAAGCTTAGGGACTATTGTTTGAGTTGGCACCGTACCTAAGATATGTGAAAAACATTTAACCCTAGCCAACACTGAACTAATAAGACCAAACCTTAACTTCTTCCTTTCATATATTAAACTACAGACTGGAGTTTTCCAATCAATTAAGATAAATGAAAATTTGAGTTATAGCTCACCATATGCCTCTGAAGTTGTTCTTTGCGCTTCATGAAATTGAGACAAAACTCACAAAAGTACAATTTCAGCGAGTCGTTGTATTCGGGTACAATTTCAGCGAGTCGTTGTAGTCATTGTACAATTTCACAATAACTTTGGCATCGATTCCTCAACCTAATGTAGAAAATGGTTGGAAAATAGTGCTGACCACTCGCTCAATTGAGGTATGTTGTGGTATGTCGGACATGATTATTAATGTTTTATGTTTGACAGAGCAGCAGGAATGGGACTAACACAATCTAACCTCCAATTACCAGTACAGCAACAATCTAACACAATCTGAGATTGAGATATCGCAAAAACGAAAAAATTTGAATCAAAAACCTTACCTTCAATTTTATAGAGAGATTTTAAAGTTGAGTAAAAACCCTTCAATTCTGGAAGCGATAAGTCGATTTTTATTAGAGAAGACGATTGGGAATAAGGGAATTAGAGTGACGGCTGGGAAGAAGGGAATTAGCTAGGGTTCTTGGTCTTCGGGTGAAATCGATTTGTGAAGGAAAAGTAGGAATAAGGGAATTAGGGTTCTTCGCGCGAAATCGATTGGGAATAAGGGAATTAGGGTTCTTCGCGCGAAATCGATTTGTGAATAAGTGGGAAGAAGTGGGAAATCGAACACTGTTTTGTTCTTTCACTTATCACTAGCCATGGACTTAAAACTGATCTATAACCGTAGATGATGATATTGCAATCGGACGGCTTAAAAAGATATACTTGCCACGGTTAACAGTCGTTGCTAATTCCAAATTTTTGTTTACATCTCCTTCAGTTTTTTGCCACAGCAATTTCGATATTTGCCACGGCTAATAACCGTGGCTAAATTTAGCACGGACCCGGACCGTGGCGAAGCCAATCGCCTAGCCGTGCCAAAATACATGTTTTGTTGTAGTGAATAAAATTATAGACAAAGAAAATATAAATAAAATTTAAAATAATAATGATTAAAGTAATCGTGCCGTAGGCATGGGTTATAACTAGTACATTAATATCATATGAAAAGCTATAACTATTCGGACTTACAAGTTTTAGAAAGATGTAAATAACTATATTATTATAAATAAATATAATTTTTTTAGTTAATAAATTATAATGAAATTAGGATAAAATTAATAAAAAAATACAACGTATTTTACACTATTTTTCACTTAATACAACATACAAAAAAAACTGACCAAATTATGGTTGAACTTTCAAAAAAATTCCACGTTATATAATCTGTTAATTTCATGCTAACAAACAGTTTAGTTGTCAAAATTTTATGTACGTGGCTTTATTTAATTGAAAAAAAAACTTAAAAATAATTTTCAACACAGCAAAAACTGCACGAGTTTCTCATGTGACAACTGACAAGTTGTAAGTGCTATGGTACGTACTCTAATGTGGTGGAGTCATTCTGCAAGGAGTATCAAGAGAAAGAACGGATGAGAAGTATAAAATAATACATAGGAACATTCTAGAGTCTCACAGATTTTGCATGTGAAGATAGTTATACATCACACAACACAAAATGCTTGAAGGATATTAAGCCGCGTAGACGGAAGGAAGGCCCTAAGATCTAAGGGATGGTAGGAAGCAGTTTGATAGTTATATAAGGGTAACCTAGAGAAATCCTAAGATAACTAATTGTTTTCTTCAACCTAGCTCTCCCACCTTACCTCCATTGTCACTTACTTAAGCTTTGGGGCTTCTTCCACCGGCCCAAATCCGGCGATGTTTTTACGGGTGATCAAGTTAGGAGCCGAAGGTCTGGGAACTCATCTCAATCTAAGAAAAAGCTACTAATGGAGCTTACATTTTGGAGCTAGAAGAAGGGATTCTTGTTATCTCTTAGATTGAGAAAGGAAGATTTCAGATCTAGGGTTAAAAGAAGATTAGAAAGAAAGTAGAAGAAGGGATGCTGACACAAACGAGATCTGCAACCTACTTAGTTGGTGGAGGAAGTGGTCGAGCTCTGCAAATGGATCAACAAACTAGGGCTCAAGAGGTAGATGAAGAGACAAGAAGGTTGAGATAGAAAAACCAAACATTAAGAGAACAACTGAATATGAGACATGAGTTGGATATGCAGAATATCCAAGGCGGAGTGAATGAAGCAATAAAAAATAAAAATGAGGTGAGAGTCATGGAGGGGGGGGGGGGGGGGGACACAAGGAGCAAGTGAAGCTACTAGACATCGAGTCCAACTGCCAAGGAATGAAGATGCGGAGGATTCAGGTGAATCCAGAGTCAGAGTATGAGACCTAGATCAGAGCGAGAGGTTTGATGAGGAGGAGATCCCAACGGCTAACAAGTATACTATACTCTTTGATATGATTGGTAAAGTTCAGGAGGACATGAAGATACAAACACAAATGAAATAATATTGAAGTAACTCAAGACTTAGAACGACTAGGAAAGCGACCATTAGTAGACGTATGATAGAACTACTGATCATGTGCAACATTTGAATCACTTCAAACAAAAGATGGTGACTTGGGAAGGAGGTCAATATGATGGAATGTGGTCAACATGTGAATCACTTAAAGACAACACCACAGATTCATATCTAAGTCTTTCTCCTGGGAGTATATCAAGCTTTGCAGTTTGCACAGTTGAGTGAGACCTTCGTGAAGCATTACATCCATCAGAAAAGACAGACGACGGATATTGCATCATTGTTCGATTTGGAGCAAACACCTGGGGATTCACCTAGAAAGTTCGTCACCAACTTCAAGAATGAAATCCTAAGGACAGATGGTGGAGTACTGGATGAAAAGACGACAGTGGTAGCATTCCAGAAGGGAATAAATAAAAAGTCCCCAGCACACGATTCTATTGTGTCCTCACATATAGGGTCATTGGACGAATTGTTTTAGAAGACAGAAAAATACATCTGGCAAGAAGACATAGCTTTACAGCGGGTACCAAAGACTTCAATAGTTATAGTGAATGTCATAAATGAAAAAAGTAAGAAAATAGTGCCAGTTCGTCGAATAATAGCCCACCTAGAGATTCAGGTACCAGGAGGAACCATGATGGAGCAAACAAACTGTTAATATAGAAAAGGAAACAAACAACATGAACAAAACAAAGAAAAGGAATCTATCTATTCTATTCTATTCTACTGTAGTAGTAAACCCAACCAAATTCCTGGACGAAACTACCCCCTTTAGGCCTAGTTTTTTTAGACATTTCCTATTTCAATAGTAAAGTTCCACTCTTCGTCTCAAACGAGGTCGTAGTTTTATCCAACGTAGTATGTACTACATTTCGATTCTGTGAGCATGAAAATTGAACTCTTTCGGGAATTTTGGAAACAAAATTGGAATTTTTTTACAAAATTATTATAAAAAATTTAATAATTAAAATAATATTTATGTCAATTTTTGTTATGTTTATACATTAATATCATATCAAAAGCTATAACTATTCGGACTTACAAGTTTTAGAAAGATGTAAATATCTATATTATTATAAATAAATACTGTATATTTTTTTATTTAGTAAATTATAATTAAATTGGACTTACAACTTATATTCGGGTTCAATTTAAAATAAACTAGTTTATTTGTCAAAAATCATAATCAATTATTAAATATTTCATATTTTAAATAACACTTTATGCTTGTTTTTAATTGTAAAATAAAATTGTGACGCAAATTGGTTGGAAAATGATTTTTTTCAAAATTTTCCTAATTAATGACATCACCTTTTTGAAATTTATGCAAAAAACAAAGAAAAAAATGTATACCTTAAAACATTTCCATGTCCACCGAAATCCGATTTTTTTTCGAAATTCAGTACCATGGTTTTATCTCAGCTACTTCAAACTTTAAACAACTTCCATTATTTTGGTGATCCATCTCCTTCTACCTCTGTATTACAATATCTTCTTAATTCATTGCCTCATTTTTTAGTATTCCTCCACTGCATGCCATGCACAAGTTAGAGATACTATCTTAATTTTTGTAATTCATTATATTTTGATTATTTTCAATCTTCTTAAGTTGTTTTAGTATTAATCCAATGTATTTCAATTCATTTTTTTAATTCCACCAAATTACTATTTGTGCAATTACTAATCACACAACGAAAAATCTCATACTGTACGTATACGAGTAATTATGATTCTAATACATTTCTTTGTGATAATAAAATAATTTTGGACTAGCCTGATCAACATACTCGTAGTTTCTCTCTAAGCTTACATGGTAATAATCTAATTTTATACCCTTTTAACAATTGGTTTTCATAGACAAATGTGATAAAGATTTCTGTTGCCAACATTTTTGCTCGAATCATAACAAAAACCTTTTAGTAAGATAAGGTCGCAACTTTATGTTTTTTTGTTTTTTGTTTTTTTTTTTTTAAAAAAATTGTTAATATTCATGGCCCGAATGCTTACAAGGATAGGGCCCGAGGGCTAGAAATACTACTGTTGCTGCCACCTAAGCGTCCACATCGCCACCTTGCTACTCGAGCAATACTGCTGCATAGGGACTTGCATTCACTGAAAAACACCAGACAACCACATCATGTCATCATGGGAGCATGGGCCTCCTAATCACGAACCAGACTCGAAGGCTTAGACCCACCTAAGAATTACATGAGAAATTCCCCCAAGCGCTCTTGGTGGGAATTGACCTCACAACCTCTCTCTCGTGGGAGTGTTGAGAGGAATACCAAACCAACTGAGCTAGCAGTTGTTTCTTGCTAGGTTGAACAATATATTATAAAATATCTTTACACCATGGTGAGTCGTGCCAACCTGTTAGGTGCATGCGATCCTAAATCAGATGTTGTCTCAATTAATGCAATATCTCTGAACGATAATTGCCAGCTGATTACTTTGACAGTTCGAATCATAGCAATTCATCATATTATCTTAAAAAATCTGCGTCTGAGCATTCTCATCCAAATTTCATTATACATTGCATATCGTGAAACTCAAAGTATTCAAACAGGTACGACTTTGCAAATTTTTTTAATCTTAGTTATTATAGTATTTTATTCTTTGTGATATGTTAATATAGCTTTAATTTCACGTTCCTTACCCAAATTTTAATTTCATCTATGTTTGTTATTTGTTCTGCAAGGATTATGTGTTGTTTCTCTTATTATCCCTGCCACTCATCTCTCTCTCCTTGCTCAATATACAAAGAATAATCTTCTTATTCTTTCTCTCAACATGGATTTATGCAGAAAATACAGAGATCGTTATTAGAAATAAGGGAACTAGAACTATTGTTGTTGTAGATAAGCGGTATCATAATGTATTGTTACAAATAAAGAGGCAAGATTGCCTATATATAAAGACCTACTAAACCCTAATCATAAAACCCTAATATGGGAATTACCAAACCACCCTTATACTCTCAATACTCCCCCTCAAGCTGAAATATACAGACTCTGTATATTTCAGGCTTGCAAATACATATATCTCAAGAATAACAAATTCAACACTCCCACAAATATCAATCTCAAAACTTCAGCCGCACGCATCGTCTTCAAATCAGCACCCAATAATAACAAAATAGGCTCCGAAACAACAGCAACAAGAAAATCAGTTATGGCAAAATCGAAACCCGAAAAAGAGCCCATTATGGGCAAAACAAACAAGTAGCTGTGTAGGCTAGGGAACAAAAAAAGCCAATAGTATCTTAACTATCGCATAAGAAAATTCTTTTTCGAGAAACGAAAGCAAACAATTGGGGCAACGATGATGAAGAACTTGACCACCAAGAATATTATTGAAACAAACAAATTTTAATAAATGAAGAAGAAATTGTGATTTGAACAAAGAGAACGAGATTTGAATATCCAAATTATATCATCAATAATCAACATTGAATAACAACGGAAGGAGTATGAAGGTGAGAGTGAAATTTGAAATATTAAAAAGCAAGGAATTTATAACCAATCCAAATAATCAACGAAATCTGACGGAAGCAGAAAAAACCCGATAATAAATTGTGACACGATTCTATAAATATATCAACATCCAACCGTTGGATTATCATAAAAATTTCGCATCATGTTCACCATAATGATCTTGACAATCTGTAAAAATTTTCGGACGATCGAAAAATAGAAAGAGTTTCATCCGATCAACAAAACAAAACTGCACATAAATTCTGCAACTTTTGAGAAATCATTTTTTTCCCCTTAAACCCAAGATCTAACCTAGTAGCTTTGATACCATGTAGATAAGCGGAATAACATTATCATAATGCATTGTTACAAATAAAGAGGCAAGATTGCCTATATAAAGACCTACTAAACCCTAATCATAAAACCCTAATATAAAAATTACCAAACCACCCTTATACTCTCAATAGTTGCTAATACCACAAATCTTCCCTTCTTCACAAGCCTCTCTTGGCACCAACAACCACATGTTAGTATATATCATCTTTTGGTTCATCTTCTATGTTTTTAGCATTTATATATTCGCTCCAACAAATCCATATTTCCTTCGATTTCAATTCTCAAGATGTTTATTATTCACATTACAAATGTAATCTCAAATGCTACTATATATTCATTTGATTGTAATTTCAAATAGATTTCAACTTTAAAGTATGAGTTAATTAGAGATACCTCTTTGATAGTGGACGGTGGATGTTTAATAATTATTAATTAATAAAATTAAATCTAGGTGGATGGGTATTTCAGTCTTAAAATTCTAAAGACTGGTCAAACAATAGTCAGGCTGGAGAACGCTTATTTTATAGTGGACGTAGGCTTCAGCCGAACCACTACAAACTAAGTGTTTTTATTTGTATTATCTTTCTTTAAATTAATTCTTTTATATCTTGTTTGCAATCATCACACACATTGTCTGTATCTTGTGTTTGTGTTGTTCTAGCTCCATTAAGATTGCATATTTGCAAGTATGTATATATTGTCTATAACTATATAACATTATAATTGCATACTTGTATTGACTGTCTTATGTATATCTCTAATTTGTTTGCTAAAAAGGCTTTTTAGCTCTAAGTCTGCAACCTGTTTAGGCGCCTGAATAACTTGTCAGACTGAGACCTGATGTACTTTCCATAGCTTCTTGGGTAAGCTTGTATACTTGTAATCTTGGGCAGTGTCCTTGTGCACATTGTTATCCATTAAGTTTGATGAAGATTGTTTTATTTTGCATTTATCTTTGTCTTTATCATTAATCAAAAAAGGACTATTCACCCTCCTCTAGTCTATATTGACGTCATAGTGTGACATTTCAGCTTCAACTCTAGAGTTCTTCTTCCTTTGATGTTTAAAGGGTATAGGAACTACATATTTCAATCACCTTAGCCAAACATATTATTATATGTGGCACATAATCAACCGCTTACTATCAAAACTCAACTGGAATGACCTTACAACTAGACCTGCATAATCGGACCTTGACCTACAACAAGACTGAGCTTGCAGGTAACATATACCTTCAATGCAATATTATTGTAAATCTAGTATATGTTTTGGGATCGAAAAGTGAGAGTTTGGATGAATTGAAGTGGCTGAACTATCTGAGCAGTGATAGCTGCTTACATATCTGGAAGGAGTCGATCCAGAATCAAGCCAAACGTAGTTCCTTATATAGGTGGCTTAGGGTGTGGATCGAATTAATACTCAACATTCAAATCATAAAATATGCGGATATTCAGGGATTCAATGAGAGATCCGTAACTGACATAAGATTTGGAGTTTGAATATATTGAACTCGGTGTTCAGAGTGAGATAGCCCCAAGTCGGATGTGCTCGGATATTTTATGAGATTAGGATTTGAACAGAAATGAGTGAAATGTGGTTTTATACGAAGTCGGATGCAATAAGTGCAAGGTCGGTGTTCAGTATACCGAGTTAGTGAGATTATGATTTGAATAGAAATGAGTGAAGTGTGATTAGATACGAAGTCGGATGAAATAAGTGTAAAGTCGGTGCTTGACATTCCGAGTAAGAGAACTCGGTAATGGGTATATACAATTATTATAGGATCAAATCAGATTATTACATTACCCTTGCACAATAACTATCAACAACTAAATAGGAACTAATGGCCATTAAAAGGATCATTCATTTTCATTAAACAAAATATAAATCCACAAGAATTATGATGACTTGATCTGAGTTCTACCTCTTCCAGCTGAGCACTGAGTACTGGGTACGTAGACAACTTTACGACTTCTTGTTAAAGTGCAACTATTTCCCGACTTAACACCTTTTTCCCATTAGTCTGAATCTAACCGTGTCCATTTAAACATGGTTAATGGGTTGACTGAGACATGTCAATACAATGGAAATTTGGGTTGATTTACCTACATGAGCATGTTCAACACTAGTGCGAACTCAATACAATGCTCAGATATGTCAATACAAAGGTGTTTAAATGATAAATGAAATGAGCATGTTCAAACACTAGTGGAACTTAATTACAATATTTTTATCATCTAGTATTTAATTTGGAAAAATTTAAGTTTGGGGAGCTTCTAAAATAAAATGGAAATTTGGGTTGATATATATACCTACATGATGAGCTGATAAATGTTATGTACTTATGTGGCATGTAATGTAACGTGAAGCATTGAAATGTGGATTTGTGAAATAAAAATGTCACTGATAAAAGGACGTGCTTGGCAGTTGGCAGTCGCTTTTAAGAAATCAGAATCAGATTACCGTGAAGACAAAACTGGTGTTACCCCAAAAAGAATTCAATTGAAACTATCACATTTATACACGCACTAACCGACACACACAATCTCATTTCTCTCTTTCTCTGTGCTTCAGCTAACAAACGCACGCAGTTTCCATCACCATTCATTCAAATTCAAAGGAAGTAAGTAGTTCTAAAAGTTTTAGGTAATATTATTATTCGAATCGATTTCACTTTCTTTCTTTTAGTGATTCATTTGTTTTCTTCTTTATCGAATCTGAACTTTTTACAGGTTTCTTTCTAGGTCAATTGACTTTTAAACTAGTATTGAAAACCCTAAATAACGTATTTCTCTGATTCATTTTTTCATTTTAAATCGTTTTAGTTAAGATTTCGATTTATATATATGTTCAAGTGATTATTGATTTGATCTTGATGAATCGGTTCTAGATCTTTGCAAATGATTCATAGTTTTCAATTAGTTCAGTTTTATTTCTCTTTGAATGACTTTTCTAATTCCAAATGTTGTATTTGATTGCTTTATTATGATTTAAATGAATTTTAGTTTGTAAGGTTTTAGCAGGTTTGTGAGTTAAGAGGAAACTAGTCAAGTTTTTTTATTCTTAAGTAGTTTGGTGTGATTGATTTGATATAACTTGGTTTTAGCATACTTGTGTTACCTTAGTGTTATTATGACGTAACTTATTCATTTTCTGTTGAATGGATTGGAAATGCCATTTACTTTTTTCAACTTATGAAAGTGTATTTTGTCTGCTAATTGTACTTGTGTTTCAAACAGGATTACCATGGATCAAAATTATCCAGTCTACAATGCCAAGGTAAACTTCACATTATCCTTTGCTATACATATAGGTGTTTCAGCAGTTATATACTCACTGAGTGACTAGTGACGATAAAATCATAATCTGTTGATGGATAAAATGGTAACTAAGTTCCCTTTGTGATTAACTTATGCTACTAAAACAATACCAGACTATACTTTATTCTACAAAGAAGAGCCAAATGCTCAGCATGTTTCAGGAAAACAAAACAAATTTCATATTTATTCTTCAAGAATCAGGTTTAAGTAGAATTTATCTGTTGATTGTAGGTTTTTAATACAGCATTTTACCTGTATCTAAATATAGAGTTAGTTTGTCAATGATTAATGATGTACATTGGGTCGATACACACAACAAGATTGATCACACAAAGTTTAAAAGGATATTATAAAGAAACCCTGCCTTGGGTTGTCATGTGGTTTACATATCTGATAATTAAATCAACGCATATATAGCAGTTCTCTTTGAATGCCTTTTCAAGTAATGAGAATCTAGTCACATGCTCTAGTTGGGTCTAGGCGCCAGGTAGGGGATAGGCATCAGTCATGTTTTTTGCTCCAGGCACAAGAGGTGATCTGAGAGTATAAGTGAGCTATTAACTATATTAACAAGAATTATTGGTAGCATTTTTAGTCCCATTAGGTTGGTTGCATATATGCTCAACTCTCAGTCATAGTGATCTTGGATTCAAAATGAACTAAACACTCAATCATGTTCAATTGAATGTTGCTAATAGGTAGTCTGATTTGTATAAGCTAGAATTGACATGCTTAATTGAAGATAATCTGGAAAGGAAGTAATTAAAGGGTGTCCAAAGAGAAGAGCACAGTGGCGGAGATTTTCATTAATCAAAGATATTATTTTAGTTATAAGAAGAAAAACAGATAGAGGCTAGAGAAAAACATTCTTCAATATCGGAACCTTTTTTGTTTGTTTTTTATATCCATTTTTTAGTGAGTTCTTCACTTCTGTACTTTGGTTATACTTTTAAAGATTATGCAGTTCTACTGGTCTTTAGTTAAACACTTTTATGAAGATTGCTAGCAAACAAAGCACATTCCTTTATTGAAGTAGAAGGTGTATCTTTGGAGTATCTGATACTTGGTAATGGTATGCCATAGGAATCCTCTAAGCCTGGGCATTTAAGTAATGCTGAGGGTCTCAATTAGTTATTTGGTGATTCATTTGCTTTTACAAAATGTACAACATGTAGTTGAGAATGTTGAGTCCGCAAAAGCTAAGAAGATTAAAAAAAGCTAAGCAATTCAACAAAATTTAAATAGTTAAATATGGGTGTAGTAGCTCTGTAAGCCTCAGTATTCTAATATAGCAATATACGACTTCACCAGTCTTATTTGGTCCTAGCTTTTAATTATCAAAAGAATGTTATCCAAGTTGATCTCAATCAATATATGAGGTTAGCAAGGTTTATTTTCAAAAGATAATCAATGAGAGCAAAGAATCCATGTTGTCAGATCGGCACATCCTGATGATGTGGTTGATGTTCTTCCCTGGCATCATGATGACGTTTCTTTTCTTTCCAACCTAAGGATTTAGTTAACAATAATGATCTTGATGTCTTTTAAGTATTTCAAAGCATTCAACTTTGAAAAATTAGAGAAGTGAAGGTAAGTGTTTTTTTTAGGTGTGTCTATACGGTTGTCTTGCAAGTTCCACCCCTTCTCATGGGAATGTTAATAACCTTGTTACATAGAAAACTGAGCATTTGCTTGACTATGTATTAAAGTTTGTTTTGTGAATGTTCCATACTTCGAATTTTTCTTCCTTGTATTTCTCATTCTATAGTTATAAGTACATGATGGTCATAGACACGCACACTTGCACTTGGTAGGGAACTGGTTACGGCTCTGTACAGAATTGTTAATAGGAACTTTTGTCTTATTTTTCTCCACACACAATCTGGATAAAGAATTAGTTTTGGGTGTTCACTGGTTTTAAAATAGATGTTTTTGTTTCTGTACTTAATTTAATGTTGTTTACTGTGCTGATTATATTCCCTTCTGTTGTAGACAAAAACAGTGAAAGTGAGCAATGTTTCCTTAGGTGCATCTGAGCAAGACATAAAGGAGTTCTTTTCCTTCTCCGGGGATATTGAATATGTTGAAATGCAGAGGTATACTATCAATATCATTAATACTGCTATTTCAAAAAAAATGAAAAAGTGGGAATTAGATTAAATCCGATTCCTATGAGGGTAATATGATAAGATAATTAGGCTTTTAATGACCTAGAATAACGAATGAGATTAAAGAAGCAAGCACTCACAGCATACAAATCTGACAGTGTGAAGTTTTGAGCACTACTTCATTGAGGATACACTTAGCTCTAATGGAATTGTATACTAATACAGCTGGAAGCCCTTGATACTCACAATTATTGTCCCATTGTACCACGAAGTAATAATCTCTGATTTAGCATACTCTGTGAGATGCATTTTTAAAGTTCTTTGGTACTGTTAAAATCAAGTGCTGACAATATTTTTAAACATGCCTTGCCAAACTGGTTAATAGACTTTGGGATTCATTCATCTTTTGTAGATAAAATTTATAAATCCAGTACAAGGTTGAATGTGTGTTTCACATGCAATAGAAAATCACAAGAATACGAAGTATCTCCTGGATTTAGTAGTTTATCTATGGGAAAAAACAATTTGATGGATTTTAGGCTTATATGGCGCAGTAAGCCAGTAACCATTCAATTTTCTATTCTGGAAATTGGTTCTCACCTGTAAGGCTATGTTGAGGATGAGTGTCCATCAGTTCATATAGCAACGATTTGGAGATGCAAGCATATTTTTTTGGGAATATCAAGTACCTGGGTTTTGCAGTAATATCATTTGACATTTAAAAGGCATCTTTAGAACATGAATTCTCTAAATGGAACTGACATTTCTCTAAATGAACTAAGAATTGTAGAACTAAACAAACATCCTGGCAAATACAAATATTTCTGGAATGTCTCATGCCTTTACTATGTTTCCTCTGGTGATTTTTTTTCTGACTCACCAACAGTTAATATTCATATATTCTTATCTATTTATTGCAGTGATACTGAACGATCTCAAGTTGCTTTTGTTACTTTCAAGGACTCGCAGGGGGCAGACACCGCACTTCTTCTTTCGGTGAATTTCCTTTTCTTGTCTTATATGTTCATCTTTATTGTATTTGAATAATATGATGTTTGTATTTCAGAATACAAAATTTTACCCAATATAATGTCATCATCTATGCATTACCTATCTGCTATATGTATTTCATAGATTTTGCATACAATAGTTTTAGTTGCCAATGTATATGTGAAGTCTATTATGGACACTTAAGCTGAACTCAAGAATTTAATGAGGAAGTTAAACATTTAGTAACTTTCTAGGTACTGGACTAACTATATTTGTATGTTTTCTTACAATTATGCTGGGTTGAAAATAATATTATGAATTTATGATATGGAGCTTTTGTGTGTGGTGTTCAGTTCCACACCCTTTCCATGTCCTAGGTCCTAATATATTAACACCAAGCTGAACGCAAGAATTTTAATGAGGAAGTTAAATGTTTAGTTACTTTTTAGCCACTGGACTAAATTACTATATTACTATGGTTTCTTACAAGTATGCTAGGGTGTGAAAGTAATAGTATGATATGGAGCTTTTGTGTGTGGTGTTCAGTTCCGCCCTTTCCATGTCCTAGCTCTTAAGCTGTGTATATATTCATTATAGGATTATACCTTGTTGTCATGTTGGGTACTACCTCCCATTGTTAGTTCGTTATTCACCTTCAGAGAAAAATTACAGGATAGCAACAACAAAAATGGGATCCATATGCTTACTTTGTATCATTTCAGGTTCCAAATGTGCTGGATATTGCATTTTGGAGAGAATTAGTTTTCACTTGCTCGTATACAATATGTGAACTTTCACCTTCTTATGTTTGAAGACCTTTGGGAAAGAACTAAAACTGGTTCAAATAATTAGGAATATTTCTGGTCATAAATGTGTTAGCATTAGTTCTGTGATAAATTCCTGGATAGATTATGCCTAACTCGGGACAATTAACAAATTCGTATACTTGTTTTCTATTACTTCATATAAGCAAATATTCAACCTTTTCCCCTAATTTCAGGGAGCAACAATAGTTGATCTGTCTGTGACCATAACTCCAGCTCCAGATTACCAGCTGCCACCTGCTGCATTATCCCCACCTGCGGTAGGATATGGTTTGCATATATTGTGTTTTCTTCTCATACATTGTTTACCTAAATAAACTGTCTAAAACCTGCTGGTTCTCTTGGGAAAGGAGAACAAGGTTGCAGGTGGTGCTGAATCTGCTGTCCAGAAGGCAGAGGATGTTGTCAGTACCATGCTTGCCAAGGGCTTCATCTTGGGAAAAGATGCAGTAAACAAGGCAAAAACCTTTGACGAAAAACTTCAAATCTCATCTACTGCAACTGCCAAGGTTGTTTCGCTTGATAAAAAGATTGGGCTTAGCGAGAAGATAAGCATAGGTACTTCTGTCGTAAACGACAAAGTCAAGGAAATGGACCAGAAGTTTCAGGTTTCTGAGAAGACCAAATCAGCATTTGCTGTGGCTGAGCAGAAGGTCAGTACTGCGGGGTCCGCCATCATGAAGAACCGCTATGTATTTACTGGGGCATCATGGGTAACTGGTGCTTTCAATAAGGTTGCAAAGGCTGCTGGTGAGGTAGGGCAGAAAGCAAAGGAGAAGGCTGGCATGGCTGAAGAGGAACAGAGGAGAGAAATGGTAGATGACTATGCCAAGCTTCATCTTTCTGAATCTCCAAAAGGCGAAGAAGATAAATCACCAGCGAAGCCTTCATCTCCACAAGGCTTGATCCTCTGAGCTTCAAATTCATGTAAATAGCAGTTTACTCACTCGGGTAGTATCTTCAGTACTTTACCTGCCCTGTTTTTTAGATTGAAAGTGACAAATGTAGAATGTGTTTGCTATTGGTTGATATAAATGACTAGACTTTTCTTCCTTCATATGAATAAGCTTACAAGGCTTTGTGGTATTTTGGGGTTGGGAAGCGTATTTAACTTTGGCCAGTTACTGTTGGGTTTTTGGTCTATGCCTAAAACCCCCCATTAAGCATTTTCTAGCTATGGATACCGATACTAGTACTATTTGTAGAATGTTTTTATCATTGTTGATGATTTTTTTTCCCAATAATCCACACACATATATATAGATAGAAGCATAGATTATGTTTTATCTCTATTACTAGTAATACCCGTGGCGCTGCCACGTTCGCCAATCAATTGAATACTGCATAAGGAATTCTAATTTAGATGAATTAAAATTTGTGAATCCTTTAGTTGTTTGTGGGAGAACCAAATAGTAGAGATTAGTAATTATATCTTTGAATACAAATTTGTTCAATATTGTTTTTAAGTTTAATGCAAAAATATATAATTATATCAAATAATAATATATAATAATTGTAACCTGGTTGAAAATAGTTTTTCTCATAGCTTAATGGTAAGTTAGATTTTTATGTCATGATGAGATAAGATTTGCAACAATTGAAGAAAGAAAAACATGTTAAAATAAAATTGGTACTCAACGATGAACATCACAACCCATTATAGTACATTTAGCAAATTGGCAAATAAGGGCAATTAAAAAAAAAAAATTATTTATTTGAAGTAATTATTCTTAAAAATATAATAATTAATCTAATCAACAATACTTTTTAGAGTAAATATCTCTATCAGCTCCATGTATCCATATGAAATTTCTTGTATATCATCTTTTTTTTCATTAGGTCCATTTCGTCCATATATGTATTCTCTTGTTCTTCTGGTGGTATATCTTCCGCTGACGATCTCAATATTTCCATTATTTTCTCCTTTCTTATTTTTTCCAAAAAAATATTTGGATACATTATTTGTCCATAATAACTTGTAAGTATGCCGTAAAGGTCAGCTGCATACCATCCGCTATAAATACCTTCAAAAATTAGCTCTTTCCTATAGTCTATGTCCATCCCTAAACGAGTGTTTAACGTTGTTTGAATGAGACAAAAGGCTATCAGTTTTATGTTATGAAATCATCTAAGTGTCCAACAGGTCTGGTCCATCTATTATATATATATATATATATATATATTTTATCTTATTCCTATAATCCTTTACTCTTATTTCCTCTTTTTATAAACACATCCATACCTATCTATTTATTGAAGTAATTAATATATATTTTTAATATTATAAATTCTTTTTTTGGAATGTATGAGGCCTATATAATTATTGCTTTAGTATGCTATTTTTGATTTATTACTATTATTACAATGGAAGGCAATATTCTGTTTCTCTTGATTTTTTTTTAATTTTTTTTTTTTAGGATGAATGACTAATATTTCTGAAACTGAAGAAGTTGTTGGTGTTAGTAGCAATAGAATGGATGATATTGATAGTGATAATGAAAGATCAATTGAAGTTGACATCAATCTAGATTTGATTATGTCAATTAGATCTGTGAAATATATCCACAATTATATATTCAAAAGTATTCGAAGAACTTTTGCAGTAGTTGCGGTCATAGGTGAAAAAATTGTTTCTGCCGACCGGATATTCGCGATATATTCCGTTTTTTTGGAGATCGGCACGGTACGGCATACGGCATATAAACGGATTTTAAAACACCCCATGCCGGTCGGCATTTATCGGATATTCGCGGCATAATTCGGCAAAAACCGATATTTATCAAAATTTATAAAATTTTCGATTATAAAATTAACACATTTATTTTTAATCCCCCCGAACTAGAATTTTCGATGAGATTATCAAAAAAAGGTCCAAAAGGCACTAGACGTTTGGAAACTTTCGCGACGAACTTGATGGCCCTCCAAGAGCAATATATCAGAAAGAAACGAAAAAAAAACACGCCCATGCCAAAGTGAAGTTCTCTCTCACTTTTGGCAAACCAGTATACTGTTTGTATCCAAGGTTTGTTTTTGTGTAATGAATAATTGGTATCGAATTGGTTTTTCATACATAATTACTGTACTGAGTTCGTCCCCACACGCATGCGACTCGAAGCTCATCAGTTTGACAAGGGGCGTCTATCATTCTGGGGTTAACATGTCTTTTATTTTGATTATTAAAATAAAACTATGGGTTGAGTTGTAATGAGGTTGTTTGTGTTTAGTTCTTGTATTGTAAACATATAAAAGTTCTATGAATATCCGCCTGATATTTACGATTTTTTCACCTATAAGTAAAACTATCTTGTGTAATAGTTCCGTCTTAGCTTCCTTGTATGATTTGTCGTGTGTTTAATTTGTAATGTATGTTTTTCTTTTAATTATAAGTTTACATATCGAAATCAGAAAAAAAACACGGAAAGTGCAGAAAACCTCCCAATTTGCCGATTTTTTTGCGAATATTCGCGAATATCCGCGAAAAATTCCGGTTTTTTTGAATTTGCCAAACCTCAAAAATCCGACACAGGAGGTCGGATATCCGCGGAATAATCCGGTTTTTGGCAGATCGGATATCCGCCCCTAAACGATTTTTTCACCTATGGTTGCGGTTGAAGAAGCAGTGATATGAGATTTTTTAAAGGATTTAAGAATATGTTATATTTATGCAAAAAAGTCCTTTAAAATTAGTAATCCATCAAATGCAGCTATCATCATTACGCCATCTTCATCTTCAATATCCATGCTTAGCTTGTACCTACATCAAAATATTAATTTTTATTTTTGAAAGGAATTGTTTTTAGTAGATTTCATATTTTTGTGTAGAAATATATACTTACACTTCAGATGGCTTCTGGTTTGCTTTTAGATCTTTCCAATTTTTGCAAGAGTGCTTCTCATTTTTGAATTCTGTTTTTTTATGGCATTTTCCACATGCCATATAGTGCCATTCTCTATTGTAGTAAACATGGATTATTTTACCAACGAACCAATATTCGTCCATCTGTAATTAACAAAATTAGTTTGATTGTTAGTGTATATATATTCTTATAGTAGTAAAGATACATTTATGTAGATATGATTTGATTATCTAAACTGTGTTCGTTCTCCTTTCACTATGTTGAATATTTGTTTGATGGTTCTTATGTTCCCGCTATTTGCATCTTCGACATTTTCCATTTCTTTTGTGAAACCTTTTACTTCAGGAATGTCATGGTTAAGCAAAATTTTAGTACCAGATGACGATTTGACATAGTAAGTACTTGCAAACAAATGAATGATAGTATTAATAATTTAAATTTAAAAACAAATGGATTTATTATCCTAATGAATATATTTTTATTGATTGTAATTTACCTTGGAAAACTTCAGACATCATAGAAGTCACCATCACTATAGCTGTTTCTCCCCTTATCTGTGTTTGTATTGCTTCTTCTATTACAATAACCGAGGTCTCAGTGGAAGTAACATGGAACATTGTATCTTATGCAGTTTTTTTGATCATATGGAATACCAGGAATTAAATTGATTCGAAAAATAGATTGTTCGGCCTGAATAATGCAGTGAAACAAATCAAGCTTACTCTACGGCCATGGCTGGATATTATGGGCAAGTAAGTGGATGTCAAAAATAATTTGTCTCACTGCCTTATTGGACAGTTAGGAAGATTTGTTGATTGACAGGTGGTAACAGAGCTCAGGTTAAGGGCTAAGGCAAGAATGGCTAATGTGTTGTTGTTGAGGAGTGGAACATCTTATCTCCACAACTAACATTATAGTTCTAAACAATGGTAAAGACCTTCCAAAGTTCAGTGGTAACTAATATATATACAGTCTCATTTGCCATAACTTATATAACGTAGTCATAAATTCTAACAACTAAAATCAGGTTATTGGCAGATTGAAAGTCAATGAAAGACATCTAATGAATTTGAAGATTAAATGCTTAGTTTGCCATTTGAGAAGAACCCTGCAACACGAATTTTATTCTCCGAAGTTTTGGAATCCTAGTGTTGAGGACAAACTTATTTTTATGATGTTCTTACTTAAGAGCTCTTATTCTATAGGAGCTGGTTATCGAGGAAACTAAGAGACTCCATTATATAGAAACAAAAGATGTATTCCCATTATCCAGTCTTATAAAGTGTCTCAGTAGTCAGTATTCATTTTCAGTTTATATAGACGACTATGATCCCCTGAACAGAATTAATCAAATTTAGTATTGACGACCAGTTCAGTACAGGTTTCATACGCAATCTGTGTCTTCAATACCATAAAGAATTAGCTTAATTTCTTGAGGTTTGACGTTTTGAAAACACGGATTACACCTGGTCCGATTCTTTAGGCTTCATATGCAATCTCCTTAATTTAGTCAAAATCCAAATACCTTTAACACTGAATTAGCTTTGACGCTTCTAAATACTGCCTTTGTGTAATCCTTTATAGCCTCCTTGATAATTGCTGCAACTTATTGTATAAAAACAAAGAAATGGAACTACAACAGGGAAAGAAGATTATGAAAGGTTAGACAAACACAATGTCATGTCTCTTTTAGGCGAGAAGTAAAACTAATGTCTTGTCTCTTTTAGGTATAATCTGTATTTTTTTTATATTTTTTCGTCTACTCTGGAGAGGTTTCAATCATGTTTTAAGTCGAGCTTACTTTTTTAGTATGTCCATTAGCAGAAACAAATTAAACTGTTGTCATTTCTTTCAGAAGGCATTTGTCAAAGAGAGTCAACTAATCTTGAGGAAAAAAGGATTAAGGGGATTATTACAATGTAAGTAAAATTGATCCTCCGTACATTGACATACTTGAGAAAGTGAAATTAAAAGACCAAATAAACAATTCAACCTCCCTGTACTGATAGAAACATTGACTGATGGTATGATGGCAACACATCATCAAACTTCTTTTAACCAATTCATACATCAAAATCAATCAAATAAGCTCAATGAATACCAATATACTCAACAATAACCAAAATATCATAATTGAATGAAAGTCAGATTTTCGTAGATTACGAAAATCGACATTATAAAAACATTAGAAAATCCTAGTCATACACATCCATCCTAGTCACACTAATTACTGATCCTAGTCAAATTAAGCACCCTTTGCTGATTATAATTTAGATGCTATCCTGCCTATCCACATGAAAAATACATGATATTTTTCACTTCTGTGCAAATATCACATATTTACTCAAGTATCTTAGGGATATTGAGTTTTCCGAAGATATAAAAGGCTAAAGCCCTCTTTCATATAAGTCTAATATTGCAAAAGAACATTAAATGGAGGTCTTTCTTTTGATACTAATTTATGAAAGGAGGATTTCAATGTGAAAGAAGAAGTGGGACTACAATTCGACCTGAGCCAATGACGCAAAGAACACAAAATTAAAAGTAGTACCTGGAGTTAAGAATTTGAATCAGAGGAAGGTAATCATATTTAGATAGAGATTAATTTCTCAATCAAAATGCTGGATTTGGATCGGTTAAGGAAGAAGAAGAAGATTGTTGAAGATGGTGATTGATTGAAGTCAAGGAAGAAAGAGATTGATATGGCTTTGGATAGATATTTTCAACATGGATTTTGTGATGGAGGAGAAGAAACAGATAGAGATTTTGGAGAAATAGCACTGCTTATTATTGATTAAGATTTAGTAAAGAGAGGAGTTAGACAAAAAGTTTAGTCATCATACACATCTATTAATCCTAGTCATACACAACTTATTAATCCTAGTCACACTAAAATTGTAATCCAATTAATTAAAAAAAAAGGACCTAAAATTTGTATTTGAATTGTAATTGAATTGGCAGTTAGGTTTTGACTTAGTTCATGACAATACACATGTAGAGTGCGATTTTGTGGACATACAGTTTTTTTCTGTCCACAATACAGAGTTATATTACTGGTCCATCTCATAAAAACTTCCACATCAGCTTTAAAGTAAAAAATAAAACAAAACAAAATTAAGAAACAAAAAACACTGATGTGGAAGTTTTTATGAGGTGGACCAATAATATAACGCTGTCTTGTGGACAGAAAAAACTGTATGTCCACAAAATCGCTCTGGTCATACATGGCTTTTGTAATTTGGCAAAGTCTGGAGGATGAATGAAAGTATCTCCATCAAGATTGAAATAAAAAAAATTCAGTTTTAACTCTAACAATTTTGTTCATCAAAGGATGGACATTAAATCTAGCAAAAGTACCAGTATACTCAGAAGTCTTGCCACCAAAGTATACAAAAAAAAAAAAAAAAAAAAATCTCATGCCCTCTTCTTCTTCTATTGAGCGAACGACGTTTCGAAATCTGCAAAATAAAAATTATGATACAGTACGGACCCGAAAATTAAAATTAATTAAAAAAAATTCACACAATAATATGTTCAGGCTACTCTTATGTGTGCGTAGCTTCAAAGGCTACTATGGATTGAAATTTACAGGACAATTTTGTAAAACACAGACCTCGGTAGTTTGGTTCATCTGAAGTGGTGGACTTAATTGAAAAACCTGGCAATAGGTCCATTCCTTTTGTTCTAGGTTTATATCTCTCATATTCTTTCGTGTTTACAGTTTTAAACATAGAAATCAGAAAATAAATGTACACCTAAAAATAAAAAATGTGACAGTGCAGTACTCATCAAGATTATAATGATTGACTAACAAATCTGAATGACTGTACTCTGTAATTAATGAGCATTGCACTCATATTCTCTCATCGATAAGGTAGCATAACAAATCTACATGGATGAAGTATATACTACCAATGTTATCAACATACCTTAAATCGACTGCAGTAGCATCCTTGATAGTTGTTGGTATTCCAGTTGTATTTTTTACTCTGTCATATGTCACATCACATTGACTCTTGTCGGTCAATGCTACTACCCACTGTACTTTTTATCTGTGATAAAATTAAAGTTTGATTAATCATCTCCAACCGTTAGAATCCTGATCAGCAAGCTTAAAAAACTCGTTAGGTTCATTTCCAAACCAATTGCAACCAAAACAAACACACAAAAACAAAACCATATAGGACTATAGACTGCATGTAACACCCATGAGTTGGTGTTAGTCCCACATTACTAAGGAAGTGGTTGTGTTGGTAGTATATAGAGCTTAACCATACTCTAACTAATGTCAAGGCCTTTTGGGGTAAACCACATGAGTGGGCCCTGATCCAAAACCCTCTACTGCTGGATATCCGCAGTGACTAAAGGGGGACAATATTGACATTAGCGAGCGGTATGGTGCTCGACGCATTGGGATGAGCGAGGACGAAACCCCGGGGCGTTACAGATGGTATCAGAGCCGACGACGGGTCGCCTGTTGCAGGTGGGAAGTACGCTGGAAAGGCCCAGGGAGCGCCAGGTACTTGTCTCACTTGGCAGGGAACGTCGGAGATTTTGGGACTGTACTGAGTGTACTGCAGAGCCGAGGACGGCTCTATTTCTAAGGTGGTGAGATTGTAACACCCATGAGTTGGTGTTAGTCCCACATTACCAAGGAAGTGGTTGTGTTGGTAGTATATAGAGCTTAACCATATTCTAACTAATGTCAAGGCCTTTTGGGGTAAACCACATGAGTGGGCCCTGATCCAAAACCCTCTACTGCTGGATATCCGCAGTGACTAAAGGGGGACAATATTGACATTAGCGAGCGGTATGGTGCTCGACGCACCGGGATGAGCGAGGACGAAACCCCGGGGCGTTACACTGCAAGTCCAGCCCCATTGCTGCAAACTGGAGCAAAGAAAATTACTGCCCTATTGCTGTTGTCTTTAGTTACTATCCTGACTACCTTCTCTCCTCCATCAGGGTGTGTCAATTAATCAAAAGATCTTTGAAACAGATTCCTTCTCTCATATTCATCGCGAACGTGTCCATGTTAAGCCAACTCGAGACAATTGCTTTGACCTACACAACAATATTCCTACCCACTGTACGCTGCTACATAGAACTATTGAGTACCTTACCCTTTATAAGCCATCACACTGCCAGTGAACGAAGATATATATTTGTTCAACTTTGAATTTTCCTTGAATTTATTGTAAAACAATGGTTTAAAAAAACTGATCAATTATATCATAATTAAGTCTGTTACATAATCTAATAAACCTTTTGGAAGAAAACTCATTTAGTTAATTCATGACTGCAGTAGGTATGACTCTAAAGGCAGATTATGATTAAATATGACCCACTATATTAAAAAAAATCTATTGAAGTAATTCAACAAAAAATAATCTACTGAAGTAATTCAAAAATTGGTTTGATTATAATAATTAAGATTAGAATTATGGTGAAGACTGTATGTTCAAGAACATCACATCTTTGAATCTTTGATAACCTGTTATTCTATATGGATGATCAATTAGCTAAGCTCTATATAATGTCTATTATATTATGCATGCATGGTATATATTCCACTTTATCAAAAAAAAAAAAGTATATATTCCAGTCAATTCCTGCTACCCAAGCCATCAAGAATCTCTATGAGGATTTATAATTATAGAGTAGTATAATTAGCGTAATACTTACAAATTCATTGAGTAGTATCATGTGCACGACTGTTTTGTTGTTATCAGTGTAGTTCTCTCTCCATAGTGTCATGATTCTTGTGCATATTTTCGATCGGAATTCGGTGATTCCTGTGTCGCAGTTACCTATACACTTGGGCAGAGTAAAAAATAAACCTTTTTCGGGCCAGTAAAAGCTTTTACAGTAATATTCCATTGTCAATAAGTTTTGCTTCCTCTCTTCTGCCCTTTGCTTATCAACTCTATCTGCAACGTCATTATCCTTCCTATGTTGGTGCCCCTAAGGCAACACACGAATATCCACAACCACTATTTGCTTAATGTCTCCCAATTCAAATTCCATACACTCATTCGTCAAGAACATGTCCCTCTCATTAGCCAAATAATTTTTATTTTGCAGTCTACAGCTGGGCGCTTAGAACCTGGAAGAAAAATAATTTTTATTTTTCAGTCTACAGTTGGGCGCTTACAACAGCTCCCTTACAACATTTGAGCCTAGAAGAAACTGAAATAAAGGAGGTTTGGCATAGGAGACAGCAGAAAATAAAGTCTGGCCAAAATAAAAAAAGAAGTTTTCCCATGTAAAACTGATTTATTGCTAATAAATGATAATTGATTTATAGCCAAAATAAAGTCTGGACAATGTTTATGTTGCTACTCCAAGTAAAACTACCAGTATACTCTGAAGTATTCCCACCAAAGGTTAAAAAAAAAAAAAAAAAAAAGAAGTATCCCCATGATCCGTTTTTCTTCTATTGCACGAACGACGCTTCGAAACCTGCCAAATAAAAATTATGATATAATTTTGTGTGTACGAACCTGAAGAATAAAATTAATTAAGAAAAAATTCACACAATAAAGTAAGTTATAACAATTGGGTATGGATGTCCTAAATTGAATGACACTATTATAAAGACTTTCAAGTTCTAATGCTTCTTGTTTTTAAAAACTCATGCCATCGAACTAATGTTTGAACCTCTAATCTGAAAAAATGTTTCTCCTTATGGCTTGATTTTAGTGCATCGGGACATATCTTTGCAAAAAAGTTATCAATGTTGTTGGAAAAAAACAGTTCGCAATTGAATTATGTACACAAAGTAGTAGTTGTACAGGATTATGTTATTCTCAAGCGGATATCGCCTGGTCTGCCACGGTTTTGTAACCCAGCATAGCATTGAATAGATACCATCTCTTAAAATATAATGCACAGTCTAAATTGTGTAACCCAGCTTAGGATTGAATAGATACCATCTCTTAAAATATAATGCACAGTCTAAATTCTTCGTTCTCTTAATTCTGTTTTTAACAACTGTTCCCACTCCTGGAAACAATGAATACACCTACGAAAATGAAAATTTCAAAGAGACAGTTAATCCTCAGTAGTTTAGTTGATTTGAATTGGTCGAAATAATTGATAAACCAAGTGGTTGTAGGTCCATTTCCTTTGTTTAATGAGCATTGTACTCATATTCTCTCATCGATAAGAAAGCATAATAAATGTATATGGATGAAGTATATGCTACCAATGTTATCAACATACCTTAAATCGACTACAGTAGCTTGATAGTTGTTCGTATTCCGCCTGTAACTTTGACTCTGTCATATATCACATCACATTGCGAGTATTAAATTAGTAATCATGCAAAAAATTAGTTGTATAAAGCTTTTATTCAATTTTAGTATAACCATACCTTAAATCAATTATAGGAGAACTTCAGGGTAGACAACATTGGTAGTTGTTTCATCGTCTTTGCTTTCAAGAAGAACAGATATTTGTTTCGAAGTAGTACTCCTTGACAATGCAACATACAATTGACCATGGCTAAAGACATGGTTTCGCAAGTCTATGCCAACGAACTTGACGGATTGTCCTTGAGATTTATTAATAGTCATTGCAAACGCCAATCGAACTGGGAATTGTCGACGCGCCATTTGAAAAGGTGTTTCTGAAACAGTTGGTTGAAGAGTTATACGTGGTATGAACACGTAATTCCCAGTATGACTACCATTAAGAATCCTTGCTTTGATCACTCTTGTAGCAAATTGGACAACCATTAGACGCGTTCCATTGCATAAACCATCTCTTGGCTGAAGGTTGCGGAGCAACATTATTAGCAACCAACTTTAAGTTGTAATTTGAATGGTGGTAGACTCGCTGGATCAAGTGCTTGCATATTCTCGCTTGATATACTATTTCCTCTATTTTCGATAGGTTCATTTTCTTCAATGGCTTTATCAGCAGCTAGATACTCATGAAGTTCTCCTGGAAAGTGATTTATTGCTAATTGATTAAGAGTAGCAATATCATCATTGCAAGCAGAGAGAATGGATCGTTCTTGCAAGTAAGTATCGGTAGTTGTTCCCTTAACGTTCAAATTTGGGTAAACTTTGAACAGGAGATCCAACGAATTCTTACACCTATTGATCTCATAAGGCAATTCAACAGTTTCTGTGGGATCGGTTCCTATCTTTAAAGTAGAATTTCAAAGTAATTATAAAATATATTTCACGCGGTATGAAAGTTCAAAATATTGAGGGAATAATTAAATTACCTGAATTAAATAATCTGCAAACTTGACATTTTCAACATCATTACTGTTCAGCCGCATGTTTTTAACCAGAGTTAAAACTTGAACATTTTCCCATAAATGCGATCTTGTTAGTGATGCACCAACTATATCCTGCCTACTGCCTTTAGCAATAACAGGGAGGGTTTGTTTGAAGTCACCACCAAGAACAACAGTAATTCCTCCAAATGGTTTACCATTTCCACGAATATCCCGTAGTGTACGATCAATTGCCTCTACGCAAAACCGATGTTGCATTGGTACTTCATCCCATACAATTAGTTTCGCTCTTCTGAATAATTTTGCATAGATGCTTTGTTTGGTGACTGCACAAACAGAATCGTCCAGAACTTCAAATGGAATTTTAAACACAAAATGAGTCGTTCTTCCTCCGGTTAATAATAATGATGCAATTCCTGATGAAGCAACCATGATTACGATATGACCTTCACTTCTCAATGTATCCGCAATAGTATTATAGACAAATGTTTTTCCTGTACCAGCTGGACCACTCAAGAAAAAAACTTGTCCACTATCATTACGAACTGAATTTGTAATGGCTATATACGCATGGAGTTGTTCATTATTGAAACTTCTCACTTTAGTCTGAGCTTCCTCATATAATCCTGGGTACACTAAGTTTTGATGCTCTGTAATCAGACGGTTTGTAACTAAAGCATTCCATGCTTTACACGGTAAAGGCATATCTGGAAAATCAGATAATGTTTTACCACTTTCTAACAGGTATTCATTCAACAAAAACAATCCGTAGTCACAAACGTCATCGTCAGACGGATTTGAAATACCAAAGGTAGTTCTTAGTTTGTGCGGCAAATCATCACAAATCTTCAAAGCATTTTTCTGCCATAAAATTTCTGGTCTTGAAGGATTACAATCTATAAGGATTAAATAGAAAAGTCTACGGACCAGCAAAATGAAATTAATTAAAAAAATGTAAAAAAATTTGAAAAAAATTACAAAGTCTTCTATAAAATTCTACACAGGCTGTGTAGGTTGGCCATAGCCAGGATGCGTTGGTAGAGGGTAAGGGTTCCATGTTTGCTATGTGACATGTAGGTGATCCATGATGCTACACTGATTAATGCTACATCTAGGTGATAAACTAATTAATTTTTTCTGGAAATTCTGTGGCGGGGTGTGTGTGCAGAGATGATTAATTAGCTGAGAAGTTTATTCTAGCATTCTAGCCCCCAAGATCACACTCACAAATGGGTCTATCTTACGAATAATTTTGTCAAACAACCTTACACAAATCCAATAAGTGATGTAGTAAAATACTAAAATACCAATAATATGCTAATCAATATAAAAAAAAGTTAGAGCAAAGCAATAGAAAATCCATTTTGATTAATCAGTATATAATCCACATTTTGACATGGATGTTTCACCTAGACGTAGCCATTTTAATTAAACAACCTTTTATTATCACGAACATGATTTACTATCATCTTTTATCTACAGTCACAATTTTAACTTTAAATTTCTGGGATAATAAATATAGTGTATGTCCAACTATTTTACTGTAAACGATAGTCAGAGCAGAAACGGGCACCTACACCAGTAACCAGTAACATTACAGAGAGCTTTTGCATGTTTAGTCATTATCTTACCATTTTGTACTCAATTTTTCATGTTTAATGACTATCTGATCTTGTTGAATGGCTTCTTGACTATCCAAAGTAAAGGAACATTGTGAAACCAAGGTGTATTGCTTCACAAAGGGGCACATTCAACATGTGTTACCATTCAGCATCAATGGACAATATTTTTCTTCAAACTCCTAGCCAATGTTATTGAGGGCTCCTTGGCATTAGATTCATATTAATCAATTAATGACTAAGAGTAAAATAGCCTCATATTTCTACAATTTAACGACTTAGCTCAGAACAAATAATAGAGCATGTACCTTTATATCATTATATGACCGTGAAAACCAGAAATGTTTCCTGCAAATAAAAAGTTTATTTTGTTGATTCATTTGACTGTGACTTGAACATTTTCAGCCAAATAAATAGTCCAGATTTGTTTTCCAACACTCAGAATTAATTTGGTAAACAAATTTCTTCCTGTATAGCAAATTTTCAGCCAAACATATGTAAAACTCAAATTTGTCTATAATGATCGTAAACCCTTTCTTTTATTCACTGTTGTACTCTGTTTGTCTTATATACTATTTTGTCCTAGAAACCCAAACTGTAATTAGTTGTTTTCCAAAACCTGAACTTCTTCTTCTTTTACAACTAAACTTGTCACATTCTTTTCTATTTACAAATTTCATGTAAAGTCCTTATAAATTGGATGATATGTTCAAACGCATATATCTATTTGATAAGTCCAAAAGAGTGGAATATAAAGTAGATTTACCTTATGGATCTGCAAATCATTCCTTTTTAAAGCTCTTCATTAGTAATGACAACATAAACATATATAATCCCAAACCAAGCTCTATGTCCTTTCATTTGTGGCATCCATTTCCTTGCAGCAATCACAATTTAATGCTTCAGTAAGGACAGTAGAATAGGTTCTTACTTGTAAACATGACAAACACATGAAAATACTTAAGATAAGTCAATTCCTGTATAATTCTCACACATAGTTGTCTGCAAAAAATGATAAATGAAGACTGGGATATGAAAGCAATGCAAGAATGAAGTGGAACACATTCACGATACATTAATGTTGCTTACAATAAGCAAAATTCAAATTTATTTGATATAAGCTTACATATCCATATGTTGAAACCTCTGCTCTACAGAAACCAATTTGCACTGGTGGATTTCATTCTATTCTCATTCATATTTTTTTTGTCTTATTAGTCCCTATACTCACTCTGCTACTAATCATCGCTGCCATCCAAATGACAATAAGGTTCTTTTTTAAATTAATAAAACCATATTCCCACCTGGATGGGTAGCTAACACTGACTACTGCAACTGGTATGCTACTATGTTATCGACTGCTACTATATAAGTTGATTATACACATTTACTATAGAAGTTATAACATGTTAATGTATTTCTCATAAAGCAAATTGCTGATCCAATTTGAATCTATAGATTAATTCAACCAAATAAAAATCACTACATTGTTGGCCTAACCAATTGTGAGGGTATTGCATTGTATTGATGCGGGTTGTGGCACAAAGTCATATTTACGAAACCAAGGCATGGGAAATTTTGATTAAGCCAACAAACTCACAGACTAATTTTACAAAACTGAACAAAACTGAATAAAACTGAACAGGTGAATACCATCCTCATTCTTGATACCTTTGAGGCTTTGACCAATTTAGATAATTTCTAAGATATATATTTGCAAGTAAAAAACGATATATATTTGCAAGATTTTAAGAGATGGGGTAAGATAGTTATATTAAAAATCGATCGTTATTGTTTAAGATAAATTAAAATTTACTATGCTGAAAATCGATCGTTATTGTTTAAGGTTTAATGGCTAATCTTTTGCTAAGCCCTTATTATTGCTAAACTGATTATTATGTCAGAAATTTAGAAATTGGTTTAAAAGTTGGTTTGATTATATAATAAAGAGAGGTCGTTCAGAGTTTGATTAAAGAACAAAGATGGAGTTTGATTGAAGGAAAAAAATAGGCTTATGAGAGGGGACTTACCTTGGCGATGATAAATAGAATTGAAGATGATGATTAGGCTTATAATGGCGCTGCCATGGTAGGCATAATTAATTTAATTGTATACTACAATAAAAATATAAATTTCGATAAATAAAATAGTTTCAATTATATGTTAGTACATGGATTATCTTCTATGATAGAAAAATAGAAATTGATAAAAAAGTAGAAAGAGAGGTTTGATTGAAGGAGAAATACATACCTTTTGAAGAAAGTTGATTGATGACTGATATGATGATGGTTTATTAAGGTTTAGTGAAGAAGATAAAGGTTTGGTAGGGGAAGAAAAAAGGTTTAGTGAAAAAAACAGTAATCAAAATTATGCAATTGGTATAAATTTTAAAAATTTGAGAAGAGAAGAGAAGAGAAGAGAATGAGATGGGGGCGCTGGACGGGGAAGAAGTTTGAGAAAGACAAAAGTTGGGGAAGAGAAAGATGGGACGGGGAAGAAAGATTGGGGTTTTAATCCTAGTCATACTAATTTAATCCTAGTCACACTAAATATTAATCCTAGTCATACTAATTTAATCTAGTCATACTAAATTTTAGTCCTAGTCAAATTATGCACCCTTTGCTGATTATAATTTAGATGTAACTTTGATTGTTGATGAATCCATAGCATGTTTTATCAATTGTATTAAAATTGTGATGTATGGAATTGTCGCATTTAGGACTAAAATATCAAGGACATAATGGGGAAGATCAGAGATGAGGATCAAGTTTTTCCATATTGGATACTTTAGTTTTATGTACCCATATATTATATGTATGTAATTAATCAATTGGTACACTCCAACAAACACAGGCAAAGGCATCAGTGCCTCATTCTGCACAAAGAAGCCTTGTTGTATGTTGTGTCTCATGTGCTGGTAAAGCCCTTTCTTTTTGGCTTTTGCCTCGGAAGTTTTTCAGAATGTTTCTACTTACTAGGGTACCATTCACCCACTTTGCTGCTCACTAGAACTGTGACTTGTTAAATGGTGCTCGTGATACTACTGCCTTGTTTGTGCTTCATATGTGTGTGTCAATTTCATCCAAATCTGTTTTTAAGAAAAGTAAAAGGAGGGAAACTTTAAGAATAATTTTTTTTTGTCGGTAGATTTCATGATGCCAACGCACTTCACAAGCTCAATAATTAGAGATTCTAAACCCTTTCCCTACACAACACCATATAATTTGATTGGGAAGTTTGTTGTTTTTTTCTTAAAGAGAACTCTAAAAAAATAAAAGAACAATGATGTCATGATGGTTCGTCTTATCCAATCCTATTTTGTACCACCATCACGGCATCACATATCTTATAACTTATAAGTTTAAATAATTAATTATATATGTGGATTTTAAGATGCAGCATTTGACTATATTATACAGTATACTGTTGAAGTTAAAAAAAAAAAAAAAAATGATCTGAGGATGTTCACTTTACTAATAATACTACGTATGAATGTATGCTCAGCTCACACATTTTTTTTTTTTATACATAATTTCTTGTTTGCACTTTGCTACATAGGCCAATCTTTACCCATCTATAATTAGAGTGGTCCTTCCCAAGTTTACTTTTTGATTTGAATGAACCCCATCTATTTTAGCTTAAATCCTATTGGTTCCTTATTTAGACTTTGCATAAACATGAGATAATCATAGGTGGTCATTTACTATATTTATTAAAGAAAAATGTAAAATTTTTGTACTTTTAAAATAGCACTAAATTTTTGCATAAATTTTGTTCATAAAATTAAATATAAAGAGTTTCAAGTATATTAAATTAGGCTAAATTTCATACAAATTTTTGCGGAGGTAACCAGCAGGGCCATGCATGCAAAACTGTTTGGGTAAAGTCGAAGAGATAGAGTGACCCCAAAAGCGTTATTTGTTTATATATATATATACATAATGTGTTAGGTGATGGGTGTAATCAGCAATGACCCATAGAGTTTATGTAATATATTGTGTGATTTATTGTGTTGCTTCTTGCTTCGATGTAAATATGACCGACCTCTTCCTTCTGAAGGGCCATGTTCCTTGTCCCTCTGTGCTTTATTGTTGTTGGGTTCTTGCTAGTTGCTACATGCTACATGTTCATTTAAAAAATACTGTGGAAAAGGTTTGTCATTTTGGTGGCGGCAGGCGTGTAATGAAACTCAGAAGGTTCCTTTCCAAAAGGCAACATGCAGTGAGACTTGTACCATTTAACAATTCTAAAAAAAAAAAAAAAAATTATTTCCGTAGACATACATATTGCAAAAGAAGGTAAACCTTGTGATTAAGATTAAAACAAACGACTATTTCAAACATATCATATTTACTGTAGGCTGTCGGTGAAACTACAAAAAGGAACGATAAGATAGCTAAGCCTTTGCGTGGCCAATATCCAGGTGCATCGTGCCATCATATTCAAAGTACACTTAATGTCTTAATCCAACCTTCCATTATTTGGTCTAAGACTTGTCATCCTCATCATACCTTGTTATTGTCTATAACTAAGAAGCAATTTTGAATACGTACGTTTGCTAATAACAATATGAAAACAACACCATGATATGGCACGAAATTGACAACTACCACTCTACCAGGACCGACCTACACATTCACTTCACGAGGTATTACAAAGCTTTGGACATGACATACGCAGATACACTCCTTGGTAAAGAAGAAAAAGAGGGACATCCATAAATCAATGTGATGTTAAATGATACATACGCACATCAACCGTTGTTCTTGGACCTTGGTTGTTTCCAGCTTCACGTGACCCTTTAACCCAGTCACAATAATAACCAAACTCCCCATACTTCAAAATTTGCACTGAAAAAGAGAACCAAGCTACTCTTAAAAAAAAAAAAAAAAAATTGGGTGCGCAGGCAGCTGTTTGTTTACTGATTACTCTACTAGAAAACCAGCTTCATCCAGGGTGTCGTATTTAACTATCATCACAGAAAAAACAAAAGGAAGTACTACTCCACAGTCCACACTACTAAACTACAGCACAGCTATTACTCCACTTTCCAGCTGGAACTCCACCCACATACTACAGACAGTCAGTAGTACTACTGTAAATGTAACCGTTGGTTTGGTGGTTGCAGCTGGAAACCACCAACACCGACACCATTGTTGTTTGCAAATAAAATTACAGTTTGTTCAAATCGATCGATTTCGATGGTGGATTAATTCATGTCTTTTTCTGCTTTATTCACAGTATAAACTATATATTTATTTAAAAAAAAATAAAAAAAAACTATTGTAAAAATCTGAATGAACACACACGTGTATCAAATCTAATACACACGTCTCTAAAGTTATCACTGAATACTGATTTCTACTGACAGTGATTAGAATCAACACGTGTGAAATCGGAGAGAGAAAAAGATGCCGATGGATGGATGGATGGATGGATGGATCATGGATGAATGGATATATAATAGATAATGCCGCCGTAGTGGTTTTAGAAATCGCCGAGTTTTCTGTGCAAACGGGATTTCCGTGCTTTATTTTCTACTTCTTGCAAGCTCCGATGACTTCGAATCCCCAAAATACCATTGCTGTTTTTCCTTTCAACAAATTTGTCCAAATCATTTATCTCCATCATCGAATCTACACAAGAAAATATCCCTCAAATTAAATAAAAAAAAAAAAAAATCCCCAAATTAAACAAACAAGTTTAGTTAGTAATCTGCATTTTATACCTATTTTCTTGGAAGGTCTAATAAATCCATTAATATGAATCAAATCTGCAAAAAAACAAATAGAAGAAGCAAATGTAAGAAATAAAATCAATATAAACTAGTATAAAAAAATGTTGAAAGTGTTTACCTTTTGGAGGTGGATCGTAAGAACAAAGATAAAGAACTAGTAAACAGAAGAGGATTAAAATGGGTATGAGATGTATAGATTTCTCAGCTCTAAAAGTCAACGATGATCGATTGTGGTCTATCATCTTCTTTTTCTCTTCTTCATCTTCTTCCAAAGCTACTCCTACCATATCCTTTCGGTTTTGTTGTTGTTCATCTTCGATGAGAAGCTTCTTGTCATCTTTTCCTCCTACTCCTACTCCTTGAAGATGGAGTTTCGAACCAGGCGAGCCACCACCAAGAGACTGTCTTTGCATGCTTAAACAGAAGAAAGAAGAAGAAGATGAAAGAAAAGAAAAGAGTAGTTCTGTTTCTCACTCGGTTTCCTGATCTTTATTGTTTTGAAGTTTTGATTATAGCTATTATTTCTCTTATTTCCATATTTACCCCTTACTGTAAAATTATTCTCTAATTAATGGGATTCGAGGATAGTTGGATTATTAAAAAGTACAATTGGATGAAAAATAAGAACGAGGGTAAATTAACTATCTAGTCATCTACCGACATTTGGATCTATTTACGTTTTCAGTTAACCTGTGTAATTGTGTTTGTGGGAGTTGAACCAGAGTTGTTTATGCATGTGAGATTAGGCAGCTGAACCAGAGTTGTTTATGCATGTGAGATTAGGCAGCTGAACCAGAGTTGTTTATGCATGTGAGATTAGGCAGCTGATTGAGAACATCAACTTACAGTACCATTTGTGTGTGCCTGCCTGTGGTACTAGTGTGTGGTGAACCAAAACATAGACCCATGGTTACAGGCCAATTTAACCCAAAATGGGCCTTAATAAGGTGTGGGCCTATTATAAGGCTTTTCTTATGAATGCCATCATGATTTGCGTCAGCTTTCTCTAGTCTCTACCATAAACACAACCGAAACTTCTGGCAGGATTTATAAACTTGCAAGAAAAGAGAAAGAGAGTGTTGAGGAAAAGAGGTTTTGATTATAAAGAGAGAGAGAAGTGAAGAAGAAGAAGAAGAAATAATAATGGTGTTATGGGAGATAACATTAGGGACAGCATACTTCTTAGGTCTGAAAAGAACATATAGGCTTGCTCTCAAAATCGAACGACGACTTGTCAGCCCTAATCATCCTAAGATCCGTGATTTTCTCCACAGGTACTATTTCTTCACTGCCTTTTACTACTAATTATGTTGATTTTCTTATTACAACATCATATACAAATCAATTCCTTAAACCCTTTAAATCTATATTGAAAGATTATTGCATTTCATTCAATAATCATTTTTCATTCAAATACTACTTTCAACTAGGTAGATGCTATGAAACATTGATCAAACTTATTACTTTTCATTCTACTATTTTTAAATATAGTGTATTTAGTTACTAGTGTAATACTTTAGATGTATGGACTGCCACTGTCATTTGTTTCAGTGTGAAATTATGCTTCTGTGAAGAATAGATATATGTATCTCGTTATTGTAGAATCGGAATCCCACTTCAATTTTTGGTTTGACTTTTAAGAATTCCAACAATGTTTTTATTGTCTAGAATATGACTTTTACAAACATAGGGGAGCGAGCACAAAATATTTTAATCATTCAGCATTGTGAATTGTGGGTTGAAAAAGAATAAAAGATAGACATGCTTGAATGTTTGTGTTTGACGACTTGCTATTTATGATTTAGTACAAGTTCTGGGGCCTAGATTATTTGAACTTAATTGTAGGATTCAGTGTAAGTCGGTTGATGGGTGACATCCAAAATGGTAATATAGGATCTGGTTTCTAACATGTTGATAATGCCAACAGTGGTTAAAGACTTTAGGTAGATTTTTTTTTGATGGGAGGGTAAGTATGCAACTGGTTTAGCCTGTTGGCAATGAACTTTAGTAAGGTTATGGATCTTCCAAAGCCTTGATGGAGAATGTTCGTCTTCCTTTTCCCTTTAGACCTTTAGTGATTTGGTCATTTTTCTTACGTTTGACTATGGTATGGTTCAAAGCCTTGATGGATTGTAGACGTATTGGTAATTAATTAAAAGAAAAGTCTATTTATTTTGTCATTTACAACAAATTTCACTGATGAGAAAGGGCTGTGAAGCTTAAGTACTTAACAAAGGAGGTGACATTGTGACAATTCCAAAAGAGGTTTTTTAGTGAGAAGCACTTTGAACATATTGCACCCTTCGAGCCCATGGCCCTGGATGCATGTCATACATATGGTTTGGTGTTGGTATGTGATGTCGTATACAACATTTGCTTACATCAAAACCAACCAAAGATATACCCAAGGGGTTGGATAACATGTTGTCACCTAGGAAGCACGGACACTTCAAAAAATTCACTGTGTCAGTGTCAGACACTGCTCGGGCACTGACACTGCTTCGGACACGGCTTGGACACGTGTCCGACACGGCACATGCGTGTCCCATGTGCCGTTCAATCTGGACACTTCATGGACACGGCTTGGACACTGTTCTGGACACTTCTTGGACACTGTTTTGGACACTGTTCTGTTTCCAAGTCCTAATTTAAGACGAATTGTAATATCTTTCCAACCATTTCTCTTTCATGTTTTATGAACTATGAATGTATATGATACATGACATGATTTCTAATATATTAATGATATACCATATTTATTTATATATAATTGCCGCGTCCTAAGCCGTGTCCGTGTCCTAATTTTTGGGATAAACAAGTGTCTCCGTGTCCGTGTCCGTGTCCAAGTCTGTGTCAGTGTCCGAGTCCGTGCTACCTAGGTTGTCACAGGTGCATTTGGCCCCAATATTGAGCTTAGGGGCTGGACGCAATCTAAAGGTGCAGATTACTCATGGAACTTAGTATAAGCTTATAGCCTAGATGTGCTTTTGACTGCATATGTTGGTCAGTTTGTTGTAATATCAGTATACCACTTCAACCGTCATATGCAAATTAGTGTGTATAGTCATTTTGGTTCTTTCATCATATTGCTTAAGTTTCTGAAAAGTTCCAGCGCTCTTTAAATAATTTTGAGTGCAAAGTCTTGATTCACGAGTCCTAAGTCCTAACCTGTTATTTTTTTAGGGGAGAAGAGATTTAAGTAAAAAGAATAAAGTAAAAATTTCTGAGAGCTCTTTCTATTATAATGATAATATTGTTGAGAAGATCTTGGTCAGATAGTTTGGTAAAGATAATCATGGATAAATCACCATGGAGGTCAGAGCAGGCTCGGACATTTTGGAGAAAAAGGTAAGCAGGAGAGTGATTAAAGATGAAATGGAAAGAAATCTGTGTTGCACGTGGTAGCCTATGTAAAAGCAGTGTGGTGCCTTGCCAGACATGTGGCCAAGTGTTACAGTTGTTGAATTTCACTGATTATTAGTGGGTGACTCTAGCACGTTTTGACATTCAATTTTTCCCTGTCAGTAGGTTATGCTCATGGTCTTTAAACTTAAATCTCAAAATGCATATCACTTGTGCTTGTGTCTACTTGCAACTTCGTGCGAGATATCTTTTGCGTATTCTAGGAACAGCTTTTGGGCGCCCATCATGGTGATGTGTTCAAAAAGGAAATGAAAGATGCACAAATAGTATTTTTAGTTACCCCACTGTTTCTTTTAAGACTTTGGCTTGATCATTAGTATTTAGTTTGACTTGAGCCACCTGGAAACACTATTTCGTATGTAACTGTGTATATACACTCTTGGGGAGTATTTTTGAATTTTCATAATTATTATCATGAGATTAGATATCATTTTTGTAAACCTAGTAAGCACTTACCGCTGGAACTCTACTCTTCAGTGAAACTGACACCTATTATTCTATTAGGTAATTTGTTTCTTTTAAAATTTCTTGAAAATTATCTGGTAGTTCCAACAACAAAATTGATACTTATTTCTGAATTCATCCCATTGTTAAGCTTAATTAGGGTATTGTTCATTCAACATACAAAAAAAGAATGACCACACATCTGAAGAACATTTGATGACATCTTTCACCTTTGAGCCTGTTTGGTGTAACATTAAGGCAAGTACTGGTCTTGGTTGTCCCGTTTTCACTTGTGCTTGTGTCTACTTAATAACATTTGATGTGATTATTCCTTAATATAATATGCTTGTGCATGGGATTATAGTGTGAACCTTTCTATATCATTAGCATATATCAATGCAATTCTAGTTTTAGGGTGTAAACATTATTCAAGTTTTGCCGACTGTTGAATTCGAACAGTAACTGCCGACTCAAATTACAATTGTTATGCTTTGCTAAGTCTCTTGTTATATGTGCAACTGCCAATTTGGTCTATGCAGGCGTACTCGAGCTATCTTTGACATGGCACTCAGTGTCCATCGGAACGTACAGCAAAGAGACCTAGAAGTAGGCCGAAATCTTGGAAACTGGATTTTACGGTGGCTTGACCGCATGAAACCTGCAGCTGAGATCCGTGGGAATCAGCCCAGGAAACCACCCACTGGTAATGGCACAACCAAGCACTTGTCAAACTCTAATAACCAATCTACTGGACCGAACCAGAGGTCCAACCACACAAGTGCAGCTCGAAAATCTGATGGTCGTACTTTTGCAACATCTCTTATTAAGTCGAAGACTCTTCCTGTTTTGTCCATGATGATGCGGCCACTGAATCCGTTCCGTACAAACATCCAATACAGGCAGTTGAGCATATCTGGGCCTGACACACCACTAGGACCTGGATATGGAAGTGGGTCATTTGAAAGAGTGGCCAGGAACGACATATTGCAATGGCCAGGTCATACTTATGGAAGAGGTGCATTTGAAGGAGTGATCAGGAAAGACATAATGCAATGGATGTTAAGAAATTGATCTGCATTTCTATTTATCTGTTACGTTTTTTTTTTCTTTTGGTGCGCACCCAGGAAAAGAGAATGATGTAAAAGAAGATTGACTGGGGTGGTGTTGGATAGGGGATTTGGACAAGGAGAAGACTCAAACGAAGTGGCACAGTAGCAGAGAAATACTCTATTGCTTTTGTTTTTCTTCCCTTTTGTATTGGTGTTTGACTATCATGGAAAAGGGTGATGAGACTCAGTTTTGTTGGGTAGAGTTTGTAAATGGTGGTTGTGTAAAACCAGGTGAATTTGCTCCTTTTGAACCATGATTTTATTATGGAAATACTCACTCATAAATTTCTTATAAAGTTCAATTCAGTGATTTATATTATGAGATTGCATGTCCTTGGTACCATGAATTTGATATCAACTTTGAGACATGCTGCGGGGGCTTTGTTAATATCTCAAAAGTTGTAAATTGCAACCACGGTCTAAATCCCATGTTTATAGTCTACATATCTTTAGTATTTAGGGATGCAAAAGGTTACAGTTGTCAATGGAGAATGCATGAAGAAGGCATACGTAGGTGCTTTCAGTAGTTCAGTGTATTCTCAATGGCAATGGGGTTGGCATGTTTTGGCATGTTTAGTAAACAAATGTCCTAACAATTACAGTATAATCCTTTCGTTAAGGTCGAGGTCGGCATATTCCATCACTTCAAGGCAAGACTTCTCAACTTCTAGGCTTAATGCTTATCTTACTATTAATTCTCAGTAAAAATAAAAAAAACACTACTAATTCTCAGCAAAAGTGGTGATGGTGTGATGGTGGTGGTAGTGGTAGTGCAATCAAGTACCTTGGTAGAAGGTTATGAGCAAGGTAATTTGAAATATGAAAAATCAACAAGTGCAATGCTTTAGTCAGTAACACAAGATCGATAACAGGGTACGAGTTGCAACTTCTGTTTAACTTCCGCGTCAATGTCATACATTCATATTAAATGATTATCTGGTGACATACCTACAGAATATAACTTGATCAATGTGGCCAAAAACAAAACTAGGTATCTCTTTTGTGGTACATTCTTCTGTACATTGTTGCCCCTTCAAACTCCGCATGGATCTCTCTTTCTGTTCTGATTCCCATTGGATTTTTTAAGAGCCATCCACGCTCATCACAACGGACACTTGGATCCACATTATCAATATGCTGAAGTATATCTAAATGAGCGTCAAACTGAGATCTCATGTCAAGTGCGACTTCAAGCACATCTGAGTGCAGATAGATCTATTCAATCAAAGAGGCCAAAAATAAGTGCAAGGAAGAGTAATGAACCTTCATAAGCGACAAAGAATGGATAAACGCATGTAATAGGAATTGATGGAAGATGAATTTAATTTGATGGTTGCAGATTACGTAAGTTGGATTCTGAGTATCTTCATATTTTAAGCATTTTAACAAACTACATTTGTGTAAGTGAGCAGCTTTCTTTTGTCTTATAAACGACTACCAAAGTCCAAAACTAACAATCCTGACTACAGTTACCCCCCGCTGCCCTAGCACACATATTATAGCAATTCTAAACTCAACAACTTAAAAATCGATTATGGAACTATTGAATAATTAGTCTTTGTGATCAAGGACAACAGTTTCCTTAGAATCATGCTTCCAATTGTTCTAGAACATAATGAAATAAACAATTATTTCCAAAAAAATATAGTTAAAATAACATATTTCATCAGGCTGTGAAGTAAATAATTGCAGTACAAGACCATTTCTTCTATTCTGAAAACAAGGATTGGTTAGGAAACAAGTTCCTATTGGTAATAAAACAAACTTTAGTAATTCATTGTGAGGTTTTCATTTTTTTAACATTCTGCTTTGAACAGTAGAGGTATGTTAACATGTATTACTAGCAACCATGAATCAGATAACAGCCCTCTTATGACTATACCCTTAAATGCATTTATAGGTCTACTAAATGTTGAGCTTAAATGATTTAACTATAGCAGTAGCATTGATATGAAAAATATTTTAATAACAGTTGATGTTACAGTGTGTCATTTGGTAGGTAGGGAAGGACTGTATATTACTGGGGTCACACAAAGATTTGGTACGACGTAGAACCTTAAGCATCATAAAGATCCATAGTCCATACACCTTAACATGGAGAACAAGGTTGTAGCATTTGCATTTAATACAACAGAAGATAATAATTGGCTAGGTGTGTACCTGTCCTCCAAGACTCAAATTCTTCAAGATGGAATTCACCAAAGAAGTTTGCACGACTCTTCTCTTATGATGCTTTTTTTTAAAATGTGGGTCGGGACACTGCAAGGTGGTAAATCACAACATATGTAACATTGGAGAAGAATGTGTACTTCAACTTACTCGAAAGGGAGGACCTAAGGTTCACACACTCACCAAGATAGAGACAAATACTAAAGGTCCAGGGTAACTGGAAACTAGTTGTTCAAAAGACACTGTTGCATTTGCAAACAAGAAACATCTGCATTCAGAGAAAAACAGTTCTTACTTAATGATAGTTGTTTATATATTCTGTTCATTGTTCAAAATGAAATAAACTATGAGTAGGAAATGTTACATGTTATTAAGATCCAATTCTTTCACCCATAACTGGGCTCGGTTGACCAACTGCAAAAGAAAGAAACCATATCAACCTTAGATGTAAGCTTCAAGCCTTTATTAATAGTTCATAGAAATCCGTCTATTTCATGACATTGGAAGCAAACAATTCAGTCAGAAAGTATGAAATCAAAATTGTCCAAACCGTACTTTTTGTCGTATTTCCAGTCCCATATAATTTTTTGTTTCAGGAGATCCTTTTGCATGCCAAATAAGAAATCTTCCACTACCTGTGACTCTGATATGTCAGACGGATAGAAAAACACAAGTCATTTTTCTAAAGGACCAAGCATTACGACACTGCAAAAACACAAGTCCTTTTGCATGAAGTTGTTTGTTTTATTACAGTTACTACAAAATGAACAATAAATAATTATCTCTGATGCTGCATAGCATGATGCGAAAGAAATATCGAGTGACAGCAGGAGTGGTTTCAAAGTAGCTGGTGGAAAACATTGTCTGCAAAAAATCTCTAAAACAATCAACGAAAATTGTAACAGTCCACCCTATACCACGTGTAGATACCATCCCCACTTAGCCACCTTCCAGGATCTAGACAACTTCCTAACCAATGTATGACTAAACCTTGTCTCTACCATCACACTCACGGGATAGGTGCCTCTCCAACATACCTCTTTGGACAAGTATCACAAATAGAATTAGTATGCTAGTCTTGTCTTCGTAAGGTGATTCTGAGTAAATTATAAATATATTCTCGAACAACAAAATTCTTAGTTTTTTTTATTTCTTTCTTGACAGCCAACTAATGCAGAAAGCAAAAAGATTTATCTATCATTCAAATTGCTATTTGTTTTACAAACACCATAGAATACTTTGTTCGTGTTCGGCACGACCAGTTACTTGTACAACAATTAGTACATTTAACTGTTTTTGTGGCGAACATATAACATAGGTGGTCTGACAATAATAAATTCTCATCATGGAGCTGCTCACAATTGCAGCAAATAGTACCCAGAGTGTATTATGTATATATGGTGAATCAAATGATTATCTGTATCCTGTTTTTGTTAATCGAATATAAGTCTATCAACACTGAAAAGAGAGAGACAAAGATGCTATAAATTTTTTATTTTAAATTGTTGTAATATTATCGTTTCAACTTGGCATTGAACCATTCCAATGTTGTCCACACCAACAATCAAGCTCCCCAGCTTCCTTTTAAGTTCACTTTATCGTCTAACTTGTTATAAACTTTAGTCAAGAGCAAAAAATTTCACCTAATTTGCAATCACTCCCCATTAACGGCAACTAACCCCTCGTCATGAACTTAATGTTAATCTAATACAGGGATGAAATAGGCCTAACAGAGTAATTGTTGAAAGCAAAGACCCACATCAAATTTTTTTTGAGATACCCCCCATTTCAAGACAGAAGAGATTTACAGCCTTAAGTTAGTTTTATGATGGACGGCTAAGATAACACCACATCTTGAAATGGGGGGGTATCTCAATTTTTTTTTCAAATGGGGGAGTATCTCAAATTTCGACTTTCAAATGGGGGGGGGGGGGGGGTATGTCCAAAAATCTCAAAAGAATAAAATAACAAAAAGACTATTATGAATAATATCTACCACTTCCAATATCTACCACGAGGGGCAGTGAGGAGTCGCGAAACGTTTCTCCCCAGTCAGGTACCTGTGCTGGAACCTACCAAACGCACAAATATTAATATATACTTTAAAAAGGAGATAATGTTGTGGTTTTTCTACTAATGGGATATGAGGATACCTGAAAGGCAGAGCTGAGAGGATTTACGTGTTGCCTAATACGAACATGACCAACACCCATCTGACAACCAAACAAATGTTGCATTTCCTCTTAGGTAATTGTTTTGAATTTCTATAATAACCAAAAAATTCTTTCCCTTTTCACGTAAATACCTCTTGGATGGAATGCTGTTTAAGATTAAGGTTGGCATACTCCAATGCCACCAGGTCAGTACTCCTCAAGTCCTGCACGCTTTCTTTGCTGCAGCTCTGCTTGATGCTTATCGTACTACTACTTCTCTTGCTAATGGTGGTGGTAATGGTGTTGTGAAGATAGTTAATATAAGGGTAAAAGAGAATGCTTCCCTTTCCAATAGGATTAACAATCGAGTTAATGTGTTCCATTCGAAACATATTTGCTCTATCTTCTTACGGTTTTCAACTCCTAGTAAGGGAGGATCATGAACCAGGAAACAGAAAGATTCTTTAGTGGAGTACGAGTATAACTGCAATGCGGTGAGGACGAGGAACGAACTGGAAAAGTGAGACAGTAGGAGATGAGAAGTAAATTGTCAAAAGAAGTAAGCATGTACCTGTGAAACAATAAGACCAAATATAAGCGTCTTGATAATATGAATAATAAACAAGGAACTTATTCATCTACAACGAACAATACATCCTCAGCTAGTAATCACAACCATTACAGCATTAAACAAACAAACAGTACCTCACTAATAAATCTTACTTTACCTCCACAGCTCCACCAAACTAAATAAAATGTATGCCAACAAAAAATGTAGCTTTGCTGTAATGAAATATTGGGGTGAACAACATGATCAAACTTCATATAACTCTTTCAAGTCAAATTTTATGAGTCAGCAGAAAAGGTAATACCGTAATAGGAATAGAGTTAAAGTTTACAGATCAAATTTCAGCAGTTTGATCTTACCAATTATCATCCTCACTTAACTATTTCAAATCAGCTAAATTCAGCCAATCTGTTTGATACAAGTTCAAAATTATGCTTTCACTACTGTTTGCTTGTGTCTGGCAATCCCTGTAAATTCCTTTGTTTTCATACGAACTAATGCATTCAGCTCGCAAAGGTTGGCCACACACTCGGAAGAATTTGGTAGGCCACAAGCTCGCCGATGAAACTATACCTGCAGCTGAATTCGGGTCATCCATATATTGCACAACAATGTTCGCTTTTTGTCTTATCGGGTAGGAGGGCAATTTAATGGTCTGCAGTATCTTCAATACGTTCGTGCACACGTCGTTCACTTTTACAAAGTTATGACATTAAATTTTCAAAACCAGAAAGTACAACACTTCCTTGCTCCTCCATGTGGCACAATCATTCGTCTCTCCATGTCCATTTGATTGTAGCCTTCTTTGTTTCTTTACCAGTTTACCCTTCTCTGTTTTCTTATTTTTTCACAAACCATGTCATAAGTATATCATATCCCGGCATCAGCTCTTTTTTGTTTCTACAATAAAGTCCCCTTCTTTTTCAATCTCATCTACATTCAGCCTTCTCGAGTATGCATAATGAAGACTTCCTAGTTTTGTTATATAGATTGTTGTAATTATACTTTACATTAAGATGAATTTAAACCATGTAACATGGACACTCCATATATGTCAAAAAAAACCGTGTCGGATGGACAATCGACACATAGGGACACATGTTGGGCACACTTAAAACTTACGCACATGAGTTCGGGAGTTTGTTATAAAACCCTGATATATGAAGAAAAGAAGAGCGATGAACACGAATTTATCCCTTTATCCTTGGGCTGTTAAAATCGGTTTCACAAACTAATCGGCTTAGGGGCGATTACGGATTAATCACTTAATCGGGATCAAACCGGGGATTTAATCGGTATACATATTAACTCACACACAAACATATACATACTAATAAATTAGGATTATAGAGTAAACATAAGTAATTATGTGGGTACTGGATAACTTGTTTGAAACATGTAATAGCTAACCAAACATAAGTCCCAATTTTAGGTTTGTCCTTAAACTAAAAAGACAGAGAAAAAGAGAAGAACAACTTTATGTGACAAATACAAAGAGAAGACAATCCATTAGTTCCATTCATGGAGTAACGAGTAACAACTAAAGACTACCCAATAACCCCCTATTTATGCTAAATTATTTTTTAACATTTGGTACAACCACTTTATTTGGATAATCCGTAATCGGTATCAACTAATCGGACGAATAATCCCCCTAATCGGCATAATTAAGCGATTTATTCGGCTATAGCTTCAAGAATTGTTAATCGGATTTTAAATATTCGGACCAATAGTGCATAGCGATTATTAGCACAGCTTCATCTAATTACAAGTAAAGAAATTATAAAAAGTCGGTGTGAAGGAGAGATGCTATGTTTTATGTCTAAAAATTGGATTATGTATAAATAAATCACAATCTGCGTCCCCGTGTCAACTGGTTTTAGGATGTCGTGTTCGGACACTTCGTAACTGTGTTGGAGACTAACACACGTACCCATGTCAATGTTTATAATAATCCTATAAACAGTCTCACAATGAAGTAAACTAGGTTCAACCACTTATCAAGAGTCAAGACACGCTCCAGAATGACTCCTATAAACAGTCTCACAGTGCAATTCATACAGATTGGTTGCTACATTTCACAAAGTTGCTACTGATATGACTTTGTTTGTAAACTCTGTTCAGAAATACCTGATCGAATTTCTAAGAAGACCATAACAGTGTAACACATCAAGTGGAGTTTCTTCCAGAAGCTGACCGCCTGACCTTATTCTAGTAAAAACAATGCAGCAGTTCTTAAGAGACAAGTTCAAAGGAAAATGACGGTATTTATAACAGATCATGGAAAATGGGAAAATTCTACAGGATCGAATGTTTGAAGAAGTTCTAAACCATATTGTGAGACTTGAACTGCTAGTTGGGGGACATAACCAAGCTCTGGAATCAGTACTCGTCATCCCAAAACTTATAACAGAAGATGAAGCACACAAATGCCCAACAAATGTAGAACTACTTAATGTATTGATTATAGTTATCATCTATATATTATGCTCGTTTACCACTCAAAAGAAGAAAAAGAAAGTGAAACAGCTATCTAGTTTCAAGCAGCAGGCAGGAGATGAGAATAACCTGAAGAAGATGGCAGTTTCTTCTAATCTCTGTAGAGCATTCAACTTCGCGGGAAAAAACAAGAAATGCGCGAGAGAAAGAACAACAAATAGTTTAAAGAAAAAGATATATTTTCCTAACGTTTTGAGAATTTTAATTGATCAAGCTTTGAAAATCCCAAAAATCATCAATTATACCATACAAATAGGTATGAGCCAGAAGAATATATACCCCAAAAACAAGCAGTATACCGAATTGATAGTGAATACCTTAAACCAAAATCAGGACATAACATGAAGCACAAAAAGAAAACTTTAGATAAGTCCCAAAGGAGGATTGTGAAGTTCACCTAAAAAAATATGATACCATATAATCCATTATTAAGAGAATCTCTACATGGAAACACTACTATACTCTGTTTGCAGTAATAATCAGGAAACCACTAATCGTGATGATCAAGTCTTACCAATAATCAGGAAACACTACTCTACTTTTTTTATCGGTAAAAGGAATTCCATTATAAATAAAAGAGATTACAACCCCACTCCCATCATGCGATGTGGACTTAGCAAGTTACTAACCACCACATACACACCTTAGAGAGCACCATGAAGAAAAACCATTACAAGAAACAACCCCTTACATGCCCTTGCCCAATCATAAAGTAGCTCCTTGACTTCCATGAATAGCTTATGATCTTCCTTAGACTCATTTTCAAATATCCTCCTATTCCGTTCCTTCCATAAGGTCCATACTTATATCCCACTTGTACAAAAAGGCTAAAGCCAGTTCAACCAAAGCCACATTAGTGCAAAATTGATTAATTATATGAGTGTGGATGTTGGCCATATCACAGACTTCATATGCTGCATGAACATTATGTGGATGTCACCAGTACAAATTTCCGTAGCAATCTACATTCTAAGTATAAATTTCTCTCTTGGAGCATTGGAAGGATCAGCAGCAACACTAAAAGTGATGGGCTGCAACATACACAAGGATCCAGAAAAGATTCCAGTCCATGATCTTGGAGGCAAAGGGAGAATCAAATCCACATCAGAGGTTCTTAGACATATGAAGACTTTAACACTTCAAGCGTGACCATGTGGGATGTTCAGTGCCTCCAGACGCTCGAAATCTTGAGAAAGATTCAATACAGTTGGTTATGGATGTCACCAAGGCTATCGGCAATCTCATATTTTATCTTGTGGGGATCTCCACATTTATCTGTGGTGACCTTTGGGGCATGTATTCTAATGGGTATCTCCTCACTGCTGGCAGTGTCTTATCGGCATTGGCAACTTTTCAGGTGCTAGAAGACCCAATTTTCAATCTACCCAGTCTAAAGTTTCAACGGATAGAATTCCATTATACCACTACAAAAGAAGAAATTCAAGCTGATGCATTCCTGTTTGTTCCAAAAGATGGATCAGAAGTCGATGTTGAGATTGAATGTGCTATTAGGTGGGATACAGAATAAAAAACACTCCAACTCTCAAAAGAATACATTCAAATGTGAAAGGGGGGATGAAAGTGGCAGTTTGTGGGACAGTTTGTTCAGGTAATTTTAATCTTCTCTCATGCATACTAGGGGAGATGCCAAAGCTATCAGGATTGGTATAGATCACGCAAGAAAAACATATTTACCCCAGTCCCTATCAAATAATTACAGGAAACGTAAAACGAAATCATTTTGCAACTTCTATGAACATACAAAAATATGACAGAACAATTAAAGCATGTGCTTCAGAGAATTTAGATCTACTGTCTTGTGAGGACCTAACATAGATCGGAGAAAGAGGGATCAATATGAGAGGAGGACAGAAGCAAAGGATACAAATTACAAACTGCACATGCAGTCTACTAATACCTGCCGATATATAAATCTCCTTGATGATCCTTTCAGTGTTGAGGTTGCCCATACAGTCACACCACTCTTTGAGTTCAGTTCTTTATTGTTCTCTTTGATCATGGATTTTTAGTTTAACTATTTAGGGGGTAAGGAAACATGGGGGTAAACAACATGATCCAACTGCGTATAACTCTTTCAAGTCAAATCTTGTCAGTCAGTAGAGAAAGAAAATTTTGGACTACTATTAAAGTTTACAAATCAAATTTCTACAATACGATCTTAGCAATCATCATCCTCGCTATTTAACTATCACATACATTCAGCCACTTTATTTGAAACAGCCTAAAATTAAGCTATTACTAGTGTTTGCTCATGCCTATGAAACTCGCCATCTTCTCATACAGACTAATGCCTTCGGAAAAATCTAGTTCACCTCAAGCTCACCAATGAAGCCCCATACCTGCAGCTAAATTCGAGTCACCCATATACCACACTACAACATTCATTGTTTATCTTTTTGGGGGTGGGAGGGCAATTCGGTGATCAGCAGTATGTTTAAGAATGTTTCATCAAGCTCTTTCCAAAAAGCTAATTTGGTTGAAAATTGAATTACAAAGTTATAATATTGAATTTTCAAAACCAAAAAGTACAACACTTCAAGTTCCTCGATCTGCCATGTGGCATTGCTCGCTCCATGTCCATCTGATTATAGCTCTCTTCATTTCTTTACGCCTCTTTTTTCTTATGTTTTTTTATATCATATCCAAGCATATCCAAGAATCAACTAAATTTGCATAACAAAGATAAAGTTTTCTTCTGATTTCAATCTCACCCAATATTTAGCCTTTTAGAGTATGCATCATGACGACTTCCTTCTTTTGTCATATCGATTGTGGTAATTATATTTTACATCACTTTATTATAACCACATGAAACTCAACTACTCAAGTGAACAGTTTGTTTAAAAACCATTACTGTCTAGCTGTGTGCAAAACTCCCAAGTACTAGACTACTAGTTCATCCAAGCTACTGAGTATGGTGGACAAAAACTAGGTTCAACAAATAATCCCTTCACGCTCCATAAAGAGTCCAACAAACTTGGTCTCAAAGTGCACTTGGTTGCTACATTTCCCAAAGTTGTTAGTAACAGGACTTACTTTGTAAACTCTATTCACGAATGCCTGTTGGGGTTTCTTTCAAGTAAAATAAAACCATAGTTTGTGTTTCATATCAAGTGGGTTTTTTTTCCAGTAACTAACCTTATTCTGGTAAACAAAATGCAATATGTTGTTAAGAGAAATTAGAGTTTCTACTTTTAATATCAAAAATTGGAACAAGAAACCGAACCCATTATCATTTATAACAATTGATGCAAAATGGGAAAATCGTAAAGGGTGGAAAGAACTTATAAAAAGCAAAATAATAAGATTCAAATAATTGCTATATAGATAATTCATCAAACACATACAGTGCATCTTCAAGTTAATCACATTTAACAAACAATGATCCAAGTGTTATAAACAAACAATTCTGATTGAAAGAAATACTGATAAATAGCTTGAAATATTAGGCAGGAAGATGAGATTTCATTTACCTGAAGAAGAAGAAGAAGAAGAAGAAGAAGAAGAAGATGGGTGGTTTATCTGTTGAGCATTCCACTTTCGCGGGAAAACACCAAGCAATGCGCCGCCAAGGGTAAAAACAAAGTATAACAATGTTTGGACCCTAGAGTGGTCCGAGACTCGGGCCCAACTCTATATCCGGGTTTCCATGTAATTTTTGCCTACTTGATAAGTTGATATTAATTTTATTTTATTTTTTTATAAAAACCAAATTTTATTGATAAACTCAACGAATTACACAAAAGTATTGGACAAACGCGCTACAAACTGCGCAACAAGTCTTTTTTGGATTGCAAACCCGATTCTCCTAAATACATATTCATTCGAACCCGCAGTCATCACGTTGCTATCAATTATCTTCTGCACTCTCCTGAGGAGCTCAACTGCTTCTGAGCCTAGCAATCCAAATATGTCAAATGCAAAAGGGATGAAACTATGTTGGTTAGCCCAAGAAGCTCCGTCATGTTTCTCCACTTTTGTCGCTGCTGCATTGCTAGCTGCTAGCCCCACCTCAAAAATCCCAACACCCAGCCCAACCATCGGAGACGCCCCTGTAACATCAACACACACATGTTTACCTTCAGACCAGTTGTAGACCAGAATATCAGCAGGACGTAAAATCGATCTTCCTTCCTTAGGATCAGTAAGAAAGTTAACACCTATCTTTGTTTTTTTTACATATGATGTACACCTTTTGGCCTAGGAAAAATATACTAATACTATTAAAATATTTTTATGGCCTCAAAAATAAATAAAATATTAATATAGAATTATGAACCATGGAGACTGACTTTAGCATAAGGTGGGAGAAGAGCTGGTGAAGAACCAAAGAGAGGTGTTTGAGAGAGGCTAGAGGAAGAGAGAGAAGAAGAAGGGTATGAATCCAGAATCTGTAAAAAAAAAAAAAAAAAAAAAAAAAGGCTCCGGTTAATTTTTTTACAGACCCGTCAAAAGGCAGATCAACACTATGTCTAGCTGATGTTTTGATATACAATTGGTTAGAAGGGAAACATGCATGTGTTGACATCACAGGAGCATCTCTGATGGTGGGGTTTGGTAATGGAAATTTTGAAGTAGGTCAGACAACCATTAATGCAACTGCAGCTAAGGTACAGAAACACGAGGGAGCATGTGCAGCGAACCAGCATTGTTTCTTTCCTTTTGTTTTTGACACTTTTGGGTTTCTAGCACCAGAAGCAGTTGAACTTCTTAGGAGGGTACAGAAGGTGATGAATAACAATGTGATGACGGCGGGTTCTAATGAATATGTATTTCGTAGGATTGGTTTCGCTATTCAAAAAGGGCATGCAACGCAGTTTGTAGCGCGCTTGTCCTCTAGCTTTGTGTAATTCTTCTTTTATCAATAAAATTTGTTTTTTATTAAAAAAAAAAAAAGAATTACACTTTTTTTTTTATATAAAAAACTTAAAATCTATTATTCATTATTAAAAACCCAAAAGCAGATACGCTTACAAATAGATGGGAGCATCACTTCATACTATAATACTAACCGGGTGTCTAGGCTACTTATGCGCACCTTGAATACACTCCTCAGTCCCCCACTATCTCTCTCACAAATTTACAGTGTCCCGGTAAATTCCCAAATTGCAGCGTCCCGTCTGGAGTATGATACAGCCAACATTTTTGTTTAAACATGTTGTGCTTGTGCATTTATTTACAACATAAAGGGTGCATTACAAAAGTTTTATTGTTAGGTCTTGCTTGGTTATCCCACAAAAATTGCATGAATTTTGGCCTAATTTAATATGCTCGAAACTCTTGATAATTGGGTTTTTGAACAAATTTTATCCAAAATTTGGTGTTATTTCAAAAGTGCAAAGATTTCACACATTTTTCTAAGAAACTTGGTAGGGGACCATCTATGATTATCTCATACTTACCTAAAGGTGGGGGATCAATATAGTTTAAGCTAGATTAGTTGGGGGATCATTTAAATCAAAGAGTAAATATGGGAGGGACCACTCTAATCATAGATGGGTAAAGATTTGCCTTTTTTGCAACCCAAACAAACATGACCTAAAGCAGAAAACTTTATTTTTATTTAGTATGAGAAGAAAATAATTAAATTAAATAACTTGAGAAGTAATTTTATTTCGAGCAAACGTTTTAAAAATTAAAGTTTATAATAATTTAGGAGAAATGCTAGCGTTACTGCAGAAGTGACGCTCAAAACTTACTGCTTCACCTGATTGGGCCACGTATGTAAAGAAAAATGGGTTACCTTCTTAGCAGGTTTTGGAAAAATATGAATAGATTTTTTGAGAGAGAAATAATAGGAGTAGAAACTAAAAACAAAAAAAAAAAATTATTTTTAATAATTACAACTACCTCTGTACTGTTTGCCTTCTCTTTCTTTGTTATGGATTTATCTTATCACAAATGGTTTTGAAGAAAACAAATTACAGTGTAATTATTCTACTTTTATTTTGATTTTATATTTTACATCTATTTTAAAAACACACAAAATTTTAGAATTACATAAGATGTTACAAAGGTTAATGGGTAATTTCCCGAATAAGCACATCTTTATGGTGTTTCTTCCCAAATAAGCACATTTGAGGGTAATCTTCCCAAACAAGCACAAAATTTGCTTTGACTTTTTTTTGGACATTTCTACCTTTATGTACTTTTTCCTCCACATTGTTTTGATCTATCTTCTATTCATAAAAGACAAAACACCAGCTGTCATAAATCACAAAAAGACAAAAAAACTGTATTATGTATATTTTGTTTAAAATTGAAAAGTCGATAACTTTTGATTGAAAAGTCGAAAATGAATATAATTTATATGGTTGGAAAGATCTTGACGAGATCTAGCTAACAAGATCCCACATGACTAGTAAACTCAAACTTCAAATTTTCAAAATATCATAACTTACAATTGAGAAATTGGTTTTCAATAAAATTTAATATGGTTGAAATGGTTTTTTCAAGGCCTTTCTATTGAAATCACATTTATCACCAAATTCGAAAAAAAAAATCCGTATCTTCTATATATGGTATAATTTCCTCTAGAAATACAACAATATCATCTACATTGCTTATTGTTACTTATGTATTTAATGGTTAAAATAAAATCATGCAAGATGTACAACACCTGATATAAACCTTATTCAGATTATTGACAAGTAATAAATAACAAGTATTTATAAGAATGAATGTTTTCTTTGTAATAGATTAAGTTTTAAAATGGTGTTTATGTTGGCACACCAAAAACTTTAAATTCCTTAATTAAAAGCATTCAATTTTATGAGTCGAAACCCTTTCAAGTATTATCTTGATTACAAAAAAAATAATAATAATTAATGAGTACCACTAAACTTTTATAAGTTTATATCAGGTCATGTATCTCCCTTGCACGATTTTAGTTTTAATTTATTAAATATAAAGATAATAGTAAGCAACGTAGAGGATATTAATTGTAATTGTAGAGGACATTATATCATACATAGAGGACAAGTGTTTTATTTTTATTTTTTTACTTGGTGATCAATGTGGTTTCAATAAAAAAACCTTGAAAAAACCATTTCAACAAGTGGAAGGAAGAATTAATGAACCACGGCAGAGGAGAAAGAACTGATCACCTGTCGATCTTATATGAGATTTTGAAATTTGAATTTACTAGTCATGAGAGATCTTGTTAGCTAGATCTCGTCAAGATTTTTCCAACCATATATTCATTTTTGACTTTTTAACCAAAAGTTATGGACTTTTTAAGTTTTAAAACTAAAAATACAAAACACTGTTTTTTGTCTTTTTGTGATTCATCGGGTTGAGGATGTGTGTTAATGATGTAGAGGATATAAGCTAAGTTAAAATCTCTGAATAATTGACTCATGGTTAGTTAGAAATTTGAAAAACCTTTTGTTCTTCTTGGTTGAAAACTCTTAATTGTAATTGAGAACCATTTCTACTCGTTAAGTTTGTCTATTTATAGTTCAAACATGTAATGCCACATGTCTGTTATTTATCCCATTTATAGTTCAAACACGTAATGCCACGTGTCTGTTATTTATTGTAGCAGAATAATATTTTAATCTAGAGGATGAAGTAGTTATTGCTGGAGGATAACATGTAGCTTAGTAATATCCAACAGTAACAAGTCATTCTTATGATTGAATGATTATGTGTTGTGGTGGGTCCGTGGGTTACTCTTCTATGTGCCACATCACTGACAACTTGTATAAAAAAGCTAAAAAACAATGATAATACACTAATATAAATAAAAATGGTAAAATTGGAACAAAAATACGCTAAAAGACACAAAAGAAAAAGTCAAAGCAAATTTTGTGCTTGTTTCACAGATTCGTAGTTTAGATAATTTCATTCATGAAACAAGTGTAGGATGATGGAGGATAATCTGTTGTAAACCAGTTTCTCTAAAAGCTCGAACTTGTAGAGAAAGGCTACCACAATGTATATCAACCGGAATACCGAATAAATTGGTAGGCATATGTCTAACCAAACACAAAGGTGGACTTTGCCACTCTCTCAACTGGGTCCAGGCCGTACAAACAGTTAGGCCCACAGTCCTAACCAAACATGAGGGTGGATCCACCAACAATCCCCCTCAACAACATATTTATTTTAAAATGTTGTTGCAAACACTCGAACCCGTGACCTCCAAGACCGAACTGCTCTGATACCATGTTGTAAACCAGTTTCTCTAAAAGCTCGAACTTGTAGAGAGAGGCTACCACAATGTATATCAACCGAAATTGTAGAGAGAGGCTACCACAATGTATATCAACCGAAATACCGGATAAATTGGTAGGCACATGCCTAACCAAAGACGGAGGTGGACTTTGCCACTCTCTCAACTGGGTCTGGGCCATACAAATGGTTAGGCCCACAGTCCTAACCAAACATGGGGGTGGATCCACCGACATGTTAAAGTCCTGGGATCCACTCAAAACCAATTGGCTATGAGTGGTATAGCCCAAATACTTTATTAATTATTAGCAAGGCCCGACTATGTCCAATGTGGGACTAAACATCTCAACACGCCCTCACGTGTGGCATGACTTTGAGCCTAACACGTGGATTCATTAAACGGGTGACGTGGAGCACACATGGGTATTTGGCCCAGAATAAAAGCATAATCTGATATCATGTTAAAGTCCTGGGGTCCAACTCAAAACCAATTTGCTATAAGTAGTGTAGCCCATATACTTTATTAATTATTAGCAAGGCCCGACTATGTCCAATGTGGGACTAAACATCTCAAAATATTCAACTATTCTCAAAGTTCATCGTATGAAAATTGAAGAGGATGAGGAAGTAGTTGTAATTTTAAAAATTCATTTTTTTCTTCTTATTATTTCTCTTTCTAATTTTTTTTTTTTTTTTTGTTAATAATCAGTACCATAAAGTAGCAAGTTTACTCAGTTACCTGAGCTGATACAGTACAAAAAAGTAGATCCCTACATAACTGGTTACATAGCCAGTCTGGTGCTAATAAGTAAGAGGTGGTACCCAGGGAGCTTAAGTCCGCGTGTGAAGCAAGGAGGTGAGCTGCACAGTTACCAGCCCTATTACGGTGCATAAAACTAATAGTCTGAAAATTACATAAGAGCAATCGAACATTATCTAAGATGGCTGCAGAGTTCCAAGGTAGGTTTGTTATCTTTCCCTTTAGATAGTCTGTTGCCCCCGCATTGTCAGTCTCCACTTCTAGGTGCTGGAATTTCTGTTCTGCACACCATCAAACGGTTGCAGGAATTCCACTGCATTCTGCTGCACTTGCTGATTCAACGCATTCTGATCCTGTTCCTGCCATAATAAAATGACCCATTGAATCTCTTACTAAAAAACCTACACCGCATATTTCAGTTGGTGATCTGAAAGTGATGTCGACATTGACTTTGAGGTAGCTCTTTGATGGTGGAATCCAGATGGATGGAGGGTGCTCCGGTTCACGACAAACAGTGTTACCTTCGATTTTGTGGTATTGTGCTACAACATTATCAGAGATCTTACCAGTAGTCAAGGGCTGCAGAATTTTATTTTGAAAGGCAGCATGACATCTAGCTTTCCAGACTTGCCAAGTTATGATAATGCAATAAGAAGTCCATACGCTTTTTTCAATAAACCAATTAATAGGGGGTGTGAACCAGTGATTTATCCATTGGGTGACAGTCAGGTTTTGGAAATGAATGAGCCTAAAATTAAGCATGCAAGAGAACCAAACCTTGTGAGTGTAGCTACAATCTACCTATTTTATGCCTAGTGGGCACACAGTTTGTAACACATTTCCAAGAGAGAGAAAAATGGACCTAGGAGGGGTATGAGTTTTCCAAATTTTAAGGTGGAGTTTTTCATTCCCAGGGGGATGATTATTAGAGGAGAGCATTTTATACATTGATTTAACAGAGTGCTTCCCATTAGTTGTGGGCATCCATCGAAGTTGGTCATGCTCGAGGTTGTTACTTATTATGGTGTTTTTTATGTGATGGATGATGTCAGGAGTAAAGAGAGAGTTGAGTAAGGAATCGTTCCAAGTCCTAGAATTAACAAGAATGAGTTGGTTTACCACAGAGATGGTGCTTTGGGGTAGGGGAAATGTGATTGAGGTTCAGGGATGGGATGGGAGAGAAGGAATCCAGTTATCTCTCCAAATGTTGATTGAGCTCCTATTTCCAATTTGCCAACAAGTCTTAGGCATCAAATTTGCTAAGATATTGGAAATGGACTTCCATATCCAAGAGGCATTCTGCTTGGTTTTGAGATGAACTAAGGGAGTAAGGGAGTTGCTCTAATGTATTTAAAACGAAGGACGGTAGAACAAATGTTATTAGGCTTTGTGAGCAATCTCCAACCAATTCTGGAGATGAGGGCTTTGTTTTGGATGTGTAGGTCTTTTAAACCAAGCCCTCCACATCTTTTTGGGCGACAAATTGCTTCCCAGCTTTTTAGGTATATGGGCCTCTTGGTGTTTTCTTTTGCGCCTCACCAGCAATCTCTCTGCAGGCTGGTGAGCCTATTAGTAATTTGGTTTGGGATTTTGAAACAGGTCATCTGGTAGGAGGGGACAACAGAGGTTGCAAAGTTTATGAGCACAGTTCTACCAGCTTGGGAGAGAGTTTTGCTTTTCCATCCGGCAAACCTCTTCTCTATCCTTTGGACTAAAGGAGAAAACATGGAAGTTTTCTTATGACCAAGGAATAAAAGGTGTGCCAAGATATAGCTCATCCTTACTAAGCTGATGCATCTGCAGAGTGCTGAGAATGGCATATCTTTGGTTTGGTGACATGTTATTACTGAAGAGAACTTTAGATTTTCCAAAGTTGATTTGTTGACCCGTAAGAAGGTAGAAATGTTGAAGAGTGTCAATTACTTCTTCTGCTTCCTGGAGGTTTGCTCTGCTAAAGATGAAGATGTCATCAGCAAAGAGGAGGGGGGAGATGGGGGGACTGTGTCTAGAAGCTTTGATACCATTTATCTTCCTTTCATTAGATTTTTTAGTGAGCATCCTAGAAAGGAGTTCCATGCATATAATGAAGAGGAAAGGCGAGATTGGATCCCCTTGTCTTAAACCACAAGTGGGTTTGAAATGTAGTGGTTTATGTGATTAGTGAATTTTTGCGGAAACCCAAACGAGGAAAGAATGTGGGTGATGCATTACCAGTTAACTCTATCCATGGCTTTGGACATGTCAATTTTAATTGCCATTAAGCCTCCAGCTCCATTGCTCCAATTTTGATTGCCATTAAAAACCTGCTTAGACCTTAACCATTTTCTCGTTATATACGTGGCCCAATCAGATGATGCAGTAAGTTTTGAGTAACGCTAGCCTTTCTCGTAATTTAGCAAGATCCCCGCAATCAAATATCTTTGCTATTTATACTGCAGCTTTTGCGCACTCTTTCTCTTCTTCTTCTTCTTCTTCTTTCTTCTCAGCGTTTCTCTAAACCTTTTCTACTCATATTACTTCCTTTCTTGTTTGCAGAAGCTAGAAAACCCACCAAAAGAAAAGAAAATGGCTACAGAGCCAACAACAAGAAGAAGAGTAAAGAAAAAGAAACCATCTTTCTTCAAAATCATGATGGCTGATTTCACTGATACCCTTGTAAGTTTACAGTCACACTTCTCTAATCACTATTGGTTCTTGTTCTTATTCCTTAATAAAATTGCTCTTGTTTTCTTTACTCTGTAGCGAATTCCTTTGGCATTTACAAAGCGTTTTGAAGGAAAGATTCATAGGGAATGTATACTTAAGATCCCTATTGGGACTTCTTGTGTGGTTAAAGTGAAGAAGATTGAAGATGACTACTTTTTTCGAACTGGTTGGCGACGTTTTGTTAAAAAAAACTTATTAGAGTTTGGGGATTTGTTGATTTTCACTTATGTTGGTTGCTCGATTTTTCGTGTTAAGATTTATGATAAAACTGGTTGTGAAAAAGATATGAAAAAATGTCTTGAACAAAAGAAGAATAATCAAGATGAACAAAAAAACTGCAGGAGAGCAGAATCAGTTGATGCTCATGCTGAACAAGTTACTTGTAAGTCGTTTTCTTCTTTCCATTATATTTGTAGTAACTTAATATTGATTGGTAGTTTTTTTGGCGAAAAATGATTTAGCTACTATACATAATGTGTACAGGTGAGGGTGTTAAGGGAAATAAGCAAAGTAAGCTTGCCACTGAAAGAAACGACGACACGATATCATCAAAAGAAGTTCATCTACTTTTAAAATCAACCAAGAGGAAAGGTAAGAGGTATCTTTGTTATGTTACATCTTATTGTATGTTTTTCTGTTGTTTATAAACTTCTTTTATGATTCATCATTAAGTGTGATGTTGTGTGATTATTATCTTAAACATAGGACTATTTAGATGAAATACTTCATAGGATAATTTTCTGTTTCCGTACCTTGATTGAATAACTAGCTAGAATCTTGGCAGACAGGTAATTAAACAAGCCTTTCCATTGTTTTGAATAAAGGCACATGTTATTAGGTTGGCATCCGCACGCTCATTATATTTACTATGAGTTTCTACTGTACATTACGTGTTTATAGCTAGAATATTAGGATGCATCTGGAATAGCGATAAGATGCTTGTATGTAAACTGCGCTTTGACCTAGTTTTTGTTTGGAGAAAACAGGGCAAAGACTGAAATCCTCAATCCAAAATTCCAAATAGGGCCTTTCATGCATCTTATGAAGTGTTTCAAGGCAGAGTGCATATGTTGATTTGTTTATATGGTGGATCATTCTTTCTCTATTCAAATTCTTTGCAATGGTCTCCCTTAGTTGATGTAATATCCTTCCTTCTTGATCAAAATATGCTCCCTATTATAATGCTAAGTTGTTTTCACTGGAAGGCCCTTTGGTACCATTCCTACTAACAGACTGACATGATCAAGTCACCAATGTAAGACCTAGTTCCAAGAAAAAAGTTGTATGCTTGAAGAGCATAACAAATGTGGCACTTGCTTGAAGAGACCTAATCTCTACCTGGTCAAATTTCTCTAAGAATATCTACAAGACGTATGGATCACAGCGTAACTGCATAAACATTTAAGAGGGAATCAAATCGAGATGAACTGACATGTTTTTGGATTGCAGTCCACTGGATACTGGAAGTGAAGTGCCTGCACAATATGAATGCATCAACTTTCATTAGTCAAGATGTTGTAGTTCATTGCAACGAAAGCAAATTCACATACTCTACTTATGGGAATGTTGAATGTGGTGGCTTTGAGCTGGAATATAATGATGAAGAATTTTTAGTTTGTCGGTATAAGTATACTAAAGATAGAATTCTTTGGGAAAGGCTTACAAGTTTTGTGCTCATGTTGTTTTATTCAATACAGATGGACTCCCGTCAACTATTCAAAAGGAGAGTCTTGGCTTGCCAACTGTTAAACAACATCTACACACAAGTGCTTCGGCAAAAAGGAGACGGTGTGTTGCATCCCGAGAGATGCTGCTGAACAAAGCAATTGAGGCAGCAAAGGAATTCAAGTCTGAAAATCCATTTTGCAGAATTGTTTTAAGTCCGACCTATATATCAAAAGGATTCGTGGTAATTACTTTTCTTATCTACTAATGATTATGCATATGTTTATTGCGAGGTTACAAATACTAGGTGTAACACCTATGAGTTGGAGTTAGTCTCACGTTGCCAAGGAAGTGGTTGTATTGGTAGTATATAGAGCTTAACCATACTCTAACTAATGTCAAGGCCTTTTGGGGTAAACCAGATGGGTAGGCCCTGATCCAAAACCAACCAGATGGGTGGGCCCTGATCCAAAACCCTCTACTGCTGAATATCCGCAGTGACTAAAGGAGGACAATATTGACATTAGCAAGCGGTATGGTGCTCGACGCACCGAGATGAACGAGGACAAAATCCCCGGGCGATACACTAGGTTAATGAATGATACAAAGCACCTGTTAATAATGGGGAACTATGTTCACTGTAGAAGTACATGAAAGGAGTTCATTTGAATTTATTTTGTATTTTTTTTGTTAGGCTAATTTATTATGTATTGTTGTCACTATATCAAGAACGTGCTTTCGCTTATGCTACATATTCCTGGTTGTACAGAACTTTCCATGCCGTTTTGTGAGATATCTTACAAACACATCTCTTCCTGGCAATACTAAGAGACAGTTGAATGTTCGTTTTGTGATTCTAGACGGGAGAAAGTGGCCTGTTCAAGTAAATTGTTCGAAAAATAAATCCTACATTTGTCACGGTTGGAGTGCATTTGTAGCGGAAAATAGTCTTAAAGAAGGAGATATTTGCTTCTTTGAGATCATTAAAGCAGAGAAGCTTGATATCAAAGTTTCCATATATCGTGTTCTTGATAATGTGAAACCTCTTTTACTGCAGCAAAGTGAAATGACTGCAACCAGTGACTTGGAGAGCTCTTGATGCCCCATGTCTCTCTCTTCCTGCCATTTCATGTTGTTTCTACCCAGGTACAATGCTGTATCTGAATCAATTCAACTTTATTTAAATCATTATTCAGGGGTTTGTCTTGGACTACACCAAATTTTGTTTGAAAGGAAGGTTGTATAAATATAGCAGAAAATTAACCAACTGAAGTTTAAAAGCGCAACATAGATTATACAGAAAATAATCTAATTACTAACTCAATTTATCAGTAGGCAGGTACTCTGCTACAGGAATACAAATGACAGTGGTTAGCATTAATCCTCGGAATGAAGTTGTATTTTGAAATCATTTTACTGTAAAACAACTTATACCTGCACTTATCTACAAACTTTGAATAGAACAGAAATAAGCATGAACATTCAGGTGAAAAATATTCGATTTAAATCTTGGAACTCAATATAAAGCAGATTTGGATGCCAATGTGTGGACTAGTTTCCCTCCAACTACAACGCTAGTTTCTATCAAAATAAATAAAAAACTACGACACTAGCTGTGAACTAAGCCGTTATAGAAGTAAATTTAATATCAGGGTTTAGGGTTATGGTTCTCACACATGTATTTCAAATTCAGATCTAAAAGAAGCAAACATCTGTATTCAGAACAGGGTAAGTTTACCAAAAAAATCAGGGTAAGTTAACCAACAGGGCAAAATTTTACCTTAACATGGTTATGCACTTATGCATGAAATACAAAGGTAAGTAGGTAACCTTGCAAAGGCATTACAACATTGCCACATTGGAGACTCAACCATCAGAATTAAGGTTCTTATTTAAGTTTTCAAACCCTTACTTCCAACTAAGACTTCCAGTTGAAATAGAAAACTGCATAGCAGTGTTGCTTCAATATGAATAAATTATAGGATGCGCAGATCATATCTTAGTGTTGTTTAAATGGGCAACTGGATATAATGGGGAAAACTTCCAGAAACAGAAGTTTTATGTTAAGGGTGTTTGCTTTCATCAGCTTCTCATGCACCACAATTGATCGTAATGCATTTGTGGTGCACCATAAAATCATGTTCATTCATTCTCGATCCTATCTTGGTAGTAAGGTCTGCAGCAGTATTCACTTATCGCGAATAAGCCAAGATCATTAGCTTCTTCACCTTGCATATGTGTTTTAACTTCCCATTAAGATATTGTAGTATGGTTGTCGTAGTGAAGGTACACATCGCAGTAAGTAGCTAAATCAGATTTAACTCAACCCCTCTCCAGTTCTAACTTAATACTGTTCAAAAAGTCTCCACACCCAACTTCATATTTTGCACCTGTTGAATTACGTACATTCAGGCCAGGATTTCCACCAGGCACGTATTTTGTAGTTCTGTTCAACAGAAGAATGTCCACCCAACCAGTCCAAAGATTTTACCTCATTTACGCCTCGTTTGATGCCTGGCCGAATAGTAGGACTGTAGGCGCGTTTTAGGTAGTGTTTGTTTCAACAAGTGTTCAGCTATAAGTGATTTTAAAGTGGTGGACCAGGCTAATAATAAGAGAAAAATGATTTTTATGTTATTTGTTTAGAACTAGTGTTCAGAACATAATGGATTTTTTCAGCCATTTTGAACCAACACAAATCTCATGCTTAATTCATCTTCTTAATGCTTATTCTAATTTTATGACAATTATACCCATGTATAATACCTTTCATTATACTTATGTCCACAGTCCACGTAGGATTCCTTCTTCTCTAATCTCATAAGAAATCGACTTGCACTCTTGACCCTTCCATGGTAACTGATCAATACATATTATATTTTATTATATAATCATAAATACATAATCTACTTATTGATCTTCATACAATAAGGCTTTATCTGTTTGTAGATTGTGGATGAATGTGCACTATATAAGTTAATAATAGTCATTAGTCATGAAAGATTCATTCAAATGTGTTCTTTCTATGATAATCCATTAGTTATATCATATGCATTGGGTTTAATTATTATAAAAATAAAAATGATGTATATAAATGCAACTAATTGTCTCGATTTTTTAATATGTTTTTATTTTGTTTGATTTTTTTAACCATGTTTTCTATATAAGTATTTCTTAAATGTTCAATTATTATTTCGCGATGTTATTTTTTCCGCAAAGAACTTCAGATTCATGTTTTTCAAATTTAAAATTTCAGTTTCATTAAGATGCATCCAAATACTAAAATAAAGGAGGATAAATTTGTCAAATTTAAAATAATCAATTGTAAACCAGAAGTTTTAAAAAAATGATAAACAAACAACTTTTTCAGCATTCAATCTTCAGCAACCAGTATTCAGCATTTTAAACAAACACACCCTCTGTTCAGATCACCTTCTGTAATAAGGTAGTTAAATGTGAAATCATTACCTACAACAACTATTGCTTAGGCATGTTTCATTTTACAAAGCTAGGTTCAGCTCTTTAATCTTTCCAATCTTGGGCTTACTACATTTGCTGGTATACTAGAGAGAATGACTTAAATTAGCCAGAACTCTTGCTTTGAAAATCTATGAGTTTACCAGACCACCTGTAGATTTTAGCTTCAGTTATGTGACTTCTGTCCAGTACACATCCCCCTCCCCCTGCTCTGCTAACCCTAGTTTTCTGCAAATGCACACAATATATTCTTTGCATGAAATTACCCATTAGTAATTCAATGGCAGGGAACGTTAAAAGAACATTGAATTACTATGAAGATGTCAAACTCACTCACGAAGTTTTTAGAGCAGCAGATCACTTGTCTACTGTATTAAAAGTTTAAAACTGTAAATGTAAGTGTACCTACCCTGTCTAGAACTTAAGAATCCTTTCTAGTCTTCTCCCTCCCATGTATACATGCGCATTTTGATAAACAAAAAAATGGGGGTATACATGATTTTCCAATGTTGAATAAGCAAACTGTAATCTGCACAGAGATCTCTAAGTCTAGGCATATCTTATTGGTCAAGCCAACTATGGTGATAATTCATTCCATCGAAAATATTCTAAATTTCTTGAAACAAAATGAATCTGTTAGTAACAAAATTTTGCATAACAAATGCAGAATTTCAATATATTCCTTATTACCTTTTCACTCTTAGTCTATCCTGTGTATACTTGTTCAAATTTAGTGCTTAGTCACCATATATGTTCATATTCTCTATTTTGATAAAAGATCTTAACAAGCAAATCTGAAAGGTAAATTTGGTTTTAAAGATAAATAAAAAAAGTAATCAAGAATCTGTTTTACTCATAACTCATTGTGTATTGACACAGTTCTACACAGGGAGTTGGACATAGTTCTACACTTCTACTCATAACTCTTGATCTGTTGGACACTTGGATGAACATCTAACCTGGTGTGTATGTACAGTACAATGTATGCACAGAACCCTAAAATTCAAAATAAAAAGCTAGAGTGCTTTTTCTAGCATTTTGTGCCAGTGCTTCCTTCATTTTCCTAGCTGTGTGCTACTACAGTACTACATCTTGCCTTAAGACAATTAGCAATAACAACTAACAAAAGATCTCCAGTCCACATTAGGTTTTGAGGTTCTAAAAGGTAAAAACTATAATTTGTTTTCTTTTGTAGTTTAGGTAAATACATGGTTCTACATTTTGTTTAAAGGTTTTAAAGTTTTAACTGGAGTACCATTTTGCTTTTTTTGTCTTGTAAAAACAGAACAAGCTTATCTGTCAGTCTCAGTTTGGCCATTATTGGAAGTGAAGATCTTCATATACACTGTAATAAATCCCTTAATTCTTAACTAAATGATTTCTAAATTCTATGATGTTGGTTTCACAAACACAGCATTTATGTCTTGAATTTTGCTCAAAGTAAAAAATTAAAGAGAACAGTAGTTATATGTGTTCATTTTCCTAGAACTCAACTCTTCTTTTGCAACTAAATGTTGGAATTTGTTTGCAGAATTAGTAATCTCTGTCTTATAAATCTGTGTTGAAACATGTTCAGCCAAATTCAAATGGGTAAAAAGCAAAAGCCCAAACCTTCCTTCTTCAAGATTATGTTTGGTGATTTTACTCACCAACTTGTATGGCTACTCCCTTTACAATCTTATTAAGGTTTTTACTGATTTTACTTAATTTTTCTTTTAAACTAAACCTCAGTATCTATTGTTTTATTTTTGTAGCAAATACCACCTAAGTTTGTTTTGCATTACAATGATATATTGCCCAGAAAACTGCTACTAGAAGTATCTTGTGGAGATTTTTGGGTTGTAAAGTTGAAGAAGGAAAAGGATGAGATGTTTTTTGGCGAAGGTTGGAGCAGTTTGGTCGAAGATAATTTTCTAGAATTGGGGGACCTTTTAGTGTTTAGATCACTTGGTAATTCAAAATTTAATGTCAAGATATATGGTAAAGATTGCTGCGAAAAGGAGAGGATATTAGAGGGGAGAAAAATTGATCAATGCAGGTCTTGCGAAAAGAAAGCAAAAGGAAATGTTGGTATGGGTCTCACTCTCACTCAAGACGACTAATTATGTGACTCTAAAGAGCCTAAATTTGATAAAGAATATCACGTAGATGATCAAAAAGAAAGGGAGGATGAAGTTTCTCTTGAAATTTTGGGTGAAGACTGGTGCGCCTCTAAGAAACGAGGTATTCAATGAAGGCAAGAAATTAGAAACATCTAATACAGAGAACAATCTATTGTCTACAAGGAGGTCATCACGCTCTGGTACTAAATCCAATAACTTAAGCAAGTCGAAATTGAAAAGCAATGATGCATGTCAAATAGAAAAGAAAGATAATAGGCATGTCTCATGCATAGGTCAATCCAGATTTAAGCGAAGTAGAGTTAGTCCAAATAAATTGAAGAAGGGAAAGATTGAACTAAGTGTGAGCAAAGATGCGTGTTCTACGGACGAGGAAGTTGTCAGTGTAAGCAAAGATGCAGATTCTTCTGATGAGGATGTTGTCAGTGTAAGCAAAGATGCAGATTCAAGTGATGAGGAAGTTGAACTTAGTTCAAACAATGATGCAGAATCAACTGATGCGGAAGTTGACCTTAGTGTGAGCATAGATGCAGATTCATCAGATGAGGAAGTTCGATTCAAGGTGAGCAAAGATGCAAATTCAACTGATGAAAAAGTTGATTCAACAGATGAGGAGGTTGGCCTCAGTATAAGCGAAGATGTAGATTCAACTGATGAAGAAGTTGAGCTCAGTGCAAGCGAAGATACAGATTCAACTTATGAAGTAAATGGCCTCAGTGTCAACAAAGATGTAAATTCAACTGATGACGAAGTTGAAATCGGTTCGAGCGAAGATGCAGACTCAACTAATGACGAAGTTCAACTTTATTCGAGCAAGCATGCAAATTCAACTGACAAGGAAGTTCAATTACATGGTTTTGAGGGAAGAACCCGTTCCTATCATAGAGCTGAATCCAGTATGTACTTCAGAATGGAAATATATATTTCTTAAACTTTTAATGACCCAGGCACTAATGCTTGTTATGTTTTTCTTTACATGTGCTTCATCTATTAGACTCACGCACTGCAGGCCCACAAGTTGCTACAAAATATCGGAATTTCTCTGGGAGCAAGAGGAAGCCTGTCACACTGCAAGCAACAGGACAATCTACTAATGCTGCAAGTGGATTCAAGTCTAAGTATCCTTCTTTCATAGTTCATCTTGGCAGAGCCTATGTAAATGGAGGATATCTGGTGAGTTCTCACTTAACCTTCATAACAATTCTGGTTTTTCTGAAGATTTTTCATCTGATAGAGGATGAACCCTTGATGTGCTAAAATATATGTATTTATCTTGTTTAATTATCTGTGCAGTATATACAAATGGACTTTGCCGATAAATATCTACCAAAGAGATCAACAAATGCCTGTATTTTGGATTCAAGTGAAAGAACATGGAGTGTAGGGTACAACTACAAAAAACACAGAACTTACTTCAGTAAGCATTTGGAAGGTCGAAGAGCTTGCTTCAACAGGGGTTGGAAAGAGGTTGTTGTGGCAAATGAACTGAAAGAAGGCTATGTCTGTGCATTTGAACTGATTGATGAGAAGAATGTCAAACTGAAAATCTCTATACTCTCCGAAAAGGTTATCAAGTAAACAGTTGAGTGTAGATGAATTTTATTGTTGTGCTGTACTTCTTCAGTTTCTCTTCACCAACCACTTTTGATGCTTCTTGGTTGGTGTTTAATCTCCATATCTTAAAATCACATCTTTTCTCGGTCATTATATATTTTGTCTTTGTGATTATTATGTGAAATTGTGAAAACATTGTTGTTTGCCTGTTGAAGCATGGACATGGATGTTTTCAGAAAGATCGATCCAATTGAATCTATATTGTCAGGTTTGAGTATAAATACTAAAACCGTGTTTATAAGTGGATCATGTTAAGAATTACAATGCCAGCTAAGGTACAGATATTTAATTTGTTGGTCGTATTTATACTTTTATTGTGCTGAATGTAAATCATATACATGCATGCAGTTAAATCTATCTTGACAGTTTCACATTCTTTTCATCAATCAATTCAAAGGAACAGACATAGCCTTATTTCAGTTCATCTGCCACAACAAGCGCTTTCCAAACCCTGCTGAAGCAAGCTCAACATTTCCGCTCAAACTATCTTACCAAAATACTTGTTGTGATGTTGGCATGTAAAACCTTTGATCAGTATTGAAACAAGCATTCAGGACAACGTTAAACTTCAAAGGATTGTTCTTGATAAATGTTTCTAATTGATCTTGAATGCATATTGTATAATTCAATGGACACATCAACAAAAAAAGGAGGAATGCATAATCTTAAATTTTAAACTGACTATCATTATGAAAAAACAACCTAATCATACTGCATACTACGTACATAGTGCATATATACCATTATTTTTTGGATCAAAACCTAAAAACCTCTGGTTAAGTATACCATTACAGCAAGTCATCAATGCCAATCTAACTATGCACGCCATCCAAGAATTCAAAAATAAATAATAATAAAGGGAGCTTTAGACAACCATGCACCTTCATCTCCTCTGTACACATCTCTCTTTCAGCTGAAGGTTTGAGTTCACAATCAAGAAGACAAGTGAACAACCTCAAGAGAACTTGACAGTATGTTTTGGGTTTTAATTATTTTCTTTTCTTCTCAGAAACCCTATTTTCTTAACAATCATTGTGCCTCTTTTGTCTTAAGAATTGTTGGAATTTGTTGCAGATTTCAAAACTTTTGTCTAATCTATGCTATTGTGCTAAATCATTTACAGCTATATATTGTACAAGACCAATGTCACAATATTCATTCTTCAAGGTTATGCTAGGTGATTTTACTCACCAACTTGTAAGTTTCTTCTTTCCAATCTGAGATTTCTACTAATTTTACTGTAAGGGTTTTCTCTGAAGCGAAAAACTAAACGTCAATATATATTCCTTTCTTTTGTAGCACATACCACCTGCTTTTGTTTTGCATTACAATGATATATTGCCCGAAAAACTACTACTTGAAACTTTTCTTGGAGAATGTTGGGATGTAAAATTAAAGAAGGAAAAGAATGAATTCTTTCTTTGCGAAGGTTGGACAATATTTGTTAAAGATAATTCTCTAGAATTTGGGGACTTTTTGGTATTTAGATCATTTGGTGGTTCGAAATTTAATGTCAGAATTTATGGTAAACATTGCTGCGAAAAGGTGGGAATTCCCAAGAGGAGGAAAATTGATCTATGTATGTCTTGCAAAAGGAAAGTAAATCACAGAAATGTATATATGGTTCTCGTTGATGAAGACCAGTTATGTGATTCAAAGGACCAATATAAAGTTGATGATGAAGAAGAAAGGGAGGATGAGGTTTCCCTTCAAATTTTGGGTGACGACTGGTGCAAGACCGGTGCGTCTCCAAGAAAAGGGGTATTCAACAAAGGCAAGGAATTAGCAAAATGTAATCCAAAGAAGAATCTGTCATCAACAAGGAGTTCATTTCGTACAAAATCCAATAACCTGAGTAAATTGAAATTGAAAAGCAATGATGCATGTAGGATAAAAAAGAAAGACAATAAGTGTGTCTCTTGGATAGGTCAATCAAGCGTTAAGCGAAGTAAAGTTACTCTAAACAAAATGAAGAAGAGAAAGATCGAAAGAGGGATCATACCATTGGCTGATTCAAAATCAACCGATGAGGAAATTGAACTTAGTTCTAGCCAAGATGCAGAATCAACTGATGAGGAAACTGAACTTAGTTCCAACAAAGATGCAGAATCAACTGATGAGGAAGATCAATCACATGGTTTTGAGCAAAGAAATCTTGATTCGCTTCATCATGATTATCAAAAAGCTGAATCCAGTAAGTTTCCCAGATCAGATATATAATTGTTTGGACAGAAACCTTGAATGATCCTGACACTAATGCTTGTTATGTTTATCTTTACGTGTGCTTCAGATTGAACTCTTACTATTTTGATCATGCATTGCAGGTCCACGACTTGGTACAAAATATTTGAATTTGTCTGGGAGGAGGAGGAAGCCTGCCACAATGCAAGGAACAGGACGATCTAATGCTGCAAGTGGATTCAAGTCTAAGTATCCTTTCTTCACAATTCGCCTTCACAGCACCTATGTGAATGGAGGATTTATGGTGAGCTCTCAACTTAACTTCATTAAAAATTCTTATTTTTCTGGAGTTGGTCTCTGAAATGCTTATATACCAATGGACTTCGCTGAAATGCAAGACCACATGCCTATATACCAATGGACTTCCCTGAAATGCACTATATTCTGTGCAGTATATACCAATGGACTTTGCTGATACATATCTGCCAAAGGAATCAACAAATGTTTGTATTTTGGATTCAAGTGAAAGAGCATGGCCTGCACAGTACAGCTACAAAAGATACTTAAGTAATAGATGGCAAAGATGCAGAGCTTGTTTAAGCAAGGGTTGGAAAGCGCTTGTTGTGGCAAATAAACTGAGAGAAGGCTATGTCTGTGCCTTTGAATTGATTGAGGTGGAGAATATGAAACTGAAGCTCTCTATACTCAAGAAAGGTGGTTAACTGAAACGACAACTCAAGTAAACAGGCGAATGTAGATGAATTCCGTTATGTTGTGCTATATACCAGTAACTTCTAACGCTTGTTGGTTAGTGTTTGATCTCCATATCTTAAAATTACTTTTTCCCCCAGTCATTTATTTTGTCTTTGTTGGTTTACTGTGAAATCGTGAATACATTGTTGTTTCCTGTCCAAAAATTGAATTTGTCGACAAGTCTTGCTAAGAGTTACAGGGTTGGACTTGAAGGTATTTGTTATTCAAGAACACACTTGAGCACAATACTTGGATTCTTTTCGAGACAGATTATGTTGTGCTGAACGTAGAACATATATATACACATGCTGCTAAAACAACTTCACACATGACACATAGTTTTTCAGAGTCAGGTTTCACTTAGTAAAATTGGGTAGAAGGATTCATTGTTGCCCCTTCCTTACATGGGTTGCCTTGAGCTACAGAGTAGTTTCATGGTAACTCTGGTTGTGATTAATGTTTTACATCACACACACTGTGTTTTGTTGGCTATAAAGAACTTTAGGTCTGTTCATGAGTCACGTAGTCCCCGGTAGATGTTGTGAACAATTGTTATTAAACCCCTGCCACAACAAGCTTTGAAATAGTGAACACCTGTTCACTATTTCAGAATACAGACTTTTGTGAAAATTTGGACAGCTTACCAATTGGACTGGGAAAAATGTGGATTTGTATGCCACAACCTGCTAGGTGTGAAGATTAAAATGATTCATCAGAATTAACATAGTACAGTATGAGGCCAGTGGCATTGAAAAAGACAGAAAGATCTCATACCTCGAAAGCTGGATTTAGCAGTTTAGTGTATGTTGATCTTCCTAAGGTTAAAAATAGCTAAATGCGGAAAACATGGAAGGCAAGGCACTAATAATGGAGCAATATATGCCCACCCAAACACTAACAAAATGTGTAGGCAACTGCATGTAAAATCTCTGATCATTTCTGAAAGAAGCACCCAGCTTTAAATCCAAAATGTACTTATGCATCATCATTTCAAGAATGGTAATTATTTTTAAGAAGAACCAATTCAAGATTTAGCAAAAACTTAGAAGAAACTATCCCACATAAATGAACAAATGTGCTCTCAACAAACAACACACAAAAGTAATCCGCGCAACTCAAAGAGATTTAATTAAAAAGACATCGACATTTTAGGAACACTTTTGAATTAAATTGGGCACAAAAACACATGTAAAATTGCATAATAGTATAATACAGAAGAATGGCAACACACCACTAACTCTCACGGGCGAGACCAGGTCCTTCTCCTATATGCTTCATCTTGAAGATGAAAGCATCATTACCTTCTCTCTTTTTTTTCTTTCTAAAAGCATCATTACCTTACCCAATACAAGATACATGGAATACACAATTCAACAGTTCCTTAACCCTCAGTGGACAAAAGTTACTGATCTAGTAGAGGGCTGCCCTCTTTTGCAAGAATAAACAAACCACCATCACCTCTTGAGATCCTGAAGTCATCATCGAGGTAAGTTGTTAACAACCAGGAGCTGCTCCTTTCACCGGGAATGGCTAACTTGAGAGGTGGCTGGCCAGATATAATACGTGAAATGTTGGCCACAATGTCCTGCAAAGGGGTGAGAGATCTCTGCACCAGGGACAAATCAAGAGTTTGCCCAAAAATATCCAAGTTTTCTGGGATAGGGAGGCTTGATGATATCCCTGGAGGGTTCAAGATTCCTTCCTTGAATGAAACCTGCATATTAAAATCCAGATTTATCAGTAACTGAATAAGGATAATGTTATATAAAGAACAAAAAGTACAGTAAGAAATAAATCACAACAGACAGCATGGCTTTGCTTCATATTATAGTGGCACAACGGCCAGATGAATTTAAAGCCATTAAGTTTCATCATGAGGTTATCTTAGTGGCCTTATAAGACCATCTCCAAGGGTGAAGCTAAAACTTATAATTGTTGCACTATTCACCAAATTTCCTCTCCAACCCATACTCAAAACTCAAATACTTAGACCATCTCCAAGGGTAACAGTGAAACAAAAACTCAAATACCTATAATGTTTTGTAGGACCCAGTGAATAGTGTATGCATATGGTCTTGTTATCTCCAACCCTCGTACGTATATTTTGATGCAAAACTATTAAAATAATAATTAATTAATATTTGTAGCACATGTAATTGATCAACTATTATTTTTTTGTCTTATATGTATTTTACAATTCCATTTATGCCCTTCAATGATTAAAATGGTCACTAGGTATGCATATATTTTTTTCGGTTAAGTATGTTGTATACATGTAGGATTCACATTCGAATTCAAAACTTATATTAATTAAAATTTAATTTGAAAATAAGCATTCCATAAGTGCACATTTCCCATATCATTTAATTTTTAATTTTAATTGCTTTTTTTTTGTTATTTATTTATTTATTTTTAATTATTGTTGAACATGAAAACTATTTAAGTTTTTTGGGGTTAGATGTAATTAGCCCAATACGACTATGAGCCGTTTCTTTGGGTTTGGAGTTGAGTTTAATAAGGATTGTTTGGAGAAAACAAATATTTGATAAGGGCAATATGTGAAAATTAAATTTTAAATGTGGGTTAGGTAGGACCCAAAACTTGATTGCACATGAGACAAACAAAAACATAAAACTCAAATTTTTACTCAAATATAAGTAAATATATGAGTATATAAGACTATCTCCAAGGGTGAAGCTAAAACTTATAATTGTTGCACTATTCACCAAATTTCCTCTCCAACCCATATTCAAAACTCAAATACTTATATACTCATATATTTACTTATATTTGAGTAAAAATTTGAGTTTTAAGTTTTTGTTTGTCTCATGTGCAATCAAGTTTTGGGTCCTACCTAACCCACATTCAAATTTTAATTTTCCCATATTGCCCTTATCAAATATTTGTTTTTTCCAAACAATCCTTATTAAACTCAAGTCCAAACCAAAAGAAACGGCTCATAGTCGTATTGGGCTAATTACATCTAACCCCGAAAAACTTAAATATTTTTCATGTTCAACAACAATTAAAAAGAAATAACAACAAAAAAAAACAATAAAAATTAAAAATTAAATGATATGGGAAATGTGCACTTATGGAATGCTTATTTTCAAATTAAATTTTAATTAATATAATTTTTGAATTTGAATGTAGAATCCTACATGTATACAACATACTTAACCGAAAAAAATATATGCATACCTAGTGACCATTTTAATCATTGAAGGGCATAAATGGAATTGTAAAATACATATAAGACAAAAAAATAATAGTTGATCAATTACATGTGCTACAAATATTAATTAATTATTATTTTAATAGTTTTGCATCAAAATATACGTATGAGAGTTGGAGATAACAAGACCATATGCATACACTATTCACTAGGTCCTACAAAACATTATAGGTATTTGAGTTTTTTTTTCACTGTTACCCTTGGAGATGCTCTAAGCTTATCTACTTGCTCAAGAAGTCAACAGTTCCAACTGTATTTTCTCCGAACAATAAAATAATAAACTATTCACTTCAGTCAATAGTGTTCCAGAAAGTATAACCATTATCATAATATCATCTGGATGTGACTGATAATAGGATTGGTTTGGGTGATATACGTTCAATAGAGATGTAATTAAGCTGATGGTACCTGTATCCTTGAAGGACTTCGAATTTCAAAAGTAGCCGATGCGCTAAAGGAGAAAGTTGCCAAAGGACTGGAGAATGTGGTGGAGTTCTCGATCGTGAAATTTCTGGTGTCTATAGATTGACCAATCTTCTCAATTTTCAATAGCGGTGTCGTCCCAGCTGCTAGTAAAGGCAAGAGCTCGGAAAATGCTGTGTATCTGAGATAAATCCAGGATCACCATCAACTAAAATGACAAGAAGATGAAACAAATTGCAGTTGAAGGTTATAATATGCCCAGACAAATAAATTCTAAACAATAAAAACATCTTCCATGACATCCAAAAGAAGAAGGATTATGTTATGAGGACAATGTTGTGACTGATTAAATTTTCACTTAGGAGATTTGACTTACTAGACCCTTAACAAATGTATACTGTCGGGACTGCAATGAAGTGTTACATAAATGAAGCCTTTAACAATGTTCAATTTTCTTTGTCACCAACTCTTTTGATGTTATGTGGTGATCCATAGGGAAAACAACCAAAGAACCGTGGCCGGACTGCCAATATGAGAATCTTTGTTCTTCATCATAAGATTCACTTAGTGGTTCCTCAAGCATGTTTCATATTTACATGAACACCTTCGTCATTTTCAACACCGGCCTATATGGCCATGGACCATTCACAATTATCATATTCAACAACCAACTGATCATTCGGTGATTTCATGCCCTGTAAAAAGCTCATCTTCTGCAACTGCTTGTCATTATTAATCTGTTCTTCAGATAACTCAAGCTCTTCATCAACCAAGCTTAACTCTTCCAATGGAAAGGTGTTACTGGTCACCATAAATTTCTTGGTGAATAACCTAAGCAAAATATATTTTTGAGATCTGTAAAAGCTTCTGATGTCGTGCAAGACACATGTGACCATGTTTAATATTCTTCTTGGGGTGACGCAACAAAAATCGATAACATGTTATGCAGGTAATTAAAGACAACCCAAACAAGTTGGTTAAAAAAAAAATCATGGACAAACACGGGCGTTTGCATTCGACTTTCTGTGTTGCACACTGCATTGACCTAGTGCTTGAAAATATTACAGAGATGTGTAATCATTCTTTTGCATTAAGGAATGCAAAGAAGTTGCTAACTACATTAAAAGTTATGGTTTTCTTTGTGCCTTTAAGGAAAATCATAAATAGAAAGCTCATTTGTGCTGTTAAAGATTTGCCACAAACTATATAGCTTCACAAAATATAATGGAGAGCATACAGGGATTAAAGTCTGTTTTCGCCTCTTCTCAGTGAAAATCTAGTGTGTGGGCAACTAAACTAAACCCTGCAAGCAAAACATCAATGTCTCCATTCCTTGTTTCTATATTTAAAGCTACCCACCCTTCTTCCTTTGGTCTATCTTCTCTCCCCACCCTCTTATATGTGTCATCTTTATGCAGGCTGGAAAAATGCAGGCAACATTTTGTTCTTCTAATCATTCGCTCTATCATCTCTCTACTTCCTTCAAAATCCATGGTCCCCTCTCTATACCCATACCTATTATTTTATTGTCTCTCTCAGTTGCCATGAAGAAAACAGAATCTATGTCTCCCTTCCTTCAAAATCCATGGTCCCCTTCTTATATGCATTTAACCTGATTTGACTCAAAAGTTTTAAACGGTCACTCACATTGGGGTTCTTACATTCAAGGGAGTCTGAAACAATAGTTTGATCGCCACATTTGACCCTGTTAGAAATAGTACAAAATTTACTTAAATTGACGGCCAAAAAACGCCCTCCCCCAAAAAGAACTCAATGTGCCTGATACAAATCAGACCCTTTTCTTTCAAACCATGTTGGGTCTACTCTCTAAACCTGGTCTAAATCAAATAAAATATATATCATACACATGGTGAAAACAAAACCATCCAATCGCCGATATATTTAGCGTGTGCGGATGCATACATTACCAAAATCAGTTAATGTTGCAAAATAAAATCTTATCTAATCCAAATTCATAATATAACGCATTTAAACAAAATCAAGAAGGTCAGTCATAACTTACAGTAAAACCCAATTCCCACCAAGTGAAGAAGACGAAGTAGGTGCAGGTATAGGATTCATTGCTTCCAATTGAGTAACTAATTCTGAAACCTCTGCTCTAACTTCCGGTGTCGTATTAAACCCAAGTTCAGTACAATAAAATGTATCAACTAAAGACCTTTTCAATTCACTAACTTTATCATAAACTACAGTTCCATTCCCCTTCGAAACATAACTATCTTCCCCTTCCTTCTTCTTCTCAACTTCACCATTTCCACCCCATTCATCTTCATCTTTTATAGGATCTGCATCAGTATAAGATGATTCTGATTCAGGTTCAGATTTCTCACCCCATTCATCAACAATATTTTGTTGTAAAGAAGATTTCTCATCATTGGAATCTGAATCAGAATCAGAAAGTGATGAATTGATACGAAATGAAGAGAATTTATTAGGGTTTTTGTAGATTGTTGAGAAAGAAAGAAAGGGTTTTGTTGATTGAAGAGCTAAGAGACGAAGTGATGATGAGGGTTTAGGGTTTTGGATTAGAAGTGAAGGGTATTGTGAACATAGGAACAGCGCCATTTTTGTATATTTTTCTTTCTCGGACTGAAAAAAAAAAAAACAGAAAAGGAGGGAGGGAGGGAGGGAGTAGTGTGCGCGTGTTTTCTTATGCGGTGTTGAGAGATTTGCTTATCACACTTCACACTTCACACTTCACACTTCACACAATGCTGGCCACTTTAGTCCATGTTCGTGGAGGGATCATTGGACAACTCCACAACTAATCACTTTATGGCTTTCTGCGCCTTTCCCCTCCTATAATGTGTTTTTTTTTTTGTTTTTGTTTTTTTTTTTACATCATAAATCAAAGATGCATTGTGTGGAATTGAACTCCAAATATCTTCTAAAAAAAAAATTGCCGCGCAGTTTGTAGCGCGTTTGTCCTCTACTTTTGTGTAATTCGTTTAGTTTATCAATAAAATTTGTTTTTATTTTATTTAAAAAAAAAAAAAAAAAAAACTCCAAATATCTGATATCATCACCCATGAGCTCAACTGGCATTTGCAGAGGTTGTGCGTTTATAAAGTAAAAATAAATATATACTCAATATATATAGTGAAATTGCAATATAATACTAAAACAAATAAGAACAAAGCAGTAAACAAGTAGAGAACACACAATATTTTTAACTTGGTAAAACCCAATATGGGAAACGTCCACGGTTGTCCTCGCGACAACAAATAAATCCACTAGATGAAAAGAGATGTACAAACCTATCAACTACTTGCAATCACTACGAGTTGACACTACTGGTTATCTCTAACACCTTAACTTCACTCGAGTACCTTGATGTACGCACAAGACATTTGACTTCTTGATGAACACACAAGAAGACTCGAAGCCGATCTATGTAACAAGCTTACACTAGAGTTCCTTGATGAACACACAAGGATACTCGACTTCTTGATGAGCACACAAGAAGACTCGAAGCCGAACTATGAAATAAGCTTACACCAGAGTTCTTTGATAAACACACAAGGATACTCGACTTCTTGATGAACGCACAAGAAGACTCGAACCTAAATCACTATAAACAATGATAGGAAGATGAATTGGGGAAGGATACAAGATAGAAGTACACAAAGATCAATTGAGAAAGAAGATGATCTTTGTGGAAGAGCCAACAAACAAACTAGGGTTCTATGGAGGCTAGGTCAGAACTCTTACTTTTTTCCATAACACCAACGACCTATTTATAACCTAGGGTTAAGAAGAAAAGAAATATGGGCCGAAACATATGCCCTAACGTGGTATGTACGTCCCTGAACAAGAAAACCAACCTCAACACTTCAACGTACGTACGTCCTAACATGGTACGTATGTTCCAGAACATGAGAAAAGATCTGCCTATGACTACGTACGTATGCCCTAACTAGGTACGTATGTTCCTGAACAAATTGCAACCTGACAATCCTTAGAAGGAAGAGAATGAAGACAAGGCGAACAACGCTCACACATCAAGGTACTTCCTAACAATGACGTCAAGGCGAGATAACCTCACACTCCTAACCTAGTCACAAAATGATGTCAAACAACCGAATGCCGGTTTCATATGGGACTAATATTTTTTGTGCATTTATATAGGATGTGCGTTTATAGGGTGTGTATTTTTCACTGTAGTTGTTTAACACTTTAACATAGAAGCCATAGATGAAAAAATCACAAAATATCATGAATATTCGGCGGATATTTTCATTTTTTCAGGGATCGAATCTAATCGGATCTCGAATCTCAAATGATATAAAAACCTCACCATTTCGATCCGGATTGTGGGATATTCGTTAATATTCGTCTAAAATCTAACGATTTTTTCCGAATCAAGCGAAATTTATGAATCTCTTCTTCTATTGATGGTTACTTTGCTATTGTTAATGGAGACAAAAGAAGAATAAAAAAGAGTTGAAGAGAGAATGGAGACCAGCAATATTTGTGATAATGATTGATTGAATAAATTGATTATATTTCTATGAATTTATGAACACGAAATCAATTACAAAGAGAGAGATTATTAGATCTATTTACAGAGAGAGAGAGAGAGAGAGAGAGTTATGCCTTCACTCATTCCTGGTTTCTTCTTATCTTTCTTGTTTTTCTGTTTTTAACTGTTTAATTAGTTTTCCTAAAATGGAGTGACATATACATATCAAATCTTAACAGTTAGATTAGCTTGATTTTTATGATTAATATAATATATCTCTTTGCTACGAGGAAAACTAACCTATTAAACAACTATTTAGCTAACTAGCAACTGGTTCTATCTTAATATTTTTTAGAAAGCTCACCAAATCCGACAAAGGGAGCCGGATATTCTTGAATTATTTCGTTTTTTTAGAAATCGAAATTTCGTGTAATTTCGATATTTTCAGCTATGCATAGAACTACCCGTGGGGGAGATCTTAAGTGCATACTTCTCATACCTTAATGTTTTAAACAGTCGTGTGAAGTTGTGGCATCATGCATTCTCAAGTTGCAAAACTTATTTTTAACTGTAATTGAAAATTTTTAAATAGGGAAAATTCAGAATATTCCGAAACTATTAGGATTTAGGATTGTAACTATAAATATAGTTGATTTTTAAGAACGGAAAGATGAGGAAGATTATCAGAGGGGAAGGATTTGAGTTTTAGGAAGTGGTTGAGCTATCAGAACGATGATAGTTGCCTACGTATCTGGACAGGGGTCGATCCAGAATCAAGCCAAACGTAGTTCCTTTTATAGGTGGGCTAACAATTAATGGCTCAACGGTAGGATCAACGGATAAGCGAGTATCTGGGGATTTAATGAAAAAGATATATAACTGAAAAGAGATTTGATTTGGAGTATTGAACTCGGAGTAATCAATGAAGTAGCCCCAAGTCGGATGAGCTCAGATGATTTTATGTCCAAGTAGGTTTTATGAGTTTAGGTTTGAAATAAAAATGTGTAGAGCATGATCTCATATGGAGTCGGATGAAATAAGTGCAAAGTCGGTAGTTGGAGTTCCGAGTAAGGGAGAACTCGGTGATGGGTATATACATAGCCCCTTTTCATTTGGGCTAAAGAAGAGTTATCTTTAGGGTGAATGAAAATAATTAGGGAAGAACGCGACTATTAAACAAAATGATTACTTATGAGTGAAGATTCCATTGCGTGCTGCATTGAACAATAGGTTAGGGTTTCAAGGCGTAGGTGTATAATTGGTCATTGAGATGCGTGTGTTGTCGGTACACGTGTAAATACTGCCTTGGGTGTAATTTCGAAAATCAAAAACGGTTTGGTGGGAAACTGAATAGTCAGGCGGTTAGATTTGAGGATCGATATCTTACCGTCGATATTCTAAGCGATGTGTGGCTGAGATTTAGCACGGGTTTTCATATAAACCTTGCTTGTAACCGGCCGAAAAACCAAAGGTTTGCGTCCCTTTTTAAGGAAATTGCTGCTCATTTGCACAGGTAACGCTCCTCTTCGTTTTCTCTTCTACTTTGTACTTTTCTTTTGCTTGTTCTTCATTCTCCTGTGAATCTGGTTGTTTTCCTTTAATTGTGATTGTTGTATCTTGTTCCCTGAGCTTTTCGTGCTGTGATTTATTGTGATCTTGGCCTTAGAACGTGTTTTTGTCTGTTTCTATTTATTTTTGTGTTGTTTTTCCGCCATTGTTGTTCTTTGCCGCTTGCTTGAGGGCTGTAATTAACAATTGTAGAAGATGAGTGTGGAAGATGAGTATGTAGATGAAAGTTTGAGTGAAAATGAGGCTAACGTTAGTCGAGCTACCGAGGTGGTTGAAGAGGAGGTTAATAGCCGACACGAGATGATTATTGAACTCACTCGGAAGGCCTTTCCCAAGGTTAGGGCAGCTTAAGATCTGGAAATGTATAGGGTAGATAGTAGATTATTCAATCTCGGCGGTGACGACACGTCAACCTTGATGTGCGAGGGTCAGCTTCGAGCTGGGATGCGACTTCCCTTCTCGAAATTTGTATGCGAGGTTCTGAACCATTACGACAAAGCTCCAGTTATGATGAATAACAGCTTTTGGAGGATCATGCTAATATTTGAGGAGCTGAACAAGCTCGAGAATTACGATATATGCAAAGCCGACGTGGTGGCTTATTTTACCTGTGTGCAAGGTCGGACTCCAGAATTTTCGTTTTCATTGAATAGAAGGCCCGAGCATGGACCCCATGAGCTTTATAGTGCACCGAGTTCGAACGATAATTGAAAAAAATCTGCAGTGTATAGGATTAGAGGTTCCTTCTGTAGACCTAGTGCATATCTCAAGCATATGCGCATACCTAAAATAGGTATTAAGCTCGGTTGAATTTTGCCTTCTGTTGTTTTTGTACTTGCCTAACTCGCTCTGGTTAAATGATATAGATCATACCCGAGATTACAATAAAAAAATCGACGATCGCCCTCGTTCCAAGTAACATTCTGAAGTTTGCTAGGAAGCCTTGGGAGCGTAAGCGTGAAATCCTTCCTCATCTGGCGCATTTGTTCAAGGATCCTCGACCTAAGAAAGTACGTGTTGCTATTGAAGTGTCGAGCCTTCGTCTTTACGGGTGAAGAAGACTAGAAGAAATAAAGAGTTGCCCACTGCCGAGGTAGTGGCTATAGTTGCTATACCCCAGCCTGGAGACCTGCCAATCGAGATCCAAGTTGCTTTATCGATGCCTCCTCAACAAATTCCCCGTCCACCGAGTAGCCGATTTGCACGAGGGACTCTGGAGTTGGAGCCTTCTAAGAAGAGGAAGAATGGTAAGTCTTCCAGCGCTGATTCTCCTGGTATTACCATTCTGAGTGAGGCTGAGAGGCTCGGGAGAGAGAGAGAGAAGTTGATCGAGCTCGTGTGCAGCAAGAGAAGCAACAAAAGCTGAAGTCGGTCTAGACTTGCGAGGAAAATCCTCCTACGCGTCTTGCCGAGGGGCATTTTGCTCCTATTTTTCCGTTCAAGGACACATATGTGAAGTCCAGCGACGCGGCCTGGGATGATGGAGACATGTGTATCACTCTGATGGAACACATGGCTTTAGATGCCGATGGGGCTCGTGTCTGCGAGCGCTCAATTATGGATGACTTCAAAGATTTAAACTCGTTCATGTACAAGGTATGCTGCATGTGCCTTTACCATTTGAATTCTAATATTCCTGTTGTCTGATCTCAGATGATTTTGATTTCAGATGAATATTATTGACATCAAGTGGATGGCTCTGCTCGAAAGAGCTCACGAGAAAGAGAGCGAAGCGAAGAAGGCTAAGGAGGCACTTGTTGTTGAGAGGTCCGAGCTGAAGAAGGTACGTAGCCAACTAGGTAAGGAAAAGCATAAAGTGAGAAGCTTGACCGATCAAGTATTGGAGGGTAACAAGAAGATAGCTGAGCTTGATGCCGAGCTGAAGAGTTTGAATGAGAGGTACGAAGCTGACAATGCCAACTCGGTGGAAGGTATCACTGGGTGGCAGAAAATGGCCTATTACTGGCAGTGACGTAGTATTTGTCGTGAACAAAGGCTGAAGGAAATAATTCCCGACCTCGAGCCCCTTGCTGATGACGCAAAGATAAATGTTGAAGCTCAAGCCTAGTTCGAGTCTGACCAGCAAGTGGAAAGAGAAAGAATCGTCGGTATGGTGGATGAGCTTGTTAATGTTGATGCTGAGGTGGGTAACGAGGTCTGTGACATGGCACAGGGTGATGTGGATATGGTGACTGAGGCCGAAGTTTAAGATTTTTATTTTGTTTGAAACAATTGAATTTGGATGTAAAAAACTATAGCGGGATAATTTTGACTGAGGTCGATCCTGCGTTTTTATATGGTTGAATGTACGGCTTTGGTTTTATATGTTTTTGAAACGAGTTAACCTTCTTATCAATGCACTTCTGAATGTTAAAAAATGTTCTTAGTACATAATTGTAGATTAAACATAATGAAATATTAAATGTAGTTAAAGAATGTAGGTCTTGAGATATTTTGCATTCCATGGTCTATCAACTCGAATTCCCTCGTGATCGATTAATCTGTATGCTCCATTACCCAAGTCAGACTGAATAATGTAGGGCCCTTCCCAATTGGGATTAAATTTTCCATCACCTGAAATCTTAGTATTTTGGAAAGTTTGTCTGAGGATTAAGTCTCCGAGTCGGAAGTTCCTTCTCCTTACCTTTTGATTGTAACTTCGCCTTAATACCTGTTGGTAACGAGCTGTTTGAATGATAGCCTTATCTCGTCTTTCCTCCAACATGTCTACCTCATGTGCTAGGAGGTTTTCATTTTCAGCTGACTCTACCAATTCTGACCTTGTTGTTAAATAGGTTAGCTCGGTTGGTATAACGGCTTCAGTACCACAATGCAAAGGGTGACACTCATGTCGAGCTTCGTGGAGTCGTTCTATAGGCCCATAGGATTCTATCCAACTCTTGTATCCATTTTTCTTTTTCTGCTTCTAACTTTTTCTTGATGGTATTCATTATTGTCTTGTTAGTGGCTTCAGCTTGACCATTACTTTGTGCATACCGTGGTGTGGATAATGCATGATTGATCCGCCAATCTGAGTAAAACTCTTTGATCGTACTCCCACAAAATTGTTGACCATTGTCAGTAACAAGTGTATGTGGTAAGCCAAACCGAGTGATTATGAATTTCTAGATAAAATTCTTGACTTCTTGTTGTCTAATTCTTCGAAGTGGGATTGCCTCTACCCACTTGGTAAAATAGTCGGTGGCTACCAAGAGAAAACGCTTCTTAGTTTTATCCTTTGATAGCGGTCCTACTATATCAAGTCCCCACATGACAAATGGCCAAGGGCTAGATATTGTCTTCAGGTCTCTTGGTGATTGGTTTTTTAAAGATGAAAATCGTTGGCATTTGTCACAATGTTGCACAAAGATTTCCGAGTCAGATTGCATGTAAGGCCAGAAGTAACCCTGATTTTTTGCTTTTTGTGCTAGGGAGCGAGGCCCTGCATGGTTTCCACATTCTCCTTGGTGGATCTCTGCTAAAATCATTTGAGCTTGCTTAGGTGGTAGGCATCTGAGGTAGGGTCCTCGAACTGACTTCCTATATAGCCTTCCATCTAGGATCAAATAACTTTTAGTCTTTCGTTCCAATTTTCTGATTTCTGTTTCATCATCTAGATACAATCCATTTAGATAGTTTATTATCAGGCCCATCCATGAGTCTTGGATTTCTTGTTCAGTTATGTTGATGAAGTCGGACATTGCATTGACATGATGAATTTCGTCTTCGTATGCTGGATTGTTTCTTATTTCAATATGTATTTGCCTAGTTGTCTCCATGTCGATTTGGGATGACAGGTAGGTAAGGCTATCTGCATGTCGATTGTCATCTCGGGGGATATGCTGGATTTCCCATTTTTCAAAGTTACTTAGTAAGCACTTTGTGTGTCGGAGATATAACTTTAATGTCTCTTCTCTGGTTTCATAGTCGCCAAGTAGTTGACTTACTACCAATTGCGAGTCGCTGTAAATCTTGATCTTTTGCAGGTTTAGATCCTTTGCCATACGTAAGCCCATTAGCAGGGCATCATACTCTGCGTCGTTATTCGAAGACGTAAAATTCAATCGTATTGACTTCTCAATTATGACGTTGTCAGGAGATATGATTGTTACCCCTATTCTGACGCCATTGTTATTTTTAGATCCATCGACATATATAACTTCCACATAGGTTCCCTTTGTTGGGAATCGTTGTACGGCTCTGCTTCGGGTACCCAGGTTATGTCCTCAATTGGGTAGTCAACGAGAAGGTCGGCTATGACCTGTCCTTTTTTACTATTCCGAGGTGTGAAAATAAACTCATGGTGACCAAGCTCTTGTGCCCATTTGGCCATTCGACTGGATTTATTTTTATTTTTCAACACTTGCCTTAGGGGGGCATCAGTTATAACTCTAATCTTATGCGACTGGAAATATGGTTTTAACTTTCTAGAAGCAAATAACAATGCCAACCCTACTTTTTCAAGGTTAGAATACCTGAGTTCAGATTGTAATAGAGTTTTACTAATGAAATAAATAAGTCGTTCGTTACCTTGTTCATCTCTGAAGAGGACGACACTGATTGCATGGTCAGAGGTGCCGAGGTATAACCCGAGTACATCCTCCGGCTGAGGTACTGTTATAACTGGTGGAATTGCTAAGTAAAGCTTTAACTCATCGAATGACTGTTGAGATTCTGTTGTCCACTCGTATTTGGAGCCTTTCATGAGTAGCTGTAAAAGTGGTCTTTGCTTGTCGGATGCACGAGCAATGAATCTGTTTAGTGCGGCTAACATTCCATTTAGCTTCTGGACTTGTTTCTTCGTTGGTGGACTCGACATATCCAATATTGCCCTGATTTTATCGGGGTTAGCCTCTATTCCACGTTGTGTAATGAGGTAACCCATGAATTTACCCGAGGCGACTCCGAAGAGGCACTTTTCTGGATTAAGCTTCATGTTGTAGTCATGAAGCCTTTTGAAGATTTTCTCGAGGTCGGATATGTGAGATGACTTGAGTTTGCTTTTGACAATCATGTCATCCACATATACCTCCATCGTGTTGCCTATCATGTCCTCGAATATTTGTGTCGCGAGTCGTTGATATGTGGCTCCTGCATTGTGTAGTCCAAAGGGCATGACAATATAGCAGTATGTTCCCCTTTCTGTGATGAATGCTGTTTTTTCTTGATCTTCTTGTGCGAGCTTAATTTGGTTGTATCCTGAGTAACCATCCATCATTGAGATGAGCTCGTGGCCTACAGTGGCGTCGACGAGCTTGTCTATCCTTGGGAGAGGAAAGCTGTCTTTTCGACATGCTTTGTTAAGGTCGGTGAAGTCTATGCAAACTCGTATTTTGCCATTTGGTTTCATGACGGCAACAATATTTGCGAGCTAGTCAGGATATTTGACCTCCCTTATGAACTTAGCATCGATTAACTTTTGGACATCGGTGTTGACAGCCTTAGCTAAGTGTGGTGCCAACTTTCGAGCCTTTTGTTTTATTGGTCTTTTCGTGGGATCCACATTCAGTTTGTGGCATGCTATGTTAATATCTATTCCTGGCATATCGGTATACGACCAAGCAAAAATATTCTTATTCATTTTCAAAGTAGCAACGAGTTGCTCTTTTACAATAGGATCTAAATTAGCCCCTACATAAACAATTTTAGGCTCAGTTTCAGTGCCTATATTGACTGGTTGACCCTTCTCTATGGTCGGGGGGTCAAGTGGCTCAATGACGGCCTTGCCTTTAGTGGCTTCAGATATTGGCTCTGTGATGGCCTTGCCTTCAGTGGCTTCAGATATGGGCTTAGTGATGGCCTTGCCTTCAGCGGCATCAAAAATTGGCTCAGTAATGGCCTTGCCTTCAGCGACATCAGAAATTGGCTCAGTAATGGCCTTGCCTTCTGCGGCGTCAGAAATTTGGTTCACAGTGAGCTTTTCAGAGCTAACAACTGCCTTTTCAGTTGTTTCTTTGTTGGGGAGGGGTACGACCTCGGGAATGGCGTGGCAGCCATGTGCCTCAATTTGGTCACCTCGGAGTTCCATTATACCATTAGGTACAGGGAATTTTATGACCTGGTGGGAAGTGGATGGAACAACCCCCATTTTGTGGATCCATTTTCGACCCAGAATGGCGTTGAAATGCATGGGAACGTAGAGGACATAGAAGAGGCATTCTACTGTGACCTCGTCCTCTTTTTCCCCAGTGGAGACGGGGATGGTAATCTGTCCCTTTGCCTCAGTCTCAGTTGAGTTGAATGCAAAGAGAGTTACACTGGGTGCTTGCAAGACGGAGTCGGGCATAAGCATCTGAGCGAAAGCTTTATTAAACAAGACATCACAAGAGCTTCCTGGGTTTATCAGCACCCTCTTAGTGGTCCATCCTCCGAGTCGGATGTGGACAACGAGAGCATCATTGTGTGGTAGACACACCTTCTTCAAGTCGAAGTCAGAGAAAATTAATGCATTCTTTCTCTGTACTTGTTTGGTTATTTTTGCCTGATGAGTGAGCTGGAATGTGTGGTGTATATGATTCACCTTCTGTCGCTTAGCTCGGGCAGTCCATTCAGGTGGACGAGTATCCATGATCATGTTGATTGTACCTTTTGCCTTTGAAGGGTTATCAGTTCTCTTGCGTTTATCATTAAGCTTTTGACGAAGGTCAGCTGATTTCTCAGCTAGGAAGTCATTCAGGTACCCTTATAGTTTAAGCTGGTGGCAGTAAGTCCTTAGGTACCGACAGTCTTCTGTTGCATGATGTCGGCATTTGTGCAGCTTGCAGTATGGATTTTCTTGAATTGGCTCAAGCTCATGAATCGTTGGCTTGAAGTAATCATCTTCCTTGATTAGTTCATATAGCTGGGTGTATGAACACTTGAATGGATTGGGGAACCAATGTTTGACCGAGCTATTGGTAAAAAAAAGAGAATTTACAAAATTACCCTCAAGATGCCAATAAATGGAAAATGGATCAAGACAGTAATCTAAATAAACATTTGCACCAGGTAAAAATCCATAACTATTTAAAGTCAAGTACTTCAACACAAATAGTTTGGACTCCCAATAGTTTCCATAAATAATCCAAAAACTCCACATATCGAATTAAACAACTCCAACTGAGGTACTATATTCCCCAATCAACAATAATCCAATAAATGAAATAAACTAGAATAATCCATTGACAAAAAAATCAAAGAACTAAACCTACTATGAAATATAACTTCTACGATCTCAAACTCCTTCCCGAACAACTGGATCTACACGAGCCTCCTGGTGTTGCTCCCGATCGTACTCAACTGGCTGCTCTCCTCCACCTACGCTCCATAAGGATACGTACCCACGTGCAAAACAAGCAACATGGATCAGCAAACTATGCTGGTATGAGTAGACGAGGGTAGGGAACTCCATTCCCAAAAACAATAAAATAACAGACTCCGCGGTCTTTATACATTTATCTCGTTTACTAAGTAAATATTATATGTTATAATAATACATTACGTGAGCTGTACCTCCTATTAGGATAGGTCGAGCCCTGCAAGAAATGTTAATTGATCTATCCTCATGCAAAACTGTGTTAGTACAATAATATATAATTCATGGCATCTCAAGTCTCGACACTATATCTCAATTACTACAAATCAATCATTACACCCAAACAACACTTCACAACCTATACCCAATCACTAGTACATCTCCCACAGGATGCACTCCACACATTTGCCATACCCACACTGCACCAGTGTGCCTTGACCATGGTTAAGACCCTCTACGCGGAAACCAAAACCCAAGTGGGTGCACACCTGCAAGCTTTGGCTAGCTTCGACGTATGCCTAACTCATGGCCTCTACTAGCTCCGTTGAGCTTTCTAAAGTGGCGCCCAGACCAACCCCGAAGGCTATGAAGGTCTGTAGGGTCAGTTGCGCAGGCTAAGCCGTCTAGGAAATACCCAACAAAAAATATATATATATATATATTCCAAGTGTCAACCCGCAGGCTTAGCCGTCTAGGGTGATATCTAAATTCCTTAATCTTAATTCCACAGGTGCGGCAAATGTACTCATAATTGGGTGACTACTAAAACTAAATAAATCAAGCAATCACACAACATCATTCGATCATAGAACACATAAACTCAAAATTTCCAAATCCTAAATCCATTCGGTATTTCTTTTCTTTTTTCCCATGTAAATACACCGTCCATGGTGTCGGCCATTCCAAGGCATTTAACATAAATTCTCAAAATTTAGGAATAATCTCTTTTATAAATATTTCCTCTATAAACATTAAATTCCATGGCATGCATAACCATACAGAAAACAAAAATCCAAGTCATTTACTATTAATTTCGATACACCACAGTAGCATGAAAGCCTTAATTCAATATAATCAAACCATACCATTAGAACCCATTTAAACCAGTACGCACCCGCTCGATAACTTTTATACTGTCATCAGTTTTAAAACATGTTTTTCAGTAAAAGCTTTCCACCAAAACATATTAATAAAATAAAAAATAAATTTCCAGAAAAACTGCCTCATATAACAAAGCAATACATAAAATTTCAACCTTTCAGTATCTCTTTTTAGTATGGGTAACCATATATTAACAGTCGATGCATACCAAAATCACGACATCCGATCACGTCAACCTTACATTATAAGCATATCACGTTATGAAAATTACTCCCTTTTTTTTAATCATCAGTAACTAGTTATCTTCCACAACAAAATATAATCAAACCCATGTATATATATATGTATACTAAGTAGTACATAGTTTAGAAAAAAAAAACTAAATCTATTCACCGTTATTGCTGGTCGTTCACTTCTTCCCTTCCAAATTCTTTTCTAAAACACCAAATCTCTGCAACCCTTAAGTTTTCCAACTTCTTCTTCTTCCAAAATTCTGATCGCCGCCACTCTCTCTCTCTCTCTCTCTCTCTCTCTCTCTCTCTCTCTCTCTCTCTCTCTCTCTCTCTCTCTCTCTCTCTCTCTCTTTTATCGCAAAATAAACTTTAAAATCTTTGCTGCCCATAAATAGAGAACGCATAAACCTAAGCTAATTGATCATGTTTCTGAAGTAGCCGGAAACAATTCTGATCGTGTTCCGAACTCCAAGGGAAGAAAACTGTTCGTGGGATATATTTTAGCAAGTTTGGTTTAATTAAACCATAGTCCTCCCACTTTATATTAATTATGCTTAAACCCTTGGTCCAGGGACTTGCACCCAATTATAAATAAAATCAAATTAAAATTTTGCATGAAATATAAAAGAGGGGGTTTACATTCATACACACCTCAAAAGAAATCTCGGCCTCGAGATTTGGAAGAAATACCAATCGAACAATTCCGGGTGCTTAGCTTGCACCTTGTCCTCTAGCTCCCATGTGACATCGCTCAGATCATCAATCCGCTGCACCTTTACCAGCTTCAATGTCTTTCTCCTTAGTCGTTTCTCATCTCTATCAATGATAGTAATTGGCCTCACTCTGTAGGTAACATCTTCATTAATTTCTAACTGCTCTAAAACATAAATATCTAATTGGGCATAGTCTACTCCTTCATCCTCTTCATCCTTATCATCACCTTTCCACTTTCTCAACATGGAAACATGGAATACATTATGTATCTTCTCCAAGGCAGGTGACAATGCCAGCCTGTAAGCCAACGGTCCAACTCTCTCAGTGATCTCATACGGTCCCACATACCTAGGGCTCAGCTTGCCCTTCTTACCAAACCTCATAACTCCACGCATCGGGGATATCTTCAGTAACACTTTTTGCCCTACAACAAACTCGAGTGGCTTCCTCCTATCATATGCATAACTCTTCATTCGGCTTTGAGCCGTTTTCAATCTCTGTCGAATGATATCTACTTTCTCTGTAGTCTCGCAAACCATCACTGGTCCAAGAATCGCTGTATCACCAACCTCCGCCCAACAAGCTGGTGATCTACATGGCCTACCATACAGTGCCTCATATGGTGCCATACCAATACTCGCCTGAAAGCTGTTATTGTAAGCAAACTCTACATAAGGTAGATGTTCTTCCCATTCTCCACCAAAGCTTAATGCACAAGCACGTAACATATCCTCTAGAATCTAATTTACCCGCTCAGTTTGTCCATATGTCTGGGGATGATAAGCAGTACTCAAGTTAAGCTTTGTACCCATGGCACGCTGAAAACTACCCCAGAACTCTGAAGTGAATATGGGATCTCTGTCTGAAACAATGCTAGTTAGAACACCATGTAGCCGGACAATCTCCTTCACATACTTCTTTGCTAGCTTATCTGCATTCCTATTCATAGAAATAGGAAGAAAATGAGCTGACTTAGTCAATCTATCGACGACAACCCAAATGGATTCATTGCCTCCCCGTGATCTAGGCAAACCATCAATAAAATCCATGGAAATGTGCTCCCACTTCCACTGAGGGATAGACAAAGGCTGAAGTAATCCTGACAATTTTTGATGATCGACCTTTACTGGCTGACATGTCAAACACCTAGAAACATACTCTCCAACGTCCCTCTTCATTCCTTCCCACCAATAAGTCCTCTTCAAATCTTGGTACATCTTCGTTCCACCAGGATGAATAGTGAAACGTGAACGATGTGCCTCATCCATGACATTCTTCCTCAAACCATCCTTATCAGGAACACACAAACGATCTCTATACCTCAAACCTCCATCAATACCAACTGACCACTCTGTGGGACAGTCATCTAACAAATCCACAACTAATTGCCCAAGCTTTCGGAGCAAGAAAGGGTCCTCATGTTGCTTGGACACATTCAAGCTAATCATCATAGGTTTCACCTCCATAGAACAAATGGTGACCTGTTCACCTCCCTGCTGTAAGTACACATCATGAGACGCCATAGTCTCCAGAGATTTCCACTCCTCCATCATCATCATAGCAACGGTGGCATGTTTCCTACTCAAAGCATTTGCAACTACATTACCCTTCCCAGGCTGATATTGAATCTGAAAATCATAACTGCTAATGAACTCCATCCATCTCTGTTGCCTCATGTTCAAGTCCTTCTGAGAGAACAAGTATTTCAGACTCTTGTGGTCGGTGTAAAGATCAAACTTCTCTCCATATAAATAGTGATGCCAAATCTTCAAAGCAAACACCACAGCTGCCAATTCTAAATCGTGCACTGGATATTTTCGCTCATGTTGCTTCAACTGTCTAGAAGCATACGAAACCACTCTCCCATCCTACATCAAAACACAACCAAGTCTTGTACCACTGGCATCTGTGAATACCACAAGCTTGCCTCCTCTAATCGGTATAACTAATACTGGCGTTGTAGTTAACCTCTGCTTAAGCTCCTGGAAAGCTCTCTCGCAATCGTCAGTCCACAAGAACTTCACATTCTTCCTCGTAAGTCTGGTCAATGGCTCAGCTATGAGCGAGAACTTCTCAATGAAACGACGGTAATATCCAGCTAATCCCAAAAAGCTTCGAATCTCTGTAGGGTTGATTGGTTGTTTCCATTCCCTAACTGCAGTAACCTTCTCAGGGTCAACGGCAATGCCCTCTCTGGATATCACGTGACCTAAGAAATGCACCTCATTCTTCAAGAAATGACATTTGCTAAACTTAGCATATAGCTTGTGATCTCTCAATATCTGCAACACTGTCTTCAAATGTTTCGCATGCTCCTGAGCATCCTTAGAATACACCAAAATATCATCAATGAATACGATCACAAACTTATCAAGATAAGGCCTGAAAATCCGGTTCATCAAATCCATGAAAAATGTTGGAGCATTAGTTAACCCAAAAGGCATTACTTGAAACTCATACAATCCATATCGAGTTCTGAAAGCAGTCAGTGGTATAGTCTTCTCCTCTACACCCATCTGATGGTAACCCGTCCTCAAATCAAACAGAGAAAACACGGCTGCTCCTTTCAACTGATCAAGCAAATCATCTATTCTCGGTAGTGGATATTTGTTCTTGACCGTCACCTTATTCAACTCACGGTAATCAATGCACATCCTCAAAGTCCCATCCTTCTTAGAGACAAAGATAGCTGGAGCTCCCCATGGAGAATTGCTTGGACGTATGAACTTGTGGTTCATACACACCTCAAAAGGCTCACACATATATACCAAAAGAATAAACCATATCAAATAAAACATCAAATATCACATACCCTTTCTTAAGCAACTCCTCCAGCTGGGTCTTCATCTCTTCCAACTGCTTAGGCACTATCCTGTAAGCAGTCTTAGAAATAGGTGTCGTTCCTGGCAACAAATCAATACGGAACTCCACCTCTCTCTTGGGTGGTAAACCCGGAATCTCCTCAAACACATCTAGATAATCCTTAACTATCGCTACATCACTAATATTGATCGACTGGGTAGCCATAGACATCAAAAAGCTGGACATAATCGAATCATCCCTACTAACACAACTGTGTACCAATGTGGGTAAACCTGGTGTATCCACTATAACTCCTCCCAGCACAATCCAAAATCACATGATAACGACTCAACCAATCAAAACCCAAAATAAACTGATAGCCCTCAAAATCTAAAACAACTAGATCGATAACAAACTGTCTACCCATGAATGTCAGAACGAAGTTCTTACACTCGTAGAACAAACAAGTCGAACCTCCCATAGGTGTCCAAAGATATAAAGGCTGGGATAAACGTGTAGTCACAATCTGATACTTATCTACTATCTGCTTAGCTATAAATGAATGTAATGCACCAGAATCAAATAATACTCGAAATCTAAACTGAGAACAATCAAAAGTACCTTCCAATCCCTGAAATGCGGGCAAAACACCAAAAAATCTCCCTCGGTTCGGCTGATGTGCTGGTCTTCCCTGGTTGTTATTCACTAGTCGACGACACTTAGCAGAACGATGTCCTGGTCCTCCACAGTTCCAAGAGTTACCACTGATTGACCCTGCTAATGCTGCTGGCGCTGGTAACTGTAAAGGTGTTGGCCTGTAAGGCAAACCTGGGGCAGGTTGCCCTGGTGCTGGTGGTGGTGGTGGTGGGGCGCCTGCTCTAGCTCTGTTGTCACCACGCCCATACCCACCACGGTGTCTGAAACCCTGGTTATCTCCTGGTGGCCTGTTGTAACCTTGGTTCTTCTCTGGGTTGTTGTCATAACGTCGACCCCTGAAGTTAGGATCATAAGGCTTGTGTCGGTTCCTGTCTCTGGAGTTATCACCTGTCTTTTTGCTCTTCTCAGCTCTAAACTCTTGTTCTTTCTCCTCATACTTTATTGCAAGGTTCAGGACTCTATCAAATGGCTCGTGCTCAAATGGAATCAGTTACTTCGACACATAGTGCCCTAGGCCCTTAATGAAACGATGATTTCTCTTCTCGACTGTATCCACCATATGCGGAGCAAACATAAACAACTCATTGAATCTATTCGTGTACTCAGCCACAATCATAGTACCCTGTCGCAGATTCAGAAATTCATCCACTAGTCGATCTCTGTAAGCACTCGAAAGATATCTCCCCTCAAAACTGTTCCTGAACTCTTCCCAAGTCAGAGTGGTGAGGTCAAGCCCGACCTACAAAGCGTCCCACCAAAGTAATACTCCACCCTCCAACTGATGGGAAGCGAGCTCCTGCTTCTGAACTTCAGTCAATACCATCTTTGCAAACACGGCTTCTGTCTGACGAAGCCATAACACTGCAGTTTTCCCGTCTCCCTTACCATCGAATTTTATACCGCCCAGATTGATGAAATCTTTGTTCCTCTTAGCAAATGGGTCACCATTACAACCATTGTTGCATGTTACTGCTAGCAGCAGCTGATTCATCTGGTCCTGAGTCAACTGATAGACTTGACCACGTCCTCTTCCCGCCATAACCTTCATTTAAAGCATTAAATTATTATTAGATAACCACCCAACTCCTTCAAACTTATCACCCATTCCACATTCCGAGGATCACCTAGACCTTCTTGGCATAAGTTAACCAAGCGCTCTGATACCAAGAAAACTGTCACGACCCTAATATCCAAACATTGGTAAAAAAAAGAGAATTTACAAAATTACCCTCAAGATGCCAATAAATGGAAAATGGATCAAGACAGTAATCTAAATAAACATTTGCACCAGGTAAAAATCCATAACTATTTAAAGTCAAGTATTTCAACACAAATAGTTTAGACTCCCAATAGTTTCCATAAATAATCCAAAATCTCCAAATATCGAATTAAACAACTCCAACTGAGGTACTATATTCCCCAATCAACAATAATCCAATAAATGAAATAAACTAGAATAATCCATTGACAAACAAATCAAAGAACTAAACCTACTATGAAATATAACTTCTACGATCTCAAACTCCTTCCCGAACAACTGGATCTACACGAGCCTCCTGATGTTGCTCCCGATCGTACTCAACTGGCTGCTCTCCTCCACCTACGCTCCATAAGGATACGTACCCACGTGCAAAACAAGCAACATGGGTCAGCAAACTATGCTGGTATGAGTAGACGAGGGTAGGGAACTCCATTCCCAAAAACAATAAAATAACAGACTCCGTGGTCTTTATACATTTATCTCGTTTACTAAGTAAATATTATATGTTATAATAATACATTACCTGAGCTGCACCTCCTATTAGGATAGGTCGAGCCCTGCAAGAAATGTTAATTGACCTATCCTCATGCAAAACTGTGTTAGTACAATAATATATAATTCATGGCATCTCAAGTCTCGACACTATATCTCAATCACTACAAATCAATCATTACACCCAAACAACACTTCACAACCTATACCCAATCACTAGTATATCTCCCACAGGATGCACTCCACACATTTGCCATACCCACATTGCACCAGTGTGCCTTGACCATGGTTAAGACCCTCTACGCGGAAACCAAAACCCAAGTGGGTACTCACCTGCAAGCTTTGGCTATCTTCGACGTATGCCTAACTCCCTTGAGCTTTCTAAAGTGGCGCCGAGACCAACCCCGAAGGCTATGAAGGTCTGTAGGGTCAGTTCCGCAGGCTAAGCCATCTAGGAAATACCAAAAAAAAAAAATATGTATATATATTTCAAGTGTCAACCCGCAGGCTTAGCCGTCTAGGGTGATATCTAAATTCCTTAATCTTAATTCCACAGGTGCGGCAAATGTACTCATAATTGGGTGACTACTAAAACTAGATAAATCAAGCAATCACACAACATCATTCGATCATAGAACACATAAACTCAAAATTTCCAAATCCTAAATCCATTCGGTATTTCTTTTACTTTTTCCCATGTAAATAAACCGTCCATGGTGTCGGCCATTCCAAGGCATTTAACATAAATTCTCAAAATTTAGGAATAATCTCTTTTATAAATATTTCCTCTATAAACATTAAATTCCATGGCATGCATAACCATACAGAAAACAAAAATCCAAGTCATTTACTATTAATTTCGATACACCACAGTAGCATGAAAGCCTTAATTCAATATAATCAAACCATACCATCAGAACCCATTTAAACCAGTACGCACCCGCTCGATAACTTTTATACTGTCATCAGTTTTAAAACATGTTTTTCAGTAAAAGCTTTCCACCAAAACATATTAATAAAATAAAAAATAAATTTCCAGAAAAACTGCCTCATATAACAAAGCAATACATAAAATTTCAACCTTTCAGTATCTCTTTTTAGTATGGGTAACCATATATTAACAGTCGATGCATACCAAAATCACGACATCCGATCACGTCAACCTTACATTATAAGCATATCACGTTATGAAAATTACTCCCTTTTTTTTAATCATCAGTAACTAGTTATCTTCCACAACAAAATATAATCAAACCCATGTATATATATGTATACTAAGTAGTACATAGTTTAGAAAAAAAAACTAAATCTACTCACCGTTATTGCTGGTCGTCCACTTCTTCTCTTCCAATTTCTTTTCTAAAACACCAAATCTCTGCAACCCTTAAGTTTTCCAACTTCTTCTTCTTCCAAAATTCTGATCGCCGCCACTCTCTCTCTCTTATCGCCCTTAAATAGAGAACACATAAACCTAAGCTAATTGATCGTGTTTTCGAAGTAGCCGGAAACAATTCTGATCGTGTTCCGAACTCCAAGGGAAGAAAACTGTTCGTGGGATATATTTCAGCAAGTTTAGTTTAATTAAGCCATAATCCTCCCACTTTATATTAATTATGCTTAAACCCTTGGTCCAGGGACTTGCACCCAATTATAAGTAATATCAAATTAAAATTTTGCATGAAATATAAAAGAGGGGGTTTACAATTGCTTTCCTCGGTAGGTTCCCTTTGTTGCCTTGTAGTCGGAAGGCTGAGGTTTGACTGTCTGTACCGTGGAAACATGTTCTCTTGTTTTTGCCAGTGCTTCTTCGAGTTTGATGTACTTGTCAGCACGGACATACAGATCCTCCAGTGTCGGTGGTGCGTTCAGAATGATATTTTTCCCAAGGCGGTTTCAGGGTGAACCACCGAGATGAATGCTAACAGAGATGCATTCTCATCTGGACTATCTGCTTTGAGACACTCCTTTTTGAAGCGAGCCATAAACTTCTTGGTGGTTTCAGTGTCACCTTGCTTAAGTCGGAATAATGCGGTTACTTTAATTTTTCGTCGTTTGTTATGGATATATTGAGTGACAAAAAGTGCTTCGAGTTGGTCATACGACGTGATTGAGCGCTCAGGTAGTCGGTGGTACCAGTCGATAGCACTGTTTCAGGGCGAGACTGAGAAAAGCCTGCAGAAAATGTCCTTATACTTGGGCCACAAGGCCATGCTGGTTTTGAACTGTAGGACATGGTCCATAGGATCACCATTTGCATCATAGGTTATGAACTTGGGGGGAATGAAGTGTGGGGTGGTTCCTGATGAAGAAGGTCATCATGTAGGGGTTCTAATCTGTATTTTTCAAGGGTGGTATTAGCAACCTTTTAGGCCGTATTGGCCTTAACATATTCTTGGTGATTCTTATCTAATTTGGCCGAAAGTTGCAGGAGGCGGTTGTGAGTTTCCTGCATTTCGGCCATGGTAGGGGTGGTGGTGTTGCTGGAAGTGGGGATAATGGGGTTGTTGGTGTTGATTTCATCAGTTGTGTGACCGTTTGCCGGTGGAGTGGCAGAGCTTTTGAGCTGAGCATTTTCCGAAAGCAACTTGTTGATCTGTTCCTGTTGGTCGCTAAATTGCTTTTGGATGGTTTCAAACTGTTCTTGTGTGACTCCAGCCATGGTCTCCTTCAGGTGTTATTCGTTCACAGTCAGTCAGCGCCAATGTAAATGTAGTTGATTTTTAAGAACGGAAAGATGAGGAAGATGATTGGAGGGGAAGGATTTGAGCTTTAGGAAGTGGCTGAGCTATTAGAGTGATGATAGTTGCCTACGTATCTGGACATGGGTTGATCCAGAATCAAGCCAAACGTAGTTCCTTTTATAGGTGGGCTAGCAATTAATGGCTCAACGGTAGGATCAACGGATAAGCGAGTATCTGGGGATTTAATGAAAAAGATATGTAACTGAAAAGAGATTTGATTTGAAGTATTGAACTCGGAGTAATCAATGAAGTAGCTCCAAGTCGGATGAGCTCGGATGATTTTATGTCTAAATATGTTTTATGAGTTTAGGTTTGAAATAAAAATGTGTAGAGCATGATCTCATATGGAGTCGGATGAAAAAAGTGCAAAGTCGGTAGTTGGAGTTCCGAGTAAGGGAGAACTCGGTGATGGGTATATACAGTAACATCATTGATTTTATTTTGTTTGGTCGATTTTTAACATCATTGATGCATACCAAAATTTGTGAAGCCAACCTAATAATTTGTATAATAATTTGTATAAACATGGATTTATTATGTGGTGGGGTCTGGAAATACAAACAACTTTTTGACACAAACAATGGAAAAAGGGTAGAACAAAGATCAAAGTCTTTGGGTTTTAACCACTGAGAATGAGTCCGACTTTGTTCCACACAGCAAGATTCGTGTGGAACATAACCTCAAACCTCATTGGTCCAAATTTTGATTTTGTTTTATTTAATTAAAAATGATGTGTCATCATATAAAATTTGGACCAATGAGGTTTGAGGTTATGTTCCACACGAATCTTGTTGTGTGGAACAAAGTCGGACTCACTGAGAATGCATGACCATTGAGAAAACTGAGAAGAAAATGCAACTTGCCAATGGTAAGACAAGAAATGAAGAAAAGACCAAGTTGCATGCCACCTGTAAGAAATCACTACATTAACCAACACGCAACGCAACACTGGTCTAGTCCGGGTCAGACTCAAACATGAGTTGCCGGGTTAACACAACAGTTTGCCTTGAGCCCTTGACCTAGTTGCAGCCTTTGGCAAAAGTTGCAGGACAAACAAGACTGAGCCACGTTCCAATGTCCCAACCCAAGTGTTGAAAAGAAGTTAGAAGACTTTGAAACTTTGAATCAGAAATGTATGGTTGTGCAAGTCAACTAGCACACACAACCAGTATTTGTTGTAGTAGTATAGTGAAGTGGGGTCAAAGGACTGCACATTTGTACTAAATGGTTGAGAATGATTTAATAGATCCTTCACCTAGATCATCTCGGTACAAAATTATATTTATTGTCAAAATATCATTGCTGTAAAATTCTTAGAGAATTTTTTTTTTTTTTTTTTGGGGGGGGGGGGGGGGGGGGGGGGGGGGGGGGGTGTTTGAATTTCACCTCCTTACAAAGTATTTTTCTAGGAAAATATTGAAAATTATACTTGGTACTATTGTGACTTGTGAGTCCCAAATGAAATACTAAAAAATTTCGACATTTAATTGTAAGCAATTTTACAATTTTGGAGGCCCCTCCCTAATTGGCCTAGGGCTTTTGGGTGTTTATGTTGAAAACCTTGGATTATAATTTGATAAATTTTGGTGAACATATACAATTCTACCAAATTAAACATTGATGAAATGATATATTTAATTCTTGATTTTCAAAAATATAGATGTAGATTCCAAAAATTAATTTACTAAGTATAAAATCAAATGGATAATTTGGCATAATTGTATAATGAACAAAATCATGAACTTGTTTTTACTACTTTTTGGACTTTAATGGAAAATTAACTGGCTGATTCTTATTCTCTTACAGGGACTAGCTGATTCTATCTCAAGAAAAAAACAATGGGAAGATGAAGAAAGTAAAGGTTGACTTTTGAAAGAAAAAACGCTTTCTACTCCACAAACAAAACTCCACGTGTACATAGACGATTTTACTGGCGTTTGATCGGTTTCTGTCACCCGTAGTTAAAGTTGTACGGTAATTTAATAATTACCGAAGTAATGGCGAAAGAGAAAGTGAGAGAGAGAAAACAAGCAAGAAACTCTGAGAATCCAGCAAGCAAACTCTCAGTCTGAGAGCTCTCTTTCTCTTTCTCTTTCTCTTTCTCTTTCTTTCTTTCTCACTCTCTTTATCTGTTTTAGACTTCTCACCATTTCCGATAAACACCGACATCTCTTTCTCTTTCATTTATTTCTCTTCTTATCTTTTCTCTTTCTTTCTTTCTTTCTTTAATTCTTTTCTTTTCTTTATTTCTTCTTCCATGGCCGTTTTCTAAAACTCTACTAAAGATCTTCTAAAATCTCTTTCTTTTATTATCAGGTCTATATCAATTTCTTGATTTTTTTTAAAATTTATTTCTTTTCTTTTAACTGATTTAAATAAAAAGAAAAATCACTTTGATTCGAAAGAATCACTAGTTTTTAATTTATTAGTTTGAGCTTTATAACTTTATAATGGAAATTTTATTTATTTATTTTTTTGGTTTGGTTTGGTTTTTTGCAGATTTGATTTTTTTTTTAGTTTGAGATAGAGATAAAAGGAGAAGAATTAAAGATGTACGGAGATTGTCAAGTACTATCAACAATGGGTGGAAACGTTATGACTTCTGATCATCACTCACTGTTTGCTTCTCCGATCCGAAACCCTAATCTCAACTTCATCTCTAACTTGGCTTATAATCCTTTTTCTTCAATTATTCCGGTAATTCTTTCTTTCAAAATTATCATTTTCATCTTCTTTTTATGTGGTTTGAGTTATAAAAGTTTTTTTTTTAACAGAAAGAAGAAGCTAGATTACAAATAGCTTCAAAAGAAGATGAGATAGAAAGTGGGTCAGTAAGTGGACATGTAGAAGGAGCTTCTGCTGATGAAGAACAAGATCTTGAAGAACCAAAACCCAAGAAGAAACGCTATCATCGACACACTGCTCGCCAGATTCAAGAAATGGAAGCGTAGGGTTTCTCTTTCTCTTTCTTCAACTTCCTTCTATTTTCTCTCTCCATTTTTTTTTGTGTTGTGTTGTACTAGCTAACTGTTTAATGTTGATGGATTTAGGTTGTTCAAGGAATGTCCACACCCAGATGACAAACAAAGGATGAAACTTAGCGCAGATCTTGGACTTAAACCTCGTCAAGTGAAGTTCTGGTTCCAGAATCGAAGAACACAGATGAAGGTGAATATAAAACTTCATTTACTCTTTCATTTCTAGTTTGAGCATATTAACACTAATTCCAAGGACAATGAGATAAGTAGTAGAAGAATCTCATTAACTTGGCTCAACTGTTTTGTTGATAGTCTTTAATGTTTACATAGGGTTGTGTATTGTGTGAACATACATGTGTTTTATTTTATTTTATTTATTTATGTAACATTTCATGTGATATTTAATAGTATCTGCCTTGGATAAGATTAAGAAGATTTGGGATTAATGAAGATTGATTTTTTTTTTCTTTTGTGTAATGGATGTTTAGGCACAACAAGATCGAGCGGAAAATGCGATACTTAGAGCTGAAAATGAGAATCTGAAGAACGAGAATTTCAGGCTACAAGCAGCGATAAGGAGCATAACTTGTCCTAATTGTGGAGGTCCTGCTATTCTTGGAGAAATGTCATTTGATGAACAGAATATTCGGATTGAAAATGCTAGACTCAAAGAAGAGGTAATTTCAATAAAGATTTTTTGATTGCCAAATTTTCCCTTTTCTTACTCCTTATAAAATTGTTTTTAGATTTGAACCGTCTAATGGTTGCGTTATTATGTTGTAAACATTAAAGTGATGATTCTATTTCTTATTTGGCAGCTGGAGCGACTTTCCTGTGTTGTTTCTCGATGTGGTGGTCGGCCAATGCATGCATTAGGACCACCACCTCCTCTACTACTCCCTTCAGTGGATCTCGACATGAATATCTACTCTAGGCATTTTCAAGAACAAATGGGGGCATGCACTGACATGATTCCAGTACCTTCGATGCAAGAAAACTCAAACTTTGCTGGGTCAAATCTGATCATGGAGCAAGACAAGCATATGGCACTAGAATTTGCCATGAATGCAATGGATGAGTTAATGAAGATGTGCCAAATGAATGAGCCACTTTGGATTCCAAATAATAGTGGCACCAAGGAGATGCTTAACATGGAAGAGCATGCAAAGATGTTTCCTTGGCTAACAAACTTTAAACAACAACATAGCCAAGTCAGGACAGAAGCTACTCGGGACAGTGCCGTTGTTATAATGAACAGCATTACTCTCACTGATGCATTCTTAGATGTTGTAAGTTCCCATAAACATGATCATTTTTTCATATATCATGGAATTACTTCACTGAAACTCAAAAAAGTAATTACGATTAATTTCTCTTATTAATATGATGAAGTTTCCTAGTGAATATCTGAGGAAATGAATGGGAATATTTTCATTGAAGACTAGCATGACTTACAATTTATCTGATGAAAAAGTGCAAACTAAACAAATCAATGCTTATCACATAGATGTAATAATTTGGCTTACAATAACACATTACTTGATATTCAGAACAAATGGATGGATATTTTCCCTTCCATTATCTCAAGAGCGAAGACTGTTCAAATTATATCATCTGGCATAGCAGGTCATGCAAGCGGTTCACTCCATTTGGTAAGCATATGATTCAGATCTTAATTCTCCCTGTGTATTCATAGTGTTATGGCTTCAATGTTGTATTTTGTGATCTTGAAAGATCTAAGCATTCTTTATACTCCTACAAAATCCATTGACATTGATAAAAATATGATCTATTTGGCAGATGTATGCAGAGTTGCAAGTTCAGTCACCCTTGGTTCCTACACGTGAAGCACACTTTCTTCGCTACTGCCAACAAAATGCTGAGGAGGGAACTTGGGCGATTGTTGATTTCCCTATTGATAGCTTCCATGATTCCCTTCAGTATTCCTTTCCAAGATACCGCAGACGACCCTCTGGTTGCCTTATTCAAGATATGCCTAATGGATATTCGAGGGTAAGGTCCACTTATCTAGTTTTCATCTTATTATCTAGCTTCCATGTTACATAAGAGGAGCAGCCATCACTTATGGTTAGGTTGTAAATATCATAAATGCGGAGACTGCAATCAATATACTTAATTAATTACTTACGCATATAAAGAAAATACATCTGGTTACAAATATGTTTGCCCCGGTTTTCCCCCGTAGATTGTCATTTTTTCCCTGTTTGAATCCATTTTCTCTTTTGACAATACAATGTCCTATTACGCTGCCAATTGATCTCTATTTTAGAATATTGAATGAGACCTTTATATAATCTAAGAGGATATGTAACTTTTATACATAATAAGAATATGTCTAATGGTCTTATTCAACAAGGACAATGTTTTCGTTTTAATACTATGTCTAAGGTTGTCTTGTAATTGGACAGAAAGTCAATGAGTAGTTCTAATAGATTATTACTTTGTGCAGGTTACTTGGGTGGAACATGCTGAGGTAGAAGATAAGCCAGTCCACCAGATTTTCAACCACTTTGTAAATAGTGGAACTGCATTTGGGGCTCAACGCTGGTTAGCAGTCTTGCAACAGCAATGTGAAAGGCTGGCAAGCCTCATGGCCAGAAATATTTCTGACCTTGGAGGTGCTTTTCATTTTTGCCCTTACTTTTTACTTCCTGTTGTTTTTACATGCTTAAATGCAATGAAGAAATGTTTGTCTACAATACTAAATCATATGAATATGTGGACTTGCAGTCATACCCACTCCAGAAGCAAGGAAGAATTTGATGAAATTGACTCAAAGAATGATAAGAACCTTCTGCTTCAACATCAGTACAGCTGGAGGTCAGTCATGGACAGCAATATCAGATTCTGCAGAAGATACTGTTCGCATAACCACCAGGAAAATGACAGAGCCCGGCCAGCCCAGTGGTTTAATTCTCTGTGCTGTCTCAACCACTTGGTTGCCCTTTTCACACCAACAAGTCTTCGATCTTTTAAGGGATGAACGCCGCAGATCTCAGGTTCGTTTGTCATTTTCACTAACTTATGACTTAATAAAGGCACCATAATTCCATAATATATCTAGACTTATATTGTGACTTCTGTTAAAAAATTAGAACCACTTACTGATGTTTTTTTCATTTTACAGCTCGATGTACTTTCTAGTGGAACTTCATCACATGAGGTAGCTCACATTGCAAATGGTGCCCATCCAGGAAACTGCATTTCCCTCCTTCGCATCAATGTAAGAACCACACTTGAACACTTGATCATAATGGGATCAAAACCAGACATTCGAAAGTTGCTAGTTTCTTGTTTTTATTGTCTAATCCAATATTCATCTTTTGTTCTTGTACGCATTCATGCAGGCGGCCAGTAACTCGTCTCAAAATGTAGAACTCATGCTGCAGGAGAGCTCTACCGATCAATTCTCCAGTCTTGTTGTATACTCCACTATCGACGTTGATGCTGTCCAGCTAGCAATGAATGGTGAGGATCCATCCTACATACCCCTACTCCCATTGGGATTTGTTATTACTCCAATGAACAATAAGAGCGGCATCAGCAACAGTGGTAATACCATCAAATCACCGGTCAATGGAAATGGGTCTACATCAAGTTGTTCGCTGACAGTAGGCCTCCAAGTTCTTGCCAGCACCATTCCATCTGCTAAAATCAATCTTTCAAATGTGACTGCCATCAACAACCACATTGGCAATGTGGTGCACCAAATCAATGCTGCACTCGGGGGAGGTGGTTCCTTGATTGAGCCTAATCTCAAATCAGAGCATTAGTATGGATCTACATATCATTCCGGAATTACCTGAAACCTCCTTTTTTTTCTTCCCATCAAAATTTCTTAAAAAATGCCCTTCCTGTCTTTCATATGACCAAAACTTGGTAAGTTTTGGCTTATTGTAAGCAGGGCATTTTGTTTGAAATTTTAGTTTGGAAAGTGAGGGAGGTTCTTGGTAATTTGCAAGGAAGTAAGGGATAGAAGTGTCCAGAAATTTTAGAATTTGTTAAGTTTTTCAAACGTTTAGGAATATATTTTGTATTAGTATTATGTTGAGATATAAAGAACATTTTATAAAGAGTAGAAGAGAGTGGGAATGTGAATGAAGGAGTCAAGAACGCACCAGTTATGATCCTTGGGATTTCCAGACAGTCTGCTCTGCTAGCTGCAAGGGTGGTGGTTCGGGAATTGACTTCTTCTGCTCTATGGAGTCTTTATTGCTTATCAAGAGGTTATTGTTGTAGTAGTTTTTGTTGTTTTGCTGGACAACTGGAATTGTGCTACTCATATTTATTGTTGTGTTGACTTATAAGGGTTTGTTTTGGTTCCTTTGTTTTCTGTGTGATATGCTGATGTGATGATAACTATTTCGTGCACTTCTGTACTACACTAGTCCCAGTGTTATCAGACCCTGGCCCGGCTCAGCTGGTTGATCCAGTAAACCGGCGACCCAGTGCCTTAACCAGGCTGAGTTTATTTGTGGATCGTTTCTGCAATCATCCCAGTTCTAACCCATTTAACCCGGCCGATTTTCATCCAACCCAATGACCCAGTAACTAGGGGTGGGCAACAAAACGAAAAACCGAACCGAAAAAACCGAGTCAAACCGGTCAAAACCGAGTTGACTAAAAACCGGTCAAGATCGGACCGAAACCGAACCGAACTATATAGCTATTGGTCCGGTCTCGGTTCTTGTTTTTATAGAACCGAACCGAACCAAAATAAATAAAAAAACATTTTTTTTATTAGTAAATTACTAAACTAGACATAGGAATTAGGAATTAGGAAAATGATTGGTTGTTTTTAGATTTGTTTGATTTTGTAATTGGTTGTGGACTTATGGTAGATCCATGGTTGGTTCATTGGTTTTGGACCTTTTTCCTATTTAGTACTTGATTTGGTGTATGTCTTATTTTGTTTAAAGCCCAAAACTTAAGAATAATCATCTAAATTGTAGTGGACTAAAGGCCCAATAAAAAAGCTCAGGACCGAGTTTCGGACCGAAATCGGACCGATTGTATTTGGTCCGATTCGGTCCGGTTACATTCAAATAATTTTGGTCCATGGAACCGAAACCGAAACCGAACCGATCCTTTCAAGTCGGTTTGGTCCCGGTCCTATTACATTTTAGGACCGGACCGGACCGTGCCCACCCCTACCAGTAACTACTATTTGAATTTTGAACCGGTTCAATTTGATTTAAATCATTTTTAATGGGTTCTGTTAAAAAAAATAGGGATTTTTAGACTTAACCCCCTATTATCGTTGCGATTGGATTAAACCCTCCCATTTGTCTAAAGTTGGACTTAACCACATGTCGTCTATTTTCTGTCTCTATTGTGTTTCTCATTTTTTTTCTGACCTAAATACCCTCAAGCTAACCCTTAGACTTCTAATTCAGATATTGAGCAGATCGTCAATTTTCCACTCGAATCCACTTCTAATTCAGATTGTTGTTCTATCGTAAGCATTTTTCCACAAATTTCACTTTTGATTCAAATAGTTACTTCTAATTACAATAGATTTTTCTGGTGTGTTGAATGAAAATACCATTTTTTTTCTCCTCAATCATTCTATTATCATTAGCTTTTGATTATGACATAGCGGAAACTATTAAAAATCAAACCTTGAATAACCCGAGGGGAGGATTGCTTTGAAACAATGAAGAACTAAAATAAAACTAAAGAAAAGTAAATTGTAGAGATAAATCTTAATTGTATGATTAAATAATTGAATGTCTTGAAATATAAAGCATGAATATTTATATAGACTAAAGATTTTAGACCAACTAGCACTAGCACTTCCTAAACAAAGAAATCAAAATAGAAATCCCAACTTTCTATTTTATAATGACCTCTAAAAAATATTAACCCATATAAAAAATCAATGGGTGTATGTGTCCTACATCAGTCCTTCCTTCTTCAAAAGAATTTGTCCTCAAATTTTTATTGTATTGATATCGTCTGCTCCATAAGAAAAAATACTTTGAATAACACACTCTTGTAGTCATATTAATGTAAGTTGTAGCTCCGTCTTTTGATTCAAAACCTTTGACAGGGAGAACAAAAAGAACTTTTTGTGATAATATATGATCAATTACAATAAAATCATAATGATGAATATCTAGAGGTAATGAATCTTTCGCAACGATTTTATTTTTATGATATTTGTCTTCAATAAAAATTGGTTTTAATTTGTTCATCAATTTTGGCCACAATATTTGAAGAATCGTCCTTAAAACTCGGTGGCTCTCCATTAAAACTTGGTAGCTCTCCATTATAACATTTTTCTTCTTTAAGACAAACATGATTTGTTGGTGGAATAAGTGTGGTTCAAAGTAGGGCTTGACTTTGAGATTGTGAGGGAGAAGCAATGGTGGTATAGGTTATGACAACTTGTGGAGTAATGGAAAGGTGAGATGGTTGGGAGGTAATACAGGATTGTGAGTGTTGGTAGTTATGATATTTGAGGGTGTAAGGCTAAGTTTTGCAGTGGTTGGGAGTTGACATTAATATAGAGAGATGAAAAACCAATATAGAAAACTTGTTGTAAAGTTGTGGTGGTGGTGGAAAATTGTGGTGATGGTTGAGATAGAGTAGACATGAAAGAGGGTGGGAGCATCAACAATAAGTTGCTTACCTTCCAACTTATCAAATCGAAGAGTAAGATTGTCAATTAAAGCGGTGAAACGATTAATAGCGAAATGAATTCAACCTTTGTCACATAATCTTCAAGATTTCTAACTTCGGAGCAGGATGAATAATCTTCGTCATTAACCATTGTTGTAGGATCTGAACTAAGCTCTTGATATCAATTGACGTAGCGGAAGCGATTAAAAATCAAACCTTGAATAACCCAATTGGAGGATTACCTTGAAACAAGGAAGAACTAAAATAAAACTAAAGAAAACTAAATTGTAGAGACGAATCTTAATTGTATGATTGAATAATTGACTGTCGTGAATTACAAAGCATAACTCTTTATATAGACTAAAGACTTAGACCAACTAGCACTAGGACTTCCTAAACAAATAAATCAAAATAGAAATCCTAAACTTCTATTTTATAATGACTTCTAAAAAAACGTTAACCCAAATAGAAAATCAATTGGTGTAGGTAGGATGTCCTACATCAGATTACAAAAAAATCTTGGTAGAAATATATAAAAGCTTGGAAGCTTAGAACTTTGGAAAGCTTTTACTAGTAATAATTTAGTTATGCTCATTTAATTTGGTGCGAGAAATAAAAATCTAGAGTTTTTTTTGAAGGTCAAGATTGTCTTTGGAATTAATAATCTCAAATCGTTTTGATTCTTGAAGAAGTAAATGGGAAAAAAAAAGAAAAAAAAAAGATGAGGATGGCAAAAAAAACCCAATGACAGTAAAAGAACGGGTTGAGAAGAAGTGTGTAGAGATGCTTTGACAAACTGAGAACATAAATCTTATAGTTGAACCATCCAACCATCCTCAGTAGTGTTGGATCTATAACTTCAATAGTTTTTATTTGATGCCTATATGTTGATGACTTGCTTTTTACTCTATTTTCCCTCTTCTCTCATGAGGTTTTTCTGAAATAAAATTTACAAAGAACTTGGGAACAATTGCAAGGTCTGGGGATGGCTTGCTTTACTCTCTTCATTCCCATTTGAGGTTTTCTGAAATAAAATTTGAATTGCAAGGTTTGGAACGAAAGAATTCATGGAAGCATTGCAGGCTGGCGACGGTTCTGAGATGTTAAGCATAAATTGGGCATTGATTTAAATCAAGGGGTATATAGGTCAGAAAAGAGAAAAAAAAAAAAAAAAGAGAAACGACAGATAAGACGAAAGGTGGTTAAGTCCAAGTTTGGATGGGGGGTTAATCCAATCCCGACCATAATAGAGGTGGGGTGGGGGGGTTGATAACACAGTTGTAATTACTAATGAACAATTCATGTTTCAAATAGTAAAGTTGGAATCTTACTGTTTTTACTATTTCATCTTACTCTAAGATCGAACAATACCAATGCAGGGTGTAAAAAGAAGGGTGTAAAACCAAACACATCAGTGCCACTTAGGTTCCATGTAGAATTTTACACCTTCTTAAAATGAGAGTGTAAGTTAAGAGGGTGGATTTTTCCCAACCCAAAAGTGGATAGGAGGTGGGTATATATCAAAATTTAAGTTCACGTGGAAGTTCAAGTTCTATTTCTCCATTTTTATTAAGCCAAATGTGAACTTCAAGTTCTGTATGTTATATGTGTCAGATAGTGTAAACGAGGGTGTGGATCCACACCCCCACACCCCATGCTTCCACGGTTCCACCTTCTATTTTACACCTCCCATTGGAAAGACTTGTTAGTGTCACAAGGTGTAAACATCCACCCCCACCCTGGTTTACACCCTGTAATATTTAATATAATATTAATTAAATTATAAAATTTAATAAAGAATTTTGTTAAATCAAGTTTGAAGAAAAGTAGATTGCTAATTGCATAAAGAAATACTATTTGTAATTGCATACATTAAATGAAATAATAATACGAAAATAAGGAAGATGGTTATGGACTTCTGACAAAACTAGAAAAATCAAATTTGTAAAAATAATTGTGTTTTACTGTTGATGAACAATAGATTTACATATTGTAACCACTGTTTTATTTTTAGAACGTTTGGATATTAGATAAAAATTATAATTGAATACAATTATACAAGTAGAGAAACGGGTGAACGGAAGACGAAGACAATTCTTTCTTTATCTTTAGGTCTGATCAAAGTCAAATCTAATGTGGCTAGATACAAGTGTTGGTCAAATTAGAGAGTGTCAATTTCCACAAGTTTTTAAAACCATAAACACAAGGTGGGACCTTGACGCTAGTTGTTATTGTGTTTTATATAAACTACTAGTAGAAAATAACATTTTATTCACCCGATAAATGTGAATGTAAATTCTATTGCCCTAATAGTAAATTCTATTTAGAATTGCGTTTGGGTATATTTCTATATAATTTGGCAAATTGTTTTATTATATTTTTCAATTTAATTAAATATAATATTATATTAAAATTTGGTAGTACAACATAAGTGTAGTTGTATTGCAGAGAAATGTTTAGTATCTTTACTATATATGAGGCTTGTCCAACTTGGAACAGTAAGCTGTTGTCACCCACACATGGTCATTTTTTTCGATATATGACTTTTTTACCTTTAAGTACATAACCAAATATTTGTCATTTAATCTCAAAAAAATTGGGTAGATATGGTAATTTAGGTATCTTTTCCGGTTTTTATGGCTCACAAAAAAACTACTCTAATGAGTAATGAGTTGTGAATCTTGCACAAAATAAATGTTTGGGGACCCGTAAATAACTTTTGTTTTGCAATAAGTATGATCCATGCACCACCACCCAATTCTATTCTACTAATATCATTTTACATCCTAACAAAAAGCAATTTTAATTTTTTTTGTAATAATAATCAAATCAATTTTGGCCAATTTTGAATGTTTTTGTAACAATTTTGAATTGTTATGGGTCCATCTTTTTAAAAAAGTGCGTGAACTATTTTAATTCTTTTTTATTTAAAATAATTTTTTTTATATAAGATTATACAATTGTAAATTGAGTAAGATTTAGACCCATATACCTTACAAATTACAATTCATTTTTTTTCAAGCCTCCCTCTTTATAACACAATCTTCTTTGTAATACATCCAGAGAGGATGTGCATTCCACCGGTTAATTTTAATTTATCTTGATATGGTTATCATCATCCGAGTTTTATTATTAATTATATACTCGTAAGCTGGTAAAAGTTATAAATTAGACTAATTTATTATATTTTATGAAACAATTATTTCTGAAACAAATTTAGGTACGTAGTTTCTTTTTAATATATTTTGATAGATTTAACTATTAAAAATTATTAATTTTGATAGTATTTTGTTAATTTGATTATCGTTTTAATTATTGGGCCTCTTGCTCATAAAAAAAAAAATCCAACCGGTAAGTAATAATATATTAAATTACAATAAAACCATTATTTAAATTGTATAATTTACCAAAAAAAACATGACTAAAAGAGTATTATAGTTAGATTTGTGTTACAAAATTCTAAAGCTCAATTATCCTCGATAGGAAATACCTCTGAATTTTGTTGAACTCTATAAAAATATAATAGATTTAATTAGGATATAGTAAACTGCCACATCAACCATATAACTTCTCTAAATGAAGTTGAAACTGTCAAACAATTTCATATGTGAGGATGATGCTTATTTATGTTGATTAATTTCAAGAAGTTTTCTTCTTATGGCTTTTCTTTGTGTGTTTGGTTTGCTTAACTTAATCCAATCCACATACACCAAAATTAGTAAAGTCAAGGTTCGAGAAAAGTCTTTCTTTTACTAGTCTACTTTTCATCTAGATGTGTAATCCAGTCTTTTATGCCACAAGAAAGATAAACATTAATCATAATCAATTCACTAAGTATTAAGAATACCAATTAAGTTTGATCGAAACATACTAAAACCAGAATTAGAGAATTGTTCATTCAACTCCTTGAAACATGAATTAAGCTTGGGTGACATAATTATAATGTTGTTTAAGCCTTGCCTATACTTGAAGTTTAGTTCAAGTATGAGTTCAATAATGGCAAAATTGTTAACGCACCAATGTGATAACAATATTATTAAGTTTCATTTGATGTGCATAGACTAAAGAAATTACCTTGTAGTTGTGTTTGGGGTGATTTTGGTTTTGGTCACCAAAGGTTTATACTAATTAGGGTTCGAAGCTGGTTTTCTTTTTTATTAGGCTTTGGCCATCATTTTTGAACCAATAGCTAAAAAAACTCGGTTGAACCAGGAATTTTTTTAAAATACCTGAATTTGCCCCTGAATTTCTTCAACTTCTATCATCTTTTTTATCTCTTTCTCTACACTACCCCAGTGACCACCACCACCACCTGGTTCTTCTCCACCACCACCACCACCCGGTTCTTCTTCTACTACTCTCTCCTTACCAAACCTCTACTATAAATTCCTCTCCTTTCAACCACTTCTTGAACATCAATCAAAGTTGAAACTAACCTCCTCATAATCCAAAACATCTCTCTTCTACCCACAAACAAATCCACATCCACACTACACTCATCGTCGTCATCATCAATAAATCTATATCCACACTACACTCATCCAACTCATAAGGCCAAATTCAGATGAGTGGACCTATTCATGCCCAAATTGATATTGTTAATAAGAAATTGAACTAAGGGTTTCGACTTCTGGTTCTCCAAATCTATTTAAAATAAAACAAAGGGCTGATATGGGTTTTTTCGCGCAAATGATCAACTGAAGCTAGTAATCTTCACACAGGAAAAAGAAAAGGTGGAAAAAAATTTACAACCCAAAAGCTTTTTTTTTCAATTTTGAAAATATAAGAAATGGGGTAATGGAATTCAATTAAGGTTGGATGATGTTGAAATTCTTTCAATGTGGTTTTGGAATTCTACAATTAATAGAGGAATTAAAAAGATGAGATTTCGTCATATAATAGATGATGAGAATTCCTCATACATGGTTGTGGTAGATGAGTTGAAGAAGATAAGAAGAACATACTGTATGTCTTTTCATTTGTTTGTTTTAATTTTCAAGTTATCATGTGCAACCCATGTGACTTTCACAGGGGTATTTTAGCAATTTTAAAATATTCTATGGCTTAATTTACGGTTGATGACCAAAGCCTAATAAAAAAGAAAACCAGCTCCGAACCCTAATTAGTATAAACCTTTGGTGACCAAAACCATAATTATATTCTATGATTATAATGTTGTTTAAGCCTTGCCTATACTTGAAGTTTAGTTCAGGTATGAGTTCAATAATGGCAAAGTTGTTAACGCACCAATGTGATAACAATGTTATTAAGTTTCATTTGATGTGCATAGACTAAAGAAATTACCTTGTAGTTGTGTTTGCTTTCAAATTAATGAAAAATTTCCTTTAAACTGAAAAACTGTGATTAATAACACCACAAATTTTAAGTCAAATTGAACACACAAATACAAATTTAAGAAGTTTAATACAAAATGAAGCTATGAATGATGTTCAAAGTGATATAACAGTGAGGGCATCATTTGAGATGTCAAACAGATACATCCCTGATCAACATGCTTAAATCATGCATCGTCGGGTTCAAATATCACACCATCAACACTAAAGTAGTATTTTTTAATAGATATATTACGCAGTTCCAAGAAATACTCATCAGAACCATACTGACTCGAATGGTAGAAGTGTCAATACATATGATTTATTCAAACAATATTTAATAAATTACTGTAGATTGTGCTTTTAGTGGAAGGTTACCATTCGCAGAGTTAACTTTTCCACCGACTTTGCTACCGCTGAAAACAAATGCACGGAGTGGTCGAAAAAAAAGAAACTTAGCTGCTAAAAATTAAACTGAAATTTGAATGGGCTGAGTAAGAAGGCCACCAGATTTAAATGTCTTCCATATCCAACATCATTTTCATGTGATTTCAATACATACCTATACACCGGATCCTGAATGATTTATTACTGCTCTTCTTCAAGTTTTTCTGTTCATTTGCTACTATTCATTTGTAGAGAGTACGATCATGAAATTTCGACTTATCATCTCTAATTTTGGTAGCAAAATACCTTTGTAGCTATCGAAGAGTTTTAACCTCTGGTCTTCTGTTAATAGTGGGAACGATCTAGAAATATTAGTAAATATTAATCTCCCTTATGGAATACGAGTGAGATTTCGATCTACAAAAATATTGTTGTGAATTTTTTCGATAATCGATTTGTATTGCAGACGGTACCTCTATTGAATTCCAGAGTTGTTGCTAAGAATAGCCAATGCATACTTACAGTAAAGTTGAAATACTGTGATCGCAATGAATGGAAGAAGATTTCTAATGCATTGCTTTGGCTTAAGAGATTGTAAAATTGCCCACCCTGTACAATAATTTAAATTTTAAAATAACCTTTGCTTAAGATTTCTAATTCATATCCATTTTTTTTTTTAGATCGGCAAGCCTGTTTATTACATGCGACAAACTTAAACTTAAATTTAATAGTTTGAAGAACGATCAGGTTTGTCAAGACTCAAATACTAAAAGATATCAGATCAGGGGCCACAACCACATACATGTGCTTCTCGACGTTTGCTAACTGAATAGTGCACATCCCCAACTACTCTACTTGAATCATTGTCAATCTCCTTAGAATTCAGATATTCATTTTCATCGATCTCTTCTCTCATTGCAAGCCTCCTGAACAACGTGCACAATCTCATAAGTTGAATTAAGTTTACGCTAGACAAATCAAAAGAACAACCTCATCGTTATAGCAAGTAGCAACAAATACCTTCTCAGCTGCTAATCTAATAGGCTCATGCAAAAGCTGCAAATTTCCTATAAAATACACCCTGACTCTCTATCTTTTCCTACATCATACTATGCAAACCCTTTAACAAGAAATGGGGATCAAACCTTAAAGCATGAAACACTCATTATTGATTGTTAGTTATTATAGGAAGAATATTGTATCTACAAAACCAACCAAAGGAGCAAGAAGAAAACGTTCTGCCACTACCATATAGTTTATAGAGGACATGCAAAATGTTGTTATTAGCTACTTTGGGAAATGGTTGGTGATCCGGAAGAAGAGTTACCTTCAAATTTGGGATTGAGAGGTTAAGCCCAAGGTCTTGGGATCAAGTCCCACCTAGCTTCATGGGTTGAAATCCTAACAGTGGATGTCTTACAAGGGCGAGGTATAAGTGTATAACCCTTCCAAATAGGTGTACACTGTGAAAGGAATTGAAAGTGAGGAAGACATGACCCATCTCTTTCTCAAGTGCCTTAAGACCTCAGAAATATGGAAAATGCTGGTGGGAACCTATGCTCAGGTCTGGAACTTGCTGCAGGCATAGAGCACTATCACACAATTGTTTAGAAACTATCCAAAGCTCAGTAGAGATGGCTTCAGCAAGGGCATATGGTCAATCTTGCCGTATGCGGCCATCTGGATCATCTGGGACACATGCAATGCTGAAATTTTTAGCAGTGAAAATTTACTGTCTGGGGAGCAGTTTAACGAACCAAATTGACAATCCAGAAGTGGTTGGAAGCGAGCCAGGAAAATCTGCAGTTTCGAAAGGACCACAGGTTCCCTGAACTGCTACAAAACTGGCAAAACATGTTCTGACTGATGGGCATGGACAGGGGCAAGGACATATCACACGGGCATGTCTCTTATTACTAATGTAGTGTCCCTTTTATATTGGGTTCTATCTAATGAGACCTGACGGGGTGGCTAACACCTGCTGATCAGGAGTCGTAACCTTTAATGATTGGTGTTTTAATAAAATCTATACCTTACCCCCCCCCCCCCCCCCCCCCCCCAATAAAAGCTGCATGGGTTAATGGGGATTTAGGTGAAATAATTGTAACTATAAAAAATAGAAAAATTAATAGCGTCCAGTATCTAGTTGCCAGAAACATCATCTCTAGCACCAAAGAGTCAATAGGAGAAATGTTTATCTAGACAAAGCTTAAGAAAAATGGTTACAAATAACATCAATCATCCAGATCAAACTCTTGAATAACTGAGTTAAAAGCAATAAACATGAAGATATGCAAACCTTTAATTTATAGGACCAATTGATTTTATTCACGGTATCAAACTTTGTTGATTTGTCTCTTTAAACACCTACAGTGAGTCTATAATCTGCAACAACCGAAGAAAGACAAATATGCATAAAGAAGAAGCAAAATTAAGTACTAAGAAAATATAAACTAAGAATAGTGCAGAAAAATATATATAGAATTTCTCTAGTTATTTCAATGTGATATACCCATTAATGCATACGTACGATTCTAGAAAATCACTGTAAATTCAATTTACATGTTCTATAATCTCACATAGGTTGAATAATTTCTATCTTTTATTCTACAATATTACGTTAGTATCTATTGACATATGATGAGAATATGCTTTTAGAGGAAGATGGTTTGTCACTGTATCATGGATGTCAATGAACAATTTAAAAATCATACCTTTCAATACTGAAAGATGGTTGGCAAGAGAAGCTGCGACATCCTAATTTAACAAACAATAAAACAATTATCACAATAAACTTTATTGTGTAAACAACAAAAAGAGAACAAAATTCGGATTACTAAGTAGTAGAAAATGAAGGTGGAAGAAGAGAAGTTACCTCTGTGTTTGATATGATCCAAAGAGAAGTCTTTCACTTAATTACGATTTTAGCGTTTTAGGCTATCGAAGAGTTATAACTTCTGGTCTTCTGTTAATAGTGGGAACGACCTACAAATATTAGTAAATATTAATCTCCCTTATGGAATATGAGTGAGATTTCGATCTACAAAAATATTGTTGTGAATTTTTTCGATAATCCGTTTGTATTGCAGACGGTACCTCTATTGAATTCCAGAGTTGTTGCTAAGAATAGCCAATGCATACTTACAGTAAAGTTGAAATACTGTGATCGCAATGAATGGAAGAAGATTTCTAATGCATTACTTTGGCTTAAGAGATTGTAGAATTGCCCACTCTGTACAATAATTTAAATTTTAAAATAACCTTTGCTTAAGATTTCTAATGCGTTGTTTTGGGTTAAAAGATTGTAAAAATTTGGAAGAAGATTTCACATTATTGCTTGAATTAGAGCACATCCAAACTATATTACACAGATTAAATAACCTTTGCTTATAGAGTTAAGTACAGTCACCATGTACCTAATGCTTAGTTAGGAAGATGTAGTTGTGTTACGATCTTCCTCTCGACTCTCAAGTTTCAATCTTAAGAAAACATTATCTATGTATCACTATATTAATATATGTGTGCCTGCGGCTCTGTGTTTCTAATATCAATTGAGTTGTTAAGCTAGCATAACTGCATAAAAGTTATTCAATCATCTTGGTTTAAGGAAACAATAATTAAAATTTTCAATCATCCCCCAAAGAACTACTTGAACCGAAAGCTCAATTGCAGTTTTTTCAATCCATCTCATCCTAAAACTCCATATAATCGACATAATTTGCACAAAAAACAACAATCCAACTAAGAAAAAACATCAAAATCAATCCTAGCAATCTTAATTGTAGCTTTCAACATCAATTTTTTTACTTTGTTGTGAGTAATAGAGAAAAGAAGAATATTATATAATGGGAACCAATAGGGGTACCTTTTTTTACTTTGTTGTGAGTAATAGAGAAAAGAAGAATATTATACAATGGGAACCAATAGGGGTACCTTGAACTTGTCGTTAAGTTGATCATCTGTTATGTGTTGGGTTTGAAATCAGGTTGAAGATCGAATAGCTGCTTTTGTTTCTACTGATGTTATTCTTCTTGTTTTTTCTTCTTCCTCCATCGTCTTCTCTCTCTCGTATTGGTAATAAAAATTATCTGGTATATCTTGAACGAACATGTCTTGATCGTTGTGGAAGCAGGAGGGATCTAGCAAAGAAGAGATCAGGATTTAGAAGAAAAGGGATTTATGATTTTTTAAAATTTCGTGAGTTTAGAATTCTTAAAATTGATTAAGGTTCCTGTGGGACTCTTGATGATTAAGATTTCTCTAAGCAATTGGGCTTAAATTCTATTCTCAAATCACATGGCACTTGTTAAGCTCCACTATTATATAGTACTAGTGGCAGTGCCCGTGCTATGCACGGGTTAGTCGGGAATAAATATCTTCTTCTTTGAGTGATATTTGGTCACAATCTTTTTATCTAAACTTCTTTTTTTTTTGGTAGAAGAAATTCTATTTCTTTTTTATTCAATTCAAAATTGAAGGTAGCACTAAACTAAAGGAAATAGATGTTTGAATCCAAATACTTAAATAGTTGTTGAGACCATCTGAATCAATCATCGATGGGGTTAGGTGATAGACAGTATATTCGAGATAATATCGCAACTGTTGACGACGATTTATAGGTTTAAGGGTCTGTTTGATTCGAGGCCGGGAAATAGATTTACCGGGAAATCTCAATTTCCCATGTTTGATTACATGGAAAATAAACGGTAAATTTTGAAAATGAAATGATTTATAAAAATGTTGGGACATATTGTCGCTGAATTTTTATGAACTCTCACTAGAATCATATTCACAACATTTTCCAATGATTTTCATGATAAATATAGTACTATAATCATTTTATGAAAATTTTATTTTCCGAATATTTGCATATGGTAAATCTATTTCCCGTTAAATTGATTTCCCGCTCGAATCAAACAGACCCTTAATGAGAGGAAAATTCAACAATAATATTGATTTATTTTATTTTATTTTTTTTGATAAAGAACAACACCACCAACAATAACATTCTGGTAAAATAAAAGATCCAGAGTTACAATATATCATTATATCAAGAATACATCTTTATTAACCTCCTTGCTTTACAACCATATGTTTGAAAGCCATAGACAATAACAACCGTCAGTATTTTGATACATGATGAAAGTTCAAATTTACTGCTTTATACTTCGGCAGAATATGGTCAACAATTCTGCATATTATTTTCTTAATTTGAAGTCTCCCTGATTATCCAATTTGAGGTATTCATGTCTTCTTCTGCCAACATGCAAATTTGTTGTTGGAAGTAGCCCTAAGTGTGGTAATCCATCTTTTTATCTTTTCAGTCTTCTTGACCATAAGAAACCGTCCAATCATGTCCTGTAGATTTAGTTTTATGCAAATGTTAATTACTATGATAAATAGTAACTTCAATAATGAATTTGAGAGTTAAGTTCATTTGATAGCATATTGAAGTAGACAGTGTATGCAATTACAATTTAAAATAGTGCATCCCTCAAGTTTCACATTGAATCAAAACACCCTTTTACAAATATTCTAAGATTAATATTTGGGAAAATTGGTGATAACCCCCCACATTATGGTCACTCTTGGCAAAAACCCCCTCTTTTGTCCATTTTTGGCGTTAACCCCCCAACCCCCAAAATTAGACCTTATGTTGCCCAGTTTACCCCTGACCCCTCCTATTTGAGTAAACCCCCTAATTTAACGTCAACATAAGTTAACTAACAGATGTTAACTCCGTTTACACCAACTTTTATTTGCATAAACCCCCATTTATCTTAGTATTTGCCTAAACCCCCCTATTTGCAATAGAGAAGAAGAAGGAGGAGGAGGAGGAGGAGGAGGAAGAAGAAGAAGAAGAAGAAGAAGGAGGAGGAAGAGGAGGAGGAAGAAGGAGGAGGAAGAAGAAGAAGAAGAAGAAGAAGAAGAAGAAGAAGGAGGAGGAGGAGGAGGAGGAAGAAGGAGGAGGAGGAGGAGAAGAAGAAGAAGGAGGAAGAAGAAGAAGAAGGAGAAGAAGAAGAAGAAGGAGGAGGAGGAGGAGGAGGAGGAGGAGGAAGAAGGAGGAGGAAGAAGAAGAAGAAGAAGAAGAAGAAGAAGAAGGAAGAAGGAAGAAGATGAAGAAGAAGAAGAAGAAAAAGAAGAAGGAGGAAGAAGAAGAAGGAGGAGGAGGCCGGAGGAGGAGGAGGAAGAAGAAGAAGAAGAAGAAGAAGGAGGAGGAGGACGAGGAGGAGGAAGAAGAAGAAGAAGAAGAAGAAGAAGAAGAAGAAGAAGGAAGGAGGAGGAGGAGGAGGAGGAGGAGGAGAAGAAGAAGAAGAAGAAGGAGGAGGAGGAGGAGGAGGTGGTGGATGGGCGACACGTGGATTGGTGGTGAAGTAAAATTTTCAATTTTGGTTTTCAATTTTTTTACTTTTCGGGGGGGTTTATGCAAATAAGAGTTGGTGTAAACGGAGTTAACATCTGTTAGTTAACTTATGTTGACGTTAAATTAGGGGGTTTACTCAAATAAGAGGGGTCAGGGGTAAATTGGGCAACATAAGGTCTAATTTTGGGGGTTGGGGGGTTAACTCCAAAAATGGACAAAAGAGGGGGTTTTTGCCAAGAGTGACCATAATGTGGGGGGTTATCGCCAATTTTCCCTTAATATTTTGAATCATTGCATACTTTAAGAGCACATGCTATGGAAGAATGCAAGCAATCAGAAGTGTTTTTACAGTGCACTATCGGATACATGTGCCTACACTATATGGACACATGAAATCTGTAATGAACCTGGGCATCACGCTTACATAGCAATGTGGAATGTGCCCAGCCCGTTTATTAAGGTATATATATTCTAACCTACTTGTCCTAAAGAAAAGTGTTTCTGAACAGATATGGTGAAGAGGTTGAACCTTTTTTTTTTCACATTCAAATATGGATGATTCCAAGTCCCTTTAGTTACCTGTTATGGTGTCTGAACTACTCTATTCGTATATGTCCTAACACCACATATAGTCAGGATAGCAAGTGCAGATAAATGCCTTGAGATAGAAAAGATTAATGGTAAGGATTATTTATGGTTTATTATAAAATAGTATTCTTTTTCTTTATACAATCACAGTATGATTATAAATTATGAAATTTTTATATTGTTTTGTTCTCTTTGTATTTCTCTAGCCTCATACCTTTTAGAATGTTTTTTTAAGATCGTCTCTATATATAATTAAAACGGCAATAGAACACAAAATGAGTACATGTCTCACTATAGCATTTTTTTGTCGCGAATCTAATGATTAGAATACAATTTAACTAAACTATGCACAAATTAAAAGAATCGAAGCATCTTTACTAATTTAGCTATCGAACTCACTTTTCTCTTTCTTCTTCTGATTTTTAAGTAAGACCGAAAGGAGAATCATAGCTTGATTCTGGTGCATCGGGACATATCTTTGAGAAAAGCATCTAAGAATTGAAAAGTTTGAACCTCTTTAATCTGACAAAATAAAAGGGCGTAAAAATTGTTTAACATGATTTATCTTTTTTCAATTTTACCTTGAGTATGAATGTATATTTGATGTTATTAATAACTTAACAGATTTTCTCTATAAGGAAAAAAATGCAAATTGTGAAATGAATTATTGGTTTTTTATCGTTTAGAAGAAATAAGAATACCATTTTGGAAGTTGTACTGGTCTTAGACAACCCTGTCATTCCTAGTTGCGTATTGTCTTTTTACAACTAAAACATAACAGGCTCCTGCAATATTGTGATCCAAGCACCAATTAGTAAGAGGTGATACAGATAAATTCAATTAATAACGTAATTTGACGATTTCATTACAAATGGTGATAATATGCTACGGGATGGACCTACCATAGGTTATTTAACACTAATAGAGATGATGTTGGCCCATATTAACCTTGAAAGTTATTATCAAATAAGAAGATAACAAAAAAGATATAATTTTACTTACCATCCGAAGAAGAATGAGTGATCTGCTCCAGAAGATGAAGTGCTTTCACCCAACAATTGTTTTCCTTGCAAACCCGAAACTTTCCGGATCTGTTGAAGTCACCATCATTTGTACATGTTAGCCTTTGATCCCAAAGTTATGTTAATTGACTGATGTATAATAGGTGAGTGAATGGGAAACTCTTATTTATGACGTCGCGAAATTGTTAAAATAAACTAAGTAAAAACAAAATATCTTACTACGTGAGAAGTGAGATCACATACCTTTAAATGACCATTGGTGAAATGCATTTGATTGTCAAAGAGGACAACATTTGTTAATGAGCAAGTAAGAGCTTCCAAACACAATTCTTATTGTAACTCCATATGCAGGTCATTAGATAAGGAGGACATATCAGGAAAGTGGTTCAGACCTGGTGTGAGGCCAAGAGCCTTCAAGAAAAATCCTGCATATTAATTTTTGGGGCAATTAAGAACAATTATCAATTTTGAACCAATTGAAAAAGGGGAAATCAACATTTGGTTGCCTAATAGTAGGGATGTTTGGCTAATGCAGGTCCTTAAGTAAATAACAAAGTGCTCGAGACACTTCTTATAAGTCCTACCTTCAAACAATTTGCTTGAAATATTTAAATCCAGGGCCTACCCTTATTAACTACTGCTAAGCTGACTTCACATAATCAATCAAATGAATGGAGAAGATGAGATATATGGATGGTGCAGTAGGCTTGTCCAATTATTCGCCTGCCATACTTACATGATGGCATGTCCAATTAATGAATTTAACTGTAGACCTAAATCAAGAATAATAACTGGCTACTAAGAGCATCTCTAATGGGTCTCCTATAATCTAAATTATAGGAATTCCGAAAAAAACCATTCCCTAACGCGTCGTCTATAATTTTAGCAGCCGGCTATCCACGTAGAATGTGGTGGGCCGGTCTGCTAAAACTTCGTCTAAAATCGAACCAAAGATAGGATTATACTTTTTTTTTATTATTTTTTTAATTCCACGCTGGTTCAACCAGCGTGGAACATTTTTTTTTTAATTTTTTTTTTAACTTTTTTTTTTTTTAATTTTTTTTTTAACTTTTTTTACTCCCCCCAAGCCCAGCCCCAAGCCCAACCACGCGAAGCCCAAATCTTCTACGCTGGTTGGACCAGCGTGGAACAGAATTTGGCAAAAAAATAGGAAACGCGTTAGGGATACCCCTGATATAGGTATGGAAGACCTGCTAAAAAAAGTGATAGGAAAGGAGGTGGCACCGACGTGGAGGCTAAATCGTCTCATGTGTAGGCTAAATATGGGAGACCTATTAGAGATGCTCTAATACGACCACCTTACTAACTATCAAAAAACTTCTTTGATCATTCACAACAATTTATCCATTTGAATTGACAGTTCTTACTTCCCTGTTCATCTTCTGATTAGGGGTGGGCAAAAAACCGGGAAACCGAATTAAAACCGGAACCGAACCGGGTCAAAACCGGTCAAAACTGTGTTGACTAGGAACCGGTCAAAACCGAACTGGAACCGGAACCGAACCGAGTATATACAATTCGGTTCCAATTTCTATTCTAATATTCCGGTTCAAACCGAACCGAACCGAATATATATTTATTAATATATATATATATATATATATATATATATATATATATATATATATATATATATATTTTTTTTTTTTTTTTTTTTTTTTTTTTACTTATATATACACGTTATATATGATTTTTTTTTTTGTTTTTTTTTTATTTTTTTATAAATATTAGATTATATTCAAATATTTAAAAAAATTACAAAAAAAAAATAAAAAAAATGAAGTTATTAAAGCCCAAAACACAAAAGCCCATAATAAAGCCCAAACCGAAAACCGAACCGAACCGAACCGAATCAAATCGGTTCGGTCCAACCCAGTTTTAATAATAATTTTCGGTTTTTGAAACCGAACCGAACCGAACCAACTTGCACGGTTCGGTTTCAGTTTAGTGGAAAAGTTGAACCGAACCGAACCGTGCCCACCCCTACTTCTGATCTATAATTTTGGATTGAATCAAAACAAAATTCCAATTGAATTTTGATTTTTCACTCTCTTTGTGATTAAGAATAATAAAAAATTTGATATAAAATGACCAACTTGGTGTTCCGTCTGTAAAGTGCATTTGCCATTGTGCAGCAGGAATATTGACTGGATTTATTTCAAATTCATTCTGAAAGGAAATATAATAAAACAAAGTGGGTGAACAGATAGAGAGAGACTTTAAATTATCTTCATGATGTGATACCCATGGGATATGATACTCGATCACAACCCTGTAGTACATCTAAAACTCTCAAATAGTGTATCAGTGGGATTGTGGGAATGCTATGTAATCATAAAATCATCATACAAAGAGACATTGTGCTCAATTATGATTCAATTCCTAAATATTTTGTTGCACTAATAGGAAAAATTTAGAAGAAAAAAGAAGAAGAAGAAGAATCTATACTAAATAATTTCAACTAAACAGATAAAAACAGTATATTGCAACAAAAATTGAATTAAAACATCAGAAAGGAGTCAATCAATTTTAAATTCAGAACATGATGCTCATCTGTGGAGGATTTGTTTATGTGGTTGTGCAAGAATGAAGAAAGAGGTATTTTTGAAGAACGCCAAAAACAACGCAATCGGAGCATAATCGTAATTAGAGAAAGGGTTTTATGGAAAGAGAAAAATGTTACAAAATGGGACGCGATCTTTCAAACTGTTTCGTTTGGGAACAAAGGTGATTAGACCTAGAAGAGAACAGTTTAAAAGTCGAATAAAACCCTGTTATAAGGATATTTTTGTCCGAAATTGCAAATATTTCTAAAGGTCGAAATATGTGCGTCGGGAGTAAAAGGTTGACGTTTATAAGAGAAGATAGATAGATATAGATTTGGGATAAATAAATAAAAAATCAAAGAAAACTGAGAATCTGAGATTTTCAACCGAATATAATCTAAGTTATAAGGGACAAGACAATCTCAACTTTGGGAGACAAACTTATATAAAATTTGTCTCTGGACGGACCAGATTTCAAGTTGGAGGCTGAAATCGGATTCTGACCCTAGATATTCCTCGATCACTGCATATCTGTCTTTGACATAAGTTTAGCGTGGCTTAAGTGAAAATCGTCGGTTGGGCTTAAGTTGTGGATTTCGGTTGCAAAAAAAGTCAGGTCTATAAAATAAAAAAAACCTATGTCCTTCCAAAAATTCTTCCAGACGAAAGCTATCTCTTTGCTCGATCTCTTTCTCGAAAACCCGCGTTGTTTTCTCAAAATTTTCTCTTCTCTTCTAAAACTTATATTCAAATTTCTCAATTACCAAGATTTCAACCAGCCCTTCATCTCAGGTACTTTATATTAATCACTCTACATCTAATCTTTATCTTCTTCTTCTCTCACTTGCTCTGATAAATTCATTCAACACATAATCTCGATCATTTGTTGTGATAAATTTTCTTTCTTCTTTTCAATCTTGAACTCAAAAGGTTAAAGAAACTTCATCTGCTGATTTACGATCCATTCTTCGATCCTTCAATCTTCTTATCTCTTTCACCATCAATCGGTTTACAATTTCATAATCCTATGCCCGTTCTTGATTCAATTGTAATGAATTTCGATTTTCAAGATCCCAAGGTTGTTCTTGAATCAATTTTAACAAATCTAGGCTTTCAAGAGAGCTTGATGATGTAGATGTTGTTTCTCTTTACGGTTCTTCATCTTGGAATGGTTATTTAACAATCTTTGCACCAACAGATAACTTGATTCGAAGTTGTGGTGCGTCTTGCTCTGTTCTTCAACAGCATATCGTTACAGTTCCAGGTATCTTTTCACCTGATGATTATCTGAACAAACTTGCCTTTCGCAAGAAACTCGAAACAATGAGCACTGGAACATGTATTACTGTCACTTCTGGAAGTAGCAGAGATAAAAATGATACGATCGTATACATTGGTGGAGTAGAGATTACTCAACATGATTTTTTCTACAATGGTCTCGTAGTTGTACATCGTCTTGAAGGTTTTATCTCTTTTTTATCTCCGTTCTCGTTCTTGTGTGAAATACAAAGGATGACGATGACTCCTCTATCTTTTCCTTCACCACAATCTGAGAATCGAACCAATGCACGATCAATCAATACTACTCCTTCCTCTGCTATTATGTGTTTAATGCTTAAATATGCTACTATGGAGTTTGGAGGTATTGGAGGCAGTGGCAGTGGCACTTTGTATGATTCTCCTGCTGCGGTTGGTGATCCTGCTATTTTTAAGACAAGAGGCTTTGCAGATAATTTGGGAATGGGATCTTGTGCAGCATTTGATAAAGGTTGTGTGGTTGAGGCGGCACCAGCACCAAAGAGGCATAAAGAGATTCTGTAGCTGGTGAAGCTAGCCGCCATGGTTTCTCTGTGATTTGTTTCTTTGCACTCTATAGGTATCACAGCTTTCTAAAGCTTAGTTAAATAACTGCTTGTATCTATCTAAGTTATAAGACACAGAGGGTACATAAGTTGGGGAGACAGTTTTGATAAAGATAATTTTGAGAGACATTTTAGACCGTCTGATTTCAAATTTGATTTAGATGGACGGCAAAGATTAGATTTCTAACTTAAGTGGATGGTCCAGGGAGTTTTAATGGGCTTGGACTCAATTCGGATTGAAAATGGGCCATTTTTTATGTAAAGCCCTGATCTGCAATTCTTTCTCTATTTCTGCAATTCTTTCTCTCACCAAACCTTAATCTTTCTTCGTCTCTCTCTGTTTCTCTCGGTGAATAGTGAATACTACTCTGGTATGTATATCTTGATACAAGTATGACACAGTTTAGTTTTGTTGGATATTTTGGATCGTCGTATGAATATCGAGATTGGAAATCGATCTGAAATTATTTCTAGATTGTTGGATTAGATTTCTATTTAAATTGTCTTGGACAGTTCTAATTAACTCGAGATCAATCTGATCTAAAGTGGTGTAAGCGGATCTGGTGGGTTTTTAAGCCGATCCAAATCCAAACTCAAATCGATTTTCTTCTTCTTCTTCTTCTTCCTTAACTTCAATTAACGCCACTATAAAGTTCAATATCGTCCAATTAATTTAGAATAGAAATCCAATATCATCCGTAACTATAACTTCACCAAATCGTTCAGCTTCGATCTTGAGCTTCAATAGGTATGTAATTTTTAATTCTAAATTTTAAATTTTGGTTTCAATATTTATTTCTAGATCTTAAATTGTTTTATTTTTTTTAGTCGAATTAGTTGGATCTATATTGCGAAGCTAACTAAAGTAATAAAGGTTTAAACTTTGAACTTGTGAATTTTATGACCTGTCAAACTTTTCAGTATAACGAAAATCCATAAATTCTCTTCCTGTCAAACTTTTCATTATAACGAAGTACTTAAAATTTCAACCCTGTCGCCTTGGAGGGAATTTACTGGATTCACTATTATATCATGCAACCAGATTTTGTATTAGCAGTGGTTAATTGATCACCCAGGATTTCTCTCAAATCCTCTGTATATTGGTGGTGATTCCTATTATTCTGGCCGCTCAATATACCTAAAACCTCATCTGCCACACAGTTTTAATTCTGCTCATGCTACTTCTCTACTGATGTTCAACTACAAGCAAATTGCTTCAGCTGTATGCTTGTTATCTACTGTTATAACCATTACACGAAAGCCAGCTTCCCTGCAGTCCTCGATTGCTTTGTGTACCTCTTCTCGAGGAGTATATTAGTGATTAGGTTTTTTTAACTATTGACAATCCTTTTCCTTTTTTAATCCAAATAAAAATCAGGAATCTAGATTTGATTTGCTTAGTGAGGAAATTGTTTTCACAGTCCAACCCACAACTGTCTGATGACTATGTCAATTGTCACAAATGTTGTTATCCCAATTTTCTTATAAAATCAATACGGAAATTTCACAATTTAGTTATAAAATCACTCTTGGTTGATTTACAAACAGTCTGTTATATATCCAAACAGCTATATGTTGTAATTTTCTCTGCATTTACAAACCGTCTGTTTTCACTATTGACTTACAAATTAGTTAAGATGTAAGTCAAATACTACGCTGTTAATCTGCCAAATCCTGAAAAAACCACATAACCTAAGCTTAATCTCATATGCCTTAATTATTTGATTCGGTTAAACTAAATACAACACGAACCATCCTTTTTCCTTGTGATTGTGATCGGAATAGGCTGGAATACAAGGGTCTAACTTGTCTCCTTAAACATATAAACTTTAGTTGTATAGTGTGAATAAATACTGCAACATGTAATACTATTCGAACAAAAATAAAGGATGATGCTGAAACAAAATGATGGATAGTCTAATTAATCAGTCTTAGGTATTGCTCCTTCGGAATTTGGTGCTTGCCTCATTTCCTGTTTACATTGAGGCATGGGTGATCCTATGAGTTGTATTCTGTAATATAACCAGTAACCGAAAAATTTATACATTTTACATGAGGTATTTTCTGAGGATGAAATCGAGAAGAAAACAAGACGATTAACTCTACTTTGTTTAGGAATTGTCTACATTTACAGACAAAACACTACAGTTGCCTTCACTTCTTGAGCATGCCTAATGAAGTCACACGAGAACTGAAAATGACTAAAAATAAATCTTGTCCCTATTGGTTGTTCATTGATCTACTATCTCTCTTTGCAACCTTTTCAAAAGGTCTGGGTGAATTTAAATAATAAAGGTTTTCTTTAAAGTCCAGCATACACTCTTCCCTTTTGTATATTTTTGCCTTTTGTCTCTTGACAGGAAGTTGTATAAGCAAAACAAGGTTTATGGGACTTCCTATTATATGTTTTGTAAAGAAGTGTGTGGAGCAATACTTATTGATTGGTTCAGTTGGTACTCTCCTAGGATAACAAGGTTTACAACATAGTTTCCAAACAAATTTCATGCCCTAAGAAGGTGGCATATTGGCTTTTAGCAAGGGACTACAAACATGTCTTCCTTTATGTGCATGAGATTGGGTAGCTATATAAATATTTGTAAAGAATGTAGACCGATAGTCAGAGTTTTTTCAGGGCTTGCCAATTGAAATATTAATCCAAGCACATTATTTGATCAAACCTTTGAAGCTGAGTGTGGAAAGATAAAGGGGCTGCTATTGGGCAGGTTTTCAAGTTTTCAAGTGTCTGATTAATGTAGCAAAATATCATCCTTTTCAGTATTTCTGATTTGAGGATTTCATATGATGTCTATGAATATATAAGCTGTTTTTTTATTAAGTCTATAACATCAATTTATATATGTTCTTTACATATATCCCTAATATTTATTAAAAATAGCAATTCCAAATATCCCCTAATATTTGAATTTTTTTTTCCCAACAAATATTTTGTCTCCTGCAATCAACTCTCTATTCTGCTGCAATCAACTCCTTCTCTCAAATCTATTAAAGGTATGTTTTATTGATTTTATATTGTTAGTCTGATAATTGCATTTTCACTATCAGTTTAAATTTGTTGTTTTTGTTGTCATGCTTAATAATTGTAGTAACAGATCTTAACATAAAAAATGTGTAAACATCTTTGTCTTAATGAAGCTTATTATGGCTCAAAGTCAGTAGTATCACCTATGTATGCAACACCTTTTACACCCCTCATTAGCTATACAATAATACACAATATTGGTTTACGACTAAATAACCATAACATATACCCTACTCTCCATTTCGTATGTTAGTAAGTGATATTAAAGCTCGACTTCTAGCAACATAACTCAAATAAAGATATTGGGTTATACTAATCATAACATAACTCAAATAACATGTAAAGTATATCTAATCATAAGCACATAAGGATTTCATACAATATTTATAAGACGAGAAGGAAAATTCTGGACATGCAATTATCAAGACACAATTAGAGGATGGATATTGCTACAATTCGTGAAGACGCTACACACTGTACAACTAACTTGATTCTACTTTTAGGAGCCTCTTTGACGAAGTGTCCAACAAACTCTTTGTTTCACTTACACCCCTAAATAAAATTCAATTAATATGCAAGAATATGACTTGAGAACTTTAATAAAGGATCTTTATTGTCTTATTACATTTACTATAGTCTCAAGATAATTTAGACACAATGTATATATGATTATATTTGGATATTTAAAGACATCTTAACCTTTACTACAAGCTGATCTTTATAGAATCATCACAACACAGAACACATTTAACCCTTAAACTTCATTAGGAAATTGGGGGAACACTACTGCTTCAAAGCATGCTGGTATCACTACCAACTTAGAAAGCACTTAGGCTGTGCTTGTGGAATTATACAATTGAAAGATGAATATTGATATTAGGTTATAGGACTTATATCAGGAGTTTTGAAGAAGCAGTGGGACAGTTTTCATCTCAAACTTGGCACTTGAAAGTACAAAGCAGTTAGATGCCGATATCTAACCTAGGCCGGAGAACTTGTAAAGTGTTAGCAAGAGTAACTAACAGTTATTAGTTATTTGATGACTTTAGGACAGAGAATGTTATTAGAGTGTTGAAGAAGATACATATGAAGGTTTAGGTCGGTGGTGTAAGTAGATAAAAAGTATAAGAAACAACAGCAGAAGCTGAGTACAAATATCCTCATGAGGGGTTAGAAATATCCATTTTAGGATAGTGGTTTATAACACTACTAAATATTATTGGTAGGTAATCCATTTAAATTTGAATGGTAGGGAAGTACATGACAGTTTTATAGTAGTAGAAGCTTCAAATTCATTGTAGTGTGTGTGATAAATGAACTGTTACACACCTGCAGCCTCCATCACCTAAATTAAAGACTTCTTCTTTGGGACCCTGTTCATGTCAATCTTGATATCTGTGAGTCAGAGCCTCTTCTAGTAAGTAAATTATTTTGATTTGTACCATTTGATGTCAATCTTGATATCTGTGAAACAATGTTTAACAATGAATATTAGTTAATCTTGATACCTATAGAATTTACTTTGAAGAAAGTGATGTAAAAAAGTCCATACTTCGTACACGTATGTATGTTTGTATAATTCTATAGGTACTTTATGAGTTTGTGTGTGTGAATAATTATGTATTTAATCTCAAAAGATCGAGAATATATGTGAAATTCTTGAAACATTGCTCCACCTAGCTTCTCTTCTTAGCAGAACAATGTGCAGTAGCTTAATTACCCTGGCTGGATGTTCTGTCGCAGATACACGGCAAGGCCATCTTTTAATTAACTTAGGCCTGAAGTCTTAAATTTCTGTTTCTATCAAAAAAGTATGCAACGGTCAGATTTTTGTAATTAACAGTATTTAACCATTTTAAAATCTGTCTGCAATTAAACTGTTTAAACATAGATTTACAACAAATATATATAATGAAAACAAAACAGGGTCTGTCTGATTCTGGTGGAAAATTAGTTTTGTTAAAATGCATTTGAAAAAAATACAAATCTGGAAATTGAAATTTCTATAAAGTAATTGTACTTTTTGATCGAACACAAAATTCTTTGGGAAATCACTTGACTGTATGTTGATTGGGACTTCGTTAGGGCTGAGTTCCTGTTACAATTCTGAAATTTGGTTTTTCCCAAAAATTGGACGTTTTGACTTGGAAATCAGTTTCTTCTTAGACCCAGTCATAATAATCAAACGAACCCTTACATATGTTACAATTAAGTTATTGAGTTGATGCATTGTGGATCCCAGGTCAATTTTTTCACAACTTTGCATTGCTAAAATATGTAGTTTTCAAGTTAAAGGATAAAGTTTGGTGTTATGGAGGTATTATTCCAATTATAACATATTTTAAGGAAATAATTTACTGGTTGGAGTGGTTGTTATCTTTCCTTTGACTGGATTGTCTGAATGTTAGTACTTCTCTGAAGCAAATTCCATTTCTATTAGCACAATAGACCACAATAGACTTAGTGTATGTTTGATTTATCGAATTTCGATATGGCTGAGTTGTATTGGTTGAACAGATCGGCACACCCAACCAATAGAAGATTAACAACTTTGATGTTTTAGCAAAACCAAGGACCTACCTCCTGCCCGGGGATGATTCTGATTGCGTTTAAATAATGAGTCAGACTCCATCCATTATCCAAACTTTGTTGTAGGAAGCTTATGACAATAGTTTAAAGGCTATGTTTATAGTTTGTTCATGTAGCCACCCGTTTCTAGGATTGTTTTTCCCAAACATCAAAACATACTGTGTAATCAAATTACCAAGGATATGAAAGTAGGTTTAATTGCCTTCCACCTGTCCTCTCTTACATGTAAGGTAGTAAGGATTGCATGGTAATAGCAAGTAATGTGGATTATCGACCAACATTAAGTAATCAGGATTACAATTTTTTAGTTACAGTTTTTTCACGATTATTTTCCTAATTTAAACTACTCAATACTAACAGTTACAGTTTTTCCTCCCATTTGTGTTTTGTTAATTACATTCCCTCAGCTAGCTCTCATTGAGAAATTTGTTTTGACAAATCAATTTTAATTTTATTAGCTCTGTAATACTCGCCCTAAGTTAATTTTGACTATGTATTGCCAACTAGGAAGCAAGTAAACTCCCATCTTTGGCAGCCACGTCTTTAAAATGAGCATGGTTAAACATTTGATTTATTTTATTACTCATTAGTAACTGAAGTTTGAATTAATAAGCTATGTACTAATTTACTTTACAGAGTAAAAAGTAGAGATTTATAGCAACTCTAATTAAGTGTTTCTTGTGCTGTTACATTTTTTTTTTATGAATATAGGGATTATTGGAATGAGAAATGAGATAACTGAAGTTTGAATTAATAAGCTATGTACTAATTTACTTTACAGAGTAAAAAGTAGAGATTTATAGCAACTCTAATCAAGTGTTTCCTGTGCTTTTACATTTTTTTTTTTATGAATATAGGGATTATTGGAATGAGAAATGAGATATTAGGTGATATGAGGAAGGTTTTTGATGGTATGGTTTCTAGAAATGTAGATTATGACTATTAGTTGAAGAGAGGCAGAACAAATTGTATGGTAGGGTCCGCTTCTAGATTGTAACACAATAATTCAATTATAATTTTGGATAGATAGTCATTAAGGTTATTATTTTATACAGTCAAATCAAACAGCTAGCTCACATAACGATAATCACTTAACACCACACATGTACCCATCTACACTTTACATGACGTACTTAACTTACTGGGCACACTTTTAATGGTTCTATACATGTCTCAAGTACCTTATTTGAATTATTTCAATTTCTCTAAATAACAAATAATTTTTATCTTTATTGTACAATGGATTATTATCATTACTGTTTTTCTAATCTTGGCATTATGAATCATTTCTTCTACAGGAAGTTTATGAACTCCATTAAAAGTTTGAGCTTCATTTCATTTTTCTTAACTACTACCGTGTTGCAAGGTTAAATTGCATGAGTCCATTCTGACTTACTCTTCTATTGTTATGTATATGATGGTAGCCTTAACCATGAACTGTAAAAACGCCTTGCCACCTTCAGAGATAAAGACATGGCTGCAATAGGGGTAGAGAAAGTTTATGAGAGAGTAGCAGACTTGGATTGTATTGGTGCATACATTTGGTAAGGAATAAGACCTGAAATTGAAGACTCACGTCCCCTAAATTTTTTATTTTTAAATACCGCTAAATTTTTTTGACGCTGCTAAATCTCTTAATTGTTGTTGCTTGTGTGAGATCTGGAGCCAATTTTGGTACACTTGGAATGTCTAATCTTGGATGGCTATGAAATGATCTATTCATCTCATTCATAAATACTGACAGCATCAGATCACCAAGTTAAGAATACTTGCATTGCAGCAGTATTTTAGAGGTGATATTTTCTTGCTTGTGGATTTTATTTGTCAAGTTAATTTTGACTTAGCAGAAGCTACGACAATCAAAGAACACGTTAATTTTGCTACTACACAATCGAGTTTTATTGACTGCTGCAGAAAACTAAGGCAGTGCTTCATAGGTAAGCAGGTCTGAAACAGAAGATTCTTTAGTTCACATAACAAAAGTTGTATGTTGTTGAAATATTGTTTCAAGGTCGTCTGTCCTTAAACCAAAACAATCTGGAATTGATGAAGTGTCTCACGCTCATTAATTTACTGAAATAATGGACAAGAGTGATATACAAAAAGTGCTAATTGATGCCTGTTAATTGTTAAATACTGTAGATTTCTCTGTTGGAATTATAAGTATTTTGTTCCATCATTTTTGGTCTGACTATTTTAATTTTTGGACATGTTGATCAGGATTGTATAAAGCATTTTTTATTTCACTCATTGTTCAGTATTTTGCTCATAAAAATGTACTTACTGTACTTTCTGTCATTCATTATTTGGCAGGAAAGCTATACTTGATGGACTGCATGCCAAACAACATTGATAAGTAAACTTTGATGAGGTGGTTCTAACTGCCAAGAAAACTCATGTACATAACAGTGTTAATTATTGATGTTTTTAAAAATTTAATCAGCAATTAATAAGAGAATATGATTGACATTCATAGGGGAAAACTTGACAATGAAATGTTTGTGTACACTGCACAATGTCTTATATTTATATTTGAACGGTGGATTGTCTTTGGGAATTCCAATTCAAATCTGGAGGCTACACATGATGCTCGTACGAAGTGTGTGGCAGTTGCTAGCAAGCACCCCATGCATGTATGAGGTAGGAGCCGCAGATGGTGATGAAACCCCACAATGAACTCTTTGTAGCTGACTTAAAGAACCTTGGTGATATTGACTTGCCTAAATTTGAACCAGAGCTGGAGATGGAGCAAGAAGCAGATGAAGCGTATCCATCAAGATCAGTGGGTGATGATGATAATTTTTTGTGAGCCCTTCCAGTTGTACAGTTAATTTGTTAATCATCTAATTCTTTAAGATATGTAATCACACTTAGTTATGTATATTTGTATTTTTATGTACCCATAAATTGATAAAGGTATAGTGTAGTGGGTGTTTTACATTGACTTACCCTCATGCTTAGTGTAATTGTTATATATTTGCTTAACACTTTTTATCTTGTATTTGGTTTTGCAACCATACTATCATTTAGTCATTTAAGTGAAATGGCTGCCACTGATTATTTGGCATATCATATATGACAATATGTAACTATGTGTCCCCATTTTAGGAGTATTTATTTGTTGATGTTGTACTATATCATCCCTGAACAATGCAAGTTAGGCTACAAGAAAAAAAAAAAAAAAAAGACCAATTGTTGAGTGGAAATATGAATACAGTATTGAAATTTAGATCTCCACCCACTCATTCATATCAGATAGATAACTTTTATTTATTTGCATATCTTACTTCTAGATATTATCTCTGTTGCTACAGTAGGTACGAAATTCAGTAACCTTCCTAAATCGCAATATATGTTAGAAGTGATTGTAATCTAGATCCAGGCAGTCCAGACTTTTTATAGACAAACCCAGTCCATGCTTTTAGTTCATGTTGGCTACATGGTTTAAATAGGCGTTTTTGAGGCGCGCTTCGAAGTGAGGCGGTAATATAAGGCACTGAGGCATACGCCTCTAATTCTCCAAATGAGGTGTACGCCTTACAAGTATGAGGCGCACTCTGAGGCTTAAGCCTTGAGACAGTGTGAGGCGTACGCCTCGTAAGATTCAAATTTGAAAATTATATTGAGTTTCATTTTTCAGGTATTTTAAGTTTTTTCTTTCTTTCAATATTTGTGTTTTACCCTCACAATTTAGAAAACAATTTGATGAAAATAAATTATTTACCTATTATTACACTTTCAACAAACTTTTTATTAGGGGAAGTGTATTAAAAATTAATTAAAAGCATTATGCACTGATTTTTACTAAATGGTACTATAATTCTTAAAATGTTCGGAATTATAATGATTTTAATTTTATTATTTCTGAAATTATTATTAAATATTTAATAAAAATTGAGGCTTACGCCTCATTCCGCTTTAAGGCATACGCCTCGCCTCATTTAACTGGACCGCCTCAGTTCTGCAAATAGCTTTTTTAAACCTTGGTTGGCTATGAATAGACATTCAGCCATGTTGATTAACATTCTTTCATAATTTTTTTTTCTTTTTCTTTAAAAAGATAGAAAAGTTGTTATTTTTAATACAAATTACTACGTTCAATCATCATACGCTACAAGAATATTTGCAAACCTAAGGATGCTAAAAGTTGAAGATTTAAAAGAGAAAAAGAATGAAATAGAAGATTTGAAGAAGAAAGAAATATAAATTACTTTTCATAACTGCTTTTAGTACAAGTACAAGCTACCAAATCATATTTAGAATTCTTTTTATTATGTTGAAACACAAAGTAATTTCTCACGTTCAGTCAATATTATCATTGAAAATTGTTGGCACTAAGAATACTAATTTGTTGACACTAGCGTGCCGATAGGCACGGGTACAACTAGTATATATATACGTGGTACTTTTATCTTAGAGATTTTTGGACATACCCCATTTGAAAGTCGAAATTTGAGATACCCAGATGAGAAGGAGGTCCTACACCAAGAGGACTTGATTAGAGACTTAGAGTACTGGGAGGACGGCATTGGAAGCCAATCGATCAGACAAACTATGACCCAATTAAGAATAGTCATCAGAAGCCAAAAACTTGCATATATCCCGACCTACTAACCATACCAAGCACACATTTTCTCCATTAGTGATGCAAAAGGTTTGGATTTTTGGAGATTTGTATATGGAAATGGGAGTTTTCATCCTTGGATCTATCAATCTATATTGCTCAAGTAGTACTTGTTCGTCCCAACGGTACTATAATTAAATTAACACTCATTCTTATTATGTATTTTGGTAATTAAATTTATAGGAGAATTTTAATAGATGATTTATTTTGTATCTACAAATTGGGACTTGGTTTTGTCCCTGTAATGCATAAAGATCCAGTTACTTAGTGCAGGTTATATTCTGTTTTCAATTATTTAAGAATTAGAATCCTAATTAGTTAAGATTTCTTAAGCAACTCAGATTAGGATTAATCCTTCTTCCTATATATTAACGTAGTAGTAAACAATATATATATAGTACCATAAAGATTGAGTTGTGAGTCTCAAAAGTCAAAACCTGAATTTGTCGACTTTATCTTGATTAACCACATAATTAACCTTAGATAATTATATCACTTCTTCAATCCCCGCAATTATGAACTCCCTTCCAATCGAGATCGTCACAGAAATCCTCACAATGCTTCCTTATAGGTCTGTTCTTCGGTTCAGGTCAGTATGTAAAACATGGCGAAGTATCATAGATAACTCTAAATTTGCTACAATGCAGTTTTCTAGAGCCACCCATGCAGACACCAAAACAACTTTATTATTATTACCTAAACTTTCTCCTGATCGTCCTACAGTTTATCTTGTCCAACTTATTAATGAGGACGACGACAAGTACGTTTTTAACACCACAAAGATCGAATTTTCGTGCCCTGAGCATTCCCCGGCATATCCAAGACCATATATAGATGGACTGTTTTGCTTTTGCTCTGAAAATTTTAATGGAAGCTGCAATGATGTTCGTTTCACATATATCTACAATCCTGCTACCCAAGAGTTTGTAAAATTGCCAGATGTTACTGTCCCTCCAATTGAATTTAAGCAGGCTCATGAGCTAGTCTTGGCTGGATTTGGTTTCGATTACTCTAGTAAAAAATACAAGGTGGTGCAACTTTTTCAGTCGAATCCTCCAATCAAAGCAGAAGCTCGAGTATTCATACTAGGTTCAAAATCGTGGAGAAGATTAGAGAATGTTCCAAATTTGTATTACTTCAGAAGCTCGTGTACATCAATCAATAATTCTCTGCATTGGTTAACCAATGATTGTGTTTTAACCTTTGACTTGGCATCTGAAAATTTTGGGTTTATTGCATTTTGTAGGGGTACTACATACAACATACATGTGGCACCATCTCTACCGTTCATCATGGTGCCACATGTCATCATCTAATGGACTCTCTCTTGATGGCACAAGTTACAAAGTTAAAGCCAATTACTACAAAGATATTCTCTCATCATTACCTCATTAAATGCTAGGAATGGAGTTACATTGTAAGCCTATAAATATGAAGGCAAGCTACTCATTCTAGGCAGGTTCTCATCTCTGCTCAGATGGTCTGATGGCCTAATGCTCCCAACACGACCTCATGGTGAGGTCTCAATATCAACGACCTCCCCAATCTCTCATGATGAGACCTCACCTCTCAGGTCTCATCTCTCTCTTGAGCTCTCTCCATTATCGAGCTCCCATCTTGTATCACCACTACTATAATAAAGATCATTCTCTCCCTCCGTGGATGTAGGCACAATTGCCGAACCACGTAAACAATGGTGTTATGTTCTCTTTATCTTGTTATTGTTCATGTTATTATACATCATCATCATTCATTAATGTATTGACCAACCTCACAAATATGGTTAATACATTTGGCGCCGACTACAGGGACTTGGGATTTTCTCAAGCGAATTCCACCCACCAACCCCACCATTACGCCATTGTTTCATAAGTGGTGACTTCAAGAAATTCATCGAATTTGAAATGAAAGAATTGCAACTCATAGTTGGGGGCTTGGAGCAAATTGTCTACACAATTACTGGGCTTGGCAGAAGCAAAGATAAGTATCACTTTAATATTTTTTGGTCATTAAGATAAGGCAACGGCAAATAGCGACCTCATTTGTCTCTGTTTATTGTTACTGGTCATTGAGATGAACCAGCGAGCTACTGAAAGGCAAAATCGACCTCCATTCTATTACTGGTCATTCAACATTTTTCCATTACATGTGCATTTATGTAGCAATTTATTCTCATAACTCATCCATGATTATCTCCTCTCATTCATGAGCCACATCAATTGATTACTATCACATGCATAATCAATCACATGCTTTATGCTTACATATATAAGAGTTACATTCTCACATCAGTTACATTTTTTGTGGCCACCAGTAACCCACAATCAATTTTGTTATATATTTTCAACATTAAACCACTTTAATGATGTTGACTATGGCTCAGTTCTCATCAAGCCCACTAATGGAGTTCTTAGGTCTTGCAGAAAACTCCTCATACATTCAGGTCTCTAAACTAGCAAGCTCAGGTCTCGTCGCGACCTCACCTCATATCCAGGTCTCCAAGCCAACGACCTCTCAGGTCTCGTCGCGACCTCACCTTCATGCCAGGTCCTTCATGTCAGGTCCTTCATACCAGGTCCTTCATCGCGACTTCACCAGGTCTATCAACGACCTCCTCAAATTACAGGTCTTTCAACGACCTCAAGAATATTTATGCCATACAGGGGGCTATTCTCACCTTATCTAATGAAATTAACTTATTATTAGCACAATTAGCTATTAATGATATTTTTTGTAGCTCTCTCTATGTGCAGGTCACATGAACACGACCTCACTCCCCATGAGCTATTTTTGCACAAATGTGCCACATTGCTTTCACTGAACTCTTTACAAGTGAAATGCTTGATATACAATACGGCCACCCTCATTGACTAGTGAGTCACTCGTATGCGGGACGACCTCAAACACAATTCTCTAGCCACACGCCTGGTCGAACGCATTCACTCTCAACGCAATGCAGACCCACAAAGGCCACATGCCCGAGAATTGTCAAACAGGTCTCCACGCTGCGACCATTCACTAGATCGGGCACCAAAAGGTTCCAAGTAACTCTCAAAACACTTGGTCAACCGATGCTCTTTCTCAAACGAGCTACATTTGCACTCCAAAGTGCCACATCTATCGAAATGTCCAGTCACAAGGCGACAAAGATAGTACATACAAGTCATAAGGAAGACGTACAATTCCATGTAAGTCTTTTATTGAATTTTATAATGTTTCACATGCTAACATTATCAGGTCTATGCAATTCGATCACACAAACGCAACAACCCATGCATACAAGAAGACCCACTTCAGTACGACCTGCTTGCAGCTGTCCATCTCGTCTACATGCCTTCTGAACGAGCTACCAGGTCTCCCTGGAAGTAACTAGCTCGCTATACACAAATTCATGATCGACTTGCCATTACCACAAGGGACCTTCATCGCGTCCTGCAAATCTCAATGATCAAGCTCATCAAAATTTGGGGCGGATCGACTTCGTTAAAGACCCCCACATTTCATTCATCTTGGGGGCTGGATCGGTTCGATTACTTCTTTTCAGCCCGAACTTCGTTCAACCTAAAAAGAGGGGGCTTATGTAGGGGTACTACATACAACATACATGTGGCACCATCTCTACCGTTCATCATGGTGCCACATGTCATCATCTAATGGACTCTCTCTTGATGGCACAAGTTACAAAGTTAAAGCCAATTACTACAAAGATATTCTCTCATCATTACCTCATTAAATGCTAGGAATGGAGTTACATTGTAAGCCTATAAATATGAAGGCAAGCTACTCATTCTAGGCAGGTTCTCATCTCTGCTCAGATGGTCTGATGGCCTAATGCTCCCAACACGACCTCATGGTGAGGTCTCAATATCAACGACCTCCCCAATCTCTCATGATGAGACCTCACCTCTCAGGTCTCATCTCTCTCTTGAGCTCTCTCCATTATCGAGCTCCCATCTTGTATCACCACTACTATAATAAAGATCATTCTCTCCCTCCGTGGATGTAGGCACAATTGCCGAACCACGTAAACAATGGTGTTATGTTCTCTTTATCTTGTTATTGTTCATGTTATTATACATCATCATCATTCATTAATGTATTGACCAACCTCACAAATATGGTTAATACACATTTCCCCAGTTTCCTGAACTAGGCAGATGGGGTCCTAGGCTTTTCTATATTATGAATTTAGGTGATTATCTTTCGATATCCGATGATTCCTACGACGATCACCTTGATTTATGGATTATGAAGGAGTACCATGTTGAAGAATCATGGACCAAACTTATTGTCATGAAGACATTTGCAATAGATGGGGGGATGCAGGCGCGATTTAGTAAGATGCTTCCTATTTCCCTTTGGAAAAATGGTGAAATATTATTAAGTTGTGATTTTAGAATATTCGTCTTGTATAATATTGAGAGTGGCCGATATAGTCCACTTCAAATCGATGAAATTCCACAATATAGAGCTGAAGGCGAATACATAATTTATCCTGACAAATATGCCTATGAAATTGAGGGTTATAAAATTCAATATTGTTTCGAATTTGTTTGCGACGGTAATTGCAGCAGAGAGTATAGATATGACATTTTCCCCTACATTGGGAACCTCATATCACTCAAATCATTGTGTGGAATCAGTTCTTGAAGCAGAATCATCCTTGGCTGGCTATCGAAGTTGTGTTAAACCTTGCGACCTAGCTAACTACAAGAACGTAAACTAAAGTGGGGGTTGAGATTGCAAGTCCGTTATTGATGCCATTACAGCGAAGTGCATGACCATGTTTAGTTAGTTTTAATTTTATTTTGGATGTTGCTGACACTTTGATTGGTTTGTTCTAGTTGGATTGACCTAGGATTACTAATAAAATTTTACCTTAATTAATATTAGGATTACTTATGAGTTTTTCGTGAATATATGAATTTCTTTAAAATTTTCTAGAAATAGGTTTTTTTTATTTTGTATTTCGGAAAGATATATTAAGAAGTTGGGCTCAAAATTTTTTCTTTTTTTTAAGGCTTAAAAATAGGGATTTTTAGACTTAACCCCCCCCCCCCCCCCCTCTCCTTTATGGTCACGTTTTGAGTAAACCCCCCCATTTGTCCAAGTTTGGACTTTACCCCCTCTCCGCCTGTTTCTGTCAAATTTAATGTTTTTTTTGTTTATAACTTCCCAAAATACCCTCAATTGCTGCTTTAGACTTAACCCCCTACAAAAATGAGAGAGGGGTATTTTAGGAAGAAAAAATAAAAATAGACGTTAAATTTGACAGAAGTAGACGGAGAGGGGGTAAAGTCCACAAAATGGGGGGTTAAGTCTAAAAATCCCTTAGAAATATGAACAAACCAGTTTGGAAATCGAGTTTATTTGGAGTGCAAACACAAAGATCGAAGACAACGCTGAACATCTCCATCTCTTAATATTAATGAACTAATATGTACTCAGTAATCAGTTACATTCTTCCCCAGGAACAAAAAAGGGTATAGATACAGTACACCATTAGAAATATCCATAGGAAAAATACTTTTAGTTCCTTGTTGAGCAATTGTAGTATTATTTAGGATTTATACACCATTGGAAATTGTTTGAAGTTGCTTAGCTACTTCTCAAACTTCTTTTGAAAATATATACTCACTTAATCGATGTGCTAAGATTACTACTACTCATTCACCAGAGCATTCAAGAGAAAGAATCAATTCATGATAATAAGTTTTATATTTTAATTTCATGGAAAGACAATATATGTATTTTTTTTTTTTTTTTTTTTTGTCGATAAAATCTTTTATTGAATGATGTAATTAATAATAAAGAATACATCTGCAAAACAAAAACTCCCCTTACAGATAATTTTTCTCACAGTACTATAATTTGTCCCTCAATTATAAGTCCCCAATTAGACAGTATCTCACTGAACTGGTGCAAGGGCAATATAAAACAAGGATTTAGCTATATATACTAACAGCTAGTTCTTAGGCACGTGCAATGCATGGGCAGATCTGATTGTTTAGAGTTTTTTTTTTTTTTTTTGGGGGGGGGGGGGGGGTATGTTACTTTTGGTTTGTAATTTGTAATATTTTGTTTAGCCCGTTTCAAAAGTATATGATAAATCTTTGAGTATTGAAATTGAATGATTATTATATATACATGGAAATTACACCTAAAGCAGTTGAAGATATCCAGGAGAGTGGGATTTTCCAACACTCTCAATTTTCAAAGTCTCGATTAGAATTTAGTTTGGCTCGGTTGTTAAGGCTTCATCACTTTGGAAAATAATCTTCACAATAATCCATTAGCAGTCGAGCGTCTCTTAATTGGCTTGTAACAGTTAACATCCTGAAAATTTGAAATATTTAGCAAACTATAATGATGATAAAGATGGCTTACTTGTAATGTGACGGAGAGATCCCTTTGGCTATGTAGTTAAGCCTTTCTGGAAGACAACTATACGATCCATGTCTGTGTGAATCTTGCGACCTTTTTTGATATAGTTTCATCTGCAACACATTTACATACATTAGATCACAAATTAATGGAAACTCAAATTTCATGAAATAGCAGTAAGTAGGTCTTACTGCTACTTGGGTCCCCTTTCATATCCCCACCATTGAAATGTATTGAAGATTATATCATCATCTTTATTGGAGTCTGTTTCTATTTTCATTTATTTTTTGTCAATGTCTACTAAGTGCAAGAAAAGGAAATAGATTACTAGTTCTTTCAATTCCTACAAAATATACTTTTTGCCAAGTTGAGAATATACTTGAAAATGGCCATCACAAACATGTTTGATGTGTGTCCACAATGATATCATATTAATATTATTAATGATCTTATTAATAAACTTGCATACCTGCCCATTTGACTTAGAATATTGGTGAGTTTTGATTTCTGTGTCGTCAAGAGATCTTCAACAAGCATCAAATATACATGTATTAAATATAAGCATATAAGCAAACATAGACTTTGAGTAAAGAGGAAGATGTAGAAGTTGTACAAACGTAGTCAATCATCTGGTGATTTCAATGTAAATCTTGGAGATACTTGTAAATCACTACTTCCACCAGATAATTATTTAGCTACTTATTTAAAAAATATTACTGGTAAACTTATTGAATTTAAAATTGTTGAATTGAAAGAAATTCGAGTTAGGGTTACTTATGAAAGTGGTTGTATTTAAGATATGAAATTACTTATGAAAGAGTTACTATATTGAGTTAGCTATTATTATTTTTTTATAATAAAAGTCAATTGTTGCTTGTTTTTTCTCAAAATTGATTTTAGTTTGAAACTCATCTCTGAATTTTTATAGTGTGATGAGTTGATTTGGTGTTGTATTTTGTATTGCAAGAAGAAATTATTGAAATATCATTATCGATTTTAGTGTTTCTTTTCGTGGAACGGGTTCTAAAATAAAACGATTGTCCAACTTCATCATGTTAGGCCCCTAAAAAGATAAATATACATGAAAATATACTGTTAATTATGTAAATTGATAGTTTATTAATTAATCGATGTTGAATTAATATCTTGTTTAATTAATAATTTTTTTCAGTCCGAGATTATTAATTTATCGAGGTTTTGCTGTATTTTCTTAGGGTACGGACTGGACTTAATCACGCCGATCATTTTCTTCTTCTAGATACACATTTTCAGGTGTTTGCAATCTTAATTCGTACAACTGTTTATTTTCAACACCAAGCACTGAAAGGTAACGGCGGTCCCACTCAAGTCGTGACCTTCTCTGTCACCACTTTACTCTGCTGCTTGTCATATCTATGTAGTTGTCTTTGCTGTATCTCTGTTACTGTATTGCTACATGACGATGCTACTCTAGCATGCTGATTTGGATGTATTAATGCTTTGAATTTTGAATTAAATTATTATAAAGAGTTTAAGTAATTTTTTTTTCTGCAATTATTGGTATATGTATCGAGTTCATATCTGAGTTGAGGAAGTTGATCCGAAGATACAAGTCCATAATGTAGCAATGGGAAATGGAAATTATAAAATTCTTGTTGAGAGTGCTGTGGAAAATGAGGCATTATTGTTTAGGCCGAATAGTTAGGTGACTATTATTGATGATGTTGTGAACAGTTACACAGTTTGGCCAAAACTAAATCTAAAGTTTATTGATTGATATGTAATTTTGGATGGAATTTTTTTGAGTAGTGCAGGTTGTTGGAGGTCGTTTTGTTGTTGATCAGCTACTAATATTTTTTATATTGTAAATATGTAATGATTGTAAGTACCAAACCATGCTAGGTGGAGTATGGAGGACACAGGAGCTAGATAAGGAGAGCAAACTGGGAAGTATCCAATCGGAGTTCAGAACATTCTAGAGTATCACGGATAGAGCACGTGATGTCAGGCTGTCAAGCATTCACTTTATAGTATGTGATGGAGAATGAAACACGTAGGAGATAAGAGAACCATAGGATGCAAAGGAGGATCCAACGGTTTAAGGAAGGCGGTGAATATTGCTATAAAAGGATCACGTTAGGGTTCGCTAAAGGTAACTGTTCATTCTTTGCCTAAACCTATTCTCTAAACCTAGCCGCTTACTGACTTGATCGTTGGAGCTTTATCCACCGGTCATTGTCCGGTGGTCATTGCAGGTACTACCGTTGAAGCAGTTGAAGGACCCAGCTGAGCTCATCAAGGAAAGAGAGCTTACATTTGGCGCTAGAAGGAGGGCCACTTTGCTGCTTCCAGATCTAGGGTTTTGGAGAAGAAGGTTGAAAGAAGAAAGTAGAGAGCAATAGTAACACAAACTAGATCGTCGACATATCTCGGAGGTGTAGCAGCTGGAGATGTTCCGCAAGTTGATCATCCTCAAAACCTCCAAGATGGAGACGAAGATACAAACAGATTGAGGGAAGAGAACTTGAGATTGAGGGAGCAGATAAGAAGGATGGAAGATATGGATCGTCAAAATCATCAAAATCTTCAGGAAGGAGAGAACGAAGCAGTCAGAGATGAAAACCATCAGAGACCATTGGAGAAGGTAATACTAGGAGAAGGTGAAGGAGGAACAAGGCGTCGGATTCCGGGCCCAAGAGTGAATGAAGAAGAAGGGTCAGGTGAATCGAGGGTAAGAGCTCGCGAAGGGAGTCGAAGGGAAGGGATGAATGATGAAGAGATCCCGGCGGCAGATCAATACACCAGACTTTTCGATATGATATGCAAGGTCCAAGAGGACATGAGGGCGCAGAACAAGGGAAAGAACATGGAGGTGACTCAGGATCTGGAGAGATTGGGCAAGAGGCCATTAGCCGAAGTGTGCTACCGTCACGGGTTCCCAAGTAAGTTTCAACCTCCTAAGTTTAATGAGTATGATGGAACAACAGATCCTGTGCAGCACTTGAATAATTTCAAGCAAAAAATGGCGGCTTGGGAAGGGAGCCAGTATGACGGAATGTGGTGTCGACTGTTCCCTAGCAGCTTGAAGGATAACGCTACAGACTGGTATCTCATCTTATCGCCAGGGAGTGTATCAAGCTTTGCTCAGCTCAGTGAGATGTTTGTCAAACATTATATTCATCAGAAAAGACAGGCTGCAGATATAGCATCACTATTTGATTTGGAACAAGCTCCAGGTGAGTCTCTTAGAAAGTTTGTTACTAACTTTAAAAATGAGATTTTGAGAACAGATGGCGGAGTAGATGAAAGAACAGCTGTGGTAGCATTTCAGAAGGGTATAAATAAGAAATCTCCTGCATATGACTCGATTGTGTCATCACGGATGGCGACTCTGGATGAACTTTTCCAGAAGACGGAGAAATACATCAGACTAGAGGACATAGCATCACGGAGAGCTCCTAAAGTGGTACCGGCATCCGTTAACTCTGTGGCGGAAAAAAGAAAAAAGGGAGAAACTAGCTCACGAAGTGATTCGCCACCAAGAGATTCTGGCTCAAGGAGGAACAAAGATGGATCGAGAGGTCACGATAAAAGAGAAAGGAGGGAGGATAGAGATACTTCACCAAGAAAGTTGACACCACCGAAACCGCTACCGCAACTCACAATGTCACTGGATCAAATTTTGAAGAGAATAAGAGGAAGAAAGTACTTCCAAGAGCCGTCGGTAAGATGTCGAACAGTCAGGGGAAAGCCGTTCTGTGAATATCATCAGACTTACAACCACCCTACTGGAGATTGTTATGAGTTCAAATCCTTGATATGGAAATGGATGGAGGAGGGCCATTTAAGAGAGTTTATAGTGGAAAAGAACAAGGAGGAAGACAAAACAGAAATTCAAGTCAGAGGGACAGTTAACATGATCTTAGAAGGAGCTAGAGAATCCTTGAACGAGGTCAGAAGAAAGATAAGAAGAGTGATGCAGATAAGAGAAGACTTGCAAACAGTCGGAGCCGTTCCAGTCATACGCAATGGCAGACCAGTGCATCAGAGTGAGCCGATTGGGTTTTCAGAGGAAGACCTCAAAGGAGTAGTCACACCACACAATGACCCATTGGTCATTTCCATACTCATTGGAAATTGGAATGTCACAAAAGTGTTAGTAGATTGTGGAAGTGAGGTAGATGTTCTGTTCACCAGGGGCTTGGATCAAATGAAATTGGAGAGAGGTAGCTTGGCAAATTCACCTGGAGACATTTACGGATTCAATGGGGGAGCAGTGCGGCCAGTTGGAGAGATAGTCTTACCGGTTACAGCACACACCAGAACCGTCATGTCGAGATTTGTGGTCATAGATGCTCCAACAGAGTACAATGCAATCTTGGGAAGAGAGTGGATTCATCTTATGAAGGCAATTCCGTCAAGTTACTATCAGAAGATCCGTTTTCCGACTGAAGATGGACAATATGAGATAAGGAGCAATCAGGCTATGGCCAAGAATTTGAAGATAGCAACAATAAAAAGTATGAGGCATGGCACAGCAGGTGCTGAGCCGTCATCTGTCCCTGCATAGCAACGACAGAAGGAGGGTGACGGGTTCCCGCGTGAAGTGCTAAAGACAGAAGAACAAACGGAACCCGTCAACCTCAATGAGGTAGGGGATCAACGGATCACCTACATGGGAACCAACTTGGATGAGAAGGTGAGATTTGATCTTTTACAATTCTTAAAAGATAATATGGATGTATTTGCTTGGTCTATGAATGATATGACAGGGATCGATCCAGACGTAGCATGTCACAGATTGAATGTCAATCCAAGTTTCAAACCAGTTGCGCAGAAAGTGAGAACAATAAAACCTACACTGGCAGAGGCAATAAAACAAGAGATCGAGAAGATGGAGTTAGCTGGAATAACAAGAGAAGTTCAGTATCCAGAGTGGGTATCTAACATAGTGGCGGTTCCGAAGAATAACGGAAAGGTTCGGATCTGTATAGACTTCACAAACTTAAACAAAGCATGTCCAAAAGATAGATACGTCATGCCAACGGTGGATGAGCTAGTGGACAGAACAGCAGGCTTTGGGTTACTGTCATTCATGGATGGCTATTCCGGCTACAATCAGATTCCTCTATATGGTCCAGATCAGGAGAAAATGGCCTTCTATGCTGGTAAGAAAACTTTATGTTATACCAAAATGCCATTTGGTTTGAAGAATGCAGGAGCTACTTATCAGAGGCTGGTAGAGATGATGTTTGAAGATCAGCTGAGGAAGACGGTAGAAGTATACATTGATGATATGTTGGTCAAGTCCAAGGAGCCGGAGGATCATCTAAAGGACCTGGGAGAAACCTTCCAGACACTGCGTCAGTTCAATATGAAGCTTAATCCAGAAAAATGCACTTTTGGAGTGCAGTCAGGAAAGTTCCTTGGTTACATTGTTACCAAGAGAGGAATAGAGGTTAGTCAAGAGCAGATCAGGGCACTCACAGACATGGCGTCACCAAGAACACAGAAAGAAGTGCAAGTACTGGCTGGACGAATTACGGCATTGGGAAGATTCATATCAAGATCCACAGATAAATGCAAGCCAATTTTGAAGCTCTTGAGAAAGAATTTATCTTTTGCTTGGAATGATGAATGTGAAGAAGCCTTCCAGAAGTTAAAGGAATACTTGAGTAGACCACCAGTTCTGTCAAAGCCATTTCCGGGGGAGACGCTCTATGTTTATCTAGCAGTATCAGACATTGCAGTAAGTGCGGTCTTGACTAGAAGGGAAACCTCAAAGGAGAGCCCAGTCTATTTCCTCAGCAAGAAGATGACTTCACCAGAGACAAGGTATTTTAGAGTGGAAAAGTATGCCCTCGCTTTACTATTTGCAGCTCAAAGATTAAGACCTTATTTCGAAGCTTATAGTCTGACAGTGGTTTCAAACCTCCCTCTCAATCAAGTGATGCCAAAAATCGAGCGTTCTGGGAGAATGGAAAAATGGGCGGTTTCATTGAGTAAATATCACATTCAGTATGAGGCCAAGAAGGCGGGAAAATCACAAGTGCTGGCGGATTTCTTGGCAGATTTCCCAGTGGAGGATGTAATCAAGGGTGCAGAAATGCAAGAGGAAGAGCAGCTAGAGTATCTAGATGTTCAAGATACCGGGTGGAAAAGCGTCAAGGGATGGAAAGTGTTCACCGATGGGTCAGTAAATAAAGGAAAATCAGCAATCGGGATAGTAGTAATAACACCAGAGGACACTAAGATCGAGATCGTAGAAAAATTAGCCTTTCCGGCTACCAATAATGAGACAGAATACGAAGCGGTGCTGAAAGGTTTGTAAGTATTGCTGAAGTTAGAGGCAAGGGAGGTTACGGTTTTCACAGACTCGAAATTGGTGGTGGAACAGTTCAATGGAACATATAAAGCTCAGACTGGGAAGATGATGTTGTACTTGGAGGCATTGAAGAGGAGTGTAGCAAAGTTCTCGAAATTTGATATTGTACATCTGTTTAGGGGAGAGAACCGGCATGCTGATGCATTGGCTTACCTGGCAACGGCAACAGAAGAGAATTCAACCAAGACTATAACGTTCATGCAAAGATCTCAGCCAATGATAGAGGTGAAGGAAGTGACTGTCAACCTCATTCAGAACTTGGGAGCAAGTTGGATGGACCCAATAATAACCCACTTAAAAGGTGATTCTCTTCCGAAAGACAAAGCAAAAGCTAGATCGATTGTGGAGCAATCCAAAAGGTATGCAATGATAGGGGAAGACCTGTATAGGCGATCACCAAATGGACCGTTATTGAGGTGTGTACACCCATCCCAAACAGAAGGAGTCATGGCGGAATGTCACAATGGAAGTTGCGGCAGTCATTCACCGGGACGGGCCATGGCACACAAGATAATGATTCACGGGCATTACTGGCCAAGTATGTATAAAGATTGTTGCAACTATGCTAAGAAATGTCATGGTTGTCAGATTCATGGGAGACTAATACATACCCCAGCTGAAAACCTTCACTTTGTAAGCAATCCGTGGCCCTTTTCGATGTGGGGAATTGATATTGTGTGAAAACTGGAGAAGTCACAGGGAAGAGAATATTTAATTGTGGCCACAGATTACTTTACGAAGTGGGTTGAGGCAGAACCTTTACGAAGGATTAGGGAGGTAGATGTCAAAGATTTTATCTGGACCAACATCATCTGCAGGTTTGGCTTACCAAGGGCTATAGTAGCAGATAACGGTGCTCAATTCCGTGGAGAGGAGTTGAAAAAGTTTCTGGCAAGCTATAACATAAAGCAACTCTTCGCAACACCATTTCACCCGCAAGGAAATGGGCAGGCGGAAGCATCAAACAAGGCCATACTGGAGGTACTGAAAAAGAAGCTTGAGGATAAAAAAGAAAAATGGTATGAGAATCTTTGGGAAGTACTATGGGCATACCGGACGACTCCAAGAAGGTCCACAGGGGCAACTCCATTTTCCCTCACTTATGGGATGGAAGCTGTGATACCACAAGAAATGTTGGTACATACGGCTAGAAGAATGGTGGTCGACCTAGGGAAGAATAATGAGATAATAGAGAGAGAGCTGGTCTTAGCTGAGGAGGTCCGGGAGCGCGCCAAGCTCAGATTGGAGGGCTATCACCGCCAACTAGAGCGGACATACAACAAAAGAGTCAAGCCAAGAAGCCTAATTCCAGGGGATTTCGTGTTAAGAAAACAGAATCCGCCTCCAGCCAAACTAGAGCCAAACTGGGAAGGGCCTTTTGTGATAGACAAGGCGGGAGCGAATGGAGCATACTACTTAACATACCAAGACGGTACCCCTCTTGATAAGCCATGGAGTATCAGCAATCTAAAGAAATACTATGCCTAGAAGGCAGAGATGTATTAGAGCAACAAGAGTATGTACCTAGATTTGTTTGAATTTCAATGAAAATATAAGATTTTGTTGTTATTGACTTATCTAGTTATATATATATAGCACTATTGTCTGAGACCAGGCCAAAGGTCAGGCATAGAAGAAACCCAACTAAGATTGGTGGGAAATAACATAAGTGTAGACTTGGCAGGGCAAGCCGTTAACTAAATGTTAAAGTCTCTATATGATTATTTCTTCCCCATTGAGTTTGATTTAGACAATACAGTGGGGTGCCTCTAAAAGAGAAGAGCAATAGTGCTAATGTGTTAAAGGGGTTGCACTTGCTGAACCGTGACGACGGGATCAGTAGAAGTATAGCCTAATGTTAGCACATGAGAAACCAATACCAGAAGATAACAATAATTGATAGCAATTATAAAAGTTTACAATATTGGAAGACTTTCGTCAAATTTAAAATTAATCAAATTACAACTCAAGGCAAGGGATCTCGGGTGGAAGCGCTAGGAGGCGTTATCCGCATTTTCTTAGCAGAAAGAATAGCGGTTAAATTTTCTTTCACTTGAGCCTTCACTTGCATGGCAAGCTGCTCTTTGAATTTTGCCTCCATCTCCTCATATTTTGAATTGTAATCAGCCAGGAGAGTTTCTCTTTGCTCCCGTAGATCGGCCAGATACTGCTGATAGTCAACATCATGAGCGGCTTCGAGTTCATTTATTTTCACTAAGCTGTCAGCCCATTTCCCCTCCAACTTTGCTACCTGGGTGGCATGAGCAGCTTCAAGTGCAGCAGTACGCTCACGGTGTTCACCCTCAAGTGTAGCAATGCGCTCACGGTGCTCACCCTCAAGTGCAGCAACACGCTCACGGTGTTCACCCTCAAGCCTTTTCCGGTTCTTCTCGATCTCAGCATCACGAGACGCGGTCATTTCTTTCAGATGAATCTTAAGTTGCTCGATCTCGGCTTGAAGAGCCCATTTCTCGTGAACTAATCGATTCTTATCCACTGTAAGATCGTGCTTCTCTTTTACAATACTTTCTTTTTCTTTTTCCAGCCTAGAAGCATTTGAAAAAGACTTGACGACGAGGCCGTTAACCTACAATTTAATAGAAAAGTTATAGTGCAAAAAAAAAAAAAAAAAAAAAAAAAAAGGGGAGAAGAGGGGAGACTTACGAGAGCTAGACCACGGAAAACTGTATCTCGGTCCTCACCAAAGTTCATCTGATCAATTTTAGCTTGATCAGAAGGAAGAATAGAATTGTAGATAGCGGCGAAAGCAGTTGCCCCATTGTCAAAAGCCGAAGCCGAGGGATCACGAGGAAAGGAAACGGTTGGAGTCTGGCTTGGAGACTGGGGAGAGGGAGAGTCAGCAAGTACTTTACCACGAGAAGAGGAGCCAACCTTGTTAGGGTCAATGGCTGGTACAGACTCTGAAAATGAAAAAGGACCTTGGGAAGTAACACCGGCAGGAGGTGTAGAAGTCTTCTCAGCAGTTGGTGCCGGATTAATCTCAGCATCAAGGTTGGGAGAGAGTTGCTGGCCATCTACGGCTTGGTCACCTGATCCAGATGAAGAGTAATTAAGAGTACGATGGCGGGTATACTTAGGTGCTTCACGAATAGGTGCAACAAGTGTAGCAACATCAAAAATTTCGTGATCAACAGGAAGTGGTGGAGGCATCGCACCAATAATAGGGGGCTCATTTGGATCAAGGAGAACCATGGAAAATTCCTTAAGGGGAGAAGATGAAGGATGAGAAGTTGAACCTGGTTGGGCGAGATTGTCCACGCCGGTATCTTCAAATAGGAGACCACCATCAAACCCAAGTTCATCAAGATTAAAGGAAACCTTGATGCCACTAAAGTTTGGTTGTCTGGGTTCTCCCAGAGATTCGCTGGAGGAAGCAGAAGGGGATCCTAGTAGAGGAGAAGGAGCTTCTGCCATTTTGGCCCTTTTCACCCTAGGAATGGAAGGACCGTGTTGCTTTGAACGCGCCAGGTGAACTTCGGGAGATTCCGGCAATGTCTCTGGTTCACCTTGGACTGCCTGAAAATCAGAACTTTCAGTTGAAGAAGAAGAAAGATCACGACTACAGTTCCTGACAATCTTTTGAACTCGAAGAGCAGATAAGAAAGGAGGAAGTCGGGCAGTTACTCTTTTTTGCTTCTTCTTCTCGGATGGCGCTGAAACTGCGGAAGGAGGTTCACGAGTTCTCTTTTTAGTTAGGATCGTCTGAAGAGGGATATTATCTCCACCGTCATCAGATTCTCTCTCCAACTCAGTAGCGGCAGCAGCAGAAGCTTTACCCTTCCTTTGTGTTGATCGGGAAGTAGGAGGAATAGCAGAAGACCTGCCCTTTTTATCCCTGAGATAATCTTTGTGGCAGCAGACGGGTAAGACGTATTCCCCTAGATCAAGATCCTTAGCGATCGGGGTACCGTCTTTCTTTGAGGAAGTAAGCTCACGAATGGCGGAATAAGCGTCAGCTCCAGATCCTATCAAAGGTTCCCAAGGGGCGTCTTTGCGGGGTCTTAAGGCTTTGCCGTCACCGCGAACCTCTGGGATAGGAAACGGATAAAAGAGTTAGACAGACACTATCAAAAGGATTTTCATCCTAGGTATGTTAATATATGAACAAAGTAGAAAAATTAAGGAAAAAACCTCCTAGATTAAACCGCCAGTATTTTAAAGGGTTAGAAATGCCAGGTCCTTTTCCCCTGAAGTTACCAAAGACAATCATAGGAAAGTCAGGCCATTCCTTGTCACTTTCCGGCAATTTTTCAATAATAGACCGCCTGCCGGGGCGTTTGACGAAATAGTAATAAGGTTGACCACATTTTTCTTCGCAAACCCGAAGATAATAACATTGACGTATATCAGCAAGGGAAACGGTGGTTCCTTCATTGTTTAGTTGGTCTAGGGCCCGCAAGATACGCCAAAAGTTACCAATACATTGTCCAGGGGCGACTTGGTAAAAATTAAGTACATCACGAACTAAATCAGAGAAAGGAAACCGGCAACCAAAAGCTATTTGGTGGGCTGTCACCATAATAGCATCTTGACGGCTAAATTCGTGATGTGCAAAGCGTAGGGCATGTTTGTAGTTGAAAATTTTTACGTCTTCAGGAATGTCGTATAGCTCACAGAGTAGATCTAAATCAGGTCTATAAGGGTAGGCGCTGGGCACATACGAATCAAGGTAGTAAGTAGAAGGGGAAGGGTGAGCACCGCCATCACCTTGACCTTCGTCAACTGTCTTCCTCGAAGAATCTTTTTTTTTCTGATTTTGATAAGAAGCCATTTATGTATAGAGAAAGGCTCACCAAAATCGTAGAGAAAGAAAGATTAGGGGCGTATACAGGGTGATTCCAAGAGGAGGAAAGGAGAGAAGGAAAATGATTTGGAAATTTTTGGAAATTTACGGCAATCGAAGTACAGAGTATATAGCGAGAAGAAGAAAAATGAAAACCTAGATCTAATAATGGCTAAAATTAAAATCAAGAATAAGGAAAAGAGAATAACCTGAATTAGTCGACGGAGGAAGAAATAAAGACGAGAATCGAACTTTCAGGGGACCGGACGGTGCGTGATTTCGTAGAGAAGGTGAAGACTGAAGAGAAAGATGAACAGAGGAGGAGAATGAAGGAGATGAAGGGCAAATGGAAGAATTAGGCTAAAGGTTGCAAATTTATATGAGGATAATCCCAGGGGTATTACGGGAAGAGGTGAAATAGTGACAAGACAATAGCGTTGGGAAGCGAAAGGACAGCAGTTAAAATCATAAGTGCGTCTAGGAAAGAGCGAAAGAGGCACGCGTAGGAGGTTCGGGACTCGAGGGCATGCGCAATTAATGAATAGCTGGAGAGATAGGGATAAGGCAGAGCCTAAGGCACGTGAGGAGCAGGTGATAGATTAAATAATGAAAAGAACTTATGACAGTTTTCCATCATCTTAAGGAGTTTACATTTAGGCGGAGAAAAAGCCTTTGAGCCGCCATCTAAGAAATATAGATGACGGTCAAAGGAGGGGCGATGTAAGTACCAAACCATGCTAGGTGGAGTATGGAGGACACAGGAGCTAGATAAGGAGAGCAAACTGGGAAGTATCCAATCGGAGTTCAGAACATTCTAGAGTATCACGGATAGAGCACGTGATGTCAGGCTGTCAAGCATTCACTTTATAGTATGTGATGGAAAATGAAACACGTAGGAGATAAGAGAACCATAGGATGCAAAGGAGGATCCAACGGTTTAAGGAAGGCGGTGAATATTGCTATAAAAGGATCACGTTAGGGTTCGCTAAAGGTAACTGTTCATTCTTTGCCTAAACCTATTCTCTAAACCTAGCCGCTTACTGACTTGATCGTTGGAGCTTTATCCACCGGTCATTGTCCGGTGGTCATTGCAGGTACTACCGTTGAAGCAGTTGAAGGACCCAGCTGAGCTCATCAAGGAAAGAGAGCTTACAATGATGATTATCATATTTAAATTTCTACATTACTTGTGAATTATAATTGGTTTATTTTGGTTTTATAAGTTTGTTTTTGTGGATTTTTGGTGTTTTTTATTTTACCATGAATCAAGGATCATAGGATCCCAATCGTTTTTAACTTCACCAATGCAAGTGTTGCATTGCCGGTCCCAAACCCGGATTAAGGAGGAGGGAAGATGATAATAGAAACTACTCACCAATTACAAGGAAGCATTTAAGAAATGACTTTCCAAGATCTGAAACCTTATTCAGGTACAATTTCATATAAGTTCTCTTGGTTTTTATTTTGTGAATCTTATGTCCATATATATGTATTGTGAAATCCAAATTTGTATCATACAATGTCTTTACTTTTGAAAGATGCACAACAGGAATATGAAAAGGAAATGTTTAACAAAAGAACCGCTTGTGTTGTTGTTATTCGATCAAGTAACTCTAGATTAAGTAACATATCTGAATTAAAAACATGCATATATGGTCTTTTGTTGTTTATTGGAAATAATTTATCTATATGTTCTTATTTAAAATCACCAGGTTGGAACTCAAGCTTAGATAGAGATAAAAGAAATGGAGAGTAGAAGATGCTTTTGTAAACATTCTTTAACCAAAAGGTTTGTGTGCCCTACATTTCTCCTCAAGCTATTAATATTTTTCATATCTTTTATTATCTATCAAACTATTATCAAACAATTTTATTTTCTGAAAGATTGCAACTTTTTAGTTTTATTTCAACTGGTTTTAAGAGGTAGTGTTTTTAACTTGCAGGCAAAGTGGAGAAGAGGTCGGACTCCAACCCTAGGTAGGTACCTTGGGTTAAAAAGTATACATGGTATGACCCTATCCTTTAAGTTGCCTTGTAATAAAAATGTTATTTCAAATTGAGCTTCAGGGATTTTTTTCATATAGTTAACGTCATTGTTGTAGACACCTAACACACATCTATTCATCGTCCCAGAAAACTTCACATTTTTTATTTAATTTTTTTACATTTGACAGTTCATTGCATTGTGTTGTCTAATGTGCTTAAATATGTTGCAGTGTTGAAGATCTCCAAGGTACTGCAATGGTTGTCGTGCTTAAATATCTAAAAAGGATGCATGATTAGAAAAGTTTTAAGTATCATCAATGACCCTAACGCTGCTGAGTGATATGGTTAGCTCAACTCCCTTATTTATTTATCTATGATATCAAATTATTAGTGAAATTGACTGCAATGTTTATCTGATTAATGATTAAGAATAGATGTTTATGATATAAATAATTAATTATTATTTAATTCTATTTTGTGTTGTAGATGGGTAACTTAGATCTGATGGAAAGAGCTACAAGATAATGCAAGTAATGGATAGATTGGGCCAGATCGATATAATGCATCTCATCGATGCTTAATTGCATATGTTTTGAATATATGCAAATTAGTTTCTATGAATGGCAAACATATTGTAATTAATATTGAATAAATAAATACAAGAATTTTTTTTTAATTAAAAATTCATTAGCGACGCCCCAAGACCGTCGTTGGCAGTACATAAGCCTGACACCAGCTTAACAGGTAGCGACGATCATTAAAAATTTGGCGACGACTTTTCGCATCGGTACCAATTTTGTGTCGACACCTATTGCGATAGGTTACCGACAGTCTGAAACCATCGTAATTGCTTATTTGCGATGGTTTAGGGCCGTCGCAATTGTTATGTTTTTTTGTAGTGGTAAAAAACAGAATCCAACAATAAGGAACAGAAATTGAGCGAAATCGGAGAAACCCTAACCTTGTACTACAATAGTGGTGAAGAAGAGCAGTGGAAATGAAGATGATTAGGCAATTTTTCTCCTTCTCCCTCGTTATATTTCTCTATTTTTGAGTTTTAATTTAATTTTTCTTTTTTAGTAACACCTCGGTTTTTTATATTATATTCTTTATATAACACATGGCGAAGTATGATTTGCGAGACCGCAATCGAACGAAATAACCGACTTCCATAACCAATAATATATCGACAACTAAGTAGTTCACTGTTGTTAGGTTATGCTCTCTTCTAAAGTAGTAAAGATTTTTCTCACAATACTATATCTGTCCCTCAAATTGTTTTCCCTCGAATACATTACATAAAAAAATGAGTTTTCCATCCTTAGCTTATAGCTCACCCCTGTAGCCTGTAGGTGTAACTTGTAAGTCCCCAATTAGACAGCATCTCTCACTGAACTGAAGCAAGGGCAATATAAAGTAAGTCCCCTATTTCTATAACCAACATAACCACCACCACCACCACTTCCTAACCTCCACTTAAACCCACATTAATTGCAATTTCCCCACCATCGTTTCTTCAATTCGTATCCTTCGAGTTCTTCATCTTTGTGTGTTTTTACAATACCCCACAAGTCCACAACCCCATTAGACCCATTAATTAACAAAAATTAACTCCACCACCATCTCCACCGACGCCAAAATCAGTCCCACCACCACCATTGAAAGGAAGCAAATCAACAATTGAGAGAGAGAGAGAGAGAGAGAGTAGTAGAAGGAGATATTGATTGATAGATCATCAAACAAATTTTTTTTTTTTTTCATGTTTTTTTTTTTCTTCTTCTTCATCATCATCATCATCATCATCTTCACTTTAAAATAGTTTGATCTTATATAGGTTTTGATTAGATTAGATAGACGGTTGTGATTTAATGGGTGTGGTTATAGTTAAGTTTTATTCAGTGTGGGTAACATTTAATTATGTTAAGGGTTACGTGGCGTATGGGTAGCTGATTAGGATTAAGGTTTAAATGGTAGAAGGGTTTATGTGTTAGGATACATAAAATTTGGTCAATCACTAGTCAATAGCTTGGTTTGACGGCTTCAAATGGAAATATGGGGTATCTCTAATGGTTTTTAATTCTGGGGTATCTCAAAGAGTGCTAACTTTTCCGAGGAATATCTCTAAATAGCTCCTGAAATTAATAATAAAGAATACATCTGCAAAACAAAAACTCCCCTTACAGATAATTTTTCTCACAGTACTAGCTATGCATACTAACAAACATATTGGGTGACGATAAAATCTCCCTTTGAGTAAGGCAAAGTAAGTTGATTTGTATTGTTATAATTATATAAAAAAAAAAAAAAAAAAAAAAAAACACAAAAACAACTCCAACCTATTTTCTTATTTTTACCCGACCAGCCTTCCTCACACAATGGCTGATGATAAATAATGTTAATTTAACATATCAACACAAGCCTTTGTCCACATATCAACATATCACTCATATTTTTACCCATATACCCTTTCATCTTTCTTTTTCTATATATATTAAAACTTTTGGAATACCAACATATTAAAAAGGTATTATTGAAATACTAAAACTATATAATGTCACTAACCATTAGCTTTTGCAACCCAAAAGGCTGGTGACTATGTCACCCGCCATATACATATACATATATGAAGGCTGTTACATATGTGAAGGCTGTTGGATGCCATCCGTCTTATCAATTCTTATTCTCAAATTTTTTCTTATATATAAAAACAGATTTGAAAAAATAACAAAAAAATTTTAAAAAAATAGCAACCGGTTGGAAACTAAATTTACAAGTTTTTTTAGAAAATAGCAACCCGTTGGAGATGGTCTAAGAGTTAACAACTTCTATCTTTGCTTAACGACACATTGTGGGCTCAGTTCAGTTGACTTGCTGCAACGTAAGAAAAAGAGAAATCAAACCACTCGGCCCAACTCCATATAAAAAAATCCAACGAAAAGGCCCAGGCCCACCCACCAGGAGCATCAGGTTGAGGTCGTCACCATACCCGGCCCACACGAATGAAAGGAATTCCGTTCGAACAAACAGTGATTTCTGACAATAGAAGAGCGAGAATAAAACGAATCTTCTTCAAGAAAAAGAAACACACACTCTCTCTCTCTCATCATCATCATCATCATCATCATCTTCGTTTCTCTAAGATTTCGATCTAAAAACCTAGGGTTTCAGTTCTCGAAAACCTAATTGTTTTAGCAAAGTCAGTCGATTTCTTCAATTGCTCCATTGATTGATTCAGGTTCGTGTTTTCTTGACTTCAGCAGTTCAATTCTCTTTTTTCTTCTTCTTTTAATTGAATTCTTCAATTTCAATTCTCAAGATTGATTTATTTCTTGTTGTCGTTTCGACAATTTGCTTTACTTTAAACCTACATTGTTGATTGATTTGAAAATAAAATCTCAGTTAGAATGTGTTTTCTTGCCATTATTTAATGCGATTAAATTGATGTTTTGAATTGAAAAAGATAGTTTTTTTTCTCCATTTTATAGTTTAAAGAACACGCCCACCACATTGGAGTGCCATTGCATTGATAGAATTTCTAATCATATATTGATATTCTTCATTCTTTCCATCGCATTGCGGTAATACTCTTTATATATATGCATATGGAGTTTCCATGGTTTAGAATTTGTATTGACTCTTTTCTTATGGAACAATGGACTCAGAAGCTACTGTTGTTAAAACTGCATCTTTGTGTATGGCAATGTTTGAAGTTGCCCAGATTCTGAGGTTCTGTTGAATACATACTTGTGCCATATTAATGCAGTCATCGGTCTGAGTCTTTGCTGTGCATTCACTGCCCCTCTTTTTCTTTCTTCCTTGGATTTGTATAGTACAAAGTAATGGACAATACCTTTTCATTTGCTATATTTATGATTTATTTTGTGAATATTTTGTAGGAAGGATCAATATGAACTTCCTCGAAAAAGTGATTCTATGTAAAGAAATTATGTTCTTGGGACATACAGCCTTGTGTGTAGCTTTTATTGCCTACATCTGGCGACAAGTGACGATAAAAAATACAGAAAGGAAAGAACAATTTTTCGAATTGGAGAAAAATACCAGAAAGAAGGTTAGTTCTGCATTTGATGTTTGTTGCTTTTAGATCTATCAGCTTATCCGAGTGTCTAATAAAGAAATAAGAATTCCTTGGTTTCTAGTCTACTGCTTATTAATGCACGCAAAGCAAATTCAACAAATATATTCTAATTCTCAAAGATATGCTCTCCACTGGTCACTGAATAATTTCGTCCCCAACCGCTTTCACAATTAATATTTTTTTTATTAAACTTCTTACACTCCACGACCTAATATTGTAATTTTTAGATTAAATCAGATTGAGAAATGCCTGTTGTCTACTCTACTGCTTATTTCATATACGCAGAAATGATTATCTAGTTCTCGAAGATTTATTGTCTATGCTCACCTGTTTTTCAAAGTTAATTCTTAAGCTTTGATTGCCATAATGTTATTATTTTACGTACAGGTATGTTTCGATGATGTGGCGGGCTGCGATGAAGCAAAGCAGGAGATCATTGAAATTGTGGAATTTCTCAAGAATCCAAAGAAATACGAGAACTTTGGAGCTAAAATTCACAAAGGTGTTCTTCTTGTAGGTCCTCCAGGGACAGGAAAGACACTTTTAGCAAAAGCTATTGCAGGGGAGTCTGGTGTTTCTTTTCTCTCTATATCTGGTTCAGATTTCGTACAGTATGTTGGGGCTGGGCCATCCAGGATGAGGAGCTTGTTTTCAGAAGCCAAAAAATGTGCCCCATCTGTAATATTTATTGATGAGATTGATGCAATTGGTCGTGCCCGACAAGAAGATGGCAATTATGAACGTGGAAGTACTCTTAATCAGTTACTTGTAGAAATGGATGGCTTTGGAAGTACTAATGGAGTAGTTGTACTTGCTGGTACCAATATGCCTGACATGCTCGACAAAGCTTTGTTGGGGCCTGGTCGTTTTGATTTTCAAATCAGTATTGATACCCCTGACATTCGAGGACGAGATCAGATCTTCCGAATCCATCTGAAAGCTGTTAAACTTGATCCTAAGGCAACAAATTTAGCTCAGAAGCTTGCAGTCCTAACTCCTGGATTTACTGGAGCTGACATTGCAAAAGTTTGCAATGAGGCAGCATTGATTGCTGCAAGGACTGACAGTGAATGGGTCACAATGGATCACTTTGAGTCAGCTATGGATAGGATTTTTTTGGTCCAGAGAAACCTAACAAGGTATTTTAGTTTATTTATGACTTTATGCAATTATTTGGTGGACATTGCAGTAGTCATCACACTCTTTTATTTACCATAGGCATGGGTCATATGGTCGTTATGTTGGCTCTTATGTTTATCCACGATGCTTGCTCTGACATTAATTATATTGCATTCTGGTTCACATTATTTGTGCAGCTTGGTAAATTCAACATTTAATGTATTGAGCTTGCTTTTGTTTGTTGAGCAGGTAATAAGCAAGCAGGATCGCAGGACTGTTGCTTACCATGAATCAGGGCACACTGTTACTGCCTGGTTTCTGGAGCATATAGAACCCGTGCGCAAGGTAACAATTGTTCCTCGTGGTTCCTCTACTCTGGGATGCACTCAATGTGCTCCTAGTGAAAACCGTATAATGACCGAGAAGCAGTTTTTCGATATCGCTTGTGTGACTCTTGGTGGCAGAGCATCTGAACAGGTGCTTAAACATATTCCTCTTTTCTATTATCATTATAGCATCCGAAAATATTGGACAGAGTTTAGAGTAAAAATATTGGGACATTCCACTTTGTTACAATAGTTGCAGAGAGTTCCCGTTTTGTATCTATATGCTTAAGTTCATCGGGGTGCTTCTGGAGTCAATTCCATGGTGTTTGCTTTTGTTTGTGTAGGTCATGTTGGGAGAAATTTCAACTGGATCACGGGATGACTTGGAGAAATTGACCGAAATGACCTATGAGCTAGTAACTCGTGATGGATTTAGTGACAAAGTAGGCATCTTATCTTTTCCCCCGGGGAATAAAGGTTCTGAGAACTTACAGCCCTGTAGCAACAACACAAGGGTTGCTATTGATGCTGAAGTGAAAAAATGGGTCCAGGAAGCATATGATCACACTTTACAAATTATAAAAGATCATGAAGAACATGTGGATCACATTGCTAAGCAGTTGCTTGAGAAGGAGGTCCTTTACGAAGAGGACCTTATTAAGGTGCTGGGGGAGCGCCCTTGGAAGACAAGGATTCTTTGCGGCCTGGAGAAACAGAACAAGGTATCCTGTACAATTATAACTGTGGTTGGCCGTAGTATGAATGTGATTGTTATTTGTACACACAAAAAATGGCTTGTTTATTTTAGGCATGAGTCATATGGTCATTACATGTTAATATTATTACATGGTGGTTCAAAAATAGTTAGGCAGCTTGGTAATTGGGTGTTTCACTGTGCAGATAATAAGCAAGCAGGATCGCAGAATCGTTGCTACGAGTCCTTCCGATTTTGGCTCTTTTTATGCGAAGATAAGATCAAGTGGCCATTGTGGCAGCCAACCTCAAGAAGATGGGGAGTCTGACGAGGAAACACCTACGGATTCTACAGTAAGTCTTCCGAATGATGTCCTTGAAGAAGTATTAAGTCGATTACCGGATTGTAGTGTGTTATCCTGTACTTCTGCGAGTAAAACTTTACGTGAACTTATCTACAGCCCTAAGTTCTTCGCCTTGCATTACTCTTTTGATAAGTGTAACCCAAAGTCAATGTTGGTAGAGGGATTCTCATGTGATTTAGGCAGAAAACTATATCAAATGCATGATGAGAATAAATTTAGAGAAATTTGGAAGGGTAGGTTCAAATCTATGAGTGTTCAAGGAGCAGCAAAAGGAAAAGTCCTCTTGGCTGATGAGATTAATCTGGAGGAAGCCAAAATGGCTGTTATAGATGCTAAAAGTTCTGAGTTTGTAGAGATACCTATAGGGAAATGGGGTTATAAAGAATTAGCTTTAGCATATGATGTTGAGAGCAGTATTTACAAAATTTTGAAGGTGTACTTGGACGGGGATGCCAAAGGGGGTTGTAAGTGGAGATGTACACTAATGAGAGTGAGTGATAAGGTGTGGGGTGAGTCTTTCAACCTGGCTGAGTTTTCAGTTATATATCCGTCAGCCCTAGTGACAAGGGAAAAGATATATCTCTTAATGGGAATATTTGATTGTATGCCAGTGGCTCAGTATGTTGCAATCATCAACATAAATTCTGGAACTCACGATCGGATTAAATGCCCGAAGACACATAATCCCAAGCGTTCGTCCTTAGTACTGGTAAATCAGAAGTTGCACCTTTGTCACATTTACATTGATAAAGAAATTCACATGTGGAGTCTCGAAAATTCTGCCTTGCAAATGCAATGTATAATACCTTTGAACGACAGTCTGAGGGCGATATGTAATATGGATTTCCAGATAGCTCAACTCAGCCTTGATGAGCAAATCGGGATTGTTGTCCAGAATAAGTTTCTTCTCTTGAATCTGGAGACTAAGGAGCTGACAGAGTTTCGCATCCCTTGGGCCTCTTCGCTTAAAGCATGGAACCTTGACGCTTGTGTTTTGAAGAGTACGTTTTTATTTCACCGTTATCCTTTATCTAATTTATGCTTATTTTGCTAAATATATATATGCTATTTACTTAGGAGTCTGCGAAAAAGATTTTGGCAAAAAGAAAGAGAAAAAAAAGAAAGCAGTCCTCTGGATTAGAACGCTTCTGGGGCGATGAAAGCTTGTAACTGACCACAGTGGGTGAAAATATCGATGTGTCATCACGACTTGAACCAGGGACTGATCCTTCTTAATATTGCAACAGGTTTGAAAATTCTGTACTGCAATAGGTGGTTTCATCAATCCATCTACCAACCTGTATAGTTCGACATATGTTTTGTAACCTGTATAGTTTGACATATCAAGTAATATTCGATTCCGGATGGTCCTTTTCTTTCATTTGTTCTAATTTCATACATTGATAGTTCTGGACTTTTAGCACAAGTCTGGCACTTGTATTGGTCCCTGATATTGGTTGAGTGTGTCCCTGTAATGCCGCTTTTCATGTGGTCATGCATTCTCCTTTCAAATCAATTTTATTAAGTTGCAAGTGTTAGGTTTTCACAATTTATTTTCCCCTTGTGTGCTTCTCCTTGATTACGTACCTTTTCACACCAAAATTTGTAGGATCCAGTTCTTTATAATGAAAGTTTCAAACTACTTATTGGAAACTTCTTCAGTTGTTTTCCTTGAGCGGAGTATCTATGTGCTATGTTAAGGCCACTAGCCAGGCTGGATATGAATACTACATTCATCCTATGCAAATCTTTCGGGCATGTACTTCAAGTATTCAATTGTAAAGTTTAATCTTGATTCTGCCCAAATTATAAGTTTAATCTTGATTCTGCCCAAATTATGTTTTCTATAAAGCTTTTGTTCCATGGTTTGGCACCTGTTATGATTTCATCTTCTTGTCGAATAAAAATGCTGGTTATATTGTCACGTATACCTCTGACAAAGAGGGTTCAATCTGCATTACCTGCCCGATAGACCCATTGAGATCCAGAGTATTACAACAACTATTATTCAGTCTAAATCATATTACAACAACAATTATAAATACTTATATCATTTCAGCAGATGTTAACATCCGTATCACTGTCAAACAAATTTCAGTTTAGATCCTGAGAGCCACCTTCAGAGTTAAAATAACTATTTCTAAATATTGTCTAACAAGGTCAGTTACTCAGTTAGCTGAAAATCTCTAGTAATATCCATTCTTTGTTCGAACTCGAATCCAGTTCTTTAATTGTTAACCATGGTCTGGGTTCTAAGTACCCAGTTGTTGTTCCTCTTCTACAGGATTAAACCTATAGTAAATATGAAACACTGGTTCAAAACCCAGATGATGCGACTCTTCAAAACTCGATAAGTATGCAACGGTCAGATTTTTGTAATTAACAGTATTTAACCATTTTAAAATCTGTCTGCAATTAAACTGTTTAAACATAGATTTACAACAAATATATATAATGAAAACAAAACAGGGTCTGTCTGATTCTGGTGGAAAATTAGTTTTGTTAAAATGCATTTGAAAAAAATACAAATCTGGAAATTGAAATTTCTATAAAGTAATTGTACTTTTTGATCGAACACAAAATTCTTTGGGAAATCACTTGACTGTATGTTGATTGGGACTTCGTTAGGGCTGAGTTCCTGTTACAATTCTGAAATTTGTTTTTTCCCAAAAATTGGACGTTTTGACTTGGAAATCAGTTTCTTCTTAGACCCAGTCATAATAATCAAACGAACCCTTACATATGTTACAATTAAGTTATTGAGTTGATGCATTGTGGATCCCAGGTCAATTTTTTCACAACTTTGCATTGCTAAAATATGTAGTTTTCAAGTTAAAGGATAAAGTTTGGTGTTATGGAGGTATTATTCCAATTATAACATATTTTAAGGAAATAATTTACTGGTTGGAGTGGTTGTTATCTTTCCTTTGACTGGATTGTCTGAATGTTAGTACTTCTCTGAAGCAAATTCCATTTCTATTAGCACAATAGACCACAATAGACTTAGTGTATGTTTGATTTATCGAATTTCGATATGGCTGAGTTGTATTGGTTGAACAGATCGGCACACCCAACCAATAGAAGATTAACAACTTTGATGTTTTAGCAAAACCAAGGACCTACCTCCTGCCCGGGGATGATTCTGATTGCGTTTAAATAATGAGTCAGACTCCATCCATTATCCAAACTTTGTTGTAGGAAGCTTATGACAATAGTTTAAAGGCTATGTTTATAGTTTGTTCATGTAGCCACCCGTTTCTAGGATTGTTTTTCCCAAACATCAAAACATACTGTGTAATCAAATTACCAAGGATATGAAAGTAGGTTTAATTGCCTTCCACCTGTCCTCTCTTACATGTAAGGTAGTAAGGATTGCATGGTAATAGCAAGTAATGTGGATTATCGACCAACATTAAGTAATCAGGATTACAATTTTTTAGTTACAGTTTTTTCACGATTATTTTCCTAATTTAAACTACTCAATACTAACAGTTACAGTTTTTCCTCCCATTTGTGTTTTGTTAATTACATTCCCTCAGCTAGCTCTCATTGAGAAATTTGTTTTGACAAATCAATTTTAATTTTATTAGCTCTGTAATACTCGCCCTAAGTTAATTTTGACTATGTATTGCCAACTAGGAAGCAAGTAAACTCCCATCTTTGGCAGCCACGTCTTTAAAATGAGCATGGTTAAACATTTGATTTATTTTATTACTCATTAGTAACTGAAGTTTGAATTAATAAGCTATGTACTAATTTACTTTACAGAGTAAAAAGTAGAGATTTATAGCAACTCTAATTAAGTGTTTCTTGTGCTGTTACATTTTTTTTTTATGAATATAGGGATTATTGGAATGAGAAATGAGATAACTGAAGTTTGAATTAATAAGCTATGTACTAATTTACTTTACAGAGTAAAAAGTAGAGATTTATAGCAACTCTAATCAAGTGTTTCCTGTGCTTTTACATTTTTTTTTTTATGAATATAGGGATTATTGGAATGAGAAATGAGATATTAGGTGATATGAGGAAGGTTTTTGATGGTATGGTTTCTAGAAATGTAGATTATGACTATTAGTTGAAGAGAGGCAGAACAAATTGTATGGTAGGGTCCGCTTCTAGATTGTAACACAATAATTCAATTATAATTTTGGATAGATAGTCATTAAGGTTATTATTTTATACAGTCAAATCAAACAGCTAGCTCACATAACGATAATCACTTAACACCACACATGTACCCATCTACACTTTACATGACGTACTTAACTTACTGGGCACACTTTTAATGGTTCTATACATGTCTCAAGTACCTTATTTGAATTATTTCAATTTCTCTAAATAACAAATAATTTTTATCTTTATTGTACAATGGATTATTATCATTACTGTTTTTCTAATCTTGGCATTATGAATCATTTCTTCTACAGGAAGTTTATGAACTCCATTAAAAGTTTGAGCTTCATTTCATTTTTCTTAACTACTACCGTGTTGCAAGGTTAAATTGCATGAGTCCATTCTGACTTACTCTTCTATTGTTATGTATATGATGGTAGCCTTAACCATGAACTGTAAAAACGCCTTGCCACCTTCAGAGATAAAGACATGGCTGCAATAGGGGTAGAGAAAGTTTATGAGAGAGTAGCAGACTTGGATTGTATTGGTGCATACATTTGGTAAGGAATAAGACCTGAAATTGAAGACTCACGTCCCCTAAATTTTTTATTTTTAAATACCGCTAAATTTTTTTGACGCTGCTAAATCTCTTAATTGTTGTTGCTTGTGTGAGATCTGGAGCCAATTTTGGTACACTTGGAATGTCTAATCTTGGATGGCTATGAAATGATCTATTCATCTCATTCATAAATACTGACAGCATCAGATCACCAAGTTAAGAATACTTGCATTGCAGCAGTATTTTAGAGGTGATATTTTCTTGCTTGTGGATTTTATTTGTCAAGTTAATTTTGACTTAGCAGAAGCTACGACAATCAAAGAACACGTTAATTTTGCTACTACACAATCGAGTTTTATTGACTGCTGCAGAAAACTAAGGCAGTGCTTCATAGGTAAGCAGGTCTGAAACAGAAGATTCTTTAGTTCACATAACAAAAGTTGTATGTTGTTGAAATATTGTTTCAAGGTCGTCTGTCCTTAAACCAAAACAATCTGGAATTGATGAAGTGTCTCACGCTCATTAATTTACTGAAATAATGGACAAGAGTGATATACAAAAAGTGCTAATTGATGCCTGTTAATTGTTAAATACTGTAGATTTCTCTGTTGGAATTATAAGTATTTTGTTCCATCATTTTTGGTCTGACTATTTTAATTTTTGGACATGTTGATCAGGATTGTATAAAGCATTTTTTATTTCACTCATTGTTCAGTATTTTGCTCATAAAAATGTACTTACTGTACTTTCTGTCATTCATTATTTGGCAGGAAAGCTATACTTGATGGACTGCATGCCAAACAACATTGATAAGTAAACTTTGATGAGGTGGTTCTAACTGCCAAGAAAACTCATGTACATAACAGTGTTAATTATTGATGTTTTTAAAAATTTAATCAGCAATTAATAAGAGAATATGATTGACATTCATAGGGGAAAACTTGACAATGAAATGTTTGTGTACACTGCACAATGTCTTATATTTATATTTGAACGGTGGATTGTCTTTGGGAATTCCAATTCAAATCTGGAGGCTACACATGATGCTCGTACGAAGTGTGTGGCAGTTGCTAGCAAGCACCCCATGCATGTATGAGGTAGGAGCCGCAGATGGTGATGAAACCCCACAATGAACTCTTTGTAGCTGACTTAAAGAACCTTGGTGATATTGACTTGCCTAAATTTGAACCAGAGCTGGAGATGGAGCAAGAAGCAGATGAAGCGTATCCATCAAGATCAGTGGGTGATGATGATAATTTTTTGTGAGCCCTTCCAGTTGTACAGTTAATTTGTTAATCATCTAATTCTTTAAGATATGTAATCACACTTAGTTATGTATATTTGTATTTTTATGTACCCATAAATTGATAAAGGTATAGTGTAGTGGGTGTTTTACATTGACTTACCCTCATGCTTAGTGTAATTGTTATATATTTGCTTAACACTTTTTATCTTGTATTTGGTTTTGCAACCATACTATCATTTAGTCATTTAAGTGAAATGGCTGCCACTGATTATTTGGCATATCATATATGACAATATGTAACTATGTGTCCCCATTTTAGGAGTATTTATTTGTTGATGTTGTACTATATCATCCCTGAACAATGCAAGTTAGGCTACAAGAAAAAAAAAAAAAAAAAGACCAATTGTTGAGTGGAAATATGAATACAGTATTGAAATTTAGATCTCCACCCACTCATTCATATCAGATAGATAACTTTTATTTATTTGCATATCTTACTTCTAGATATTATCTCTGTTGCTACAGTAGGTACGAAATTCAGTAACCTTCCTAAATCGCAATATATGTTAGAAGTGATTGTAATCTAGATCCAGGCAGTCCAGACTTTTTATAGACAAACCCAGTCCATGCTTTTAGTTCATGTTGGCTACATGGTTTAAATAGGCGTTTTTGAGGCGCGCTTCGAAGTGAGGCGGTAATATAAGGCACTGAGGCATACGCCTCTAATTCTCCAAATGAGGTGTACGCCTTACAAGTATGAGGCGCACTCTGAGGCTTAAGCCTTGAGACAGTGTGAGGCGTACGCCTCGTAAGATTCAAATTTGAAAATTATATTGAGTTTCATTTTTCAGGTATTTTAAGTTTTTTCTTTCTTTCAATATTTGTGTTTTACCCTCACAATTTAGAAAACAATTTGATGAAAATAAATTATTTACCTATTATTACACTTTCAACAAACTTTTTATTAGGGGAAGTGTATTAAAAATTAATTAAAAGCATTATGCACTGATTTTTACTAAATGGTACTATAATTCTTAAAATGTTCGGAATTATAATGATTTTAATTTTATTATTTCTGAAATTATTATTAAATATTTAATAAAAATTGAGGCTTACGCCTCATTCCGCTTTAAGGCATACGCCTCGCCTCATTTAACTGGACCGCCTCAGTTCTGCAAATAGCTTTTTTAAACCTTGGTTGGCTATGAATAGACATTCAGCCATGTTGATTAACATTCTTTCATAATTTTTTTTTCTTTTTCTTTAAAAAGATAGAAAAGTTGTTATTTTTAATACAAATTACTACGTTCAATCATCATACGCTACAAGAATATTTGCAAACCTAAGGATGCTAAAAGTTGAAGATTTAAAAGAGAAAAAGAATGAAATAGAAGATTTGAAGAAGAAAGAAATATAAATTACTTTTCATAACTGCTTTTAGTACAAGTACAAGCTACCAAATCATATTTAGAATTCTTTTTATTATGTTGAAACACAAAGTAATTTCTCACGTTCAGTCAATATTATCATTGAAAATTGTTGGCACTAAGAATACTAATTTGTTGACACTAGCGTGCCGATAGGCACGGGTACAACTAGTATATATATACGTGGTACTTTTATCTTAGAGATTTTTGGACATACCCCATTTGAAAGTCGAAATTTGAGATACCCAGATGAGAAGGAGGTCCTACACCAAGAGGACTTGATTAGAGACTTAGAGTACTGGGAGGACGGCATTGGAAGCCAATCGATCAGACAAACTATGACCCAATTAAGAATAGTCATCAGAAGCCAAAAACTTGCATATATCCCGACCTACTAACCATACCAAGCACACATTTTCTCCATTAGTGATGCAAAAGGTTTGGATTTTTGGAGATTTGTATATGGAAATGGGAGTTTTCATCCTTGGATCTATCAATCTATATTGCTCAAGTAGTACTTGTTCGTCCCAACGGTACTATAATTAAATTAACACTCATTCTTATTATGTATTTTGGTAATTAAATTTATAGGAGAATTTTAATAGATGATTTATTTTGTATCTACAAATTGGGACTTGGTTTTGTCCCTGTAATGCATAAAGATCCAGTTACTTAGTGCAGGTTATATTCTGTTTTCAATTATTTAAGAATTAGAATCCTAATTAGTTAAGATTTCTTAAGCAACTCAGATTAGGATTAATCCTTCTTCCTATATATTAACGTAGTAGTAAACAATATATATATAGTACCATAAAGATTGAGTTGTGAGTCTCAAAAGTCAAAACCTGAATTTGTCGACTTTATCTTGATTAACCACATAATTAACCTTAGATAATTATATCACTTCTTCAATCCCCGCAATTATGAACTCCCTTCCAATCGAGATCGTCACAGAAATCCTCACAATGCTTCCTTATAGGTCTGTTCTTCGGTTCAGGTCAGTATGTAAAACATGGCGAAGTATCATAGATAACTCTAAATTTGCTACAATGCAGTTTTCTAGAGCCACCCATGCAGACACCAAAACAACTTTATTATTATTACCTAAACTTTCTCCTGATCGTCCTACAGTTTATCTTGTCCAACTTATTAATGAGGACGACGACAAGTACGTTTTTAACACCACAAAGATCGAATTTTCGTGCCCTGAGCATTCCCCGGCATATCCAAGACCATATATAGATGGACTGTTTTGCTTTTGCTCTGAAAATTTTAATGGAAGCTGCAATGATGTTCGTTTCACATATATCTACAATCCTGCTACCCAAGAGTTTGTAAAATTGCCAGATGTTACTGTCCCTCCAATTGAATTTAAGCAGGCTCATGAGCTAGTCTTGGCTGGATTTGGTTTCGATTACTCTAGTAAAAAATACAAGGTGGTGCAACTTTTTCAGTCGAATCCTCCAATCAAAGCAGAAGCTCGAGTATTCATACTAGGTTCAAAATCGTGGAGAAGATTAGAGAATGTTCCAAATTTGTATTACTTCAGAAGCTCGTGTACATCAATCAATAATTCTCTGCATTGGTTAACCAATGATTGTGTTTTAACCTTTGACTTGGCATCTGAAAATTTTGGGTTTATTGCATTTTGTAGGGGTACTACATACAACATACATGTGGCACCATCTCTACCGTTCATCATGGTGCCACATGTCATCATCTAATGGACTCTCTCTTGATGGCACAAGTTACAAAGTTAAAGCCAATTACTACAAAGATATTCTCTCATCATTACCTCATTAAATGCTAGGAATGGAGTTACATTGTAAGCCTATAAATATGAAGGCAAGCTACTCATTCTAGGCAGGTTCTCATCTCTGCTCAGATGGTCTGATGGCCTAATGCTCCCAACACGACCTCATGGTGAGGTCTCAATATCAACGACCTCCCCAATCTCTCATGATGAGACCTCACCTCTCAGGTCTCATCTCTCTCTTGAGCTCTCTCCATTATCGAGCTCCCATCTTGTATCACCACTACTATAATAAAGATCATTCTCTCCCTCCGTGGATGTAGGCACAATTGCCGAACCACGTAAACAATGGTGTTATGTTCTCTTTATCTTGTTATTGTTCATGTTATTATACATCATCATCATTCATTAATGTATTGACCAACCTCACAAATATGGTTAATACATTTGGCGCCGACTACAGGGACTTGGGATTTTCTCAAGCGAATTCCACCCACCAACCCCACCATTACGCCATTGTTTCATAAGTGGTGACTTCAAGAAATTCATCGAATTTGAAATGAAAGAATTGCAACTCATAGTTGGGGGCTTGGAGCAAATTGTCTACACAATTACTGGGCTTGGCAGAAGCAAAGATAAGTATCACTTTAATATTTTTTGGTCATTAAGATAAGGCAACGGCAAATAGCGACCTCATTTGTCTCTGTTTATTGTTACTGGTCATTGAGATGAACCAGCGAGCTACTGAAAGGCAAAATCGACCTCCATTCTATTACTGGTCATTCAACATTTTTCCATTACATGTGCATTTATGTAGCAATTTATTCTCATAACTCATCCATGATTATCTCCTCTCATTCATGAGCCACATCAATTGATTACTATCACATGCATAATCAATCACATGCTTTATGCTTACATATATAAGAGTTACATTCTCACATCAGTTACATTTTTTGTGGCCACCAGTAACCCACAATCAATTTTGTTATATATTTTCAACATTAAACCACTTTAATGATGTTGACTATGGCTCAGTTCTCATCAAGCCCACTAATGGAGTTCTTAGGTCTTGCAGAAAACTCCTCATACATTCAGGTCTCTAAACTAGCAAGCTCAGGTCTCGTCGCGACCTCACCTCATATCCAGGTCTCCAAGCCAACGACCTCTCAGGTCTCGTCGCGACCTCACCTTCATGCCAGGTCCTTCATGTCAGGTCCTTCATACCAGGTCCTTCATCGCGACTTCACCAGGTCTATCAACGACCTCCTCAAATTACAGGTCTTTCAACGACCTCAAGAATATTTATGCCATACAGGGGGCTATTCTCACCTTATCTAATGAAATTAACTTATTATTAGCACAATTAGCTATTAATGATATTTTTTGTAGCTCTCTCTATGTGCAGGTCACATGAACACGACCTCACTCCCCATGAGCTATTTTTGCACAAATGTGCCACATTGCTTTCACTGAACTCTTTACAAGTGAAATGCTTGATATACAATACGGCCACCCTCATTGACTAGTGAGTCACTCGTATGCGGGACGACCTCAAACACAATTCTCTAGCCACACGCCTGGTCGAACGCATTCACTCTCAACGCAATGCAGACCCACAAAGGCCACATGCCCGAGAATTGTCAAACAGGTCTCCACGCTGCGACCATTCACTAGATCGGGCACCAAAAGGTTCCAAGTAACTCTCAAAACACTTGGTCAACCGATGCTCTTTCTCAAACGAGCTACATTTGCACTCCAAAGTGCCACATCTATCGAAATGTCCAGTCACAAGGCGACAAAGATAGTACATACAAGTCATAAGGAAGACGTACAATTCCATGTAAGTCTTTTATTGAATTTTATAATGTTTCACATGCTAACATTATCAGGTCTATGCAATTCGATCACACAAACGCAACAACCCATGCATACAAGAAGACCCACTTCAGTACGACCTGCTTGCAGCTGTCCATCTCGTCTACATGCCTTCTGAACGAGCTACCAGGTCTCCCTGGAAGTAACTAGCTCGCTATACACAAATTCATGATCGACTTGCCATTACCACAAGGGACCTTCATCGCGTCCTGCAAATCTCAATGATCAAGCTCATCAAAATTTGGGGCGGATCGACTTCGTTAAAGACCCCCACATTTCATTCATCTTGGGGGCTGGATCGGTTCGATTACTTCTTTTCAGCCCGAACTTCGTTCAACCTAAAAAGAGGGGGCTTATGTAGGGGTACTACATACAACATACATGTGGCACCATCTCTACCGTTCATCATGGTGCCACATGTCATCATCTAATGGACTCTCTCTTGATGGCACAAGTTACAAAGTTAAAGCCAATTACTACAAAGATATTCTCTCATCATTACCTCATTAAATGCTAGGAATGGAGTTACATTGTAAGCCTATAAATATGAAGGCAAGCTACTCATTCTAGGCAGGTTCTCATCTCTGCTCAGATGGTCTGATGGCCTAATGCTCCCAACACGACCTCATGGTGAGGTCTCAATATCAACGACCTCCCCAATCTCTCATGATGAGACCTCACCTCTCAGGTCTCATCTCTCTCTTGAGCTCTCTCCATTATCGAGCTCCCATCTTGTATCACCACTACTATAATAAAGATCATTCTCTCCCTCCGTGGATGTAGGCACAATTGCCGAACCACGTAAACAATGGTGTTATGTTCTCTTTATCTTGTTATTGTTCATGTTATTATACATCATCATCATTCATTAATGTATTGACCAACCTCACAAATATGGTTAATACACATTTCCCCAGTTTCCTGAACTAGGCAGATGGGGTCCTAGGCTTTTCTATATTATGAATTTAGGTGATTATCTTTCGATATCCGATGATTCCTACGACGATCACCTTGATTTATGGATTATGAAGGAGTACCATGTTGAAGAATCATGGACCAAACTTATTGTCATGAAGACATTTGCAATAGATGGGGGGATGCAGGCGCGATTTAGTAAGATGCTTCCTATTTCCCTTTGGAAAAATGGTGAAATATTATTAAGTTGTGATTTTAGAATATTCGTCTTGTATAATATTGAGAGTGGCCGATATAGTCCACTTCAAATCGATGAAATTCCACAATATAGAGCTGAAGGCGAATACATAATTTATCCTGACAAATATGCCTATGAAATTGAGGGTTATAAAATTCAATATTGTTTCGAATTTGTTTGCGACGGTAATTGCAGCAGAGAGTATAGATATGACATTTTCCCCTACATTGGGAACCTCATATCACTCAAATCATTGTGTGGAATCAGTTCTTGAAGCAGAATCATCCTTGGCTGGCTATCGAAGTTGTGTTAAACCTTGCGACCTAGCTAACTACAAGAACGTAAACTAAAGTGGGGGTTGAGATTGCAAGTCCGTTATTGATGCCATTACAGCGAAGTGCATGACCATGTTTAGTTAGTTTTAATTTTATTTTGGATGTTGCTGACACTTTGATTGGTTTGTTCTAGTTGGATTGACCTAGGATTACTAATAAAATTTTACCTTAATTAATATTAGGATTACTTATGAGTTTTTCGTGAATATATGAATTTCTTTAAAATTTTCTAGAAATAGGTTTTTTTTATTTTGTATTTCGGAAAGATATATTAAGAAGTTGGGCTCAAAATTTTTTCTTTTTTTTAAGGCTTAAAAATAGGGATTTTTAGACTTAACCCCCCCCCCCCCCCCCTCTCCTTTATGGTCACGTTTTGAGTAAACCCCCCCATTTGTCCAAGTTTGGACTTTACCCCCTCTCCGCCTGTTTCTGTCAAATTTAATGTTTTTTTTGTTTATAACTTCCCAAAATACCCTCAATTGCTGCTTTAGACTTAACCCCCTACAAAAATGAGAGAGGGGTATTTTAGGAAGAAAAAATAAAAATAGACGTTAAATTTGACAGAAGTAGACGGAGAGGGGGTAAAGTCCACAAAATGGGGGGTTAAGTCTAAAAATCCCTTAGAAATATGAACAAACCAGTTTGGAAATCGAGTTTATTTGGAGTGCAAACACAAAGATCGAAGACAACGCTGAACATCTCCATCTCTTAATATTAATGAACTAATATGTACTCAGTAATCAGTTACATTCTTCCCCAGGAACAAAAAAGGGTATAGATACAGTACACCATTTAGGAAAAATACTTTTAGTTCCTTGTTGAGCAATTGTAGTATTATTTAGGATTTATACACCATTGGAAATTGTTTGAAGTTGCTTAGCTACTTCTCAAACTTCTTTTGAAAATATATACTCACTTAATCTATGTGCTAAGATTACTACTAATCATTCACCAGAGCATTCAAGAGAAAGAATCAATTCATGATAATAAGTTTTATATTTTAATTTCATGGAAAGACCATATATGTATTTTTTTTTTTTTTTTTTTTTTGTCGATAAAATCTTTTATTGAATGATGTAATTAATAATAAAGAATACATCTGCAAAACAAAAACTCCCCTTACAGATAATTTTTCTCACAGTACTATAATTTGTCCCTCAATTATAAGTCCCCAATTAGACAGTATCTCACTGAACTGGTGCAAGGGCAATATAAAACAAGGATTTAGCTATATATACTAACAACTAGTTCTTAGGCACGTGCAATGCATGGGCAAATCTGATTGTTTTAGAGTTTTTTTTTTTTTTTATTTGGGGGGGGGGGGGGGGGGGGGGTATGTTGCTTTTGGTTTGTAACTTGTAATATTTTGTTTAGCCCGTTTCAAAAGTATATGATAAATCTTTGAGTATTGAAATTGAATGATTATTATATATACATGGAAATTACACCCAAAGCAGTTGAAGATATCCAGGAGAGTGGGATTTTCCAACACTCTCAATTCTCAAAGTCTCAATTAGAATTTAGTTTGGCTCGGTTGTTGAGGCTTCATCACTTTGGAAATAATCTTTTCACAGTAGTCCATTAGCATTCGAGCGTCTCTTAATTGGCTTGTAACAGTTAACATCCTGAAAATTTGAAATATTTAACAAACTATTATGATGATAAAGATGGCTTACTTGTAATGTGACGGAGAGATCCCCTTTGGCCATATAGTTAAGCCTTTCTGGAAGACAACTATACAATCCATGTCTGTGTGAATCTTGCGACCTTTTTTGATATAGTCTCATTTGCAACACATTTATATACATTAGATCACAAATTAATGGAAACTCAAATTTCATGAAATTACAGTAAGTAGGTCTTACTGCTACTTGGGTCCCCTTTCATATCCCCACCATTAAAATGTATTGAAGATTATATCATCATCTTTATTGGAGTCTATTTCTATTTTCATTTATTTTTTGTCAATGTCTACTAAGTGCAAGAAAAGGAAATAGATTACTAGTTCTTTCAATTCCTACAAAATATACTTTTTGCCAAGTTGAGAATATACTTGAAAATGGCCATCACAAACATGTTTATGTGTGTCCACAATGATATCATATTAATATTATTAATGATCTTATTAATAAACTTGCATACCTGCCCATTTGACTTAGAATATTGGTGAGTTTTGATTTCTGTGTCGTCGAGAGATCTTCAACAAGCATCAAATATACATGTATTAAATATAAGCATATAAGCAAACATAGACTTTGAGTAAAGAGGAAGATGTAGAAGTTGTACAAACGTAGTAAATCATCTGGTGATTTCAATGTAAATCTTGGAGATGCTTGTAAATCACTAGTTCCACCAGATAATTATTTAGCTACTTATTTAAAAAATATTACTGGTAAACTTATTGAATTTAAAATTGTTGAATTGAAAAAAATTCGAGTTAGGGTTACTTATGAAAGTGGTTGTATTTAAGATATGAAATTACTTATGAAAGAGTTACTATATTGAGTTAGCTATTATTATTTTTTTATAATAAAAGTCAATTGTTGCTTGTTTTTTCTCAAAATTGATTTTAGTTTGAAACTCATCTCTGAATTTTTGTAGTGTGATGAGTTGATTTGGTGTTGTATTTTGTATTGCAAGAAGAAATTATTGAAATATCATTATCGATTTTAGTGTTTCTTTTCGTGGAACGGGTTCTAAAATAAAACGATTGTCCAACTTCATCATGTTAGGCCCCTAAAAAGAAAAATATACATGAAAATATACTGTTAATTATGTAAATTGATAGTTTATTAATTAATCGATGTTAAATTAATATCTTGTTTAATTAATAATTTTTTCCAGTCCGAGATTATTAATTTATCGAGGTTTTGCTGTATTTTCTTAGGGTACGGACTGGACTTAATCACGCCCATCATTTTCTTCTTCTAGATACACATTTTCAGGTGTTTGCAATCTTAATTCGTACAACTGTTTATTTTCAACACCAAGCACTGAAAGGTAACGACGGTCCCACTCAAGTCGTGCTACCCTATTCTCTGGCATCACAACTAACTCATTGGTATTTGCATACGACTTTATATTTACCTGCATTGTAAGTAAGAACAACATCAAGAGAATGAATTCGAGAATGGATGCTAGCATAGTCTGAGTTTATGTTGTCTGATATATACCTCAACTTGGTAATAGACCTTTCCATCATCTGCAACTCTTGATGATGTGGAACAAATGTTGGGCTTAATTATGTTTGTGATTTGGTCCAATTGAGTACGGGTTGGACTTGATTATACTTGGGATTGGATATACTTTTAATTTTTTTTTTGTTGGGCTTAATTATGCCTATGATTTGGTCAAATTGGACTTGATTATATTTGTGATGGTGGTCCACTTTTGCGTAATTACAAATATAGCCAAACTTAATCAAAATTCTCATCAATTAGGCTATCAATTTCAATATAATTGATAGCCTAATTGAAGAGATGTTTTCTTAGGGGTATTTTCTGCTTTAATACATACTAGTCCTTAGGCCCGTGCAATGCATGGGTAGATCTAATTGTTTTAGAGGGTTTTATGTTGCTTTTAGTTTGTAACTTGTAATATTTTTTTTAGCTCGTTTCAAAAGTTATGATTTGGTATGATTTCATTTAGAATTATTATAAATCTTTGAGTATTGAAATTGAATGATTATTATATACATGGAAATTAAACCCAGAGCAGTTGAAGATATCCAAGAGAGTGGAAATTTGCAGCACTCTCAATTCTCAAAGTTTCAATTAGAATTTGGTTTGGCTCGGTTGTTAAGGCAACACTTTGGGAAACAATCTTTTCACAGTAGTCCATTAGCAGTCGAGCGTCTCTTAATTGGCTTGTAACAGTTAACATCCTGAGAATTCGAAATATTTAGCAAACTATTATGATGATAAAGATGACTTACTTGTAATGTGACGGGGATCGGTCCACGTAGTTAAATCTTTCCAGAAGGCAACCATACGATCCATGTCTGTGTGAATCTTGCGATTTTTTTTGATATAGTCCTATCTGCAACACATTTACATACATTAAATCACAAATTAAGGGAAACTCAAATTTCATGAAATTGCAGTAAATAGGTCTTACTACTGCTTGGGTCCCCTTTCATATCCCCACCATTGAAATGTATTGAAGATTATATCATCATCTTTATTAGAGTATATTTTCTATTTTCATTTACTTTTTGTCAATGTCTACTAAGTGCAAGGAAAGAAAATAGATTACTGGTTCTCCATATTCCTGCAAAATATACTTTTTGTCAAGTTGAGAATGTACTTGAAAATGGTCATCACAAACATATTTGATGTGTGTCCACAATAATATCATATTAATATTATTAATGATCTTATTAATAAACTTGCATACCTGCCCATTTGACTTAGAATACTGGGGAGTTTTGATTTCTGTGTCGTCGAGAGATCTTCAGCAAACATCAAATATACATGGATCAAATATAATCATATAAGCAGACATAGACTTTGAGTGAAGAGGAAGATGGAGAAGTTGTACAAACGTATGTAGTAAATCATCTGGTGATTTCAATGTATTGGAGATACTTGTAAATCACTACTTCCACCAGATAATTATTTAGCTACTTATTCAAAAAAGATTATTGGTAAACTTATTGAAGTTAAAATTGTTGAATTGAAAGAAATTCGAGTTAGGGTATTTTATCAATGGTAGTCAATTACTGATATTAGATTTAGTGGTGATAATTTGGTTTACTGCCTATAAAGAATTCGAGTTAGGGTTATTTATGAAAATACCCAAAATTGAATGAATTTCTCTTCAATTAAGATTATTGGTAAACTTATTGAAGTTAAAATTGTTGAATTGAAAGAAATTCGAGTTAGGGCATTTTATCAATGGTAGTCAATTACTGGTATTAGATTTAGTGGTGATAATTTGGTTTACTGCCTATAAAGAATTCGAGTTAGGGTTACTTATGAAAGTGGTTGTATTTAATATGTGAAATTACATATTGACCCATATATTATTTATTTTTTGTAGTTACAAAAATACCCAAAATTAAATGAATTTCTCTTCAATTATGTTATCAATTTCAGCCTAATTGAAGAGATATAGTAAAACCTCGATAAGATAATACCCGATAATTAATTATCTCCTTTAAATAATATTTTTGGTTGGTCCCAACTTGGACATAGGTTGATAAATTAATATTTTGCTAAATTTATTAGATAATACATTTTAGAAAAATTCTTGAAGGCCCAACTAATATATAAATTAATATTTTTTCGATATACAAATATATTTTATATTTTTTTATAATGAAAGTCAATTGTTGCTTGTTTTTTCTCAAAATTGATTTTGGTTTGAACATCGTCTTTGAATTTTTGTAGTGTGATGAGTATGTTTATTGTATTAACCTATTTCTAGATTAATGCATTAACTGGGTCAGGTCGCTGAGGTACTTGACCAAAGCGGATGTTTGAGATCGGGGTGGCTGCACCTCGTTGAGATCGAGATTGCCTACGTACTCTTGTTTGGGGGAGTTGAACTTAGAGATCAAGCCATCGTAGTTCTGTTTATATAGAACGTGGAAGGGCGTGGATCGTGGATCTTGCAGATTCTCCGCCATCATAATGAGGATTGATTGTGTAACGAACGAGGATCATCTCTGTGAATTAATTATGTAACTGATGAGGATATTATGTGCATTGAATGAGAGCACGTGTGTATAAGCTGCCCGCTGCTGGGTACGAGGTCGGGTCGTTGTGGTCGAGCTACTAGTAGGTCGTGATCGTGGCGACCTGATGGATGAATGGCTGTGCCACGTGGTTGCTTTAGATTGGCTGGAGTATGTAGTACCCCTACATAAGCCCCCTCTTTTTAGGTCGGCTGTTTAAGGCGAGCTGAAAAGACTAATAACTCTGTTCGATGTTGATTTGAGGTTTGCCTTTTTGAATTTTCGCACGTGGCAGTCATGCAGCGTTGCCTGTAGTAATCATGGCGCTCTTATGGGGAAGTGGAGGGGTTTCCTTGAGCAGTTAGCCGTGCAGTTATGGCAACTGGCACACGTCTTGCTTGATTAGATCTCTTAATGGCACGTGGATTGATCTGACGGTGGATGTGAACCGTTTTGTGAGTGGAGAATAACTGCAATGCATACAAAATCTTTGTTCGATCTCAGCCGTTCACCTGTTTCGAACCGATGGCTGGGATTGCTCGTGCTACAGTATTTAAACTGTAGTTCTCTTGAGAAGGGTTTATCTATCTTGCCTTTATTTGAATTGCTACCGCTTTTGTCTTGCGATCTGAAGAACTTTGAGAGCTCGTGAGGTTAGTTTTCTTCTCTTTCTTTTCTTTGATCTTCTGATTTCTTTCCTTTCATCTTCTGTTTTCTTCTATAAAATTTTTTTTTTTTTGAGAGAAATGTCTGACGCGAGTGATTCTCAAAATGATAACTTGAGTGGTGGTGGCGGTGAGGAATATGAGTCTGAGAGGACTCATTCTGACACTTCGTCTCCCATTCGTGGTGTGGACCTTGATAGCCCCCAGAGTAGTGGTTCTCATGGGGCGGACACATCTGACGAAGAAATGGTGGAGGGAGACGATGGTTCAATGTGTAGGGTAGTGAACATGAAATATGTAAATAGGCATATTTCATTTAGGAAGCAGTATGGGCTTAGCTCGATTGAGCATTTGGAGATTAGATTTTTAGGAGATCATTTACTTTCTTCTGATTATCGACCTAAAAATCCTTTATCCACTGTGTTTACCTTGACCCAATTCCGAGCTAGGCTGAGGCTGCCATTGTCTCGTTTGGTGGTCGACCTGTTGAATGCTATTGGTCGAGCCCCCTGCCAGATGAATGGCAATTTCTGGAGAAATGTGAGGGTAATTGACGATCTGAACAAGCTGCATAAGTGGAACATTACTGCAAGTGATGTATTGAACCACTTCAGCTTCAAACGTTCTTCAAAGGCTGAACTTTCTGGCTATAACATGCAAGTTAGGCCGGATCGTTTGCCTTTGATCTATCCGGTAAGTAGTGAGCAATGGTGGAAGGATCCCATGTTGGTTACTGGGTCGATTATTGAAGGGGATATCCCGTTGCGTCATGTGACTAGGAATGATGCTCGTAAGTTTCTGGTCGCTAGTTTTAAGGTTGTTGATGATTTTCCTGTTTCCGGTCTTGATGATTTTGTACTTTTGTTGCAGCGATCAGGGACGATCATTTGCTGAGAAAGAACGATCTGCAGTCCGCTTTGAACTGTTTTGGTGTTTTGACTGACAGTCGGAAGATAGCGCTCTTACCCCACCTGAGTGAGCATTTTACTCCCAAAGGTGGTCCATAAACAGTTGAAGAGGAGCTCGAGAGGAGGAAGGCGTTGAGGAAGGCCTACATGTCTTCTGTTCAGAAATCTGAGGCTGTGCGATCTGGTGGCAGCTCACGTGCTGGTGAGAAGGAACGAGCTGGTGGTAGCTCGAGGGCTGAGGAGAAAGAGTGATCTGAGGGTGTTGTTCGGAGTTCAGAGAAGGAACGGCCTGTGGAGAAGGAGCGAGCTGGTGGGAGCTCGCGCGAGGCGGACATATTGGCGAGCCCCCTAGTCGTGTCTCCTCCGCCCTCACTTCCCAAATTGCCTGCCTTGTCTGGGAAGAAGAGGTCTTTGTCAGGGAACCTCAAGCTGATGGAGCGACCAACTATGCCAGCCCCTGCTCCTTCCATGTCTGTTAGAACTCCTGAGATCTCCCTTGTGTCTAGGAAGACTGCTGCTCGGCCCTCGCAGAAAGGCAAGGGGGTGTCGTCTGAGTTTCGACCTGGGCCGTTTGATTACCTCGATGGTCGTGGGGAGAAGCATGTCGTGTACGATAACGACAGTGCTATTGACGACCCCTGCGTTGCCCGGGCTGTGAATGAGGGCATCGTACTGGATGCTGATGCTCGAGCAGTGCAGTCGCAGACTTTGTTGGTGACCTGCTCAAAGATAAACGCGGCGCTTTCTTTGGTGAGTGTGATCATAATTCTTATTTTCTTTGTTTCTTCCTTGTCATTGTTGCTTAAATTCTGCTTGCACTTGCAACTTAACACAAGCTTCCAGGGGGTGCGTCTGGTAGCTGAAGTTGGTGCCCGAGCTGAGATTGAGTTGAAGGACCTCAAGGAGAAGCTCGAGCAGGCGAAGAATGTTGTTGTCGTTGCTGAGTGCAAGGTGAAGGACAGGGATGCGCAGGTCGCGACATTGAAGGAGACGGTGGAGCAGTTGAAGGAAAATTTCGCAGCTGCTAAGGCTTCTTCTGAATACTGGCAGAAAGCATGCCAGGAGAATGGTGCGGCGTGGAAGGCTGCATTGGGGTCGCCCGAAGGAGAGGAGACGCGAGGTGGTGCCGAAGAAACTTTGGAGCCATCTCAGGACGCCTTGATGGGCCCTAGTTACCAGGTCGCCAGTGGCCATATGGAATTTGATGTTTCCGACGACCAGTCTACGCAGCAGTGAACTAGCCTTGGTACCAATTTTCTTGTATTGGGTAACCTTGTGCAAAGTTTTCTTCTTGCACTCCTTGTTTTGCGGTTGGTCTTCTTGCACTCCTTGTTCTTGCAGTATGTCTTCTTGCACTCCTTGTTCTTGCAGTAAGTCTTTTCTGACATGACTTCCAGAGCGCATTCTTCAGAGTACCATTGTGAGTTTGAGAGTTTGAGTGAACAATCATTTGTCTTTTTTGAAGTTGTAATTAACAGCAATAATTGTTTCTTTACTTTGATGAGATTGTATGTAAGTCCTTCTGATCAACTAGTTTCCAGGGAGTCCTGGTAGCTCGTTCAGAAGGCAGGTAGACGAGATGAATGGCTGCAAGCAGGACGGACTGAAACAGTTCCTCTTGTATGCTTTAGTTTATTTTTGCTTTTACCTGTAATGGTTAGAATCTCATCAAGTAAAAAAGGAAATTCAACGATTTACATTGCATTGTTGTTCATGTTGTTTTGTCTGCTTGTATGGGTTCCGCAAACAATAAGTAACATGCATAGTGTTGGACCTGCTTGAGTATGAGGTCGCATATAATTTAGTTATGTTGTGCTTGGGTCGTGGGAAGGGAATGACCAATGCACCAAGTTAAGTTAATTTTGTAACTTAACAAAATTTAAATTATCAAAGGGACTAGAGTTTTGATAATATGTAGGTCGAGGGATTGGACCTTTAGGAGCCATTCATGTTTGAGCTGAGATGAAGGCGAAAATGAATTTATATATTGAAATGTGATAAACAGATGCTTACATTTCATTGATAAAATTTCTTCAAGTGGTAAGCATTCCATGGGTTCTTAACGATCCCCCCTTCTGGTGTCTGAAGACGATAAGAACCGTTGCTTTGAACTTTTGTGATAATGTAAGGGCCTTCCTAATTGGCGTTGAGCTTGCCGATAATGTCCTTTCTTTTGTCATAGAACATTTTCCTTAGGACTAGTTCTCCTGGCTGAAAAGTTCTTGGTCGTACGCCTATGTTATAAGCTCGCTTGAGTCTCTGTTGGTATTGCTCGAGCTTTATGACGGCGTGGTTCCGTCGTTCTTCGAGGAGATCGATTCCGAATGACCAGGCCTGATTGTTGAGTTCAGTGTCGACCAGAAGTGATTTGGTCGTTCCGAATGTTAGCTCGGTGGGAATAACGACCTCAACTCCGTAGCACAGACTGAATGGTGACATTCCTGTGGACGTACGAGGGGTTGTTCTATAAGCCCATAGGATGTTTTCCAACTGTTGTGGCCATTGATCATGCTGATCTTCGAGCTTCTTCTTCAGGTTGGTTAGAATCTGTCGATTTGCAGCTTCGACCTGGCCGTTGGCTTGTGGATATCTAGGCGTTGACCTTGAATGTTCAATTTTCCATAGGTCGTAGAAAGCCTTGATGTTCTTGCCAACGAACTGAGTGCCATTATCTGTGACTATCCGTTTCGGTAGGCCAAATCTTGTGATGATGTTTTCGCACATGAATCTTTGGACATCCGCTTGAGTAACGTTGGTTAGTGCAACAGCTTCCACCCATTTGGCGAAATAGTCGACGGCCACTAGAACGAACCTCTTCTCAGATTTTTTCTCTTTGATTAGGGGGCCCATGATATCAAGTCCCCACATGTGGAATGACCATGGTACAGTGATGTTGATGAGATCATTGGGATGCTGATGTTGCCTATTGGCAAATCGTTGGCATTCTTTACACTTCAAAACAAATTTCTTGGCATCTTCCTTCATTCTTGGCCAGAAGTATCCCTGGGAGATTGCTTTATGGGCTAAGGTTCGCCCTCCGAAATGGTTTCCACATTCCCCTTCATGGATTTCTTGGAAGACCATTTGGCCCTGTTTGGGATCAGGCACCGTAATAACAGACCAGTTGCAGACTTTCTGAAAAGCTTACCCTCATGGAGTTTGTACATGGTGACTTTATGTAACAGCTGACTGGCTTCCTTTTTGTTGGATGGTAGGACACCAGTTTGAAGGTAATGAAAGGTTCCATCCAAGTTCCTTGGATGTCTGCTGGAGTTGTCTTTAGTAGATCAGAGATTTGATGAACATCTTCTTCCTTGAATAGATATGCAGGCTGTGTACTGATTGCTATAGTGAGAGCCCGCGGTCTGTTTGACTCGATCTTAGATGCTAAGAATGCCAATGAATCAGCGTGCTTGTTGTCATCCCTAGGTATGTGATCGATTGTGAAGTAACTGAGCTTGCTGATGAGCTCCTTTGCTTTGCTTGCATACCTGATTAAGTTGACCCCATTGATCTGGTAATTATTGGTAATCTGATTGACTACCAGTTGTGAATCACTGTATACCTTGATGCGAACTGCTTGTAGGTCGATGGCCATCTGTAGGCCCTGGATTAGAGCTTTGTATTCGGCCTCGTTGTTGGAGGTCGAGAAATCGAGACGAGTTGCTCTCTCGAGCTGTGAACCCTCAGGAGAAATTAATACAGCACCTATGCCACTTCCGTTGGAGTTGTGGGAACCATCTACATACAGCTGCCATGTGTTAGGAGGACTGTCTTGGACTTGCCTTGTTTCAGGTTCTGGTTCCCAGTTGATATCCTCTGCTGGATAGTCTACTAAGAAATCTGCGACGACCTGGCCTTTGACGGCCTGTCGTGAGACGGACTCAAAAGTGTAATCACCTAGCTCGGCTGCCCATCGAGCCATACGACCTGTTTTGTTCTTCTTTTTTAATATATGGCGTAATGGCTGATCGGTGATTACTTTGACAGTATGGGCTTGGAAATAAGGTTTGAATTTGCATGCAGCATAAAATAAAGTTAATGCTAACTTCTCTAGAGGTGTGTACCTTATTTCGGCCTGCTGTAAGACTTTGCTTGTGAAGTAAATAGGTCGTTCGACCTGATTTTCTTCCTTAAAGAGTACTGCAGTGATCGCAAAATCTGATGTTGCGAGGTAAACGCCGAGTACATCTCCATCGTTGGGCCTCGTGAGAACTGGTGGAGTGGATAAATATGCCTTGAGATCATTGAAGGCCTTCTCGCATTCTTCTGTCCACTCGTATGTAGCCCCCTTCTTTAGGATATGAAGCATTGGTCGACATTTGTTTGATGCTCTGGAGATGAATCTGTTTAGAGCTGATACCATGTCGTTGAGCTTCTGGATCTGTTTCTTTGTTTTTGGACTGGGCATGTCGATCAGGGCTCTGATCTGGTCGGGATTTGCTTCAATACCCCGTCTGGTGACTAGGTAGCCAATGAATTTTCCTGATGCAACCCCGAACAGACACTTCTCTGGATTAAGACGCATTCTGTATTGTCTTAATCTTTGGAATGCCTGGTCGAGATTATACAAGTGATCTTGCTCTTGGTTGCTCTTCACTAGCATGTCGTCAATGTAGACTTCCATTGTTCGACCTAGGAGGTCGTCGAACATTCTGGTGACGAGTCTCTGATACGTCGCTCCTGCATTCCTTAACCCGAATGGCATAACCTTGTAGCAAAAAATGCCTTGCTCGGTTGTGAAAGATGTCTTCTCTTGGTCAGGCTCGTACATTGGGATCTGGTTATACCCTGAGTATGCGTCCATGAATGACAATAGCTCGAAACCGCATGTCTGATCGACTAGCCTATCGATTCGTGGGAGTGGGAATGAATCTTTAGGGCAAGCTTTGTTCAAACTTGTGAAGTCGATGCAGACTCTTGTTTTCCCATTTTTCTTTAAGACTGGTACGATGTTGGCTAGCCAGTCTGGAGTATCGACTTCTCTGATGAACCCGACCTGTTTAAGTCTGTTGATCTCTTCATTGACAGCTTCGTGAAACTTTGGAGCAAGCCTCCTTGGTTTTTGCTTTACAGGTCGATAATTAGGATTGACGCGCAGTTTATGACATGCAATTGATGGATCTATCCCAGGCATATCGATATACGACCAAGCAAAAACATCTTTATTAGTTGAAAGAAAATTTACAAAGTTATTGAACTTATCTCCTTTCAACTCTGCACCTACATAGACATATCTCGGGTCATCTTCTGACCCAATGTTCACACGTACTCCTGGGTCAGTACTTCCTAGATTAAGCTTGGGGGAGCTCGTTTGCTCCTTCTGTAGTTGCTATTTGGCAGGTTCGGTCTTTTCTTTGGACGGGCTCTTTGACTTGTTGTTGCCCTCCTGAGCCTCTGATGTGATCGGGCTCTTACCTTTGACGTCAGCTTCCTTGTTTCCAGAGGTGGATGGCTTTGCAGGCGGCACCGCTTCAATAATTCCGTGGCATTCCTGTGCAGCGTTCTGGTTGCCGCGAAGTTCCATTATCCCATGAGGTCCAGGATAGCGGAAGACTTGGTGGTATGTTGATGGAACACCTCTCATAGCATGGATCCACTTTTGACCCAGGATCGCATTGTACTTTCTTGCGATGTTTAGGATGCTGAACTTGGCTGTGACTACTACCTTATCTTCCCTTCAGCCCACAGTGACGGGCAACAGAATTTCACCCTTAGGGTCTTCTCGCGAACTGTTGAAGCCTAAGATGGGGGTGAAATTGGGGATAAGAACTGAATCGGGCAATCTCATGTCCTTGAAGGTTCTATACATGAGAATGTTGCATGATGCCCCAGGATCGATGAGTACCCTCTTGATGACGTAGTCGGCTATCCTTAGCTCGACGACGAGGGCATCATTGTGAGGAGTAACGACCTTGTTGAGGTCGTCCTCAGTGAAAGTGATGTCTGTCTCTTAGCGCGCAGGGATGTTGGAGCGCACTGCTTTACCAGTGATCGAGTAGACGTGATGGAAATGGTCTACTCGTCTCTTCTTGTCTCTTGACAGGGGGGTGGAGTTGGATTCATAGATCATGTACACGACATGACTCTCTGACTCACTGTCACTGTCAATTTTGTTTGCGACCTTCTTGTTGAGCTGGTCGCGTAGGTCGCCAGTTGGACCTAGACGCTGTGAGAGGCTACGCCCTCTGCTGCGTGCTGGACTTGCTGAGGCCGTTCTGGCCTTGCTATGACTTCGCTTTGGTGAGCGGGGAGGGGTTCTGGATTCCTTCCTCGCCCGCTTGCTGGTGGAGTCCTCATGTCTGTCGAGGATCCAATTGTTGAGCCTTTTCTCATCGGCCCATGTTTGAAGTGCGCGTTTTAGAACGCGACAGTCATCTGTTTGATGACACCGTACCTTGTGGACTTTGCAGTACGGTCGTCCAGATGTATCCTCCAATTGAGTGAAGGTAGGAATCTTGCACCAATGGTTGTGCTTGATTCGCTCGTAAATGTAACCGGCTGGTCTTGTAAACCGGTGGTACTCTCGTTGCTCGGTAGGCAACGACTTAGCCTTGAACCTCTTACTATCAGATCAAGGTCGCTTGGTGGAGCCAGACTCCACATTGCTGACTACGTGATTCTTCTCCCTCCCAGTGAGGGCTTCCTCGAGCTTGATATAACGATCTACCTTCAGGTAGAGCTCGTCCAGTGATGAAGGTCTCTTCATGGCTAGAGACTTGTGGAGGTCGGACCCCTGAATCAGACCGTGAGAGAATGCGATAGTTGCAAAGGTCTCATGCTCCTTTGCAAAATCCTGAATGAAATGCAATTCAAATTTGAAACGAGCAAAGAAAGTGCTCAGGGACTCACCATCTCGCTGCTTGACTTTAAAAATGGAATCGATGGTGACGGGGCGCTTCTTGTTGTGGATGTAGAAGATGACAAATTGCTTTTTGAGCTCGGAAAACGAGCTGATGGATCCTGGCTTCAGTCGGTGAAACCAGTCAAGAGCCGGTCCGGTGAGGCTGGACTGGAACAGCAAACACAAAAGGTGATCTTCCTTGATCAGAGGAAGGGATTTCCGGAATCCCTTGATGTGGTCGGTTGGATCTCCGACTCCTGCATACTGGTCAAACTTGGGGGCATTCAGCTTGTTAGGCAATTCATGTTCCAGGATCTCCTTGGAGAAAGGAGACTCCTGGAACTACTGGAGGGACTGGACAGCAAGTTGCTCCGCAGTGTGGCTTTTAGAATGGTGTAAGATGGCTTGGGAGGCTTTGAACTCTGCCAACTGCTGGCTGAGTTGCTCATACTTCTGGTTGGAGTCATCAGCAGCATTGACTACTTGCCCACCGTTTGCTCCTGGTGCGGGGTTGGTTTGCGCAGCCCTCAAACGTGCATTTTCTTCCTGCAAAAGAGTGATTTGCTCATGCAGATCTTGGATGGTTAGCTCTTGGTTAGCCATTTGAATGAGTGATTTTTGATTTCGGTGGGAGGGTTTGGGTTTTTCGATTATATCGAATTCCTTGCAGTCGGCGCCAAATGTATTAACCTATTTCTAGATTAATGCATTAACTGGGTCAGGTCGCTGAGGTACTTGACCAAAGGGGATGTTTGAGATCGGGGTGGCTGCACCTCGTTGAGATCGAGATTGCCTACGTACTCTAGTTTGGGGGAGTTGAACTTAGAGATCAAGCCATCGTAGTTCTGTTTATATAGAAGGTGGAAGGGCGTGGATCGTGGATCTTGCAGATTCTCCGCCATCATAATGAGGATTGATTGTGTAACGAACGAGGATCATCTCTGCGAATTAATTATGTAACTGATGAGGATATTTTGTGCATTGAATAAGAGCACGTGTGTATAAGCTGCCCGCTGCTGGGTACGAGGTCGGGTCGTTGTGGTCGAGCTACTAGTAGGTAGTGATCGTGGCGACCTGATGGATGAATGACTGTGCCACGTGGCTGCTTTTGATTGGCTGGAGTATGTAGTACCCCTACATTTATGTAAATTATTAGTTTATTAATTAATTGATGAATTAATATCTCGTTTAATTAATAATTTTCTCTAGTCTGAAGGCTATTAATTTATCGAGGTTTACTATATTTTATTTTACTTGGGATTAGGTATACTTTTAATTTTTTTATTGGGTTTTATGCTTGTGATTTGGTCCAACTGGGTACGGGCTGGACTTGATTATACTTGGGATTGGGTATACTTTTAATATTTTTTTTATTGGGTTTAATTATGCCCATGATTTGATCTAATTGGGTTTGATTATATCTGAGATGGTGGTCAACTTTTGCGTAATTACAAATATACCCAAACTTAATCAAAATTTTCTTCAATTAGACTATCAATTTCAATCTAAATTATAATCAGCAAAGGGTGCATAATTTGACTAGGACTAATATTTAGTATGATTAGGATGGATGTGTATGACTAGGATTAAATAAGGTATGATTGGGATTATAATTTACTTTCTTCTCTCTCTATCATCGACTTCATCACAATCACTCATCACTCATCTCTCTCTCTCTCTCTCTTCGTCGTTTTAATCATTTCTCTTCAATCAGAGATTTCTCTTTTTTAAAAGATAATTAATTTCTCTATTGCTCTCAATTTCTCTGCTCTTAAACCCTAATAGCAGAATTAGTTAGATCAATTTTTTCCCAGAATGTTGTAAATAACAACAAACCAGAAGTAAAAAAGTCCACAAAAAGTCCACAAACTTAGATCTGTGAGTATTGTTTCATACCTTCTGTATGGGATTCAAAAGTTTTAATGGGTTTCCAGAAGTAAAAATTGATATATGGGATTCAGAAGTACTATACCTTCAAAAAAAAAAAAAAAAAAAAAAATACATTGAATTCAGAAGTAAAAATTGATTTACTTGCCTTCAGAAGTTTTAATATGAGCAATGGTCAAAAATACATTGAATTCAGAAGTAAAAAAAAATTAGAATTTATGAGCAAGGCATGATAGAAAGCAATTGTCAAAAAAATTGAGTTCACATCCTAAACTCTTGATCTTCAATGTTTTAGTATTTTCAACAATTGATAATTTTTTTAATTGTCATCATAGAATAATAATGCTCTTATTAACATCTATCTCTTATTATCATCGTCTTCATTACAAGCACACCTCACTCTCTTCATCATCAATCATCACCGATCATCATCATTATCATTGTCTTCGTCCTCCTCTCGCTCAAAAGGTAATTAATTTCTCTTTTCCTCTCAAATTCTCTCCTCTTAAACCCTAATCTCTCTGTTTACCATTGAAATTCCTAATGTTTACTCTTAATTTTCTCTCATGGTGGAATCCATTATATTTGGTATATTATCAGGTCTATAAGTTTAAAATTCCATCCCATTATTAGATACTCTTAATTTTCTTCTTCATTAGCTTTATAATGGAAAAGATTCTATATTTTCATTGCCGAAACTGAATTCTGCTAATGGAGTAATTTTAATATAATAAGAACATATGACAGTAATTGTTAATGGTGAATACCATCAGCAGAGTTTCTAATGGATTCCTTTTATAATGGAGTATCTTATTTTCCTTAATAAACAGTTCCTTTAGAACAAGATGTCATAAAAATAAGTTCGTCCTCAACACCTCTAGGATTCCAAAACTTCAGAGAATGAAATTCGCATTGTCATCATGCCTACACAGATTTTCAATAGGGCATATAAATTTAGCTATAGAAGCCCCTATTTATGGTGTGGTTTTTAGAATAGCAGGGTTCTTTTCTAATGCCAAATTAAGCTTTCAATCTTCTCTAATGCATTTGTGTAACGTGTGACATATACTGTAGTATAGCTAATTGCCCTCCATTGGCTAAGATGCACTGTGTGGTGTAATATTCAGTAATCATTTTTTTTTTATTTTGATCCATTTAGCAAAAATAGTTATGTTTAAGTGTTATAAGTCATAACTAAACAAAATCTTATGTCTGAAATAGGTAGAGATACATTTTTGTCGAATCCAGTAATATGATTCACAATGGTCTTTCGAAATTCTTCAGTTATAACAGTAGACTTTAACATAGAAGAAGTGTTGTTACAATTCCTCAGTTATTTTCTTTTGTTTTATGTATAAACAGGATATAAATTACAAACGTAGCATTAAAGATGCACTTGCCAACGAAGAGAAATTCTTCGGCAGCTAGCCTGTATGTTTTAATTGCTTTTACTTTGTCATTGAGAGTCTATGTTTGATTGAGCATGTATCGTTGATTTTCTTTCAACTCATTTTGATTTTGCTACAGGTATATATACAGTGGTCTTGCTGACCGTGTGGCGTCCCTCAGTTGGCAAAGAAATTGAATCAAGTAGAATAATTGAGTAATTATTTTAAGGACTCCTAAATTCTGCTAAACATGCAATTATGTTATCCCTTTGTCGGATTTGTGTGGCAATCTCTTTAATAAATACCTTGAGAAATATTTAATGTATGGTACATGTGGAATTCAACATGATTGCATAGGTTCGGATTCTATGATTGTGTTAAAGTATATAATCATTAATTCATTGGTATCCTTTTAACCAGATTTTGGTGGAACATATTAGAACCGTACTTCCTGGTTTAAAAATCACGTATCAGTTCTGCATTAGTCTCTGTGGCGAAGGAGCATGCCAGTTATGGGGAAATCACAGAATCAAAAGTACGTATCATGTTATTCAGGATGGTCTACAATGTGTGGAAGTGAATAGTAAATGCTGAAAATGAGTGTCCTAATGGGTTATGGTCTACATTGTTCTTTACAATGTGTGGAAGTGAACAGTAAATGCTGAGAATGAATCCATGTTTGCTGCCCAAACTAGAATCACATTTGTAATGATTTTATATGTTGCGGTTGAATGCTTTCATCTGCTTTTATTGTTAACCCCTGTTGTAGGCATTCATATATTTGGGTCATATGCTTCCATAATCTGTTGTTTTAAACCATGCATTTACAACCAAACAGTAATCTCTATTAGATGATTTTCGAAAAACAGTACATTGGAGTGGTTGAAAAGCTTTAGGAGAGATTGGATACTATTTTAGGCATAAGAGTTAAACAATCATGAAAAAAGTATAAAGAGGAATCTGTTTCTTGAATAATATCCCTGATTAAGATGCATGCCTTAATATTTTAAGATAGTGTCTACTGCCAAGTGTTTCATTTTCATAGTATGTAGCATTCAGTTTGCATCTTTTTCTAATATGTCTTCTGTTTGTTGCAGATCCCAAACAGCCACAGTTCCTTGCTTTGAATCAATTTGTTGGTCTTATAAAGGTTTGCTCCTCATCCTGTTTTTATCTCTTAGCTCTATTTCCTTTAACTACAACTTTTTTGAAGAGTTTGATATGATCTAGATTGACCACAAATGATATTGATTGTTTTTATCTGGCTTATGTTGTATGCCACTTCAACTTCAACTGAAACCAGATTTGCTGTTTAAGGTTGGCAGTAGAGACAAATTTTGACATAAGCATCTGAATAGACAAATTCAACAGAGAGGCGATGAGACAAATTTCGACAAAAGGTCTAATGAGTCTGATATATAAATTTGGCCTTCCATTCTTATGTTGGCTTCTTCTGCCATGCTCTAGGTTGTGAATATGAAGAGAATAGACACTCTAGCTAACATAGTGTGTTCTATATACTAGATGTAGTGGTGTGCTCTATTACGTAAACGCAATGAAAAAGTTAACCGTCATGTTTTTTAGGTAAAAATCTAAATGTCCAGTTCAACTCATAAAATGTTGAAATCAAAATGTAAGGAATATCAATTTATGTTAATTGGGACAAGTAATCACCTTTTATACAGTATAGTCCTTTTATATATAACTTTTATACAACTTAAATTTCAGCAGTACTATTAAACTAATAGAATTTGCTTTTTACTTCTCCTTGATATTGGAAAGGATTTATACAATTCATTTGATTTGTTTGAATTAGTTTTAGTTGGCAATATTAATTGACTCATTAATTAGGTTTTAAATGGTTTTTCAGGAATCAATATCGAGACTCATCAACAAATATTTATGCTCTAAATCTTGAGAATTCTCTCTTTTCTTTGCTCGCTCTTCTCAGGTATTTTTAACTTCTTTTCTTCCTCATATATCTTTGCAAAATAATGAAAGCATGCTCAGATTTTATATTAATCAAAATTAACAAATTTAATCCTGAAATAAACCTAAAAATCTATATAATTTGGTGAATTAAGAGGATTCCTAACAAATCTAGGTGAGCTTGGTTCTATTTATAAATGAAAACGCCTCCACTTGCTATTTTCATGCACTGATGGAACAATGCGCATTTCAGATTTTGTAGTTTGTTCTATCAATTTAATCTTTTGATTTTGCTTAAATTTCAATGTTTAAATATGTTGTTTACGTAAATTCATCTGAGTTGCTCTGTTAATTATGCTTAATTTAGTTAATTTAATTGTTCGAAGATTTACATAGTACTGCCACAATAAAAGAGTGGTCTGTTTTGGTGTACTTTTACACAATGAAAAAGGGATCTGCTTTGGTGTACTTTGTTATTTTAATTCTTTTGAAAGTTTTTCTTCTAAAACCTTAAAATTCATGTGCAACCCTATGTTGAATTACTGTCATTGTCCGCATGTCTCTGCAATTCATTTTAGATTAAGGCTGTTCACTAAGAGGACCTTTGGAAATAAAAAGTTCCTTACAAATAGTAGGAAGCACTTACATAAGGGAGGATGTAAACAATACTACTATTGAAGCAAATCGATTCAGTATTACCATGAACATATTATTTCTTGTAATTTTCTTCTGTTTGCTCTTTGTATATGTGTTTCACAACTTTATGGTTTCTTTTTTGTTTGTTTCACAACTTGACATTGAAAACTCTGCAGTCCATTTAATACTATACATCCAGAATCTATTAACGTTATGACCACTCAGGGAAAAAAAAAATGCTCTTTCCCCTTGCATGAAGGAACAACCAGTTCAAAACTGTTAATGGAATGAATCAATTTGGTATAAGGTAGAACCGACCTAGCCACCTAGGTAATTCAGTTCTACTCTTCCAATGTATAATAAGAAAGCAAGTGGATGCATTGATGATTTTCATATTTTTACCAACAAATCAGTTGCGAACTGTAGTTATAATAGATTGATAACTAATTGTAGAATGTGAATCAGTGAATATTATAGATTGATATGCTCTGTCTTGACTTCTCTGTTATTTCTATGATATTGATGCAATCAATTTGAATTCAAATGTAGGTCTGTGATTGCAGATTTCAAATTTGCAAAACTATGTGAAATCCATCAATCGTAGATACTATTATTCCAAGGTACTATTTTGACTCTTAATTTGGGTATTAATTTTAACTATATGATCATCCAGTGAGGGCTATTTTGATGTCTAAAATATTGTCTAGGTGAGAATCCTATTAAGTATTAACCCTTCTAGGCCCTATAGATAGATAATCTTATATTATTGAAAAATGCCAGTATGAGTGGCTGTGTTGATTGTAGAAAATATTTCAGTATTGTGTTCAAACCCGTTTTTTTTTTTTTTTTTTTTAATATCTGAGAATAGGTTTTGCATTATATCCTGTTCCGACTTGAGGCCTGGATTGCTATATTTAGGTACTCTTTTGTCTGGAGCTAAGTAGTTTGGGGGTGTGCCGAAAGAAATTAAACTTTTAGATCCATGAGTGGAGAGTTCAATAGTTATTCCTACAACGTTACTATCAGTTAGAATGTATCTATAAGGCAGGTCAGTGTGCTTCATCTTCCTAACATGTTAGAAAGACCTAAATTAATTCATTCATATTCGGCACAGTCTCATGCATTAAATTATTATACTAAGAATGCCAATGCTGATAAGGGAGAACTGGCCTAGCCACCTAGACGATACTGTAAGAATTCATTAAACATAACAATGAATATGGATCAAAGTTTCAATTTTTAGAGAAATGGTGTACCTCTCTGGCTCTCTTCTTCTTCCACCACAATTAATCTGCTGCGATCTCCATCTTCTCCGCTGCCATGATTGATCACGATAACTTCTTTAAGCTGCGGTTAATCTCTTTTCAATCTCCAATTTTAGAATCTTAGCTCCGAAATTTTCTTAAGTAGTGAATATTGCAACCTTTAAATGGAAGGTGTATGCTTATTTGTTTAATTGAACAAATGTAATAGACAGTTTCAGTCCTTATTAGTCCTTTTGTCGCAACACTTAAGGTAAACCTTTAATGTTTAGAACTACTATCGTAGCTTAGTTGGTTGCTCAAAGTGTTAACATTGTTTTCAATGTTTAGAACTACTACCCTATCTTAGCATTGATTACGAAATATCAGGGGAGGCAAAATCCATAACCTATGCTCTGTGATGAGAGCATGGTAAAAACCATAAGCTTTGCTTTTGGATTAAGATCGAAGCTCTTTACATATACATCTATAAGTTGGTAAGGTTTAGTGGGTTGTGGTGGTTTTATGAATGGTTATAACACACTTTACATATACATCTATAAGTTGCTGCATTGCAACCATTTTTAGGTTAGACTGATCCTCCTTTAGGATAACTATGATAGCTTTGTATGATCTTAAAAAAACTTCATTGATCAATTTACTTAGTTAAAGATTTCAACAATAAAAATATTTCTATCATACATTCTAGCTGTTCAAGACTCAATTTACATATTTGTAATAGGGTTTATTTGATTCAAGACTGGTCCCATGTTTGAACAAAAACATTGAAAGTTTAGATCTATGGTTTTACTTCGTTTGGGCAAATTATAATTTTACAAAAATAATAAGCTAAATTTGAAGTGAGAAAAATAGTTTTAATAATTGGTCACATTATTTTTCCTACTGAGAATGAGTATTGGTTCTAGCATACAGATGCACTGTCTCTATTTAAGCCATCCATCGATATAGTTTGTTCACAAGAATAAGAGCAAAAAGTCATTTAGAACAGGTAAATACCAATGCATGTGTTTATGAGTTGAATTCCAACAGTTAATATTTCTTATCATACGGATATTGTTGCGGGAATATTGCTTAACTTGCAGTTGTAAGAAGAGGTACAAGAGGATGTTGCAGAGTTCAAATCAGTGAGTTTTTTTTGTATCTTTTAGCTTTCGATCTGTAATATTTAATTGACAAATTGACAGTTTGTCATGAATGAGTTTTCTTATAACAATTAGACAATTCTTCTTTCATTCCTTAATTGCAGCATAACTCAAAGGGTGTGGAGTCACTTCTTGCAGCCTATACCTGCTTCTTACAATAGAATGTTCGTAGTGGGGACAACTAGTGAATTAACACATTATATGTCCAGTGATCATCTGAATACCCATTTGGATGAAGTATTTTTAACAAAAAGTATGGGAATTTACACATTATACAATCACATGAGTCTTGTAGAATTCTATAAATGCAAAATAGACAAGTTTTGGAAGTACATTTTTACAGAGATAATAACTATACTATGTGGTGCATGTGTGTGCGTGTGAGAGAGAGAGAGAGAGAGAGATGATGTGTGTACGATCCAGGTTAAGTTCATTGTTTATGTTTTAACTTCATGTATTTAGTTGATCAACCATGGAGTGTGAAGTGAGCATTTGAAAAAAGTAATTGTATGTTTCTTTTATGTACAGATTGAAATTTAAATCATACAATTATTTACTTGATTTTTTCCATACTTTTGCCATCTCATACAAGTCAGAAACGTTTTAAACTTTTAACACATCAATAGTTATTACAAAATTATTGTTCGCGGTTGTAACAAGGCATTCAATATGTTAACATGGGCACTATTAATATATGTTAGAACTTGCAGTAGTAAAACTTTAATCCTATGGGTATATATTGTTCGATGTTGTAAATCAGTAAAAGTGATGCTCATTTAAAACTTTATTTCAGCTTTTCAATTATGTGTCAAAGAGTAGTATTAAACCACCTATTCTATTATGATTATGGTCATCTGAAAAATACTAGAAGTACGAAAATTTAAATTCTAACTTGACATTCCTTCCTTAATTCTTCCACCTATATAGGCACACACACAGTCCAAGATCAAGACACGTACTCAATGTCACAACATAAATACTAGCTTTTTAGCCCGTCCGTTGGACGGGTAGTTTGTACTATTTATTCTATTAAAGTCAGATTTCCGCCCACCCAGTGTGTTCTTAGTTAAAGTGCCTTCCTCCTCAGGGTCAGTTTTAGAAATTTATAAGTGCCATAGGCCAAAGTATTAGGATACTGGACATGATGTTTTTTTCTTTTGGAATTGAACTCCTTGAACTTCATGCCAGTTTTGAAATTCTTTGAACATGCATGTTGAGAGCAAGTGAACATCTGAACTGACAACTTGAGAAGTAACCGCATAATGATCTGCATCCGAGGCAAATAAATACTTTGTTAGACCTGGTGCTGGTGTTGCTGCCTATGATGTGGGAGGAACTCCTACTCCATTTAAACTCTCACCCCGATCTTCTTCTAGCATCACCACCATTCGTCTTTCTATGCATTATCATCACTTCGAAGGATGGTCATTATTTGACCTTGCTATCAATATTGGTAGTGTTGCTAAGCCCAACGCTCAATGCAAATGAATCATAACCATTGATTTGCATTTCAGTATTTTCTCCATCATACCTTGAAACTTCATCACCACCATTGATGAGTTTCTTCTTCTGATGACGAAACAAAAAAATAACACCCCATAAGAAATGTAAACCCCCCTATTTTAATGTTAATGGAAATTTCATTTAAGTTTAATTTGAGATTAAGAATAATTGGGTATAAGTCCCTGGACCAAGGGTTTAAGCATAATTACTATAAAGTAGTGGACCATGGTTTAAATAACCCAAACTTGGAGAAAACACCCACGAACAGATCTGGTTGCTTGTAGTTCGGAAACATGTCAACACGATCGAAATCGGATTAAGCATGAACCGTTAGATCAGCCGACTAATTTCTCTATATAGAGATTTAATCAAGGGTTTTGTTTGCATAGTTTTAAAAAAAAAAAAGTTTGCGATAAACAGCGAGAGAGAGAGAGAGAGAGAGAGAGAGAGAGAGAGAGAGAGAGAGAGAGAGTGGCAGCGATGCGATCAATTGAAGAAGAAGAAGTCGCAAAAGAAAAAAATTTAAAAGAGAGAAGAAGCAGTGTTTGGTGTCGGTGTTTTGTTTTGGGAGTTGCAGACCTGTACAGGGAGAAGAAGATCAACAGTAGAACAGGTGAGTGGATGTTATTTTGGTTAAAATAGTTTAATTTAATTAAACTATGTAAGTTTGACTTTGGTGGTGGGGTATAACTGTGAGTGGCCTATCTCACTATAATTCATTTCTAATTCATCTGTTTCCATTTAGTGTTGATTTATTTAAGTTCTTGGTACATGTGAATGCATATATTGTTTACAAAGATTAAACAGAGATGGTATTTTATATCTTATGAATTAAGTTATAATGATGGTTTCTTTCACACCTAATTAAGATTTAAGTGGCATTTTGGTAGCATGTACATGAGTGGGTAGTATTTCAAAAAAAAATAAAGATTTCGTTTCATGATGTTGCACTGTAAATTGAGAGGACACTAGTTTTGCACTAGAAAACCATGTTCTGACAAATCAATTAGATAACTAAGTTATGATTTTTCATTATGCATGAGTACAGAACACTCTTTGCCGTGTTGCCGAGTTTTTGTTTTAACTGTTGATTGTCTGGTATATGTGTATTTACTGCAACTACTATCCTTCCATGATATTTGTAATGTTATCATATGATTGGGATATTTTGGAATATAGCTATCTATAGTTTTAAATTTTCTGCGACACCGAGTCCTTTTAATTTCTTACTTTGAAGTGTCCATTAAATTTGGATGATTTATTATGACAATTTATAATGAAGAGATATTGAAAAGAATTAAGATATGATTGATAAATTTTAAACTTGAGAACTTTTATTATGGAATGCCTTGGAATGGCTTTATATACCATGGACGGTATTTGATTAATCTAGAAAATGCGAAAGGAATACAAAAATGGATTTGATGTGAAGTTGATGTTAAATTGTCGTGTCGAGTGTTGCTTGTTAGTTTTAGTTGTTGTAGTCGCCCAAGCATTAGTACATTTGCCGCACCTATGGAATTAGGATTAAGAAAATTAGATATCACCCTAGACTGCTTAGCCTGCGGGTTGACACTTGGAATATATTTTTATTGGGTATTTCCTAGACGGCTTAGCCTGCGGAACTGACCCTACAGACCTTCATAGCCTTCGGGGTTGGTCTGGGCGCCACATTAGAAAGCTCAAGGGAGCTAGTAGAGGCCATGAGTTAGGCATACGTCGAGGCTAGCCAAAGCTTGCAGGTGAGCACCCACTTGGGTTTTGGTTTCCGCGTAGAGGGTCTTAACCATGGTCAAGGCACACTGGTGTAGTGTGGGTATGGCAAATGTGTGGAGTGCATCCTGTGGGAGGTGTACTAGTGATTGGGTATAGGTTGTGAAGTGTTGTTTGAGTGTAATGATTGATTTGCAGTGATTGAGATACAGTGTCGAGACTTGAGATGCCATGAATTATATATTATTTTACTAACACAGTTTTGCAGGAGGATAGGTCAATTAACATTTCTTGCAGGGCTCGACCTATCCTAATAGGAGGTGCAACTCAGGTAATGTATCACTATAATATATAATATTTATTTAGTAAACGAGATAAATATATAGAAAGACCGCGGAGTCTGTTATTTTATTGTTTTTGGGAATGGAGTTCCCTACCCTTGTCCACTCGTACCAGCATAATTTGCCGACCCATGTTGCTTGTTTTGCACGTGGGTACGTATCCTTATGGAGCGTAGGCGGAGGAGAGGAGCCAGTTGAGTACGTTCAGGAGCAACACCCGGAGGCTCGTGTAGATCCAGTTGCTCGGGAGGGAGTTTGAGATTTGCAGGAGTTATCATTTCAGAGTAGGTTTAGTCCTTTGATTTGTCGTTAGCTGATTACTCAAGTTCATTATTTCATTTATTGGATTATTATTGATGGGGAAGACAATACCTCAGTAGAAGCTGTTGAATTTTATTATTGGAGTTGTGTAATTCAATATTTGGAGTTTTTTTTGGATTATATATGGAATTTATTGGGAGTTCAAATTATGTGTGTTGAAGTATTTGTGTTTAATGGTTATGGATTTTACCTTGTGCAAAATATTTATTTAGATTACTGTCCCGAACCTTTGTCCTTTTATTGGCTTATCGAGGGTAATTTTGTAAATTCTCTCTTTTTGCCAATTTTTGGATATTAGGGTCGTGACAAGAAATGGAATCAGTTATTTAAATTGAAGCTTAATGGCATATATATATATATATATATATATATATATATATATTAGCATTGTCTAATAAAATAACTTGACCTGAATTTTACATTTAGAAGTGCAGTGCTTCTTGCAGCATTGAAAGTTTAGGGTACCATGTTCTATCTAGTGATCTATACTTGATATAATACTAAGATATATTTCAACAATGCACTTAAGTAGTCATGTGGGTCTAACCTCTCTTATTGCAATGACGTCTGCACGGGGGATCTGTGTTCTTCAAAACCTCATTGTGACAACTCACGATAACTTCATCATCATGAACACTATAACTGCACCAAAAGGACCTCCATCTCAACAATCTACTCCTTTGTATGCTTGTTCAACTGCTATTGTTAAAAATTTGTGGTCTCGACTCTGTCCTGAACGCTGGGTGAACCATGATGAAGAAAAAGAAAAACTACAACCAGAGAGTATAATACTTCATTAAACAAAGTCCATACAACTGATGAAAAGGCAGATAACCCTTTAAACAGATAAATGCTACCAATATCATATTTGCACCAATGGTGAAAAAACAATTTGTGAATGAGTGTTTGGTAATTTAACCATTTTTTATTTTCCCTTTCATGTACAAAAAATAGATAAAAAGTGATCATTGCAGCCTAAAATTTACTTGTGAATATTTTACTGCCACAATTTAGGATGTAAGTTCATCATGACAGACATAATACATAGACCCACATTGACCCTGAAGTTGTCACATGAATTCTGCATATTTGATTGTACAACATCAGATGGAAAGATTTTAAGCTTTACAGCATTTCTGATGCTTTTTAATTCGAAAATTTTTAGCACTAAAATTTTTCTGATCACTGGAGAGAGAGAGAGAGAGAGAGAGAGAGAGAGAGAGAGAGAGAGTAGTCCGAATCTGGAGTTGATCTATCTTGAGCCGTTCATCTTAAACATAAAGGAATTTTTGTAATTGTAAGAAACATACATTTTAGGGTTTAAAATTTGGAAGGAAAAAATATTTGAGAGCCCAAATCCTGAGTAGGGACGATTTCAACTTTTTTCCAATGTCCTGTCGTTTCTGTATTCAGATTATAGACCAAAAACAACTTGACATTATTACGTATAAACTTAATTAATGCGTAAAACTGAATGTTAGATTGATTAGAGAAAGTAGTAAATTACTTTCTTAATCTAAATGGAAACAGGAGATCTTTAATGCAGTCCAATTATTGAGAACTCATATAAGTTGCAAAAAGGTAACAAAACAATGAAAGACATCCAACCTAAAATCACATAAGATGTCCTTGCAAGTGTTCTATAAATGTACAACGAAGACAACACCAACAATGGGAATGTAAAATTTTTGTATATGCAACAAAACAGACCTAATTATAGTATTAACAAAATTTGAGAACTAATTGGATAACTGAGGCAGGTATTTAAGTAGTACACAATACAGACCATAAAAAAAAACTGCCTGGAAACTATTAAGACAATGTTTTAATGTGCTTATTTGTTCTTATCATACATACTCAGAAGTCAGAACAGTTCTAGTAATTGTTGTCCTGCATCTCCAACTTGACCTTACCATTGGTCTTTGATAAGATCTTCTCAGATGTTTCTTAAAACGTGTCCCCATGAATTCCATATCAATTTACAGTTATACATTTCCTTTAATCTTCAAAAAGGTCTACATAAGATCAAATAATTAAATGTACTCTTCAAACATTATGAATTACCTGAAAACACACCACATAAACCAATATACTGCCAAGGTTAGGGATGCCCATATAAGTCCTGCAAGTGTTAATAGCCGGCCAATTCATAGTTTTTGTTTATATTTTATATTTTACCATTAAAAACATGAATAAAAAAAAAGGCATGGTTTTCTGACTCATCTTCTCTGATTGATTACACCATGAATTTAAATTCGAAAGAAGGACGTATTTCCTTAGAATATTTGCACATTCACAACAGAATATATAGAATTTAAACCGATTACATTCTAATCTAACAGAAAGATATAGGAAGATAATTCTAATAAATGACTACATATTTAGAGAGAGGGAGAGAGATAATGAGTGAGTGATTGACCTTTCCAAATTCGCTTGTTGTATCCGCCGTTGTTGGAAGAACTCACACAACTCGGAATGACAGATTAACAGAGAAAACCAGAAAGGAGAGAATAAGATCAGAAGAGGAAAGTATTTAACTTAAAAGACGCCGTTTTCCAATATATGAGTACTCAAAAGTCAAAAGATCCTCAAAAGATGCAGCGAAAAGCTAGACATAGAATGTGTCGATTAGTTTTACTTTTTTTTTTTTTTTTTTTATTTTCTGTAAAGAAAGTGTCGATTAGTTAGCACATGTCTCTTCGCATACGGCTTAGTTTGATAATCAATAAGCATCAGAAGGGGACGAATGGAATGGAATGACAGTACTTTTCTAAAAGGACAGGGTTAAAATTGGTAACAAACTCAATTTTTGCTGATGTGGCAGGGTGAGTTTGTAATAGTTTGTTAGAATTTTTTGCCATTCGGGGCTGCGCTTTATTATAAAAGAAGAATTAAAAGTACAAAAATTTAAATTCTAACTTGACATTCCTTCATTAATTCTTCACCTATATTGGCACATACAGAGTCCAAGATCAAGACACGTACTCAATGTCACAACATCCATCGAGCAAAAACTGTAACACAATATCTCCAATGGGGTACAAATCTACAATGAATACCATACGCATACCTTCTACCTTTATATGAATATCTACCTCTTAATATATGTTTACTATAATCGGTTACAATTTTTCGCCAAAATTTGATTCCTAATTACCTGTTGTGCAAGTTTTATTCTACTACTGTGATGATTATAGTTACAATTAATGGCTCAAAAATTCTTTTTATGATTGGTTGTTTTCATCAACTTAGAATTAAACAAACAAAATTCACAATCATATTTATTTATTTATCTAAATTTATATTTAGGGTACAATTCTTTTTATCATAAGATATAATTAATTGACAATCGTGGCAGCCCACGGGTATTACTAGTTTAATTGATAGGTATTTTCTGTTTTAATATAGTATAATAGATAGTAATAGATACCTTTTGTAGTAATTTTGGAGATATGCATAGATGCGTGGGAGATATTTTGCTAACCCAAGTACCCAACATCTGATATTTATGGTGTTGGGTCAACCCGAACTGAACCCAATCTTACCATTTCTCCAACCCAAGCCCAGTCCATAGCCTAAAGTTTGTTTGTATAGTTTACTCCATAGCACAACCCAAGAGAAAAAGAAAAGCCCGACCTAAAAGCCCGCCTTAGGTGTTTCCCTTACTTTATAAGCTGAAGCACAGAGGCATTAAAACCCTAGCTAGAGTGGAGAGAGAGAGAGAGAAAGAAAGAGAAGCTCGTTTCTTCCTCCTTGCGGCCGCTTCAGAAATTTCTTAAGGTACAACAATCTATGAATCTGAGTTTCATGAATGAAATCTACTTTTCTATCTCTATAAAAGTATGTTTAGCTAAGATGATTTAGGGTTTCATTTAGGTTTATAGTTCCAAGTACTAATCAGTAAGAACTTTGCACTCATTTGAATCCCTTTTCAAAACCAATCCCCCTTTTTTTTTTATTTCTGTTTATCTGTAATATGGAAATGATATTTGGGTTTAAATGGGTTGTTGTTGTTGTTGTTGTTGTTGATGTTTTCAAAACCCCTTTTCTGTTTTGTATTTCTGCAATAAGCAAATGAGATTGTGGTTCTTCTGTAATTTTTTTTTTCTTTCATTTTATTAGTTTTAGTTTGAAAAATGGGTGCTTTTTATTATATTCCTTTTGGATCTATGATTCTTTTAAGGATTTAATGGTGTTTTGTTGATTTTTGAATAACTTTTAGTTGAATCTAAATAAAGGGGTTATTTTGTTGAAATGCTGCAATTAATTAGTGTTTTCAAGACATATAAGTTGTTTAATTGATTTCTGTTATATGTTTTTTTTCTTCAGGTAAGTCATGGTTAAGCATAACAATGTCATCCCTAATGGTCACTTCAAGAAGCACTGGCAGAATTATGTCAAGACTTGGTTCAATCAGCCTGCTAGGAAGACCAGAAGACGCAATGGTACTGCCTTATTTCTTTCATTTTATATTTTATATTTTTCTATGTTGTTATTGGTCTTACTGGTTTCTAATATTATTCCTTTTTGATGATACAAATTGCAGCTAGGCAAAAGAAAGCTGTGAAGATTTTCCCACGACCTACTGCTGGGCCACTTCGCCCTGTTGTTCATGGGCAGACTTTGAAATACAACATGAAGGTTAGGGCTGGAAGGGGATTCTCTCTTGAAGAGCTTAAGGTGAGACTTGATCTATTTTTTTCCCATCTCTATTCAGTTTTCATCATCTGCAAGCTACAACACTTGAATTGCAATTCTATTTGGTGACCTGATCTGTTATTTTGAATACTAGTTGTTTTACATTATGATACTAAAAATTTAAATGTGCACTGCCTTGTATTAAGCGGATATTGTGCACTGAGTTGTAGTCATACGATAACACTGTTAATCTTGCTTGGCACTTGTTTAGTTGTCTAACATGAAAAAAATGATTTTGTATTGTCTTTACTAGGGTTCAGTTTTTTGGCGAGAGTGTAGTTTATATTGTGGGTATTATTTAGTTGCTGATAAGTTTTTTCATGTTTTATGTGGATCTTGTGTATCTTTAAAATCATTTTAATGTCATACCACTGTTTTATTTTTTTTCTTAATTAACTGACCATACATGACTACAACTAGGGGTGGGCAAATAAACCGAAAACCGAACTGAAAAAACCAAGTCAAAACCGGTCAAAACCGAGTTGACTAGAAACCGGTCAAGATCGAACTGAACCTTATAGATATTGGTCCGGTCTCGGTTTCTATTTTTATAGAACTGAGGGAACCGAACCGAACTACATAGATATTGGACCTTTTCTTCTATTTAGTACTTGATTTGGTTTGATTTGGTCCATGTCTTATTTTGTTTAAAGCCCAAAACTTAAGAACAATCTTTAATAATTTAGTGGACTAAAGGCCCAATAACAAAAGCCCAGAACCGAGTTTCAAACCGAAATCGGACCGACTGTATTTGGTCCGGATCGGTCCGGTTATATTCAAATATTTTCGGTCCATGAACCGAAAACGAACCGAAAATTTAAAATCGGTTTGGTCCCAGTCCTATTACTGTTTAGGACCGGACCGGACCGTGCCCACCCCTAACTACAACTGTAACAAAAGTAAAGATTTAAAGTAGGAAAGGATATTGTTGAGTTCAAGTTGTGAGTTCAAGATTCTTGCATTGTTAATCGGTTTGGTCCCGGTCCTACATGATGTTGCATAATGATGCAGGGTGTTTGTAGTCTACTTTCATGATTATATATATCGTTATATCGTACATATTGGTTGTAATGACCAATCTTTAGTCTTGTCTACTTTTGTTTGATCTGTCTGATGTGGACCCTTTTTATACTTTTGATCTAGTTGTACCTGTCTGTTTTATGTTTGTTAATCCTTATTGGATGTCTGTTGTGAGTGGTGATCGACATTACCTGATGAAGTGGATGAAATGATTTGACTGTTGTAACTTCTCTGACAATCATGTTTTAAATGGTTGATGTGTTAGTGCATATTAATATCATGTTTGTGCGACTTATGAAAACCCTTCAGAATCAAAGTTTTATGTTATAATTTTATTGTTGATCATATCTCATAGATACCTGATACCTGTCATGCACATGATTTTGGAATCAGTGTGTGATTAGATTGCTCTATTTATATTATCCAAATTTTTTGTTTTTAATAAAATTCATTATACATTTATACTTTACTTTTATATCAGGCTGCTGGCATTCCAAAGAAACTTGCACCTACTATTGGTGTTGCAGTTGATCATCGCAGGAAGAATCGTTCCTTAGAGGGCCTTCAGGCTAATGTGCAGAGACTTAAGACTTACAAAGCCAAGCTTGTTGTCTTCCCAAGACGTGTACGCAAATTTAAGGTACATAAACTTCTTATTAATCTATTTATATGTGCCAGTTGTAATTCATTATTTGGAAATTGGAGCCGACCTGTTAATGTGATCTTAAATTTTTTATTCTCAACCCACATTGCAGGCTGGTGATTCTAGTCCTGAGGAACTTGCTACTGCTACTCAAGTGCAAGGATCTTACATGCCCATTGTTCAAGAGAAGCCAACCTTTGAGCTTGTGAAGCCTACTGCTGAGATGAAGGCATTCAAGGCCTATGCCAAGCTTCGCATTGAGAGGACAAATGAGAAACACTTTGGTGCCAGATTGAAGAGGGCTGCAGAGGCAGAGAAGGAAGAGAAGAAGTGAGGTACACAGTGAGTGTTTTGATAGTTTGGCAGGGAGTGTTCAAATCTGGGACTTGAGTCAATTTTCAAGACTTTTGTTAGCATTGTTCGTAATATTTTGTTATAAATTTTGGAGCATGTTAATTAGTCTGGTTATGGATTGGAGTTTAGTTTAAGAAATAGGTAGTACAACATCTGTTTTAATGTTTTCAGGTTTTGTTGAATGGTCAAGTTCCCTTGGAACAATCCATACAATGTTTCTGTTTTATGACTGGTATATTTCAATATTTGTCTTGATCCATCATCTTGATTCTTGATAGGGATAAATAATATTTGGTACCAACTATAGGTGTTTGTGTATTCCATGTCGTGAAATGCATTGTTTATTTATGATTGATGACAAGCTGTTATTGGCTGAACAGCACAAAAAGTTTTGCAACTTATATCCTTGTACTGAAGATTTACCTTGGGACCCGATTCAATGGCTTCGATGCATTAAATTCTGCTCATTTAATGATGTCTATTGGTTGGTTAAGTTGGCCTCAATTGTAGTTTCACTAGAGAAGTAGCTAGTTTGCATTGATTCTCAGATTAATTGTTCAATCCTTTTTGGAAATCCTTCATTGTTCTATGCAGTTTGTCTGAGACATTGTATTGGCACTCCCTTTCTTGTTCATCTTGATGGCTTTGCGAAAAGGCTGATCAGACATTCAGGCCTAAACCTCCCAAAGGGAGGATTTCTATGTAGGCTCTTGTTCCCTTTCTTGTTCATCTTGATGACTTTGCAAGAAAGGCTGATCAGGCCTAAACGTCCCAAAGGCATCCTCCTTCCTTTCTTCTTTGGATTGTGCCCATACAACCCCATAAAATCCTAAAACAATTACAATTGCTCCAAACACGCTATAAAGAGAAATGATATTATTAGCTTATAGATGCTGTAGAGAGAAATGATATTATTAGCTTTTAAGTTTGTTTACCGATATACCTTCCAAGATAAAGAGAATCGTCGAGGAAGATAACACCCATGATGGCTGCAATGGCAATTCCTAATGGTTTGAATATGGAAATAAACACAGGTCCCTTCTTATGTATGCACCAGGTTTGCACAGCTGGTGTTACCACACTTCCAAAAACTGCCTACATTGCACATTTGAAACTTTAGTTAGATGTAAAAATACAAAAGCCAAACCTGAGAAGTTATTTGCTTAGGTGGTGTTTGTTTTTACCTCTTATAAGAGGTTGAATTTACTAGAGCCTCTATTAAGAGGTGGACCACTAAAATGAGGTGTTTGTTTTTCACCTCTTATAAGAGGTTACTAGAGGTTTGCCTCTTATAAGAGGCTGATTTTTGGTAGTGGCAATGACCTTGCTATTAGCCTCTTATAAGAGGTAGACACTTTCAAAATACCTATCCTACCCATGATCTTTATAACTTTTTCTTATCCCTAGTCCTTAAACATAAAATTCCTTACACCATTCTTCTCTTTCTCTCTCTTTCACATATTTTTCTATCCTCTTACATTTATGAAACTTTCTTCTTCCTAAGCTAAAAAAATTATTTTTTTTTTTTAATTTTTTTTCTTCGTTTTAAAATCTTATAAAATGGTTTATTGTAATCTATATCCGTATTTTCTCATTTTTCCTTCTTACCATTATATAAGATCTTGTTATAATACATTCAATTCATAACTTGTAGTTTTAATTTAATTAATTTCACATTAATTAGAATAGAATAATAAAAATTTATTAATAAAAAAAAAAGGATAAAATTGTAAAGTTTGCCTCTTATAAGACGTTTTAAAAACAAACACCTTACCTCTTATAGGCTCTTACAAGAGGCAAAAACAAACGATTTTCATGTACCTCTTATAAGAGGCAACCTCTTACAAGACATACCTCTTAAAAGAGGCAACCTCTTATAAGAGGGACCCAAAAAAAACAAACAGCCCCTTAGTTTCTTACTGAATAAACAACTGCAGTGAGCTCAATGCCAGGACTCAGTACCCAAGCTTGTGGATCTGCCACTGCAACCATTGACACTAAAACACATTGAATTGTCCCAAAGAAGCAGTAGAAAGATACAACAGTCATTTCTGCTGGATATATTTTGATAGTTGCTGCCTGAAAGTTGGAACACATACATTTCAGGCATCGACATGGTCGGTTGAAATTAGAACACAACCCTCCCTCAGAATTTATAAGCTATATCAATCAGTTGATTCTGCCTTAGTTCTGCGACCTTGTGATTTGTACAACTGTGTTCTCTAGGTATATTTTGCATGCATAAGTAAGCAGAACAAACTTGAGGATAAAGGGTTCTATTACTTTGCTGATGAAGGTGGGATTCGGCGTAGTTCAAACATTATTAGTAGTCATTTTGCGTAATTTTGTGAGTTTAATGATACAGATTTTTACCTGAAAATTGTTTCATATTGAGGCTGATAAACAGGCAGTTGCTATGAAAAGGCCTCCAAGTATCCAATTTGTTAATTTCAAGGAGTTTGGAATTGAACCTTGTGTTGATGAAGTACTTTGGATGATTGTTGGACCCTTGCAAAGAATTATTACCAAAGCTCCTGTTATTGTCACCAAGGTCCCCATGATTTTAACCTGGCTATTTGAGCTTCTCAAATCCAGCTTTTCCATCCTGGTATGAAAGAATTATATATTATTGACAAGTTAAATTTGAATCAAGATGTAATGTATACAACCATGGAAACGTTGTGGAGTGTTGGTCAGGGTATGGTTGATTTTGTTGCCACTATTTCTAATTTAACATATAGAGTGCATAGAATTTATTGAGATCTGGTTGCAGGAATACTGAAGCTTAGCAGGTAGCATGGATGCTGTTAATTGCTCCCTGAAGTTAGTTGGTAGGGATAGGGAATGGTCTGATGCATGATGTAAGTTTGGTTCTTTTGATATTAGTAAGCTTACAATCAAAATCAGATTGATGGCGAAAATCAAGGGCATTGAGAGATCTGCAGAGAATAATCTTATTGTCACTAAAATTGGTCTTCGACATACTACCTGTCGCAAGGAGTCTAAAACAGGTTGTATGGATGGCACCACCTGATAGGTGGCACATACTGAATGCTGATCAGATGCTCAAGCAGTCAAGCTGGCTTTGGAGGGATCATCAGAGGCCATTATGGAGATCCTAACTACGCATTTTGCGGAAACTCAACTAGCAAATCAGTCTTATATCTTGAGATGTTGGCAATCTTGCAAGGTATGAAGTGTGCTCTAATGTGTGAGTTTCCCAAGCTTCAGATCAGAACCGACTCAATTCAAGCTGCTGAAATGATCAAGTGCACTATGAAAGCCACATGGAGAGTAGAAGGGCTACTTCAGCAAATCCGACTGCAACTTGAGAAGTTTGACGTCTATGATATTCAACATGCTTACAGAGAGACCAATCAGGTGGCAGATTATCTAGCTAACCTAGGCAAATGTAACAATCAAGGTTTAACCTTCTGTAATCCTTTACAAAAGGAAATTTTGTTCCTGGTAGGTAGAGATGCTGTAGGACATGTGTATAATCGATTTTAAGTTAATAAAATCTGGTGGGGTCCTGCCTAACCCCAGCTTGCCTTTTGCAAAAAAAAAAAGCTTACTAATATCCTTGAAGGAAACAGGCCTTGTCGCATCCATTTAGGACTTGCAACTGCACTAAGTTGCATACCTCCATTGTCTGGTTGCTTGGAGTTCTATTCCTTTTGATTTGCTCGCAATTAATGTATATAATATATTGGAGTTAATTTCACCCACCACCACCTTTATTTATATTTATATATATAGAGAGAGAGAGAGGAAAAAAAAAAACAAAAACTTCATAGCCATAGATTATCACTAATATAATTAGATTCACTTTTTGCATTTTTGGTAGCTAGAAATGAAGTGGTGTTAAGTGTTAACTACAAAAACAAATCAGGCCTTGAGACCCTACACGCTGAAACAAAAGAAGTGGTGTGGGTCTCAGTGTCTCTTACAGGCTCACAGCAAGTAAGAAAAGTGGATGCAGATGTTTTTGTAAAGAAGGGGAAGAAAAATGTTGAACCTGAAAATAATAGCAAGGATGAATGTGAAAGCAGGGATCAGGTTGCTCAATGCGGACCCAAGAGTTGGTGAACTATAATTCACCAGTGAATACACAGTTCTGCAACAAAGTAATCCTGCAAAACACAAATCAATCCCTCTCAAGTGTAATGAAGCAACCACATTTCTATTCTAGAAACAATCACATACCCAAATAATCCAAGGATGAAGAATCTACACAGCAAAGAGATTGTGAGAGAAGGTCTATTTGTTGATCTGCCAAAGTGTTATTTATATATGTCAGTGTTGGAGTAGCAGTTAATTCAGAAACTAAGTTCATAAAAAATGAGATGTACTGTATATGAAATGAACCTGTGAAAGATGAATGAAGATGGCAAGAGAATGAGAGTAGCCAGGGCATTAGAGTAAACAACAAAGACAAAGTGATTCATCCCTCTTGACATGGCTGCTTTGCTTATTGTAGTTAACCCCACATCCATAAATTCAACCATCACCATTGCTGCAATTGGCATAACCTTCATTACAAAAGATCTAACCATCATTATATCCTTCCACTTATCCTATGTTCAGTGTTCACTTTTTTTTTTAATAAAAACAAATTTTATTGATAAGCTAAACGAATTACACAAAAGTAGAGGACAAACACCCTACAAACTGCGCGACAAGTCCTTTCTGGATAGCAAACCCGATTCTTCTAAATACATATTCGTTCGAACCCGCAGTCATCACGTTGCTATCCATTACCTTCTGCACTCTCCTGAGGAGCTCAACTGTGTTGGTTAGCCTTACAAGCTCCGTCATGTTTCTCCACTTTTGCTGCTGCTGCATTGCTAGCTGCTAGCCCCACCTCAAAAATCCCAGCATCGAGCCCAACCATCGGAGACGCCCCTGTAACATCAACACACGCATGTTTACCTTCAGACCAGTTGTAGACCAGAATATCAGCAGGACGTAATGTCGATCTTCCTTCCATAGGATCAGTAAGAAAGTTAACAGGAGCCTCCTTCTTAACCTATACTCCACCCCGCCAGAACACATCACACAAGATATCTCTAACGTGGTCATGCCTGTACTTAAAGCCGGGGTAATGCTTACAATGGGCCGCATGGTCCCCAAAAGCATCAAGTCTGCTCTTCTTGCACATTGGACAAAGTTCAGCATCTGAATAAAGAGGGATCATCAATCGATAACGAAGAATGACACGATATTCTATAGGCGTCATGCGTTGTCCAAGTCCTTCCATCGGGATAGCAAGGAGAAAATCTTTGGCATGTTCTGACTGCACACATCCAATTATGGCCTTTTGTCTAGCTGACAACTCAAATTTCCTCTCAAGACCAGAACTAATCTTGTTGTAGTATGCTTTCGCCAAGACATGTTGGGGTCTGAAGGAGACGGTAGCAGTTGGAGCAAGATTACTGAGATCAAAATCAGGTATAGAAAGATGTAAACTAGCAATGGCAGTATCGAAAACATTACCCATAGGTGCAACCGCACAACCTCGAAGAATGTGATATTGGAGATCCTTGGTTTGCGTACGTGAAGCTACGAAAGCAAACTTCATAACATCAGTAGTACAATAAATACCAAGTCCACCCATACGCATTGAGAGGGTTGCCATACGCCACTGTAGATCGCCAAAATCAGGTCCATCAGAAACCACAATATTCTGAAGGGCGGCACGAAGCTTGTGGTCAAACCATTCGGCTGTTTCCTGAACATAATCAGGGGGGCAAGTACGGAGAGCAAAGGTGAGTTTAGATATTCCCATACAAGAACGTAAAAGTGCCAGCTCACATTGTGGATCCTTTAGTTGTGGTAATAAATCCATAAGTTGAAGTGTCTTATCCACTCGTTGACGAACATTACCCATAATAAATGATGCATCAATACTTACAGCCCCTCCAAGCAACTTAACCCCTCGCTGATGACATGATATACCAACCGGAAAGATATCTGGATAGGAGCATACAGGATCAACAAAAGGCCAGATCAACTCTGTCTTAGACACATTAAACACGAGCCCAAGAGCTGGTCCTCTTTCCTGAATGATACGAATAGCTCTAGCCACATGTTCTGTACTACCAATCAGAGTACCATCATCTAAGTACCATGCCTGCAACTCCAAGTGGCATTCTGACTGAATGCGGTGTATCAATGGATGCAAGACCAAAGCAAAGAGAAGAGGCCCCAAAGGGTCCCCCTACTGTATCCCAGCTGCTGACCAGATATGAGTAGACCCTAGATACAATCGAGCAGGTTGGCAATAGAGGTATTCGACCCATAGAGCAATAGATGGACAATGACTGCGTACCTCCCGTAGCATAGCAGACCGATCAACAAGGTTGAAGGCATTCTGAAAGTCCACAAGCAACATAGAAAGCGACATGTCATCTTTGTTGGCATAAACCAACCGATTAACAACATGCAAAATTGCCTCTGCTCCACTAGGCACACCAACCCCAAACTGAAAATCCTCTAGATATGGGACAATATCCTTAGAAACTCCTCTCATGGCAATCTTAGACATCAGGCGAGGCCAAACCATACCCACAACTATTGGGCGAATGTCGTTACCTGACTTAAGCAGTGGGGTGAGAGGCACACTAGCTATGAATTCGGCCAAAACCCGTGGGCATCGACTTTGTAGCCATAAGTTCACAACCGGTGTCAAGGCCTACATAAGATCTGTGGCTACAGCGGATGCAGCCCCACTCATAGCATCCAATAGGTGTTGGGCCCGGAGACCATCTCTCCTACAAGACGTCCCTTTGGGGAAGGACCTGATGCATGATAATATCCCGTCCCTCTCAACTGACAGAGGCGACTCAAGTAAAGGAATGTCGGGGACAGATGGTGGTGAATGCTTCGGGTGTTTATCCTCTAAAGCCCGTTGCGTCTCTGGAGTGTTCGGAGCAACCCCTGATGATGCCAACACCTTCACGACTGCTGCAAAGTGCCCGTCTGCAACCTTTTGCAAACACCGTCGTACATTCTTGCTCTGGGATTGTCGAGATGATCGTTCCAGCGGAGGCTCTGTGTGCGTGACTCTCTCAATCAGACAAAATATACCCCCAGGCTCGTTCCAAATAGAGAGAGCCTGCAAAATCTGATTCTGCTGGAGATATTTCCGAGTGCCAGATCGACGCTTTTGGCGATTCTGCGGATGGAAGACTTGCAATGTACAATAGGGAAGTAGGATCAATCTAACCCATGGCCCTGTCGACATGGGGTCTGCAGTAACCTCATACAAGACTGACTTCAATGCACAGGAAAATGCTAATCGACAAGGACGTGGAATACTTTTCACTGTGCGGAAAGGTCTATAGAAAATACGATCAAGTGATATCTCATCTAAAGAAGGTGCAACAATAGAAAGGTCAGTATCGATACCAGTGTCTCCTCCTGCTGTAAGTGCGGGTGGATTATCAACATGCACAAGCTGTGGTGGTTGTATACCTACAACTGCACACTCTAACTCACCGGTCTCCTTTCGTGCAGGTGGTTTGATGACTATACCATCCGGATGTTTACATTTTATGGTCGACGCATGGATACCAAAACAATCACCACACATCCATTTGTTCATCCTCTTCAAAGTATTGTCAAGCGACGAAAATAAACCTATATCAACTTTGATCGCATCTCTCAGCCTGTCGATGTCATTTACCCTCTTCAAGTGATCTTTCTTAACAAGTGATCTTTCTTAACATGCGTTGGGATGTACGAAGATTTGTATCCATTTCCACACGGTCCATTTGTGCATCCATCAAAGTTTCGAAATGGACAATGAATACTCTCCATCAAGCAGCCATTTTTTTTTTCCTGTTTTTTTCAGTTTTTTTCAGTTTTTTTTTTTAAATAAAAACAAATTTTATTGATAAGCTAAACGAATTACACAAAAGTAGAGGACAAACGCGCTACAAACTGCGCGACAAGTCCTTTCTGGATAGCAAACCCGATTCTCCTAAATACATATTCGTTCGAACCCACAGTCATCACGTTGCTATCCATTACCTTCTGCACTCTCCTGAGGAGCTCAACTGCTTCTGAGCCTAGCAATCCAAATGTGTCAAATGCAAAGGGGATGAAACTATATTGGTTAGCCTTACAAGTTCCGTCATGTTTCTCCACTTTTGCTGCTGCTGCATTGCTAGCTGCTAGCCGCACCTCAAAAATCCCAGCACCCAGCACAACCATCGGAGACGCCCCTGTAACATCAACACACGCATGTTTACCTTTAGACCAGTTGTAGACCAGAATATCAGCAGGACATAATGTCGATCTTCCTTCCATAGGATCAGTAAGAAAGTTAACAGGAGCCTCCTTCTTAACCTGTACTCCAGCCCGCCAGAACACATCACACAAGATATCTCTAACGTGGTCATGCCTGTACTTGAAGCCGAGGTAATGCTTACAATGGGCCGCATGGTCCCCAAAAGCATCAAGTCTGCTTTTCTTGCACATTGGACAAAGTTCACCATTTGAATAAAGAGGGATCATAAATCGATAACGAAGAATGGCACGATATTCTATAGGCGTCATGCGTTGTCCAAGTCCTTCCATCGGGATAGCAAGGAGAAAATCTTTGGCATGTTCTGACTGCACACATCCAATCACGGCTTTTTGTCTAGCTGACAACTCAAATCCCTTCTCAAGACCAGCACTAATCTTGTTGTAGTATGCTTCCGCCAAGACATGTTGGGGTCTGAAGGGGACAGTAGCAGTTGGAGCAAGATTACTGAGATCAAAATCAGGTATAGAAAGATGTAAACTAGCAATGGCAACATCGAAAACATTACCCATGGGTGCAGTCTCACAACCTCGAAGAATGTGGTCTTGGAGATCCTTGGTTTGCGTACGTGAAGCTACGAAAGCAAACTTCATAACATCAGCAGCACAATAGATACCAAGTCCACCCATACGTAATGGGGGGGGGGGGGGGTTGCCATACGCCACTGTCGATCGTCAAAACCAGGTCCATCAGAAACCACAATATTCTGAAGGGCTGCACGAAGCTTGTGGTCAAACCATTCGGCTGCTTCCTGAACATAATCAGAGGGGCAAGTACGGAGAGCAAAGGTGAGTTTAGATAATCCCATACAAGAACGTAAAAGTGCCAACTCACATTGCGGATCCTTTAGCTGTGGTAATAAATCCATAAGCTAAAGTGTCTTATCCACTCGTTGACGAACATTACCCGCAATAAAGGATGGATTAATACTTATAGCCCCTCAAAGCAACTTAACCCCTCGCTGAGGACATGATATACCAACCGGAAAGATATCTGGATAGGAGCAGTCAGGATCAACAGAAGGCCAGAACAACCCTGTCTTTTTTTTTTTTTTTTTTTTTTTTTTCTGGCTGGCTTGACTTGGCTGGCTGGAGCTGTCTCCTGGTTCTGTCTCGGCTGGCTCACCTGACTGCTGGTGTCGGCTTAAATTGCTCGAGTGCCGGCTTGACTATGTTGACTGGCTCAGACGGCTCGACTCACTGGCTTGAGTTGGCTCCCTGTTCTGGTTCGGTTGGGTTGGCTTGGCTTGGCTCGGCTCGGCTAGGACAAGCCAGATTTGCGATGGAATGGAGAGACGGAAACCCAATCTTGATCTGGGTGTGGGTGGTAATCGGAGGAGGTTAGGGGTGGCAGTGGGTATAGAGGTGGTTTGCGGTTATGCTGTTGTGGGCGTATGGAGGCGGAGAGGAGTGGTGGAGGGCTGGTGGTGGTGGAATGCGCAGGTGAAGATGGGTGTCGGACTGGTGTATGCGCAGGAGAGAGGGAGAAGGAGAGAGAGAGAGAGGAGAGAGAAGGTTGTTGGTGAATTATCATATGTTCACTCATCATATATATATATATATAAACCAGTTTTTGTCCAAAATTGTCATTTCCAGTAGGGTGGTTAAAACTAAAAGACCATGCCAGTATGCCACCAACATATGGTGATACGCACCACATGTTTTCATGAATGTACCTAGTGATGTGTAGCATAATATTTTTTTTTTTTTTTGATAACGGAGACCTGACATAGCGTCAGACATCACTGATTTCATTAAAACAATTAAACAAATTACAAACTGAGTCTTTAGACAATAAAAGAAATTCTACTGAACCAGAATTCCAAACATCAGCAGCTACCTTGTAGGCCACACTATTTCCTGATCTAACAGTGTGCCTACAGACCACACTACGAAATTGAATTAACAGACTCTTGCAAAACAAAGCAATACTTCTAACATGACTACTAGGTTGAACAAAACCAGACAAGACATTAACAACTTCTAAATTATCCCCTTCTAGAATAATGTCCATATGATTCTTTTCCAAAGCAAGCATAATTGCAGCTTCTGCAGCTAAGAATTCTGCCTCTAAAGCATCTGTAGCTTTAATTTTCTTCCCACCAACATTTAGAAATCGTCCATCACAATCCCTAATTACCACAGCAACAGATCCCTGCTTCATGGACAAGTAAAAAGCTGCATCAAAGTTGAGTTTTAACCATCCGGGTGGTGGTGAGATCCAACTCGACACATTCTGATTAGCTTCATTATTGACAAGCAAAGTATCCTCACGGGTATTTGAATTACAAGCATCTATCCACAACTTCCATTCGAAAAACAGCATGAGAAATAATAGCTTTTGTGCATAGGCGACCTGAATCAAACCGAATTTTATTTCTATGGGACCAAATAGCATACATGAGATAAAAACCAAAAGTTGAAAGATTTTCAGCATTGTTTTCAATATACTGGTCAAAAGATAAAATTGTTTGAAACCATTTAAAGCCAGTAAACAAATCAGGGATAGTTCTTAAAGAAAGAAATGAAGAAAAAACCATACAGTTTTAACCCAAGGACAGAAGAAAAACACATGATGGATTGACTCATTCTTTAGACCCACAAAAAGTGCACATAGGATCAATAGGGATATGATGAGATAGCTTTTGTCCAGTTGGAAGTAAATCTTTGAGGCATTTCCAAATGAAGAGTTTGAGATCAGGGGGAACATTAAGACTCCAAACTTTATTGTATACTAACCCAGGAATACAAGAGGAAGAGCTCGCACCATAACATGAAACCAGAAAATTGACACTATTATTTTCATGGGAAAATTGGCGATAACCCCCCACATTATGGTCACTCTTGGCAAAAACCCCCTCTTTTGTCCATTTTTGGCGTTAACCCCCCAACCCCCAAAATTAGACCTTATGTTGCCCAGTTTACCCCTGACCCCTCCTATTTGAGTAAACCCCCTAATTTAACGTCAACATAAGTTAACTAACAGATGTTAACTCCGTTTACACCAACTCTTATTTGCATAAACCCCCCCGAAAAGTAAAAAAATTGAAAACCAAAATTGAAAATTTTACTTCACCACCAATCCACGTGTCGCCCATCCACCACCTCCTCCTCCTCCTCCTTCTTCTTCTTCTTCTTCTTCTTCTTCTCCTCCTCCTCCTCCTCCTCCTTCCTTCTTCTTCTTCTTCTTCTTCGTCCTCCTCCTCCTCCTCCTCCTTCTTCTTCTTCTTCTTCTTCCTCCTCCTCCTCCGGCCTCCTCCTCCTCCGGCCTCCTTCTTCTTCTCCTCCTCCTTCTTCTTCTTCCTCCTCCTTCTTCTTCTTCTTCTTCTTCTTCTTCTTCTTCTTCTTCTTCTTCCTCTTCCTCCTCCTCCTCCTCCTCCTCCTTCTTCTTCTTCCTCTTCCTCCTTCTTCTTCTTCCTCCTCCTCCTTCTTCTTCTTCTTCTTCTTCTTCTTCTTCCTCCTCCTCCTCCTCCTTCTTCTTCTTCTTCTCTGTTGCAAATAGGGGGGTTTAGGCAAATACTAAGATAAATGGGGGTTTATGCAAATAAAAGTTGGTGTAAACGGAGTTAACATCTGTTAGTTAACTTATGTTGACGTTAAATTAGGGGGTTTACTCAAATAGGAGGGGTCAGGGGTAAACTGGGCAACATAAGGTCTAATTTTGGGGGTTGGGGGGTTAACGCCAAAAATGGACAAAAGAGGGGGTTTTTGCCAAGAGTGACCATAATGTGGGGGGTTATCGCCAATTTTCCCTATTTTCATCACCAGACACCAGATCACTACAAAACTTTGCCTAAAATTTGATTTGTATGTGGTCCAAGTTCTTGATAAGTTGATAGATAGTTTCACACTTTCACCAACATATACAGTATTATTTTTATTGATGATAAATGGCACGCGTGAACTTTGTTTGGGTATCTCAATTTTTTTTTAAATGGGGTATCTCAAATTTCGACTTTCAAATAGGGAGTATGTCCAAAAATCTTTTTTTTTTTTAAGTTATACACTTGTTTGATTGTGGTGTAATGCAATGGCTTTTCCCGCTGCATCCATTCAAAGCTTTCATCCATTGTGATCTCTGCAGCCAAAATGAATCTTCACCATCCCCTTATTTAGAACCCAGCTTTATGCTTAACAATGAAGAGTAACACGAGTTTATTGGATTTTTTGAATAACCATTGCCAAAAAAAACCCAAAAGTCTTCATCAATTGGTTTAAACACTTCCAGATTTTATTTCAAGTTTTCTACTGAACATCATTGGCTGTAACAAGTCCAAGCTTTAAACGGGCTCTTATTTTGGGCTAAAAATGGGCCTAGAGCCCAGATATATCGAAGGCCTGGAGCCCAGATCTATATTAATAAGTCCGGTTTTCAATGGTTTAAATAAAATTAAATTAGTAGACTAATCGGGGATGTAGCTCATAACATGCATTACCAAGCTTGTCAGGGTTCGACTCCCCCATTTTTTTTTTCGTTCATTTTTTTCACTTATTTTTTTTCTATCACAGCATATAGTAAATTAAATCTAGGTTTATTTATTTATATTCATAAATCGGTGGCGGCGGTGATTGCATTTGCTGGACGAATGTTAATTAGTACCACCAAATCGGCTCCAATTTCCAGTTCTCTCATCAGTAGTCCTTTTCTTCTTCGACCTAAAGTTGTTATTACATGATTTTTTTTTTTTTATAAGTAATAATTTATTGATAATCAGAAAGTGATTACACATGCATCAGCAAAAATGCTACATTCCCTTGTTATGTGGGGTTATACTGGCCGAGGAGATTAAGTTGTAGTTTTGCTATTAATAACCAACAACAGCAATTTCACCCTACTCTTGAAGGTAATGATGAGAAGCTCATTTTGGATGATATCTGGAAGGTTGAGTTTGGTAATCTAAAAAGGCATGAGCAGAGATGAGATCATAGATTTTTTACATCAACTGCCTTGCAAGTTGCATCACTTCTTGGAAGTGAGGATGAAGCAAGGAAAAAAATAAACTCAATGTCTACTCGATTCAGCTTCTTCTTTGTATGCAGCAGTATTTCCATGTGTAAGCTCATTTTCCGTGAGCCTGTATGCTAGAGAAGGTTGGACCTCCGGTATCCTTTTAGCTCCTCGGTACCTGAAAGACCACTGGTGTTTAACCAGTGGAAGAAGCTCCGACGACCAAGTTAGTGATAATCTCACTAAAAGAGTCAGTAAAACCTAAAATAAAAAGAGAGAAAGAGAGAATGAGTATTCGATCTGATGTTACCTGCCTCTTTAGGGTTTCCTAGAATAGTTTTTATACTATCCCCCACCGCTTGGTGTTGTCCGTTAGATCTTCCTATTAATCCTACCGTTGTGGTTCCTATACGTGGCTCAAGGGTGTCCTCTTATCCTTGAGTTGTGTAATACAACTATGCTCACGTTTCCTCCACGTGACATTCTAGACAGTTCTAATCTTTGATTCCCTAGTCTTGAGGGTAGCTTGTGCAACAATATCCATCGTATCCTTGTCTAACACTTGTGAGGTAGAGATCCATGTACTTACATCGCCCCCTCTCTGGTCGTCATCCGTCAGTGCACCGTTAGTCTGTCAGATGGCGGACCAGAGAAGGATAGCTCAAAACTTACTTTCTAGTCGCTTCAAATTTTCCCGTCCCATGCATTCTAAATTTTATAGCTTAAAATTAACTCTACGTGTCAGTGACGTGTATAGCACGTGAGGCAGTTTGATTTCGTAATTCATTATATAGCTCCACGTGTCTACCATTGACTGGATTTGCAGCACGTGATCCCCCCCCCCCCCCCCCCCTTTTAGGCGTAGTTATGTTTAGTTACTGCGCAGTTTTTTGGTCTACGTCTTTTCGTTTCCTCTCTCCTCATAGCTGTTAACCTCTTATCCCTTCCTTAAATATTTCATTTTTTGCTTTTCTTCCCATTTTCTTTGCTATTTCCTCTTCTGCTACACCATTGTTGTTAACTTCTAACCTCTATCCCTTCTTCACTTTGCTTGCTGCTGGACGTGCTTCGGATCTTTTGGTGGTCTTCTTCCTTCTTTAATCAGGTTGGTTTTCATCTCCATTCCTTTGCAATTCTTGAATTCCAATCTTTATCTTCTCGAAGTTCTATTCTGTGTGATTTTGGTAGAACTAGTTGTTTAAAATGTTTCTAACACCATTTTTTCTTCATTTCTTTTCTAGGAGTTTCCTGTTTAAGTTTTGGGTTTCTCGAAACTTTCTTTTATCTGTATCTCTTCGTCGGAATTAATAGCCGGAGATAGATCATAGAAGAAGAAAAGAAAAGTTGTGGAAGAAACCGAGAACGTCACGGTTCCTTCTACTACAGCTGCTGGCGGTGACCAGAATACTTTTTATTTTTTAGACTATTTTCAACCTGAAACTTACAAATATAGGCCACGCTTAGGTTACCTTCGCCAGTTGTATAGAATTCCTCCCTGCGTTACCCTTAAGCACTACCGTGAGTGCCTTAGATATGCTCATCACGGAGTAACTGATGAGGGCACCATTATGGTCACGGCCCATCAAATTTTCGCTGGGTTGAGGTTTCCCTTAATATCTCTTGACCGCGATGTATTAAACTTTTATAAAATTCCCCCCGGACAAGGTCATGGTAATTTTTGGAGGGTGATGAGGGCCTATAATGAGTTGAACCGTCAAGGTTACCCTATTGACCTCATGACCATACCCCAAACTTTCACACTTAGGAAAAACAAAAGATAAGGTTGGTGTCGGATATTATCATTCCGTTCGCCAAAATGGTAGAAATGGTATCATCCAGAACATGATAAGCAGCGACAAGCCATGTGCTGATTTTCCAATTATAGTTGGTGGTTCCTTCGGTGGTAGGGGTGAGGGAATCTCTAATCCCTTGGAAAACTAGGATTTCAATTACTGTGGTAAGTATTTTCCCTCCTCCATGATTGTTTAGTTATCTTTTGCTTTTTGCTGACTCTTTCTTCATTTTTTCTCAGAAATCGATGGAGACGGTCAGAGTAAATTCAAGCTCGTCTCCACTCCTGTTGACGTTATTCTCGGTGAGGGTGACGAGTTGAAGTGGGAGGATCTGAACTCTATTACCAAGGCTCAGATCAACAGTAACGAATTTTTAAGTGATCTCGGAGATATTGGCGATATTGCGCTTCCGATCTGCGTTCCTCGGAATTCACCTACCGCTGACAATTATCTCAGCCGGCCACACCGGAAAACCGCTCGGTAAGGAGTGTGAAGAGAAAAAAATCGAAGAAATCAAAATCATCTACTGTGAAGTGTTTCTCCGTACGTGATTCCACTCTTGAACCACCACAACCACTTCGCAATCGTCTATCAGATCTTTCTAGAAAAGGCAAGCAAGTGCAAAGGGGAAAAGAAGTTGCTAAGGTAATTAGTTTTCATTCTTCTTTTCGTGTTGGAAACATTTGTCCGTGACTCTCACGTTTGTGTCCTCCCCTCCTTTCAGATAGTTCAAGGGGAATCTGAGGACATTCCTGAAATTGGTGAGGGTGATCTTTTCGGCAACAATCTGAGGCCTAAGCGCAAAGCTCCTTCCTACATCCGTCGAGGTCGCAGTAACAAGCCCATGGATGAATTGAACGAGTCTGATGTTGATGTCCTCAGCGAAGGGGATTTCTCTGACCCTGACGGCTGGGTGCTAATTTCTCGCCCCTGAGAACACATGATACTGGGGCTACTTCCAAAGTCTCTGAAGATGCTTTTTCCCTTACCGAGAGTGGCCAAGTTGGGCAGTCTGAGAAGAAAAGGAAATGTGTGGATGCAGGCTCTTCATTTTTTGCTGAAGGCTTTGACCCTGACCATGATTGTGTTGAATTCTCTACTGCACCATGCTTGAAAATGGCCCCTTCTGTGAAGGACGCGGTTGGCAATGTGATAACCCCTTTGGGTCCACGGAAGGTTCCCCTAGATTCTCCGTCACCCAAATCTCTGACTGTGATGTTAACTTACCGCAATCTGCTTCTAGGTCTGTACCCAGCAAGGTGGCGGCTCCCAGTTACTCTCACTCTCCGTCTCACTTCGTTGGCTTCTACTCCTTGGGAAAAGAAGGTAAGGTTGTGACCGTCAAGGATTCCAGTGTTAGCTTTGTTATGATTGATGGTACTATATTGCCCGAGGACCGAAAATGGATGGACAGTCTCACGGCTGAACAGGCTCATTCTGAGTACTATAAGGCCATGTCTGTTGTGAATGGTCTTAGCACTAGAATGACTGGCGACCATTCTGGCCTAGTGCGATACAACTGCAGCCTTGTAAGCGAGAAGGCTAAGGTAGAAGCTGAGCTGAAGAAATCCGAAACGGTCATCAGAAGTCTAAGTCAAGAAACCGTGGAGCTTTCGGCTGCCTGTGAGAGGATACCAGACTTAGAGTCTGAAGTAGAAAAGCTGAAGGTTGAGCTCGCAACGCGTGACTCTCTACACTCTGAAGATATGAAGGAAGCCCTCTCTGCACTATCCGGTAGCTATGACTTTGACATATCTGAATATCAACGGAAGCTCCGAGAGCAATAAGAATATTATCAGTCTCGGCTAGAGTCTGATGGTAAGAAACATGAACTAAAGCTGACGGAAGTGAGGGCCTCACTTAATGCAGAGATCTCAGAGTTGAAGATCAAATATGATGAGATTAAGAACCGCAACGAAGCTGATATCCGCAGGATGGCTACGGCCCAGCTTAAGCAGAAGGTGGCAGAGAAGAAATCTCTTCTTAGCAAGTCTACTAGGTCTAGCAGTGGCCTTTCTCCTTCTTTTGCAGATGTGGCGGTTGACTCTTTGAAGAATCCCTCCCCTTCCAAGGAGGTGTAGTTTTGCTTGCCGTGAGGGTTACTATGTATTTTCTTTTTGTTGGTGGTGTAACTTTGAACACTTGTTTATTATTTTGCTTATGTATAACAACATGCTTCTGTCTTTCCATAATTTCTTCACGCAATTTTCTTTTTCACAATTAGTTTATCTTTGCGTAATGATTGATGCCCTTAGTGTAGAAAACGTTATCACAACTAAAACACTTATCTTAGATGGCTTTATCCGTTGGGTCTGCAACTAACATTAGGCTTACTTAGCCGAGACTGTGTCGTCGCACAGTCTTGCCAGTAACCATGTCGTTGCCTTAGCATACATGCTCTTCTCCCGAGAGGCATCCCACGGAATTGAACTATTTCAATCCCCGTGAGGGGCAAGTAGGTTTGCAAGGATTGTCAGCTAATGCTGGCGGGTTACTAACCCTAACCCTGTGACATTCTACTCGCCCCCAAGTCGTTTTCTTGGGCATCCACTTAGGGCATCATGGCAATACCGTGTAGCCTGGTCAACGCCAGAGCTTCTACTATCGTTTTACGAATAGAGGCTAAATATTTCATACGAAAAATTACTCCAAATGAAATTGAAACAAAACAGATCAAAAGACAGTCAAAGACATGAAAAAATTACTCCGTTGAGCAGCAAACAAGATTGCCAATGCATGTTTCTCTATCCTTGTATATCTTAATTCTGGAGCTGTCATTTTCTTGCCGAGGAAGTAAACTGGAGATTCGTTGGTTCCCTCACAGCGTGTGAGGACCACATCCACTGCGACATCTGAAACTCAAAGATATAGATACAACCTTTCGCTAGGGTTTGGTTTAGACAGTATCGGCCAGGGCCGGCCCTCAGCACAAGCAGGTTCAGCCAATGCTTTGGGCCAAATACAAAAAATAATAAAAATTGGGCCACACATCAACTTGGTTCTTCTTCCCCTCAACCATAGAAGCCCAAACATTGTAGCCCAGAAATCTAAACCAAAAAAAGATAAGCCCAACCCCAACTGCCCAGGTCAGTTTCAATAGGAAGAAAAAAAAAAAAAAGCTAACACGTTTCAACAGTTTGGCTTCTCTTTTCTCCAACTAAAAGTCTAAAACCTAAGGCCACTTTTTGCAAAGCTGCCATTTTCTAAATCTTGAGTTCTTGATTATCAAATATCAATCCAATCACTTTTAATCATATCCAAATTTCAAAGAATCATATTGGGATTGAATATTTTTGTCTTTTTAATATGTTTTGATTAGTTGAATTAATTTTTTATTTCTTAATATATTGTATAATTTAAATTTGCAATTATGCCACATTTTTTTGGGATCGCTTTGGACTCCTAAAATCTAAGGACCGGACCTGGTATCGGTGTGCATGAGAGATAAGACTTGAGTGTCACGAAAGCTTGTTCACACTCACTGTTCCATTTGAACCTTGTTCCTCGCCGAAGTAGCTAGAGAATAGGCTTGCACTTATCTGTTGAACAAGAGATGAATCTGCCTAGTGTTGTTATCCTGCCGACTAACATTTGATCCTGCGTCTGAGTTGATGGTGACGGCTTGTCTAGCAGAGCTCTGATTTGGTCTTCGTTGACCTCAATCCCTCTTCTTGTTACTATGTATCCCAAGAACTTGCGGGACGACACTCCGAAAGTACATTTCTCTAGGTTTAACTTCATATTGAACTTCCGTAGTGTTGCAAACGTAACCTCCAGATCACCCAAATGATTTTCAGGTTGAACGAACTTGATTAGCATATCATCTATGTAAACTTCCATTGTTTTCTTTAGCTGGCTCTCGAACATGAATTCCACCAACCTTTGATAAGTTGCACCGGTATTCTTCAGCCCGAATGGCATCTTAGTATAACATAGCGTCTTATTGTCAGTATAGAAGGCAATTGCAGCTTGATCTTCCTCATACATCGATATTTGATTGTACCCGTTATAACCATCCATGAACGATAAGAGATCGTAACCGGCAGTCCGATCGACTAGTTCATCAACTCTAGGCATGATGTATCTGTCTTTTGGACAGACGTTGTTTAAATCTGTGAAGTCAATCCATACCCTCACCTTCCCATTCTTCTTAGGTACCGCAACTATGTTGGAAACCCATCTGGGATGCTGCACTTCTTTTAATATACCGACCGACAACATTTTCCCAACTTCTGTGCTAACTTGTTCCTGGAGAGACGGTTTTATAGTCTTTGGCTTCTGTGCTACTGGCTTAATATTTGGATCTATGTTCAACTTGTGACAACATATTCTTTGATCTATTCCAGTCATATCATTCATAGACCAAACAAAAACATCTAAATTATTTTTCAAAAATTGTATAAGATCAGATCTTACCGTTGGGTCCATCTGGGTTCCAATGTAAGTAATGTTCTGACCTTCTATTTTCGAGAGGCTGACGAGCTCCGTAGGTTCTGCAGTTTTGGAGGCTTTCTCCTCTGGCAGATCACCACCACCTCTTTCCTGTGGTTGCTATTGAGAAGTGGAGGCTATGTCGCCCCCATGTGGGTTCTGGCTCATAGCCTTAACCATTGCTAACTTCAAAGACTTTGCAGCTGCCTGATTGCTCCTTATATCAAATTGTCCTTCATCTGTTGGGAATCTAATCTTCTGGTAATAGATTGACGGAACCGCCTTCATTCTGTGAATCCAGTCTCTTCCCAAGATGTTATTGTATTCTGTAGGAGCTTCTACTACCACAAACCTTGACATCACGGTTCTGGTTGCTGCAGTGACCGACCGGGTGATCTCTCCTAGCAGTTGTACGGAGCCTCCATTGAACCCGTAGACTTCCGCGACTGGTTGTATGAGTGTATCTCTGCTCATTTTCATTTGATCGAGTCCTCTGGTGAATAGGATATCCAGATCATTTCCGTAATCGACCAACACTTTGGTTACACTCCAGTTTCCAATCAGAATAGTTATCACAAGCGGGTCACTGTGAGGCAAGACTACTCCTTCTAGATCTTCGTCGGTGAACCCAATTGGCTCGTTCTGGTGAACTCTCCTTCCATTTCTCTTCACCGGTATGGCTACTGTTGGAGTTTATTTCTGTAACCTTCACCTATCTGTAACACCCATGGTTTTAAGAAACGGTTTATTAAAATGAATTGGCTTTAGCCGATCCCGATTTCATGTAGCGAGTCAAGTTTTACTCGGCCGGTTCTTTGATGACCGATTTAAGAGAAATTTTAAAATTATACAGTAGTCTCTGGTGCACTCTGCATGCAAATAGAATATAAGACAACTATATCAATTCTCAAATTTATCTTCTATCTTCTTTCATTGTTGTTGTACAAAAAAAGTTCCAGAACCCATAAAGTTCTTCATCCCTCAAATTATTCAAGAGAACCAGATCAATGGAAAGCTTTTTCACCACTCAAAATTATTCAAGAAAACTATTTCTTCTCTCTTATCTTTTTTTTTTTTTTTTTTTTTTTGAAGAGATTCACATGTGGTTTATATAAAAATTTCATTCTTTGAATTAAATTTCTTTTTAAAGGGATTTTAGATCTGGTAAGTTGTTTGATTTCGTTTTTTTATCATTAGAAAAGTTGATTTAATTTATAGAAATTGAAGAGTGGGCAAAATTATTGAAGATGACTCGACGATTCTTTTGCTTTTATGTATGAATCGACCAAGTCAAACGGTTAAAACTCCGATTCTGTGATGATCCGAGTCATCAAGAGATTTTTGACTCAGATGTCTCCGATCCCGATCCAACTTGGTCGAGTCAAATAAAAATCGGCCGAGTCTTAAAACCATGGTAACACCTGCCTTATCTTCTTCCTCACTTGATTTCCTGTTTCTCTAGCACCTTCAAGAATCATGTTAACGGTACCGTTCACTTGTAGGGTTCGCGGTTGGGGTTTTTGGTTGTCCTCCACCACCACGAATTCCTTCAAGTGCCCAGTGTCTAACAAACTCGATATAAATTCTTGGAAATTGTAACAATCATTGGTCGGATGGTTATAGGTTTGGTGATAGTCACAGAACGATTTACCTCTTAGTGTTTTGCATCTGTTTGTTGGACCAAGAAAATACTTCTTGTTTCTGATTTTCAAGTAAACCTGCTCTAGAGTTGCATTCAGTGGGGGCAGCGGTTTTGGAGGTGTTGGCTTCCGTGGCGGTGACCTTTGCGGTTCTCGTCTTTTCTCTCTGTTATCTTCATATCTCGGCCTAGTGTCTGACCCTCTGCCTCCGCTTCTGTTTCTTGTATAACCTGAGTCTCTCGGTGGGCTTGGCCTCCGTGATGGTTCTATCGCCTGCTTTCCTTTATCTTTTACTACATTGACTGTTATCTGTGGAGCTCGGGCTTCTCTCCTTGCTGCAATGTCTTCCAGTATGATGTACTTCTTAGTTTTTGAAAACAACTCCGCTAGTGTGCTTACCTGCTTGCTTACTATTGCATCATGTGCCGGTGACCTCTCCTGGATCCCTTTCTGAAACGCTACTACAACAGTCTTGTCTGGCACTCCACCTTCTGTTTTCAGGACTTCATTCTTGAACTTGGTCACAAAGCTTCTCAAAGATTTCGTCTTGTCTTGGTGAACATCGAACAGACTTGAGATATCTGATACCTCCCTCTTTTGGTGAATGTAATGAGTGACAAAAGCAGTACTCAACTATGAGAAATTTTCAATACTTCCTGGTTCCAAACTTAAGTACCAATCTGATGCATTATCCTTGAGCCTGCTGGGAAACAATCTACACCATACTCCGTCATATTGAGGTGCTTCAAATGCCGCCATCTTCTGCTTGAAATGATTCAGGTGCTATACTGGATCACCTGTACCGTCATACTCACGGAACTTGGGTGAATGGAATTTGCTAGGGAATCCATAAGTATAACAATTTTCCGCCAGTGGTCGCTTCCCCAATCGCTCTATATCCTGGGTCACCATCACGTTGCTTCCTTTGTTCTGTTCCGCCATCTGCCTCTGAAGTTTTGAAATCATATTGAAAAGTCTTTCATACTTCGTTGGTGCCGGTAACGCTTCAGAGTCTATCTCCACCTCTTCCATTGAGTTACACTCTTCATTGTTGGTTTGGGATTGCACCGAAACCGCTCCCACCTCGTTGGTTAAATTCCTCCATCCTTGACGTTTTGGCTCAGACTCATTCCTCTGTTCCGTGTTGACTTGGTTCTGAATGAACTGTTCCTTAGCCGCTAGCTCCTCTCTGAGCTTTTGGTTTTCCTCTCGTAGTTTGGTCGTCTCCACATCTACTGGCTGAGGCTGTGGTGTAACTGTATGCTGCAAAGCTGATGGTCCTTCTGGAACTAAAGTAGTTGAATGTGTTGCAGTCACCATCACTTCTTCCCTTCAACAACGGTAGTTCCTGAAAAAGATCAAAATTATGAGCAAACGTAGATCTAGATCTGAGGTTCAAGCCCTTCTTCTAGCGCCATTTGTAAGCTCATTTTCCTTGAGCCTGTATGCTGGAGAAGGCTGGACATCCGGTATGCTTTTAGCTCCTCGGTACCTGAAAGACCACTGGTGTTAACCAGTGGAAGAAGCTCCGACGACCAAGTCAGTGATAATCTCACTAAAAGAGTCAGTAAAACCTAAAATAGAAAGAGAGAATGAGTATTCGATTTGATGTTACCTGCCTCTTTAGGGTTTCCTAGAATAGTTTTTATACTATCCCCCACCGCTTGGTGTTGTCCGTTAGATCTTCCTATTAATCCTACCGTTGTGGTTCCTATACGTGGCTCAAGGGTGTCCTTTTATCCTTGAGTTGTGTAATACAGCTATGCTCACGTTTCCTCCACGTGACATTCTAGACAGTTCTAATCTTTGATTCCTTGGTCTTGAGGGTAGCTTGTGCAACAATATCTGTCGTATCCTCGTCTAATGATAGATGGCCAAAGCGTGTTTAATCTCTAACCCGTATAAAAAGATTATATTTTTAACTTGAAGTTCCTTCTTGTGTCTGTATAAATTGGATATCAAAGTAGACAAGTAACAAGCAAGGGTCGTACCCACCTCAGAGGGGGAGATCTTAGCTCAAACACAATAGAAAACCATGGTTAAGAAAAACCAAGGGAATCAACAAACAAGATTTGAGATTGACTCTAACTTCCTACAGGCAATAATAATAAGTAAACCTTAACTTAAGAATATGGTAGAGATGTAAAGAAGATATATGATGACATAGGGGGAATAATTGGTATCCACAAACTAAATCATGCAAACATAACCTGTTGTTCCTTCATGTTCAATCTATAATAATTAATTAGTCACCTCTTGGTTATTCCAACTAATCATTAATACCTATAATAATCAAGTAGTCACCTCTCAGCTAATCCACTCAATTAAACAGGATTCTCTTATGCATGCTATTGAATATGTCTTATTAATCAAACCATCACCTCTCATCTATTCAATTTAATTAACTCAACATATTATTCATAACTAAATCATCACCTCTCAGCTATTTGACTTAATTACAAAAGGGATCCAATAAAAGATATCAACTGCAGATATGTAATAATCACCTCTCAGCTATTTCACTACACATCTTTAATCAATATAAATAAAACCACTAAAGCAAGGTCTCCCTAAACCCTAACAATAGTATTTTAACAACATGGATAACAATAACATGCAAATAATCATACTTACCTCATATCGCGAATTAGAAGTAAATAAGCATTAAGAACTTTGAATCACAATGAACAATAAGAACAAACATGGTGCTTTTGCATCATCTAGAGTGCTTCAACCATCCCCCTAAGGATATTTAGCTACTCATCCTTGATGATGACACCATGGAATAAATAAATAAATAACAAAACATCATAAAGTAAAGTGGTTTGATTTGATTGATATGAATTGAGTTTGATACAAAGAAGAAGAAGATGAACTTTCTCTCACAAATATTCACTTTCCTCTCTTTATGAAAAACCGATCTAAAAAGATACCTAAACCTTAACTACTACTTCTCTTATATAGAAAATACAAAGTAGAATACTTGCATGCAAAGATTTCCAAATTAGGTCAAATTCGTGGCTGCTGCTGCTGGTCTTCTAGGGGCATTAGCTCTTCAGCAAAACCTAATTCTCTTGGGCTTAAGTTGTATCTTGGACCAAGACCTTCAGTTTGATAGCTCATGGGCCCAAATCAGACTTCTGGATCTCCTTGTAGAGCCTTTTTAAGTTTGGACTTTAAATAAAGCCCTAAATAGAAATTCTGACTTGTGGGCTCCAATAGGACCCGGTTTGGGCTGAGATTTGGACCGCCCCACTTTGACATAAAGTCAAGTCAACTGGTCTGACCATGGGGTCCCCTCAGCAGATCTGTGGGTACAAATATCAATTCTTCTTCTCTTGTGCAAATGACACATTTTTACTTGCTTTTCTTGACTTTTTGCGGGCTTTAACATAATATTCGCATTTCGGCTCATAAAACCTACATAATAGACAAGAAACCACTAACCAATAGATATAACACAATAATATAAGCTAAGTGATAGACAAACAAGGTGTTATTCGGGGGATAACTATACACTTTTGAGGACTTATCAAATACCCTCAAACTGCACTTTGCTTGTCCTCAAGCAAAGGTGAGAAGAAAATAATTAAGGACTCAAAAGAGAAGTAAAACTAAGGTGATTGCATTAACCATATGGAGGAGTTATAGTCTCTAGAAGGTTTTCCAGAGAAGATACCCACAAACTTACTACAATGACTAATCCAAAGAATATGAATTTCTACCATTTACCTTAGAAATGGTTATATCGAGGATAAAGATAAGTATTGCAAAACTGTTCATATGAGATAGCATACTATAAATGCATGAATAAGATATGAAATATAGACCAAGCATAGCGGTTTCAAATGCATTGAAGACAAGCATGTACCCATGCTACCACGAGTCTTAAGTCACTTTTGGAAAGGTCGCCTTGACTTCTGCCTCACAGTCATACACTCAGAAATAAAGTCACTCAGAGATGGTGTTTATCATTTTACCTCTATGTGAGGAAGGAAGATGAACAATCATCTCACATATATCAATAAGAACAGAATGGTGTAATGGAATGAACTTAGTCTTAAAGAATGGAAAAATTAGCCTTGCTTGAGATGTTGGGTTTTTCACCTCAACACTTTCTCACTTACTCGCCACCTCCTACCATTTCAGCTTAGATCTACAAAAGACAGTAATGAGTTGTAACTTGGCTTAGGACGGGGCTAGAAATGAAAAAGGCTTTTGTGAAATTATTTTTGGAACATTCGGGCATTCAACACTTGTGATTTGTAATAATAGCACATAGAGAAATTTTTGGAATTTTTCTTTTGGGAAGAAGTGTTTCTCATCTTCTTTGGAAAAATTTCAATGAAGCTCTAGCCAATATTTTGGAATCTTCTTTCCTTTTTGGATTTGAAATGGTTTGGAAGATTTTGGTTTTTCCTGGAATTTCTTCAAACTTTTTTGTTTTCAATATTTGGTTCATCTCACTAGTTTGGAGATTTCTATGTATTTCTCCTTTCTTCTTGTAACGACATAAACAATCATCCTTATGTTCCCAAAACAATGGGTAAAAGGACCTAAACATTCTAAGGGTATTTACTCCTACAATGGAGTTGGGTAAGGATAATGGGCTTAAGAAAAGGCTAAGTAACAAGAAAGGTTCAGAATGGTCAACCTAAGGGATAAAAATCATCAAGGTAGGCTAAGGTAAACATGGCTTAACTAAATGTCTTTGTATCATTTCTAAGTACTGACATGGTGATCACATCTTGAATAAGCTACAAGACCCAAGTTTGTATTACACCCACTTGATGTCATCTCAAGGCTAATTATAAAAATGAATATGAGACTAAAAACAGACAACTTGGAGGTTGAGTCTTTTGACTCCAGTTGATGTAATTATCTCTCCAAAAAAGGACGGGGCTCAAAAGCTCACTGGGTTAAGTCTCCACACTTATTCTTCAAGTTTCTCAAGGTGTAGTTGTATTTGCACATGTAATCTGTAATAAATGCAGATGAATGCCATGCTTATGCTTATGCAAATGTTGTATAAGACTCAACTACTTGGTGAAGCAATAAATGTCCTTAAACTCGAAAAAGATAGAATTCAACCATTATATTCATCATCGATGGTGTACGTATCCTATTTTTTTGAAAAAGTCTTAATTTGTAACAAAGATTTTTGTTGATTTTTCATTTTTTTTGAATTTTTATACAAGTATGGATAAAGAAGTTTGAAAATCATTTGCAAAAGGATTGTAATACTTCCCCACCCCCAAACAAAAAGATTGCCTTGTCCTCGAGGCTCATACTATGCATAGGAGAGAGAGTAAGAAAGATATTACCATGAATATACTAAAAATTCAAACCGCTTTTTAAATTCCTACCAAATAAAATTACCTCCACATACATAGAGATTACAAAGTATTCCATACTAAGACACAATTGAAATAAAATGTACTGAAATAAAGGACTGACTCAACAGAAAGGGAAATCCTAGTTTACACTCTTGGTTTCAAACTTGTTCTATAGGAAAACCATCCAAACTATCACGGCAATGAGTTAATACTTCCCTAATCTCATTCCAAGGAACTTCACCCTCATTCATAAAATCACCGTTTCTATGTAAAGTAGGAAACTCTACATATTCAGTGTTAGGCACCTAAGAGAATAAGCGACTTCTCCTGATAAAACGATGAGTTGGATCCATAGGGGTAAGGTGAGTCCAATCATTGTACCTGTTCTTCCAGTCAGGATAGGTACGAAGGATATCTTACAAATAGCAGTAGGGAAAATTAGCTGACCAATTTGGAAAACATTCCGAATTCCATCCATAATCCAGGAGGCTATGTCAAGAGCATTAAAATTATTAACAATACCATAAACAGTATGCATCGTGACATCATTGACATAATCCAACCTATCGGCATCCAATAGATTCCTCATAACCCATAAAGCAACATTAGCAGGAAGGCAAGTGGTAGGTGCCACATTAACAAAATTCTCAGGATAGAAGGAGAAGGTGCAAGGTCCAAAGTGATCTAGGTAATTATCCAAAATATCAACTTGATTGGAAAGGAAATAATCAAGGTGTGGTAAGATAGGGCGTAATTGAAGTGGAATACCCAATGCCCGAGTGATAGCAAATGAATTAATAAATATTGGGAACCCATGCATAATAACCTTGAAACCATCAAAATGAATAGCTTCGCCAAAGGGCAACATACGGTAAAAGTCTCTTACCATACAAACGGAATACACAACAGTAGAATCATAAAGAAAACCTTCCCAACCTTTGTCAAAAATCCCATCCCGAAAAGAAGCTCCATAAGGACTATCCATAATTCCCGAAAAATCCATCTCGGGGATGATATCCATCCCATCGGGCATCCACAACCCATTCTGAACATTAGCCATTGCAAAAGAAAAGAGAAAACATCAAAAACCAGCTCGAAAGCCGAGATAAAATCAAACAAAACGAGCTCAGAAAACTGCTGCCAGGTTCAAACTCGACTCGAGTTTAATTTGGCCTATAAGGAACTCTACTCGAGTTTGGGCCAATTTCAGAAAATAATTTTTTTTGAAAGTTTTCTAATCTTTGAGTGACGGTCCTCCAACCTTTGTTTGGTATATATAGGCCAAAAATAAAGAGTTTGAGCCCTAATAGGACTCCAATTATTGCATAAAACCTTAGGGTTTCCAAAAATCAAACCCTAACCTCCTTTCTTTTAAAATATTTGGACTTAGGTCCCTAAGACCAGAAAATTGTCAAAATAACTCCACCAGTCCAGATTTTTGGAATGAAGCTAAAGAATGGCTAAAATTTTCAGAAAATGACAAAAGTTTACAAAATTTAAAAATCCAACCATTTTCATTAATATTTGGAAATAAAGTACAATGATTGAAATTTTTAATACAAGAGTGCAAAAACAAAAACAAAAATAAAATGCATAAAAAATTACAATGGCTAATAACTAAAACTCTCAACCCCGTCGTCGATGAGATTGCCCCTGGCCTTCGTCCAAACGACGCTGGACGTCCTCGACGGCATCAAAAATCTCGCCCATACCCCTCCAGAGAAGCTGGAATCGTTCCTCGTTGGTACCTCTTCCTGAGGATCCCACAACAACTGTTTATAAGCTGACAGTCCAGGGTTGGAGACCTCGAGTCGGACGACCGACTCCATGGATAGAGCAGGAAGAAGAGGCGCCTCCCAGTAGCGCAAGATACTCATCACCAGGCTAGGAAGTAGAGCAGATGTGGCTCGAGCCCCGGTGATAGTAGCGAAGAGACGGCGGACCATGCAGTAGCCGTGGAGGTCCTCCTGAAGTAGCCGCAGGATATGAATACCCTCGGAGAATAGCTCGCTCGTCTTCGTCGTCCCAAGGACATTGGTGGTCAGCCAGTGTGCCACCAAATCCTGGTTGACTCGGAGCCAACCAATAGAAATATGACTGCTATACCGGTGAATCACCTGGTCATCGACGAACACAACCTCGATGATGTCCGGGGTCACCAGGGCAGCCTCCTGCTGCAGGGGAGCCTTATCAAGCTCGAGTGTCGTGACTAAGGATACAGTCTCAGGCGTGCGCAAGTAGCGATGGGCCAGATCCCAGTTTATGAAAACGCCGTCATCGGTCAACTCCATAGACTTGTAAATTCGACGAACCATTTGAGGGTCAAATGGCTCGTGATCAGAGCCAAGGAGTACATCCAAACCTCGGGCGTGAATCCTCTCCACAAAACCACTCCCAAAACGATTATCGTCGAAGAGACGAGAATAATCGCGCTCGCGGATAATCACTCTAAATCTCGATCACTCTAGGAGGCATGATTTTATGGGTTTTTGGTATGGAAATGAAGAGCACAAAGAGAGGAACAAAACCCCGCAACAATTATTGAATTCAGACCACAGATGAGGGAGGTCGGAGGAGAGAGGGGACTGTGCTGCCTCGAAACTAGAGTCGAGATGGAATTGCACTATAAGGAACTCGAGTCGAGTTCTGGTAGAGAAGAAGACTTCTGTTGACCCGGTTTGACTTGGTTTGACTCTAAATTGAAAGTGACTTGTGACTTTTCTAAAGACACCCGGGGGTATTTAAAGAGAAGTAATTTCCCCTAGACGCTTCCCCACTACTGGAATTAGTGGAAATGATAGTTTTACCCTCAGAATGCGTGAAGGGCACGAAATAATTCAAATTTAATTTTAAAAATTCCGTGATAATGTATAAATATATTTTTGCGAATATAAGTACCATTAAGGCGTCAAAATAAAATTCTAAAAATCAAGCAATAATTATTAAATCATAAAAAATTAAAATAAATTCAAATTTGTGCCTATAATAATTATTATTAACCAAGCAACCGCAACAGAGAGTGGTGGGCCGTGCCCACCCCCAAATATAACTAACGCACAGATTCAAGAGATAGTTTATTAGCCTAAAAGCCATTAAACCCGACAACTAATAAGAAGCACTAAAGCACGATCGAGCTTAGAAGACAGATAGGGCTGCCTCCTAGGAGCGCTAAGTTTAACATCTTCAGCCAGACAGGAGGACAACCAGGATTCACTCCATAGATAAACACTACTCTAAACAAAGGTACATGAGAGATAAAACGCCAGAATGGAATGCGTGAAATCCTGATGTTTAATATACAACAAAGAGTCTTTTAAAGTCAGATACTCGAGATTTAAAATCAGATGGGAAATAACTTTCCCACCCCCAAACAGAGCGGGAAACAGGTCTGTTTGGTGATGATGCTCAAGAGAAAATCGTGCACTGGATCAATTATACTCAGCCAGTAAGAGTGTGTGGAGTAGAGTAAGAGAGGGTCCGGATACCAGTAGGTCAAAGGTCATTCTAAATAGGTAGGGTCCTCTAAGAGGGTTTTCTCAACTTCAAGGGACCTTATTTCATGGAAATGCGTAAGACGTTGACCGTTGACTTGAAATTCAGAATTGTCTGCAGGGTTTAGACAAGTGATATCACCAAAAGATGTCACTGCAGACACAATAAATGGACCCGACCAACGAGACTGTAGTTTACCAGGAAATAAATGCAACCTAGAGTTATATAGTAAAACTTTGTCCCTAATTTGAAAATCTCTACGTAAAATCTGACGATCATGTAGTTTTTTCATGTTAGCTTTATAGGACTAGGAAAGATCATAAGCCTCATTCCAAAGTTCCTCAAGCTCAGAAAACTGGATTTTTCTTCTTTTACCTGCCTGTTCGAGATTAAAGTTGAGCTTTGTCATTTCTCAGAAGGCTCGGTGCTCAAGCTCTACAGGTAGGTGACAGGGTTTTCCAAATACAAGACGAAAGGGAGACATGCCTATGGGAGTTTTGAAAGCAGTACGATATGCCCATAAAGCATCACTGACTCTACGAGACCAATCAACCTTTTCAGGGTCAATTGTTTTTTGCAAAATATTTTTAATATCTCTATTGGAAACCTCAGCTTGGCCATTGGTTTGCGGATGGTACGCAAGGGCCACTTTATGAGTAACTCCGTACTTTTGGACAAGTTTTTGAAAAGCTTTATTGCAGAAATGCCCCCCATCACTAATGATCGCATGGGGAGCGCCAAATCCGGCAAATATGTACTCTTTTAGAAAATTTACTACAGTTTCATGGTCGTTGTGCCTTGTGGGAATGGCTTCAATCCATTTAGAAACATAGTCTACTGCGACCAGAATGTACAAAAAATCATGAGAACCAGGAAAATGACCCATGAAATCTATGCCCCATACATCAAACACTTCCACAGGAAGAATTGGCTGTAAGGGCATCATGTGACGCCTAGTGATTTTCCCTAGTTGTTGACAACGAGTGCACACAGTATAATGCATGTGAGCGTTCTTAAAAAGAGTTGGCCAATAAAAATCACACTGCAATACTTTAGCAGCTGTCTTCTTGGCACTAAAATGTCCACCACAAGCATGTTCATGGCAGAACTTCAGGATCTCTTGTTGCTCCCAGTCGGGGATACAACGACGAATGATCTGGTCAGGACAGTACTTAAAAAGGTAAGGGTCATCCCAGAAATAATGCTTGGCATTAGCAAGGAATTTGGATCTATCTTGCTTGTTCCAATTACTTGGAAACTTGTTGTTAGCCAAGTAATTAACTATATCTGCGAACCATGGAGCATTCGATATTGCAAAAAGAAGCTCATCAGGAAAGTTCTCAGAAATGACACTAGAATCCTCAGGACGGTCGAGTCTAGACAAGTGGTCGGCTACTACATTTTCGGTCCCTTTTTTTATCTCTAATTTCAAGGTCAAACTCTTGAAGCAACAAAATCCAACGAATAAGTCGCTGTCTAATCTCCTTCTTGGAGAGAAAAAAATTTAATAGCAGCATGATCCGTGAAGATGACAGTACGGGTACCTAAAAGGTAGGAACGAAACTTATCAAGAGCATATACTATGCCTAACAATTCTTTCTCCGTCGTGGTATAATTACTGTGTGTACCCTAGGTAAAAAACCCGACAGGTGTCACCGATGGCTGTATAAGAAGCTAAACCGGGAGCCCCTGAGCAGTAGCCAGCCAAGCCTGGGCTATCGGGTAGGGCCCAACCCGGTTTCAAGAGATCCGCATACGCTCTGTGGACCTTGACTCACCGGATAGTCCACTATCAATGGGTGGAGCCCCGGTTACTGTATAAGAAGTTGAACCGTGGGCTCCCATACATCAACCGGGCAGAACTCAGTCAAGTAGGCCAGGTCCGGCCCAGTAAGGTCCAGTAGCGACAAGGGCTCATCCAAAGACTTAGCACATAAGTCCAGAGGACCTGGCCAGAGAGTATGCAGTGTAGATTAGGCCTCCGGTCAGAGGAGTAAAGCCCAAGTCTTTGCTTTCAGGCTTGGTCAATCCAAGTCCCAACCAACTGGATAAGTCCAGCGAGATTCCAGGCCAACAGAACCCATGGTTCTAGCCCGCTGGAGAAGATAAAGGAAACCCAGGTTGAACCAGGACCTATCAGAGGATGCCACGTGGCAGTCATCCTGGTCAAAAGGGATTCAAACCAAGGAGATAACCGCTCGGCAACATGCAAGCTATCTCCACGGAAAGCATCTTCAAAGCTGAACAACCCGAGTTCGTGGAGTCAAAACCGGAGGGGTGGTTGAGCCAGCCTCCTCCGGCCTACTACAAATACAGGAGTTCTAAACCTCCTGAACTACGAGTCTTTCATTGAGCAACTCCATTAGAGCTTAGTGGAAGCAGAGACTTGATTCCAAGTTCATCATCGTGGATACGTAGGTAGCCTGATCCCGATCAGGTCCAGTATCACTGTATACCCCCATCCTATCTCTGTCTATACAAGGCTTTCATTGTAACTGTACGATCAATATATACATATCTCGAGTTTGTGGATCAAATTTTTAAACCCACACTCTTTGGCGCCCACCGTGGGGCTGAATCTCCCATCAGTTCCAGAACCTTGCAAGGAATCTCATTCCAGTCATACCGAAGTTACTGCAGCAATGGCTGGAAGTAAGAGACGCCCAACTCGTTCTAACAATGGAATGAGTCAAGTTACTGAAAGTCAGACAAAGAACCTTTCTCTTCTGTCTCCGGTTCTTGAAGCAACAGAACCGGTGAATCAAGAATCAGTTCTCGGGAGTGAGGGCCACGATCAGGGCTCGCAACACTCTGAAAGTGGACAACCAGAGGCAGAGAACTTAGTGGTGCAAATCACTAACAATCCTGGTGATCCTAATGCGGTCAACCGAACCGTCGGGATACCAGCTTCACAAGATCCTGAACCTTCCAGGGCAGCCGCTACAAGAAGAGTCCAGAGAAACTCTCCCCTGACAACGGGAAGAGGTTATACTGAGCAGCAGAAGGGAAAAGAACCAGCGGCCGAGTCCCCAACTGCAATCATCAAGCGACTGACCAGGGAAAATGCAGAATTAAGGAGAAAGAAAACAACCAGGGACAAAGATAGCCAGTCATCTTCATCTTTGTCTTCGAGTCCATATCCCCAGAAGAAGATAAGGCCACGGTCAAGCAGTGACCGGAGTCTTACCCCTCATGGCCATGGTCCCCGTCCTGTCTTGGACAGGCTAGCACCAGGGAAAGATAGGATGTCTATCTCTCCAGCTCAGAGGCATCGCCGCAGACACGCAAGAACACCCGGGCCGCGTGATGGCCGCAGGATTGCCCGCAGCAGATCTGTCAAAGAAGCTACTCCTCCAGGGAGACTGCACCGGAGGAGGCACCAGAGTACTCCCCTGGCATGCCACGGTCAGAAAATAAACAGCCCTCAAAGGGTCCACATTCATCAGAGACAACCGGAGCTGAATGTGGAACAGATGAATCAACTCAAGCTGCAAGAGATGATCGATCTTGCTGTATCCAACAAAGCCAACCGGGACGAGCGAGTCAGAAAGTTTAATCTTTCAAGGTTACCCGTATCAGCTTTAGCAGAAGAGGTCAGGAGTCATATGGTCCCGGCCAGCTTCAAGCAACCGCCCTTCGAACAGTATGACGAGACAAACAGTTGTCCGGTTCAGCATGTTATGAACTACAAAAGCACCATGGCCATCTGGGACCATGATGACAAGCTATTAGCGAAAATGTTTGTTGCTTCACTCAAAGGAGAAACACAGACGTGGAATCACAATCTGCCACCCGCATCCGTACGCACATTCGTACAACTGGCTGAGTTGTTCGAAGAGAAATACCGGTTCAATGTGAAGACCAAGAAAGGAGCTGAAGTCATGTTCTCCCTCCAGATGGACAAGAGTGAAACACTCAGGAATTTCGCCCGGAGGTTCTGAACCGTACTATCTGAGGTACATGACGCATCTGACAGCGTCGTTATTCAAGCTTTCAAGTATGCCTTGAATAACAACCATGAGGAATTGTATCGGTCACTGGCAAGGAAGCCACCCTCCTCTGTTTCAGCCTTGCTCGAGAAAGTGGAAAGGTATACTCAGGAGGATGACGACCTGGAAGCCAGAAGAAAGAGACTTGTCGGAGGCCAAACCTCCGAGAAACCGCAGAAGGCAAAGGAAGAAAGCTCCGGTAGGGATCGCAAAGAAGTAAAAGTCCTTGACAGGAACACGGACAGGAAGGGGAAAACGCCGGCCCGACAACCTGACGCCGGTCAGAGAAGCCTACCGGGGGCGAACGTAAGGAAAGGGAGTTCACTCCCCTGAGATACCCTCTCGAGGAAGTATTCAAAAACATCAAGAACAGAGGGCTGCGCAACAAACCTGCTCCCCTTCCGGCAGACCCGGAGGGCAGAAGAGATAAGTCCAAGAAGTGTGATCATCACAACGACTACGGTCACGAGCTGAAGAACTGCAGGTCATTGAAATATGAAATGCAGCGCCTGGTTGACGCCGGCCTCATCCCTGACATGGTACAGACCGGAGCAGTCGAACAGGTGAAAACCGGAGATCGAATTGTATATGTCTGCCATGTACAAACACCCGGTTCTTCTAAGACAGAAAGGAAGAATTGTGCTCGAGAAAAGCTCTGGTGGATAGGGCATGTCCATGGAGTTGGATAACTCAACTTCAACGAAGGGATGAAAACTGAGTCCCTGGAGGTTTGACATTCACCGAAGAAGACGAGAGGGGTGTGCATTATCCGCACAATGATACCCTGGTCATCACAGCATGGATTGGAGTCTACCGGGTCCAGCGAGTCATGGTCGATGCCGGCAACACCTCCAGTGTTATGTTCTCATGCGCCTACAAAGCTATGGAGCTATCTAAGGGTCTCATCGAATCTGATGAGACTCCTATCTATGGATTCAACGGGGAGCCAGCACAGTCCTCCGGGCGAGTCCACCTACCAATCACGGTGGGGTTCAACACCGTCGGGATTGACTTCCTGCTAGTCGACTCCCCCTCCTGCTACAACGTTATTCTGGGAAGGGACTGGATTCATCAGATGAAAGCCATAGTGTCCACCTTCCACCAGAGCCTCAAATTCCCGATTCCCAACAGAGTCTGCAGAGTCAAGGGAGACCAAGGGATTACATTCAAGTGCCATCTCGATGCTGTCAAAGGGGAACACTATCTTCCTGACAGACTCTCATCAATAGCAACCAGCTCCTGGCAAGCCTGCCAAGGGGAAGCCAGACACAAAAGCCGAGATATTACCAGTGGTCGATGATCTGGAGGAAGTTATTGTGGGATCGGAGTCCCACAAGACGACTTACATCTCTTCCGGTCTACCGAAGGCAGAGAAGGATTCCATGATCACTTTGCTCCGGCGAAATCACCACGTCTTCGCGTCGAGTGTCAACAAGATGGCAGGAATAGACCCTGCGGTCGCCTGCCATAAGGTAGACATTGATCCTCAGTACAAACCGGTCACAGGAGTCTCCGGCCGAAGGAGACAGCGAAGCATGGACAATCTATACTGACGGATCCAGTAACTGTACAGGGTCCGACATAGGTTGTCTCTTGATCAACACAGATGGACAAAAGACAGAAAAATCTGTCAGATTATGATTCCCAGCTTCGAACAACGAAGCTGAGTACAAAGCTCTTATATATGGTTTCCAGACAGCACTCCAACTGGGGGCGCGGAGAGTCATGATCAAGACAGATTCAAAGCTAGTGGCGAACCAGTTCACCGGATCTTTCCAAGCCAAGGACGATCAGATGACAAAATATCTTGATATCGTCCATTCCATGGCAGGGACGTTCGAATTCATCACGGTCGAGGAGCGACCAAGGATAGACGTCAGGCACGCAGATGCCCTGGCATATCTTTCTTCTTCTATCAGCACTGCAGAGCCCCGTCAGCTATCAATCGGATACCACAAAAGTCGAGTATCGGGCCCAAAGATCCAGACATGTCGCTACCGGAGGTCTATCTCCTAGAGTGCGAACATTGGAAGGAAGTTCTCATGGTAACCACCAGAGGACAAAAAATATATATATATATATATATATATATATATATATATAAAGAAGCTTCACAGTCCGGCAACGAGACTAGCACGCAGGGCGAGCCGAGTCAACCATCACAGGGTCAGACACAGGACCCACCAGAATCGCAACTCGAAGACTGGAATCCTTGCCTCCCTAGAGGCCGGATAGAAGCACAACCACCTTCAACAAAGTCGGACGAACTGGACCCGCCAGAGCCACCGCTCTCTCATGTCCACATCGATTTGGAACTCCCGCCTGAGGAACCAATTGAAGACATTGCAGACAATCTGAATTCTGAAGTAGACATAATTGACGCCGAGTTACAGTCTAGCAACAGCCAAGACTGGAAGAAGCCATACATCAGCTTCCTTGTCCACCGTTTGCTCCCTGAAGATCCAAAGCTGTCAGCCAAAGTCAAGAGGGATGCATGGAAATTCACTGTCATACCGCACCGGGAGTCACACAGGCTATACACGAAGAGCCATGGCTCCGGGGGCTTGTTCAGGTGCCTTAATCCAGAGCAAGGCCTGGTCATACTGAAAGAGATCCATGCTGGGATCTGCGGCAACCATTCGGGGAGCAGAAATCTAGCACAAAAGACAATGATCCAAGGATATTAGTGGCCACACATGATGACAGACGCGAAGAAGTTCACACATGCATGCCTCCCATGTCAGAAGCATGCCCCGACAAATGAACTATATCCAATCATGAGTGCATGGCCCTTCGCCAAGTGGGGACTAGATATTGTGGGACACCAAATGCTCCACAATCAGTCAGATTCCTATTGGTCGCTACAGATTATTTCACCAAATGGGTTGAACCGGTAGCATTGGTACAGGTATGTGCCTCAGATGTCAGAAGATTTTTGTGGAAAGACATAATCTGTAAATTCGGAAATCCTCAAGAGATAGTGTCCGATAATGGAAAACAGTTCGACTGCGACAACATCCGGTTGTTCTGCAAATCCTTGGGGATCAAACATAACTTCTCAGCCCTGTACTATCCTCAGGGGAACGGGCAGGCAGAGGCATCCAACCGGGTCATCTTGGATACACTCAAGAAACGGATGGGTAAAGCAAAACGCAACTGGGTGATGCAACTCTCGAGGGTCTTATGGGCATACCGGACCACCCCAAGGAGGTCCACCGGTATGACATCCTTTCAATTTACCTTTGGAGCAGAAGCGGTAATGCCAACAGAACTGCTAGCTCCCACAACCCGCACTGATGTTGTTGTCACCGGGGAGAACGAAGGGATTCTGGCAAGGGAAAAAGTTGTTCTTGATGACAAGAGAGAGCAGGCCCTACATCACCTCCTTCGAAATCAGGAGACCATCAAAAGGGGATATGACAAGCGAGTCGTAAAGAGGAAATTCAATCCGAGCGACTGGGTCATGAGAAAAGTCAAAGTTATGACTGAGGATACAAACGCTGGAAAGCTTGGAGAAAACTGGGAAGGACCTTAGATCATAGACAGACATGCTGCGAAAGGCTCATACTTCCTCGGAACTCTGTCCGCCGACCTCTTCTCCAGACCATGGAAGGCTTTCCACCTCAAGAAATTCTACAAGTAATGTACTCCATTTGATGATTTCAATAAAGATTCTTTCCGTGAGAATTTGAGTACTTTGTATTATTTGCTGCTGAAAATCCTAAGTGCAAGATCAAGTCTCCACTGAGGTCCAGGATGCCCGGACCTAGCTTCCGATCCTGGCTAAGTCCTAAATGCAGAGTTATGCTCCTCTTAAGCCCAAGATGCCTGGACCTATTTTTCGGTCTTGGAACCAGAGATGTCAGGGATCAAACCCCATCAAACCCAGGATGCCCTAACCTAGCTTCCGATCCTATCTAAGTCCTAAATGCAGAGTTATGCTCATTTTAGGCCCAAGACGCCCGGACCTAGCTTCCGGTCTTGGAACCAGGGATCAAACCCCATCCAACCCAGGATGCCCGGACCTAGCTTCCGATCCTGTCTAAGTCCTAAATGCAGAGTTATGCTCCTTTTAGGCCCAAGACGCCCGGACCTAGCTTCCGGTCTTGGAACCAGGGATCTCAGGGATCAAACCCCATCCAACCCAGGATGCCTGGACCTAGCTTCCGATCCTGTCTAAGTCCTAAATGCAGAATTATGCTCCTTTTAGGCCCAAGACGCCCGTACCTAGCTTCCGGTCTTGGAACCAAGGATGGCCCAAGACGCTCGGACCTAGCTTCCGATCTTTGAACCAGGGATGTCAGGGATCAAACCCCATCCAACCCAGGATGCCCGGACCTAGCTTCCGATCCTGTCTAAGTCCTAAATGTAGAGTTATGCTCCTTTTAGGCCCAAGACGCCCGGACCTAGCTTCCCGTCTTGGAACCAGGGATCTCAGGGATCAAACCCCATCCAACCCAGGACGCCCGGACCTAGCTTCCGATCCTGGCTAAGTCCTGAATGGGGAGCTACACTCCTTTTAGGCCCGAGATGCCTGGACCTAGCTTCCAGTCTTGGAAATCTATCTTAAGAGCGAGGCTATCCACTCTTAAAAATCGGGGCCGTTAGGCGAGCTAGCTTTCCCCCGGTCGAAGCATGCAGTACAGGGACAAACCCCCCTTTTCAGCTGCAGATCATGAATTGCCATGGAGTCAGCAAGAAAAAGAACTATTATCGTCCCAAGGAAAACTCCTTAAAACGATAAGGGGGCGAGGGAGATAGTCAGTTGTAATAAACGATGTAAACAAGGTAAAGATATCTAACAAGATGTTTTTGCACTACCAAAATATTATTTTTATTTTCATTTTTAGAAAATAATATGTACAAGAGGAAGTCCCACGACAACCGGGACAGGAAACTTTCTGCAAAATCTAAATGAGATAAGGTTGAGAAGAAAGACCGGGGCCATTACCGCCCTTCTTCGCCTTCTCCTTCTCCAGCTGGTCGAGGACCTGCTGATACGCAGCCTTCGCCAACCGGAGCTCTTCAGTAGCCCGGTCGTACGCCACCTCCTTGAGGATGAGACGCCGGTCCAGCTCCAGCTTCTCTCGGGTCAGCTTCTCGCAAGTAGCCTCCAATTCTGCCAAGGAAGTCTTAGCGTCCTCCTCCCTCTGGAGAGTAGCGGTCAGAGTGAAGTCCAGGTTATGGTAGTCTGTCGCCATGGACCTCTTGTCCTCCTCCAAAGCCCACCGGTCACTGTTGGCCGCCACCAGATCTTTCTCGAGTTGATAATTCTCAGCTCGCAGGCGCCCCAGATCCTCCAAGGCAGAAGGCCGGGGTCTGACACTCAGCTCAAAGACTCGGGCCATGGCAGCTTGTGTCTGACAGAAAGAGAAACAAACATATAGACATCAACAAGTCTAAAGCTAGAATTCAAGTCAAGGAATCTTACCGCGATGAGATCCTGGGCAGCCACCCTCATCGCCTGATCGCGGGAAAGGCGGCTGTAGTACGACTGGTCCTCCAGAAGCAGGTTCTGGAAGATATAATCAAAAGCAGTGTGGAGGTTCATGATGTCGGAGTCCCCAATCGACATCGGCTCACCACTCAGAAATGCAGGATGAATGGTGAACGCCGGCAGGGAGAACTCTGGAGTGGCCTCAGGCTGGTACTCGCCCGGTTCAGGGCCCAGTTGCACAGTGAGGCTAGTGGGCAGGTCAGTATATGGGACCTGGTGACCCCACCCATAAGTCGGGGCTTCATCATCAGCAGTGCCCGGCACGGTGAACTCCACCTCAGTCTGGACGTCCTCAACGGCCAGAGCATCTTCAACAGGGACCTGGGAGCCACTACCAATCCTGGTATTCCCCATCACCGGTCCCCTCAGCACCTGAGGGATGGCATCCTCCCTTCTCGGGCGCACAGGCTCCCCTGGTCAGTAGGGGAGGCAGAAGCAGCTCTCTTTGAGCCCCGGGCAGATTCATCTATCACAGCCTTGCCCCTCGGATCAACCGGGGCAGGGGACTGCACAGAAACAACTTCAACATAAAGAGGCTGGGAAGGTCTTACCTCCACCGGAGCCTCCACACCAGCATCTCCAACACTGGGAGCGACCACTTCATCCAACGAACCCCTCGGCACTACAGTTGGCTCGCCTCCCTCAGCAGCGGTGGCGACCACTATTTTCTCGGACACACCTCCCACCATCTCCGGCTGGGCCAGGTTGTCCACCTCAGCATGTACCTGCACCGGGTAGGAAAGGATCCTTCAGTAGCTGATTCGTAAGACCCACAGGAAAGAAGAAGTCCACTATCCCTCGACATCAGACTTGGATCACCGGAGGAGTCAGATGAGCCATAAAAGACATGTGGCCTCCTCCGGCGACCCAAGGGAGGGTTTGAATGACAAGCAGAGCTAGCATCACTGACCTGAACATCCCCGACAACTGGGATGACCTCCGGCAGAACATCCGCCATCGGCTCATCAGGAGGAGATCTTCCCTCGACTGGAAGAACCTCATCGGGCCAGTCATCCATCTCCCCCTGCAGATCAACAGCTTCACTCTCAACCGGAGGCTCCCCCTCAGCACTGGGGACCGTGCTCTCTGCAGTGACAACACCCTCACCTGAGCTGGACTCTACCTCCACAACCTGCGGAGGAGCCGGCAGGGCAAGCTTCGTCGGGTAGCGGATATCCGTTACGATCTGGTCAGGGAGCGTCAAGTCCCGCAGGTCTGCGGGCAGACGGAAGAAGCGCTCAATGTTCCCCTCAGCAACAAAGGAATCTGCCCCCGCTAGCAGAGACACCTGAAGCTGACGTTTCCCTGCAAACACACGCACGAAACTATTCCTGAGCCGGAGCTCAGCAAGCACGCGAAACATAAGTGCAAAAATGAAAGAAAGGTCAGGCGCATGCTTACCTATGAAGTCCCGCGACACCCGGTAGCAGGGCTCAAACCAATTCCCATAATGGTTGGGAAGTCCAGACAACCTCCGGGCAGTACGCCAAGAGAAGGTGTACAAACAGCGTTCGTTGGCCTCCCGAGCGACCGACTTCATGAGCATGAACAGCTCGACCGGGCCAAATGGAATCTCGAAGTGGAGAGCGATCAGCCCAATCCAACGCATAATTATCCCGAAGGACACGTGCATCTGACCGGGCGGGATCCCCCACCACGACAGCAATCTCAGAATAGAAGAATGCAGCGGAAGCTGCATGGCATAAAGAAGCTGGTAAAGACTTACCACGATCAGGTTGCCGGAGCAACCGTCTGAAATGGAGGGGTGGGAACCAAACCGGACCCCTCTCCAGCCAAGCCGCTCCTGAACTTCCGCCGCGCTCATCCGCTCGAGTTCAGGATTTCGAGGGAGGTTGGAGGAAGCTTGCCACCTCCTCTTTGGCCTCTCAACAGGAGGCTCTGCAAAGTCCACAGGAGCCACCTCCGCCAAACCATCAGGCGAAGGGGGACCCATCGTCGGAATACTTCTTGGCTTGCTTTCATCAGCAGAGGGACGGGGAGCCAGGCTCTGAGACTCTTCGTCACGACTTGAGCTCAGGACTAAGGTTTTCATCATCTTTGGAGTAGAATTCGTGCGAAATCACCGAAATTTGGAGTTTCATAACCTAGGGTTTCGGCGAAGTAGAAATGAAAGAGAAGGAAGAGAAAGAGAGTGAAGGGAATACCCTTCTCTCTTTCGAGCCTCCCCTTTTTATAAGGAGAGCCTAGGGTCCACCGGCTGATGGTATTTCAGGTTCTCTTAATGAAATCATCATTAAGGTCATTAAACCAACTGGTTTTAATGACTCGATCAGCGAAGAGTCACAAGCTTTCACTGGAAGTTGAAGCTGTATATCTTCCCGCCAACAAAGGAAGATTTAGAGAAGACAAAGTAGGGCCCACTTAACACAGTCAGTTGGGGCCCATGCCACACAATCATCTGGGACCCACATCAATTGGGACCCACCTCATACACTCAACGAGATCGATCCAGTATCTACGAGTGGGGTCCATATGGTCCAAGTCAGCGATATGTGGAACTCCGGTCTACATCACCACGGTCAAGTAAAGATTGATCGACATGTGTTCCTGCACTCTACATAACAAGAGAATAACCGGATCTACGTACCGGAGCTCAAGACAGTAATAGAAGGAAACATGATTTTATTACGAAATGCATTATACGGGGTGCACCGAGTCCCCTACATAGTGCGACCGGAGCTAAATTACATCAAGGGGGAGACGGAGGATTCAGACCAGACCCCTCAGGCGAGTCAGGAAGGTCGTACTTAACTTTTGCAGCGGCATACCCAGCCTTCCAAGACATAGCCACAGGGAAGTCTGCTCGCTCCTTGGCGACTGACTGCTCGGCCACCTTCTCCTCCAACTTTTCCCAGTAGTACTCTGCAGTCTCCTTAATACCCACCATCCGGGTATCATGCATATCTTCATGAAGAATCTGCTCCTCACAAAGCTCGTCGATATTCTTCTTGAGGTCATCCACCTGACGCGATAATTTTTGAACTATCTCTGATCGGTTGTCACTCAATGCACTGGAGAGAGGTCTAGAATCTACCATTATAGAGAAAGCAAGGGGGAAGCCGGAGTATCAAATGGACTCCTTCCTAAAAAAAGGAGTCACGGGTCATTCTCAACAAACTTCTTGTAAGGAGCCGGTGCCACTCGCAAGAGCACCCTCATCCTCAGAAGACTAACAAAGTGGTGACTCGGCAGTTGGAAGGAAACAAAAACAGAATAAACAAATAAATTCATTGATTTGTTTCAATTAGGGGCACTGCCATAGTACAAAATATCGCGATATTTCGCGAAATATCGCGATATATATCGTTTTTCAGCAAAACCGATACGATACATTCCCGATAATTACCCTATAAAGTTTCTGTAAAATATCGGCCAATATTTTCCGATATATCCCGATATTTCCGATATATTCCGATATTTACTGATATTTTCCGATATTTTTTGGAAATATTATATTTTTGCAATTTTTTTTTTTTTTTTGAAATAATTTGTTTATTCCATTTGTAGTAGATATGATGTTTTTTAGGTAAATACTATGATAATATACTTCCAAATTTGATTTTATATATATTTTGTATAACAAATTGATATATTAGTCGATATATTTGATGTAAAATATCCACCGATAGATTCCAATATATCCCGATATATCTATTTTTTAGAGATCGATACATTAGTCGATATCGATATTTTGTACTATGGGCACTACTCCCCTACATAGTCCAGGAAGTCGGGGGAATACAGGTCTAGGGTTTTTTTCTTCTTCAACAGTACATATGCGGTGGCCAATTCGCTCTGAAGAACCCGGATCCGTTGGGTAGCAGCATCAAGCCTCCGACTTTTGTTAGCAAGCTGGCCGTTCAAATCAAACAGGCTCAACTGCGCTTGACAAATGTCTTCCAAACAGGCATTTATCATCAGCTCTATACGGCGATCCCGGTCTTCGATTTCTATAATCATTTTCTCCCGCATATCCACAGTATACCTCTGGATGGTACTCCGGTCGTCAACCATTCTTCAGCAGAAGCTTCAACAACAGCAACAGAAACTGGGGAAAGAGAAGTGGATATCCTTCTACACCTCTGGTTTGGTATTTATAGAGGAGGAAAGAAACCCTAGTCCTTGATCCAAGGGATGCGGAATCGTCATCAAGAAGCGTGTCAAGGAAGGAATCCTCCGAATCTCAACAGCCGGGGAAGATATTGCTAAGATCTTTCCCAAGCAGATTTTCTACTTGACAAAGAGGGGGCGATGTGTGTACCCTAGGTAAAAAACACGACAGGTGTCACCGATGACTGTATAAGAAGCTAAACTGGGAGCACCTGAGCAGTAGCCAGCCAAGCCTGGGCTATCGGGTAGGACCCAACCCGATTTCAAGAGATTCGCATACGCTCTGTGCACCTTGACTCACCGGATAGTCCACTATCAATGGGTGGAGCCCCGGTTACTGTATAAAAAGTTGAACCAGAGGTTCGACCCAGCCAGGTCCGGCCGAGAAAGGTCCAGCAGCGACAGGGGCTCATCCAATAACTTAACACAGAAGTCTAGAGGACCTGGCCAGGGAGTATGCAGTGTAGATTGGGCTTCCGGTCAGAGGAGTCAAGCCCAAGTCTTTGCTTTCAGGCTTGGTCAATTCAAGTCCCAACCAACTGGATAAGTCCAGCGAGATTCCAGGCCAACAGAACCCATGGTTCTAGCCCGCTGGAGAAGATAAAGGAAACCCAGGTTGAACCAGGACCTATCAGAGGATGCCACATGGCAGTCATCTTGGTCAAAGGGGATTCAAACCAAGGAGATAACCGCTCGACAACATGCAAGTTATCTCCACAAAAAGCATATTCACAGTTGAACAACCCGAGTTCGTGGAGTCAAAACCGAAGGGGAGATTGAGCCAGCCTCCTCCGGCCTACTACAAATACAGGAGTTCTAAACCTCCTGAACTACGAGTCTTTCACTGAGCAACTCCATTAGAGATTAGTGGAAGTAGAGACTTGATTCCAAGTTCATCATCTTGGATACGTAGGCAGCCTGATCCCGATCAGGTGTAGTCTCACTGTATACCCCCCCCCCCCCATCCTATCTCTGTCTATACAACGCTTTCATTGTAACTTTACGACCAATATATACATATCTCGAGTTTGTGGATCAAATTTTTGCACCCACAATTACGTTGAGCATCATTGAGAGTCTTGCTAGCATAATATATGACATGGGGCTTACCATCTAGACGTTGACCTAAAACAGCCCCAACAACAAAGTTTGATGCATCGCACATCAGCTCAAAGGGTTTACTCCAATCAGACGGCCTAATGATAGGTGCAGTCGTGAGGGCAGTCTTAAATTTTTGAAAGGCGCTATTGCATTCGTTTGTGAAATCAAAAGGTGCATCCTTAAGCAATAAATGAGTTAAGGAGCGAGCTATCTTTGAAAAATCTTGGATAAAGCGTCGATAGAATCCTGAGTGGCCCAGAAAGGCTCGAATATCCCTAATAGACTTATGAATACGTAAGGATGAAACAAGATCTACTTTAGCTTCATCAACCTAGATACCCTCAGGAGAGACTACATGACCAAGAACTATCCCCTTCCTAACCATAAAATGGCACTTTTTCCAGTTAAGTACCAAATGTTTTTCAATGCAACGCTTAAAAACCAAGGAAAGATGACTAAGACACTCTTCAAAAGATAAACCATATATGGAGAAGTCATCCATAAACACCTCCATAAATCGTTCCACCATATCACTAAAACTGTGTAACATACACCTCTGGAAGGGAAGAGGAAAATGGTCCTTCCGTGTGACTGTATTAAGCTTTCTATAGTCGATACAAACACTCCACTTGGTTGGAACTCTCGTGGCGACTTGTTCGTTCTTATCATTGGTAACTACAGTCATGCCGACCTTCTTATGAACCACATGAATAGGACTAACCCAAGGACTATCCGAAATGGGATAAATCACACCTGCATCCAGAAGTTTCAGAATCTCGGCTCGGACAACTTCTTTCATCGCAGGGTTAAGACGTCTCTGAGGTTCACGAGAAGTTTTACCATCGTCCTCAAGGTGAATACGATGAAAACAGACAGAAGGGCTAATGCCTTTAATGTCATGGATGGACCAGGCAATAGCAGAACGATGCTCTAACATAACTTCTAAAATCTTACTCTCCTGCTCGGTAGTAAGAGATGAAGAAATAATAACAGGATGACTACCGTCTGAATCAAGATGAGCATATTTCAGTTCAGGAGGAAGAGGACTTAGAGTAACAGGAGGTGGAGTAATGGTCTCTACTTGGGTCTCAGAATCTATGCTACAAACCGAATCAAGGGCCTTAGGGTCTTTAGGTTCAACGATAGGCACAGTATCAAGAAGAGCATTGGTTTGGGCAATAGATTGGTCAATGTCAAAGTCTACATTATGCATGGCAAGGCGCGCAGTGAACAATCGGATCTTCAGGGTAATAACTATGCACCATCTCATAAGGTAATGAGTCTAGAAGGCACACATCTTCTGATAAGGAAAGATCGGGGGATTGTTGGCCAAGGTTAAATATATTAACTTCAATAATCATAGAGCCAAAAGTGAGAACCATAGAACCGTTTCGACAGTTTATGAGAGCATTAGAGGTAGCCAAAAATGGATGGCCAAGGATGATGGGTACCGAGTCATCGGCAGTAGGTTCAGTATCCAACACCATAAAGTCAACGGGGTAGTAAAAGCCAGACACTGTAACTAACAGGTCCTCAACTATTCCTCTAGGTACTTTCAATGATCTGTCGGCCAGTTGTAAAGACATTTTCGTGGGTTTCATATTTGTTAGACTCAGGCTGAGGTACAAGGACTAAGGCAAAAGGTTAACACTCGCTCCTAGGTCTACCAAGGCTTTGCCCACAAATTTATCACCAAACTTGTAGGGTATGGTCGATTTTCCAGGGTCCTTGTATTTTACCACGCCGTTATGTTGGACAAATGTAGAGAATTCTTCGGCCACAAACGCCTTTTTAGGCATATTTGTTTTTCTCTTGGCGGTGCACAGGTCTTTCAAAACCTTAGCATAGGAAGGTATCTATTTAATAGCCGTGAGGAAGGGTATATATATATGTTTGAACACATCAAGTACTTCCTCTGCTTGGACTTCCTTTAGAGACCTTGTGAGTCTCTGGGGGTAAGGTACAGGCGGGTTGTAAGTTCGTGGAGGGTCAACAATCTCACGGGCAGGCATCTTCGGCTTAGAGGTGGTCGCCTCATTAGCCGGAGCTTTAGGTGGGGCAACAAGTGCAGAGGTAACCGGGGTCACATGTTAGGACTCAGTGTATAATTAATTGATTATCAACCTGTTTTCCTGACCTAAGGGTGGAAACCGATTTTACTTCAGCAAGCGATACAGACGACGATGGAGTATCCGTCACCAAGGCAACTTCCTTGCCTTTGGGGTTCGGGATGGACTGTCCCGAAAATCTACCCTTTTCATCAAGTTTTTGTTCAATCCTTTTGATGGCTTGGGCATTTGACTCAATAGACGCCTGGGTCTGTTGAATGAAACGAGCAAGCACATCCTCAAAGGAGGTCTAGGTGGGGCAGATTGATTAGTTGGCACATGGTCCCTGGAACCACTCATGTGATGAGTATTGTTCGAGTAAGGGGGGACCGGTGCCCTGTTCCGATTATCAGTGTTACCAACATACGTGGCATTGCTACGCTGCCTATAAGAGTTATTAAAACCAGGTGGAGCCGCATGATGATTATTAGAATAAGACAGATTGGAGCGGTCCATGTATGGGTACATGGCATTGCCCTTAGTAGAGTTGGTTCTTCCGGCATAGTTAAACGCACATGCTTCCTCAGTTTCTGGTGAATTATAAAAGAGAGGGCAAAATTCAACAGTATGGGTCTGGTCATAACAAGCATCACATGAGAGAGTTGAGGCACTCATAACAGGTGATGGGGGCTTTAAGGACACGCCAAATGCTTCTACCTGTTTGGCTAAACCATGAAGTAAATTTTTAAGTTCAGAATCGGGTTTGACTTCATATATACCTCTGGGTATGTCCAGGTATGTCCCATTGCTGACTATTAGTAGCAATCTTTTCAAGGAAAGCTAGAGCCTTGGTGGTGGAATAATCAAGGAAATCTCCACCACTCATATTTTCAACTGTGTTTCTAATCATAGTATTAAAACCTCTATATAGAATCCTAACTTTTTCAGTGTCATCGACTTTGTGGTGTGGACACCGAAGAAATAGGTCTTGAAACCTCTTCCATCCATCAAAGAATACTTCGCCCGCTTTTTGCCGGAAACTTCTTATGGCATCAACTATGTCATTAGTTCTGGTAATAGGAAAGAATTTGGTTAAAAACTTTTTACTTAGTTGAGCCCAAGTATAAATAGAATTGGAAGGAAGGCCATGTAACCAGTGAGATGCTCTATCTTCAAGAGAAAAGGGGAACAATCTTAAGCTAACTTCTTCCTCAGACAAATGTTTCTCCTTAAAAGTATTAAGAACGGTCAGAAACTTATTGAGGTGCTGATATGGATCTTCCCGTGGAAGTCCATGGAACTTAGGCAATATGCCCATAATCTGTGGGCGAATGCCATAGCTATCAGGAGTTGTCTCAGGTAAGACTATGCAGTTAGCTGGCCCAATGGCCAAAGGTGAAAAGTAATCCCGAAGGGTAGCTTCTTGAGCATAGGGGCATGTGTTACTTCAGAAAGTGAAGTTGAGTCATTGAACTCTTCTTTAGAAGGTATGGAGGTTGAGTCGTTAAACTCTCCCTCAGGAGAAAGAGTGAGGTCCGTGATTGTGCTCTTTGTGTAGACTGGAATAGGTTTGGACAAGATTTTACCTGATCTAAAATGCATACAACATGCGCATTACATATGCCACAAAAGTCCTAACTATTCAAAAGCATCTAACTAGGGGCTCAAAAACTGACTCAATTTTGTGTTCACCCAAGTCAATGAGTTCTTTCCAAGCTTCCCTTGTGAATTCTCCCTATATTTCGTGAGTCATATAGCGAATAACCAGTGGGAGGTTTTCCGTGCGTAAGGGACGTTCCTTAATTAAATAACCACAGTGATTCTACAGACGTAATCTGTAGGGGTTCCAGACCCAATTCCTAGCTTGTGCTCCAATCAAAGAATGGTTCACGCAGTACTAGTTGAAATATCTGCTCAAGGTCTCAAATGAACATCGTGATAGCATGGCTTTGGTTGGTTCAATTCTAAAGCTTAGGATATTGCAATCAATTGATATTAGGTTTCACTTTTAGGCCAGGTCCGCCTTGCAGTCCCGGTTTAACAAGTAAAAATAGAATTAAAATCAAGCAATAATCAAGGTCGTGCTAATTAATACAGAAACTCCTCTTGCAGGGGATTCGAGGAAGGTTAGGAGAATGCTTACCTCCCACTTTGTGTTAAAAAAAATAAAAATTGCCAAACAAGCGCACAAAAGTGGGGAGAAGACGAGTTGAAGTCGACTAAGGGGAAACCGCTCCTTGGGTTTCAATCGTCCTTAGGAGTCGTTCCTTAGTAGACCCAAGGCTAGCTCCAAAACCTTGCTCTACTATCCCCCGCGAACACACAATAAAATAAATCCTAACAACATCTACTTTCAAAATATTACAACCGCGACCCCTTCGTGGATCGAATAATTAAATATCTTACAAGTCTCTAAAAATGCTGAAAAAATAAACCTCTACTTTGTTCACCTCACAATCACTCAACGAGAAAAGAAATTCATGAAAAACCGTTCTGGAACATTCTGGAAAATTCGCGCAAAACGAGGCAATTTCCTGCCTGGAAATCGACTCGAGATGGCTACAGGCCAATCTGAATTCGATTCGAGATTGGGAGCAGATCCAACCTGTAACTTCCAGGAAAATTTCATGAACACGGTTATTTCCTAAAAATTTGATTTTTACACCAAATTTCGAGCTTTTTTCAATCCGTCTTCGCTGCAAAATCAATAAGAGGACTAAGTAACAAGACACTTAAAAACAATAATAAAAAAATTAAAAATAGAAGAGTGGGAGGGATAGAAGTGGGATGATGTCCCGAAACTACTATTCTCGCTTGTGTTTGAATGAACTTCGTTCCTTAGAACGGCAACGACGCCATTTTGATAGATGGCCAAAGGGTGTTTAATCTCTAACCTCTATCAAAAGATTATATTTTTAACTTGAAGTTCCTTCTTGTGCCTATATAAATTGGATATCAAAGTAGACAAGTAACAAGCAAGGGTCATACCCACCTCAGAGGGGGAGATCTTAGCTCAAACACAATAGAAAACCATGGTTAAGAAACACCAATGGAATCAACAAACAAGATTTGAGATTGATTCTAACTTCCTACAAGCAATAATAATAAGTAAACCTTAACTTAAGAATATGGTAGAGATGTAAAGAAGATATATGATGACATAGGGGGAAGAATTGGTATCCACAAACTAAATCATGCAAACATAACATGTTGTTCCTTCATGTTCAATTTATAATAATTAATTAGTCACCTCTCGGTTATTCCAACTAATCATTAATACCTATAATAATCAAATAGTCACCTCTCAGCTATTCCACTCAATTAAACGGGATTCTCTTATGCATGTTATTGAATATATCTTACTAAACAAATCGCCACTTCTCATCTATTCAATTTAATTAACTCAACATATTATTCATAACTAAGTCATCACCTCTCAGCTATTTGACTTAATTACAAAAGGGGTCCAATAAAAGATATTAACTGCAGATATGTAATAATCACCTCTCAGCTATTTCACTACACATCTTTAATCAATATAAATAAAACCATTAAAGCTAGGTATCCCTAAACCCTAACAATAGTATTTTAATAACATGGATAATAATAACATGCAAATAATCATACTTACCTCATATCACGAATTAGAAGTAAATAAGCATTAAGAATTTTGAATCACAATGAACAATAAGAACAAACATGGTGTTTTTGCATCATCTAGAGTGCTTCAACCATCCCCCTAAGGAGATTTAGCTACTCATCCTTGATGATGACACCATGGAATAAATAAATAAATAACAAAACATCATAAAGTAAAGTGATTTGATTTGATTGATATGAATTGAGTTTGATACAAAGAAGAAGAAGATGAACTTTCTCTCACAAATATTCACTTTCCTCTCTCTATGAAAAACTGATCTAAAAAGATACCTAAACCTTAACTACTACTTCTCTTATATAGAAAATACAAAGTAGAATACTTGCATGCAAAGACTTCCAAATTAGGTCAAATTCGTGGCTGCTGTTGTTGGTCTTCTAGAGGCATTATGTCTTCAGCAAAACCTAATTCTCTTGGGCTTAAGTTGTAGCTTGGACCAAGACCTTCAGTTTGATAGATCATGGACCCAAATCAGACTTCTGGATCTCCTTGTAAAGCCTTTTTATGTTTAGACTTTAAATAAAGCCCTAAATAGAAATTCTGACTTGTAGGCACCAATAGGACCCGGTTTGGGCTGAGATTTGGACCGTCCCACTTTGACATAAAGTCAAGTCAACTGGTCTGACCGTGGGGTCCCCTCAGCAGATCTGTGGGTGCAAATATCAATTCTTCTTCTCTTGTGCAAATGATATCTTTTTGCTTGTTTTTCTTGACTTTTTGCGGGCTTTAACGTAATATTCGCATTTCGGCTCATAAAACCTACACAATAGACAAGAAAGCACTAATCAATAGATATAACACAATAATATAAGCTAAGTGCTAGACAAACAAGGTGTTATTCGGGGGATAAATATACACTTTTGAGGACTTATCATCTAACACCTGTGAGGTAGAGATCCATGTACTTACACCATGCAAATATCAGAACAGCTTCAAAAATTAGCAAGAGTGACTACTGTAACAGCAAGGGAAATGACAGACATCATATGCACTGGGGAACCATTTATCAATGGGCAGCCTGTTCCATATGACAATTATGAAAGACGTATGAGAGATTGTCACATGCATTTTCGCTTCTCAGATCTGGGTGATGCTCCTGTGCCACACAACCAACTTGGTGAAACTATTCAGAACTTCTGAAGCATGTCACTTGTTGAAAATGTTAAGTTCCATCCAATGAGTAGCCATTCAGGGAACAGAGAGGTGCATATATATCATTTTAATCAAACTATGTTTTGAGCTATATGATCCACCGATTGTCTCATTGTTCATGGATTTTTTTAGATAAATAGTTAATTATGTATGGTATAGTTGTATGATTGAGATTTAAGCATTTCATAGCTTTATTTTTATCTAAAAAAATAAAAAATAAAATAAATCAAAATCAACTTCAGAAGTGTCTTTCTAGTTTCTTCAGTTCGATAGCAATGATGCTAAATAATGTACTCTAAAATTACCTAAGGTTAATTAGTAACCTTAGGGTATGCCATCATATTTTAAAATTTCGACTGTAGGGTGATAAAAGAAAAAAAAAGAACATCTTTGCAAATCTAGAGAAAGAGTGGGTGATGAATCTTTGCAAATCCACTGAATACAAGTAGTCGATTCCATTCGACCAAGTCATAATAGTTTCAGAATGTTGAATGCAAGAGTCATTATGAATTTATGATTGGTAATGACATACGTAAATATAGAACAACAGAGAAAAGCTACTACGTACTATAGAGTATAGACTAGTTTAAGCAAGGTGGTGGATACATAATAGAAACAGACAGAAGAATTCGATGTGTAGTTTCTTTTTTCCCTCATAAAGGTAAAGTCATTGTCTCGAGTGCTTACAAATACCTATATCACCCTACCATCATTCCCTCACAAACTGGTATAGAAAAAATCAATCTCATCCAAGCAGAGGTTTTTTATTTGGAGCATTATCCATGGCAGGCTACAGACCAAATCTCACCTCCAACATCGTGGTATATATGAATGTCCCTCCCAATTGTGTTCTGTCTTGCAATTCATAGGAAGACAACGTACTTCTTTTCTGCGATGCCCCAAAGCGGGAATTCTATGACGTGAATGTTCGATTTTTTGGACGGAGGGAACTTTTTTGTTCAGGAACGTACGTACGCAGTTAGGACGTTCGTACGTTCCATTCGACAGATGACTTTAGGGGGAAGGAACGTACGTACGTAGTTAGGGCGTACATACGTCCTGGATCACAGATGACTTCCCCGTGTGGCTCGACGTACGAACGTCAATTCAACGTACGTACGTCCTCTCTTGGTTTTGTGTATATGGGCCGGTTTAAGCCCATTTCGTGTGTGTTTGTATGGCTATGTTATAAAGCCAATTGAGAAGGTTGGAAAACCTAATCTTCATGTGAGAGAGAGATTGTGAGAAGCCATTGGTGAGTTTGAGAGAACTCTTGTGAGGAAGAACACTTTGGTTTCTTCGTGAGGGCTTGTATAATCGTCTCTATTTGGAAGATTGTTGTTTTGGTCGTGGACGTAGGCAATATTAGCCGAACCACGTAAATCTTGTGTTTTGTGTTTGTTTTGTTTTGCTTTGTTTGATTCACACACTATTTCAATTTTGGATATTCGTGCATAAGCTTCCGCTGCGCACAACAAGTGGCATCAGAGCTGCAGGCTAGATCTTGAGAGCCTTGAAGGTGTTTGAAGAAATTTCTGCAGGTGAGTTTCTTATTTGTGGTTTAAGGCAAAAGTTCTATCTTGTATCCGTGGGTTGTCAAGAAGGTGTTTGTTGAAATTCCCGTGTGAATTTCAGATTTGTTTACCTTCGATTGGTGATTGTTTAGTGTGTGAAAGTGATTAGTGATGTCAGACCCATCTTCGAGTAAGAATGGAAGAGTGTCATCTTTGAAGTTTGACATCGAGAAATTCAATGGTAGAAACAACTTCGGCATGTGGCAGTGCGAAGTTCTGGATTTGCTTGCTCAGCAAGGTTTGGAAGATGCTTTGGGTGAAAAACCCGAAAAGATGAAAGAAGATGATTGGTTGAAGTTGAATAGGCAAGTTTGTGGCGTGATTCGCCTTTGTTTGGAAAAGGACCAGAAATACTCGGTGATGAAAGAAACATCTGCTAAGGAGTTGTGGAAGAAATTGGCTGATATGTATATGAAGAAAAGTTTAGAAACCAAGTTGTTTCTGAAGAAGAGGATCTTCCACATCGATATGAGACCTGGTATTTTTTTGTCTGAACATCTGGATGAATTCAATAGGCTTATTGCTGACCTATTGAATTTGGATGAGGTTGTCAGTGATAATGACAAGTCTCTATGTCTTTTGAACTCTCTCCCCGATGAATATGACCATTTGTCCACCACTTTGTTGACGGGGAAAGAATCTATTAAGTATGCTGATGTAGCAACGGCGTTACTGAACTATGAATGCAGGCGCAAGGACAAAGAAGTCCATAGGGGTTCAGGTTCAACGTCCGAGGCTTTGATGGTAAGGGGACGATCCAATGATCGTACTACTGGTAGCGGAGGAAGATCTCGATCAAAGTCTAGAGGTAAACCTCTAGCAAAGGATGAGTATGCCTTTTGTCATGGAAAAGGCCATTGGAAGGTTGATTGTCCTGAGTTGTCAAAGAAGGAAGATTCTGTGTCTTCCAAAGATAATAAGGTAAATGTTGCACATGCTGATGATAGTGATGATGATTCAAATTATTCTTTGGCTGTTATGGTTGATTGCTCCACTCAAGGGTGGATTATGGGTTCTGCATGTTTTCACCATTTGTGTCACAATAGAGATTTGTTTGCTAGTTTTCAAAAGCTAGACTGTGATGATGTTATGTTAGGTGATGGTCGTCACATGAAAACACTTGGTGTGGGGACTATCAAGTTGAAGTTGGAGAATGGTACAGTTAAAGAATTAATTGGTGTCCGGTATGTTCCGGAGTTGGAGGTGAATCTCATCTCTCTTGGAACTTTAGAGTCTGATGGTATGAAGATTGTTCTGCAAAATGGGGCTTTAAAGGTTGTTTCTGGTGCTTTGGTTGTTATGAGAGGGACAAGGCAACGAAATTTGTAGTATCTTAACGGTAGTGTTGTTGGTTGTGGTGGAGATTCTTCTTCACATTTGGTGGATTGTTTGACTCCTCCCAGTTTGTCAGATTGTTTGGTTGATTGTGGCTTTGGTAGGCGTACCGGCAAGCATGGCTTGTTGAATGGTGGTAAGGTACGTAAAGTTTGTTTTGGGCATCCTTGTTTGAATGATAATTTGAAGTTGGAAGAGATATCTCAGCAGGTGGAGATTGATGCCGCTCCTTATGAAAGTTTGTCTGGTAACACAGCTGATGTTAGTTTGCTAGCCACAGATGTTTGTTTGAAGGCTCAAGCCCATGAGCCAATTGGAGCTGTGAAGCCGTTGTTTGGAGACCTTTGTAGGTTTCGGGGTGTTGATTCATACTCATCTTCAGTCGGTTATGGTCATAAAGTGGAGATAGTATTTGGTAGTTTGGACCCCATTGTTTTGGATTATGGTTGTTGGCCCTCTACGGGCATTGGTGGGCATTTGTTTTGATTTGGCCCCTTGTGGGAATTTGACCCTTCGGGGTATGGTGGGCATCGCATAGATGCCATTGGAGTGAACTAAGGTGGTTTGATCCCTTAGAAGAAGGGTACGTAGGCAACCATGAGGTGGTGCAACCGCTTTGGTCCTTCGGGACAAGTATGGGAATTTGGGACTAGGTGTCGGCTTAGATTTATTGAATCTTCGCCGAGGTGGAGAATTGTTGGATTTTTTGGACGGAGGGAACTTATTTGTTCAGGAACGTACGTACGCAGTTAGGACGTTCGTACGTTCCATTCGACAGATGACTTTAGGGGGAAGGAACGTACGTACGTAGTTAGGGCGTACGTACGTCCTGGATCACAGATGACTTCCCCGTGTGGCTCGACGTACGAACGTCAATTCAACGTACGTACGTCCTCTCTTGGTTTTGTGTATATGGGCCGGTTTAAGCCCATTTCGTGTGTGTTTGTATGGCTATGTTATAAAGCCAATTGAGAAGGTTGGAAAACCTAATCTTCATGTGAGAGAGAGATTGTGAGAAGCCATTGGTGAGTTTGAGAGAACTCTTGTGAGGAAGAACACTTTGGTTTCTTCGTGAGGGCTTGTATAATCGTCTCTATTTGGAAGATTGTTGTTTTGGTCGTGGACGTAGGCAATATTAGCCGAACCACGTAAATCTTGTGTTTTGTGTTTGTTTTGTTTTGCTTTGTTTGATTCACACACTATTTCAATTTTGGATATTCGTGCATAAGCTTCCGCTGCGCACAACAGTGAAACCATGGATGGTGTAATCAACATCGACACTTTGCTGGGTAACTGCAACTATGTACAAGAGTTACTGGAGAAGTGGCCACTTTTCACAGGGCAAGGAATTGGTGCTAAGTTCTGGCCTTCTATCCCCTACGCAGTCCTCTGGACTATCTGGATGCATAGAAACAAGGTAGTCTTTGATGGAGGGACCCTGGACAAAGCTGCCAATGTCTAAGCGTCAATTTGGTACTGGGTTGGGGGGCACCCTGTGAACAGAGGCTATACTTTCGACGAAGTGATGGCACATTGGGGCCTGCTCGTAACCCCATAGTCGGTGCGGCAAAAGATCTCTGCCTTTTTTCTCTTTACTAATTGTGGAAGCCATGCTATGCACCGGGATTTGTGTGAACCTATATATGGGGAATGATTATTGATGTATATAATCGCTTTCATTTTGCTTACCGCTCTTCGTGTGAGTTGTGACCATGATTGAATTTGAAGTATCTCCGCTTTTGGTTTAAATTGATGAATCTCCCAACTCAATGCATTTAATTGTTGTAGATAGACCATTAAAATGATGTGAAAAGTTAATTATTTATGCCAGGAGCTTTTATTGATTGCTGATTTTTATTTTGTGCAAAATATATTTAAAGGTCTCCTTTTATGGATGCCATTACTATTTATCCTTTAACAAAAGATCTTTGTGTGGTTTTAACATCCTTTGTTGTGTGTTATTTCTGAATTTTTTTCCTCAGCAGTATGATGGGCAACAGAATATAGTGCTGGCAAGGGAGAGTAGGGCGAGCAGTAGTCGTTGATATTTAATCATATTTAAGAATATGAACTAACCAAATTGTCATTATTCATAGTATACATGAATTGCATAGTCCACTCAAATATTCCTTAACCAACATTTGTAAAACATCTTCTCTACTAAGGGCAACTGATAATATAACACACTTACTACGGTGTATAATAACATTAATACACTGTGAGCACCAATCTTCCTTATCCCCCGATTGCACCAGATAATTCATGTGTTGTGCATCTTTTTGCTCATACTAATCACTTATAATATATTTCCAAGTAACTACAGATTGATTGAGAATCTCTTTACAATAGAAATACAAACAAATAATGGTTGTAATGTATTCAACTTTCTGTGACATTGCTCCATTGCAATGTTATATGCAGTTGGATCATATTCTGATCTTTAAAAGTCTACTTGCATTACCAATCCAAGGTGGAGGAATATATTTACAAAACTATCGTTAACACAACTTGCAAATTAAAAAGGTGTGGCAGGTTGGTAACAGAGATTATATTGTAATATTGTTTTGTACTCACTAATATTTCAATAATTCTATTTTCTTTTGGTATAAGAGATTTTAACAGGGATTTAACATATTGATTATGCAAGGGAAGTCAAGAAACAAAGAAATAAATAAATGTTATATTGACAGTAATTGCAGTTCTCTTAAGCGAAACAAACAATAGAAACACACATTCATAGCAAACAAAAGAAAATTGCATTGTTATATTGTGTTCCGCAGTCCCTTAGAAATATTGTGTTTATAGTTTTGTATGAGCAATTTTTCCCTGATGAATTTGAGGGGTTTTCCCCTGATGATGCAATCAATATAAGCCATCAAAAAAACTCCACAGCTGTCACCATTAGGTTGTTGTGCACATTTCACAAATTCCCTATCTTCTTCTATTTTCAAGTCAAAATCAGGCAACTTTGGGTCAGCAACAAATACCATGTAGGCCAACATCTTCTCAAGGCCTAATTATTGTTGTGTTGGTTTTGTGTAATTCAAAGAATCATATACTCTTACATTTTTCTTTCTGAAGCTAAAGCTCAAGAGTATCCAGAGGTTACGATTGACCTGTATTATTAACAATAGTAATGACTATTTAGAGGATAAAGAATAAATTATTTAGAGAATGGAGTATGATTCCTTTAATCGATACAAAGTAATTACATTGACTTGCAAAGGATGAGAGCAAGTTTAGAAGTTAGATATTAAACTTTTAGAAGATATAATTAGTAAACTTTAGAGGATACAATGTTCATTCAAAGTTACATTGACTATTTTCATTTCAGTCTGCTGCTTCTAAACCCTCTTCTGAACACAACAGTTCCGCATAGAAACTTATCAAATTCCTCAAATTTTTAGCAAGCTCAGCGTTCCTGAAATCAAATAAGGTCATAGATGTTAACAATAAACCATGTAGATTGTTAACATTATGGTGCCTTTAGATATATAACTAACAAACCATGTATACTCTTAGTTCTTACAACATCACCCCATTATAGAACATGTTAACATAAACCATAAAACCACCATATAATTTAGAGGATAAGGTGTCTATTATTAGCAGATAGGATATTACGAAATTAAGGATAAATGTCTAAGATTGTGCAAATATCAAACACTAATTATAACCAGATAATATATCACCATAGAGGATAGAGATTTGATAATAAGCCAATAATATATCACGAAAAATAAGGATAATGTTCAACATTTGGCAAATAGCAAACACTAAACCTAAGCAAACAATATATCACCAACTTCAGGATAAAGTTCTAACATTTAGAGGATAAAATATGACAATTTTGAAGATAAAGGTAACACTTTTAGCAAATAACAAATAACATTTAGCAATGTGGATGTGACATCAATGGTCAGAGATGCATCTTGTAGTAAACATAATGCTAGAAGGTACAATCGATTCAAACGATGTACATCATCACCAGAAGTGGGATCATTCCTTGTTTTTTCAATTGCATCGTTGATCATCTTTTTCCTAACGTATTTCTTGCCAATTTACTTCTCCCTAAATGGACTTCTGACATTTTTCTTTTCCATGAACACAAACTCATATGGTACAACACTAATTGGCAAGTGGGGGAGAATAATATTGTGGTTTTTTAGTAAGTGTAAATGTGGTTTGAATTGAGGTTAAGAAAGATGATCGGAAAGTGGGGGAGAAGGAGTTTGTGGTGGAGAAGTGGTTGAGCTATCTGGTGAGATAGTTGCCTACGTATCTAAGAGTGACCAAGTCGCAGAATCAAGCCTACGTAGTTTATATTTATAGGTGAATTGGGACAACGTGTGAAAAGGAGTAAGCTCGAGTGAGGTCGTGTAAAATAAGCCCCAGCTCGAGTGAGCTCGAGTGAGAAAGGGTTCACATCAAGTGATGTCGAATAGAATGAGGATCTATGTACGATCACTAGTGAAATTGGTGAGCTCGAGGTGAAGTCGAGTAAAAATGCCTCAACCTCGTATTATGTCAATAACAATAAATATGGTTTGTTACGAAGTGGTTGTAGGTGAGCTCGATGGAGCTCGAGTATATGGGTATGTACAATAAGTGATTAAATTCGAAATCAAAGAAGAAGATGAAGGGACGAGATGAGATATGTTTATCTATTAAGGAGAGGAAGAAAAAGGATATGTATTAAGCCTATGAACAGGGGAAAGAGCAATGATATAGTGGTCATGACTCCAACTTAATGAAAAGTACAACTGGATATAATCTTCAAAGATATCCAAGAGTCAACAAAGAAACGACCGATTATTTATGGAATCAGTAGGTTGAACCAGAACCGACCTTATCCGACTCAATTATAACAACCAGTTCTTAAAACCATAGTCCTAAGCCCAAATCTGTATTAATAAGTCTAGTTTCTAATGATTTAAATACAATTAAATTAGGGAGGGGTTCCAGGGACTCAAGAAATGTTTGACTCAATTTTGACTCAATCCTATTTAGGGTACTTGTACATGTTGGATTGACATGATTTTTGGTAGGATGAATGTTCTCATTATGTACGACATCTTCACTAAAATTTATCATAATCTTAATTTTCTAACCTTAGAAAAATCATATTACAAGTTCATGTATTATGGAACGTTCATTTTTACCGTTGAATTTAATATTACATTTGATGGGTCTAAATATATTTAAATGAGCTGATTTTTTATGTAGTAGATCTTTATAGTAAGGAGATCATATCTACCAAAAATCATGCCAATCCAACATGTACAAGTTCCTTAAATAGGATTGAGTCAAAATTGAGTCAAACATTTTCTAAGTCCCTGGAACCCCTCCCATTAAATTATTAGACTAATTGGGGTTGTAGCTCAAAACATGCAATCAGTTAGCTTGTTAGGGTTTGACTCCCTGCATCCCCAAACTACTTTTTTTCATCTTTTTTTTTCTTTCGCAATTGGACATGAAGCCAAGATCCATATTTTATTTTATTTTATTGTAAGGAAGATCTTTGCAAATCCAAATTAAAAAAAAATGGGTAGAAATTAAATTATATATATATATATTTGAAAATGGTTCTACATAAGGTAATTCCTCTAATATCATTTAGAAGCAAAAAAAAAAAAAAAAGGTAAAATGGATAAAATATGCAATGTAGTTTGTCCAAATTCTCACTTAATGCAATGTAGAAAATTTGTGTCCTAGTTATGCATGTACTTTTTAAGATTCTCACGTTATAAAATCTGTCTAGTTTCATGCAAACAGCTACTGATTTCTCAATTTATTTTCCTACGTGGGCTTTATTATATTTTAATTAGATATATTCTCAAATTCCAACACAACAGTTTATTCACTTCAACCCTAATCTAATATCTTTTTCACTTTACTAACTTCATTACAACAACCACCATGAAACCTAACTAAATAAAACCTAATTTTCCCATGATGAAACCCTAATTTATTCAAATTACTTCAATAAGAAGGAATCTTGTTGTTGGATCTGCACAAAAAATAATTCTTTGAAAAAATAAGTTGGTAATTTATGGTTTAGTAGTGAAATTAGGTTTTATTTTTTCTAAAGATTAAGGGGATTGTGATTAAATTATGAATTAACTTGTTTATTGTTACAAATTCAGGGATTTGTGATTAAATTATGATTAATAAACTTCCTCCCAAAATTCTCAGGCGTCCAAACAATCTTAATTGGAAAATGAGTTCAATATTTACAAGAACGACAGAAGTTGATACTGAAAGAAGAGGAAAACATTGCATATTGTACATAGAGGAAGAAGAGGAAGATAAGAATTAGGGATTTTGAAAGTGAATTGGGGATTTTGGTTTTAAAGAAGAAGACTTTGTTTTGTAAGTGAGAAGCACATGTATCAACTGTTGTGTGGAAATTTGAAAATATATCTAATTAAAATATAATAAAGCCACATAGAAAAATAAATTGACAAATCAGCAACCGTTAACATGAAACTAGACGGATTGTATAACGTGAAAATTTTAAAAAGTACATGCATAACTAGGACAGAAATTTTCTACATTGCATTAAATGAGAATTTGGACAAAGTACATTGCATATTTTATCTATTTTACCCCAAAAAAAAAAAAAAAAAAAGCTAGTGAACCGACTTTTGATTATAAAAAAAAATCTGCATTTTGATCAGCTGCCTTGTAGCCAAACAATCTGCACACTGATTTATTTCATGATAATCCACACCATTTTAAAATGAGTGTCACTACATAGGATGCTTTTAAGGGCATCTCTAATAGTTGGGCTAAGCTCCAACTCAGCTTTTACATGCTCAAATCGTACACTATACACCTTTTTATTTTACAAGCTCAAACAGAGCCCAATGGTGGCGTGTAAAATTTTGCTAAAATTATGTATCGGACCGCAAATTAATTGCGTTTTATAAAGCCCAGGACCAAACCGCAAACCAGTTGCAGTACGATTAAGTTTCAAAGCCAAACCGCAAATAAGTTGTGGTACGATGCAGTTTCAGAACCAAACCGCAAATAAGTTGCAGTAGTGATAAGTCCTCAAAAATGTATATTTATCCCCTGAATAGCACCTTGCTTGCATAGCACTTAGCTTATATTATTGTGTTATATCTATTGATTAGTGTCTTCTTGTCATTTGTGTAGGATTCATGAGCAGAAATGCGAATATTGTGTTAAAGCCTGCCAAAAGCCAAGAAAAGCCACCAAAAAGATGTTATTTGCACAGGGAAAGAGAATTGATACTTGCACCCACAGAGTTTTTGAGGGCACCCCACGGACTGGTCTGATGGACTTGATTTTATGTCTAAGTTGGGTGGCCCAAATCTCAGCCCAATCCGAGTTATGATGAAGCCCACAATTCAGAAATTCTATTGAAGCCTTTATTAAAGCCCAAAATCTTAAAAAGACTCTACATGAAGATCTAGAAGTCTGATTTGGGGCCATGAGTTGTCTATCTGAAGGTCTTGGTCCAAACTATAACTTATGCCCAAGAGAATTAGGTTTTGCTGAAGTTCTAATGCTTCTAGAAGACCAACAGCAGCAGCTACGAATTTGACCTAACTTGGTAGACTTTGTAAGCAAGTAATATGTTTTGTATTCTCTATATAAAGGAAGTAGTAGCTAAGGTTTAAGTTAGTCTTGAAATTGTATTCTTGACTCTTATTCTTCTTCTTATTCTCAATAATAATCCATTCAGTTTTCCTTTATGATGTTGTGTTATTTATTTACTTATTCCATGTTGTCATTATCAAGGATGAGTAGTTAAATTCCCTTTAGGGGGATGGTTGAAGCACTCTAGATAATACAAAAAGCACCATGTTTATTCTCTTATATTCATTGTGATTCAATTTCTTAATGCTTGTTTATTTCACTTCTAGATAGAAGTAAACATGATTATTTATGTGTTATTGTTATCCATGTTGATTAAATGATATTGTTAGAATATAGGGAGACCTAGCTATAATAGTTGTATTACATTAATTAGAGATATGTGATAGAATAGCTGAGAGGTGACTTTCATATATCTATAGTTAATCTCTTTTATTGGACCCCTTTTTGTAAGCAAATTGAATAACTGAGAGGTGACGGTTTGATTATGAATTAATATATTGAGTTAATTGAATTGAATAGCTGAGAGGTGACGATTTAATTAATGAGATATATTCAATAACACATATAAAGAATCTCATTTTAATTGAGTGGAATAGCTGAGAGGTGACTACTTGATTATTAAAGGCATTAGTGATTATTTGAAATAGCTAAAAGGTGACTAAATAATTCCTATAGATTGAATATGATTGAATGACATGTATGTTTTGCATTGTTTAGTTTGTGGATACCAACTCATCTCCCTATTCATCATAAGATATTCTCTACATCACTATCCATCTTCTTAAGTTAGTTTAAGTATTAGTTTATTTATTTAATTGCCTGTAGGAAGTAGAATCAATTTTCATCTTATTTGTTGATTCACTTGGTGTTCTTTAACCATTGTTTTTTATTGTGTTTGAGCTAAGAACTTCACCTTTGAGGTGGGTACGACCCTTGTTTGTTACTTGTCTACATTGGTAACCAATATTTACAGGCACAAGAAGGAAATCAATACAAATCTATCTTTTGATTAGAAGGATCACAAAGTCCATCTATCAAGTAGCATGAATTTTCAAAATTAAAACAAATCCTTCCCTTCCAGGTCTTCATCACAGTTCTCTCTCTCTCTCTCTCTCTCTCTCTCTCTCTCTCTCTCTCTCTCTCACTCACTTTTGATCGATTTTCCACCTCAATTCTCACTGTTTCTTGCAATTTGTTGTTATAATAAGTTACAATGGACTACCATAGAATTGTAGGAGGAGTAAAATCAACAAAAATCATAGATACGGACTTGGAATTCCTCTTGAAGCTCCTCCACCACTTGAGTTTTCACCGCCAATAGAAGACGACAATTTCCCCAATTTAACCGATGAACGACAATCGCATATTTTTAGTCAACGTAAGTTAATTTTTGTGGTGTTTAAATTATTTTTGCTGTTGTTAATATGTTTAAATGTTATATAAATAAAGTATTTGACAAAATGTTGTATGAGTAGGGATTGAGAAAAATGATGATATTTTGTGCGTTGAAGTTAGGGTTGGGCAAATTAACACTAAAACCGACAAACCGACAAACCGACCTGAACACAACCGAACCAAACATGTTGGAAAGTTTTAGGCTGTTTAAGTATTTGGTTTTGGTTGGATTTTTTACCAAAACCGAAATAACATGTTTGGCTTCGGTTTCAAAATTCCTAAACACGTTAAAACCGAATCGAACATGTATCTCTCATCCAATTATCCAGCCCACTAATAACAAGCTAACACTCTAGAGTCTAACCCACTAGATTGTTGAAGGCTTGGAGAGTTGCAGCAACCAACAAGTGAAAAAGTGTGAGGTTTATTAATGTATTGCACTACTGTGAGTCTGTGTGTGAAAGAGTGTGCATGTAACGCCCCAACTCCGTATATCCCAGTCGGCCGCTCCGGAATATAAGGAATTGTAGCGCCCAAGCTACTTGACCAACTAGGCAACAACCAAATTGTTCAAGTAACCTGTCTACAGCAGTAAATACCATTGCAAAACTCTAAATAAAAGGATCAACTGGATAAAACCAAAACCTGGTATAATTATATTAAACATCAACTGGATGTACAAAAGGGTTCCATACAAAATATAAGAACTGTAAATACAACTATCTCAAAACTATATACAGGGCACCAACTGGTCTCAAAACACTAACACCAACTAAACTAATTACAAGTCAAAAGAAATTCTGAAAGCCTAGTCCACCTACGGCACTCGCGAAGCTACTGTAGAGCCATCTCCTGAAAAGGATGAAAACAACAAGGGTGAGCCATAGCTCGCAAGTAAAATCTAATTCACTCGTCTTACCACCCAGGATAGAGATACATCAATAAAACTAAACTCACAACACCGATCAATATTAGATATTAAAAACATACGGGGAAATTAACGTAACAAGACATATATCATAACCTCATTTAAAGAGTAATTCAACATTCGCAAAATTATCAACTACTATAAATGTGTGTGTAGATAACATCCAACACACGCCCGAAGGCACAAGATAAAATATATGAGGATATCATCCAACATACGCCCGAAGGCACAGGATAAAATATATGCGGATAGCATCCAACATACGCCCGAAGGCACAGGATAAAATGTATGCAGATGACATCCAACATACGCCCGAAGGCACAGGATAAAATGTATGCAGATGACATCCAACATACGCCCGAAGGCACGAGTATGAAATGTATGCAGATAACATCCAACATACGCCCGAAGGCACAAAGTGTAAGTATATACAGTTATATCGACAAAACTCGATTTCAAGAATATAAGCACAACAACTATAAACACCATACCATCTCTATTACCAAAGTTCCATCAAAACAAGCCAGTATATATATATTTCTTTAACAAAAGACATGTTATCATCAGTTTCACCAAAACGATGTAAAGCAAACCCCTTGATCTATATTTCAAATCCAAAATTGCCGACATATTATCATCAATGCTCAGTTGATCACTTTAGATGTTGAAAAAAAATGATTTCTTGTCAACCACACCTCTTGTTTACGAGTTTAGAAAATTATTCAAACCCTTTAACATCATAAACAACTTGTACAAAAACTGTTCGTCGTCATAAAGTATTTATAGATTTGACAGATTCGGCAAAACAAGAACTTACTTACGAAAAACCGAATTCAGAAAATTAACTTTCAAATAAGTTTCTAAGCATTTTGAATACTAATAGCAATATGTGATTAAAGAACCAGTTCGCAGATGAGCTATAAGAAATAAAGCTACAGTTTCTTTCAATTTAAGTTCCATTTTCATAAACATGAAAATCAGCAAGCATATAATCAACCCAAATTAAGCATTTCAACTTGTTACTTTATCAAAATTCATGCCTTTCATACCATGGGGTTAGGGCAGCAATGAGACAACCAGAATTTTGGTTTAAAACATACGATATCCCGAATTAATATTGAATAACATCAAATCCCAAAAGAGAAAAGAGTTTTAACAAAAAAAAAAAAGAATTCGATTATAACTAATGCAAATCTAACCAAAGAGTTAAGAAAAGAGAGTTAGAATTCACTTGCCTCAACGGGATTACTGAAATCAATATAGAACAAGAATTTCAAAGCTTTATAATTTGATTTGTTCCCGTCCTCAACCTTTCTTGTGTGTGTGTACAGATCATTGGGAAATAGAAGTGTGAAGTGCAAATGAACTAGTTATTCTAACCGACTTACCTCTTGAGATATTTATGGCACACTAAATAAGGAAGAAAACATCTGATTGGGCTCTAATCCGGTCCAAAAAGATTAACCCAAATTAAATCAATCCATACCTCAGAGTACTCTGACCCAACTAATATACATTGCTATACAGTTTTCCAAAATATACACACCATGAAAATGCAAATAACAATATATAAAACACATGGCAGAAAAATTAAAATACAGGGCACTACAGTGCAATACTAGTTTACTTTTTTGTTTTTTGTTTTTGTTTTTTTTTTGTTTGTGATTGTATTATGAACTACTGTGAGTGTCAGGTCTTATAAGATTTAGATTTTATCAAGTATTAACTATTTAAAGTATTAAGGATTCTGATTTTATCAAGTGTGTCGAGGGAATGTGTGTATTCTGTATATATCAAGTGTATGCAGAGAATATGTGTACAATATATAACAACATGTTTGGATTGTTTTTTTTTTGTTCGGTTGGTTCGGGTTATATACAAATATTTTGCTTCGGTTTGGTTCGGTTTTGGTTTTTCATATTAGAAAATAGGTAGCATGTTGTTTGGTTTCAGTTTTGGTCAAAACCGAACCATACCCGACCCTAGTTGAAGTCGCTAAATTATAGAGGGGTAAAGGTGTTTAATCTTTAACCTCTATCAAAAGATTATATTTTTAACTTAATGTTCCTTCTTGTGCCTGTATAAATTGGTTATCAAAGTAGACAAGTAACAAGCAAGGGTCGTACCCACCTCAGAGGGGGAGATCTTAGCTCAAACACAATAGAAAACAATTGTTAAGAAACACCAAGGGAATCAATAATAAGAATTGAGAATGATTCTAACTTCCTACATGCAATAATAATAAGTAAATCCTAACGTAAGAATATGGTAGAGATGGAACTGCAAGCATTGGAGGAAGGACTGAAACTAGCACATAGACATATTGTTAAGAGGATCAGGGCACAAACGGACTCCTCTAATGTGGTGTCTTTCATGAAGGAAAAGGCAGGACAACCATGGGAGCTGGAGCATACTATAGCCAACATCAGGACATTGATCAGCAAATTAGAGCGCTTCTAATTGAAGCATGTTTACAGGGAGGCCAACCAGTTGGCAGATGCATTGGCAGCAAACATACCTACTATATTGTGCGTAGATTTAATTCCCAATTCTTTTTTCACAGGACATTAGAACCATTGTATATAATGATGCTATAAGCACAAAGTATTTGCGATTGTAACCGGTTGGACATTATTTTTATATGAAACGAGGTAAGGGACCTACGTAAAAACCATGCTTGCCTACCCAAAAAAAAAAGAGATTTTTTGACATACCCCCCCATTTGAAAGTCGAAATTTGAGATACCCCCCATTTCAAGACAGAAAAGCTTTACAGCCGTAGGTGAGTTTTATGATGGACGGCTAAGATAACACCACATCTTGAAATGGGGGGTATCTCAAATTTCGACTTTCAAATGGGGGGGTATGTCCAAAAATCTCAAAAAAAAAAAAAAAAAAAAAAAGATTTATGATGACAAAGAGGGAAGAATCAGTATCAACAAACTAAATCATGCAAACATAATATGTTGTTCCTTCATGTTTAATCTATAACAATTAGTTAGTCACCTCTTAGTTATTCCAATTAATCATTAATACCTATAATAATCAAGTAGTCACCTCTCAGCTATTCCACTCAATTAAAACGGGATTCTCCTATGCATGTTATTGAATATGTCTTATTAATCAAACCGTCACCTCTCATCTATTCAATTTAACTAACTCAACATATTGATTCATAACTAAATCATCACCTCTCAGCTATTTGACTTAATTACAAAAAGGGTTCCAATAAAAAATATCAACTACAGATATGTATAATCACCTCTTAGCTATTTTACTACACATCTTTAATCAATATAAATAAAACCATTAAAGCTAGGTTTTCCTAAACCATAACAATAGTATTTTAATAACATGGATAACAATAACATGCAAATAATCATACTTACCTCCTACTGCAGATAGAAGTAAATAAGCATTAAGTACTTTGAATCACAATGAACATTAAGAACAAACATGGTGCTTTCACATTATCTAGAGTGCTTCAACCATTCCCCTAAGGAGATTTAGCTACTCATCCTTGATGATGACACCATGGAATAAATAATTAAATAACAAAACATCATAAAGAAAAGTGATTTGATTTGATTGATAAGAATTGAGTTTGATACAAAAGATGAAGATGAACTTGTCTCCTAAATCTTCCATTCATAAAAATCTACCTAAACCCTAGCTACTACTTCTCTTATATAGAAAATACAAAGTAGAATACTTGCATGCAAAGACTTCCAAATTAGGTCAAATTCGTGGCTGCTGCTGTTGGCCTTGTAGAGGCATTAAGGCTTCAGCAAAATGTAATTATCTTGGGCTTAAGTTGTAGCTTGGGCCAAGACCTTCAGTTTGAAAGCTCATGGGCCCAAATCAGACTTCTGGATCTCCTTGTAGAGCCTTTTTAAGTTTGGACTTTAAATAAAACCCTAAATAGAAATTCTGACTTGTGGGCTCCAATAGGACCCGGTTTGGGCTGAGATTTGGACCGCCCTACTTTGACATAAAGTCAAGTCAACTGAACTGACCATGGGGTGCCCTCAGTAGATCTGTGGGTACAAATATTAATTCTCTTTCTCTTATGCAAATAATACATTTTTGCTTGTTTTTCTTGACTTTTGGCGGGCTTTAACATAATATTCGTATTTCGGCTCATAAAACCTACACAATAGACAAGAAAGCACTAATCAATAGATATAACACAATAATATAAGCTAAGTGTTAGACAAACAAGGTGTTATTCGGGGGGATAAATATACACTTTTGAGGACTTATCAGTAAACGATTGGTACAACCTTATAGTTGCTCGGGGAGAGTCGTTCGCGCACGTTAATAATAAGATCATGAACTCTACTTTTTGACATTTGATTAAATTTGATTATTCGCAAAATGATCGTCCTTTAATATTTTGTTTGATTGAGAGATGGTGGGAAACCACGCACACGTTCCATTTTTCGTGCGGTGAGATTGGTTTCACACATGTACATATGACCATGCTTACAAGATTAGAAGTAGGTAAGGGTAGGATTGTACCTTTCGATTGTGCCATTGAGGATACGAATGAGATTGTCAAGTATTTTCCAGGCTGTTTGAGACATTTTGATGGTAAAGCCATAAGCACAAAGTGGTTCACTGATTTTTTTTTTTAAATCAAACCGACCCTGCATGTTGTGCAAAGAATGGCAAAGAACCGATGACTTTTGCGTCCAATTCACCATTAAAGACCCAATACATTCAGGCTTTTCTTTTATATTTTCTTGGTCAAGTGTTCTTCACTTCTGGTAATGCTGCCCTTAGGATAGGTTGGTTGGGTGGTTTGAAAGATTTGGCTATGATTGATAACTATGATTGGGGTGGTGTTGTAATGGCCCATTTATACTGACACTTTGGCATTGCTTGCAGGTCCGACGTGGGCACTGTAAATGGGTTTGTTTGGATTCTGCAGGTACATTGTTGTTTGAATTTAGTTGTCATTTTGGAATTAAGTTATGTTTGCATGGATTGAATTATTGATACTTGTTTGATTTTTGTGTATGTTTAGTTTTGGTTCTATGAGCACTTTCCTTGTTTGCACCCTTTGATGCAAGAAGGGTTTGATTATGATAAGTTCCCAAGAATCAAAGGGTTGAAGAAGAAGAAGAAGAGAGCTAGGGTTCCAGGCCAAGGAAGAAATTCTTTTAGTGATTGTAGGCAACAAATGGAACTTAAGTCTAACATAGGTGAGATTGACTGGATGGTGTAGAGTAGGTCAAGACATTGGAACGATGCAATAATTGATCGGCCTAAAACACAAAACAAGAGTAAAATGATATTGGTAGCTCCAGACTTGCTTTCTTCGTACTTGGGTGATCGATGTATGCGCCAGTTTACAGGAAATCCCATGATTTCATATCCACCTCCTCGGACATGGAAGCACGCAATGTTACGTAAGTTAAACATTACATATTTGTTTTTCCATAACTACATCGTCCATTAGATATTTAGTAAATGGTTCCCCGTCTAGTAAATGCATTCAATGATATTGTGGGTGCAAAAATTTGATCCACAAACTCGAGATACGTATAGATTAATCGAACAGTTACAATAAAAGCCTTGTATAAACAGAGGTAAGATGGGGGGTATACAATGAGACTGGACCTGATCGGGATCAGGCTGCCTACGTATCCAAGATGATGAACTTGGAATCAAGTCTTTGCTTCCGCTGAGCTCTAATGGAGTTGCTCAGTGGAAGACTCGTAGTTCAGGAGGTTTAGAACTCCTGTATTTGTAGTAGGCTGGAGGAGGCTGGCTCAACCACCCCTCTAGTTTTGACTCCATGAACTCAGGTAGCTCAACTGTGAAGATGTTTTCCATGGAGATAGTTTGCATGCTGCCGAGCGGTTATCTCCTTGATTTAAATTCCCTTTGACCAGGATGACTGCCATCTGGCATCCTCTGATAGGTCCTGGTTCAACCTGGGTTTTCCTTTATCTTCTTCAGCAGGCTAGAACCGTGGGGTTCTGTTAGCCTGGAATCTCGCTGGACTTATCCAGTTGGTTGGGACTTGGATTGACCAAGCCTGAAAGCAAAGACTTGGGCTCGACTCCTCTGACCGGAGGCCCCATCTTCATTGAATACACCCTGGCCAGATCCTCTAGGCTTCTATGCTAAGCCTTTGGATGAGCCTCTGTCGCTGCTGGACTTTACTGGGCCGGACCTGGCCTACTTGACCGAGGTGGGCTTGGTCAATGTATGGGAGCCCACGGTTTAACTTTTTATACAGTAACCGGAGCTCCACCCATTGGTCGTGGACTATCCGGTGGGTCAAGGTTCACAAAGCGTATGTGGACTCCTTGAGACCAGGTTGGGCCCTATCCGATAGCCCAATCCTGACTGGCTAATGCTTAGGTGCTCTCGGTTTAGCTTCTTATATAGCCATCGGTGACACCTGTCGGGTTTTTTACCTAGGGTACACACAGATATATTTATTATTTATGAATACCAGTGATGAGCAAATAGTTTGGCATAGGACGTATGGTGTTGCGCCTCGCGGAAACGTAATACATAAACACTGTTGATAATCGAATAAAAAATAACACAGACACCGCAATGGGGAAAAATAAAACATTGCAAATAACAAAACACAAGAAAATTACGTGGTTCGGCGTTTGCTTACATCCACGGAACAAAGTGAGGAGCTTTTATTAATATAGAGAAGACGAAGAACAACACATGAAAACCAAGGTTTCGGTTTTCATCACACACAGATCTGAATCTCACATCTGTCCCAAGGAGATACACAAGTATTGAGGATACTAAACAAATCCCTAAGACCTTATATTTATAGCCTTTAGGGATTACAAAACCAACTCCTAATAGGAACACAAATTCTAATCAAATTGGAAATCGTATTCCAATATCACTATCTAAATCTTTGATGGACTTAGAAATCCAAATCCAAAAGGGATTCCACGAGAACCTGTTTTCCAACAATTCTCCACCTCGGCGAAGATTTCTTAAATTTGAGCCGATCACACACGAACACATTCAAACTTCATCATCTAACACCGACAGCACCACAAAGTAGTTGCCTACGTACCTTCTAAAAGGATCAAGCCATTGTAGTTCTTTTCCACACAAACATCAACTCATCTTTGCCTACACGCCCCTAAGGGCCACCGTCCCAAAGGGACTCAATTCACATGAAGAATGTTGATCAAGTCCAAACAATGTTGGAGCTTGACCCCAGACACAATCTTCATCAACATTCTGCAAGATTCTCTTTGGTGTCAATCTTCTCTAATAAGATGTCACCTTCTTTAATGAACTCACGCACAAAGTGAAAAGGAACATCAATGTGTTTCGTACGTGCATGATGAACGAAATTCTTAGCCAAACAAATGGCACCCATACTATCACAAAAGACCACAAGATGGTATTGTATCACACCCAGATCATCAAGCAACCCTTGAAGCCAAATAGCTTCCTTAATGGCTTCAGTAATAGCCATGTACTCCACCTCAGTTGTTGATAATGCAACTCTAGACTGTAAAGTAGACCTCCAACTTACTGGTCCTCCAACAATAGTGAACACATAACCAGTAGTAGAACGCCTCTTATCCAGATCTCCTGCATAATCTGAATCCACATAACCAACACAAAATTGGCTCTTACACACATCCTTTTCAAAGAGTAAATCCATATCTAAAGTACCCAAGATGTACCGTAAAATCCATTTCACCGCTTGCCAGTGCCATTTACCGGGATCATGCATGTACCGACTAACCATACTGACTGCCTGTGAAATGTCAGGCCTCGTACACACTTTCGCATACATTAAGCTTCCTACTGCACTAGCATATGGAACCTGAGCCATGTCTTTACGTTCTTGATCTGTACTAGGAGACATAGATGCTGAAAGCTTGAAGTGAGGGGCAAGAGGTGTACTTAGTACAAACTTAGTGTCGAGATTAATCCCAAAATGTTGTAACACCTTATTCAAATACACTTGTTGAGACAAGCTCACAGTGTCATTCACCATGCCTCTCTTGATTTCCATGGCAAGAATCTTCTTAGCTTCACCTAGATCTTTCATCTCAAACTGAGTACTCATCTGGCTCTTCAACTTATCAATCTCACACTTGCTCTTAGAGGCTATTAACATGTCATCAACATATAAGAGCAAATATATAAAGGAACCATCACGAAGCTTATGGAAGTAGACGCACGGATCATATTGGCATCGACTATACTGCTGCCCTAGCATAAAACTATCAAATCTCTTGTACCACTGTCTAGGAGGACTGCTTCAACCCATACAAGCACCTTTTCAGTTTACACACATAATCTTCTTTCTTTGCAACCTTAAACCCATACGGCTGAGTCATATAGATCTCCTGTTCTAAATCACCATGCAAAAACGCAGTTTTCACATCAAGTTGAGCTAACTCAAGATCAAATTGTGCAACCAAGGCCAAGATAATAGGAACGGAAGAATGTTTCACAACTGGAGAAAAAACCTCATTATAATCAATACCTTCCTTCTGAGCATAACCTTTCGCAACTAACCTCGCCTTGAAACGCACACTATCACTAAGAGATCCTTCTTTCTTTGTGTAGACCCATTTGCACCCAATAGCTTTCTTACCTTTCGGTAACACACATAACTCCCAAGTATTACTCTTATGAAGAGAATGCATCTCTTCACTCATAGCCTTCTTCCATTGTTCACATGCGGTACTTTGCATTGCTTCTGTATATGTAGAAGGAACATCTACTTCAACTACTGAAAGTGCATAAGCCACACAATCTTTTAGCCTTGAAGGAACTGTAACATTCCGTTTTTCCTTATGTGTTGCAATTGACTCTTGTACTGGAGTCTCCATATTATTTGTATCTGTCGCAGTCTCATTATCTGTGGAATCAATAAGTACCTCATCTGCAGATACAATACTATCTGGATCACGTAAAGTAACATCAAACTCCACCCGCTGCAAATCCTCTATGGTCTTACTCTCCACTTGCCGAGAGTTCTTCGACTTCAACATGGAAGCCTCATCAAAAGTCACATCCCTGCTATGCACAATTTTCTGAGATTCAGGATCCCATAACTTATAGCCTTGTACACCTTCTGCAAAACCCAAGAATATAGATTTCTTGGCTCGAGGATACAACTTGCTTTCTTTTACATGAAAGTAAGTAGGACATCAAAAAATATGCAGCCTATCATAATCAGTAGCAGGATTCCCAGACCATACCTCCATTGGAGTTTTTCCATCAATTGCAGCTGAAGGCAACCTATTAATGAGATTGCAAGCATATGTCACAGCCTCAGCCCAAAACGCCTTGCCTAACCCAGCTATATTCCTAAACGGAAACTAAATTCCTAAAAGAAGGATACACCTATATCATGGCTCCCCCCCCCCCCCCCCCCCTTTAAGAGCTTAAACTCCCGTTTAAGTTAGAAACAGAGATTAGGGAACTCGAGAGCTCCCTGGTCTTTGCTGAACCATTTAGCTTTGCTTGGAACTTGACTAGCACGCCCAATGCAAAACATTAACCGTCTCCCACTTCGTGTCTTAGTCACCTTGCGCTCTAATATGCAATCTTCCTTGAATGCCTCCTCTCGATCAACCCAAGGATATGTCATCAAGACAAACTTCCCACAAGCATTTACTAACCTTTTAGCTTGTGTTGTCGTTACCAAGTCAATTCCCTTTGGAGGTAGAATTGCTCGAATAACAAACTGTTTTTCACCCTTAGTGAATGTATACTTCTGAGCCCTACTATCAAAAAGAGCATACCTATCCCACAAGTACGGATTTCCTAGAACAACCTGACAAACATCCAATGGAACAACGTCACATGTCACCTCATCAATATAAGACTCATGAAGAGCAAACTTGAATGTGCATTGATGTTTCACACTTGAGCCGACGTCCTTCTGAATCCATCCCAATGGATAAGGCTTAGGATGCTTCACGGTTTTCAAACCAAGCTTCTGAACCAAACCTTCTGAAATCAGATTTTTCTGACTTCCTGGATCTACAATATCGTCCACCAAACTGGTCTTCACCTGTAACTTAACACAAAAGAGTTGCTCTATGGGGTCATCTTCTTCAACCTATGTATGATTACCTGCCATCATGTTGAGCTTGAGGTTCGACTCTGTCATCCCTGGTACTTCCTGTGGACCCTGTGCGACTAAAGTTCAGTTTTTTTCCCCTCATTCTCTTTCATCCCTTTTAGTTTGAGATGTGGATATTTCTCCCAGTATTTGTGCATCACATGTCCCGTTGCTTTATAATGACTGCAAATCAACGTTTCTTTCCCATCAGACTCACCTTTTCCCTTCTTTTTAGCATCATCATGTTTGCTACTATAACCATTAAACTTACCACCAGATTGTTTTTCATCTCTTTCTGTATTGTTCTTCAACCTGCCTTCAATGGCAATAGCTTTTACAGTAGCCTCCCATATACATTCTACTGCAAACAACTCCAACTCCTTCCAAATATACTCACTCAAACCTGCCACGTACTTCATGTATGTGAAGTAATCCTTTAGATTGATATCCAAAACCATTGTTTGATTCTGAAATTCGGTTGTATATTCTTGAATGGATTGATTGAATCTTTGGCGTAAGTTGTACCACTTCTGTCATCTTTCTTCCAGAAATCCCACTGGATAGAATTGCTTCTTAAGCAACTCCTTGAACTTCCTCCACGATACTGCCCCTTTCTCATCTTGATACTTGCGATAATATTTCCACCAAGTTAATGCATGACTTGACAGTTTCAAGGTCGAGAAGGTAATCTTCTCTTTCGACGAATAGCCATAAAGAGTAAAGTATGTCTCTAGACGTTCAATCCAATCATCTAGTTTCTCCATATCAGCACTTCCATCATACATAGGAATTTCAACTTTGAAATCAATCCTTAGATTTCGAAAAGAATTCTTACCTCCATGATGTGAAGTTTTGAAGTTGTCGACTTCTTCTTCTTCTTCATCTGCTTCTTCGTTTTCTTCATTTTCATCTGAGTCGTCTTGCTCAGAAAACGAACTCTTCTTCTTCTTCGATTTTTTCTTCTCCCCTTCTTTGATGATGAAATCGGTTAGCTTAGACAAAGTAGAATTCATCAACTGCATCTGGATCTGAAACGAAGCCATTGTTTTCTCTATACTAAGTTTCTGCTGCGGAGTAGGTGTCTCGAGATTAGGGAAATTCTTGTCTAGAGAGTATTGTATGGCAGAGATTCTTGTAATCTTCATAATATTCAGTAAAGAAGATAGTTTTCTTCAAGATCTTGTGTTCTGTTCATCTTATTTACTGTTATTGTTTAATTCCGCACTCAATAGTATATTTACCTAGTAATTTGTATCAAGTTGGTATCAACGCCAAATTTTTTACCAAGTTGGTATCAAGAGCAAAGTTCGATTCCCTGGTGGAGTTTTTTGTGGTTTATGGTCTTAACTCGTTCGCAGTACAGAAAGCTAGGTAAAGTTCTTGTGTCTTTAGAAGATTCTAAGATGACAAGGAAAAAAAATGACGGAAACACTATTTGGGAACTTATAAAGGGGGGAGCCATGACAAGAATAAAGGGGGGAGCCATGATACAGGTGTATCCTATTTGGGAACTTACAGTTCTATTCCTTGTAGGACAAGGAAGGGAAAACCTTAAAATAAGTTTCTTTGTTCCATAAGGAATAGAAATTGAGGGAAAATGAAATACTTTTCCTCGACCAACTAGAAGTTATCCAAAGCCTATAAATATATGTTTTGGCATAAACCAAAAGAGATATAGTCCTTACTTATTTCAAAATACCGAAACAAGCTAGTGCTTAGATTGTTTAGAAAACAACTACTAGTTAGGTTGTTTAGTGATGTTTTGGCATAAACCAAAACATAGACCAAAACATAGAGAAACAACTATTTATTAGCTTGTTTAGAGAAACCACTAAGGTTTAGTGTGTTTAGAAATATTGAGACAACTAGGGTTTACTTTGTCTAGAGAGTATTGTGAGGCAGAGATTCTTGTAATCTTCATAATATTCAGTAAAGAAGATATTTTTCTTCGAGATCGTGTGTTTTGTTCATCTTTATTTATCGCTATTGTTTAATTCCGCACTCAATAGTATTTTTACCTAGTAATTGTATCATAAGGGAGGGAATTTCAGGAAAAAAGAAATTCTTGGCCAACTAGAAGTTGTCCAAGGCCTATAAATATATGTTTTGGCATAAATCAAAATATATAGAGAGAGAAACATGTAGTCTTTACTTGTTTCAAGAGAAACCACTAAGGTTTAGTGGTTTAGTGATGTTTTGGCATAACCCAAAACATAGACCAAACATAACTTATTTTAGCTTGTTTAGAGAAACAACCTATTTAGTTGTTTAGAGAACCCACTAAGGTTTAGTGTGTTTAGAAGAGAGGCGGCTAGGGCTTAGCTTGCCTAGAAGGTATTATGAGGCAGAGATTCTTGTAATCTTCATAATATTCAATAAAGAAGATAGTTTCTTCGAGATCATGTGTTTTGTTTATCTTATTTACTGCTATTGTTTAATTCCGCATTCAATAGTATATTTACCTAATAATTTGTATCAATTAGATAACATACATAGTACCCTCTCTAGTAATGTACGATTGATGCGTTCTGCCACCCCATTCTGTTGCGACGTACCTCTAACTGTGAAGTGTCTCATAATACCTTCATCCTGACATACTTGCAAGAACGAACAAGATTTGTACTCACGTCCATTATCTGTACAGAGCGTTTTGATCTTTCTGCCAGTCTGAGTTTCAATCATTTTTTTCCACTTCAGAAACACATTAAAGACCTCATCTTTATGCTTCATGGTATACACCCATACACATCTTGAATAATCATCTACAAAAGTGACGTAATAAGACATACCTCTCAATGATGTTTGCTTAGAAGGTCCCCACACGTCCGAGTGAACATAATCAAGAGTCCCACGAGTATGATGGATAGCGGTGCCAAACTTGACTCTTGTTTTCTTGCCCATAACACAATGTTCACATAAATCTAACTTGAGATTCTTCTTCAAATTAGGATCATACCTAACATCACATAATTCCCAAACCATACCATCAAACATGTTCACGCAGATTTTACCAATCCCTTTGACTGCTAAAGGATGATTATCACCCAAATAAACAGATCCACCTTCCAACTTTGAAAAGCTAGAAAACCAATTCCGATTTGGACACATATGATAACTGCACGCTGAATCAACAATCCATATGTCTGCAGAACAAATCAACGATGACATGGAAAAGGAATACTCATCAGAATCTTCATCATTACTCTTGGCGATGTTCGCAGTGGTGTTTTTCTTGTCTTTGGCTTTTGTTTTGGGACAATCTTTAACCCAATATCCCTTTTGATGACAGAAGGCACATTCATCAGCCAAAATTTTTGAACCACCTCTCGATTTAGATTGAGATTTATCTCTCTTACCACTAGGTTTATGGTATTTACTTCTTCCCCTTACAGTCAACGCTTCAGACGATACATCCCTATGGATCTTCAGATCCTTTCTCCTGTACTCATAATTAAGCAAAGTTGTAGCGACCTCATCATACTCTAACTCTTCTTTTCCCGTTAACAAATTAATAACGAGATGTTCATATTCTTCTGGAAGGGAATTTAGTAAACATAAAGCCTGATAATTCTCAGGGATTTTCTCATCGAGATTCAATAAATCAGCAAGTAGCTTGTTGAATTCATCAATATGTTCAGACAAACTAATATCTGGTCTCAAATTCATCCGAAAAAGTCGTTTGATCAAGAAGAGTTTATTTTGAATACTTTTTGTCATATACTTATCTTCTAACTTCTTCCAGAGCTCATTTGCAAAGGTTTCCTTCATAACAAAGTACTTTTGTTCCTTTGCCAAATACAATAGTATAGACCCACACGCTTGCCGATTCAATTTCTTCCAATCTTCTGCTTTCATCGTATCCAGCTTGTCACCTAAAGCTTCTTCCAAATTTTCTTTAGCTAATACATCCATAACTTTGCATTGCCACATGCCGAAATTGTTCTTGTCATTGAACTTTTCGACGTCGAATTTCCCAATTGTAGCCACCTTAGAATTTGAACTTGAATCTGCAGAATTCGTGATATTATTCACAATTTTCTAAACCAATCACCAACAAACACAACCCAAAGATTTAACCTTCGGCTCTTGATACCAATTTGTTACACCTCGTGGAAACGTAATCACATAAATATTGTTGATAATCAAATAGAAAATAACACACACACCGCAATTGAGAATAATAAAATAATGCAAATAATAAAATACAAGAAAATTGCGTGGTTCGGCGTTTGCCTACATCCACGAAACAAAGTGAGGAGCTTTTATTAATATAGAGAAGACGAAGAACAACACATGAAAACCAAGGTTTCGGTTTTCATCACACACAGATCTGAATCTCACATCTGTCTCAGGAGATACACAATTATTGAAGATACTAAACAAATTCCTAAGACCTTATATTTATAGCCTTTAAGGTGTACAAAACCAACTTCTAATAGGAACACAAATTCTAATCAAATTGGAAGTCGTATTCCAATATCACTTTCTAAATCCTTGCTGGACTTAGAAATCCAAATCCAAAAGGGATTCCACGGGAACCTGTTTTCTAACATAGGGTTGGCCTGGATATCTAAACTTTGTGATGATTGATGGTGATTATAAGAAATATTGGAAGAAGTGTGGTAGGTTGCATTCTATTGAGGAGCCGGGATGGATACTACTGTAGATGTTCAGAGATATATAGTGACACAATGCTTCAACAGATTGCTCCAGACTATACCGATTGTTCGATAAGTAGATTTTTTTAAGTTATTATTAATGAATACTTATTTTATATATTAATTATAACTTAACTTTTGATTATTATTTGGTTATATAGGCGTTATTCCAGGATCACTTCAAGGATATGTAGTTAGCTAATTATTTTATGCATCGAGAGTATAATGAGCAGTCAGAGGCTCATTACCAATGACTTGAGAAAGAAAGACACAATACACAAGCTGTTATGGAGCAATTGAGTTTGGTTCAACAGGAGAATGCAAATCTAAGAGCACAAATGGAAGTTATGGTAATGTAATTTAATAAATTTTTAATATGTTCTTTCAATATATAATTTTAAAAAAAATTATTAACTTAATATATTACAGGGGGACAAAGTCAAAGTCGTCGACGAAAGAATGGCAAAGGTGGAAGAGGAGGAAGATGACCTGGTAGTAGTCAAGGCAGTGTAGGAGGAGCAGTTGAAGACCATGACTAGATATTTGTTTGGATATTTTGGACATGATATTTTAATTATGTTATGATGTGTTTGGATATTTTAATGGGATTTTATATTCATGGATAATTGATATATGTTAAAATATTTCATGGGATTTTATTTTTATATGCAGTTAATGATATTTCATGGGCTTTTATTTGCATGGATAGTTAAATCAGAATGATATTTCATAAATTCAAGGAAAATTTCTTAAAAAACCACCACATTTAGGTGCCTCTTCGCAAGTAGCCACTCATGAGTGCTTATCTTCCCAAACAGCCACCTTACCCCACTACTTTTTGCTTTTCAGAAATTTTGATACCAAAATTACCATTTGTACTTATGATAAACTTTTTTGCCTTGATTTGACCAAGTACAAACTCATGTAACCCCTTGACAATAACCTATATAAAATTTCAACCATTGATTTTTTTAGAAATAAGAGATTAAATCACAACCGTTTATTTAATTTGCATTTGCAAAAATACCCTAAACAGTTGTTTCCAACTAAATGACGTGTAAGGCTGAGATTAAACATGGATCTGTTCCCACAACGAAAAGATGACACGTGTTTATTGCCGTTTAGGGGGTAATTTAGGCGAGAAATTTTGGAGAAGATAATAACTTACCAAAGAAGAAGAACCCTAACTTTTATTTCTTCTTTCCAACCGCCTCCATTCCCTTTTCCTTCCATTAACACAACGAGTTTCATCACAAAAGTTACCATTTATCACACCCAATTTTAATTTCTTGTAGATCTAGAACCCCAATTTCATAAAAAATGATTCTTAAACTCCCTAAACACACTACCACAGAAACCCTAGAAAAAACTTGTGAAATTGAAGAGGTGTCTGTTGATGAGAAGATAGAAGAAGCAATTGAAGAAAAAAAATTGAAGAGCAAGTACAAGAAATTCAAGAGAAAGAAGCAGACTTTGAAAAAAAAATGAAGAAGAAGAAATCGCAGAAAAGCATGTAGAAGAAGAAAAAGAAATTGCAAATGAAAATGAAGTAATTGAAGGGGGGGAACAACAAATTGAATAGGAACAACAACAAATAGAAGAAGAAGTAGAAGAAATTGAAGAGCAAGATGATAAAATTCCAGAATCAAGTGGAGTAGAAAAGATGAAAAAGAAATATGGTCGTAAATTCAGTGTAACGGTAAGATGCTCAATGAAGAAGGTAGGTGATCATTTTGGGATTAAATTACCTCTATTGGAGAAGCAAAATTTTAGTTCTTCATGCTTTAGATATTTCTTAGATCTTCAAACGGATAAATTACACATGATTACCTCTGTTGTTACACAAATTGTGAATGCTAGGGTTGGTAAATTAAAGTACAAGATTGGGGGAAAAGAAATGGAGTTCAAACCATTTGATGTCACTTTAAATTTAGGATTGAAAATTGATCGTGTACCACATGAGTTCATTTTCATGGAATCAGAAGTTGCAAGTCCATTTAGGGAGAAGTATTTTGGTAAGAGGAAGAGCATTAAGGAAAAGGACATCAAAGATACAATTGAAGTAGCACGAAATGATCCCAATTCTTTTGATGATGTGCATGGTTTGAATCGCTTGCTGGTTCTGTTAATATGCCTATTACCATATGCATCTAATACCATTGATGTCAGGTACGTCCAATTTGCTAAAACTTACACATTTATCTTCAAATGTTGTTATGTTATCTGTTAAATACTATAACTGTGGTTTTTAATTTGTTGTCATATTATCTGGCAACATTGTGATCTTTATTTTTTATATGCTAAATATCAGTACTTCAGCTTCAAATTTATGTGATACTATCTGCTAAAAATTAGAGCTTCATCTGTTTGGTTGTTGTTATATTATCTCTTATATGCTAAATATCAATATGTTATCCCCAAAATGTTAAGCCTTTATCCTCTAAATTTTGTATTTGTACATGGTTTATGTTAATATGTTATGTTATATAATGTTAGCATGGTTTATGTATACATTGTAATAGTCTTGTAACATATATGACCATTGATCTTAGGTATGTCGACCTTGCATCAAATCTTCAGAAATTTGATGAATTTCCTTGGGGAACTATTGTGTTCAATCTGTTAGATAATGCTCTAGAAACAGCAACAACAAATGAAACAGACCAAAAACTGAGTTACAATCTACCTGGGTGTGTGCTTGCATTTATTATCTGGGCATACAGTCACATCCCATACCTAGGTCTTAAAAGGGAAGCTGATGTACCACCATTCCTTAGGATGCGTAGTTGGAAGAATCTTCCAGGAAAAACAACAGGTAGAGAAACCATTGATAAAAAACTTAACCCTCCTCGCAGAAAAGTAATCAAACTTGCTCCCCCTTTCCTTAACTCCTCAAAAATCTGGTCAAACACTTGTTGTTGAAGCAGAAAAGATATGTATACTACTCTCTAATTAGGTTATATATCCCATACTTTATGCATAGTCTATCTTGTCGATGTTACATGTAACATTATATGTTTATCCTCAAGTTATGGCTATCTTATCTGCTACAATTTAAATCTTATCCTCTAAATTGTGAAATATTATGTGTTAATATTAGCATGTATAATGGTGTTGTAGTGGCAACAAGAACTTGACAAAAGATGCAGATGTAATCTCTAGGTTAGTAATACAAAACACATTAATACACTAAGCAAACTTCCAACTAAATATAAGATCTGGCATATAAAAGGCAAACATAGAAAATGTGTCATATAAAAGGCAAACATAGAAACAATAGTCAAAGTCTGGTACAACTTCAAAAGGCATAACTTAGAAACAAAACTCCCAACACTTAATAAGAATCAGGTGGTCCATCAGGTAAAGATTGGAAAAAATAGTCAAAGTCTGGTACAACTTCGATACATGTTGATTTGTTGTGTCCTCTTCCCCTACACCTTGAGCATCTTCTCTCCTGTATTGGGATACCTTCAAGTTTATTTGCCTTTCCTTCTCTTTTTCTTTGGACGTCCAGGCAGAACACATGGTAGTGGTGGAAGGATCTTTCTGCTTACTCTATCCTTTGGCCATTCATCCTTTCCTCTTGTGGGTCTCCAATTTTCTTTGTATGTCTTCATATATGTCTCCTTTTTGTAGTACACAACACAAAATGTGTATAGATCCATTTTACATTCTCTAATGACAGACATTGCGTGCTCACAAGGTATTCTCATAGTTTGCCACCATTTGCATGTACATTCTCTTGCGTTTAAGTCAACCACACATGTCATGCTCTCACCATAAACTGTCCAAATAGTTGGAGATTTCTTCTCACGAGTGAAGGTTCTACCTTTCCAAGCATTATGCAAAATTTACTCGTGGCACCACTTCATTACAGGTGTCTTGAATTTCTCACCATCAACACGATAATCTCTGTGATGCCTCATGATGTTGGCATGAATTCCTTCGACCAAATTTGTAACATGAAGCATTATTTCTGGTATAATCATTCTATTCCATGATTCCACATGATTAGTGTAAATAATTCCATATCTGCATTATTAGACAATAATAATTCATATTAACAAAACTAGTTAGAGTAGAAGATACACAAATATTGTTAGCAGATATTATGCAGCATATTTGACGATGTAAAGTATATAATTAGAGGATAAAACAAAATGAATAGAGTACCGACATGGGTTTCTCCTTAAACATACTTGCCCACTTATTTAGTGGTCCAATTGCCATTAGGCTGTGGTATGCCTTTGGAGATATGGCCCATATTTGCAACATCAAACCCCAAAACTCATTTTGGTTGAGTGTCTTTGCAGCCTCTTTAAGCAATCACCTTACTTTTGCATTCCCATATTTAAGGGACATGTGTTGGGCACAGTACATATGATAAGCCTTGGGTAAAATCTTTGGTACAGCTTGAATAATACTTTTGTGCCTATCTGACAGAAGCACAAACTCGTGGTCAGTCCCAACCACATGGTCCGTAAGTTTTTCAAGAAACCATTCCCAATACTCATTGTTTTCTTTTTGCACAAGGGCAAAAGCAATAGGAAACACATGATTGTTTCCTTCAATTCCAATTGTTGATAGTACAACTCCTGGATATCTCCCTTTCAGAAATGTTCCTTCTATAATGATTACTAATCTTAATGTGCTTCTATAAGCTCTCACAGTTATACCATATGACCAAAACATACATTGGAATTCATCACTCGGGCATGTGATAATATCAGTCTGAGAATCGGGATCGACCAACTTAAGTTTATTACAGTATGTTTCAAGTTGTTGATATGACTCACTGAAGTTTCCCCTTAACTACATATAGCGCATAAACATGAATCATTAGCTGTTATAAATTGCATAATTAGAGGATAACATTAACCCACTATAGGCACATACTACGTTTTAGAGGAAATAACACAAGAACGTAGCCGGCATATGTGAATGAACTAGAGGATAAGATAGGAAGATGCAAGTTAACAGTTAAATAATTTAAAAAATTAAAACAATTTTAAATAGAACAATACCTTGGCCAATGCCTTTTCTTTAGCTCCCCAAGCAACTTTGTATGAAATATGGGTAAGATATTCCTCCTCAATTTGGATTTTCAATTGTTTGGATGTAAGATCTTCATTATCCCGTAATTTTCTCGCAATTTTAGATGCAACCCAATCACTACCAGCTTGACGATTTTTTTTATCCAAGTCTAAATTTTCCACATGTGTGACGCTCAGCAATGCATCTTATTTGCCAAGTAGCATTCAAATTTGGTGTAGCACGAATATACCATGGGCAAGTTAGAACTTTACATTCCCAATACACCTTTTTCATCTCAGTTTTATACTTATTCAGGCCAAACTCCTCCTCAATTGCATAAGATTTCACGTCTCTCATAAAATCATCCCGACACAAATATATCTGCCCAATCTTAAGGAACAAGTACTTATTGTGTAAAGGTTCAGTGTGTGGAGCACGACCTCTATTGATCCGACAAAGATTTGCGTATATATAATTTAGTTCTTGTTTGACTTCATCATCTTCATCCCGATTGTTCTGAGATGGGTAATGTCTTTGACGTCGTACACTATCTTCAATTGGTTCATTGATATTGCCCTGCTACTGTGGAATATTTGCTTGATTTGGAACATTGCCCTGGTAATGTGGAACATTTGCTTGATTTCGAACATTGTCCTGCTACTGTGGAACATTTGCTTGATTTCAAACATTGTCTTGTTGTTGTGGAGCATTTGCTTGACTTATGAAATTACCCTCCTCATGTTGAGCATTGTCATGACTTGGAAAATGTTCTGGAACTTGGCCATGACTTAGTAAATTGCTCTCATGTTGTGGAGCATTGTTGCCACTAGATGCATGTCTGTATCTGTCCTCTAAGTTGCATCTAACATCGGCTAAATGTGTAGAGTTACCTGTTAAACTTAAGGGGCTATCTTCTACAGCATAAAACCTTGACATGGGTGTAAGGCCTTCATCCTGGCTATCTGAATGTTGTGAAGCAAACATTGGCGCAAAATCATCATACATCTGATCTTCCACTTCATCCTCTGTGGTCCAAATGATTGGTGAATCATGCACATCCAGTAGAGATTCTGTATAAGTTGCATCGCTATCGGCGGCGGCTATCGAACAACCTTCACCTTCATCTTGTGGTCCATCTTCACCTGCCCTTTGATCTTGTAGTTGTGTTTGTTGCAGTGCATTATATTCTTCAATTTCATCTGAGAATCCTTCCCAAAATCCATCATTATTACACATCTCAGAAAGAATTGCTGCTGCATCACCCATATTAACGGATGACATGGGCACATTGGAGGATATATCTTGAACATTAGAGGATATTGGCTGAGGTCTGTACCCAACTTCATTATCAGCTCCAAATTACACAACATTAGCCACCAATGGAGATTCACTCCTAGATGAAGCTCTAGAAGGAGCAGGAGCGGGAATTATTATAACAACTTGGGGAAATGTCCCAGGTGGGGCATCTAATACAAGAAAAGGTTGTTCATTTTCATACCTCTTTGATAAGATAACATGGTTCTTCTGTGCTGATGCACGGTCTAGGAGATATTGGGAAGGAATACAACCTTGCTCTACAGGTGTGGAAAAATCTGAATAATAAGGTTGATTACCCCAATCTGTTGGAGGGGTAGGTTCTGGGAAAAGATTTTTTTTTTAATCCAGTTTTTCCTTTACCTTTTTCTTTCTCAATTACTTTCTCCTTTCATTTCACCTTTTTATGTGTTTTGGAGCTAGATTCCCCATTCATTGATTGTAAATCTCCCACTATCCAAACGGACATGACATATAAATTCTTGGCAGCAACAATCCCCAACATCAATTGATCATAGTCAGATTGACCTTGGATGTTACGTGGATGGTCATTGACGACAGCTTGAATTAAAAATTTGTGTCTTTGTGTTTGAGTCATATCTTCAATCATTTCCATAAACTCTTCATATGGTGCCTTCAACTCCCAAACTGTTATTTTTGTGTCACCATTCTTATATGATAACAATCCATCTGCATTAGTCTCCACCTGACCACCATAGGGAAACACAACATTGATCGTGCTACCTGAAACCACAATGTCATGCAAAATATAAGTACATATCGGTTAAACGTAACTAACATGTCGGTTAACATACTTTCATGTAGCCTCTAATATAAAATAACTTATAGTTTAGTTTTAAAACAGTGTGACATGGACCTCAGATGTATACCAGTAAACTAATAATAAACCACAATCGAAATCAAACACCATCTATATTAGGGTTTGATAATGTTGCCTCTCAATTATGAAGATGTGAGTTTGGTAAAGATACAATCTCTTATAAAGATTCAATTTTTATGAGGTTAAGGTTTCATAAATACACAATCTTTATCAAAGATTCCATCTTTATTAGGTTAGGGTTCATAAATATACCATCTTTATGAAAGATTCTATCTTTTCATGAAGATACCATCTTTAAATCACCAACACATTCACCACATTCTTGTCATAAAACAGAACAAGTATGTTAAAATGCTTACAAAAATCAACAACACCTATTGTATTCAAAACCAAACAACAACACCTACTTTATTTTTCAAGCATTCAAAGCTTCAGATTTAAGAACATTTAAAGATTACCTAATTTATTGTTGATCTGCACTTCCTTTGCAATCAAACCTTTAGATTTTCCTTTTTTTCTTGGATGGCATTTTGCTACAAATATAACAAAGAACTTGAATGTTTGTGTGTTTAAGGTTTCATAGAAGAATAAGATGAAGAAGAAGGAGAAGAACAAACTGTGTTAAGGTTCAGAGAAGGTTAAAAAAGTAGAAGAAGACGAGACTGTGTTGTTGGTTTTATGTGTTTTATACTAACAAAAAATCCAACGGTAGGGATATCAATTTTTAATCCAATGGTTAGGTTTGTTTTCATCTCGTTGTCTAAACCTTAAATGCATTTCAGAGTTGGTATACGGTTGCTTAAAAGGTTGATTTGATGGGGACAAGAGCAACAGATGTGCAGAAGGGTATAATAGTCAAGAAACTTTAGGAAAGTATGGTAGAATGGCTATTTGGGAAGATTAGCACTCATGAGTGGCTACATGGGAAGAGGCACCTAAATGTGGTGGTTTTTTAAGAAATTTCCCTAAATTCAAATACAATCAGATTGATATTTCATAAATTCAAATACAACAAATCAAACGACAAAAAGGAAACTAATCTAAACCAGACACATCGTCTAAATTAACGTACCAATCTAAACCAACTTCTGAACTTCCTGAAGAATCCATTCTTAAAGTAGAGATGAAATCTTTGAGAATAGACCAACAACCCAGCCAATCAAACTAAATTCCATAACTATTATTGAAAATAGTAAAGGCTTCTGAAATACGATCATCTTCTGTCTGAAAAACTTTGTGATTCTTCAGAAAATACACCATTATATCTTTGAAGTAGATGATATTCATTTTGATTGTATCAAACCGAGCACGAATTTCTTTCACAGATCGTTTACTCAAATGATATTCCAATTCAACCCATTTTTCATGTACCCGTCTCCAAACTTAATTTTTATTTCACCGTCTTCTCTTTGTGTTTGCTTCCAAGCCTCACAGATGTAGTCATCTTCAGTAGGTCTCCAAAGATCACGTCTTATTTTAGGCATTGCAAAGACAGGATAAGTTATGTTCTTAATCTATTTATAAAGGACTTGGCCCAATGGTTCCAATTCAAATTTTAAATTTCAACGGCTATATTATAATCTCTCTCTCTCTCTCTCTCTCTCTCTCTCTCTCTCTCTCTCTCTCTCTCTCTCTCTCTCTCTCTCTCTCTCTCTCTCTCTATATATATATATATATATATATATATATATATATATATATATATATATATATATTGGTTTTTAGCATTACAGTTCATGTCAAGTATTTTTCAATGCCTTATGTACTATTTACCCAATCCAAGAAGATGAAAACCTATGTACAACTTATATTGTGATTAAAGAAAGAAATGCAAGGGATGGTAATTATTTTGGGGGGAGGATATTCTGAGGCGTTGTTGTGTTCACGATTCCGTTTCATTCAACGCCAATTAATGAAGTACTTGAAGATATTTTCTGAATTCCAATACAACAATGCTCGAAATGTAATAGAAGATGGTTTCCATAGAGAAGCAAAACGTATGTTTAGGGTGGAGACACATAAGAAGTTTAAACGGGGAATATGTATGGAAATTCTATGTGGTGGATATTAATCTTATTTTATGTGTTTTCTAATTTTGAAGTAGTAATTATCAATGTATTATGTAATCTTTATTATTATTAATACGTATTTTCATTCAAAATAAATTAGAAAAACATATAAATTAGAATTACATTCTAAATAATTAATAAATATCACCTAATATTCATCTTTACTTTCGGGGAGTGCATCATATTCATCCTCCATGCGCAAAGGTTCTTCGAGTGTTAATGGCCTCATTTTTGGGTTTATCAAAGTATTAATAGCTCTATTCCTTGATTCCTTAGTAAGTGCATTAAACTCTTCATCAACAAGCCTTTTGTCTTTGATTGTTATTGGTTTGTTTTCATGTCTCTTCAAAGTATTGGTGGCTTTATTCCTTGCTTCCTCACTAAGTGCATTATATTCTTCTGCAGCACGCCTTTTGTCTTCGAGTGTTAATGACTTGTATTCATGGTATAGAAAATGGTGGATGAGTTTCCTCCTCGATCGATTCCTCAAGTTCCCTTTTCGAATCCTCGAGTTCTTTCTTCTTCGAATGATCGACTTCTCCATTCTCCGAATTTTCTACCATTTCAAAAATCGTTCTGAAATCGTCAAGCCAAAATTTGATGATACGACCCCCATAAGTTGACAAAATGAAATAGAAAAGGAAAGAAGTAAAAATGATCTAAATCCATCAATGGTCAAACTTGTATAAATAGAAAAATAAGGGCAGAATGGTCAAAATTTAAAAATATAGCCGTTTGGACTAGGTCAATGACCGTTGGGCTTGTCAGTTACCATTTGGGTTTGGGCTTACATCGTATTGTAAAAGAGTTGCGGTCCGATGAAATTTTAATTCGAAAACGCAAATCACTTGTGGTCTGGTACATTTATTAGTGATACCGCAAACAAGTTACGGTACAATGGGTAACTTTGCCTTGTCCTCATTCTGCTAAGTCAACGGGTATATTACCCGTTGACCTAGCAAAATGAAGCCAATGCTAAAAATCTGTTATTATACAAGCCACGATTGGGGAGCAAAAAGTGTAAACCAAATGTTATTTTACATATAGCCCAACCATTGGAGATGCCCTAATATCATTAATCATAATGATATGTTTTTGGTTCTATGGCCTTACTCTCTGGTTCAGGGCAAGGGTTTATAATGTTCTGGGATGTCTAGGTTTACCTTGTACAAGTATTTTATTTATTTATTTAATGAAATTAGTGCTTTATTACTTGATTGCTGAACTAAACAGTTATTACAATTACCGACTACATCGTAAAACACTTGCTGAGCTAAGAAAGCAGGGGGTGAAGAGCCCCCATCAGAACATATCCTAAATCTACAAAATACAAATCTTTTGGCACCGTTTGTCACTCAATGTACAAGTACCTTTTGTAACATGTTATGTTATTAATGAAATACTTTCACTTTGATAATAAAAAAAATATAAAAAAAAAAATATTATGTTACTTTCACTTTCCTTTTGTTTTTGATATTTTTGGGTTTCTAGCACCAGAAGCAGTTGAACTTCTCATGAGGGTACAGAAGGTGATGAATCGCAATGTGATGACGGCGGGTTCCAATGAATATGTATTTCGTAGGATTGGTTTTGCTATTCAAAAAGGGTTTTCAGCGCAGTTTGTAGTGCGTTTGTCCTCTAGGTTTGTGTAATTCTTCTTTTATCAATAAAATTTGTTTTAGAATAAAAAAAAAAAAAAAAAAAAAAAACATCGTTAATCGTAGCAACTAAATACAAATGGTAAGTTTTCAGATGTTTCATCTAAAGCCATCTACACCAATTGTTAGACCTGGGTTGTTAATTTTTCAAAAATTCATAAATTTTAGTCTCCAATCGGTTGCTTTTTTTTTGGGGGGCTATTTTCTCAAATATGTTTTCATATATGAGAAAACATTTGAGAATAGCAATATTAATAAATAAGCGTCATCCGCGGTTGAATAATGATTGATAAGATGGATGACATCCAACAACCTTTAGATATGTATATAACGAGTGAATATAGTCACCAGTATTTTGGATTGCAAAAACTAATGGCTGGTGACATAATATAGTTTTGGTATTCTAATAATACTCTTTGACTATGTTGTTATATATTCACTTATATATTTACATATATACTTAATACTTGAATATTCACTTATATATTTACATATTCATATTTTAAAATTTAATTTCACTTGCCTTTTTCCTCAATTGTATATATTCTTCTTCAATTGTTTATAAAAAAAAAATAAAAAAATTCTACCGTTTATGCAAACTTATATAAATTTATATAGAACAAATTTTGTTACATAGAAACAAAAGGTAGAAAGATAAAAATATAAAAAATATTGCATGCCAAATTTTTTGGTGTCAACACAAAACAATGATGTGACATATTGGTATAGTATGATACTAGTGTCTTAGCCGGTGCTACGCACCGGTTAATTTTAATTTATCCATTTTCGATTACCATTCAAGTTTTAAGTTATTAATTTTATTAAATATTATAAATTACACTAATTTATTAAATCTTATGTAATAATTATTTCTTGAGTAAATTTGGGTAGTTTTTTTAATATTCTATAGGAGTTTATTATATTCTTTTAATTAATTTTTTTTAATTATTGGACCATTTGTTGATAAATAAAAATCCAGCCCATAAATAAAATATGTTAAATTACGATAAAATTATTATTTAAAGGGTATTTTATAAATTTACCAAAAAACCATGACTAAAAGGGTATATTAGTCAGAATTAGGTGACAAAATTTTAAAGCTCAATTCTCATTAACCGGGACTTACCCAATTTTATTCAGGTTTATAATAGTAGTATAGATAGATGTGGTGATGAAGGTAGATGAGTGACAAATATATATTATTTTTTGTCATCAGCCAAACCATTACGAAAGCCGGTGGGGGTAAAATTAACAAAATGGGTTGGAGTTGTTTATATACATCATAGGTGAAAAAATCGTTTAGGGGCGGATATCCGATCTGCCAAAAACCGGATTATTCCGCGGATATCCGACCTCCCGTGTCGGATTTTTGAGGTTTGGCAAATTCAAAAAAACCGGAATTTTTCGCGAATATTCGCGAAAAATTCAGCAAATTGGGAGGTTTTCTGCACTTTCCGTGTTTTTTTTTCTGATTTCGATATATAAACTCATAATTAAAAGAAAAACATACATTACAAATTAAACACACGACAAATCATACAAGGAAGCTAAGACGGAACTATTACACAAGATAGTTTTACTCATAGGTGAAAAAATCGTAAATATCGGGCGGATATTCATAGAACTTTTATATGTTTACAATACAAGAACTAAACACAAACAACCTCATTACAACTCAACCCATAGTTTTATTTTAATAATCAAAATAAAAGACATGTTAACCCCAGAATGATAGACGCCCCTTGTCAAACCGATGAGCTTCGAGTCGCATGCGTGTGGGGACGAACTCAGTACAGTAATATTCCCATGACATTGTTTGCTCGTACGACCTGAATTGGTCAATATGCATATCATATGCATCTTGATCCATACAATACGGAGCAAATGATTCAAAGATAGGAAATCTCGAGTATTGTTGAACCGGCATTAATGTATCGGCTGACTGCACGTCGGACCCACTTGTCATTGGGGCCAACCAACTCCCTATATTAGGAAACCAAGAACCACTGTCATCTGTTTGGGTTTGGTAGGATGGTACACTGGAATCATCACTTTGGGAGGTTCCTATGTTACCATAAGAAAAATGAGGGTAAACATAGGTAGGTTGGATGTTGGTTTGAGAATAAGGGAGGTTCCACGAACCTTGGGAAGAAAACTGGTCAGGAATGTTCCATGAACCTTGGGAAGATACCCTAGATGATTCTGTTTCCGTTTTAGGGTGCGGTCTTTTTTGTCGAGGTCGTTTTCCTTCTCTTGGTTGTTGCCATCCAGCATGGTCTTCATCTTGGGTGGCAAAAAGAAATTGAGACTCCCCCGTAAAATGAATCGCTTCTGGGGTGCGCTCTCTTAGTGAATCACTGGCTTCTGATCTTCCCCTTTGACAACCAACATCTACGTTTTGGTCACCATCTCCATCATCATCATCGGAAGGTGAACGTGAACGTAGAACTGATTTACTTCTAAACAGGTCACTACCATCACCACGAATATTGGAATGGTCCCCAACGGGGTCATCAGGAGAATCACGGACGTCAAACATTGTGTGTCGTGATTCTTCGGGCAAAATATTGTCTTTGACCCTTACATTAAGCCTCGCAGCAATTTCCGCGTTTGGGATCTGAGGTGCTTGATCCAGTTCAAGATCAAGTTCATCTTCGTTAACGATCCAATCCATCGGTGCATCATCATTATCGTCAGCGGGATACAATTCAGTCAGGTCAACTAAATCTTTGTCAATTTCTGCCACCCTTCTTGCATGTTTTGCTTTCAGCCTTAAGTTGTAGTGGACGTACACCAGGTCATGCAAATGTTGCATTGTAACTGTTGCTCGCCTATTGGAATGTAGCATGCCAAATGTGCTCCAGTTCCGTTCGCATCCAGAGGATGCAACCGTTTGAGAGAGGATTCGTACTGCTAAAAACCTCAAGCTTGGAGCATCAGTGCCAAAGTTTACCCACCACTCAGCTGATAACATACAAAATAGTAGTGTCAATATATGTCATCTCGTTTTATAATTTCCAAATTTTATTTCAAGACTTTTAATAACTCACCAGGTTGTTGGCGAAAAATAGACTTTTGCGCCAAAACAGTACCAAAGGAACCTGTTCGCTCTCGAAATATCCTCAAGTTCGTCGCGAAAGTTTCCAAACGTCTAGTGCCTTTTGGACCTTTTTTTGATAATCTCATCGAAAATTCTAGTTCGGGGGGATTAAAAATAAATGTGTTAACTTTATAATCGAAAATTTCATAAATTTCGATAAATATCGGTTTTTGTCGAATTATGCCGCGAATATCCGATAAATGCCGACCGGCATGGGGTGTTTTAAAATCCGTTTATATGCCGTATGCCGTACCGTGCCGATCTCCAAAAAAACGGAATATATCGCGAATATCCGGTCGGCAGAAACGATTTTTTCACCTATGATATACATATATTGATCAACTTAGAAATTTTATAAAAATGAAAAGCTAGAGACATACACTTCTGAGCAACATACTTAAACTGTACCATCAGGTTTCAACAGACCCCATGGAGAGTAGACTTCCATGTTACAGAAACAGAAAGAGAAAAGAAATACAAAACGGCTACTCACTTCTAAAAACAGCAAAGCCAAGCCAGAAAAGAAAAAGGATTACAGTACTATCATATCCTCTTCAGCTGGCATTTTTCAGAGATTGAAAATTGTCCCTAGTTTTGCTGGTTCAAACTGTCCCTAGTTTTGCTGGTTCACTGGAATAAGGTTTCCCATCCAGTCCTCAGCTCATTGAAACCAAGGCCTTTTCGTTTCTGAAGTACTGTCTCCTTGCTGATCTCACGCCATCACCATACTGTTGCCTTTATTCTCATCACTGCCCTGTCACAAGAAAAGTCTGCATTGCAGAAAATTGATTCATTGCGCATGTTCCATATCACTCATATTGTGGCATAGGGTAAAATGGATTATATGCACTCACTGAGTCCTGATAAGTTCAACTTTGGCCAAGAGTTCAGTAAGATTTCAACCGAGTTCAGATCCTGCAGCAATGCCCAAACCTGGTCAAGGTTGCTATTTATAACAATAGAAATAGCAAAATGAAAAATATCTCCCGTAAGAGCATCTCTAATGGGTTTTCTATATTTGAACGACACATAGACCGTTATGAACGACACATAGGTGCCACGTCTTTTCCCAAAAAAAAATTATGAACGTCGTTCAAACCTATACCAGGGGCATCCCTAACGCGCATTGATTTTTTTTTTCTATAATTCTATCTTCCACACAGGTTCAACCAATGTGGAAGTTTTTTTTTGGTGGGGGGGGGGGGGGGGGGGGGGGGGGGGGGGGGGTTTGGATTTAATTCTAGACCAAGCCCACTATGGATCTGTTTAAATTGAATGGATCTGTTTTAACTTAGGCCCAAGTACGTTCTATGCTGGTTCAACTTGCGTGGAACTGTAAATCTATTTTTTTTTAAGGAACGTTCCAGTACTTTATCTATCTTCTTCTTCTTCATCCGCCATTGTTATGCTTGTTCTAGTTCCAAAATTTTTGAAAATCTTCTTCTTCTTCTTTATCTTCTTCTTATAGCCGTTTGAAAATTTTCCATTTGAAAATTATGTTCCACGCTGGTGGAACCAGTACGGAACAAAAAAAATTTAGTTAAAATGGTTCCACGCTGGTTAGACTTGCGTGGAACAATTGATTTTAGAATTTGTCTATAATCCTATCTCTCCAGCAATTTTACCCAAACAGACCGGCCCACCACGTCCTACGTGGATGGATGACTGCTTTTTGCATAGACGACGCGTTAAGGCTGGGTTTTTATAGATTTTCTATAATTTTGGATATAGAAGACCCATTAGAGATGCTCTAACAGTTGGAGATGGTCTTATAAGTAATCAATCTATCAATAATAGTCATTTGACTTTGACCAATTAAAGTTTATTTTGATTTTTCAGTATAATGTGGTTGCTCTGCTTTATTGATGTGGCTTTCATGTTGGTTGTATCATTTGAATTTGTTTGTTGAATTCGGGAGCCATTTATTTTGATTTTGGACTCAACTATTTGGGTCTTTTTGACATATTACACACTTACAATATAGGATTCACAATTCTATCAAAAAATTTAGAAAAAGAAAAAGAAAATGGATTCACAAAGTCTTGGATCACTTCAAACACTATTTTATAAAGGGAAATTTCTCAAAAAACCACCACATTTAGGTGTCTCTTCCCATATAGTCACCAATGAGAGATAATCTTCCCAAATAGCCACCTTACCCCACTTTCCTACTTTTTGTTTACAATTATACCCTTCTGTACAACTGTTGCTCTTGTCTCCATCAAATCAACTTTTTGGTTGAAAAGAAAAGATTCCTTTATTGCATTTAAGTTTTAGACAAGGACATTAAATCAAACTTAACCGTTGGATTGAAAACAAAAGATCCCTACCGTTGGATTTTCTAATGAATGTACTGCACATACAACCACCGTGTCATCTTCATCTCTTCTTCTACTTTTTCGATTTTTCTCTGAACCTTAACATAGTTTGTTCTCCCTTTGTTCTTCACCTTCTTCTACATTATTCTTCTCCCCAACCTTAAACACACAAACGTACTTCTTCACACCCAAAATGCCACCAAAGAAAAAGGCAAAATCGAAAGCTTTAATTGCAAATGAAGTCCAGATGAACAGTAAATTAGGTAAGTAAGCTTTAAATGTTCTTAAATTTGCAGATTTTAATGTTTAGACAATAAAGTAGGTGTTGTTGTTTGGCTTTGAATGCAGTAGGTGTTGTTGATTTGTGTAAGCATTTTAACATACGTTTTGTTCTGTTTTATGACAAAAATATGGTGAAGGTGTTGGCGATTTAAAGATGGTATCTCATGAAAAGATAGAATCTTTATAAAGATACCATCTTTATGAACCCTAACCTTCATAAAGATGGAATCTTTGATAAAGATTGTGTGTTTATGAAATCCCAACCTCATAAAAGTTGTATCTTTAGCAAACTCACATCCTCATAATTTAGAGACAAGCTAACATAAATGGTGTTGTGATTTTGATTGTGGTTCATTATCAGTTTACTGGTGCACATCTGAGGTCAATGTCACTTTGTTTTAAAAGTAAACTATAACTTATATTAAATTAGAGGCTAAATAAAAGTATACTAACCGATATGTTTTAATAGTTTGCATGAAATTGTGGTTTCAGGTAGCACTATCAATGTTGTGTTTCGCTATGGTGGTCAGATTGAGACTAATGCAGATGGATTGTTATCATACAAGAATGGTGACACAAAAATAACAGTTTGGGAGTTGAAGGCACCATATGAAGAGTTTATGGAGATGGTTGAAGATATGACTCATACACAAAGACACAATTTTTTAATTCAAGCTGTCGTCAATGACAGTCCACGCAGCATCCCTGCTCAATATGACTATGACCAATTGATATTGGGGATTGTTGCTGCCAAGAACTTATATGTCATGTCTGTTTGGATAGTAGGAGATTTGAAATCAATGAATGGGGAATCAAGCTCCAAAACACAGAAAAGATGTGAAAGGAAAGGAGAAAGTAATTGAGGAAGAAAAAGGTAAATGAAAAACTGGATTGAAAAAAAACCTTTTCCCAGAACCTACCCCTCCAACAGATTGGGGTAATCAACCTGATTATTCAGATTTTTCCACACCTGTAAAGCAAGTTTGTATTTTTTCCCAATATCTCCTAGACCCTGCATCAGCACAGAAGAGCCATGTTATCTTCTCAAAGGGGTATGGGAATGAACAACAGCCTCTTGTATTGGATACCCCACCTGGGTCTTATCCCAAGCTGTTATAACAACTCCCCCTCCTGCTCCTTCTAGAGTTTCATCTAGAAGTGAATCTCCATTGGTGGCTAATGTTGTGCAAATTTGAGCTGATAATAAAGTTGGGTACAGTTCTCATAACATATCCTCTAATGCTGTGTATATATCTTCTACTTCGCCCAATCTATCCGCTAAAGAGTATGATGCAGCGGCAATTCTTACTGAGATGTGTAATAATGATGGATTTTGGAAAGGATTCTCCAAGGAAATTGAAGAATATAATGCACTGCAACAAACACAACTACAAGATCAAGCTCAATGGGCAGGTGAAGAGCAACCACAAGATGAAGGTAAAGATTGTTCGATAGCCGACGACGATAGCGATGCAACTTATACAGAATCTCTACTGGATGTGCATGATTCACCAATCATTTGGACCACAGAGGATGAATTGGAAGATCAGATGTATGATGATTCTGCACCTATGTTTGGTTCACAACATTCAGATAGCCAGGAAGAAGGCCCTACACCCCTGTTAAGGTTTTATGGTGGAAAAGAAAACCCTTTAGATATAGCAGGTACGTCTACACGTTTAGCCAATGTTAGATGCAACTTAGAGGGTAGATACAGACATGCATCTAGTGACAACAATGCTTCACAACATGAGAGCAATATACCAAGTCATGGACAAGTTCCAGAACATTTTCCAAGCCATGACAATGTTGAACATGAGGAGGGTAATTTCGCAAGTCAAACAAATGATCCACAACAACAAGACAATGTTCAAAATCAGACAAATCCTCCACAACAGCAGAACAATCGGGATGAAGATAGTGTACGACGTCAAAGGCATTACCCATCTCAGAATAATCGGGATGAAGATAGTGTACGACGTCAAAGGCATTACCCATCTCAGAACAATCGAGATGAAGATGATGAAATCAAACAAGAACTACATAATATATACGCAAATCTTCGTCGGATCAATAGAGGTTGTGCTCCACACACTGAACCTTTACACAATAAGTACTTGTTCCCTAAGATTGGGCAGATATATTTGTGTCGGGATGATTTTATGAGAGACATGAAATCTTATGCAATCGATGAGGAGTTTGACCTGAATAAGTATAAAACTGAGATGAAAAGGGTGTATTGGAAATGTAAAGTTCCAACTTGCCCATGGTATGTTCGTGCTACACCAAATTTGAATGGTACTTGGCAAATAAGATGCATGGCTGAGCGTCACACATGTGGGAAGTTCAGACTTGAATCAAAAAATTGTCAAGCTGATAGTGATTGGGTTGCATCTAAAATTGCGAGAAAATTACGGGATAATAAAGATCTTACATCCAAATAACTAAAAAGCCAAATTGAGGAGGAATATCTTACCCAGATTTCGTACAAAGTTGCTTGGAGAGCTAAAGAAAAGGTATTGGCCAAGGTATTGTTCTATTTAAAATTGCACCTTCCTATCTTATCCTCTAGTTCATTCATATATCTCGGCTACTTACTTTTATCATCTCCTCTAAATCGTAGTATGTATGTTCCTAGAATACGTTTATTGTATCCTTTCAATATGCAGTTTATAGCGGCTAATTAGTCATGTTTATCATCCAATTGTAGTTAAGGGGAAGCTTCAGTGAGTCATATCAACAACTTGAAACATACTGTAATGAACTTAAGTTGGTCGATCCAGATTCTCAGACTGATATTATCACAGGCCCTGGTGATGAATTCCAATGTATGTTCTGGTCATATGGTATAACTGTGAGTGCTTACAGAAACACATTAAGATCGGTAATCATTATAGATGGAACATTTCTGAAAGGGAGATATCCTGGAGTTGTACAATCAACATTTGGAATTGAAAGAAATAATCATGTGTTCCCTATTGCTTTTGCCCTTGTGCAAAAAGAAAACAATGAGTATTGGGAATGGTTTCTTGAAAAACTTAGGGACCATGTGGTTGGGACTGACCACGAGTTTGTGCTTCTTTCAGATAGGCACAAAAGTATTATTCAAGCTGTACCAAAGATTTTGCCCAAGGCTTGTCATATGTATTGTGCCCAACACATGTCCCTTAAATATGGGAATGCAAAAGTAAGGTGGTTGCTTAAAGAGGCTGCCAAGACACTCAATCAAAATGAGTTCTGGGGTTTGTTGCTGCAAATATGGGCCATATCTCCAAAGGCATACCACAGCCTAATGGCAATTGGACCACTAAATAAGTGGGCTAGTGCGTTTCAGGAGAAACCCAGGTGGTATCTATGCATTTCAATATCCTCTACTAGTAGTCATTCTACCGTCTAATAATAGTTATCATACCGGTTAATTGTATATGTGTCTCCTCTTCTTAAGCAGATATGGAATTATTTACACTAATCATGTGGAGTCGTGGAATAGAATGATTATACCAGAAAGAATGCTTCCTGCTACAAATCTGGTCGAAGGAATTCATGCCAACATCATGAGGCATCACAGAGATTATCGTGTTGATGGTGAGAAATTCAAGACACCTGTAACTAAGTGGTGCCACGAACAAATTTTGCATAATGCTTGGAGAGGTAGAACCTTCACTCGTGAGAAGACATCTCCAACTATTTGGACAGTTTATGGTGAGAGCAGGACATGTGTGGTGGACTTGAATGCAAGAGAATGTACATGCAAATGGTGGCAAACTATGGGAATACCCTGTGAGCACGCAATGTCTGTCATTAGAGAATGTCAAATGGATCCATACACATTTTGTGGTGTGTACTACAGAAGGGAGACATATATGGAGACCTACAAAGAAAATTGGAGACCCACAAGAGGAAAGGATGAATGGCCAAAGGATAGAGTAAGCAGAAAGATTCTTCCACCACTACCATGTGTTATGCCTGGACGTCCAAAGAAAAAGAGAAGGAGAGGCAAACTTGAAGGTATCCCAGTACAGGAGAGAAGATGCTCAAGGTGTAGGGGTACAGGACACAACAAATCAACATGTATTGAAGTTGTACCAGACTTTGACTATTTTTTCCAACCTTTACCTGATGGACCACCTGATTCCTATTAAGTGTTGGGTGTTTTTTTATCTAAGTTATGCCTTTGGAAGGTGTACCATATTTTGACCATTTTGTTTTATGTTTGCCTTTTATATGGCACATTTTGTAAGTTGCCATTTTGTGAATCCTTACATATGTATCCGCTAGTTGAAAGATTAATATCCTCTAACTAGTGGAACTTTACCATCTAATGTATACTAACGTTTTGTATTAAAGAAAAAGATTTGTATATCCAACATTACAGGAGAGAAGAAGCTCAAGGTGTACCATACTTTGAATATTTTTTGACCACCTGATTCCTATTAAGTGTTGGGAGTGTTTTGGAAGTTGTACCAGACTTTGACCATTTTGTTCTATGTTTGCCTGTATATGGCACATTTTGTAGGTTGCCTTTTATTTTGTATGTTTCTTTGTTTATCTTCCAGATATTACATCTGTATCCTCTAACTTATACTAAATATTGGACGAACAGAACATGTAATATAATAATACTTTCATAATTTGCATAAGGGAAGGGAAAGGAAAAGGGTTTGTACATCTATCCAAGACAAGAAAAAAAAAACTTCAACAACATAAAAAAAAACAGAAAACACTTCAGCAAACATAAAAGAAAACTTTCACTCATCATCATCATAATCTTCTTCTTCTTCTTCGTTTTCTTCTTCTTCATTTTCACCAGAAAAGCTGCTCTCCACCTCATCTTCCTCTGCGATGTCCTTATCCTTTGCAGCAACACATTCTTGGGAAGAAGGCACATCGCTGTCATCAGGGTACTCAACAAGAGGATTGGGCTGGACATAATCTGAGGTATTCAAGGAATCAGACTCATCATCTTTCTTCTCTTCACTTGCTCCTTCATCATCCTCTTCTTCGTCATCATCATCTTCTTCTACATCACTGAAACTTCCAAGGAAAGGGTCTGATATTTTGAGAAGCTTCAGAAGGCATTCATCTGCATCCTTGAGTAGAGAAACAGAAATAAAAGCCATAGTTTTGAAAAAAAAAAGCTCTCAAGAATGGTTTGTTTGAGTTGTAACCTCACCATGGATTTATACTAGTAACATTTAATAAAGTGGGAAGATCAAGACGCGAATTCCAAGCATTTGACTAATTTTTTCACCATCCAACTAATATTCTTTATGACCATTTAAGAACATCCCTCAAAAGTATCAAAATACATTGAACTGAAAGTAAATATTGACGGGACATTAAAGTTATCTAGTTTTACAAAAGTTTAGTCACCAAGCACACTGTTCATACCCCCTTACTTGGTGGCTTCAATCCACACTGAACAAGGTCCATAGCAATACGTTTCCTCATAAGAGCAGACCTTCTCTTGAAATCAAGTTCCCTACCCCTGACTATATAATCAATGTAACCAAGCAAAAAAACACCACAGCTGTGACCATCATCTTGTTCTGGGCAATTCACAAACTCCCTTTCCCATGCAAATTCCAAGTCAAAATCTGGAATGTTAGGGTCAGCAGCAAAGACCACATAAGGCAACATTTTCTCCAACCCTATCTGTTGTTTTGATGGTCTCTTCAAGCCCAAAGAGTCATATATTCTCACCTTCTTTTCCTTAAAGCTGAAACTCAAGAGTACCCAGTGGTTATCATTGACCTGCATTATTAACAAATATCATAGGTTTTAGCAGATATTACCTTTGTTGTTAGAGGATGTGGTTAAAGTATATTAGAGGGTACAAAGTCAATATACTTACTTGTAAAGGAATAAGTATAGCCTTTGCATGGTAAGGGGAAACTTGGTTCTCCATATGACCAATAGGGCTCATAATGTTTATGGCACCTGTCTTAATTTTGAAGGCACCACTCCTAACTCTGTTTGCTGGTGATAGTGCAGCAAAAGTTGGATCCCTCATACGCCTATTGTATGTATATTGAACATCACCATAAACCATGCCCTGACACAACCAAACAAATATATTTGTATCACCAAATTACTCATAGTGTAAACTCTAAATAACATAACTGTATCCTCTACTTAAAGGTTCAAGTATAAGAACTTTAAAAAAAAAAAAACAATACTTACAGCAAAATATATTGTTGGAACAATAGCATACTGATTATGTGGGTTGATATGCCTCCTCATCATTCCATACCAACGAATGATCAAGCTAACATAGGCTTCAATGATATCTCCATGCACCCAATTAGTGTTCCATAGGCTGTAAAACTGTTTCACATGGACTTCCAGTCCATATCCATAAACCCTCATCACTTTATGCTCAAAATTTGGCTCCTTCGCCAACCACCAGTAATAGTTCAAAACATCTGTCTCATTATGAGTTGTAGTTCTGTCTAGAAATGACATGCCCATGGTAATCATCAGCTGAGCATCAACTTCTTTCCCCTCTTCCTTCCCCTGATTCTTTTTTCTCAATCTTTTCTGGCTGTTGTTAAAGTCATCAATAGCTTGTTTATCCACTTCTTCATCTTCTTCTAAATCACCAGTGAAAACTATATCATCTTCATGGTGTTCAACATTACCCATCTCACCAGCTGATGCACCATCTATTTCCACTAAATATTCTTCAGGAATATTCTTAGGAGCTGGAATGTCATCATCAAAGCTATAATCTTCTTCATCTTGCTCATCCTCCTTAGCATCTACCTCTTGAATTTTAGTAGGCAACTCTTTCACATCTTGCACATCAGTATTCTCAGACTTGAGGATGGCCAACTCCTGCACATGCTCCATGGTAGTATCAAGAATATCTGATTGGGCCAATATTGCCATTGCATCAGCAACAATAACTTCTTGTGTTGTATTACCTTCCACTGCAACCTTTCCTTCACTTTCATTTTGTCCTTCTCCTTCAACCTTTTCTTCTCCTTTAACATTTCCTTCATTATTAGCTTCTACTGCAATCTTTCCTCCACTTTCATTTTTTCCTTCTCCTTCTCCTTGGACTTTTTCTTCTCCTTCAACTTTTCTTTCATTACTAAGTTTTCCTTCGACTTCTCCTTCAATTTTTCCTTCTCCTTCAACTTTTTCTTCAGCATTCTTTCCTTCTCCTTCAACTGCTCCTTCAACTGCTCCATCATCCTTTTTTCCTATCTCAGCCCCCCCTTGGGTGCTTTTTCCTTTCTTTTGAACCTGTATGTCCTCATCTTCATCACTATCTGGCCTTGAAATAAATCTTCTTTTTTTAGTTTCTTCTTTGGCATTTTTCCTCTCAACAATTCTTGCATCTTTGGCTTTAATATTTTTCCTCCATGACCTGTCAAGACCTGCTACTTTGCTTTGCCTGAGGATATAAGACAAATATTAGATGGTATAAAGTTAACAATTAGCTGCTAATAATTAAGCATTTAGAGGATATAACTGAAATTCATACCTAAGAGGTTGTTTTCTGGTAGGAGGTGGGATGGTCTTCTGTTTCTTTGGTGGAGGTGGAGGTGGAGTCACTTGTTGCTTCTCCTGTTCTCTAATTTGACTTGTGCTCCTTGTGACCCTCATCCCACCTAAAGAGAGTTGTATAGTTTGAGACCTCTCTGGAGTTGTTGCAATTGGTGAACTTAACTTCTCACTGGCAATTTTCTTGCCTTTTCTATCTGCACTAGGACTTGAAATGGTTTTTGCAATGGTTTTGGAAGGAGTAGGCTTTCTCTTGGTTGGAGTGGAAATGCTTTGACTCCTTGTATTAACACCACTCTTGGAGACTGCTTTGGTGGTGGTGGTAGTTGTTTTGCCCTTCTTCAGAACTGACTTGGGTGCCAAAGTTGTTTTGGTCTTGGGTGTAGCAGTTGTTTTAGGGTTAGTCTTGAGGGCAGGTACAGTTGTTTTAGACTTGGCTATAGCTGCTTCACTCTTCTTAGTTTCATTTATCTTACTGGGGGTACTTGGTTCCTTCCTCTTTTTGGTGGGGGTACTTGGTTCCTTCCTCTTTGTGGTGACCCCACTTGGTTCCTTTTTCTTTTTGGTGGAGGTACTTGGTTCTTTCCTCTTTCTGGTGGGGGTAGTGTCCTTCTTCTGTTTCCTTCCTTTAGGAATGTTTCTCATCTGGGTTGAAGATGAAGACCCCCCCTTTCAGTGCCTCGGGTTTCAATATCTTGCTTACACCAGAAACAACTCCTTCCTCAATGTCTTTTACCACCCCCTTCAGAATTCCTTCCAGTGAACCCACACCTATATCCTTTTCTTGCTTGTCAAGTTCTTGTTGCCACTACAACACCATTATATACATGCTAATATTAACAAATAATATTTCAGAGTCTAGAGGATAATAATTGTAATTTAGCCGATAAGATAAGACATAATTTGAGGATGCAGATATATTGTTATATGTAATGTAGGAATTTACTATCTACAAGATAGACTAGGCATAATGTATGGGATATAAAACCTAATTAGAGAGTAGTATACATACCTTTTCTGCTTCAACAACAAGTGCTTCACCAGATTCTTGAAGAGTAAGGAAAGGGGGAGCAACTTCGATTGCTTTTCCGCAAGGAGGGTTAAGCTTCTTATCAATGGTTTCTCTACATGTTGTTTTTCCTGGAAGATTCTTCCAACCAAGCATCCTAGGGAATGGTGGTACATCAGCTTCCCTTCTAGGACCTAGACATGGGATGTGGCTGTATGCCCAGACAATAAATGCAAGCACACACCCAGGTAGATTGTAACTCAGTTTTTGGGCTGCTTCATTTGTTGCTGCTGTTTCTAGAGCATTTTCTAACAGATTGAACACAACAGTTCCCCAAGGAAATTCATCAAATTTCTGAAGATTTGATGCAAGGTCGACATACCTAAGATCAATGGTCATATATGTTACAAGACTATTACAGTATACATAAACCATGTCAACATTATATAACATAACATATTTACCCTAAACCTTGTGCATATACTAAATTTAGAGGATACATGATTAAAGTTTAGAGGATAACATGCTGATGTGTAGCCGATAACAGGACACAAATATGAAGCCTAAATATTACTATTTAGCATATAAGAATAAATACCACAATGTTGTCAGATAACATTGTGTGAATTTTAGAAGATAACATGAACATATGTAGCAGATAATATAACCATATTTGAAGATAAATGTGTGAATTTTAGACATACCTGACATCAATGGTATTAGATGCATCTGGTAGTAGGCATGTTAACAGAAGCAACAAACGATTCAAACGATGCACATCATCACCAGAATTATGATCATTTCGTGCTACTTCAATTGCATCTTTCATGTTCTTTTCCTTAATGCTTTTCCTCTTACCAAAATATTTCTCCCTAAATGGACTTGGAACTTCTGATTCCATGAAAATGAACTCATGTGGTACACGACCAATTTTCAATCCTAAATTTAAAGTCACATCAAATGGTTTGAACTGCATTTCCTTTCCCCCAATCTTGTACTTCAATTTACCAACTCTAGCTTTCACAATTTGTGTAACAACAAATGTAATCATGTGCAATTTATCTGTTTGAACATCTAAGAAATACCTAAAGCATGAAGAACTAAAATTTTCCTTCTCCAACACAGGTAATTTACTCCCAAAATGATCACCTACCTTATTCATTGAGCATCTTACCGTTACACTGAAATTACGGCCATATTTCTTTTTCATCTGTTCTACTCCACTTGATTCTGGAATTTCATCATGTTGCTCTTGAATTTTGTCTACTTCTTCTTCCATTTGTTGTTATTCCTCTTCAATTCGTTGTTCTCCTCCTTCAATTTGTTGTTCTCCCACCTCAATTTGCTGTTCTCCCACTTCGATTTGTTGTTCTCCCACTTCAGTTTGCTGCTCTTCGCCTGCAATTTGTTGTTCTTCTTCTACATGTTTCTCTTCTTCTTCTTCTTCGTCTTTCTTTCCAAATTCTGCTTCTTTCTCTTCAGTTTCTTCTACTTGCTCTTCAATTTTTTCTTCAATTGCTCCTTCTAACTTCTCATTAACAGACATCCCGTTGTGTTGTGAAATTGATACTGTTTCTAGGGTTTTGGAGGTAGTGGATTCAACAACCAATTTTTGTCAAAATTAAGAGTTCTAGAACTACAAGGAAATAATTGAAAGGGTATAATTTCAACAAGAAATGGTAACTGTGTTAATGGAGGCGGTTGGAAGAGGAAAAATGGTTTTTGGTAAGTTAGGGTTCTTGTTTGGAAGTGATTATCTTCTCAAAAATTTTCCGCCAAAATTACCCTCCAAACGGCCCTAAACACGTGTCATCTTTTCGTTGTATGCACAAATCCATGTTTAATCTCAGCCGTACACGTCATTTAGTTGAAAACAACTGTTAAGGGTAGTTTTGTAAATACATCTGAATAATAAACGGTTGTGATTTAATCTCTCATTTCTAGCAAAATCAATGGTTGTAATTTTTATATAGGTTATTGTGAAGGGGTCACATCAGTTTGTACTTGGTCAAATCAAAGCAAAAGGTTTTGTCATAAGTACAAAGGGTAGTTTAGGTAAGAAAAAATTTGAAAAGTATAAAGTGGTGGGGTAAGGTGGCTGTTTAGGAAGATTACCTCTCATGAGTGGCTATTTAGGAAGAAGCACCTAAATGTGGTGGTTTTTTGAGAAATTTCCCTTTTATAAAAGCTATGCATTGAATAAAATTTTGAAGTAGTAGTAGACTAGTAGTATTTGTTTTGGTCAATCAATAAAATAAACAGTTTCAGGTTGGCCCATGTGGTTGTCAAATCAAACTTGACTTGAAGAAGTCCCGCAATAGTAGTAACCAACAACTCCTTACTCACCACGCTCATATATATCCTGGGGTCATCACTCATCAGTCTTGTTAATTGTGCTCGTGATGCATGAACAAGTTCTATGAAACTGATTTATCTTCTATATATGCCCGCAGTAATATATACAGTAACATGATATCTCATCTTAAGCTCGTGGTCCACTAAGTACAGTTCATCTACGTCGGCAAATAGCTCAAATTTTTCATTTTTGGTAATTCTGCATCTGCATGGCAGAGTGGTAGTAGTGCATGTCTATGTCAGAATTTGAACTGAAATGATACTTGTGTAACACGTGTGCAATGCAAAAAGTCATTATTATTATTATGATTGGTAACAACGACAATATGTGTAAGGGTCTGTTTGATTCGGGCAAGAAAAGAGTTTATCGGAAAATAGATTTACCATGTGCAAATATTTGAGAAATAAAATTTTGATAAAATAATTATAATGCTACATTGATCATGAATTTTTTTTAAAAATTATTTAAATATATTTGTAGTGAGAGTTCGACAAAAATTGAGCTCCAATTTGTCCAAACATTATAACTTATCATTTTGTTTTAAATATTTACTATTTATTTTTCATTTAATCAAACATGGGAAATTAAAATTTCCCTAAAAATCTATTTTCCGGACTCGAATTAAAATCAAACAGACCCTAAAAGAGATCTTTATATAAAACGTAGAAGAACAGAAAAAAGCTACTACTCTATTAGACTAGTTTTAAGGTGGTGGATAACTGGATACTGCTGGTACTGGATTCATAACAGAAACAGAGTATCTGCAAGTGATGTCCATGTGAAGAATCAAGAATGTCATAATGCCAAGACATGACAACCTCGCAGAACTGACAAATATTGACTTAGATAAACTGATTAATTAAGTATCATGGCGTGAGCAAAGTGCTAAATTGATGGTGGAGATGATGCCATGTGTTATATTTCGTTTAGTAAAACAGTTGAAAAGAAGAAAATTGTGAAAAATGCTAACTGGGGTATGAAAGAATGATTTTTCATATGTGTTTTAGTTTGATTTTCTTCGCACGAGAAAACTTTTTATCCATCAATTAGCTGTTGACGTCTTTCAAAGTTCAAACCTCTCCACTTTGTTGTAATAGGGATGTAACCGTTGAGTCCCAGGTTCATATGCACCGTTCTTTTTGTTTTCCTGCGCCTCAAATAAATTTTTTTTTTTTTCTTTCAAAATCAAATAACAAATCTTTTGAGATATTGATTGGGACGTTGGACCATATCTTTTTTCATGAAATCTGACAAAATTCTTGACGTGTATAAAGTATCATGGCATTGATCCATGACGTTCTATAGACCATAGTTAAAAGATACCAAACCTTTTTAGTGTATATCCACAAAATTCCATCAACTCAGAAACAAATGATAGCTGTAACCAAGTAAAAGCAAATATCATTCTCAATTCTCAAATCAACATTTATACAATACAATATATCCCATCTTTTTGGTCCATATTGCATGTTATTATTTGATACAGTATATTGTGGCAGACTGGCAGTTGGCATAGACAAAGACAAGCCTCTCTTCCAATAATAAAAATAAACTTAAGTTTTAGTTTACACTAAATAACTAAATAATGTATCAAGGTTTGCTTTTCATGCATTTGAAAAGTTAATAATGATCGTACAAGAAGCGTACAGTTAAGTAAGGTAGCTGGATACCACCATATAAAAATGTATTAATCATTGGAAGATGCTAGTGGTATTGCTGTTTCAAGGTGGCGCCAATAGAAACCAGAATACCTCTTGAAAGAGTAGAATGATCAGTGATGGAATATGGGTGGTAATTAACAAATTCCCTTCGTAGACTAATAACAAAGTCCTCTTTTTCTGCATATGAACATGAACATGAACATGAACATGAACCAAGCATACTCTCACAACAAGACAAACTACACTTTTATCAAAATTATTGTTTACAATATCACAAAATTAAATTTCATGGAAGAAGTCACTAGGTGAGTAGCTTATTGCCTTATTCAACATCAAATTATAAACTCAACCCTCAGCTCCTTCCAGGATAGTGATACATAATGGAGGGTCAACACTACTCTTGAAGTAAACTGACACGTGCTACTTCACTCTCATTTCTTTCATTCAACAAGTTAGCTGTAAGAGATTCCATGGGTGGGTTTCGAGCTGTACTTCAAGTACACTTTTTCTAACTATAAATGTATCCTCTACTTTCACTAGTTTTCTCAACAAAACAAGATATCTTTATTCATCTTCTTCAGTCACCATGGTTTCACTTATCCTTTGCTTCTTTTTCTCCTTCTTGGCTTTGTTTCTATTACATAGGATGTTTAAGTCCTCATCAAATAGTGCTATGAAAAAATTGCCATTGCCTCCTGGCACTATTGGTTGGCCTTATATAGGAGAAACATTTCAACTCTACTCTCAAAACCCAAATGTCTTCTTTACTTCCAAACAAAAAAGGTAAAAGCATCACACACTTTTCATTTTTTTTATCCAATTAAGGATGTATGTAACTATGTTCTAGCAAATACTAATTCTTGTGATTGTTGATAATAGGTATGGTTCTATCTTCAAGACACATATCTTGGGATGTCCTTGTGTCATGGTATCAAGCCCTGAGGCTGCTAAATTCGTATTGGTGACTAAATCACATCTCTTTAAGCCTACCTTTCCTGCAAGTAAAGAGAGGATGTTAGGTCGACAAGCCCTCTTCTTTCATCAAGGGGACTATCACAGTAAACTCAGGAAACTTGTTCTTAGAGCATTCATGCCAGAAGCAATCAAGAATATAGTCTCCCAGGTTGATAATCTGGCTGTACACTCTCTTCAATCCTGGGATGGACAATTAATCAATACTTTCCAAGAAATGAAAACGGTGAGCTAATCGACTATAAATATAATCTGAACTTGTACATTAACTTGACAGAACTAAAAACAGAGGACTCTGCATATATAAAATTGGGATTCTGATTGGTTGATATTTTTATTGCAGTACGCGTTTAATGTTGCGCTTATGTCCATTTTTGGGAAGGATGAAATTCTTTATAGAGAAGAGCTGAAGAGATGTTATTATGTACTGGAAAGGGGGTATAATTCAATGCCCATCAATCTTCCAGGGACCCTTTTTAACAAGTCCATGAAAGCAAGGAAGGAGTTGGCTCAGATTCTAGCCAGAATCCTCAGTACCAGGAGGCAAAGGAAAGAAGAAACAACTGACTTACTTGGATCGTTCATGGGTGATGGCGAAGGTCTTACGGATGAACAGATTGCAGATAATGTTATTGGCGTCATCTTTGCTGCGCGTGACACCACTGCAAGCGTGTTAACATGGATCGTAAAGTACCTTGGAGAGAATCCCAGCATTTTGCAAGCTGTCACTGTAAGGACTTGTAACCATACCATTCATTAGCAATCAATATCATCTTATAATAGAATTTACCAAACTTTGAAGGTTAAACATGCTAATTAACTATACTTTGTTTGTATGTGTGTGATGTTACAGGAGGAGCAACAATCTATATCTGGAGGAGACAAACTACTAAATTGGGCAGATACAAAAAATATGCCAATAACTTCTAGGGTGATTCAAGAGACACTAAGGGTTGCTTCAATACTATCTTTCACTTTCAGAGAAGCTGTAGAAGATGTTGAATATGAAGGTTGGTATTTGGCATCTCATTCCTAACATGTACACGTTTTGACTTTTATTCAATTATGTTTAATAATTCTTTGCTTAATTATTCTTAATCGGACTTTTTGTCTCTTCGCCATTTCTCAGGGTACCTTATACCAAAAGGATGGAAAGTTCTACCTCTATTTAGAAACATTCACCATAGTGCTGACATCTTTCCAGATCCTGAAAAGTTTGATCCATCGCGCTTTGAGGTATTTTATACTAAAAAATTGTTTAATCTGTAAATATCTATATCGACACACTGTCCTGTTTACTGTATTCAACATCCAACCCATGGTTTGTTGAATGCATAGGATAAGTCAGTGTGTGTCAATGCGACAACTACTGATATTAGTTTATTTGATCAATCAAAACAATTTAAGTTGCTAAAAGTCAATCTCACCAATCAACTAACAGGTAGCTCCAAAGCCAAATACATACATGCCATTTGGAAATGGGACCCATGCTTGTCCAGGGAATGAGTTAGCCAAGCTGGAGATTTTGGTTCTACTCCATCATCTGACCACAAAATACAGGTACAATTCAAGTCCCAAACTAACTCTTTAGCTTTCTTCATCTTGACACACAATAATATAAATATAAAGTCTACTATCTGCTCATGAAATTCTATCTGATTGTTTCTAGGTGGTCGATGGTGGGGCCTCAGACTTCTATCCAATATGGTCCATTTGCTCTTCCCCAAAATGGGTTACCCATCAGATTATCTCGCAAGACATAAAATCAACAGCCAGCAAGCCAGCAAAAATTGATAGTTGTCTCCATGACGGAGAATGTGAAAGCGCGTAACTTGAAAAAAACTCCTAATATTGGGAACAGCTACACTCAAACCCAGTGGGAGAGTTAAATCAAGAGGATGAGGGCTGGGGACACACTTAGCACACAAATTTGATTATTACAGAGCTTCAGATTTATAAAGCTTATCCAAGTCAGGACTTGGGAGAGGGAACTAAGATGAGGAATTCTCAAGACACACCCTGAAGTCTTCCCGAAGGGATAGACTATATATTTACATGATAACTAAATTTTGTCAGAAGATGCCAAGGGAAACAAAAGAAAATGTACAAAGGAGATTCCCATACTTCTATAATATGAAATACGAACTACATTTCATTATTTTCTTCTGCTCTTCTTCTTTGTGTGTGTGTGTACCTTGACTTCGTGCAGCAACTAGCAACTAAAGCAAGAGGCCAACAAGTTATATAATAAAATTTGTTACTTCCTGAGTAAATCTTAAAATTATATAATTAAAATGCACCACAAAAGGAAAACCAAAACTAAAAACCCATATAAGGGGTTTGGAATTTGGATGGCTGATCAAAGTATTAAACTAACCTTCCAATCATTATTGTTGTTGGAATGGTTTCACCACCTTTGTGAACTTCCAAAGTGAACATCTCTATCTACAGCAACAGACTCACTCTTTCCGCTTATCGAATGGCTTCATCTATTCGCGAACTGATAAGGTGGTAGGCAAAGACCAAAAGGGAAAGTAAAAAGGGCAGAGTAAGTCGAAGCTCCAAGTCTTCTTTCAAAAAAGACAAACAGCTGACGACCTATGGATACTACTGATAGATACAGGTTAGTCTAGGTGATCCTTTTGTAACTGATGGGCCTATCCTTTGACCATCTTCCTTTTCTTCTCTAGATTCTTTGTGCATGTTAAGACAGACAAGCCTATCCTGACTAGCATACAGGATGATGAGACGATGTTGATCCCTGCTTGTGCAACTAAGACAACAAATAACGCTTAGCCGAGCGATCAGTTTGGCTATGGTAATATTTGATCTGGGGTTATAGTTGCCAATAAATTACAATTTACCAACATTTGAGTTCTTCGTACTTCGATCGATCTAGGTATTTAGCTAGAGAATCTGAGTATAAACGAAGATGAGTCCTGTTCATATAATTGTGATGATCCATACTGAGGAGGATATTCTCTTTTATCTGATGGATTTGATATCGATTTCTTGAATTGACCCTTCCTTGTTCTGAAAATATATAAAGCCCTTCAAAACTGGGAGCTGATTCCTTGTCAAATTCATTGAGCTAAATAAACAGAGAATAGCTGCCAATAACGACTTCCCCATCATATGTGTCTAATTTTAGTTCAAAATCTAGGTAATCAGTAGGAAGGATATCATGAAGTTTATCTATCCAAAGACTTCCTATGGATTTTTTTATTTTTATTTCCTATCAAATGGAAACCCTTTTCGCCCCTTAGCCCTATTACCGTCTACGGGTATTTTGTACTAGTTTCTATCGCAACTATACGATGATGGTTGGTCAGATACGTAGCAACAAACTCCTATTACGCTATTTCCAAACAACTTCTTAGATGACAAGCCTAAACGTTCACCCCGCTTATTGGGAGGACAACTATGCCACTACATGCTATACTTCAGTTTCAATTTTCAGTATTTTTGGTTCTAGGACATAGATATGACATTTATATAATACCACTCATGAATTCCCCAATAAAAATATTGGGTACAGGTTAGTTGGCGGGAGAGTATTCACATTTGGGAAGGGGATCACTGGCTTAGGCTTTCCTTAGTGTGTATGTCATATCTGTTGGAAAGAATTGCCTATTTCTGAGGAGATGAGTATTGGCATTGATACTTAGCTGGGATTTGAAGATGCATGTTGCATTTCTAGACAGGGAAATTGTGAGTGTTTCTGCTCTCAAGGGTAAGGAGCCTAACCTGCTGAGCGAGCAAATAGTGATCGTCGGAATTGGCTTACCGGCAAGCACGTATATCCCCTTCTCATTTTCTCGGTTTTATTCATTTGCTGCTACCTTTCATTATCTCACTGCCCGAGACCCATTTTTACTTTCCCAGCAGCTATATTTGGGATTCGAAACTTCCCTCTCAGGCAACCCTTTCTATGTGGTGTGCCGTACCAAATAAGATTCTTACCAAAAATAAGCTGATTAAGAGGAGAAGGCAGAGTAATAATTTTGGTCCTTTTATGGATGCTGAATGAGGAGTAGGTCAGTCACACCCGTACTCAATGTCTTTTATCTTGGCCAATGTGGTGTTATTTCTTGCATTAATAAAGGGTTCTTTGATAGATTGATTTTTTATTGAGCTTTTTCGGCGGGTGGGAGCTAGACAGCTATATATATATTTCAGTTTTTCTTTCTTCGTATTTAGGAATTTCCGTCTTACATTCTCCATTATAAATTTTTCTTGAAGAAAACAAAAAAATTATTCTATGCGACTGAGATTGTGCAAAAACATATCAGAAAAGAGCATCCTAAGATTGTGAAGAAAGCTGAAGGTAATGAAACTCAAACTAGGAGATCAAAGAAACAATTAATCCCATGCAATTGGCAATATGGACGGCTGCTATTGGAGGGAGTGAAAGACAAGAACAAACTGATTACAAACAATAGAGCACTGAACGTATGCCATGCATTGACGTTGGGTCTGGTAGATTTACTACTACTCGCCAGACCCAACTTCACCACACGATATACATTCAGTACTCTTAACTCATAGAATCAGTTCTCTATGATTACCCAACTATGTGTACGGCTGTACATTATATGTCTGTGAGTGCGTTATCATCGTGAGGGGCGTAATGACTGTGGATTTTACCTCATTAATAAATCTGAGGAGGTCTCCCAAACCGCAGTTTACCTTCTTCTGGAAAAGCAAAAGTTTTACTATCTTCAGTAGCTGGAAGAAACTATTTAATGAATCTCCATAATCAATATCAAAATTGCTATACGAACCTGCCGCGGTAACCAAAATTTGAAGATATTATTGTAGCATCAAGAAGATCCAACGACATCCCAGTCTCCCCTATGTCAGCACCTGAGCCAAGAATAGAACAAAGTTTATACTTGCATGATATTCAAAGTTAATTCTTAATAAGAATTAGTTTTACAAGGAGTTTGCAGTCGCAAATTTGCAAACAGATATACGCATTTATATATAGAAGTATCTTTCTGCGGTGGATTAACTATCGGCTCTCAATGTTATTACTAATTATATTCTTTGAGCTGATGAGATCACTGAGCATAATTTCACATGTCTGCATACCCCTCTCTCCATAAGTCCATAGTGTGTCTCAAAGGTGATAACATGAATGCATACAAAAAAGCAAGTCAGCGGAATATATATTAGTTAAAACATCCAAACAAATTACTGCAGACAGACCCACTTAAGATAATAGAAACATCAAACAGAGAAACATTAGTAGAAACGTTGCTGATAGTTAACTGAAAGCTTACCTTAAGGAGTTCAGACCTCGTATCCGTGAGTGTCAGAATCAGATTGCTTAAGAAGCTTTCCGGATAGAAGCGTTAGACAATGTTAATGTATTAGCTGATCTTTTGAGCCAATTATGCCGACAAACATCCCAAGTATGTCAATTTCCTTCTAGTCCTGCTATCCTTCACTGTATCAGCCTTTACTGGATCAGGTGGCCAGCTGGGAAAAAGGAAAGCACCATATAAGAAAATGTCTTCTTCTAAATAACTTGTGAGCAAACTACTTTGAGCGCATAAATGGATGATCAAATGATTTTTAGTAATTGTCCGGGTGCCGGGTTTTAATCACCAAATGAAAGAAAGAATCAAATGCTTGTTGTCATGATCATTGTCATTGATACACACTTGCATGAAAACAATGTCAAGCAAACACATGGATATACTATATTCTTTTTCATAAGCATCATAATGAGCTCTTAAGGAATGAATTATACTAATTAATTTTCATTAAAGTTACTTTAGTATGTATTATGCTTTCCACAAATGATTTACTATACCCTGTTCAATCACAGAGTTTAAATATTACTTACAAAACAACAATTTATCTTCTCATTGACATTTCATCAAACATATATAATTCGTGAAATACCAAAACTAATTACAAACGCAATTATATTTTTCACTGAATTTCCATTAAAAGTTTCATATTGAATTCATTACAAACGCAAAAAACACACAACAGTTTACTTACCACTATTAATTAACGTTGTGAATGAATATATGTTAACAATGGAGCTGCGAGTGAAGGGATTTTGACTGTGTGTGTTCTCAGGAGATCGGCTACATAGATAGAACTTAGAAGTTCGTTTCCTTTCGAATGACTAAAATACCCATACTGGGGTTCAGTACAATACTGCAATGGGCCATAAATGAGGGGCTTTTGGGCAACTCGTTGATATAAAATGGCTTTTGGTTGGTTTATTTGTTTCTCAGTTCTCAGTTCTCAGTTCTCAGTCCCCCTCCCTCCCTTGTTGGCTTTTGGTTGATGTTTGCTGCAATCTGCATGCTAGGGTTAGTTCTTCTCATTCTCTTTTTCATTCTCTTGATGGATTTTATTTTTCTATTCCATAGTTAATTGCATGTCTACATCTGTTTGATTCAGTTTTTCAACTAGTACTAAATTCTATAGTTTTAATTTTTGATTTTTTTTTTTTTTTTCTGTTCATTTATGTTTCACTTGATATCTGTTCATTTCTTAGGGTATGTTTGATCTCATGAAAGATTTTTTTTTTAATTTAGGGCAAAAGTGTTTCTTGGGGATATCCATTTTTTATGAAATCAAACACACCCTACATGTTTCTACAAGCACTAGACATCTATGGTTTAATTCTAACTCGTTTTTGAGTTCCATTTTTTCTTATAAGTTTTCTTCACTTGTTCAGACATGGAATTTCAATGTACCCAAATGTCTACTCGGAAGAAGTTGAAGAGTGGTGACCAACAAGATGCTAGTAATGGAGACAGAATAAGTGACTTACCTGATAACCTTCTTCATCAAATCCTTGCATCACTCGATATGAAATGTGTCGTGCAGACTAGTGTTTTGTCTACTAGGTGGAGAAATCTTTGGATGTCACTTCCAACACTCAACTTTGACTTAGACACATTTCTTGAATCCACAAAAGGAACAGCCAAGGATAAAGATCGATTCATGGAATTTGTGGATCAGGTCTTTATTCATCAAGACATTACTAATGTTCAGAAATTTCATCTATTTTACAATGAGAAACGTGAGTTGCTACAAAAACGTGTTTATTCATGGATTTGTGCTGCGGTTCGACGCAATGTTCAAGAGCTTTTTATTGACTTCCCTACTGCTAATTCCTTCAAGTTGCCATTCCGTCTTTTTACGTGTCAATCACTAAAAGTATTGAAATTGGAATTTGGATCGTCTTATGTTTGTTTGAGATTACCTGAATTCATCTCTTTACCTGTTCTCAAAACAGTGCATCTCAAATCCGTTCGTTTCTCTGATGAATCCCGTACTAGTAAATTCTTCTCAAGCTGTGTGGTTCTTGAATCTTTGGCCATAATTTATTGTGACTTCTCTTTCTATTTGTTGGAGAATCTCATTATCTCTTGTCCTAAGTTAAAACACTTGGTCATTGAAAATGATATTGATAGAGAAGACTGGTATGGTAAAGGTTATTGTGAGGTGAAGATTTTTGCTCCGTATCTCGAATCGTTGAGGTGTAGAGATCATTTAGGTAGAGATTACGTTATTGAAAACTCTTCATCTCTAGTCAAGGTTGAGATTTACATGGAAAAGGAAAAAACAGAAGATTTAGATTGTGGTGAACTTTCAGACACAACAAAAGAGTATGGTGCACGTGTGATAAGTGTTTTGAGTGCAGTTCGTAATGTGCGAGAATTAACACTGTCACCATGGTTGCTTGAGGTAAGTTTTTGTTTCTTTTGAGGAAATGTAGCATAAATGGTATTGATATATAGTGTCTCGTGCACGTGTACCATAATAGTGTCTTGTTGCACAAATCTAGTTAGGCATGTCAATGAGTTGGCTTTTCGACTATGTTCAAACCTTTTGATTGGTACTATCTATCAACACCCTAAGGATCGATTATCGCCCTGCATGAGAGCAAGTAACTTGAGACTTGAAATTGTAAGAAAGCTTATACAACAATTGTTAGATTTTATACATGTTACATGGATTTCAGCTTGTCCACCTAGCAAAGAAATCATTTCAAACTGAAGAATTAGGGTGTTGATCATATATTTTTTTCCTGAGTAAGATAGCTTAATTTTGTACTGGGCTTCAGGGGTGACATTTGGTGGTTAATCTCAGATTGTTTTCGGCATTGTAGGCTTTTGTCTTTTATGCTAGTGTGTAACATTGCTGCTATTTCATTCCCCCTTAAGAATTATAACTTGTTTGCTGCATTCAATATTGGTGAAAATTAATATCCACGATTATATACTATTTTCTTATTTAACTCCGCAGATATTAAGAAGAAGAAGGTCCCGAAAAATATATAGATGTCAATATTATATTAAATTGTTTATTGAGGTGGTATGAATCAATTCATGTATCGCCCTCGTGATATTTCATTGAATACCAATTAGCTTATTGAGCAAATTGTGTAAATCGATGCATTATGGAAGATACGTGAGCCAGGGATTAAGTTGCTGACAGCATAAATATGTCAGTCATGTATTTTTTTTATTATATATTTACTGTTTGTGAGTTTGAGGATTCTCTAATTGGTACCTTTTGTCTGTATGAAGGTTATCTTTAATCCTCCTGTTGCTCAGTTGGAAAGTGTATCCCTGCAGTTTCTTAACTTGAGGCATCTGAAGCTCAAAACATGGCTTTGTAATGAGTCCATCCATGCGATAACATACCTGCTCAATATCTCATTAAATGTGGAAACTCTCATCGTAGAAGTAAAAAAGGTAATTATTAAACAACTAGTATATTATTTTTATTGTCTTCTCCATTATTATACCTTTAGTTTGGAAGTTTGACCTCCATTTTTTTTCCTTTTTTGTTGTAGCGTGATATTTGCATATATGATGGTTATAAGGTATCCACGTACCTGGTGTTTATATCCATATTCCTTTTAATTTATTAATCGTCCCAAACCTACATGTAGTCATGAAGACTATATATAGTTTTCTTATTTTAACTCTTTTACTTTTTTCATTATATCCTAGGATCATTTCTGGACAACAGGTGTAAGTGAGTACAAGGATAGAGGGTTGCCATTGCACTGCATGAATCATCTTAAGTTTTTTGGAATTAAAGGTATCCTAGGATACGGATGCATAAATGTGATGATCTTTCTGGAAATTTTGCTGAAGAAGGCTTTGGTCTTGGAGAAAATGGTTGTTTTCACTGCTAAGGATCCAAATAAAGATAAAAGATTGATGAAATTTAGGGAAAAGCTACAACAAATTTCCCCAGTATCATCAAATGTCGGATTCTTCTTTGAATCCTCGGATCCTCAGTACTAGAGGATCAGGGCCTTCCACCCTTCTTTAGGCCGTATGCAAGATGGGCAATCACTTTAAGACATTTTTGGGCCTCTCCACCAAATTTTGGACCACAAGGGGAAGAAAGGTATGTCTCAGTCTCCTCCAGGGTTAAAATTTCTTTTCGACAGTTTCGGCTTCAAGTTATCGATGTGTTGTTGTCATCTTCTTAGGCACCCCGCGTAGTCTAAGGAAGTTTGTGTCGTAACTTTGTTCCAGTATGGGATCATAGGAAAGGCTTTTGCTTGCTGTAACTTTGTCAAAAGTATTTATGTAGTAGTTTAATGTTAACAGTATTGCAAGACACTTGATTACTGCAGTTTTTAACCTCGAATATCCCAATATTCTGTCTTGGCATTGGTACGATCCCAATATTTTTGCTTCAAATCAATGTATGTAAAAATGTTTCTGGCCATGCGTTACAACCTTTTATAAAATTCTGTGTTGAAAAACTACACAAGATTTAAGTTTATTAGGTTAAATTGACTGTTTACCAAAGTTTTTTGTACACTATATAACAAAAGCAAGTATTCTGAAAGCGTAGAGGAACTAGAATTTATAGAATTTATTATTGACGGTTGTGTAGCATTGCAACGAACTTCAGAGCTTTAGAGAAGTACAATATGTAGCTTTATCTATACATATAGAGAGAGGAACTAATGAATCTACTTATTGATATGATGCTGTGTTCTTAGTTAGCATCATGTGATCTTTCTCTCTGGAAAGAGAGAAGTACTGCACATCAACTTTCTTATATACTGAGACAAGTTTCATCACTTTTTGGCTCTGAAGTGTCACCAAGTAAGCATTTGATTGTTTACTTGTTAGACGGAATTACTGATAAAATGATCATGGATAACTTATTTGTGGTGAAAACTTGTGTAAATCTTATTTCCAGTCACACTGATCAAGAACAAGCTTTGGTGTTCTTGTCATAGATACATGAGAGTTATGATTGGTGGGGATGTAGCGGTACCTCAGTCCATCATGTAATCTGGAATATTTCTAACTTATGATGGAATCAAGATGTCTATTAAAACAGAACCATGCAGCTTAACTAACTCATGACTCTTAGGGGAAAACGTATGGCGCATGAAAGATATACTCCCTTGATATGGTTACGCTTGAGAATTTCTGGTCACTGACCCCATCCTTGGCATTAAAGCAGTAACATTGCTGTTCTCTTCCTCTAGGGCCTAGGCTCAGAACCATCAGCCCAGCTCCTTCCATAGCTTCCTGTTATATGCTACGCCTGCAACTAAGATTGGACCTTGGTTGGTGTCCTTTCTTTTCCAGTGTTCATCACAAGAACATTCTCTATGATTCATAGCATCTATTGCAGGGCTCAGGTTCAACTTGAAGGCTCTTCTGAACAAAGTTTGGATTTGTTGTCTCGAGTCTGGACTCTGGACAAACCTTAAATAGTAGTCTACAAGATCCAGTGTTTATCTCACCACTAGTCTCCCATGGCAATTAATCCATTATTAAGAATTTAATATTCTTATTAGTTTTAGTTCTCTAATTTAATATCCACTTGTGCAGTCATGAAATTGCAAATGTCTTCTCAGAAGAAGTTGAAGAGGCTTGGTGATGGTGGTGGTGACCAACAGTCCAACAACATCAACATGATAGAATAAGTGACTTTGCCTGAACTTCTTCACCAAATTCTTTTTTCACTTGACAGTGCAGACCAGCGTTTTGTCTCCAACATGGAAACATCTTTGGACTTCAGTTCCCACATTTAATTTTAACTCAAATGCTTTTTCTTCAATCCACAAATACAACTGTTAAGGGTAAAGATCGTTTTGTGAAATTAGCGGATCATGTATTTATTCATCATGACATCAACTCTAATCTGTCTGATTTACAATGGTGAGAAACATATGATACAACCAAAAAGAGTTTTCTCATGGATTTGTGATTCAGTCCGGCGCAAAGTCAGTGAGCTTGGCATCCACATCTCTTCTGACAACTAAAACAAGTTCATCCTTCCATTGCCATACTGTATTTATAAAAAAAAAAAAAAAAACACTGAAATTTGGAAGGATGCGAATTGCATTGAAGTTAACCAAGTCTATCTCATTACCTGTTCTCAAAACTTTGTACCTTGAATCAGTTTATTTCCCTAATGAAATCCGTACTTGTAAGTTCTTCTCGAGTATTCCAGTTCTTGATTCATTGAACCTAATTGATTGTAAGTTCTCTATGTCTGATAATCTCTCCATCTCTGCTGAGAAGCTTAAGCTTTTGGTCATAGAAACTTATATGAATATTCAAGAATGCTACGAATGTGGTTACTACTGTCAGGTAGAGATTTCTGCTCCCTATCTTGAATCTTTAAGGTGTGAAGATCACTTTAGTGGATATTTCCTTAAAGAGAAGAACCTTTCTTCTCTAAATGAGGCTGCCATTCAGATGAAAAGGCGGAACACAGAAGGCTGTGGATGGAATACAGACTTTCCAAACATAAGGAAAGAAGAGGATGGAAATGTGTCAAGTTTTTTGCAAGCAGTTTGTAATGTGACTATGTGAGAACATTAACACTGTCACCATGGGTGCTTGAGGTAAATATTCTTTATCATGTAAAAATGTTTCATGGTTAATGTTGATATTTGTTTTAAGGGCCATTTTGCTGGTACACCCTACTTTTGTCACGGGTTTTGCCAATACACCAGACTTTTGCAAACAATTTGTCTTCCCACCCTTTAACAGTTTGACTCCGTCAGAAGACCACGGTCAACCATATTTGACCAGTGAACTTACAATAATACCCTCTTTTTTTTAATTTTTAAATTGTCCCTTTTCAATCTACACCATTCATCAATCAGATCTAATCTACACCGTCTATTTTATAGCCGTTGGGGATTATCAATTATCATCTTCTTCTCTTTAAAAACCTAACTTTTTCCCCAAATCAAAAAACAAGAAATTCTTCAATGGCGTCTTAAAGTTCTTTACACTTTTTCCAGGAGAAGACCTCTTTTACAACAGAGCAAGGCATTTTCTGCTACAAGGTTATGCCGTTTGGCTTAAGGAATGCAGGAGCGACCTATCAGAGACTGGTCACCAGAATGTTCGACGACCTGCTAGGTCGAACAATGGAAGTCTACATTGACGATATGCTGGTCAAGAGCAATCAAGAGCAGGATCATTTGTACAATCTCGACCAGGCGTTCCAAAGATTAAGACAATACAGGATGCGTCTTAATCCAGAGAAGTGTATGTTTGGGGTCGCATCAGGAAAGTTTCTCGGTTACCTAGTCACAAAACGAGGCATCGAAGCAAATCCAGACCAGATCAGAGCACTGATTGACATGCCCAACCCGAAAACAAAGAAGCAGATCCAAAAACTCAACGGCATGGTATCAGCTCTCAATAGATTCATTTCTAGAGCGTCAGATAAATGTCGACCAATGCTTCATATTCTTAAGAAGGGGGCTACATATGAATGGACAGAAGAATACGAGAAGGCCTTCACCGACCTCAAGGCATATTTATCCACTCCGCCAGTTCTCACTAAGCCTAATGATGGAGATATACTCGGTATCTACCTCGCAACTTCAGATTTTGCGATCAGTGCAGTACTTTTCAAAGAGGAAAATCAGGTCGAAAGACCAATTTACTTCACGAGCAAAGTCTTACAACAGGCCGAAATAAGGTACACACCTCTAGAGAAATTAGCATTAGCTCTCCTTTATGCTGCATGCAAATTCAGACCTTATTTCCAAGCCCACACTGTCAAAGTAATCACCGACCAGCCATTACGTCATATATTAGAAAAGAACAAAACAGGTCGTATGGCTCGATGGGCGGCCGAGCTGGGTGATTACACATTTGAGTTCTTCTCTCGGCAGGCCGTCAAAGGACAGGTCGTTGCAGACTTCTTAGCAGATTATCCCGCAGAAGACATCAATTGGGAACCAGAGCCAAAAACAAAGCAACTCCAGGTCAATCCCCCCGACACCTGGCAACTATATGTTGATGGTTCCCACAACTCCAAGGGAAGTGGCATAGGTGATGTGCTCATTTCTCCTGAGGGATCACAGCTCGAGAGAGCAACTCGTCTCGACTTCTCGACCTCCAACAACAAGGCCGAGTACGAAGCTCTAATCCAAGGCTTACAAATGGCTATCGACCTACAGGCAGTCCGCCTCAAGGTGTACAGTGATTCTCAATTGGTAGTCAATCAGATTACCAATAATTACCAGATCAATGGTGTTAACTTAATCAGATATGCTACCAGAGCAAAGGAACTTATCAGCAAGCTGAGTTATTTCACAATCGAACACATCCCTAGAGATGACAACAGACACGCTGATTCACTGGCATTCTTAGCATTTAAGATCGAGTCAGATCGACCGCGGGCTCTCACTATAGCAATCAGTACACAGCCCGCATATCTATTAAAGGAGGAAAATGTTCATCAAATCTCTGATCTACTAGACACAACAGCAGCAGATATCCAAGGAACTTGGATGGAACCTTTCATCACTTACCTTCAAACTGGTGTGTTACCATCCAACAAAAAAGAACCCAGTCAGCTATTACATAAAGCCACTATGTATAAACTTCATGAGGGTAAGCTATTCAGAAAATCTGCAACTGGCCTGTTGTTACGTTGCTTGATTCCCAAGCATGGGCAGATCATCTTCCAAGAAATCCATGAAGGAGAATGCGGAAACCACTCCGGAGGTCGAACATTAGCTCATAAAGCGATCTCCCAGGGATATTTCTGGCCAAGAATGAAAGAAGATGCCAAGAAATTTGTGTTGAAGTGTAAAGAATGCCAGCGTTTTGCTGATAACCAACATCAGCATCCAAACGATCTAATCAACATCACTGCGCCATGGCCATTTCACATGTGGGGGCTTGATATCATGGGCCCTTTTATCAAAGAAAAGAAATCTGAAAAGAAGTTTGTTCTAGTCGCCATTGACTACTTCACAAAATGGGTAGAAGCCGTTGCACTCGCCAACATCACTCAAGCTGATGTTCAAAGATTCATATGGGAAAACATAATAACACGATTCGGTCTACCAAAACGAATAGTCACGGACAATGGCACTCAGTTCGTTGGCAAAAACATCAAAGCTTTCTACGAGCTATGGAAAATCGAACATTCCAGGTCAACACCTAGATATCCACAAGCCAACGGCCAAGTCGAAGCTGCAAATCGACAGATTCTGAACAACTTAAAGAAAAAGCTCAAAGATCAACACGATCAATGGCCACAACAGTTGGAAAACATCCTATGGGCTTACAGAACAACCCCTCGTACATCCACAGGGATGTCACCATTCAGTCTTTGCTATGGAGTTGAGGCCGTTATTCCCACTGAGTTAACATTTGGAATGACCAAATCCCTTCTGGTCGACACAGAGCTTAACAATCAGGTCTGGTCGTTCGAAATTGATCTCCTCGAGGAACGACGAAACCACGCCGTTATAAAACTTGAGCAATATCAACAACGACTAAAGCGAGCTTATAATAAAGGCGTACGACCTAGATCTTTTCAACCAGGAGAACTAGTCCTAAGGAAAATGTTCCACAACAAAAGGAAGGATATTATTGGCAAGCTCAATGCCAATTGGGAAGGTCCTTACATTATCACCAAGGTTCAAAGCAACGGTTCTTATCGTCTTCAAACACCAGAAGGAGAGATCGTTAAGAACACATGGAATGCTTATCACTTGAAGAAGTTTTATCAATGAAATGTAAGCATCCATCTATTACATTTCAATATACAAACTCATTTTCGCCTTCATCTCAGCTCAAACATGAATGGCTCTTAAAGGTCTAATCCCTCGACCTATAAATTATCAAAACTCTAGTCCCTTTGATCATTTTAATTTTGTTAAGTTCAAACATTTACAACTTAACTTGGTGCATTGGTCATACCATTCCCACGACCTATGCACAACCTAGCAAGCATGCATACGACCTCATCCACCAGCAGGTCCAACACTAAGATTATTACTTATTGTTTGCAAAACTCATACAGGAAGACAACGTAACAAGAATGAAAATGTAAGGTAAATCATTGAAATTTCTTTTTACTTGATGAGATTCTAACCATTACAGGTAAAAGCAAAATTAAACTAAGGCATACAAGAAGAACTTTTTCAGTTAGTCCTGCTTGCAGCCATTCATCTCGTCTACCTGCCTTCTGAACGAGCTACCAGGACTCCCTGGAAACTAGCTGATCAGAACGGCTTAATTACAAGCTCATCAAATAAACTATCAATTACTGTTGTTCATTACAACTCCAAAACAAATGATTGTTTACTCGAGCTCACAAACTCAGAAGACTGCTTTGAGGAAGGCCAAAGAAGACTTACTGCAAGAACAAGGAGTGCAAGAAGCAAATTTTGCACAAGGTTACCCAATACAAGAAAGGCGGTACAGAGACTAGTTCACTGCTGCATAGACTGGTCGCTGGAACCATCAATCTCTGTACGGCCACTGGCGACCTGGTCATTAGGGCCCGTCAAGGCGTCCTGAGCTGGCACCAAAGCTCCATCGGCACCACCTCGCGTCTCCTCTCCTTCGGGCGACCCCATCACAGCTTTCATCAAGTTGTCGCAGTTGGCCTTCCACGCCGCGCCATTCTCTTGGCATGCGTGCTCCCAGTATTCAGCAGAAGCCTTAGCACCAGCGAAATCTTCCTTTAACTGCTCCACCATCTCCTTCAACGCCGCGACCTGCGCATCCCTGTCCTTCACCTTGCACTCAGCAACAACAGCAACATTCTTCGCCTGCTCGAGCTTCTCGTAGAGGTCCTTCAACTCAATCTCAGCTCGAGCACCAACCTCAGCAACCAGACGCACCTTCTGGAAGCTTGCGTTGAGCTGCAAGTACAAACAGAGTTTAGTCAGCAATAACTAAGCACAAAAAAAAATATACTTATGATCACACTCACCAAAGACAGCGCCGCGTTTATCTTTGAGCAGGTCACCAGCAGAGTCTGCGACTTCACTGCTCGAGCATCAGCATCCAAGACAATGCCCTCATTCACAGCCCGAGCAACGCAGGGGTCGTCAATAGCACTGTCGTTATCATACACGACATGCTTCTCACCGCGGCCATCCAAATAATCGAACGGCCCAGGGCGAAACTCAGACGATACCCCCTTGCCTTTCTGCAAAGGCCCAGCAGCAGTCTTCCTGGACTTAAGAGGAGTCTCAGGAGATTTCACGAACTTTGGAGGGGCAGAGGACGGCATAGTTGGAGGCTCCATCAACTTCAGGTTCCCTGAAAATGACCTCTTCTTCCCGGACAAGGCAGGTAATTTGGGAAGTGAGGGCGGAGGGGATACGACTGGGGGGCTCGCCACTACCTCCCCCCGGCGCGAACTAACACCAGATCGTTCCTTCTCCGACCTTCGAGTTGCGCTTCCAGATCGCTCTCTCTCTTCAGGCCTGGAGCTTCCACTAGCTCGTTCCTTCTCCCCAGCACGCGAACTACCACCAGAACGCCCAGCCTCAGCTTTCTGTACAGAAGTCATATAGGCTTTCTTCAACGACTTCCTCCTCTCGAGCTCTTCCTCAACTGTTTTTGGACCACCTTTGGGAATAAAATGTTCCCTTAGGTGAGGCAAGAGCTTTATCTTCCGTTTGTCAGCCAAAACACCAAAACAGTTCAAAGCGGACTGCAGATCGTTCTTCCTCAACAAATGATCGTCCCTGCTAGCTGCAACAAAGATGCAAAATCATCAAGTCCAGAAACAGGAAAATCATCTACTGTCCTCAGACTAACGACCAGAAACTTACGAGCATCATTTCTAGTCACATGACGCAACTGGGTACTCCCTTCAATGATCGACCCAGTAATCAGCATGGGATCTTTCCACCATGGCTCACTACTTACCGGATAGATCAAAGGCAAACGTTCTGGCCTAACTTGCATGTTATAGCCGGAAAAATCAGCCTTTGAAGAACGTTTGAAGCTGAAGTGGTCCAATACATCACTTACAGTAATGTTCCACTTATGCAGCTTATTCAGGTCATCAATTACCCTCATATTTCTCCAGAAATTGCCATTCATCTGGCAGGGGGCTCGACCAATAGCATTCAACAGGTCGACCACCAAACAAGACAATGGCAGCCTCAGCCCAGCCCGGAATTGGGCCAAGGTAAATACAGTAGAGAAGGAATTTTTAGGTCGATAATCAGAAGAAAGTAAACGTTCCCCTAAAAATCTAATCTCCAAATGCTCAATCGAGCTAAGCCCATACTGCTTCCTAAATGCAATATGCCTATTTACATACTTCATGTTCACTACCCTACACATTGAACCATCGTCTCCCTCCACCATTTCTTCGTCAGATGTGTCCGCCCCATGATAGCCGCTACTCTGGGGGCTATCAAGTTCCACACCACGATTGGGAGACGAGGTTTTAGATTGAGTCCTTTCAGACTCATACTCCTCACCGCCACCACCACTCAAGTTATCATTTTGAGAGTCACTCGCGTCAGACATTTCTCTCAAGCAACAGAAAAGAAAACAGAAGATGAAAGAAAAGAAGGACAAGAAAACTAACCTCACGAGCTCTCAAAGTTCTTCAGATCGCAAGAGAAAAGCGGCAGCAATTCAAATGAAGGCGAGATAGGTAAACCCTTCTCAAGAGAACTACAGTTTAAATACCGAAGCACAAGTACTCCCAGCCATCAGTTCGAAACAGGTGAACGGATGAGATCGACCATAGAAACCATAACAATTGTAGTTATTTTCCACTCACAAAATGATTCACATCCACCGTCGGATCAACCCACGTGCCACGCAAAGACTATATCAAGCAATAAGTGCGTCAGTTGCCATAACTCCACAGCTAGCTGCTCGAGGAAAATCCTCCACTTCCCCGTAAGAGCGCCATGATTAGTACAGACAGGCCTGCATGACTGCCACGTCCGCAAATTCAAAAAGTAAACTACAAATCAGCATCGATCAGAGTTCTTAGTCTTTTCAGCCCGACTTATACAGCCGACCTAAAAAAAGGGGGCTTATGTAGGGGTACTACATACTCCAACCAATCAAAAGTAGCCACGTGGCACAGTCATTCAACCATCAGGTCGCCATGATGTAAACCCCCCTATTTTAATGTTAATGGAAATTTCATTTAAGTTTAATTTGAATTAAAAGTAATTGGGTTAAAGTCCCTGGACTAAGGGTTTAAGCATAATTACTGTAAAGTAGTGGACTATGGTTTAAATAACTCAAACTTGGAGAAAACACCCACGAACAGTTTGTGCCTATGAATTTCGGAAACACGATCAGATGTGGGGTATTGCGAATCGGATTAATTGTAAACCGTTGGATCAGCCGACTTAACCACTATTATATAGAGATGGGTATCAATTAGCGAGGGTTTTGTTCGCACACTAAGAGAGAGAGAAAGCGGCGCTGTGATCGAAGTAGAGAAAGGTGCGATAAACAGCGAGCGAGAGAGAGAGAGAGATCGAGAGTGGCGTGCAAATCTGTTGAGAGAGATCGAGAGAGAGAGAGAGAGAGAGAGAGAGAGAGAGAGAGAGAGAGAGAGAGAGAGAGAGGTGCGTGGTGTTGCAGAAATTAAAGGAGAGAAGAAGCAGCAGTTGCAGACTGGCAGGAATCCATTAGAAGATAGAGGAAGAAGAAGTGGACGACCAGCAGTAGAACAGTGAGTGGATATATATGATATATGTTATTTTTTATTATACATGGAATTAGCTATGGTATGAATTAGATTAATTTCTGTTCTACATGATAACTGAAATAGAATGAATACTGAATATGATGTGCACATTCAACGAGAACTATTGATATGCATGACATGATGTTACTATGGCTACTGAAGGTACTCCCTGGGTATGGGTTATTTGATGTGTGATGAACTGATGGTATGGTAGAGAGTATTTAGTTGGCTTTGTTCTTGTTGTTTTGTTATATTCAGTACATACATGTAATTGGAATTTAATTAGCTATGTTAGGCCTACTAGAGCTAAGGAAGAAATGGAGTTTGGATTACTGGTGATTTAATTATATGAGCGTGTATCAATCTATATCTACGTATCTAGCAATCTTAAGTTCTAGAACTACTACCAAAAGTGATGGTACAGTGAATTATTTGCCGAGTTTTTACTTTTTGAATTCGTACAGTACAAGGTAATACAGGGTGTAGTTATTAATACTAGCCTGCTACCATACTTGAACTACCATGATAGATATTTTAGAAATTTTGGAATGGGACAGTATATATCATTTTAAATTTTCTGCGACATCGAACGATATCAATTGTCCCCTTAGAATGATCAGTATGTTTAGCTAGCAATCTGGGAGGTTTTTCTAAGGTACATAATTTGTGAAATTATTATATTAAATGCCTTGGAATGGCCGACACCATGGACGGTGTATTTACATGGGAAAATTTGAAAGAAATACCGAATGGATTTAGAAATTTGGAAACTTTGAGTTTATGTGATCTATGAATGAATGATGTTGTGTGATTGCTTGATTTCCTGTTTCTTTTAGTAGTCACCCAATTATTAGTACATTTGCCGCACCTGTGGAATTAAGACTAAGGAATTTAGATATCACCCTAGACGGCTTAGCCTGCGGGTTGACACTTGGAATATATTTTTGTTGGGTATTTCCTAGACGGCTTAGCCTGCGGAACTGACCCTTCAGACCTTCATAGCCTTCGGGGTTGGTCTGGGCGCCACATTAGAAAACTCAAGGGAGCTAGTAGAGGCCATGAGTTAGGCATACGTCGAGGCTAGCCAAAGCTTGCAGGTGAGCACCCACTTGGGTTTTGGTTTCCGCGTAGAGGGTCTTAACCATGGTCAAGGCACACTGGTGCAGTGTGGGTATGGCAAATGTGTGGAGTGCATCCTGTGGGAGGTGTACTAGTGATTGGGTATAGGTTGTGAAGTGTTGTTTGAGTGTAATGATTGATTTGCAGTGATTGAGATATAGTGTCGAGATTTGAGATGCCATGAATTATATATTATTGTACTAACACAGTTTTGCAGGAGGATAGGTCAATTAACATTTCTTGCAGGGCTCGACCTATCCTAATAGGAGGTGCAGCTCAGGTAATGTATCCCTATAATATATAATATATATTTAGTAAACGAGATAAATATAGAAAGACCGCGGAGTCTATTATTTTATTTTTTTTGGGAATGGAGTTCCCTACCCTTGTCCACTCATACCAGCATAATTTGCTGACCCATGTTGCTTGTTTTGCACGTGGGTACGTATCCTTATGGAGCGTAGGCGGAGTAGAGCAGCCAGTTGAGTACGATCGGGAGTAACATCAGGAGGCTCGTGTAGATCCAGTTGTTCGAGAGGGAGTTTGAGAATTTGCAGGAGTTACATTTCACAGTAGGTTTAGTTCTTTGATTCGTTGTCAGTTGATTACTCAGTTTATTTCATTTATTGGATTATTGTTGATTTGGGAAAGACAATGCCTCAGTAGAAGTTGTTGAATTTTCTTATTGGAGTTGTGTAATTTGATATTTGGAGTTTTGGATTATATATGGAAGTTATTGGGAGTTCAAATTATTTGTGTTGAAGTATTTGTCATTAATGGTTATGGATTTTTACCTTGTGCAAATGTTTATTTAGATTACTGTCCCGAACCTTTGTCCTTTTAATTGGCTTATCGAGGGTAATTTCGTAACTTCTCTCTTTTTGCCAATTTATGGATATTAGGGTCGTGACAGTTTTCTTGGTATCAGAGCGCTTGGTTAACTTAGGCCGAGAAGGTCTAGGTGATCCTCGGAATCTGGAATGGGTGATAAGTTTGAAGGAGTTGGGTGATTATCTAATAATAATTTAATCTTTTGAATGAAGGTTATGGCGGGAAGAGGACGTGGTCAAATCTATCAGTTGACTCAAGACCAGATGAATCAGCTGTTACTAGCAGTTGCAGGCAACAATGGGGGTAATGGTGACCCATTTGCTAAGAGGAACAAAGACTTCCTCAATCTGGGTGGTATCAAATTCGATGGTAAGGGAGACGGGAAAGCTGCAGTGTTATGGCTCCGTCAGACAGAAGCCGTGTTTGCAAAGATGGTGTTGACTGAAGTTCAGAAGCAGGAGCTCGCTTCCCATCAGTTGGAGGGTGGAGCATTACTTTGGTGGGACGCTTTGAAGGTCGGGCTCGACCTCACCACTCTGACTTGGGAGGAGTTCAGGAATACTTTTGAGGGGAGATATCTTTCGAGTGCTTATCGAGACCGATTAGTGGATGAATTTCTGAATCTGAAGCAGGGTACTATGACTGTAGCGGAATATACGAATCGGTTTAATGAGTTATCTATGTTTGCTCCGCATATGGTGGATACCGTTGAGAAGAGAAATCATCGTTTCATCAAGGGTCTAGGGCACTATGTGTCAAAGCAACTGATTCCATTTGAGCACGAGCCATTTGATAGAGTCCTGAACCTCGCAATGAAGTATGAGGAGAAGGAACAGGAGTTTAGAACTGAGAAGAGCAAAAAGACAGGTGATAACTTCAGAGACAGGAATAGACACAAGCCTTATGATCCTAACTTCAAGGGTCGACGTTATGACAACAGGCCACCGGGAGATAACCAGGGTTACAACAGGCCACCGGGAGATAACCAGGGTTTCAGACACCGTGGTGGGTTTGGGCGTGGTGACAACAGAGTTAGAGCAGGCGTACCACCACCACCACCAGCACCAGGGCAACCTGCCCCAGGTTTGCCTTATAGGCCAGCACCTTTACAGTTACCAGCGCCAGGAGCATTAGCAGGGCCGATCAGGGGTAACTGTTGGAACTGTGGAGGACCAGGACATCGTTCTGCTGAATGTCGTCGACCAGTGAACAACAACCAGGGGAGGCCAGCACATCAGCCGAACCGAGGGAGAGCCTTTGCTGTTTTGCCTGCATTTCAGGGACTGGAAGGTACTTTTGATTGCTCTCAATTTAGGTTCCGAGTATTGTTTGATTCTGGTGCATCGCATTCATTTATAGCTAAGCAGATAGTAGTTAAGTATCAGATTGCGACTACACCTTTACCCCAACCTTTATATCTTCGGACACCTATGGGAGGTTCGACTTGTTTGTTCTACGAGTGTAAGAATTTTGCTCTGACATTCATGGGTAGACAGTTTGTCATCGATCTAGTAGTTTTAGATTTTGAAGGCTATCAGTTTATTTTGGTTGAGTCGTTATCATGTGATTTTGGATTGTGCTGGGAGGAGAGTTATAGTGGATACACCAGGTTTACCCACATTGGTACACAGTTGTGTTAGTAGGGATGATTCGATTATGTCCAGCTTTTTAATGTCTATGGCTGCCCAGTCGATCGGTATTAGTGATGTGGCGATAGTTAAGGATTATCTAGATGTGTTTGAGGAGATTCCGGGTTTACCACCTAAGAGAGAGGTGGAGTTCCGTATTGATTTGCTGCCAGGAACGGCACCTATTTCTAAGACTGCTTACAGGATGGCGCCTAAGCAGTTGGAAGAGATGAAGACCCAGTTGGAGGAGTTGCTTAAGAAAGGGTATGTGATATTTGATGTTTTATTTGATTTAGTTTATTCTTTTGGTGTATATGTGTGAGCCTTTTGAGGTGTGTATGAACCACAGGTTCATACGTCCAAGCAATTCTCCATGGGGAGCTCCAGCTATCTTTGTCTCTAAGAAGGATGGGACTTTGAGGATGTGCATTGATTACCGTGAGTTGAACAAGGTGACAATCAAGAACAAATATCCACTACCGAGAATAGATGATTTGCTTGATCAGTTGAAAGGAGCAGCCGTGTTTTCTCAGTTTGATTTGAGGACGGGTTACCATCAGATGGGTGTAGAGGAGAAGACTATACCACTGATTGCTTTCAGAACTCGATATGGATTGTATGAGTTTCCAGTAATGCCTTTTGGGTTAACTAATGCTCCAGCATTTTTCATGGATTTGATGAACCGGATTTTTAGGCCTTATCTTGATAAGTTTGTGATTGTATTCATTGATGATATTTTGGTGTATTCTAAGGATGCTCAGGAGCATGCGAAACATTTGAAAATAGTGTTGCAGATATTGAGAGATCACAAGCTATATGCTAAGTTTAGCAAATGTCATTTCTGGAAGAATGAGGTGCATTTCTTAGGTCACGTGATATCCAGAGAGGGTATTGCCGTTGACCCTGAGAAGGTTGTTGCAGTTAGGGATTGGAAACAGCCAACCAACCCTACAGAGATTCGAAGCTTTTTAGGATTAGCTGGATATTACCGTCGTTTCATTGAGAAGTTCTCGCTCATAGCTGAGCCATTGACCAGACTTACAAGGAAGAATGTGAAGTTCTTGTGGACTGACGACTGCGAGAGAGCTTTTCTGGAGCTTAAGCAGAGGTTGACTTCAGCGCCCGTGTTAGTTATACCGGTTAGAGGTGGCAAGCTTGTGGTATTCACAGATGCTAGTGGTACCGGACTTGGTTGTGTTTTGATGCAGGATGGGAGAGTGGTCTCTTATGCTTCTAGACAGTTGAAGCAACATGAGCGAAAATATCCAGTGCACGATTTAGAATTGGCAGCTGTGGTGTTTGCTTTGAAAATTTGGCGTCACTATTTATATGGGGAGAAGTTTGATCTTTATACCGACCACAAGAGTCTAAAGTACTTGTTCTCTCAGAAGGATTTGAACATGAGGCAGCAGAGATGGATGGAGTTCATTAGCAGTTATGATTTTCAGATTCAGTATCAGCCTGGGAAAGGTAATGTAGTTGCAGATGCTTTGAGTAGGAAGCATGCCACCGTTGCTATGATGATGATGGAAGAGTGGAAATCTTTGGAGACTATAGCGTCTCATGATGTGTACTTACAGCAGGGAGGTGAACCGGTCACCATTTGTTCTATGGAGGTGAAACCTATGATGATTAGCTTGATTGTGTCCAAGCAGCATGAGGACCCTTTCTTGCTCCGAAAGCTTGGGCAGTTAGTTGTGGAGTTGTTAGATGATTGTCCCACAGAATGGTCAGTTGGTGTTGATGGAGGTTTGAGGTATAGAGATCGATTGTGTGTTCCTGATAAGGATGGTTTGAGGAAGAATGTTATGGATGAGGCACATCGTTCTCGTTTCACTATTCACCCTGGTGGAACGAAGATGTACAAAGACCTGAAGAGGACTTATTGGTGGGAAGGAATGAAGAGAGACGTTGGAGAGTATGTTTCTAGGTGTTTGACATGTCAGCGAGTAAAGGTCGATCATCAGAAACCGTCAGGGTTACTTATGCCTTTGTCTATCCCTCAGTGGAAGTGGGAGCACATTTCCATGGATTTTATTGATGGTTTGCCTAGGTCACGGGGAGGCAATGAGTCCATTTGGGTTGTCGTCGATCGATTGACTAAGTCAGCTCATTTTCTTCCTATTTCTATGAATAGGAATGCAAATAAGCTAGCAAAGAAGTATGTGAAGGAGATTGTCAGACTACATGGTGTTCCGGCTAGCATTGTTTCAGACAGAGATCCTATATTCACTTCCGAGTTCTGGGGTAGTTTTCAGCGTGCCATGGGTACGAAACTTAACTTGAGTACTGCTTATCATCACCAGACAGATGGACAGACTGAGCGGGTAAACCAGATCCTAGAGGATATGTTACGTGCTTGTGCACTCAGTTTTGGTGGAGAATGGGAGGAACATCTACCTTACGCGGAGTTTGCTTACAATAACAGTTTTCAGGCGAGTATTGGTATGGCACCATATGAGGCACTGTATGGTAGGCCATGTAGATCACCGGCTTGTTGGGCGAAGGTTGGTGATACTGCGATTCTTGGACCAGTGATGGTTCGCGAGACTACAGAGAAAGTAGATATCATTCGACATAGATTGAAAACGGCTCAAAGCCGAATGAAGAGTTATGCAGATAATAGGAGGAAGCCACTCGAGTTTGCGGTAGGGCAGAAAGTGTTGCTGAAAATCTCCCCGATGCGTGGAGTAATGAGGTTTGGTAAGAAGGGCAAGCTGAGCCCTAGGTATGTGGGACCGTATGAGATCACTGACAGAGTTGGACCGTTGGCTTACAGGCTGGCATTGCCACCTGCCTTGGAGAAGATACATAATGTATTTCATGTTTCTATGTTGAGAATGTGGAAAGGAGATGATAAGGATGAAGAGGATGAAGGAGTAGACTACGCGCAGTTAGATATTTATGATCCAGAGCAGTTAGAAATTAATGAAGATGTTACCTACAGAGTGAGGCCAATTACTATCATTGATAGAGATGAGAAACGACTCAGGCGAAAGACATTGAAGCTGGTAAAAGTGCAGTGGAGTGATGATCCGAGCGATGTCACATGGGAGCTGGAGGACAAGGTGCGAGCTAAGCACCCGGAGCTGTTTGATTGATCTTTCTTCCAAATCTCGAGGCCGAGATTTCTTTTGAGGTGTGTATAAATGTAAACCCCCCTATTTTAATGTTAATGGAAATTTCATTTAAGTTTAATTTGAATTAAAAGTAATTGGGTTAAAGTCCCTGGACCAAGGGTTTAAGCATAATTACTGTAAAGTAGTGGACTATGGTTTAAATAACTCAAACTTGGAGAAAACACCCACGAACAGTTTGTGCTTATGAATTTCGGAAACACGATCAGATGTGGGGTATTGCGAATCGGATTAATTGTAAACCGTTGGATCAGCCGACTTAACCACTATTATATAGAGATGGGTATCAATTAGCGAGGGTTTTGTTCGCACACTAAGAGAGAGAGAAAGCGGCGCTGTGATCGAAGTAGAGAAAGGTGCGATAAACAGCGAGCGAGAGAGAGAGAGATCGAGAGTGGCGTGCAAATCTGTTGAGAGAGATCGAGAGAGAGAGAGAGAGAGAGAGAGAGAGAGAGAGAGAGGTGCGTGGTGTTGCAGAAATTAAAGGAGAGAAGAAGCAGCAGTTGCAGACTGGCAGGAATCCATTAGAAGATAGAGGAAGAAGAAGTGGACGACCAGCAGTAGAACAGTGAGTGGATATATATGATATATGTTATTTTTTATTATACATGGAATTAGCTATGGTATGAATTAGATTAATTTCTGTTCTACATGATAACTGAAATAGAATGAATACTGAATATGATGTGCACATTCAACGAGAACTATTGATATGCATGTACTTTCAAAAACCAAATTGATATGCATGACATGATGTTACTATGGCTACTGAAGGTACTCCCTGGGTATGGGTTATTTGATGTGTGATGAACTGATGGTATGGTAGAGAGTATTTAGTTGGCTTTGTTCTTGTTGTTTTGTTATATTCAGTACATACATGTAATTGGAATTTAATTAGCTATGTTAGGCCTACTAGAGCTAAGGAAGAAATGGAGTTTGGATTACTGGTGATTTAATTATATGAGCGTGTATCAATCTATATCTACGTATCTAGCAATCTTAAGTTCTAGAACTACTACCAAAAGTGATGGTACAGTGAATTATTTGCCGAGTTTTTACTTTTTGAATTCGTACAGTACAAGGTAATACAGGGTGTAGTTATTAATACTAGCCTGCTACCATACTTGAACTACCATGATAGATATTTTAGAAATTTTGGAATAGGACAGTATATATCATTTTAAATTTTCTGCGACATCGAACGATATCAATTGTCCCCTTAGAATGATCAGTATGTTTAGCTAGCAATCTGGGAGGTTTTTCTAAGGTACATAATTTGTGAAATTATTATATTAAATGCCTTGGAATGGCCGACACCATGGACGGTGTATTTACATGGGAAAATTTGAAAGAAATACCGAATGGATTTAGAAATTTGGAAACTTTGAGTTTATGTGATCTATGAATGAATGATGTTGTGTGATTGCTTGATTTCCTGTTTCTTTTAGTAGTCACCCAATTATTAGTACATTTGCCGCACCTGTGGAATTAAGACTAAGGAATTTAGATATCACCCTAGACGGCTTAGCCTGCGGGTTGACACTTGGAATATATTTTTGTTGGGTATTTCCTAGACGGCTTAGCCTGCGGAACTGACCCTTCAGACCTTCATAGCCTTCGGGGTTGGTCTGGGCGCCACATTAGAAAACTCAAGGGAGCTAGTAGAGGCCATGAGTTAGGCATACGTCGAGGCTAGCCAAAGCTTGCAGGTGAGCACCCACTTGGGTTTTGGTTTCCGCGTAGAGGGTCTTAACCATGGTCAAGGCACACTGGTGCAGTGTGGGTATGGCAAATGTGTGGAGTGCATCCTGTGGGAGGTGTACTAGTGATTGGGTATAGGTTGTGAAGTGTTGTTTGAGTGTAATGATTGATTTGCAGTGATTGAGATATAGTGTCGAGATTTGAGATGCCATGAATTATATATTATTGTACTAACACAGTTTTGCAGGAGGATAGGTCAATTAACATTTCTTGCAGGGCTCGACCTATCCTAATAGGAGGTGCAGGTAATGTATCCCTATAATATATAATATATATTTAGTAAACGAGATAAATATAGAAAGACCGCGGAGTCTATTATTTTATTGTTTTTGGGAATGGAGTTCCCTACCCTTGTCCACTCATACCAGCATAATTTGCTGACCCATGTTGCTTGTTTTGCACGTGGGTACGTATCCTTATGGAGCGTAGGCGGAGTAGAGCAGCCAGTTGAGTACGATCGGGAGCAACATCAGGAGGCTCGTGTAGATCCAGTTGTTCGAGAGGGAGTTTGAGAATTTGCAGGAGTTACATTTCACAGTAGGTTTAGTTCTTTGATTCGTTGTCAGTTGATTACTCAGTTTATTTCATTTATTGGATTATTGTTGATTTGGGAAAGACAATGCCTCAGTAGAAGTTGTTGAATTTTCTTATTGGAGTTGTGTAATTTGATATTTGGAGTTTTGGATTATATATGGAAGTTATTGGGAGTTCAAATTATTTGTGTTGAAGTATTTGTCATTAATGGTTATGGATTTTTACCTTGTGCAAATGTTTATTTAGATTACTGTCCCGAACCTTTGTCCTTTTAATTGGCTTATCGAGGGTAATTTCGTAACTTCTCTCTTTTTGCCAATTTATGGATATTAGGGTCGTGACACATGATCCCTACCTGCTAGTAGTTCGACCGCAACGACTCGACCACATAACCAGCAGCGACCTTCTTATACACACGTGCTCTCATTCAATGCACAGAATATCCTCATCAGTTACATAATTAATTCACAGGGATGATCCTCGTTCGTTACACAATTAATCCTCATTATGATGACGGAGAATCTGCAAGATCCATGATCCACGCCTTTCCACCTTCTATATAAACAGAACTACGATGGCTTGATCTCTAAGTTCAATCCCCACGAACTAGAGTACGTAGGCAATCTCAATCTCAATGAGGTGCAGCCACCCCGATCCAAAACTTCCCCTTTGGTCAAGTCTCCCAACGACTTGATCTTGTAAGTGCATTAATCTAGAAATAGGTTAATACATGTAGCATTGCAGAGAAACACAATGCAGGTGCAGAACCTATGCAGGTAAGGTCTATCTTATATACAATGTAATCTGGATTGAAGCATGCTGCTTAACTCTTGTTTTTTTTTCCCTGATAAAACCATGCTGCTTAACTAATTAAGTATTTTGTTTTTTTGGTAGAAAAACAGAAAAAATGTGTGGTGCATAAAAGATACTCCCAAGAAAATATTGTTGGGAATTCTTTGGTCATATTAGGTCCCACATCACTATCCCCTAAGGCCTAAGCTGCAAAAAAAGGTAAGTTGCACTTTTTATATCTTTACTCATTCTTATTTCATGTGGACTCCAATTCCATTATCCAATTCCTCTCTTTGTCATGCCTTTCCCAATGTAGATTGGAAATTGGATTACATTTGCCTATGGAAATTGCCAAGATCAGATGTTCTAGTCTTATTTTACTGATATGGAATGCATGCTAATCTTGTCATGCCTATATACCCATTACTAGAGTGCACCATAACACCAGTGTTTTGACCATTTTAGAAAAGTATATGCAGCAAATTGCAAACTCCCTCCCACCCCTAGATTTGAAAGACATTATGAAGGAATAGCAAACTAACCAACTTTTTGCATATTGCAGAACAGTGATAAAGAAGCAATGATCCACAATTAGGAGGGTCATGTGTCCATTGATATGGACATATATATATATATACCCCCTCATGCAAAAGATGTACAGTTGAGACTATATTGTTGGGCTAAAATAGGACTTGCAAGGTCCAACTAATCTGTAATGAAAAGCCCATATAAAGCATTCTAGAAAGTAATGCTGAAAGCATTTGAGCCGTAAAGAGACAAGAAAGGAAGCAAAAGAGACATTTCGAATTTTCGATGATGATGGAAGGAAAGAAGAGTCATGGTCTTATTCTTACTGAGTACCTTTTGATTTTGAATTCAACCTTCAACACACAACAAAAGACTCATTCTTTCAGCTGACCCTACTACTGTACTACTAATCAAGCTTATTAGTATTAATTATGGTTAACACGGCTCTATCATCTAACACAGTCCACATCCACCAACCACTATCCGAGTCCAAAATGTCGAAAAACGTCGGTAATGTCGGGTTTCAGTGCGACTGATACATGCAGTGATATTGATATTTGTCCATGACAGTCTAACTTAACAGATGAAAGATTGATCACCTATAATGGACCAAGAATATGTCAAAGGACAAGTAAACCATGTCTACAGTACTGTTGTTTCATTCACACATTATGTATGAGTTTCCACTTTCTAAAACCATTAAAACTTTTTGAGATTTTTGGACATACCCCATTTGAAAGTCGAAATTTGAGATACCCCATTTGAAAAAAAATTTGAGATATCCTCCAATTCAAGACAGAAGAGCTTTACAGCCATACCCCCAATTCAAGACAGAAGAGCTTTACAGCCGTAGGTGAGTTTTATGATGGATTATGATGGTCGGCTAAGATAACACCACATCTTGAATTGGGGGTATCTCAAATTTTTTTCAAATGGGGTATCTCAAATTTCGACTTTCAAATGGGGGTATGTTCAAAAATCTCAAACTTTTTTTAGTTTGATAGATTAATATTATATATTATTAGGAATCTGAATTGAGGGATTAGTTCTAAATTTCTAATATATGTAAGGACATCTACAGCTAAGACTGACCACATTGTTATTTGCTTATCATATTATTAATAAAGTAGGTTTTGGATCAACTTCTCTTCCATAACCTAATGTACAATTTATTCATAGTGCTAACTGCTAAGCTAAGTTATATTCCTCAAGTACTCTAGCTATACATGGCTTGTTTATTGGCCATCTCTATACTCAAAACACAATTTAATAACATGTGGATATGGTTGTTGATTTTATCCACTAAGTACCTACTACCAACAAGATTCCTTCACTTATTCTATTAGCAGCTGGATATTTTTATTTGAATCTTAAAATGAATCCTATATAAAATTATAAGAATTTTGCTTACAATAATCCAAAATGATTGATTAAATCCAAGATTTTTAACTTATATATATTGCCCCAACTGTATAGTGCTTGTGAAGTGGTAGTGTGGTACTACTAAAAAGGTTTTTTTGATAATAGGATATTTTCAAAAAAGGAAAAAGAAAAAGACAATAGGATAGTATACAATGCATGATTTAGTCATCAGTACTGTATTATATTTGTAGAGGGAAGGCACTTAGTTCCTAAAATATAGAACCGTGATACGGTGGATACCGACGTTAGGGGAAGAGAGAGCAAGAGAAAAAAAGAGAGATTTCAAAAAACAAAAAATCGACGGACAGACAGAAAATTAAAAATGGAAAAATGGGGACAGATGCGAGTTTGAGTTCCACCTGACTCTAAATGGACCTCCTAACATCGGTCGATTAAGCAGTTTGGCTCCTAAATTAAGCAGTTTGGCTTCGTTGCACACACTCAAAAAGTGTATATGCTAGCCTCCCACCAGATGAGTCCACGTGTTTTTTAATTTTTTTAAGAAATTTTTTTATGCCCCACTAGATTAACAACACCCAATGTTTAGGTGTTTTATTTATCCACCCATCTCGGACATTAAAAATAAAAAAAAAAAAAAAAAATATGTACTCATCTGGTGGGAGGTTAGCATAAACATTGTTTTAAAGTGTGTGCAACAAAACCACACTCTAAATTAAGTGTTGAAGTTGTTACACATAAACTTTAGATGTATAATTTAGTCAGTACTACGTATTGTATTTTATTTTATTTTTATTTTGATGAAGGCCTTTATATTAATTTTTTGTGTTACTTATACATGCAGTTATATATACACATAATTTTGTCAAACTCAATTACAAACACTCTATTACATCAGTACATTTTTCTTTGGCACAAGGGGTCTGTTTGAAAAGTTTCTTGGGAATTGGAAATGAGTTTATAATTCTAAAACTTATGATTTTAGAGAATTGAAATTTTTAAAATTCTTACTATGTTTAAATAAATAGATTGAAATGAGAAAAAAAAATTTAAAGAAGTGATATAATAGAAAAATAATATACATGGTAGTATTAAAATTTTTTTACATAGAAAATAAATTTCCAATCAAGTCTAGAATCAAGGGTTTGATAAGAAACTTGTGATTCATTGAAATTTAAAGATTTTCATTTTCAATTCATGGACTAAGTCCTTCCAAATGCACAAAGTTGCATGTTTTGGAAAATAATTTTCAATTCCAGCTTCAATTTCAGGTTTCCAATCAGACCCTAATTGTAAAGATGAATTCTCATTTATATGAAACTATGACTTAATAAATAATATATTTTTTTCATAATAAAAAAAGGTTTGCACATTCGAAACACACATTCACAGTTGATTGTTTGATATAAAGTTTTTTTTAACGTTGCAATTTAAAATTAGAATAAAAACAGGTGATGGGATCCTATTAGACCTTGAAGCTTTGCTCTCCAAAACTTAATTACCAATGGTGAATTCTCCTATATTTTTTCCAGTTCCTATCAATACACAGAATTATTATTTTATAAAACAACAAGAAAAACCAATAATGAAAAAGTCAAGAAAATTATAATGGTTGATTGGCCTTGTTCACCAACTCAACGATGTCAACCAACACATTTCCTCAAGTGGTCTTTTATTAAAAGTGCCTTGTAGGCTTGTAGTTCAACAATGTTATTTTGAAGCTGTACTCACATTAACATGTGATGCGGAATTGTTCTTTCAACTTTTAATACATCTGTCTCTCTATTCCCTTTTCACTTTATAAACTCTCTAAAAAGGTAGCCATTTTATGAACCACTGGATTGAATTGTTTGGATCCATTGAGATATATCCACTGATCTAATGGCTAAGATGAATGAGATAGATATATATGCTGAACTAAAGTTACAAACATTAACTCCACCTGACCTGACTACCTGCACCACCTAATAGGCTAATACCTTTAGTACTCTTCAAGCATAAGATCCTTTGGCTTTGGGGATATGATATGGATAAGGGTAGTTTGGTCATTGGCATATTTGGTCAGAGTCAGATGTTCAGTTCAATTAGATAATTAGATATGGTCATATGGATTCATTCAAGTACTTGAGAGTAGAATTTTGTGTATGGGAATAAAGTCCTTTTCTTAGTAGTTTATCTTCCAAAAATATGTACAAACTACAAAGGGATTTTTTGTCATTTCATAAAAGATATCCCTGTTTATCCTCTGACTAATTCTGAACAAAAATGAACTACTGTAGAATGTAATTAATGTTGACCAAACCAAACCCGAAATCCAACTTTTTCTTATCTAGAACTAGAAGGCAATTTTATTTTATTTTTTAATCAAAATGGTGATATTTCAGTCGTTAAAACCCAGAATGTAGTCATATTGGAATGATTTTGTACAAAATGTTACATTGAGCTGAACAAATATTATTTCAAAAAATACTAAAAGATTTCATGTATTAATTTGTCACGTATCATGATGCTTAGCATTGTGCCTACATCAAAAATTACAATATATTTGAATGCATTTCCCACATGTGTGTGAATGTTTTATTCCACAAAAATGTGAACCAATAAGACCATGATGATCTAGAGAAGAAAGTAATTAATTTAAGCTAATTAGTCCACAACAAGTTGAAAATCTTGACCAATAATAAAAAAAAGAAGACCAGTTCCAAGCAGCCTAATAAGACCCACATCAAAACATAGTCACACCACCACATCTGTAATTTGAACCACAAAGTTTCGTTTTCGCTGACCAAAGTAGAGTATATATATGAACCAAATAAGAAATCTCAAATGATTAGCTCAACCTCCGCGTAAACAAAAGCAACTAACAAAACCGCTTATTAAAGTGGGTCCAAAACCCACTAAACCAGATACCAGATTACATGGTTTTCTCGTGAGAGAGAGAGAGAGAGAGTTGCTGACCGGTTAAGTCATACATCCTGTTTATCAACCTCCAGCTAATTCAGTAGTACACTACTGTCAGTTTCCCGCGACCGCACACAGAACTAATACAATTCTTTAACTAACTTCACTGACACGTGTCCATGTCTTTTCTACCACGTGGCTTCTTATCGGCTGTCTCTTGTTACCACGTTTCGATCACGCGAGGAAGTTACCTCCGACTTACGTACTTTGAAAGCAATGTTGATCCTGTGCGTAACGGTCTAACATTAATTCTGCTGCATTAATCACGTGGGGGTGGGTAACTCATAACTTTTGTTCATACGTAATATGGAATAGAAATTTTTTTAGAAAATAATATATTGTAAATCCATTTCTTGATCTCCCCATGTTTACCATTAATTTTTACTGGCCACCGGAAGCTTGCAACCATGTCGGAGAAAAATTTCGTACTTCGCTTAACGAGGCTATGGACCGTTATGCTCTAGCATTCAAGACGATTCCCTTAAACTAGGTTTCGTTTTAGACCTGTGTTTTCATCGGGGCTAGGGTCGAGGGAAACAAATTTACCCGCTTTAATCAAACATACCATAAAATATTCTATTGTTAATTTATACATAAATCCAACATAATAAGTTTATCTATATATACATTACCCAGGAAAAAAAAAAACTAGTGTCTTAGCCGATGCTACGCACCAGTTATTTTAATTTATTTGTATCTGATTACCATTCGAGTTTTAAATTATTAATTTTATTAAATATTATAAAGTATACTAATTTATTAAATCTTATGAAATAATTATTTTTCAAATAAATTTGGATAATTTTTTTAATATTAATAATTATTGATTCTCATAAAAAAAAATTATAAAGAGTTTACCATTAAAAACTATTATTCTCATTATATTTTGTTAATTTAATTATTTTTTTAATTATTAAACTTTTTGCCCATAAATAAAAATTCAGCCCATAAATAAAAATATATTAAATTATAATAAAACTATTATTTAAAGGTTATTATGTAAAATTACAAAAAAATATGACTAAAAGGGTATTTTAGTCAGAATTAGATGATAAAATTTTAAAGCTCAATTCTCATTAACCGGCTAGTATAGATAGATAAATTTATACATATATTTATTATCCAAAAAAAAAAAAAACTATCCATATAGAGCAAAACAATATGAATTTTGAAATAATTTTAGTTAGTTCTAAAGTAAAAAATTGTGTGTGAATAGTAATGATTTATGTGTACACAAATGTTTCAAAAGAAGCTTAAAATGCTAAAGACCATGGCGAATCTATGTTGTTTCGTTGGTGCCGCTTTTTTCATAAAAGAAGGACTTAATGGGTCCATTTGGTTGGCACAAGTGCTTTTTATACACTTTTCATCTTGCAATCAGTAACAATGAAATGGATGGATGCTACGTCATGATAGGAAACTAAATGATGTACATGCTATACACCTAAGCCTTACTCACCCTCCAGCTCTTTTCTTCTCTGACTAAAACAAGAATCCTAACACTTGGTTAAAAACTTAAAACCGTACATCTAAAGACAAAAACCACCCTCCTTAGATAACTATATATTCCCGCCACGTAAAACATTTTTCAGGGTAATAAAGTCATTTCACTTATTAAGATAACGAAAACGGAAAGCTTTTCTTATTAATAACGCGTTTATTTCTGCCGGCGTTTGGTTGAACCACCTAACAACTACCACTTTCCTTCACACTTCTCTTTCCTTATTTAAAAGGAAAATATTTATTTTTTAGAAATTAATTTTCTTTAGAAATAGTTTTCCTTTGAAAACTATAAATAAACGATTTATTTTTCTTTTCCCGGTTTTCTAAGCTTTCTTTCCATTTGGATCTCGTGTACTACTATTCCTCTCCTTCTATCTCTCCGTTCTTTTCGCCGGAAAACCTCTTTTATTTTCTCCGGAAAACCTCCTTTCTTTTTTTCACATATATAATCTCTTCTTCTTGCACTATTCGTCGGAAAATTCTGTTAAACTTCGGGTGAATTTTCATTGATCTTGAAGTAAAAACCGTTCGGATCTTTGAGTTGTTAATGCAATTTTCATTGTTCGTGAAATGTGGAGGGTTTTAATGGTGTAGATCGTGTTTTTAGAGTTTTTTTTCACGGTGGATTCTTTAGCAAATCGAAGAAATAAAACGGAGAGTGCAAGTGAAGGTGTTCGGTATGAGATGGTGCGTTTGTTCTTTGTGTTTTTTGTTTTCTTTTGTTAGGCTTTGTTGATTGTAATGAAATGTATTTCTTGGATCTGAGGAGTTTTTCTGTTTAATGGATGATGAGTTTTTGGAATTTTGATGTTTTTTTTTTTTTTTTATTTATTTATTTATTCTTTTGGTGTAAATAATTGTTAAAATGATTTTATATATTGTTGTTGATCTGAATATATATGAGATTATTATCACTTTCATTTTGTTCTCCAATTCATTATATCTTTTTAAATATGAAATATTGAAATTTATAATAAAGTTGTTTTTCCAATAATTTGAGTTTTTTTCGATTTGGGTTTTATGAAAACAGAGCATTAATTTATGTGAAGGGGGTAGCTACTCAACATCTTAAATGGCAATTAAGTTGAATATATCTAGAATCTCCATGACTGATTATGGTCGAATTGCACATTTAATTGATAATATATTACAAAAATTTGTGAGGTGTTGGTGACTTTTATTCAAGACTTGCACCTTCAACTGTAGATGTTAGGCTGTTAGCACTTAGCAGCAGTAGGAATGGTTGTTTTTGACGAGATTAAAACATTTTCAATTAAGTTTGTGAAACGTTGTATTGCCAGAGATTCCTTCTTAGAGAATGAATTGATTCATAGACTTGATGCTCTTTTATTGTTATCCTTTAAACATTAAACATGGATTGTTTTCCAAATACATTGGTTTTATTTATATACCACTCGAGGCATCGGCTGGAAATTAATATTGGTTTGTGTTAACATTATGCTAGAATAATATCTTTTTGCTATGACCATTGTGTTAACTGGAATAATCGGTTTAACTTTCTAGATTTATATGTACAAAAATGGGAATGTCCGTTCATTGAATCACATGTGATAAATTAATTCTACATTATATGCTGTCGTTTAGTATTAAATTTGAATCTCACAGTTTGAGTTTTTTTTTTCTACAGGTGGCAGGCAGGGTCTGCTCGTCAAGAGAGACTAGAGGGTCTCTTGAAATATTGAAGCAGAAAAGACTTCGACGGATGAATTCAACATCTGTGCCTGAAATTACCAATGTGAAGAATACAATGATCAGAAGTGGAGGCGATGCTTTAAAATCTGCATCATGTGGCCCTAGATTGTCTGGTAATGCAGATTCGGGTGCACGAGGAAGTGGTTTCTTTAAAAAGGGTGCCATTTCAATGAGAAAGGTGGATAAGTTTGGTGCAGCGGATTTGGATTGGACCGAAAAAATTCCAGAGTGCCCTGTATATTATCCAACAAAGGAAGAGTTTGAGGACCCTCTAATATATCTACAAAAGATTGCTCCCAGTGCTTCAAAATTTGGTACTCATTTACATATGATACTGAATTTATGCTGTAATTTAATTGGATTTATGAAGGATATTGACTGTTTTGGGATTTTAAGTGTCAAATTAAGAGAATTTATAAATCTGTGCTGGTCTTAGTTTCTACTTTCTTTTTGGCATTTTTAATTGTCGTTGGAATGCTTCCGTTTCTCATTTTAGAGTTCATATTGTGTCTATGTCCCGGTGCTTTGTATTAGCGTTTTTATAGTAGTTTATTAGAGGGCAAATCTTTGACATATAAAATAGTCTATATGTGCTTTCAAGTGATATGCGTGGAGTTAGTTATGCTTATATAGTAGCTTGGTGATATGCTTTCATCCCGTTCTTAATATGTGCCTATCATGGTTCTTATGTAAGAGGTAATTTAAAATGGGAAGCTGGTCGATTCCTTGCTATGCATGTTATACCTGGGTCTGATACCAGGAGTTGAGTTATATATGGTACTGACCACAAAACTTTGATTTGGCGTTTTGTCAGTTCCTGAGATGTTTGCATTTATTATGCAACGGTCCAAGTGATCTGTCAAGCCACATGATTTCTTCCAGTATTAATTAGTTTCCTACTAAGTAACATTGGCACGTATACGAAGTGTCAGATACGGGGCATCCTAAAACCAGTTCAACACCGGACACAGATTGTGATTTATTTAAATCTATCTTTTAGAGATAGAGGACATCATATCTCTTTCTCACCCTTTTTTTGTTTATTTATCTTTTGGTAATTGTAAATAGAGTCTTACTTATCTCTCGTCTTGTTCTCTTTTTTTCTTCCCTCATGTTTCTTCATATTTTCGTGTTTTAGTTCAACATTTAAACCCAAATCACATGCATCAGTTTCTAAGTGTGTCCGATATGTGACCCCACGTGTCTGGAGCGCATGTCAAGTGTCCCTGTATCCGATGTGGTTTTGCAAAAATATATGGAGTGTCCTTGTTATATAGGTTTCCTGATTATATTGGGCTATACCTTCCATTCTTGTCTGTCTTGACACTTCAGTGTTCTTATTCCATAGTTGGTAGAGAAATTTTCTTGTTATTGATTTTTGGTTCGCTCTTATGCAATGCATTGGGAATCTTATTGACATAAAATATATTGCTGGGTATTTAGGTATATGCAAGATTGTATCCCCTTTGAGTGCTTCGGTTCCTGCTGGTGTTGTGCTGATGAAGGAGAAAGGTAGCTTCAAATTCACCACTAGAGTACAACCTCTTCGGCTTGCGGACTGGGACACTGATGATAAAGTTACTTTTTTCATGAGTGGGAGGTATGTACAGTTTAAGAAGAAATAATGATCTGATTTGTCATAGTGCATTTTTTTTAATATGTGTTTTTTTCCAGAAATTATACTCTACGTGATTTTGAGAAAATGGCAAACAAGGTGTTTGCACGAAGGTATTGTAGTGCTGGATCTCTTCCTGCTACGTATTTGGAAAAGGAATTTTGGCAAGAAATAGCTGGTGGCAAGACTGAAACGGTTGAGTATGCATGCGATGTGGATGGTAGTGCCTTTTCATCTTCTCCTAACGACCAACTTGGGAAAAGCAAATGGAACTTAAAGGTGTTGAATCTTTTCCTCCTGAAATATACTTTGATTTGCTTACTTTCAACAGACACCTAATATCATCCCATCTTCCTTTCTTTGAGTTTTACGTTCCTAGGTATACCCTCCCATCTTGTATTGGTTTTTAAGTTTTTTCTCATATTTATAAAATGTTTCTATATCCCTCTCAAAAAGTGAAATCAAATACTCTGACATTTATTTTGTCGACTTTGAGTCCAACTCACTCCCCTCAATGAAGCAATAATAAATTTTCTCATGCAATGGACATCTAACTTATTTAATTTTTTTAATTTTTTTTTGGGGGGCCCAGTTCATCTGTTTTTTTTTTTTTCCGATTGACCTATGGACATTAAAACCTAGTTGCTTGTTTTTGTGATAGCTTAGTTATGTTCGAAAATGGTCTATTTCTATATTTTGTTAACCATTTTTAATTGGCTCTCATTGCACATTATTCAAACGAAATCAGTTTTAAAGATGTTGTGGTGAGAGGGTTAAATTTATGCTTACAAATTATAAGTGTGCATTGATGCAAACATGACTATTATGGATGAATTATTGTGAAACTGAAAATCTTGTATAAAATATTTTTCTTTGGTAAAATTTTGTATTCTGGCTTATTATGATTTTTTTTTAAGTAATTGTTTCATTACATTATGTGCATATTTGTTTCAGACTCTTTCTCAGCTGCCTAAGTCTGTCTTGCGTCTTCTCGGAAATGCAATTCCGGTATGTGATAAAAATTCCGTTCTTGAAATGTAGTGGTATTTTTATTTGCTTGCTCCGTTTGAAACTTTACTTTTTGGGGTCCTATCAGGGCGTAACAGATCCTATGCTTTACATTGGCATGCTGTTCAGTATGTTTGCATGGCATGTGGAAGATCACTACTTGTACAGGTATCATAAGTTGGGCATTTTTATTTTTCTTAAGTAACTTTGCATGCTATTTCTGTTGACTGCATCTAATGGTCACACTGCTAACTTGGCAGCATTAATTATCATCACTGTGGAGCATCAAAAACATGGTACGGGATTCCTGGTCATGCGGCACTTGATTTTGAAAAGGTAGTGCGGGAGCATGTGTACACAAATGATATTTTATCAACTGAGGGAGAGGATGGTGCATTTGACATTCTTTTGGGGAAAACAACCATCTTTCCTCCCAAGATTTTGTTAGAACATAATGTACCTGTCTATAAAGCTATACAAAAGCCTGGGGATTTTGTGATCACCTTTCCTCGAGCATATCATTCTGGTTTCAGTCATGGTATATTTTTGATGTACTTCTGCATTTTGTTTTTCTTCCATGGGACCTATTATCTTATTTTCAGATCATATATTCAAATCTTCCTATTCATTAATTTTTTGTTTGTTTGTACAAACATAGGGTTTAATTGTGGAGAGGCTGTAAACTTTGCAATTGGTGATTGGTTTCCACTGGGGGCTGTGGCCAGCCGGCGTTACTCACTTCTTAATAGAATACCACTACTTCCTCACGAGGAACTACTTTGTAAAGAGGCGATGCTTCTTTCTTCAGTTTCAGAACGTGAAGATTTAAAATGTTTGTCTGGGGATGGAGTTTCTCACCGTTGCATCAAGGTTTCTTTTGTAAATTTAATGAGATTTCAGCACCGTGCTCGCTGGTCGTTAACAAAATCAAAAGGGTGTGAAAGTGCGTCTATGAAGTCCCAGGGAACTGTACTTTGTGGCTTTTGCAAGCGTGATTGTTATGTGGCTTTCATTAGGTGCAATTGTTACTTGCATCCTATATGCTTTCTCCATGGTATGGACATATTATTCTTTGCGTTAATGTGATATTTTCCTTATATAAGATATATATGAATTGCTTGAGTTGATTCCTCTCTATTTTTATGTAATTCAGAAAAGGAGTTACAGGACTGTCGATGTGGAAAGAATTGTGTTATCTGTTTAAGGGAAGACATTTCTGAGATGGAGGCTGTTGCTCAGAAGTTTGAGCTGGACAATGGAATACTAGAGGAGGTCAAAGAATTGATACAGTGCGGAGATGATTTGTATATGCAGTCAAAACTGTTTACATGCTTTGACAAGGACAAGTACAGTCCTTACTGTGAGATAGTTTTTGATCATAAGCCTGAAATAACAAAAAATTCTTCGAAGTGTTCAGCATTAACTCTTTGCTGTCCTGGGTCGAGTGGGAGGTCTTCTCTTTCACATGATGTAAGCCTTATGTTCTGTCATTTGAGTGCTTTTTTACTTGCTTATTTGCTGCCCAAAGTTGAACCTTGCACTTAATTTCATTACACAGGGGCTTATAGATCTGAATACTGTTCCTCAGAAGGGTTCTGAAGAGTCATCATTCAATGCGTGTGAAATGTCAGTCTCCCCCATAGTGTATGACAAATGCTTAAATAACAATCGAGCCATTTCTCATGTTCCACAAGCTTTACCTAGCAAGGAGCAGTATAGTGATGATTCAGATTCAGAAATATTCCGGGTTAAGCGTAGATCTTCAACAAAATTAGAGAAACGAACTTTGAACAATGGAATGAGCTCAAGGTTAGCTGAACAGCAGGTATGTTTTAACATGTTTATAATTGATGTGTTTTACTTTGTTTTCTGTTTGGAATGTTCGTCCCTTGATATCTTTTGACCTATATAGGATTCTTATTGTTTTGGTGACATGATATTTAAGATTTTGTTAAGTTCAGTTTTGATGGTCTAAGGAAAGCGACCCCATTAAATTTTTGGACCTATCAAATACATTTGTGGCACATGTTTTTAATTTGTAGATTGTTGATAAAGTAATTGGACCTTGTTAACTTCTTTTAAAGCCCCCCACGTTAAATTATTTTATGCAAGCTGGGATAGGTACAGTTGATATTTCATATATACATAAAGCATGGCACAAGAAATTGTGCCCAACACTGTCTCAAATGTGATTATATAAAAATCTATATCAGGTATGCAGGGTTGAACAATTGCTCTACTTTTTTGTGGGCAATACGACACAGGCACTACTAAACATTTCGAATCTTTTGTTTACATATAACTCTAAGCAGCTCTATACTTTTGTAATCTATCTACTCATGAATTATTAACAGTGAACACTGAAAAGCCTTCCAAGACGATGAATTTCACTTGTAGATAAAAAAAGGCTGTGTTTGGGCTTAATGGTCAATATTCCAAGAATATTCTTCCCAGACCATAATATTCCAAGAATCTGTTCGTAATATTTCACAATATCTTGCGGACAACTTTAAGCAGTGTCTTGATATCTTTTATAATTAAGTGTGCACTTATGATATGTTATGCTATTTGTGCGAGTCTGAGTGAGGCATTTGGTCTTCATAAATGAAGCATTCAGATTTACAAGTATTTTACAATGTAAAAATGCTTTGGCTAGCCACAAAGCATGGGGACTCTAATTGCTATGCACTTTGGCTAGTCACTTGCAAAAAGTATTGTACAATCTAAAAGTACAAGTCTTATTTGATTATTACTATGTCATTAACACATTCTTGCTCTATTGATCAGACTTCATTTTATATGTAGTTTGTATATTTTTTGGTTGTGTACAGTGATGTGATTTCTTATGAATCTATACTCTGCAGGGGCTTAAACGGTTGAAGAAAGTACATGGAGAAGAAAGACATGGACAATCTTCACTAACAGACGGTTGTATAGTTAACCCGTCAGACCAAAACCAAAATCGGAGCCGTAGTGTTGGTTCTAAAGAAGTCTTAGTTTCCGCTAGAGTTGACAGAGTTTCTGGAAGAACTAGTACTCCTATAGACATCAAGTTCAAATCAACTGACCCTAATCTGGTTAATAAGGAGGATGCAACGAGAACAAAGATGAGAGAACAATACAGAAAGCACAGCTCCCAGTTTGATGTGCGAGAGTCCACAAGAGAACTTCCATCGTTTGATATTGGGTCGAAGCGTCTGAAAGTCAGAGGTCCATCATTTCTTAGTGGTGTTGAGAAGGCTGGTTCGAGAATTAGATTACCACAAGCTGACAAGAAATCTGGGTTGATCAGAGCCTTGGGAATGTCTTCTAGTGCCTGACTGCTCTAACTCTATTTCTCTAATGAGGTTCTAACAATAGGGAAACTCTAAAAGCTGACTCTGGGAGCAACAAGCATTAACATGGTTTTTAGAATTAAGAAAGTCTGATTCTTTTTGCCTGCCTCAAATTGAGGACATGGGCATGGTTGGATTCTTGGGTTCTCGGCCAGGGTTTTTTTTTGTTCATCTTTGGCATGGGAACATTGCCTGCAAGCAAAGCGAAAGTGTTGGGTAGATTACTGAAATTGTATATTGGTTGATCAGTCAATTCTTGTGAGCAAAGTGGGTATTCCCACTCTGTCTCAAAGGTCAGTTTGCTGCTTCCCCCCTAATGTTCTTTTATTCTTTTTCCACAATTGATCCCTGTAGCTAGATTACTGAAATAAAAGCAAGAGAAAATTATCTTTCTTTGTTTCCGTATTGTCTTTGTGAGATGAGATTGCCTCTATATTATTTGAATGGTTGTAAATGCAGTGGTCTTTACAGATATAGTCAGAATTAAACCGTGAGCATTGGTTATGGTGTCTTATTATTGAAAAAAAAAATAAAAAAAATTGATGTGTATAATTGTTGCAAAAACCTGCAGTACCTTCAAATCCTAAACATGTGACCGCCTAACCAACAACAAAATGGACTTCTCTTCTACTCTGACCATCAACTAAAATTTGTTGAAACTAACAATCAAATCCAAGGGTTTCTGACTCCAACGTTAAAACTTGCTTTCATTAGACATATACTCGTCTCCAACATTGAATCATTGATTCCTTTGACATAGGGTCAAATAAAAAAATCGGAGTGGAGTACTTTTGATTGCAGATGTCATTATATGTAAGTATGTAACAATGTGTTGTTGGGATTTTGCCTCATCCTGGGCATCATTCTTGAGCCTAACAAAATTTCTGCCACATTTTGTAATGGGCCTTTGCATTCATCACTAGCATTATTGCAAGCCAGTCACTTGAAGTCAGGTATAAGATAGCAAACATTGGTTTTGTTTAGGGGTGGGCAAAAAAACCGAAAAACCGAAAACCGAACCGAAAAAACCGAGTCAAAACCGGACCGAAACCGAACCGAACTATATAGCTATTGGTCCGGTCTCGGTTCTTGTTTTTATAGAATCGAGAGAACCGAACCGAATCGAACCGAAATAAATAAAAAAACATTTTTTTTATTAGTAAATTACTAAACTAGACATAAGAATTAGGAAACCTATGGTGGATCCATGGTTGGTTCATTGGTTTTGGACCTTTTCCCTATTTAGTACTTGATTTGGTGTATGTCTTATTTTGTTTAAAGTCCAAAACTTAAGAAAAATCATCTAAATTGTAGTGGACTAAAGGCCCAATAAAAAAGCCCAGGACTGAGTTTCGGACCGAAATCGGACCGATTGTATTTGGTCCGGTTCGGTCCGGTTACATTCAAATAATTTCGGTCCATGGAACCGAAACCGAACCGATACTTTCAAGTCGGTTTGGTCCCGGTCCTATTACATTTTAGGACCGGACCGGACCGGACCGTGCCCACCCCTAGTTTTGTTTTATAAATACCTACCACAGGGTCAATAAATTCCAGTCTTACCTCGTAGACATTGTGGAACTGTGCAATGCGGAAGTGTGGACATTGCTCCTTAACGAATTAATGATCTAAGGGTTTGTTTGATTGGTCGATGTAATAATTCCCAGGGATTTATCGGGTCAGTTATATAATTTGGGTTTAATCTAGCGAAAGAACATTATAAAATAACGGGATTTAAAGAAAAAATCCCTAATATAACGGTTACATGAATATTCTCTCATGAAAATATTCCCACGATTTAAGCTAATTTTTGGGGGAATTTTTTATAAGGTGGTCTGCGCTACTGTTCGGGGGATTTATGTGATAATATTTCCCTGAGATTGAGATCTAAACTGTTATTTCATAAAATATCTAACTAACTTCTGCCTAAAATCATGTCTACCCCGATATTTCCCTAGGAATTTTTGACACGACCAATCAAACAGATCCTAAGATTCGAAGATCGCAATAATCAGGAGGAGGCCAAGGTTCGTAATAATGATAATATCATTATAATCTGCAAGTGATAAAGAGACCAAAAGGGTAGTGGGAAATCTGCTGGCTGCTGCTGCTGGCCTACTGCTACTATAGGCGAGAATAGGTGCCGATGACTTCCAGTAACTATGGGCTGGGATTTACTACAGTAACTATGGGCTTTTATTTCTGGGTGGTTGTATGGACTTGTTTTGGGCTGGACCTGATCCAAGAGCCTGCAATTGGTAGAGTCTGAAGTGTTCACAACCCACATTGTCCAAGTTCGTTTGTTGTATAGAACTGTAATTTCTGGGAATTAATCAAACTACTACCATAGCATATTGGCATACACAGTATACTCACAGAGTCACAAGCAATAACTGAACTTCCAAAAATATATCTGAGTAGGTACCGTATATATGTAGAGCATAAAAAATATACACCACCAAGGGTATCAGGTAATCAGGAGATTGTAGGGACATTGGAACATGATTTACTTTAGAGAACACTACTAGATTCTTTCCAAAGCTATACGTAGGGTTATGTTTATATTTGTACCTCTTGACCTTGGTACCATGGTTGGGGCTACATAATATTTCAGAGCCCAATTCCCTACAAAAAAAAAAAATAAAAAAAAATACTAACATTTACTAAAAAATCGACATTCATGCATAAACAAATTATTATTAGGAATTAGTCATGTCATCTCACAAAATAATTCATTCTTATTGTTGACCTCCAAAAAGGCTCTTCGTATAATGAGGTTGTTCATCACATAATATTTTCCTGAAAAAGACATTACAACTATATTTTGGAATAAGACGTATATACATCCAATAAATACTAAACATTGGCACATGAGAATGTCCACAAAATTATTATATGGTGGTGTCCATAGTTGTAAACACTAGTGGTGTTTTAGGAGTCAAGAATGATCATTGTGTAGATCCTGTCACCTGTTTAGGGCATATCAATATCTTTGTTGTTGTATTGCATTATTAGATCTCACTTTGTAACTGTTGGTTCAAGATCCATTGTTTCCTTAATGGCATCAATTATCAGTTCAGTATACTTTGGGCCTAAAAGACTTATTCCTACTTTAGAAAACTGGGCCTCTTTACTTTTTTCAGTTCAATAATATGGCCTTGGTCAATTGAGCAATAACTAAGGGCCTGTTTGATAATTTTTCACCGCTTTTGCCACTTTTTTTTTGGCAAATCCCCGCATTTGACAAATTTTGTTATTTGCCACCTCGTTTATTTACTAAGAGCTATCCCAGATCTTTAAAACACCTAGACAATATTTATATATGTACGCCCAATTTTTTTTTTTTTAAATATTTCTCAAATATCGGTCTTCTCTCTCTTCTCTCCTGCACGAATAGAGAATTTACCCTCTTTGGTTTTGTGTCTTGTAACCTCCATTCTTCTCTTCCAATAATATTTCTACAAAGGCGACTCTCCTTCACACCCCTCTGATTTTAGGCCTATTAACCTTTGTAATGTGACTTACAAGATCATCAAAAAGATTATGGCTGATAGACTTAGAAGTCTACTCCCTCATATAGTCTCTCCTCTCCAGTGTGCTTTTGTGCCAGACAGACAAATATCTAACAATGTCATTATCACCCACGAGATTATCCATACTCTAAGGCACAAAACTGGGTTTGGGGGTCTTGTGGCCATAAAGATTGATATGTCAAAAGCTTTTGACAGAATTAATTGGGAATGCCTGATTCTCATCCTCGCTTCTTTGGGTATCCACAATGGCTTCACTAATCATATTAAAGAGTGTATCTCCTCCCTCCACTCCTCTGTCATCATAAATGGATCTCCAAAAGGCGACTTCAAACTGACCTGTGGATTGAGGCAAGAAGATCCAATCTCTCCTTCTCCTTTTATCATTTGTATGGAACTCCTTTCTAGAATGCTAACAAAAAAAGCAAATGAGAACAAAATCCATGGAATAATAGCTTCCAGGTCCAACCCTCCCATCTCCCACCTCCTCTTTGCTAATAACATTTTCATCTTCTATAGAGCAAACGTGAATGAAGCTCAAAAGATCATAGACACTCTCCAGCACTTCTGCCTGCTATCTGGCCAACACATCAACTATGCTAAATCGGGAGTGTTATTTAGCAATAACATGTCCCAAAATTTGAAGGACAATATCCTCAACACCTTGCAAATGACTCATCTCAATAAGGAGGACCTATACTTGGGCACTCCTCTCTTCCTAGGGCATAAGAAAACATCCATGATTCTTCCCTTAGTCCATAGAATTGAGAAAAAACTTGCTGGATGGAAATGCAAAAACCTCTCCCAAGCCGGTAGAACTGTTCTTATAAACTCTGTTACCTCTGCCGTGCCATCTTACCAAATGACTTGCTTCAGACTCCCTAAACTGATCACCAATAAGCTCAATAGCTTACAAAGAGACTTTTGGTGGGGCAAAAAAGAAAATAACAAAAAGCCTATGTATCTCAAGAGTTGGGAAAAAATATGCCTCCCCAAAAGGAATGGTGGTATATGTAAAAAGGACTTGCACTCCCAAAACACAGCCCTCATTTCTAGAATTGGTTGGAGAATCCTTACCAAACCTGACAATCTATGCTCCAAAATCCTTCACTCCAAATACATTAGGATCACTCCTATCAACCATCTTTCTACCAAACCTAGTACTTCTTGGATATGGAACTCTATCTCTAAAACCTTGTCCAAAATGGTGCCTAGAATCTGTTGGCAGTTAGGACGAGGAACCAATATTAGTATCTGGAATGATAATTCGCTTCCCTCCTTACCTTCTATGAATCTCACCCACATTACCCCTACTCCAGCCTCTCCTGTCATGGTAAGTCAACTCATGCTACATAATACCAGTCTTTGGGACACTGCCTTCCTTAACTCCACCTTTACACCTGACATCATTCACCACATCAAAAATACTGTCATAGGTAGCAACAATTCTCAGGACCACCTAATGTGGATGCATACTAAAAATGGTAGGCACTCTGTCAAATCCATGTATAATTTCCTTAATTCCACCCCTCACACTAATGTTAATGCAAAGTTGCATTTAAAAATCTGGAAAGCGAAGCCCCCCCCCCAGAGCTGTCCTGTTCTCTTAGAAATGCCTAACTGACTGTGTTCCTACTAGATATAAGATTGGGAGGTATGTTAACCTTCCCTCTAAGATGTGCCCGTTGTGTAACTTAGAAACTGAAACCTTAAGACACATGCTCCTAGACTGCAGCTACACGCACAAAGTCTGGTTCTCCTGCCTCTTAAACTTAAGGTTCATTTTCTTTAAAAACATGATTATCTCTCAATGGATAAGCCAATGGTTCATACCCCCTGCAAACTGGTTTATTGATACCATTCTTTGGACTTCCTACTGTGTGAACATTACTTGGCAGATTTGGAAGCAAAGGTGTTGTGCAGCTTTTCAGAAACATCCCTCCCAACCTTCAGTTGTAGGCAAGCTCACAGACTCTATGGTGCAAAAGTATCACATTAGGAAAGATTTTAATACTGTTGCAATGGATGACCAGTCTCACTCACCTTTAATTTGGCTCCTACCTAAAGCACCCTTCCTCAAGATCAATGTTGACATCACCTTCACCAGTGCAAATAAAGTTTGTGGTATTGGTTTCATTGTTAGAAACTCAAAACAAGGCAATTTATATTGGTAGGAACATGAAACACGTGTGTAGGAACAACAGAGTCAGCAAAATGTTGTGGAATTCTGGCAGCCATTCAGTGGTGCATTGAGCAACAATTCACAAGGATAGAACTGGAGACCGACAATGCTGTAGTAGCAAATTACCTTAAGGGGAAGCACATAAACCTCTCATGGACAGCTGCATCTATCTTAGATAATGCTTTAGCTTTATTATGTAACTTTGATGCTTTTAGTTTTAAACACTGTAACAAGACTGGTAACTGGGCAGCTCACATCTTTGCATCTCGAGCGGACCTAAGCTCAACCAGATCCTTTCTCGTTATACCTGAGTGGTTATGTAACCAAATATGCAGTGATCTTATTTTCTGTAATTTATCTTCTACTGTACTAACTCAGGAAACTGAGGAACATATTACTTAAATCTATATATCAGTGTGCTGATTATTATAATATATATATATATATATATATATATTCTACTTTTCATTAAAGAAAATTCCTATGATAATATACAAGTCACTTCAAACTAAATTAGCTTTTATAACAAGATTGGTATCCTGTATATACCAGTTGCTACTAAGGTCTAGGTAATTAATCATTGAAAATTTAAATAATGAACTAGAACACCGGTGGAACTGGTAGGATGCTACAATTCTCTAGTATACTTGTCATCAATTATTGGATATGAATGAGTCTATTAAATCAAGGTCATTGTCCAATATATATAACAAACTCCGTTAATTTTCATGTCCATTAAATCAATGTCATTGTCCAATATACTTGTCATTGTTTGGTTGATATCATTCAACAAAATACTTCCAGAATTTGTATTTACATAGCTAAATTTTTAAGAGTACCATGTAATTAATAATATTTGTGCTTTTATGGGGCAAAATCACAATAACAATAAAGTCCATCTCAATTTGGTGTATAATAATCATCAGGACTCCAGGAAAAATTGCAGAACAAAGATATATTCATCAATCGAGAAAAATCTGGAGAAAAATCTTAGATGAACAAAAAGAAGGTTTGTCGAGATAGATTAGGAGAGAATTAAGAGAAGCCTTATTTGATGATACTGTAAATTATTAGTCGGGTGGCTCTTTAGCTATTTTGGTGCCCTAAAGTATGTATAATATTGGGTTTGGGTAAACTTAATATATGGGATAGCCGTTTGTAAAGAGCGGGGTGTCGTTATAATTTGGGTGATTTAGGTTTTGGTCACCACTTTTTAGTATAAATTAGGTTTTAGAGCCGGTTTTTATCTTTATTAGGGTTTAGAGCTGAACCGACAATTGACCCAAGTAATTGTTTATAATGACCAAAATACCCCTGATCAAAACTATATTAGGGTTAGTGATCACGTGCAGATCACGTGAGTTTCAGGGGTAAAATTAGGTATTTTAAAAATATTTTCGGTTCAACCGGGTTTTTTTAGTTGTTGGTTCGAAAATGAGCTCTAAACCCTAATAAAGATAAAAACCGGCTCCAAAACCTAATCTATACTAAAAAGTGGTGACCAAAACCTAAATCACCCTTATAATTTTCCAAACTAAAAGAGATTTTTGGACATACCCCCATTTGAAAGTCCAAATTTGAGATACCCCATTTCAAGACAAAAGATTTATAACCGTAGATTAGTTTTATGATGGATGGCTAAGATAACACCACATCTCAAAATAATGGGGTTTTCTTAATTTCATTTTATTTTTTTAAATAGGGGTATCTCAAAATTTCGACTTTCAAATGGGTATATCCAAAAATCTCAAAATAAAAATACAATATACTTGTAGGGTGTATGTATACATATACTTTTGCCATACCAGAAATGAAATCTGTATAAAGAAGCTTCTCTTTTATCTTATATATAGTACCCAATATAAATATTTGAATTTAATTAAAATTCAATATACCTTGACTATCACGCTCTTTATTACTACTGACAAAACCTAACTAGGTCCAGTCATTTTCATCCCCACAAAATCCCCGTACATCAAACAAGATCTGACCATAGGATTATCATCATATGATCTTAATTAAAATCAACGGTGGAAATTGCATTTAGATTGTTTTTTTTTTTATTATTTATACTACTAATTGTGTAGTTGTTTTTGATAACTCCAACAAAAGCTAAGAGCCCGCCTTGAATGCCGGGCAGACAACGACAGGCCTGCCTGCCCGAGTATGGTCGCCATCATCAAGATCAAGATCAAGATCAAACCCACACCCACCACCTTCTTTCTTCTTTCTCTCTCATCTTCCAGATTCAGAGCTGTTATAGCTGCCCTGACTGCCCCTTCCTTCTTCCCTCTGCTTTTTCTGATGCGACAAGACAAAAGTTTTGGGCTGGACCAAACTCAGGTCAGCGAGCAGTCAATCATAAAGCAATGGAGTGCAAAATCATTGCTCACTTCCCCACATTATTTATTTATTTATTTATTTTTTAAAAAAAATAATAATAATTTACATAAAAATTCCAGTTTATTGGCTGATGATGAATTCACATTAAACAGTACAAAAGACACGTCGACAAATCACATCATAATGACACGTGGAAAGTCAATAAGGACGGTTCCCTTTGTGGTTTTGTGCTATTTGTTGTTGTTTCTCTCTTATTTATTTATTAATTAATAATTCTGAAAAAAAAAAAAAAATCTTTTTCTATAGCTTGCTCTTTCTCTTTCATTTCTTGTTTCTGTGTAATTATAATACCGTTGGGTCCCGCGTGATTCTCGCCTTATAATCCGTTGAATTACTCTTTGCTTCTTCTGTGTTTTCAGTTCTGAGTCTTGGAATTACTACTGTAGTTGTAAATAATACCACTTTTGTGTATCTTTTGTAAACTTGTGTCTCTTTTGCATGCCTCATTTACACACTTTGGGAATTTGAAAGAAAGCTTACTTTTTGTGTAGGATTTGTAGGCATATATTATTTAAGAACATATATCAACTTCAATCATCATCATATCAATGTCATTAATCAACTGGAGTATTTATATTCATCTGTAATTTTGTATTTCCAATTAAAATTAGTAAATAATTTTAAAGTAAAATGGATTTTTTTTACTAGATTGAGTACTTAATAATCAATACAGTAGTATGTGGTAATTTCTTAGTCTTGGAAGCTTTGGAGTTGGACCATGTTCTTGTAAAAAAAAAAATGACTATGTAACATTAACCATTCTTCATTCCTAGAGTCAAAAGTTAAAATGTAGTAAGTATCATATCACTGAAGGCCGTACATGAATGGATGCTAAAATCAAAGACTTTTGTCATCATATTCATCGATCAATATCATCACTTGACTTTTTGAAGAAAAAAGTAGGTGTCTATCTCGAGGAGTAGTAAGTTGTGGGGGATCGAAGGACTAGCTGAGGACCACTGTAACATAAATAGGAATGAATTCATGCAAGTTCTCAACTTTATCGAGCAATGCAATTAGTGTTTTTGCAGAATAAGTTTGCATGAATCGGTGAAAACAAGGCAATGTTGGTTGTGAAGCGTCACTTCACAAGGTCTGTCTGACTAACAACTCAGTCTAATACTGTGATCTGATGATCAAACAGCTTACAGGCTTACAGCTAGCTAGTACTATAAGATAATCTGACGGTTAAGAAGAGAGCGTGAAGAACAAAAATCAACAAAGATGGTCAACACGTGGTGATCCAAGCCAAAAACATTAAATGATGAGTGTAATCATTCTTAAATAATTTGAGAGTCAGCTAGCTATAGGGGCTATTCTTATAGCTATAGCTATAGCTCCTTTGCTCTATCCTCATATATATACAGTATATAGTAGTAGTAGTAGCAGTAGTAGTAGTACAGAACTACAGATAGACACAGACCCCTATTCCCCATGACCGGCCATATATAACTATATAAGAGAGAGATAGAGAAAGAGAAAGAGTTTGAGTAGCTCAAGGCTAAGACCTGTCTCTGTCCTTCTGCAATTCCTCTATTCTTTTAATTTCTTCTTCATTTCTCCATAATGTATTAATATTATTCTTATCTACAACAACATGTATTCAAATACATGTTACGTACCAACACATTTATTCTTGCAGTCTCGTGCATCTAATGAATTGGCTTGGGGTCCATTCCAAAAGACCATATACCATAACATATATATATATATATAAAGATTGGACTCAGAAGTAGTACTAAGTACTGTCAAATTTTGAATGTATGATGCATGGTTTTCAATGGATAGTAATGTTCAAATGGTTTGTTTGTACTAGTGCAATATATATACTTTTATAACTAAGAAGTAAGAAGTACCTCCACTACATGACCACATGCCAAAAATAAATGTTTTGTAGTGGCAATACACTCTAGTTTTGGTGTGTAGGTTAAGCAATTAAAAATGTTTGCTTTGTTTTGTAGATGAAAATGGTGTAAATGCACAACCCTTATAGTAGTTGAAAATCAACATCATTCATGCAGATAGTATATAGTACACATACATACAACGTTATGCATTCATCAAGAATTTTGGTTTCTGCCTCTGGTAATTGATCATGATTTTGACCCATCCTTGACCTAAATTGTGCATGTATTCCGGCCTGCATATTATATGTTTGACTAATTGATGACCAACCATGAAATTATTTAACCTTTTCTCAGTAATGAACTTTCTAAATTTTGTGCTTTTAACTGAAATAAATTAGAATTGATGGAAATTCTTGACATGGTCACATGGAGTAATATAGTTATCATAGTTTCAGGATTATGATAGTTTTTTCTTAAAAAAAAAAAAAAGGATTATGATAATTATTTCCTATCTACTTCACCCAAAGTCAATATTACTGACTTACTTAAGTAAGAAACTTTCTCACGTGAAACGCACGTGCATGAGTGTGATGGTAAAGCCGACATCTTAATTCACCAAAGCTGATGAGTCAAGCTTTACTTTTTCTTTTTATTTTCTCTCTCTCCTTCTCTCTCTCTCTCTTACAGAATTTCTTTACTACTACTGTCTACTACTATACAGGTCTACACCAGAACTGAAAAGTGGACAGATAGTAATCATGACAGAATTATTGATAAAAGGATTACAGTGTACAGTGTACAGTGTACAGAGTACAGACCCTTTGTGCCACGTGGAACAACCATGATCATAGATTATTGGGCCAAATTCTCCTGTGTACTACAATTAAAGGAAAGGGTAGTCATATCTTTACCATATCCAAGTATCCAACCATTGGAATTTCTATCTTTACTTAGATCATCAGCAAACAAGTTTTTCAACATTCAAGAGTGACAGAAAAATGCCATATTCGTGCAAAAAAAAAAAAAAAAAAAAAAATGCCATTTTATTTTATAGCCAATGGTCCTCGAGATGGTTGTAGATTGTGAAATATTATAATGATCTTGACATATGAACAGATTTGGATTGTGGGGGAATTCAGGAAATTTGAGTATGTCTATTTAATCATTTAGGGTATGTTTGATTCGGGCGGGAAAAGAGTTTACCGGGAAATAGATTTACCATGTGCAAATATTCGGGAAATAAAATTTTGATAAAATAGTTATAATTCTACATTGATCATGAATTTTTTTGAAAAATCATTTAAATATGTTTGTAGTGAGAGTTCGACAAAATTGAGCTCTAATTTGTCCCAACATTTTAACTTATCATGTCATTTTAAATATTTACCGCTTATTTTCCATTTAATCAAACATGGGAAATTGAGATTTCCCGAAAAATCTATTTCCCGGACTCGAATCAAACAGACCCTTAGGGTTTTCTCTTTTCTGGACTATATGCACTGTCAGTATTTAGCAATGACGTGTAATAGGTAAAAAACAACTTGATAGGTGTATCAGTGAGTTATTTAGCTTTTATATTATGGAAGTTTGGATACATATAGCCAATATTTTGCAATATGTCCATATGTCATATGAGTATTTATTTGTCTTTTTACATGTATATGTTGCTATCTTCTTCTTGTTGGCTACCTGAATTTCTTGTTTGGGAAATATGATTTGTCGACAATCTCTGCTTGTATATGTAACGAGAGGGATCGTTGAGTCATGGTAGTTTGGTGCAAAGATAAGGTCAGATTCCCAGAATTTGGCCTATATACACAGGTCAATGCTTGCAAAGTTACAAATAGATATACTGATTATATACATTTGAATCGTTAGAGTTCGATTCCTTACTAATAATGTCCCAATCTCAATGCTTGCATTATGCGTAGACAACTTTTGGTACAAACAAAGTTCTGATGTATGTGAGGGAAAGAACCATACATATATATAGACAAGCACAAGCTTCTCCAAGGCCAAATTCATCAAAAAATTTCAACTTAATTAAAACGAACGGAACAAATTAATACTCCTCATTCCTCTTGGAGGGGATCTATACACAATATTGTTGAATTGAGTTTCACAATAACTTTAGGAACTATTCAAGACTAATGTATGTATTCTGTACGGCATTTGCTTGCAATACTGAATCATCAATAGATCCATGGTAACAGAATTAATACTGAATGATCAATAGAAGAACGTACGTACTGGAGCTATTCCAATATAATAGACTACAAATTATGAAAACTGATCGAGGAGCCCAACTCCTTTTAATTGCCATGTTCTTCACCTATTCATAGTTCCTCTTTACTTTTGCTTTGCAGGAAAACTGAAAAGTGTATCACGTGCAAGTGCCTATGAATGAAAGAAAAGAGAAGAAACAAAAAATATAAAAGGAAAAAAAGCAAGAAGAAAGAAAAAAACTTAAAGAGCCCAAAATCTCTCTGATAAGACTAAATTGTTTAAGAAAAAAGGAACCTATTACAAAGGAATTTCCCCCCATTACAATTACCAATAACCCTTTGCTTCCTTACTTTAACATATTGAAAGCCTTAAAAAAGCACACCCCCTTATATATATAATCTCTCTCTTCTTTTTTTTTTCCCCTCTAACACACACATCTTTTTGAAGGAGTGTAAGAACATAGGAAAAATATAATTAGATATCATATTTACGTAGGAATATAATATGTTGATTGGGGGTCTCACAACTTTGGTAGTAAGTAGAGTAAGGACATTCTTTTTCATACTTCTCTACTTTTTTCCTGCTTTCTGTCTTTTTTGTCTCCTTTGTCTTACTTTCTCTTTCTCTCAGTACTCTTTTTCTTTTCTTTCCTTTCTCTGATTTTCAAGAATGGGGGGGTACCTGATTCCCATCACCAGCTCTCTTCAGATATATAATGATTTCAAAATGAGTAGTATAACAAGCGTAAATAGTCTAGATGAGAGAGATGATATGTTCAATGTGGCCTGCCCAAGGTGAACTCTAGATTGGGTCTTTTGGGGCTTGTTGTTGAGTTCAATTCTGATATTCTCTCAATGCTTATGCACTTTGGATCAATGTCCTTCTGTAGGGAAAAAGAATAGCAAACAAAAATAAAGTTAAAGAGAAAGACAAAAGAATAAGCTTAGCTAATAGCTAGTAGTACTACTATTACTAGACTTGAAGTGGAGAATATATATATATCTAAGAATATATCTTGACTTAAACAAAATATACCATCATTTGTTATCTAACATTCTCAATGTACCTTCATTTATCATCAAATTTTTGATTTAAAACTGGAAATTCTAAATATAAATTGTTAACGATCCCTAATCATGTTAAACATTGCGAATGTGCTTTCTTTATCGATGTTTTGGGCCAAAAAGGTGGTCCATAGGGAAATTGGACAAGGCGCGGACGGATGGATGTCTTCAGTCTTCATGTAGAGCATGATCAATCGGGTTCACTTCAGGAAGGTGGACCACTGGTGCATCATATACTTCTGTTTGACTTAACTGGTTTAGGATTATGGCAACACTAAGCAAAGGTTTCAATATCACATGATCACACTTTGCACTATGGACCAAGTATAATAAGCAAAACACAATTTTCTTTTGTAATACTACATATATAAACCTTTTTAAAGGTATTTGTCTTTTCTATTGTCTTTCTTTTTCTCTTTCTTAAGAAGTGATGAAAAGAGAAGGGAATTAGCTAAATATGATTCCTTCAATCAGCCTGTATTTCCTTATTCCCAAAAGAAAAGAAACTACAATCTTAAGACTATATTTTCCTACTAGCTTAAAAAGATGGGTTCAAAGTGCATGGTTACCTCAAAAGAGGGAGCTCTTCCTTCATGATCCTTTGTTTTACCATGCAACCAAGCTTCCCTGCTGCAAAAATCAGCACATAAAGAGAATATTTTTATCAGTGGAAGACATGCATTACAGAAAAGCAGACTGAGAAAGAAACCCATCTTTCACTATTAACTTGTTTAGAACACCTTAGCTTTATTTTGATTTGAAATAAAGCAGAACCCTTTCTCCATGTGATTGCCCATTATCCATAACAAGCAAATTACAAGGAAACTTCAAAAGACTTAACTTTGGCACCAAGATTTCTTTCTTTCTAATGATGTTCAAATTTCAATACTTTGTTTGGCATTTGACAAGCTAGATGCCCCCACACAATCTCAAAGAAAAAGAAATCTCCATTTCAAATGGACTAGTCAAATAGCATTGAAGTGATCTTGAAATGGTATGAAATAATCTTACTTATATACTTTATTCCCAACTACACAAGAAATTATTAGCCCATCATGGAGTTTCACTGTTCAACCAATCTTGAACAGAGTGACAAAAGCTGGGTTTTCATTTATACTTCTGCTTTTTGTATGCTCATGTGTTTAAAAGAAGAACAGAAGGAATAAGGGATAGAGTAGTTTAAAAACTGAAGGAGTCAATTATGAATTGTGTTAAATTCCCACATTACATGTTTTCTTTGACTAGCAAGTACCTAGCTTAGCTACTATCATTGATGGAAATTCATTTGACATGTTACACAACTAGGTACATTCTAGACTATAATTGTCGATTGCATTGTTACATGCTAATTGCTAAATTTCCCATATGCAAATTAGCACTCCATTAGTAAAATAAAACTATGTTTTCCTTGGGGCATTCTAAAAAATGGTCTAATAGATGGTAAAGATTTGATTTGCGATTTGGGTTAATTTTGTTTGAATAGAGATAGCTAGATAAGATTTTTTTTATTTTACCTAGAAGAATTACTCCAAAGGCTGCAATAGTCCTGATCTTGATTCATATTTGGTCTTCCTTGAGGAGTTGATAGATCAGACCCAAGTGGATTTTGCATATCGAGCATGATCTCATTCGAGATTTCTCCCGCTGACCCATTTTCAAATCCATCTGAGTGGCCTGGAATGAAAAACAACAACAAACTTATACAACGCTGTGGTAAACTAATGGAAATATGAAGTACCAGTTTATGCATTAATCAAACATTAGAATCCATAAAAAGAGAGAAATTAATGTCGATCTTACCAGAAGAGGCAGCAGGTCTATCAGTGGTCTTCACTGTCCGATACATCTGCCATATAACAAAAGAAATTAACAATAGTGCAACTGCATTACAAATTTGTAAATATGAAAGAGAGAAAAAATTGAATTTTAGTGTACATTGCTTAATGGTTATGGGTAGAACTAAAATGTAGCACAGTAACTGCTAATACCAATATATGTAGGCCATTTATGGGACACTTCATATGCATGTCTGCACCAATGTATGTATGTGTGATAGTATGATAATATAGGTGTGGCTACAATACCCAAGGGAAGAAGAAATCATTGAGAAATAATAGTGTACTGTACTTGCTTCTTTGCCATTTCTCTGAAAAAGAAAAAGAAACACACTATCTTTGGTCATGATTCATCTCTCTCTCTTGGTTACAGTACTGGTTTCTTTCTCTTCTTACAAACAAAAAGCTGGTTGTTAACATGCACAAATTTCAATTAGAAAGAAAATAAGATTATTTTGGATGGGTTTGAGAGACCCAAATGTAGAGAAGAAGAAGAAGCCTTGGTATTTGCAATGTATTTCAAAAGAAATACATAGATACAAAGAACTACACTAACATACTGTAGCTCAAAGGAATAAAACAAATGAGAGAAAGAGAGTGAGATCGAGAAGGAGAGTGAAAGAAAGAGAGATCTTCTTAGATCAAAAATCCAATTAAGATCAGTGAAAGATTGAGAAGCTTTTCTTTACCTGTAAATGGGACTTCACATGAGCTAAAGTAAGATCTTTAACATCCATGAGCTCAAGAACTGACTTTGGAGTAGCTCCTTTTAAGTAAGAAAGAAAAAAATAAAATCAATACAATTACAAGGTTATATATGTTAATGTGCTATAAACTTGTAAGAACATACTTATTGAATTGATCAAAACCTACTTTCATGACCACCCAAAAGCTCAACGGCATGAACGAATCGATTATGAAGGGTTGTAGTCCATCGCATTCGAGGTGCTCGCATACTTCGTTTTGCTGGAAACCTTGAAAGGAATCTTGATCTCATTAGACCTTGAGACTGAAAAGAAGTGGAAGAAGTTGTTGTAGTAGTAGAAGCAGGAGAATCAAAAGGATGTTGTTGAACAAAAGAAAAGGAAGGAGGGTTATGATAAACTGGAATTCCTCTAATGGGTCTTAAGAAAGCAAGGTCTTGATGAAGTCCTTGTTGATGTTTATGCTGTTGTTGTTGATGATGATGGTGGTTATTAAGGTTTTGTTGATTTGTGTGGATAAGATTAGCATGATGATGATTATGGTGGAGTTGATGTTGAAGATGATTGGAGTTGTTATTTGATTCTGAGATCCTTGGATTTGCTAAAGAGAGCTCAAAACAAGTATCCGCCGACACCTTCGTAGTACTACTTGAATCTAAAGCTCTTCTCCAAAACCCCAAATCCATTTCTTCATCTGTTCTTCTCCAACCTGATGTAGTGGGTCTAGTACTTGGTGGACTAATTTGAAGAGAAAGATCAGGTTGTGCTGGGAATAACTCCATTACTAGCTAGTCTAAAAAACCAAGTTTTGCTCGCAACCACCACCGCCTTCTTCGAATCTCTAGCTTGTTCTAGTTCTAGCTATTTATTTCCTCTCTTATATATCCGGCCAATAAGCATAGATGATATTGAAGAGTGCAGTTCAGTACTCAGTAGTATGGATTATTATGTCGTCAACGTAGGTGATGGATTTATTTAATTTCAGGATTGATTCAGATGTAGTGAAAGAATTGAGAGAGTAGTAGTAGTTAGAGAGATTTCAAGAGTTTGTGGGGAAGAAAAAGAGAGGAGAATATATGATCACAAGGTGTGAAGTAAAATGGTTTGTTTCTTGCTCTGTTTGTGTGAAGTATATGTGAGACAATGACACTTAGATAGGCTTGGAAGAGAGGAGAGAGAAGAGAAGTGTTTTTCTTTTCTATTGTGGACGTGGGGGTGGGGTGGAGGAAGGAAAGGAAACATAAAGAAGGATGAAAATATATAAAAAAGAAAAGAAATAAAAGGAAATATGTTTAAGACTGATTCCTTTTTACTTCTTTTCTTGTTTTCTGTGAGAGAAAAGGAAAATATTTAGTGTAGGCTTTAACGTGTGGGTTTGTCTCTCAAGTCTCAACTACTAAGGCCTACCTTCCCTATCTCGTCTCTCCCCCTCTGCATTAAATTGGAGGTTAGGTTGCTGTTTCTTTTATAAACCCTAGTTTGTTATTAAATAGGGAGGTTTATAGACATTATGGGCATGCTATTTAGCATTAAAAACTATTATAAATGGATTGGAATATCCACATTTGAAAATAAAGTTATCATAACCTTTTTTTTCCTATCAAAATTTTCTTTGAATTTCAAGGCCCAAAGGGTAGATATCAAGCAAGGCCCATACGCTACATCACCATCCCCCAAACTAGGCCCTACAATCATCTACCCTAAATATTTTCGTTGTTGCTCCCACATCGCTATGATAAACACTTGCTTTCTCTACCTTTTTTTTAACAAAATATTTTTTTTTTTCCAAAACAAAATTTTACTGATAAAAAATTTGAGGAATTATACAAAGTTAGAGAACAAACGCGCTACAAACTGCGCTGCAAGTAAAACCAATCCTACGAAATCACGGAGAGAAAGTTGTAGCTCAACAACTGCACTATCAAAAACATCATCCATATGTGTAGTACCACACCCTTAGAGTATGTGGTCCTAGAACTCCTGAGTTTGGCATCGAGAGGCTGCGAAGGCAAATTTACTGACATCTGTGGCACAATAAATGCCAAGACCACCAAGGCGTAACAACATGTTTGCTATGCGCCACTGAAGGTCACCAAAATCCGAACTATCAAAAACTACGATACCCTGAAGGGTAGCTCGAAGAATGCGATCAAAATACTCTGCTGCTTCCTGAACAAAAATTGGTTGGTAAGTGCGAAGAGCGAAGATAAGTTTAGGTAATCCCATACCTCGTAGTAGTGTCAGCTCAAATTGTGGGGTTTTTTTTTTTTAAAAAAAAAAAAAAAGTTTCAACTACATATATTGTATGAAAATGCTTGCCACTCTTATACAGATCACGGAGGTTTCAAATACTTTTCTCCCATTCTAACAAGAGTTCAAGGAATTTATGTTTGCTCTTCACTTGTAAGTCTATATCCATTACCATAGTATGGCAAATTTTTCACCTTTTCTACAATTGCCCGAACTTTGCATTCCATCCTTCTAAAAATTGTTGCACTCCTCACCTTCCATAGTACTATAGTGCACACTACATAAGGTAACCAATTCTAGAGCTTGATTATCAATTCAATCATATTGATCCGTGGACCCTTATTTATTATAACACATAACCTGGCTTGCCTATACCATTTCTTAAGTAAGGCATGACCACGTTAGAGATATCTTGTATGATGTGTTTTGGTGGACTGGAGTACGGGTTAAGAAGGAAGCTCACATTAACTTTCTTACTGATCATAAGGAAGAAAGATCATCGACATTACATCCTGCTGATATTCTGATCTACAACTGGTCTAAGCAAACATGTGCGTGTTGATGTTACAGGGGCATTTCCGATGGTCGGGCTAGGTGCTAGAATTTTTGAGGTGGGACTAGTAGCTAGCAATGCACCAACAACAAAAGTGAAGAAACATGAATGAGCTTGTAGGGCTAACCAACATACTTTTATCTCGTTTGCCTTTGACACATCTAGATTGTTAGCCTTGGAAGCAGTTGAGCTCCTCAAGACAGTGCAAAAGGTAATGGATAACAATGTGATGACTGTAGGTTCAAACGAATGTGTATTTAGAATCATGTTTTCTATTCTGAAAGGACTTCCAGCACAGTTTGTAACGCACATGTCCTTTACTTTTGTGTAATACCTTGAGTTTATCAATATTTTTTTTTTTAATCCAAAACAAATTTTATTGATAAAAATTTGAATAATTATACAAAGTTAGAGGACAAACATGCTACCAACTGCGCTACCAACCCTTCAATGTAGTTGGCCTTTCCCAACCCTAATCCACACTTAGGTGTCGTTTGTTTTTTGTTATTTTTGTCTGAAGACTAAACTTAAGTGGTGCAAAAATTTGATCCACAAACTCAAGATTCGTATTGATATGATTAAAAGTTACAATGAGAGCTTTAAAACAACGTGAGATGGGTGGTAAATAGGATGAGACTGGACCTACCAGGTAGGCTGCCTACGTATCCGAGAAGATGATGAACTCAGAATCAAGTCTCTGCTCTCATAAAGTAGTGATGGAGTTTACTCTGTGAATGACTCATAGTTCAAGAGATTGCTTTCTTTTGATTTTATAGTGAACTAGAGGCAGTTAGCTTAACTAACTCCTCCGGTATCGGTTCCTTGATCTCAAGTAGATTGATCTGATGAGGTGCTCCCATGAAAGTAGTTTGCATGCTACATGGGGTTTACTCCCTATTTTGAATTCCCCTTGACCTGGCCTACTGTAATGTGGCAGAACTGGATTGGCCCCTAGTTCTGTTAGACTTTATCCTTGATCTCAAGTGAGCTACAAACCTGGATTCTGTTGACCTGGAATCATGCTAGACTTATCGAGTTAGTTAGGGCTTGGTTGACCAAGGTCGTGAAAACAGTAGACCTAGGCTTGTACTCCCTTGCTGTTGGCCAATCTTCATCGTATATTTCTGGCCCATTGTGATTGGACCGATTGGGCTAGACTGTCTTGAAAGCCTATCGTCGTTGCTGGGCTTCATGGGCCAAACCCACTTTGCTTAGGTGGGCCTAGTGAAGTCTTGGTGCACATGGTTCAACTTCTTGTACATCAATCGGTGGACCAATACCCAGTTAAATTGGGTTGTCCGTTTCCCAGTACGCTCATGGCTAAACCGATGGGACCTATGGTATTGGATCTGACCCGTTCTGCCAACCCAGATAAGACTGATGGATGATCCCCTGCTCTCGGTACAACCTCTTATACAACTATCGAGGACACCTGGTAGTATTTTAACTTTGGGTACACACATCACCCCCTCTTTATTGAGTAGTAAAGTCTGCACTGCAAAGATATTCTGAAATATCTTATTCTTCGTCAGTTAGCTAGGATCCCAATGATCTCTGATGGATAGAAATCCTCCTAGATGATGACTCTGAATCGCCAAAATCAAGGATTAGGGTTTTTGATCCCTTCTATAATTATCGTACCGGAGAGGTGGAGTGCTCATTCAGTATCTGTAACTCCGGTGAGGATATTTTGCTGTGTTGTTGACTTTTTAAAGATGTCCGATGACAAGGCAACCTAGAGGTATACTATTGATTGGTATGCAGGAGAAGATTTCCTATGAGGTCTTCGAGCGTGACCGTGGTATTGAGTATGTGTGGATGCATGCCTCTAAGATATTCGTCAGATGAGGGTGGAGATGTTCTCCTTGATTGGTGAACTTGCTGACAAGGACTAGGAGCTTACTGTGGCTCATCAACAACTGAAGGCACATCATACTGCACTGGAGATTGGCTATACTCTGGAGTGATGCCCCCACATTTTGCCTGATGAATGAAAGTTTTTCTTTCCCAAGAACATCTGGTTGTCTTTATTCTATCTGGTTGTATATTAGTTGCAGATTGAATTGTTGGTTCTCAGGGGACAAAGCTTTCTCGGGAAGGACTAAAAATAGAACGGGTCCCACCTGGACTTTATGGCCAAACTCCCCTTGGCCTATAAATGTGGTGAACTCTATCTTCAATCTTTCATTCTCTCCTTCTCTTCTTTCTTCCTAACATTTCTTGAATGGCGGACGCAAAGTCAGAAGTAAGCTCTGTTGGTGAGAACCAGGTGGTTTACGACCAGGGCCAGGCTCGCCGGGTACCTTAGTTAACCCGCGAGATCGCTGAACTTCGTCGGACCCAGCAGAAGTGCGATCTTGCATACAAGAATTGCATGGCCGAGATAAGGGAGACTATCGGCCTTTACGAGGAGGAGTCGGACGCCTGGGCGAGGGAGCCTGATGCTAGAGAGAAAAAATTGAATGGCCTGAAGAAGATATTCGCTAATATGTGGAGGAAGATCAATGTTGTCGCTTCCTCCTCATGGAAGGACGTCTACTTTGCTACGAAGCCCAAGTACATAATCCCCGACTCTCCGAGGGAGTCAAGCCGTGATCCTCCTTCCCCTCCTCTGATGTAGTTCGATATGTTCTTCTTTTTTATGTGTTGTGTATTGGCTCGCAATGCGCAGGATCATAACTTATATTAAGTGAGGTCTATAGGATCATATCTTATGTTTGTTTCTAGAAACAATATGGTAGGAATTCTACTCCCATAAGTAGTTGGTATTCTAATTGGTAATTGGTATTGTTATTCAATTAGAATCCTTGTATGGATTAGGAACTCTTGGGTATTATATATACTCAACGAGTTGGCTATTATAAAGGGGTGGTGAAAAAAGAGAGAAAGTGAACCAAAGGTGAAAGCATTACAAGATAGGGAGAGACCAATTTATGAGGGTTTTCATAATAGGGTTTCTCAGGTTCTAGTGTGTGAGAGAGAAAGAGACAAAGAATTATAGATTTGTAATTAGGTTGTTTCTTTTTTCTTTGATTAGTAAATTTTTCTTGATCGGTTGCCGGATGGAGTAGGCGGGTTTGCCGAACCACGTTAATATTGGTGTTATTGTGTGTGATTTGTGTTTTTTCGATTACTTTATCTGTTATTTGCTATTATCTAGATTATCAGTATTACAACCAATCCTTGGGTTAAAGCTTCTGTTGCACAAATAGTGGTATCAGAACAAGGTTCCAGGTTGTAGGGATTTTCGAGATGGCGTAAAGGGTTTCAAATTCAGGTTGAAGTTTGATGTAGAGAAGTTCGATGGAAAGATGAATTTTGGTTTGTGGAAAGTATAAGTCCAAGATCTCTTGGTACAATCCGGGCTACACAAAGCATCAAAGGGAAAACCGGCGGATATGTCAGATGATGATTGAGAAGAATTTGATTTGAAGGCTACTAGTGCGATTCGATTGTGTTTAACGAAGGAAGTCTTGTCAAACGTTCTCACCGAAAGTTCTTCGGTAAAACTTTGGTTAAAGCTTGAAAGTTTGTATATGACTAAGTCGTTATCAAATCGATTGTACCGTAAGCAGCAACTTTACAGGTTGAGGATGGGAGAAGGTACATGTATTAATGAACATCTCAGTGTCTTCAATAACATGCTTTCTTAATTGGTTCATGTTGGAGTGAAGTTAGAGGGTGAAGATAAAAAAAATCTACTTCTGAACTCCATGCCCCAATCCTATGAGCATATTATCACCACGTTGCTCTATGGAAAGAAAACTCTGGAATTGGATGAGGTTGTCAGTGCTCTTTTATCTCATGAAATCAGAAATAAAGGTAGAGACGATGAATCTCATGGTGAGGGTTTGGTGATTATTGGGGGATCACAGAAAAGATTTAACAAGAGTAATAAGGCTCACATAGAATGTTGGAAGTGCGGAAAAACAGGGCACTTTAAACGGGATTGTGAGGAAAAAGGTGGAGCGATTTCGGCAAATAGCTCCAGGTCAGGGAAAGGCAAGCATATTGCTAATTCTGGCGGACAAGCTAATCAAGTGGAGTTTGATGATGAGTTACTCTTGGTGACTACTCAAGAAAAAAATTTACATCGGGAATGGGTACTTGATAGCGGTGCCACAAAACATGTTTGTTCACATAGGTCATGGTTCGACAAGTATGAAAGATGTGAGCGTGGCTAGATGTCGATTGGTGATAGCTCCAAGAAGTCGATAGTGGGAGTCGGTAATATTCACATCAAGATGTATGGCGGGAGGATACATACTCTTGAAGGGGTTCGACATGTGCCGAGTTTGCAAAGAGAATTAATTTCTCTTTCAAAGTTAGATTCTTTGGGTTACAAGTTCACTGGCAAAGGTGGAGTTGTAGAGGTTTGCAGAGATTCCAATGTGATCATGAAAGGAGTCGCGAGTAGTAGTGACTTATATATACTATTGGGTCAAACAATAGGAAGATCTAGAGTTGGTTCTAAGGCAGGCAAGGTGATGTTTAAATCACAGGGTTCTGTTATGAACAAGGTAGCTGCAGAAGGAAGGAACTCAAGAAAGAGAAAGATGGTCATCAAGTGGATTCCTGTGGGCAAGTTTGAGGGAATCTCAAACTTGTCGGTTAATCATAATTGATTGGGCACCCAAAAGGGTGGAGGCGGCAACATGGATCAAGAAGGTTTCACGGGCGCAGATGGTGTCAACAATAATCAAGTTCATTGGCTCGCCAAGGTGGAGATTGTTGTGTATTGGCTCACAATGCGCAGGATCATAACTTATATTAAGTGAGGTCTATAGGATCATATCTTATGTTTATTTCTAGAAACAATGTACGTAGGAATTCTACTCCCATAAGTACTTGGTATTCTACTTGGTAATTAGTATTGTTATTCAATTAGAATCCTTGTATAGATTAGGAACTCTTGGGTATTATATATACTCAACTAGTTGGCTATTGTAAAGGGGTGGTAAAAGAAGAGAGAAAGTGAACCAAAGGTGAAAGCATTACAAAATAGGGAGAGACAAATTCATGAGGGTTTTCATAATAGGGTTTCTCAAGTTCTAGTGTGTGAGAGACAAAGAGACAAGGAATTATAGATTTGTAATTAGGTTGTTTTTTTTTCTCTGATTAGTAAATTCTTCTTGATCGGTTGCCGGATGGAGTAGGCGGGTTTGCTGAACCACGTTAATATTGGTGTTATTGTGTGTGATTGTGTTTTTTCGATTACTTTATTTGTTATTTGCTATTATCTAGATTATCAGTATTACAACCAATCCTTGGGTTAAAGCTTACGTTGCACAACAATATGTTGCTTCACGATTGCACAGTGTAGGGGAGTTGGTGTTCCCAATCTTTTGCGTAATTAATGAATTTTTTTTTCTTTCCATTAATTTGTAGATCTCCGGTAGATTGACCTAAATCCACGACATCTGTATTGAGCACATAGTAAGAAATTTCTTGAATAGTCAACGAATTTTGATCTTGGCCATTGATTGATGATGTGGCATTATGTACGTGGCATGTAACACCATGAGTTGGTGTTAGTCCCACATTGCCAAGAAAATGGTTGTTTCAGTAGTATATAGAGCTTAACCATACTCTAACTAATGTCAAGGTTTTTTGGGGTAAACCACATGGGTGGGCCCTGATCCAAAACACTATACTGCTGGATATTCGTAGTGACTAAAGGGGGACAATATTGACATTAACGAGCGACATGGTGCTCGACGCACTGGGATGAGCAAGGAGGAAATCCCGGGGCGTTACAGATGGTATTAGAGCCGACAACGGGTCACCTGTTGCAGGTGGAAAGTACGCTGGAAAGGCCCAGGGAGCGCTAGGTATTTGTCTCACTTGGCAGGGAACGCCGGAGATTTTGGGATTGTACTGCAGAGCCGAGGACGGCTCTATTCTAAGGTGGTGGGATTGTAACACCCATGAGTTGGTGTCAGTCCCACATTGCCAAGGAAATGGTTGTTTCGGTAATATATAGAGCTTAACCATACTCTAACTAATGTCAAGGCCTTTTGGGGTAAACCACATGGGTGGGCCCTGATCCAAAATCCTATACTGCTGGATATCCGCAGTGACTAAAGGGTGACAATATTGACATTAGCGAGCGGCATGGTGCTCGACGCTTCGAGATGAGCGAGGACGAAATCCCGGGGCATTACATTGCATTTAGCCGCTGATGTGGCACTGTTCATGTGGTGTCGCAGATGTGGCAGTTGCGGGCTCAGGTTATGTTGATTAGGATAGTAGGACCACGCTGACTGTGATGGTGCCTGGTGGGACTATGTTGAGTCCGCTTCGTCTTCTTTGATTCTTTGAATTCTTGGAGGGAAGATGAACAATTTCTATCTTCTTGAAGAAGTCGAACCCGATCTTTAATTCTCCAATTAATAGCAAGGGAATTCATGCGCTTGAATAATAGCGAACCGAGTGGTGGGGCTACAACTAACATGAACTGATGCTTCCCATTTTGGTCCATATACAGAGAAGTCCAAGAGGTCTAACCAAGAGGCAATGGTTCTCTTTCCGTATAAATAAATAAAGTTAGTGAGAGGAGCTCACTTCCACCCAACTCTTATCTTCATTTCTCTCTCTTAGGTTTTCCTTAGGAAAAAGAGATTTTTGTTGTTCTTCTTTTTCGATCGAATTTTCGGCAGTATGACTCGGAGGGTGATTTTTTCTGAGTTTGAGCGACGAGGGGGATGTAAAACCCCTTTTATATTATAAATTTTTGTTCGTTAAATTTTAGTGGATTGTGAAATATTGCATACATGTCTTTAAGGGTTTAGAGTTAATTTTTTATTAAGTTAAAGGATGATATATTAATTATTAAAAAAAAAAAAAAAAAGTAGATGGAATTGGGTTGGGTAGCAGATTCAATTATGGTCCTAAGATAAATCCCATTAACTTCTCCATATTATTTATATTAAAATCTTAGTGTTTTCATTAATTTTTTTTTATATAACACCATATTTGGGAGAAGAAGAAGAACAAGAAGAATTGGAAGAAAGCTAGAAGAAGATTTAGATTTTTATGCTTATACAAGTGAGTAGACGTTTTTTTGTTTTTGTTTCTATTCCCGTTTTCTGTAATTTCAGATTGTTGACTCATATTTGAAAAGTCATAGAAAATTCGTTTGAAAAGCTTTTTAATTGATTCTAAAAACCCTGAAAACTAGATTGAAAGATCTTCATTCGATTAGTTAAGACCAATTTACAAAAGTTATGTTAATTTGGTGAAACACGACTTGCAAGTATGACAACCGTTGCAGTTTTTGGTTTTTGTACCGTTTTAGTATCGCAAGGTTTTGATCCCTCTAGACTTAATAATATTTATTGCCAATTTTATGGTAGTTACAATACTCAATGTATAACAACATATATAAATTTCGGAATTTACTGTTGGGTAATTAATTCTAAATAATTTATTCAACGTAGTTATTTTTAGATATCCAGTATAATTTTACTGGTACCTTTCTGTTTGCGTGGCTGTTATAGAGAATTCATAGAAGACTCGTTACTCAACATATCTTGATGACTTTACTTGTTTTAAAAAAATAGACATTCTGAACTATAATTTCTATGTTTAGAAATACTTTAAATTATGAAGCTAATATGGTGAAAAATGCTCAGGAAGTCTGACGAAGATTGTTTTGGGATTTCTTTATGAAATCTGGTAGGATTGAGTAAAATAATTGTTTAATTGTTTTCTATATATCGAAATGATTCCATATTTTTATACCAAGTAATATTTTCATAGTAAAATGTTGTATTCGAAATTTATGAGATTTGAGCAATTATTTTTAGATGTGTGAATTTTAAAAGATGAATGTTATTGTTTGGCAGATTTATGTAAAGAGTTTCTTTTTAGCATATATATGTTTGTTTTGGGTTTGTCATTTTTTTTGATTGTCAAGTTGAAATAGACATGTACTATATGTATTCTAAATATTGAAGTGGATTAGTAGATAATGACATGTTACTTGATTAATTATGTTTAAAGTAACTTGGAAAGTTATATTGATGAATGCCTAGGAATGGCTCCATACCAATGGATGGTATATGAATAGAGAAACGAAATGAATATTGGACTTGGGATTTAATTATGGAATGATTTGGAATGGTTTGATACCATGGACGGTATATATTCAATTTGGAAAATAAGAACGGAATACGAAATGGACATGGAATTTAATTATTTAACAAGGGTTGTGTGATTTCTTGATTAGTTTAGTTGTTTTGGTAGTCGCCCAAGCATTAGTACATTTGTCGCACCTCTGGAATTAGGTTAAAGAAATTAATTATCACCCTAGACGGCTTAGCCTGCGGGTTGACTCTTTGATTATATTTGGGTATTTCTTAGACGGCTTAGCCTGCGGAACTGACCCTTCAAACCTTCATAGCCTTCGAGGTTGGTCTGGGCGCCACATTAGAAAGCTCAAGGGAGCTATTAGTGATCATGAGTTAGGCATACGTCGAGGCTAGCCAAAGCTTGCAGGTGAGCACCCACTTGGGTTTTGGTTTCCGCGTAGAGGTTCTTAACCATGGTCAAGGCACACTGGTGCAGTGTGGGTATGGCAAATGTGTGGAGTGCATCCTGTGCGAGGTGTACTAGTGATTGGGCATAGGTTGTGATTTTTATGATTGTTAAACCCGAGCACCGGCTAGAGGCCAGGACATGGTTTTGTGACTTTAGATTCGTTGTTTGGTAGTGTGCTAAGGCTTATAATATTATAGTGTTTGGTGTTAATTAATGATATGGGTAAATTTTATATACTTTGATTATGAACCGGAGGTAACTATGATTACGTGGAAGAACTACGATGTTTTATTTATTATGGGTATTAATAGTCATAATGCGACTTGTCATTTTGGTAGATTACAAACTACGAAGAGTTGGAATGAATCATTATTAATGGGTTGAATGAACGGAATGTATTTTCAGCTTGATACAAAGTATTAGATAACACGTAACGTGTATGTGATTTGCTTCATCTTTATTATATTTGTGTATTATGTATTAACTTCATTTTGCAGGTGGATAGGTCAACTAATTTATTTTGTGGAGGTGGATAGACCTATCCTTAAAGACAGTTGCTGCTTAGGTAATGTATTTGTTTTATCGATCCATTAACATCGTAAATAGATAGATTAGAATTGAATAATGGGATTAAACATGTGATTAAATAATGGATAAAAGGTTTAAATATAAATGGAATTGATATGGTTTTTGGCGTATGCTTATTGTCTTAGCATCGAAGAATTATTCTCGAAGGTTAATTATGTTGTTAATCATATGAGGGAACTGTATATTTATTATGTTATTTTGTGGGAATAGATTTCCCCCTTGTTTACTCATATCGGCTTTTATGTTGACCCATGTTGCTTTGTTTTGCACGTGGGTGTGTTCCATTTGGAATTCTATTTGGAATGCAGGCAGGAGAGGTTAGAGCTATGGAGCTGTGATAGACCGCTTGTTGGGACCAATAGAGATCTTTAGATGTTTCAGTCATGTATTCTATTTGAAAGTGGTATTCATGTATTTTGTTGGTGTAAGTTATGTTGTATAATAGAATGGAATCAAGTGTACTTTTATCGTTTGGATTTTTCTTCACTGTATTTTATTTAAGATTTTTGTTGGATCTGGTTTTTGAGATAGAAATTGTTGCGACCTGGGTTTATTTTATTTTTTTTAAATTCGGGTCGTGACAGGGGAGGAGGCCAGTCCTTATTCTCAGAATAGGGGAGATTCCTCCTCCTCGGACGACGTTGTTGCTGCTGCACCACCTCTTGAACCTCGAGCTCTAAAGCTCGAGCAACGGTGGGCTCCAACCTCGAACCTGCCGAGAGAAACTGGGATTGACCGTCTCTCTCCGGAGGAGGTGATCGAGATCTTCAACCTGGAGAGGGTGACTGTGAGAGCTAGGGGTGAGCACGGTTCAGAACCGGTCAGAGCGGGGTGAAACCGGAAATCGAACTGTAGAGCAGGGTTTCAAACTTTTTGGAACCGAAACCAAACAGTAAGACCTTAGGAACCGATCACAAACCGAACCATTTTTACAGTTCGGTTCAGTTGGTTTCTACGGTTTGGGCTTTTTTGGGTTTTGGGCCTGCAACCTTAATATATTGTGGGCTTCCAAACTTTACTTAATATTAAATCCAAAAAATTCATTGGACCAATCATATTAACATATCTTAACCATTAATATACTAGTATACTACTTATTATTCGGTTCGGTTAACCGTAATATTTTGAAGAGAGAAACCGTAAACCGAACTGTAGGTACCGGTTCTAGAACTTTTAAAATCGTAGACCGAACTGACACTTCTAAGAACCGTTAAAAACCGAACCGAATGTACCAGTTCGGTTCGATTTCTCGGTTTTTTTCTCACCCTTAGTGAGAGCTCATACCAATGATGTGTACTTATGTTGATCTTGATCAACTATTGTGTACAACTACATTTTGGCTTATCATATAGAATTACTAGCTTTTGATTAACAAAAAAAAAAAAAAAAAAAAACTTACTAATTGATCGTCACTTCCCTCCAAACTAGCACTTATTTAAATTTGAAGTTTACACAACAAAAATTTCAACCCAACACATAACTCTTAAATGGAAAATATTTCATTAACCTTTGATTGTGATACAGGAAGGAAACTAACATGGGGATCTCCATGAGAAAACTGACATTAGATGTTGCCTAGAAGAAACACCATTAAAACACCGCTATTGGTCTTTCTAGGGTTTCTAAATCAATTAGAAGTCTTGTAATTTGTGTGTTTTATTATTAAATTATCATGATGGTCATTGCATTTTGCACTAAACATGCTACACATATCAAAGACTGACATCTTGTTTTATATTGTACTACCATTTATAGTTAATGACTTTATATCAATAAAATTTGGTTAATTTAATTAATCCATCTATGTCAATCTAGTTTATAATGCTTGAATATATAGAACCTGACGATATTACCTATCCGTAAGCATATTCCCGATGCACGCATAAATCGTCATCAAGATTTAGGTTATATAGTCGTCGAAAACCACCCACCGGAGGTGATGGCAAAACTAGATTTGATTACTGTATTTTAGAGCTTAAGACAGGGTTGGAAGCATCTAATCTGTCATAGAATAGAAGAATCCCATGAACATTTTTAACCTTATATAGTTCAAATTCCCCATGCCCTATAACTATTGAGAATAAGAAGGAATCTTGCATGAATTCCTAGGACTAATTTAGAATAATAGGATTTTTGTAATCTGTATTGACTTTGTATTAGCTTCGCTCACGTGATTGATTGATTATTTAAACAAAAAAAATGTAATAATTAACTGATAATTAGAACATTGAGCGATGGACATTAAGACTTTTAGAGTATTTTTGTTTTCTAACATTATATATATATATATATATATATATATATATAGGGCCGGCGGCTATACCGCTATAGTGAGTAGTGACTCCCTTACAGTGACTCCTATCTTACTCCAAATCCCAGCCCCATATTTTAAAACATCTTGGGGCAATAATAGATGACACGTATAAATTTGAAGACATCAAATTAATAGAAGGGTATATTTGGAAGATTAGCTTCTCCTTAATTAGATGAACAAAACTGATCAATCTGCAATCTATCTCTCATTGATGTTCCAGGAGACAAACATCAAAACAAAACAGATACTTGTTGCTTACCCACGGCACGAAGCCATGATACCTCTCATCTTTACAATCTTCTCTCTTGAAGTTTGTCTCTTGCTTTTGCTCCTCTAAGAAGAACAGATCTAATGGCTATTAAATTTGTACACTTATGGATCAAATTAAAGGTCATAAAAACAAGAATATTGTAAAGAGATGCAACATTCACTACTCACTAAGATCAATTTCACTATTACGATTTTGAACTCAGAATAGGAAGTTCACTTGAATTTCAATGGTTGACAATCCCACCAGTCATTAAAACTCCATTTAAACTCCAATCTGACATCAATTCTACTTTTATTTTAACTTAACCATAATTAGCACCATAGAGCTGAAATTAACCACGAATTTTCTCAATTGAACAAATACCCAAATTTTATTTTATAAAAATTGAACCATAAAATTTTTCGAAAAAAAAAATATAAAAAAAAAGAAGAACAGATGTTCTTAAAAACTTATAGGATCTTTTCTTGAAACTGAAGATGGAGAGGGTAAGCGAGGTTGTGGGGACCCCTACCCCTTTTAAATTACGTGTGGAAACTTATATCAACAATCCGCTGTTGACGTGTTTTGAACCCACGACCTCTCCACTTTGTGATTTAAAAATCGAAAATCAACATGGTGTATATGATTGGAAAGATCTTGACGAGATCTTTTAAATGAGATCCCACATGATTTTTTTACTAAGAAGTTGGGTTTCGAAAAAAAAACTCCGTATGATTTCATAAGGTTTTTCAAAATTACTCTAAAAATCTAAAAAAAATCACACATTACTACCAAATTCAGGGGTTTTTACTTTTGTCCTCTAAAAAATGTTTTCTTATCTTCTAACACCAAAGCAATATCCTCTAAATTGTTGCTTGTTGTTTTGTAAATTACAAAGGCATGATATCTATTCCATATTATTAATATATGTGGATTGTAGTATGTAATTTGATGCATGAGTTCAATGTCTCGACTGAGGACAAAACCCTTATAGTACAGACAAAAAGAAAATTGTATTGCCATGAAAAGTTCATAAAAACGTTTAATGTACAGTTAACTTCACAAAAGACTATATACTTTTTTTAGGTTACAGCCCAAAGCGAATGAGCCTGTGGCTCAATGGTAGCACCCCTCTCACAAAGTGGAGAGGTCGTGGGTTCGAAACACGTCAACAGCGGATTGTTGATATAAGTTTCCACACGTAATTTAAAAGGGGTAGGGGTCCCCACAACCTCGCTTGCTAACAAAAAAAAATAAAATAAGAAACAAGAGAGAGCATAACCCAGTGTAAACATAAATCCCTCATTTTGCCTGGTGTAATGCCACGAAGTTCATTAAATTTGTACTTCATTCTTCCTTCTCATCCCCACATCAAAATAATATAATATCTCACATCTCTAACCATCATTTTTTTTTTTGGGCAAACGGGGTTGAAGGCACCCCTTACCTCGTTAAAGTACGTGAGGAAACTTATATCAAACAATCAGTTGCTGGCGTGTATCGAACCAACGACCTCTCCACTTTGTAAGATGGATGCAATCATTGAGCTACAAACTCATGTACTTTCTAACCATCATTGAAACTGATAATCTCCATTTGTTTAAACACTCACGCATTCTTATTTTTCCACAAAATCCAAGTAATATGTATGGAATCATGACCAATATACTTTGATAACCAACTTTAATCCACCTCTCAACTCTTTTCAATATATAATGTGATTTAGTAAAATTGCATGTTAAGTGAATACAATAGCTTGTTTAGAGGATAAAACTATATTGTTTAGTGAACAACAATCAATGTTTTAGCGGACAAAACCCTTATAGTATATAACGAAAAAATTATCGAAAAAATAAAAATTACATGGTTTTTTTTTTCATACCCATGTGAGATCTTGTTAGATAGATCTCTTCGAGATCTTTCCAACCATATAAATCATATTGATTGTTAATTTCTTAATCAAAAGATATACAAGTTACAAATAATATAGCAAAAGAAATTTAATTAATATTAAAAAAATATGTTTTTCTCTCTTTCTTATTTCTCTCTTTCTTATTTGTCATATATTCTAGTTTTTCTATTTTGTCTTTAGTACAAAGGGTATTTTAGTAAAACAAAATAAAAAGAAAGTGGGGTAAAGGCTTGTTTGAGAAGATGACCCCATGTCAAGTTCTATTGGGGAAGATGCACCTAAACATGGGTTTTTTTTAGGATATTACCCAATTTTGAATATGAAGAAATTTTGTTGAGAGAGAGGAAGAGAAAGAAAGAAAAAGAGATAATTAGGTAGCTCTTACTTTATTGGGTGTCTTTAATTAATAATAATTTTTGGATGGGGTAAACTTAATTTTTTGGATAACTCTTTGTGAAATATCGGGTGTCATTATGATTTCCCTATAAATATTGTTAGCAAAAAATAATAGAGTATATATTATTGATTTTTTATATCGTTGATACTTTGAATTGATCTTAAATTGAAACACAGACCACAAAATACAACTTCATGCACTTCCCTGGTCAATTGGCCATGGGCTTTCTCAAAATGAATATGGGCCAAAAGTTTATCAATTGGACCTGTTTTGGCCTTATGCAAAAGGGGAATCCTGATTACACGGAACAAAAATGGCTAATATATTTTTGTTTTTTATAAGCCTTTTTTTTTTTTAATTATTTGACGTTTTACTTTCACTCAGTACACAAAAAGTTGCTTGACTTTGAAATTCAAATGAGTAATGACCCATCAAAGAGGAAATGATGCTTCTAACTCCATTTCATTTCCGCAGATATATTCAAGGTAAAATGATCAAAAAATACAACGTACTTTCACTTTTTTTTCACTTTATACAATGTACAAAAAATCACGTCAAAACATCAATGTACTTTGAAATTTTTTTCACGTTATACAATCTGTCTAAAACATGCTAACGGACTGCAGACGTGGCTAATATTTATCTACGTGTATTTTTTCTTTTAAAATAAATTTAAACAACATTTCCAACACATCAAAATGAGGCATCATCAATTCCACATTGCAGTAGCCAACAAGCGCATCGAATGGTGTGAGTAACCAACTCATCTTTCTTCTCTCTCTTTAAAAGTTAAAACCCTTTTCTTCTTCCCCATTTCTGAAAACCCAACTTCAGAATCTGAAACCTTTCAAAGCTTCAATCATGGAAGCAACACTAACACAAAACCCAAAGCTTTATGACCTAGCAATCTTAGGAGCATCTGGTTTTACAGGGATATATGTAGTAAGAGAAGCACTCAAATTTCTCAACACACCTTCATCTCCACTCAAAACTATTGCTTTAGCAGGTAGAAATCCAGATAAAATAACTCAATCACTCAAATGGGCAACTCAATCAACAACAACCCCATCATCATCATCTATTTCCATTATCAAAGCAGATGTTTCAGACCTAGATTCTCTTATAAATCTAAGATTGTTTTGAATTGTGTTGGTCCATTTCGTTTATATGGTGAACCTGTTGTTTCTGTTTGTGTTGAAACTGGTTGTGATTATTTAGATATTTGTGGTGAACCTGAATTTATGTAAAAAATGGAAGCTTTTTATCATGAGAAAGCTGTGGAAAATGGTTCTTTGGTGATTTCAGCATGTGGGTTTGATTCAATTCCTGCTGAAATGGGATATATGTTTAATATTAAACAGTGGGGATCTCTTGCCGCTCCGAATAAGATTGATGCTTATTTGAATTTGGAGTCTAAGAAGAGTATTGTTGGGAATATTGGGACATTTGAATCTGCGGTTTTGGGTGTTGCTAAGTAGATGGGCTGATTTTAGTTTTACAACTCAGCGTTTTATTTTAAAAGAAAAAATACACGTAGATAAATATTAGCCACGTCTGCAGTCCGTTAGCATGTTTTAGACAGATTGTATAACGTGGAAAAATTTTCAAAGTACATTGATGTTTTGACGTGATTTTTTGTACATTATATAAAGTGAAAAAAAAGTGAAAGTACGTTGTATTTTTTGATCATTTTACCTATATTCAATGCCATAAAAAAATCCTGCAGATATATGTTGAATAAAAACTTGCCTCAACCATTAAAATGACCTTCTCTAAGCAAAAATGCAATAGAAGTAACATAAAGTAAATAAAAAAAATGCATTTTTTCATTATTCTTGAAACGCAATCGACACATTGAACCTTTCTTTACCCCTCGATCATTTCTATACATTGATATTGATAACAATTTTGTTCCAACTTTACCCTCCTATTTTTATTTTTATTTTTATTACACAAAAATTATATTAGCAATAAACTCAAGGAATTATACAAAAGTAGAGGACAAACGTGCTACAAACTGCACTACATACAAGTCCTTTCTGAATAGCAAACTCGATTCTTCTAAATACATATTTGTTTGAACCAACAATCATCATGTTGTTATCTATTACTTTCTGCACTCTCTTGAGGAGCTCAACTGCTTCTGAGGCTAACAACCCAAATGTGTCAAAGGTAAAAGGGATGAAACAATGTTGGTTAGCCTTACAAGGTCCATCACACACACATATTTGCCTCTATACCATCGGAGATGCCCCTCTAACAAAAAATACATTAAAAGTGACATAAAGTAAGAATGCGTTTTTGTATTATTCTTGAAACGCAATTGACACATTGAAGACCTTTCTTTACCCCTCGATAATTTCTATACCTTGATTACATTTTTTTTTCTAACTTCACTAACCTAATTAAAGTAGATTTTATTTTTATTAAAAAAACCATTTTATTGATAAACTCAAAGAATTATACAAAAGTAGAAGACATACACGCTACAAACTGCTCTGCAAGTTCTTTCTGAATAGACAACTCGATTTTTCTAAATACTTATTCGCTTGAACCAACAGTCATTATGTTGCTATCAATCCCTATGCACTCTTTTGAAGAGCTCAACTGCTTCCGAGGCTAACAATCCAAATGTGTCAAAGGCAAAATGGATGAAAGTATGTTGGTTAACCCTACAAGCTCCATCATATTTTTCGACCTTTGCTGCATTGCTAGTTGCTACTCCCACCTCAAAATTCCCAGCACCCAGCCCGACCCTCATGAATACGAGCGTGGAAAAACATACCTAAGGCGGGTTTTGAAAGAGATCAACGTAGTTCCTCTCCTCATTGAATTTTGGTGTTTCCATGGCCATGAGTAGATTTCAGAAGTTAATACGAGCACATGGAAGCAAGAATGATAAAAAAAGACAAAGAAAATTGCCTGGAAATCGAAAAAAAAAAAACAGATATGGGTTTTCTGTTCGTGACGCGACTCGCAGTAAGAACAACCTGTTCTGACCGCGATGGAGTTAAGAACTGAAGGTAAAGAACATAGACGAGATAGTGAAAAGTAAATGAAAGGTTAAACTGAAGTGTTCCACTTATAACCCCACCATGCTATATAAAAAAACAGAAATACCCCTCCACTACTAATAACCATATCTCCACTAATATAAACCTACAAAATATATCAAAATGATCCTAGAAGATTCTCTACATAATAAACATGTGCAAAATATGAAAAGGTGTATAGATAAGCATGATATTTCTAGAAATAACAAAAATACCATTTTTCATTATATAAAATAACATAATTTCATTAGATTCAAATATCAAGAAATAATCAAGACTTAAAAATAAAAGAGCACAACTATTACCACAAATAAGCATGATATTTCTAGAAATAACAAAAATACCCTTTTTCATTATATAAAATAACATAATTTCATTAGATTCAAATATCAAGAACAAATTTCAAGAAATAATCAAGACTTAAAAATAAAAGAGCACAACTATTACCACAAATTACGCCTTTTCTCAAGTAAAGTTTTCTTAGGCGGTTGATTTCTTGCATAAAACTCGACAATTCTAGTATTAACTTTAATTCTCTCATCTCTAATTCCAATGTTGTGATAGAAATTCTCAACCCTAATCGACTTACAAGGAGACTCAAATGGCAAAGAGGCTACTACTTCCTTACAAAGTCTAGATGGTGCAAATCTAGAGAAAATATTCTTAAGGTGCTCATCAAGAAAACAATTTGTTTCCCGAACTCCCAACCATTATTGTTGTCAAAAACAAAATGATAGCTCACCATTTTAAGGATCTTATGTTGCAAGTTAAAATCATGCTTCTCCCAAAAATTAACAAAAGGGACAATTGAGGTTTTATAAGGACTAAAATTCCACCTTCTTCCTTTCTTATGCATTCTCTCTAACAAGAAATGATATAAAACCGTCCTAACACTAAAGAACAACATGAACACTAAGGGTGAGAGAGTTCGACCAAAGAACCATTTTAAGGATCTTATGTTGCAAGTTAAAATCACGATTCTTTCAAAGATTAAATCTCACTTAAAAGGGATGTCTTGGCTTATTGTTAATATAATCAAACCTATAACACAAGGGACGATTGAGGCTTTATAAGGACTAAAATTCCACCCTCTTCCTTTCTCATGCATTCTCTCTAACATGAAATGATATAAAATCGTCCTAACACCAAAGAACCACACGAACATTAAGGGTGAGAGAGTTTGACCAATATGACATGATAGATCATAATTAGAGCCGACTATATCATAAATTCCATTATTTCCATGATTGTATCAAGTGACATCACATATAAATTTATTATTATAAGATCAATGTCACAATTCCTACGTAACGGATAAAATATGAACAAACATGCAACCTTCGTGTGTGTGTGTAATACACAACAAAACAAGTGTGACACCTCCAACTAATATAATCAATTAAACACATGAGTAAAAATAAAACATACTAGTAAAAGATGCACACGGTAAGACTTATGTTGGCTTTGGGTTAACGGGTAATATCTCTTAAAAAACATGCACTAAATTTTATCATGCTAAGATATTTCCATTGAATTGAATAAGAGAAGTGCACACATATATTTATTAATGTATGGCACAGGAGAGATATAGGAAAAATGATATTTTTAAGTCAAACTAAGTGATAAGTCTACAAAAGTGTATATTTGTCCCCCGAATAACACCTTGTTTGCATAGCAATTAACTTATATTATTGTATTATATCTATTGATTAGTGCTTTCTTGTCATTTGTCTAGGTTTCATGAGCCAAAATGTGAATATTGTTGTGTGCACCCTAGGTAAAAAACCCGACAGGTGTCACCGATGGCTGTATAAGAAGCTAAACCGGGAGCACCTGAGCATTAGCTAGCCAAGCTAGGCTATCGGGTAGGGCCCAACCCGGTCTGCAGGAGTCCACATACGCTCTGTGGACCTTGACCCACCGGATAGTCCACGACCAATGGGTGGAGCCCCGGTTACTATATAAGAAGTTGAACCGTGGGCTCCCATACATCGACCAAGCCCACCTCGGTCAAGTAGGACAGGTCCGGCCTAGAAGTCCAGCAGCGACAGAAGCTCATCCAAAGGCTTAACATAGAAGCCCAGAGGACCTGACCAGGGTGTATGCAATGAAGATTGGGCTTCCGGTCAGAGGAGTCGAGCCCAAGTCTTTGCTTTCAGGCTTGGTCAATCCAAGTCCCAACCAACTGGATAAGTCTAAGGAGATAAAGGAAGACCCAGGTTAAACTAGGACCTATCAGAGGATGCCACATGGCAGTCATCCTGGTCAAAGGGAATTCAAACCAAGGAGATAACTGCTCGGCAACATGCAAGCTATCTCCATGGAAAACATCTTCACAGTTGAACTACCTGAGTTAATGGAGTCAAAATCGGAGGGGTGGTTGAGCCAGCATCCTCCTGCCTACTACAAATACAGGAGTTCTAAACCTCCTGAACTACGAGTCTTCCACTGAGCAACTCCATTAGAGCTTAGCAGAAGAAGAGACTTGATTCCAAGTTCATCTTCTTGGATACGTAGGCAGCCTGATCCTAATCAGGTCCAGTCTTATTGTATACCCCCCATCTTACCTCTGTCTATACAAGGCTTTTATTGTAAATGTTCGATTAATCTATGTGTATCTCGAGTTTGTGGATAATTTTTGCACCCACACTCTTTGGCGCCGACATCACAAGATCCAGAACTGTCCAAAGTAGCCGCGGCAAGAAGAGACTAGAAAACCTCTCCCCTGGCAACGGGAGGAGGTTATACTGCGCAGCAGAAGGGAAAAGGCCCGACAGCCGAGTCCCCAACTGCAATCATCCAGCGACTAACCAAGGGAAACGCAAAACTGAGAAGAAAGAAGAGAACCAGTGCCGGAGATAGCCAGTCATCTTCGGCCCCATCTTTGAGTCTATCTCCTCAAAAGAAGATAAGGCCACGGTCGGGTAGTGACCGGAGTCTTACCCCTCATAGCCATGATACCCGTCCAGTGTTGGACAGGCTAGCACCAGGGAGAGACAGGATGTCTGCCTCCCCAAATCAGAGACATCACCGCGGACTTGCAAGAACACCCGGGCCATGTCATGGCCGCAGGGTAACCCGCAGCAGGTCCGTAGAAGAAATCACTCCACCAGAAGGACATTGCCGGAGGAGGCACCAGAGCACTCCCCCGGCATGCCACGGTCAGAGGGGAAGGAGTCCCCAGAGGGCCCGCGCCCATCAGAGACAACCGGAGCTGAATGTGGAACAAATGAATCAACTCAAGCTACAGGAGATGATCGACTTGGCTGTTTCTAATAAAGCCAACTGGGATGAACGAATCAGGAAGCTTACTCTCTTAAGGCTAGCTCTGTCACCATTGGCAGAAGAAGTCAGGAGTCATATAGTCCCGGCCAGCTTCAAGCAGCCGCCCTTCGAACAGAATGACGAGACGAGTGGTTGTCCGCTTCAACATGTTATGAACTACAAAAGCACTATGGCCATCTGGGACCATGATTACAAGTTACTTGCAAAGATGTTCGTTACTTCACTTAAAGGCGAAACACAAACGTGGTATCACAATCTGCCACCCGCACCCATCCACACGTTCGTACAACTAGCTGAGTTATTCGAAGAAAAGTAACGATTCAATGTGAAGACGAAGAAGGGAACTAAAGTCTTGTTCTCTCTGCAGATGTACCGGAGCGAAACACTCAGGAATTTCGCCCGAAGGTTCTGAACCTTATTGTCAGAAGTACAGGACGCATCGCATAGCGTCGTCATTCAAGCCTTAAAGTATGCCTTGAACAACAACCATGAAGAATTGTAACGGTCACTGGCGAGAAAGCCTCCGTCCTCTGCCTGGGCCTTGCTTGAGAAGGTAGAAAGGTACGCTCAGGAAGAAGACGACCTGAAAGCCAAGAGGAAGAGACTTGTCGGAGGCCAAACCTTCGAGAAGCCCCAGAAGGCAAAGGAAGAGAGCTCCGGCTGGGATCGCAAAGAGCAAAAAGCCCCTGAAAGAAACAAAGACAAGAAGGGAAAAAATGCCAACCTGACAATCAGACCGCCGGTCAGAGAAGTCTACCGAGGACGAACGTAAAGAGAGGGAATTCACCCCTCTAAGGTTTTCGATCGAGGAAGTTTTCAAGAAAATCAAGAACAGAGGGCTACTCAACAAACCTGCCTCTCTTCTGGCAGACCCGGAGGGCAGGAGAGATAAGTCCAAAAAATGTGATCACCACAATGATTACGCTCACGAGCTGAAGAACTGCAGTTCATTGAAGTATGGAATGCAGCGTCTAGTCGATGCCGGCCTCATCCCTGACATGGTACAGACCGGAGTAGTCGAACAGATAAAAACCGGAGATCGAATTGTATATGTCTACCATGTACAAGCACCCGGTTCTTCCAAGACAGAGAGGAAAAATTGCTCTCGGGAAAAGCTCCGCTGGATAGGGAATGCCCATGAGGTTGAACAACTTAACTTAAACGAAGGGACGAACACTGAGTCCATCGTCCCTGGAGGATTGACATTCAATGAAGAAGATGAAAAGGGCGTGCATTATCCACACAATGACACCCTAGTCATCACACCAAGGATTGGCGTCTACCGGGTCCGGCGAGTAATGGTTGACGCCGGTAACACCTCCAACATCATGTTCTCATGTGTTTATTACAAGGCTAGTGAGCTATCTAAGGGTCTCATCGAATCTGATGAGATTCCTATATCTATGGGTTAAACGGGGAGCCAACACAGTCTTCCGGGCGGGTCCACCTGCCAATCACAGTAGGGTTCAACACCGTCGGGATAGACTTCTTGCTGGTCGACTCCCCCTCCTGCTACAACGTTATTTTGGGAAGGGACTGGATTCATCAGATGAAGGCCATAGTGTCCACCTTCCACCAAAGCCTTAAATTCCAAACTCCCAACGGAATTTGCAGAGTCAACGAAGACAAAGGGACGACATTCAAGTGCCATCTCGATGCTGTCAAGGGGAAGTCCATTTCCCAAAGTAAGCTGAATACTATCTTCTTGACAGACTCTCATCAATAGCAACCCGCTCCCAGCAAGTCTGTCAAGGGGAAGCTAGACACAAAGACCGGGATATCACCCGAGGTCGACTAGCTGGAAGAAATTATAGTGCGATTGGAGTCCCACAAGATAACTTACATCTCCTTCGGCCTACGCTGAGAAGGATCTCATGATCACTCTGCTCCGGCAGAATCACCACGTCTTTGCATGAAGTGTCAGCGAGATGCCAGGAATTGACCCTTCGGTCGCCTGTCATAAACTAGACATTGATCCTCAGTACAAGCTGGTCAAGTAGAAACCAAGGCGAATGGCGCCAGATCGAAAGGTGGCAGTCAACGAAGAAGTCGATCGACAACTTTCAGTCAACTTCATCAAACCAGTCATCTACCCTACCTGGGTTTCCAACATCGTGGCTGCTCCAAAGAAGAACGGTAAGATCCGAGTTTGCATCGATTTTACTAATCTTAATAAAGCATGTCCTGTGCATCCATATCTACTCCCCAGGATCACAGACATGGTGGACGCCACCGCTGGCTTTCAAAGATTATCCTTCATGGACGCCTACTCTGATACAACCAGATTCCACTTCACGAAGAAGATCAGGAACATACCGCATTCATCACCGACTGGGGGCTCTACTGCTATCGGGTGATGCCATTCGCTTTGAGGAATGCCGGAGCAACATACCAGAAGCTGGTCAACACCATCTTCAATGAGCTCATAGGCCGAACCATGGAAGTCTACATAGACGACATGGTGGTCAAAACTAAGGAGAAAGACAATCATTTGGGAGATCTACAACAGACATTCGATATTCTAACAAGGTACAACATGAAGCTGAATCCAGCCAAATGTTCTTTTGGTCTTTCTTCCGGCAAGTTCCTTGGCTTCCTCATCACCAACCGGGGCATAGAAGCCAATCCAGATCAGATTCGGGCAGTCTTGGAGATGCCCGCCCCGAAGACAGTAAAAGAATTCCAGAGGCTAACCAGGAGGTTAGCCGCTCTCAGCAGATTCATCTCCCGGTACTCAGACCGATGCAAGCCATTGTTCAACGCAATCAAAGCTAATGCGGAATGGAATCCTACTTGTTAGCAAGCCTTCGACGAAACCAAGACATATCTCACTCAACCTCTGGTCCTTACAGCACCACAAACCGGGTAGCCAGTCGGCATCTATCTGGCCGTGTCTTACATAGCAGTTAGTGCGGTTATATTTGTGGAAGAACCGGAGGAGAATCCAGTTTACTTCATCAGCAAAGTGTTGCAGGGAGCTCGGATAAGGTATTCAAAAATCGAAAAGATTGCCTTAGCCCTGGTACATGATAAGTCCTCAAAAATGTATGTTTATCCCCCGAATAACACCTTGTTTGTCTAGCACTTAGCGTATATTATTGTGTTATATCTATTGATTAGTGCTTTCTTGTCTATTGTGTAGGTTTTATGAGCCGAAATGCGAATATTGTGTTAAAGCCCGCAAAAAGTCAAGAAAATCAAGCAAAAATGTGTTATTTGCACAAGAGGAGAAGAATCGATACTTCACCCATAATATATGCCGAGCGCCCCCCACAGTCAGCTATGTTGACTTGACTTTATGTCAAAGTGGGGCGGTCCAAATCTCATCCCAAACCGGGTCCTATTGAATCCCACAAGTCAAAATTCCTATTTTAGGCCTTATTTAAAATCCAAACTTAAAAAGGCTCTACAAGGAGATCCAGAAGTCTGATTTGGGGCCATGAGCTATCAAACTGAAAGTCTTGGTCCAAGCTATAACTTAAGCCCAAGAGAATTAGGTTTTGCTAAAAACCTAATGCCTCTAGAAGACAACCAGAAGCAACCACAAATTTGACCTAATTTGGAAGTCTTTGCATGCAAGTATTCTACTTTGTATTTTCTATATAAGAGAAGTAGTAGCTAAGGTTTAAGTATCTTTTAGAATCCCATCTTTTAGATCTAGAGTTTTTCATAGAGAGAGAAAAGAGAATATTTGTGGGAAAAAGTTCATCTTCTTCTTCTTTGTATCAAACTCAATTCATATCAATCAAATCAAATCACTTTACTTTATGATGTTTTGTTATTTATTTATTTATTCCATGGTGTCATCATCAAGGATGAGTAGCTAAATCTCCTTAGGGGGATGGTTGAAGCACTCTAGATGATGCAAAAACACCATGTTTGTTCTTATTGTTCATTGTGATTCAAAGTTCTTAATGCTTATTTACTTCTAATTCGCGATATGAGGTAAGTATGATTATTTGCATGTTATTATTATCCATATTATTAAAATACTATTGTTAGGGTTTAGGGAGACTCAGCTTTAATGGTTTTATTTATATTGATTAAGGATGTGTTTTAAAATAGCTGAGAGGTGATTATTACATATCTAAAGTTGATATCTTTTATTGGAACCCTTTTGTAATGAAGTCAAATAACTGAGAGGTGATGATTTCGTTATGAATAATATGTTGATTTGATCAAATTGAATAGCTGAGAGGTGACGGTTTGATTAATGAGACATATTCAATAACATGCATAAGGGAATCTCATTTTAATTGAGTGGAATAGCTGAGAGGTGACTACTTGATTATTATAGGTATTAATGATTAGTTGGAATAACCGAGAGGTGACTAATTAATTATTATAGATTGAACATGAAGGAACAACATGTTATGTTTGCATGATTTAGTTTGTGGATATCAATTCTTCCCCCTTTGTCATCATATATCTTCTTTACATCTCTACGATCTTCTTATGTTAGGGTTTATTTATTATTATTGCCTGTATGAAGTTAGAATCAATCTTAAATCTTGTTTGTTGATTCCCTTGGTGTTTCTTAACTATTGTTTTATATTGTGTTTGAGCTAAGATCTCCCCCTCTGAGGTGGGTACTACCCTTGCTTGTTACTTGTCTACTTTGATAACGAATTTATACATGCACAAGAAGGAACTTCAAGTTAAAAATACAATCTTTTGATAGAGGTTAGAGACTAAACCCCTTTTGGCCTCTATCAAAATGGCGCCATTGCCGCTCTAAGGAACGGAGTTCATTCAAACACAAGCGAGAATAATAGTTTCGGGATATCATCCCACTTCTATCCCTCCCACCCTTCTATTTTTAATTTTTTTTTAAGTGTCTTGTTACTTAGTCCTCTTATTGATCTTGCAGCGAAGACGGATTGAAAAAAGCTCGAAAAACGGAGTAAAGATCATATTTTTAAGAAAGACACACGTTCAGGAAATTTTGCCTGAAAGTTACTGGTTCAAACTGGGCCCGATCTCGAGTCGAGTTCAGTTTGGCCTGTAAGCATCTTGAGTCGAGTTCCAGGCAGGGAATTTGCCTCGTTTTGCGTGATTTTTCCAGACCATTTCAGAACTCTTTTTCATCTAATTTTTTTTCCCGTTGAGAGATTGTGAGGTGAACTAAGTAGTCTATTTTGTTCAACATTTGTAAAGACTTGTAAGATATTTAATTAATCGATCCACGAAAGGGTCGCGGTTGTAATATTTTTAAAGTAGGTGTTGTTAGGATTTATTTTATTCTGTGTTCGCGGTGGATAGTAGAGCAAGGTTGTGGAGCTAGGCTTGAGTCTACTAAGAAACAACTCCTAAGGACGATTGAAACCCAATGAGCGGTTTCCCCTTAGTCGACTTCAACTCGTCTTCTCCCGACTTTTGTGCGCTTGTTTGGCAATTTTTATTTTTTAGCACAAAGTGGGAGGTAAGGATTCTCCTAACTCTCCTCGAATCCCCTGCAAGAAAAGTTTCTGTAATGATTAGCATGACCTTGATTGTTACTTGATTTTAAATTCTATTTTTACTTGTTAAACCGGGACTGCAAGGCAGACCTGGCCTATAAGTGAAACCTAATATCAATTGATTGCAATATCCTAAGCTTTAAAATTGAACCAACTAAAGCCATGTTATCACGATATTCATTTGACATCTTGAGCAGATATTTCAACTAATACTGCGTGAACCATCCTTTGATTGGAGCACAAGTTAGGAATTGGGTCTGGAACCCCTACAGATTACGTTTGTAGAATCACTGTGGTTTCTTAATTAAGGACCGTTGCTTACGCATGGAAAACCTCCCACACTGGTTATTCGCTGCTTAACTCACGAAATATAGGGAGAATTCAAAAGGGAAGCTTGGAAAGAACTCACTGACTTGGGTGAACACAAAATTGAGTCAGTTTTTGAGCCCTTTGTTAGATGCTTTTGAATGGTTAGGACTTCTGTGGCATTTGTAATGCGCATGTTGCATCCATCTTGGATCAGGTAAAATCTTGTCCAAACGAACTCCATTCTACACAAAGAGCACAATCACAGACCTTCTGAAAAAGAGTTCAACGACTCGACTTCACTTCCTGAAGTAACACCTGCCCCTATGGCTCAAGAAGCTACCCTTCGGGATTACTTTTCACCTTTGGCCACTGGGCCACCTACCTACATAGTCTTGCCCGAGACAACTGCAGATAGCTATGGCATTCGCCCACAAATTGTGGGCATGTTGCCTAAGTTCCATGGACTTCCATAGGAAGATCCATATCAACACCTCAAAAAATTTCTGACCGTTCTCAATACTTTTAAGGAGAAACATTTGTTTGAGGTGAAAGTTTGTTTGAGATTGTTCCCCTTTTCTCTTGAGGATAGAGCATCTCACTGGTTACTTGGCCTTCCTTCCAACTCTATTAATACTTGGGCTCAACTAAGGGGCTGTTTTTTTTTTTTTGGGTCCCTCTTATAAGAGGTACATAAAAATCGTTTGTTTTTGCCTCTTGTAAGAGCCTATAAGAGCCAAGGTGTTTGTTTTTAAAACATCTTATAAGAGGCAAACTTTACAATTTTATCCTTTTTTTTCTATTAATAAATTTTTATTATTCTATTTTAATTAATGTGAAATTAATTAAATTAAAACTACAAGTTATGAATTGAATGTATTATAACAAGATCTTATATAATGGTAAGAAGAAAAATGAGAAAATACGGATATAGATTACAATAAACCATTTTATAAGATTTTAAAACAAAGAAAAAAAAATTAAAAAAAAAAATTATTTTTTTAGCTTAGGAAGAAGAAAGTTTCATAAATGTAAGAGGATAAAAAAATATGTGAAAGAGAGAGAAAGAGAAGAATGGTGTAAGGAATTTTATGTTTAAGGACTAGGGATAAGAAAAAGTTATAAAGATCATGGGTAGGATAGGTATTTTGAAAGTTTCTACCTCTTATAAGAGGCTAATAGCAAGGTCATTGCCACTACGAAAAATCAGCCTCTTATAAGAGGCAAACCTCTAGTAACCTCTTATAAGAGGTGAAAAACAAACACCTCATTTTAGTGGTCCACCTCTTAATAGAGGCTCTAGTAAATTCAACCTCTTATAAGAGGTAAAAACAAACACCCCCTAAGTAAAAAGTTTTTGACCAAATTCTTTCCTATTACCAGAACTAATGACATAGTTGATGCCATAAGAAGTTTCCAGCAAAAAGAGGGCGAGGTATTGTTTGATGCATGAGACTGGTTTCAAGACATATTTCTTCGGTGTCCATACCACAAAGTCGATGACACTGAAAAAGTTAGGATTCTATATAGAGGCCTTAATACTATGACTTGAAACAGGGTTGAAAGCATGAACGGTGGAGATTTTCTTGATTATTCCACCACCAAGGCTCTGGCTTTCCTTGAAAAGATTGCCACTAATAGCCAGCAATGGGACTTACCTCGACAAACCCCGAGAAACACTACCCCAAACTTAATTGATAAACCTAGAGGTCTATATGATGTCAAACCTGACTCTGAGCTTAAAAATTTACTTCATGGTTTAGTAAAAAAGGTAGAAGCACTTGAGTTGTCCTTAAAGCCCCCATCAACTGTAATGAGTGCTTCCACTCTCTCATGTGATGCTTGTCATGACCAGACCCATATTGCCGAGTTTTGCCCTCTCTTTTATAATTCACCAGAAACTGAGGAAGCCTGTGCGTTTAACTACGCCGGGAGAACCAACTTTACTAAGGGCAATGCCACGTACCCATACATGGACCGCTCCAAGCTTTCTTATTCCAATAATAATTATGCGGGTCCACCTGGTTTTAACAACTCTTATGGGCAACGTAGCAATGCCACGTATGTTGGTAACACTGATAATCAGAACAGGGCATCGGGCTCGCCTTACTCGAGCAATCCTCATTACATGAGCGGTTCCAGGGACCATATGCCAACTAATCAATCTGCCCCACCTAAGACCTCCCTTGGGGATGTGCTTGCCCGTTTCATTCAACAGACCCAGGCGTCTATTGAGTCAAATGCCCAAGCCATCCAAAGGATTGAACAAAAACTTGATGAAAATGGTAGATTTCTGGGACAGTCCATCCCGAATCCCAAATCCGTCTGTACCGCTTGCTGAAGTAAAATCAGTTTCCACCCTTAGGTCAGGAAAACACGTAGATAATCAAATTAATTATACACCGAGTCCCAACATTGTGACCCCGGTTACCTCTGCACCTGTTGCCCCAGTTATAGCTCCGACTAATGAGGCGACCACCTCTAAGCCGAAGAAGCCTGCCCGTGAGATTGGGGACCCTCAACGAACTTACAACCCGCCTGTACCTTACCCCCAGAGACTCACAAGGTCTCTAAAGGAAGTCCAAGCACAGGAAGTACTTGATGTGTTCAAACATATAAATATTAATATACCCTTCTTCACGGCTATTAAACAAATACCTTCCTATACTAAGGTTTTGAAAGACTTGTGCACCGCCAAGAGAAAAACAAATGTGCCTAAAAACGCATTTGTGGCGAAAGAATTCTCTGTACTTGTCCAACATAACGACGTGGTAAAATATAAGGACCCTGGAAAACTGACCATACCCTGCAAGCTTGGTGACAAATTCATGGGAAAAGCTTTGCTACTCCTAGGAGCGAGTGTTAACCTTTTGCCTTACTCCTTGTACCTCAGTTTGAGTCTAACAAACATGAAACCTACAAAAATGTCTTTACAACTGGCCGACAGATCATTGAAAGTACCTAGAGGAATAGTTGAGGACATGTTAGTTAAAGTGTTTGACTTTTACTACCCCGTTGACTTTGTGGTGTTGGATACTGAACCTACTACCGATGACTCTGTACCCATCATCCTTGACCGTCCATTTTTGGCCACCTTTAATGCTCTCATTAATTACCGGAATAGTTCTATGGTTCTTACTTTTGGCTCTATGACTGTTGAAGTTAATATATTTAACCTTGGCCAACAACCCCCTGATCTTTTCTTATCTGAAGATGTGTGCCTTCTAGATTCATTACCTTATGAGATGGTACATAATTATTACCCTGAAGATCCAGTTGTTCACTGCCTTGCCATTCATAATGTAGACTTTGACATTGACCAATCTATTGCTCAAACCAATGATCTTTTTGATACTGTGCCTATCTTTGAACCTAAAGACCCTGACGCCCTTGATTCTATTTGTAACATAGATTCTGAGACCCAAGTAGAGACCATTACTCCACCTCCTGTTACTCTGAGTCCTCTTCCTCCTGATGAAATATGTCATCTTGATTCAGACGGTAGTCATCCTGTTATTATTTCTTCATCTCTTACGACCGAACAGTAGAGTCAGCTGTTAAAAGTTATCTTAGAGCATCATTCTGCTATTGCCTGGTCTATCGACGACATTAAAGGCATTAGCCCTTCTGTCTGTTCTCATCGTATTCATCTTGAGGACGATGGTAAAACTTCTCGTGAACCTCAGAGACGTCTTAACCCTGCGATGAAAGAAGTTGTCCGAGCAGAGATTCTGAAACTTCTGGATGCAGGTGTGATATATCCAATTTCGGATAGTCCCTGGGTTAGTCCTATTCATGTGGTTCCTAAGAAGGTCGGCATGACTGTAATTACCAATGATAAGAACTAACAAGTCGCCACTAGAGTTCCAAACAAGTGGCATGTTTGTATCAACTATAGAAAGCTTAATACAATCACCCGGAAGGACCACTTTCCTCTTCCCTTCATAGACCAGATGTTGGAACGCCTAGCTGGTCATTCCTTCTATTGTTTCTTGGATGGTTACTCTGGTTATAACGAATTCCTATCGCCCCTGGAGATCAAGAGAAGACAACATTTACTTGTCCTTTCGGCACTTTCGCTTATGCCCGTATGCCCTTCGGTCTGTGTAATGCACCTGCTACTTTCCATAGGTGTATGTTACACATCTTTAGTGATATGGTAGAACGATTTATGGAGGTGTTTATGAATGACTTCTCCATATATGGTTTATCTTTTGAAGAGTGTCTTAGTCATCTTTCCTTGGTTTTTTAAGCGTTGCATTGAGAAGAATTTGGTACTTAACTGGGAAAAGTGCCATTTTATGGTTAGGAAGGGGATAGTTCTGGGTCATATCGTCTCTCCTGAGGGTATCCAGGTTGATAAAGCTAAAGTAGATCTTGTTTCATCCTTGCCTATTCCTAAGTCTATTAGGTATATTCGAGCCTTTCTGGGCCACGCAGGATTCTATCGACGCTTTATCCAAGATTTTTCAAAGATAGCTTGCCCCTTAACCAATTTATTTCTTAAGGATGCACCTTTTGATTTCACAAAAGAATGCAATAGCGCATTTGAAAAACTTAAGACCGCCCTCACGACTGCACCCATGATTAGGCCACCTGATTGGAGTAAACCGTTTGAGCTGATGTGCGATGCATCAGACTTTGCTGTTGGGGCTGTTTTAGATCAAGGTCTAGATGGTAAGCCCCATGCCATATATTATGCTACCAAGACTATCATTGATGCTCAACATAATTATACCACGACGGAGAAAGAATTGTTAGCCATAGTATATGCTCTTGATAAGTTTCGTTTCTACCTTTTTGGTACCCGTACTGTCATCTTCACGGATCATGCTGCTATTAGATTCCTTCTCTCCAATAAGGAGACTAAACAACGCCTTATTCGTTGGATTATGTTGCTTCAAGAGTTTGGCCTTGAGATTAGAGATAAAAAAGGGACCGAAAATATAGTAGCCGACCACTTGTCTAGACTCGACCGTCCTAAATATTCTAGTGTCATTTCTGAGAACTTTCCAGATGAGCTTCTTTTTGCAATATCGAATGCTCCATGGTTCGCAGATATAGTTAATTACTTGGCTAGCAACAAGTTTCCAAGTGATTGGAATAAGCAATATAGATCCAAATTCCTTACTAATGCCAAGCATTATTTCTGGGATGACCCTTACCTTTTTAAGTACTGTCCTGACCAGATCATTCGTCGTTGTATCCCTGACTGGGAACAACAAGAGGTCCTTAACTTCTGCCGTGTGCATGCTTGTGGTGGACATTTTAGTGCCAAAAAGACAACTGCTAAAGTATTGCAGTGTGGTTTTTATTGGCCAACTCTTTTTAAGGACGCTCACATGCATTGTACTGTGTTCACTCGTTATCAACAACTAGGGAAAATCACTAGGCGTCATATGATGCCCTTACAGCCAATTCTTCATGTGGAAGTGTTTGATGTATGGGGTATAGATTTCATGGGTCCTTTTCCTAGTTATCATGGTTTTTTGTACATTCTGGTCGCAGTCGACTATGTTTCTAAATGGATCGAGGTCATTCCCACAAGGCACAACGAGCAAGAAACTATAGTAATTTGTTTAAAAGAGTACATATTTGTTCCAATTTGGTGCTCCCCGTGCGATCATTAGTGATGGGGGGAGCCATTTCTGCAATAAAGCTTTTCAAAAACTTGTTCAAAAGTATGGAGTTACTCACGAAGTGGCCATTGCGTACCATCCGCAAACTAATGGCCAAGCTGAGGTGTCGAATAGAGAGATTAAAAACATTTTGCAAAAAACAATCAACCCTGAAAAAGTTGATTGGTCTCGTAGAGTAAGTGATGCATTATGGGCCTATCGTACTGCTTTCAAAACTCCCATAGGCATGTCTCCCTTTCGTCTTGTTTTTGGAAAACCCTGTCACCTACCTGTAGAGCTTGAGCATCGAGCCTTCTGGGCAATGACAAAGCTCAAATTTAATCTCGACGAGGCAGGTAAGAGGAGAAAACTCCAGCTTTCTGAGCTTGAGGAACTTCAGAATGAAGCTTATGATCTTTCCAAATCCTATAAAGCTAATATGAAAAGATTACATGATCGTCAGATCTTACGTAGAGATTTTCAAATTGGGAAAAAAGTTTTACTGTATAACTCTAGGTTGCATTTATTTTTTGGTAAACTACAGTCTTGTTGGTCGGGTCCCTTTGTTGTGCATGCAGTGACACCCTTTGGTGCTATCACTTGTTTAAACTCTGCAGACAATTCTGAATTTCAAGTCAATGGTCAACGTCTTAAGCATTTCCATGAATTAAGGTCCCCTGAAGTTGAGGAAACCCTATTAGAGGACCCTACCTATTTAGACTGATATTTGACCTGCTGGTATCCGGACCCTCTCTTACTCTATTCTGTTGTCTCTTTTTGAGAGGTGTAGTTGAAAGTGCTGGGGCCATAGTCCATGAACTATTACTGGCTGAGTATAATTGATCTAGTGCAAACTTTTCTTTTGAGCGTCTTCACCAAATAGACCTATTTCCCGCTCTGTTTGGGGCTGGGAAAGTCATTTCCCATCTGCTTTTAAGTCTCGAGTATCTGACTTTAAAAGACTCTTTGTTGTATATTAGACATCAGGATTTTGTGCATTCCATTCTAGCATTTTGTCTCTCCCGTATCTTTGTTTAGAGTAGCGTTTATCTAGGAACTGAATCCTGGTTGTCCGCCTGTATGGCTGAGGACGTTAGACTTAGCGCTCCTGGGAGGCAGCCCTATGTATCTTCTAAACCCGATCGTGCTTTAGTACTTCTTAATAGTTGTCGGGTTTAGTAGTTTTTAGGCTAATAAACCATCTCTTGGATCCGTGTGTTATTTCTGTTTGGGGGTGGGCGTAGCCCACCACTCTCTGTTGAGGTTGCTTGGTTAGTAATTATTACAGTACAAATTTGAAATTATTTCAATTTTTGGTATTTTTAATAATTATTGCGTGATTTGTGGGATTTTATTTGACATCTTAATGGTAGTTATATTCGCGAGAATATATTTATACATTATCACGAAATTTTCAAAATTAAATTTGACTTATTTCGTGCCCTTCACGCATTTCGAGGGTAAAACTGTCATTTCCACTAATTTCGGTAGTGGGGGAAGTGTCTAGGGGAAGTTACTTCTCTATATATACCCCTGGGTTTTTCTAGAAAGTCACAAGTCATTTCCAAAATCCAAGTCAAAACCAAGTCAACGCGGGTCAAACCCGGTCAACAGAAGTCTTCATCCCTTCCAGAACTCGAGTCGAGTTCCCTATAGCCCATTCCAATCTCGACACGAGACAGATCTCGTTTTTCTCTCCTCCTATCTCCTTCGATTCTTACCCAAATTTGATAATTTTTGTGGGGTTTTGTTCCTCTCGTTGTCCTCTTCATTTCAATACCAATTTCTTCGAGAATCATGCCTCCAAGACGTAGAGCATGTGATTATCCGTGAGCGCGATTATTCACATCTTTTCGACGATAATCGCTTAGGGAGCACCTTTGTAGAGTGAATTCATGCCTGAGGCTGGGATGTACTCCTTGGCTCTGATTACGAGCCATTTGATCTTCAAATGGTTCGTCGATTTTATGAGTCGATGGAGTTGGCCGATGACAGCGTGTACATCAACAGAGATCCGACCCATTGCTTCCTGCTCACGCCTGAGACTGTCTCTATAGTCATGACGCTAGAACTTGACGAGGCCCCCCTACAGCAGGAGGCTGCACTGGTAACACCGGACATCATCGAGGCCGTCCTCGTTGATGACCGGGTACTTCACCGGTATAACAGTCACCTTTCTATCGGTTGGCTTCGAGTCAACCAGGGCTTGGTGGCACACTGGCTGACCACTAATGTCCTTGGGACGACGAGGACGAGCGAGCTGTTCTCGGAGTGGATTCATATCCTCCGACTGCTTCAGGAGGACGTCCACGGCTACTGCATGGTCCGTCATCTTTTCGCCACCATCACTGGGGCTCGAGCCACTTCTGCTCCTCTTCCTAGCCTGGTGATGGGTATTCTGCACTACTGGGAGGCACCTCTTCTTCCTGCCCTTTCTCTGGAGTAAGTCGTCCGGCTCGAGGTCTCCAACCCGGGACTGTCTGCATGCAGACAGTTGTTGTGGGATCCTCAGAAGGAGATGCCCATCCAGTATAGGCCCGATAACCAACGGGCGTTCTTTCTGCTCCATACCAATGAGGAGAGGTCCCAGCTTCTCTGGAGGGGTATGGGCGAGATTTTGACTGTCGTCGAGGACTTGCAGCGTCGCTTCGACGAAGGCCAGGGGCAACCTCGTCGACGACGGGGTTGATATTTTTTGTTTATTAGCCATTGTAATTTCTTATTATGTATTTTGTTTTTGTTTTAGTTTTTGCACTCTTGTATTTAAAATTTCAATCATTGTACTTGATTTCCAAATATTAATGAAAATGGTTGAATTTTTTAATTTCTGCAAACTTTTGTCATTTTCTGAAAATTTTAGCCATTCTTGGGCTTCATTGCAACAATCTGGACTTGTGGAGTTATTTTGAAATTTTTCTGATCTTAGGGACCTAAGTCAAAATATTTTAAATAGAAAGGAGGTTAGGGTATGATTTTTGGGAACCCTAAGTTTTTGGCTATTTTTGGAGTCCTATTAGGGCTCAAACTCTTTATTTTTGGCCCATATATACCAAACCAAGGTTGGAGGACCGTCACCCAAAAATCAGAAAACTTTTTCAATTTTTTATTTTCTGGAACCTACCCGATCTCGAGTCGAGTTCCAGATAGGGTTATTAGAACTCGAGTCGAGTTCTAGTCTGACAACAGTTTTTTGAGTTCATTTTGTGTGATTTTTTCTCGGTTTTCGCACTGGTTTATGGTGTTTTCTCTTTTCTTTTACAATGGCTAATGTTCAGAATGATTTGTGGATGCCCAATGGCATGGATATTATTCCCGAGATGGATTTTTCGGGAATTATGGATAGTCTTTATGGAGCTTCTTTTCGGGATGAAATTTTCGACAAAGGTTGGGAAGGTTTCTTTAGGATTCTTCTGCTTTTCCCTTTCTATGGTAAGAGATTTTTACCGTACGTTGCCCTTTGGCGTAGCTATTTCTTTTGATGGTTTCAAGGTTCGTATGCATGAGTTTTCGGTCATTTTTAATTCTGTTGCCATCACCCGAGCCTTGGGTATTCCTCTTCAATTGAGACCTATCTTGCCACACCCTGATTATTTCCTTTCCAATCAAGTTGATATTCTGGATAATTACCTAGATCACTTTGGACCTTGCACCTTTTCCTTCTATCCTGAGAATTATGCTAATGTTGCACCTACTACTTGCCTTCCTGCTAATGTGGCTACTGCCGCTTTATGGGTTATGTGGAATCTCTTAGGTGCAGAAAGATTGGATTATGTCAATGAAGTTACTATGCATGGTGTCTATGGTATTGTTAATAATTTTTGTGCTCTTGACATATCTTCCTGGATTGTGGATAGTATTCGGAATGTTTTCCAAACTGGTTGGTTGATTCTCCCTACTGCTATATGTAAGATCATCCTTCGTACCTATCTTGATTGCAAGAATAGGTACAATAATTGGACATACCTTATCCGTATCGACCCAACTCATCGTTTTATCAGGAGAAGTCGCCTAACATTGAATATGTGGGGTTTCCTGCTTTGCGTAGAAACGATGATTTTATGAATGAGGGTGAGGCTTCTTGGAATGAGATTAGGGAAGTATTAACTCATTGGCGTGATAGGTTGGATGGTTTTCCTATAGTACAAGTTTGAAACCAAGAGTGTAAAGTAGGATTTCCTTTTCTGTTGAGTCAGTCCTTTATTTTAGTACATTTTATTTCAGTTGTGTCTTAGTATGGAATTCCTTGTAATCTCTATGTATGTGGAGATAATTTTGTTTGGCAGGAATTTATAAAGCGGTTTGAATTTTTGGTACATTCATGGTAATATCTTTCTTACTCTCTCTCTCTCTCCTATGCATAGTATGAGCCTTGAGGACAAGGCAATCTTTTTGTTTGGGGGTGGGGAAGTATTACAATCCTTTTTGCAAATGATTTTCAAACTTCTTTATCCAGGCTTGTGTAAAAATTCAAAAAATTTGAAAAATCCAAAAAAATCTTTGTTACAAAGACTTTTTCAAAAATAGGATAAGTACACCATCAATGATGAATATAATGGTTGAATTCTCTTCTTTTCAAGTTTAAGGACATTTATTCAAGATGAATATAATGGTTGAAATAAAGTGGGCGTAATATAAACTTGGGCCTTGTAGCTTATTCAAGATGTGATCACCATATCAGTACTTAGAGATGATACAAAGACATTTAGATAAACCTTGTTTACCTTAGCCTACCCTGATGATACATTATCCCTTAGGTTGACCATTTTGAGCCTTTCTTGTTACTTAGCCTTTTCTTGAGCCCATTATTCTTACCCAAGTCCATTGTAGGAGTAAATACCCTTAGAATATTTTAGGTCCTTTTACCCATTGTTTTTGGAACATGAGGATGATTGTTTATGTGGTTACAAGAAAAAAGGAGAAATACATAGAAATCTCCAAACTAGTGAGATGAACAAAATATTGAAAACCAAAAAGTTTGAAGAAATTCCAGAAAAAACCAGAGTCTTCTAAACCATTTCAAACCCAAAAAGAAAGGAAGATTCCAAAATATTGGCTAGAGCTTCATTGAAATTTTCCCAAAAGAAGACGAGAAACACTTCTTCCCAAAAGAAAAATTCCAAAAATTTCTCCATGTGCTGTTATTACAAATCACAAGTATTGAAGGCCCGAATGTTCCAAAAATATTTCACAAAAGCCTTTTCCATTTCTAGCCCTGTCCTAAGCCAAGTTACAACCCATTACTGTCTTTTGTAGATCTAAGTTGATATGGTAGGATGTGGCAACTAAGGTGAAAAACCCGACATCTCAAGCAAGGCTATTTTTTCCATTCTTTGATACTAAGTTCATTCCATTACACCAGTCCGTTCGTATTGATATATGTGAGATGATTGTCCATCTTCTTTCCTCACATAGAGGTAAAATGATAAACACCATCTCTGAGCGACTTTTATTTCTGAGTGTATGACTGTGAGGTAGAAGTCAAGGTGACCTTTCCAATGGTAACTTAAGACCCATGGTAGCATGGGTACATGTCTGTCTTCAATCCATTTGAAATCGTCATGCTTGGTTTATATATCATATCTTATTCATGCATTTATAGTATGCTATCTCATATGAACAGTTTTCCAATACTTATCCTTATCCTTGATACAACCATTTCTGATGTAAATCGTAGAAATTCCTATTATTTGGATTAGTCATTGTAGTAAATTTATGGGTATCTTCTCTGGAAAACCCTCAGGAAACTATAACTCCTCCAATTGGAAAATTCTTGCGGTTGAAAGCCTTGATGCATATGGTTAATGCAATCACCTTAGTTTTACTTCTCTTTTGAGTCCTTAATTCTTTTCTTCTCACCTTTGCTTGAGGACAAGCAAAGTGTTGTTTGAGGGCATTTGATAAGTCCTCAAAAATGTATATTTATCCCCCGAATAACACCTTGTTTGTCTAGCACTTAGCTTATATTATTGTGTTATATCTATTGATTAGTGCTTTCTTGTTTATTGTGTAGGTTTTATGAGCTGAAATGTGAACATTGTGTTAAAGCTCTCAAAAAATCAAGAAAAACAATAAAAAATGTGTTATTTGCACAAGATGAGGAGAATCGATATTTGCACCCATAAGATCTGCTGAGGGCACCCCACGGTCAAATCTGTTGACTTGACTTTATGTCAAAGTGGGGCGGTCCAAATCTCAACCCAAACCAGGTCCTATTGAAGCCCATAAGTCAGAATTTTTATTTTAGGCCTTATTTATAGTCCAAACTTAAAAAAACTCTACAAGGATATCCAGAAGTCTGATTTGAGCCCATGAGCTATCAAACTGAAGGTCTTGGTCCAAGATACAACTTAAGCCCAAGAGAATTAGGTTTTGATAAAAACCTAATGCCTCTAGAAGACCAAGAGCAGCAACCACGAATTTAACCTAATTTGGAAGTCTTTGCATGCAAGTATTCTACTTTGTATTTTCTATACGAGAAGTAGTAGCTAAGGTTTAGGTATATTTTAGAATCTCATCTTTAGATCTAGAGTTTTTCATAGAGAGAGAAAAGAGAATATTTGTGGGAGAAAGTTCATCTTCTTCTTCTTCTTTGTATCAAACTCAATTCATATCAATCAAATCAAATCACTTTACTTTATGATGTTTTGTTATTTATTTATTTATTCCATGATGTCATCATCAATCATGAGTAGCTAAATCTCCTTAAGGGGATGGTTGAAGCACTCTAGATGATGCAAAAGCACCATGTTTGTTCTTATTGTTCATTGTGATTCAAAGTTCTTAATGCTTATTTACTTCTAATTCGCGATATGAGGTAAGTATGATTATTTGCATGTTATTGTTATCCATGTTATTAAAATACTATTGTTAGGGTTTAGGGAGACCTAACTTTAATGGTTTTATTTATATTGATTAAGGATGTGTAGTGAAATAGCTGAGAGGTGATTATTACATATCTAAAGTTGATATCTTTTATTGGAACCCTTTTTGTAATTATGTCAAATAACTGAGATGTGATGATTTTGTTATAAATAATATCTTGATTTGCTCAAATTTAATAGCTGAGAGGTGACGGTTTGATTAATGAGACATATTCAATAGCATGCATAAGAGAATCTCATTTTAATTGAGTGGAATAGCTGAGAGGTGACTACTTGATTATTATAGGTATTAATGATTAGTTGAAATAACCGAGAGGTGACTAATTATGATTATAGATTGAACATGAAGGAACATATTATGTTTGCATGATTTAGTTTGTGGATACCAATTCTTCCCCCTTTGTCATCATATATCTTCTTTACATCTCTACCATCTCCTTAAGTTAGGGTTTATTTATTATTATTGCCTGTATGAAGTTATAATCAATCTCAAATCTTGTTTGTTGATTCCCTTCGTGTTTCTTAACCATTGTTTTCTATTGTGTTTGAGCTAAGATCTCCCCCTCTGAGGTGGGTACGACCCTTGTGTTACTTGTCTACTTTGATAACCAATTTATACAGGCACAAGAAGGAACTATAAGTTAAAAATACAATCTTTTGATAGAGGTTAGAGACTAAACACTTTTGGCCTCTATCAGTACATGCAGCCAGGAGGCTAAAACCATATTTCCAAGGGAGGGTAGTTAAAGTCTCCACAGAGTTCCCGCTCAGAAAAGCTCTTGGAAAGCAGGAAGAATCTAATCGACTGATCGAATGGTCCAGCTACCTCAGTGCATTCCACATCCGGTATGAACCCAGAACCGCGGAGAAAGGGCACACAATAGCCTCCTTGATGGCAGACTTTCCCATTGAGGATATCCCGGTCAACCCAGATTTAGAAGAAGAAGCACTGGGGGTGAACGATGCCCCCCCGTCACATGAGTCTCTGGCCAAAGAAGACATCGAAGGATGGACAATCTACACTGACGGGTCCAGTAACTGTATATGATCCGGCATTGGTTGTCTCCAAATCAGCCCAGATGGACAAAAGATAGAAAAATCTGTCAGACTGGGATTCCCAACTTCAAACAACGAAGCTGAGTACGAAGCTCTAATATATGGTCTCCAGACAACACTCCAACTGGGGGCGCGGAGAGTCATGGTCAAGACAGATTCAAAGCTAGTAGTGAACCAGTTCGTCGGATCCTTCAAACCCAAGGACGACCGGATGGCAAAGTATCTCGATGTCGTCCACTCCATGGGAGGGAAGTTCGAATTCATTACAGTCGAGCAACGACCAAGGATAGACGTCAGGCACGCAGATGCCCTGGCGTATCTTTCTTCTTCTATCAGCACTGCGGAGCCCCAACAGCTATGAATCGGATACCAGAAAGAGCCGAGTATCGGGCCCAAAGATCCAGACATGCCGCTACCAGAGGTCTATCTCTTGGAGTACAGACATTGGAATGTAGTTCTCATGGTGACCACCAGAGGACAGAAAAGAAAAAGAGACGAAGAAGCTACACAGCCCGACAATGAGTCCAACACACAGGACGAGTCGGGTCATCCATCTCAGGGTCAGACGCATGACCCACCAGAATCATAACTTGAACACTAGAATCCTTGCCTCACCAGAGGCCGGATAGAAGCGATGCCACCTTCAACGGAGCCGGATGAATCGGACCCGTCAGAACCACTACTCTTGCATGTCCACATCGATTTGGAGCTCCTACCGGAGGAACCAATGGAGGACATTCTAGACAACCTGAATTCTGAAGTAGACATAATTGACGCCGAGTTGTAGTCCAACAACGGTCAAGATTGGAATAAGCCATACATCAACTTCCTTATCCACCATTTGCTTCCCGAAGATCCAAAGCTGTCAGCCAAAATCAAGAGGGATGCATGGAAATTCACTGTCATACCGCACCGGGAGTCACACAGGCTGTACATGAAGAGCCATGACTCCGGGGTCTTGTTCAGGTACCTCACTCCAGAACAAGGCTTGATCATACTAAAGGAAATCCATGCTGGGATCTGCGACAACCACTCCGGTAGTAGAAATCTAGCATAGAAGACAATGATCTAAGGATACTGGTGGCCACACATGATGACGGACGCCAAGAAATTCACACAGGCATGCCTCCCTTGTCAGAAGCATGCCCCGGCAAATGAATTACATCCCATTCCGAGTGCATGATTCTTCGCCAAATGGGGATTGGATATTATGTGACCGTTCCCGAAAGCTCCACAATCAGTCAGATTCCTATTGGTCGCTACAGATTATTTCACCAAATGGGTTGAAACAGTAGCATTGGTACAGGTATGTGCCTCCGACGTCAGAAGATTTTTGTGGAAAGATAAAATATGCAAATTTGGAATTCCCCAAGAGCTAGTGTCAGATAATGGAAAGCAGTTTGAGTGCGATAATATCTGGCTGTTATGCAAGTTTTTGGGGGATCAAACACAACTTCTCAGCCCCATACTACCCTCAAGGGAATGGGCAAGCAGAAGCGTCCAACCGGGTCATCTTCGATATACTCAAGAAACGACTGGATAAATCGAAAGGCAACTGGGTAATGCAACTCCCGGGGGTCTTATGGGCATACCGGACCACCCCAAGGAGGTCCACCGGTATGACACCCTTTCAACTTACATTTGGAGCAGAAGTGGTAATGCCAACAGAATAGCTAGCTCTGACAACCCGTACTGATGCGGTCCTTACCGAGGAGAACAAAGGGATTCTGGCCAGAGAAAAAATTGTTCTTGACTACAAGAGAGAACAAGCCCTACAACACCTCTTCCGGTACCAGGAGACTATCCAAAGAGGATATGGCAAACGAGTCGTAAAGAGGAAGTTCAATCTGGGCGACTGGGTCATGAGGAAAGTCAAAGTCATGACTGAGGATACAACCGCCGGAAAGCTTGGAGAAAACTGGGAAGGACATTACATCATAGGCAGACATGTTACGAAGGGTTCATACTTTCTCAGAACTCTTTTCGAAGAACTCTTTTCAATGCCATGGAACGCTTTCCACCTCAAGAAATTCTACAAGTAATGTACTCCATTTGATGATTTCAATAAAGATTCTTTCCCTCAAGAATTCGAGTACTTTGTATTACTTATTGCTGAAAATCCTAGTGCAAGATCAAGTCTCCACTGAGGTCCACGATACCCGGACCTAGCTTCCGATCCTGGTTAAGTCATAAATGCAGAGTTATGTTCCTTTTAGGCCCAAAACGCCCGAACCTAGCTTCCGGTCTTGGAAATCAAGGATGTCAGGGATCAAACCCCATCCAGTCCAGGATGCCCGGACCTAGCTTCCGATCTTGTTTAAGCTCTAAATGCAGAGTTATGCTCCTTTTAGGCCCAAGGCGCTTGGACCTAGCTTTCGGTCTTGGAAATCAAGGATGTCAGGATCAAACCCCATCCAACCCAGGATGCCCGGACCTAGCTTCTGATCCTGGCTAAGTGCTAAATGCAGAGTTATGCTCCTTTTAGGCCCAAGACGCCCGGACCTAGCTTCCGGTCTTGGAAATCAAGGATGTCAGGGATCAAACCCCATCCAACCCAGGGTGCCCGGACCTAGCTTCCGATCCTGGCTAAGTTCTAAATGCAGAATTATCCTCCTTTTAGGCCCAAGACGCCCGGACCTAGCTTCTGGTCTTGGAAATCAGGGATGTCAGGGATCAAAACCCCATACAACCCAGGGTACCTGGACCTAGCTTCCGATCCTGGCTAAGTTCTAAATGCAGAGTTACACTCCTTTTAGGCCAAAGACGTCTGGACCTAGCTTTCGGTCTTGGAAACCAGTTTTAAGAGCGAGGCTATCCACTCTTAAAAACCGGGGCAGTTAGGCAAGCTAGCCTGCCCCTGGGTCAAAGCATGCAATACAAGGACGAATCCCCTTTCAGCATCAAACCATGGATCCCCATGAAGTCAGCGAGAAAAAAAACTGTTATCGTCACAAGGAAAACTCCTTAGAACAATAACGGGGCGAGGGAGATAGACAGTTGTAATAAATGCTGTAAACAAGGTAAAGATATCTAACAAGGTATTTTTTGCACAACAAAATATTTATTTCTTTTTCAGAAAAAAAGATGTACAAGAGGAAATCCCCCGGCAACCGGGACAGGAACGTATCTACAAAAATATAACGGAGCTAAGGCTGCGAAGAAGGACAGGGGCCATCACCGCCCTTCTCCGCCTTCTCCTTCTCCAGCTGGTCGAGGACTTGCTGGTAGGCAGCCCTCGCCAGCCGGAGCTCTTCAACGGCCATGTCATACGTTGCCTCCTTGAGGGAGAGACGCCGGTCCAGCTCCAGCTTCTCTTGGGTCAGCTTCCGGCAGGTAGCCTCCACCTCTGCCAAGGAAGTCTTGGCATCCTCTTCTCTCTGAAGAGCAGCAGTCAGGGTGAAGTCCAAGTTGTGGTAATCCGCCGCCATGAACCGCTTGTCCTCCTCCAGAGCCCACCGGCACTGTTGGCCGCCGCCAGGTATTTCTCGAGCTGACGATTCTCAACTCGCAGGCGCTCCAAATCCTCCAAGGCAGAAGGCCGGGGTCTGACACTGAACAGCTTGTGTTCGACAGACAAGGAAAACAAAAGTCAGAAATGAGCATACATGCAATGACAAATCTAAAACCAGAATTCAAGGCATGGAGCCTTACCGCAATCAGGTTTTGGGCCGCCACCTTCATCGCCCGGTCGCGAGAATGGCGGCTGTAATACGCCTGGTCCTCCGAGTGCAAGTTCTGGAAGATATAGTCAAAGGCAGTATGGATGTTCATGATGCCGGAGTCCCCAATCGACATCGGTTCCCCATTCAGAAATGTAGGATGAATGGTGAACGCCGGCAGAGGAAACCCCGGGGTAGCCTTGTGCTGGTACTCACCCGGTTCGGGGCCCAGTTGCACAATTGGCCCAGTGGGCAGGTCAGTATACGGGAACTGGTCACCCACCAATAAACTGGGGTTTCATCATCAGCAGTGCCCAACACGGTAAACTCCACCTCATCCTGGATGTCCTCGATAGCCAGAGCATCCTCAACAGGGACCCGAGAGCCACTACCAATCCGGGTAGTCCTCGTCACCGGTCCCATCAACGCCCGAGGGATGGCATCCTCCCTTTTTAGGCACACAACCTCCCCCTGGTCAGCTGGGGAGGCAGAAGCAGCTCTCTTCGAGCCCCGAGCAGACTCATCTACTACAGCCTTGCCCCTTAGATCAACCGGGGCAGGAGATTGTACGGAAAGAACTTCAACAGCAGAAGGATGGGAAGGTCTTACTTCCACTGGAGCCTCAACTCCAACGTCTCCAGCACTGGGGGCGTCCACTACGTCCGGTGGACCCCCCAAGATCACAGCCGGCTCACCTCCCTCAGCAGCAGAAGCGACCACCGTTTCCTCGGACACACCTCCCACCATCTTCGGCTGGGCCAGGTTGTCCACCTCAGCATATATCTGCACCGGAGTAGGAAAGAATCCCTCAGTAGCTGATTCGCCAGACCCACGGGAAAGCAGTAGTTCGCTATCCCTCGACATCAGGCTTGGATCACCGGAGGAGTCAGATGAGCCATAAAAAACATGTGGCCTCTTCCAGCGACCCAACAGAGGATTTGAATGACAAACGGAGCTAGCATCACTGACCTGGACATCCCCGACAATTGATATGACTTCCGACAGAACGTCCGGGATTGGCTCATCAGGAGGAGATCTTCCCCCGACTGGAAGAGCTTAATCGAGCCAGTCGTCCATCTCCCCCCGCAGATCAACAGCCTCACTCTCAACCGGAGGCTCCTCCTCAACACTGGGGACTGCGCTCTCTACAGTGCCAACACCCTCACCAGAGCTGGATTCCACTTCCATGACTTGCAGAGGGGCCGGCATGGCTGTAAGCCTGGCTGGGAAGCAGATGTGCATCACAATCTGGTTAGGAAGTGTCAGGGCTCGCAGATCTGCGGGGAGACTGAAAAAATGCTCAATGTTTCCTTCAGAAACAGAGAAATCCACCCCCGCTGGCAGAGACACCTGAAGCTGACGTTTCCCTGCAAGCACAAACATGGAACTGTTCCTAAGCCGGAGCTCAGCAAGCACGCAAAACATAAGGGCAAAAATGAAAGAAAGGTCAGGCGCATCGGGCCAAAGGGAATCTCAAAATGGAGGGCGATCGGCCTGATCCAATGCACAATTATCCAGAAGGACACGTGCATCTGACCCGGCGGGATCCCCCACCACGACAACAATCTCTGAATAGAAGAATGCAGCGGGATCTCACAATTACCGCTATAAGGTTGCCGGAGCAACCATCAGAAATCGAGGGATGGGAACCAAACTGCACCCCTCTCCAACCAAGCTGCTCCTGAACTTCCGCTGCGCTCTTCCGCTCAAGTTCAGGATTTTGGTGAAAATTGGAGGAAGCTTGCCACTTCCTCCTTGGCCTCTCAACTGGAGGCTCAGCAGTATTTAAAGGTGCCACCTCTGCCACACCAACAAGCGAAAGAGGCCCATTCGCCGGAATGCCACTTGGTCCGCCCTCATCAGCAGAGGGACGGGGAGCCAAATTTTGGGGCTCTTCATCACTACTGGAGCTCAGAACTAAGGTTCTCCTCATCGTCGGGATGAAATTTGCACAGAAGACGCTGGAATTTTAGAGTATTCAGAACCTAGGGTTCCGACAGAACGAAATGGAAATGAAGAAGAAGGAAGAGAAAAAGAGTGAAGGGAATACCCTTTCTTTCTTTCGAGCCTTCCTTTTTATAAGGGAGAATTCAGGGTCCACCAGCTGATGGTATTCTGAATATCTTAATGGACTCTCCATTAAGATCATTAAACCAACTGGTTTAAATGACTCGATTAGCGAAAAGTCACAAGCTTTCACTGGAAGTTGAAGTTGTACATCTTCCCACCTACGAAGGAAGATTTTAGAGAAGGCAAAATGGGGCCTACTTAACACAGTCAGCTAGGGCCCATATCGTACAGTCATCTGGGACCCACATCAGTTGGGGCCCACATTATGCACTTAGCCAAGATCCGCTCAGCATATACAGGTGGGGTCCACATGGTCCAGCTCAACGACATGTGGACCTTCGGTCCATGTCATCACGGTCAAGGGAGATTGACCGGCATGTGTTCCTGCACTCATCATGATGAGAAAGTAACCGGACCTATCTACCGGAGCTCAAGACAGTGATAAAAAAGGAATTGTTTTATTACAAAGTGCATTATACGGGGTGCACTCAATTCCCTACATAGTGCGAACGGAGCTAAATTACATCAAAGAGGGAGACGGACGATTCAGACAGGACCCCTCAGGTAAGTCAGGAAGGCCGTACATAACTTTTGCAGCGACATATTAATCAGTCCTCAAAAGTTTATATTTATACCCCGAATAACACCTTGTTTGTATATAACTTAACTTATATTATTTTGTTATATCTATTGATTAGTGCTTTCTTGTCTATTGTGTAGGTTTTATGAGCCGAAATGCGAATATTATGTAAAAGCCCGCGAAAAGTCAAGAAAAACAAGCAAAAATGTGTTATTTGCACATGGGAAGGAGAATCGATATTTGTACCCACAAAATCTGCTGAGGGCACTCCACGGTCAGATCAGTTGACTTAAATTTATGTCAAAGTGGGGCGGTCCAAATCTCAGCCCAATCCGGGTCCTATTGGAGCCCACAAGTCAGAATTTCTGTTTTAGGCCTTATTTAAGTCCAACTTAAAAAGGTTCCATAAGAAGATCCAGAAGTCTGATTTGGGCCCATGAGCTATCAAACTGAAGGTCTTTGTCCTAACTACAACTTAAGCCCAAGAGAATTAGGTTTTGCTAAAAACTTAATACCTCTAGAAGACCAACAGCAGCAGCCACGAATTTGACCTAGTTTAGAAGTCTTTGCATACAAGTATTCTACTTTGTATTTTCTATATAGGAGAAGTAGTAGCTAGGGTTTAGACCTCTTTTAGTTATTCTTAAAGATCAACTTTCATTGAAGAAAAGTTCATCTTCTTCTTCATTGTATCAAATTCAATATTCAATATCAATTCAATTATCTTTTTCATTATGATGTATTGTGTTTTATTTATTTATTCTTTGGTTTCATCATCAAGGATGAGTAGCTAAATCTCCTTAGGGGGATGGTGGAAGCTCTCTAGATAATGCGAAAGCACCATGTTTGTTCTTATTGTTCGTTGTGATTCGCAATACTTAATGCTTATTTACTTCTAATTCGCGATATGAGGTAGGTATGATTATTTGCATGTTATTGTTATCCATGATGTTAAAGTATTATTGTTAGGGTTTAGGGAGACCTAGCTTCTTTAATGGTAGTATTTATATTTATTATAGATGTGTAGTGAAATAGCTGAGAGGTGATTATTATATGTTTGCAATATATACCTTGTATTGGAACCTTTTTGTATTTAAATTGATATCCGAGAGGTTACGGTTTATTTATGAATTAATATGTTGAATTAATTAGATTGAATAGCTGAGAGGTGACAGTTTAATTAATATGACATATTCAATAGCATTCATAAGAAAATCCCGTTTTAGTTGAGTGGAATAGCTGAGAGGTGACTACTTGATTATTATAGGTATTAATGATTAATTTGAATAACCGAGAGGTGACTAATTAATTATTATAGATTGAACATGAATGAACAACATGTTATGTTTGCATGATTTAGTTTATGGACACCAATTCTCCCCCTTTGTCATCATATATCTTCTTTTCATCTCTACCATATTCTTAAGATATGGTTTACTATTTAGTTATTGCCTCTAGGAAGTTAGAATCAATCTCAATTCTTATTATTGATTCCCTTTGGTGTTCTTAACAATTGTTTTCTATTGTGTTTGAGCTAAGATCTCCCCCTCTGAGGTGGGTACGACCCTTGCTTGTTACTTGTCTACTTTGATAACCAATTTATACAGGTACAAGAAGGAACTTCAATACAAATCTATCTTTCGATTGTGAGGTACATACCTAGCCTTCCAAGACGTAGCCACAATGAAATCTGCTTGCTCCTTGGCGACCGACAGCTCGACCACCTTCTCCTCCCATTTTTTCCGGTAGTATTCTACAGTTTCCTTCATACCCGCCATCCGGGTATCATGCATATTTTCATGAAGGAGCTGCCCCTCACGTAGCTCGCCAATCCTCCTCTTGAGGTCATCCACCTGACGCGTTCAGATCGGTTGTCACTCAAAGCACTAGAGAGAGGCCTAGAATCTGCCATTGTTAAGAAAGCAAGAAGAAAGCCGGGGTATCAAAGGGACTCCTTCGTTCAAGAAGAAAATGAGTCACGAGTCATTCTAAACAAACATCTTGCAAGGAGTTGGTGCCATTCACAAAGGCAACCTTGCCCTCAGAAGACTGACAAAGTTGGTGACTCAGCAATAGGAAGGAGAAAAAGACAGAGTAAGGGAATAAATTCATTAATTTTTCTCAACTAGGGGCACTACTCCCCTACATAGTGCAAGAAGCCGGGAAGGTACCACTCAAGGGTTCTTCTCTTCCTTAACCGGATGATACCCCAGCTTCTCCAACAGTACATGTGCGGTAGCAAGTTCTCTCTGAAGAACCCGGATCCGTTGAGTGGCAGCCTCAAGCCTTCGGCTTTTGTCAGCAAGCTGGCCGTTCAAGGCAAATAGGCTCAAGCGCGCCTGACGAATATCTTCCAAACAGGCGTTCATCATCAACTCTATTCAGCGACCCCGGTCCTCGATCTCTAGAGTCATTTTCTCCCGCATATACACAGTATACTTCTGGATGGGGAAAGAGAAGTGGATATCGTTCTACACCTCCGGTTTGCTATTTATAGAGGAGGAAAGAAACCCTAGTTCTTGATCCAAGGGATGCATAATCGTCATCAAGAAGCGTATCAAGGAAGGAATCCTCCGAATCTTAACAACCGGAAGATATTTCGAAGATCTTTCCCAAGCAGATTTTCTACTTGACAAAGAGGGGGCGATGTGTGTACCCTAGGTAAAAAACTCGATAGGTGTCACCGATGGCCATATAAGAAGCTAAACCGGGAGTACCTGAGCATTAGCCAACCAAGCCTGGGCTATCGGGTAGAGCCTAACCCGGTCTGATGGAGTCCACATACGCTATGTGGACCTTGACCCACCGGATAGTCCACGATCAATGGGTGGATCCACGGTTACTGTATAAGAAGTTGAACCGTGGGCTCCTATACATCAACCAAGCCCACCTCGGTTAAGTAGGCAAGGTCCGACCCAGTAAAGTCCAGCAGTGACAGGGGCTCATCCAAAGGCTTAACATAGAAGCCCAGAGGACCTGGCCAGGGTGTATGCAATGAAGATTGGGCCTCCGTTCAGACGAGTCGAGCCCAAGTCTTTGGTTTTAGGCTTGGTCAATCCAAGTCCCAACCAACTGGATAAGTCCAGTGAGATTCCAAGCTAACAGAACCCATAGTTCTATCCCGCTGGAGAAGATAAAGGAAGACCCAGGTTGAATAAGGACCTATCAGAGGATGCCATGTGGCAGTCATCCTGGTCAATGGGAATTCAAACGAAGCAGATAACCGCTCGGCAACATGCAAGCTATCTCCACGGAAAACATCTCCACAGTTGAACTACCTGAGTTCATGGAGTCAAAATCGGAGGGGTGGTTGAGCCAGCCTCCTCCGGCCTACTACAAATACAGGAGTTCTTAACCTCCTAAACTACAAGTCTTCCACTGAGCAACTCCATTAGAGCTTAGCTGAAGTAGAGACTTGATTCCAAGTTCATCTTCTTGGATACGTAGGCAGCCTGATCTAGATCAGATCCAGTCTCATTATATACCCCCCATCTTACCTCTGTCTATACAAGGCTTTTATTGTAACTGTTCGATTAATCTATGCGTATCTCGAGTTTGTGGATCAAATTTTTGCATCCACAATTGTGTTAAAGCCCGCCAAAAGCCAAGAAAAGCCATTAAAAGAGTGTTATTTGCACAAAGAAGAAGAATTACTATTTACACCCGTAGAGTTACTGAGGGCACCATGTGGACTGGTCATGTGGACTTGAATTTATGTCCAAGATGGGTGGTCCAAATCCCATCTCAATCCAAGTTATAATGAAGCCCACAAGTCAAAAGATCTATTGAAGTCTTTACTTAAAGCACAATCTTAAAAAAACTCTATATGAAGATCCAAAACTCTAATTTAGGCCCATGAGCTGTCTATCTGAAGGTCTTGGTCTAGGCTACAACTTAGGCCCAAGATAATTAGGTTTTCATTAGGTCTTGCTGATTCTAGAAGGCCTCCAGCAGCAGCCACTAATTTGACCTAACTTGGAGAGCAAGTATACATTGTGAGCAAATACGTATAAAGAGAGGTAGTAGCTAGGGTTTAGGGTAGTTCATTCTCTAGTATTGAACTCAATCTTCTTATTCTCAATAATAATCCATTCTCTTTTTCATTATGATGTTGTGTTATTTATTTACTTATTCCATGGTGTCATTATCAAAGATGAGTAGCTAAGTTTCGTTTAGAGGGAATGGTTGAAGCACTCTAGACAATGCAAAAACACCATGTTTATTCTTTATGTTCATTGTGATTCAAAGTTCTTAATACTTGTTTATTTTTATTCGCGACATGAAGTAAGTATGATTATTTATATGTTATTGTTATCCATGTTGATTTAATACTATTGTTAGAGTATAGGTATACCTAGCTATAATGGTTGTATTAGATTAATTACAGATATGTGATGGAATAGCTGAGAGGTGACAATCATATATCTTGAATTAATCTCTTTTATTGGACCCCTTGTAATCAAATTGAATAACCGAGAGGTATCGATTTGGTTATGAATTAATATGTTGAGTTAATTGAATTGAATAGCTGAGAGGTGACGGTTTAATTAATGAAGCATATTCAATAGCACATATAAGAGAATCCCGTTTTAATTGAGTGGAATACCTGGGAGGTGACTACTTGATTATTAAAGGCATTAATGATTGATTGGAATAGCTGAGAGATGACTAATTAATTGTTATAGATTAAACATGAATGAATGACATGTATGTTTGCATTGTTTAGTTTGTGGATACCAACTCTTCCCCTTATTGATCATAAGATCTTCTTTCCATCTCTATCTATCTTTTATTATTAGTTTAAGTATTAGTTTATTTATTTATTGCCTGTAGAAAGTAGAATCAATATCAATCTTATTCACTAGTTTATGTGGTGTTCTTAAGTTATTGTTCTCTATTGTGTTTGAGCTAAGAATTCCCCTTTCGAGGTGGGTATGACCCTTGCTTGCTACTTGTTGTACATTGATAATCAATATTTACAGGCACAAGAAGGAAAATCAATACAAATCTATCTTTTGATTAGTAGGGTAGGAATTATCCAACTATCATTAAGCCAACATGGAAACAACGCGATAATGTTGATGCTGTTGCTTCCCAAATACACAAAGAGTCGGGTAAGGTTTCTCTTTGTCTTGTAGACATATATAACATCAGTTTACGCATACATTCTCACTACAAAAAGAACATGCACATACATGTATGGTTATGAAGAGACTAAATGTGAGAATGAGTCAATCAAACAAATAAACATGCATTTATTGACATACCATGAAACTATAGGATTTATAAGGCAAATGTAATCTCAATTACAAGTATGCATACCTTACACATATGCCTTCATGACTAAGATCAAAACTTGTAAGATATAAGTAAGAATGCACTAAAGTGAAGAATCATAAGATGTTCAAACTTTGTATATTATTTAGAAACAAGACAAAAAATCTTTGAATGATATCAAAGAGATAATACTCAATATGATTCACATACTCTCATGATAATGTAAAAGCAATCCAAGAAAAAAAAAATTAAATATTTTTTGGATTTTCACAAATTTTCTAATATGAATGCAAAACAAAAAGTAAATATGCATGCCAGATAAACAAGAAAAATAAAAGATGGTCAAAGGAGGTTTTCACTTCCTCACTCACACTCTCAATCCAACTCATGTACTCATCTAGAGGATTCCCAAAAAGTCTGAGAAGGTCAATAAGTTCAAGGGACATATGCAAGAGATTTCTTCTCACCACTCTTAGGTTTTCCCATTCTCTTCTCACAAAATTATTTTCATCACAAGTAATAAAACAATAGAAATAAGTATAGTACCACACAAACCAAGACAAAGATAACACATGATTATATAGATAAAAACACAATAGAACCTCAAATAATCACTAGCATATTTTTGTTTTTTATTTTTGATTGGCAAACGTGTTTTCAATGATATCAGTAACTCAAAGATGCACTGCCTTGGATCGAACCCCAGACCTCTGTTATCATCGCCCAAAGGTATTACCAACTGGGCTCAGTTGGCATCTGCAATCACTACCATAAGGAATATGATCATTATAAAATCTAACATCCTAAAAATTCAAATCATAAGAACATAAGCAATCATCATCACTATTATTCAAGGTAGTACTATCACAATCATTAAGAAGATTATGATGATTCACTAATTCATGAGGCCAAGCTAAAGAATGTCGATCCATAAGCTCATGAGGAGCAAAACCAGTACTTGAACTAGTCGATGAGTAATGCAAGTCATTAGGAGTGGGACTTACCGTAAAACAACCATTTATATTTCTCACACCATTTGGATAAGATAATTGATTCAAGAGCATCCCACAACTTTCATTAGAGAACATGACTTGGAACCCATTGTCACAAAATTGACCAATGCTAAAGAGGTTCATCATTAAACATTCTACATGATAAACTTTCTCCACATTAGGAAGATAATTTATATGTAGAGTCCCAATACCTCTAATAATGCACACATTCCCATCACCAAAGAGAACACTCATGTCCGACAAAGATACATAGTTTGAAAGACTATCTTTCTTTCTGGTCATGTGATGGGTGCATCCACTATCAATGTACCAAGAATCTTCCATATAATGGTTTCCTTTTATGGTCATTGTGGGTGCAAAAATTTGATCCACAAACTTGAGAAATGTATTGATTAATCGAACAGTTACAATGAAAGCATTGTACAGACCGAGATGGGAGAGGGGTATACAATGAGATTGGACCTGATGAGGATCAGACTGCCTACGTATCCAAGAAGATGAACTTGGAATCAAGTATCTGATTCCACTAAGCTCTAATGGAGTTGCTCAATGAAAGACTCGTAGTTTAGGAGGTTAAGAACTCTTGTATTTGTAGTACACCGGAGGAGGCTGGATCAACCACCCCTCCAGTTTTGACGCCATGAACTCAGGTGGTTCAACTGTGAAGATCTTCCACAGAGATAGCTTCCATGCTGTTGGGCGATTATCCCTCGGTTTGAATCCCCTTTGACCAGGATGACTGCCACGTGGCATTCTTTGATAGGCTCTGGTTCAAACTGGGTTGTCCTTTATCTTCTCCAGCAGGCTAGAACAGTGGGTTCTGTTAGCCTGGAATATTGCTGGACTTATCCAGTTGGTTGGGACTTGGATTTGACCAAGCTTGAAATAAATACTTGGGCTTGACTCCTCGGACCGGAGGCCCAATCTGCATTGCATACACCCTGGCCAGGTTCTCTGGGCTTCTAAGATAAGCCTTTGGATGAGCCTCTGTCGCTACTGGACTTTACTGGGCCGGACTTGGCTCACTTGATTGAGGTGGGCCTGGTTGATACATGAGAGCCCACGGTTCAACTTCTTATACAGTAACCGGGGATCCACCCACTGATCGTGGACAATCCGGTGGGTCAAGATCACAGAGCGTATGTAGACTCCTTGAGATCGGGTTGGGCCCTACCCGATAGTCCAGGCCTGGCTGGCTAATGCTCAGGTGCTCCCGGTTTAGCTTCTTATATGGCCACCGATGACACCTGTCGGGTATTTTACCTAGGGTACACACAGGGAGTAAGGCAAGAGATTGACACTAGCTCCCAAGTCAAATAAAGCTTTACCCATGAACTTTTCACCAAGCTTGTAGGGTATCGCTGGTTTTCCAGGGTCCTTGTATTTCACCACACTGTTGTGTTGGACAAGCGCAGAGAATTCTTCCGCAACAAACACGCTTTTGGGCATATTTATTTTTCTCTTTGCGATACACAAGTCCTTCAAGACCTTAACGTAGGAAGGTATCTATTTGATAGTGGTAAGAAAATGTATGTTTATGTTTATATGTTTGAACACGTCAAGTACCTCCTCTGTTTGTAGTTCCTTCATAGACCTTGTGAGTCTATGTGGGTCAAACACAGGTGGGTTGTAAGGCTGTGAAGGTTCCACAATCTCACGGGTATGTTCCCTTGGCTTAGAGGTGTTAGCCTCATTAGTAGGATTCTTAGATGGTGCAACATGTGTCGTGGTAACCTGAGTAACAATGCTAGCACTCGGGTTGTAGTTAATCTGATTGTCAACCTATTGTTCTAACCTAAGTGTTTGGACCGTTTCGACTTCTGCAAACGGTGTAAATGTGGACGGAGTTTCCTTCACCAAGGCAACTTCTTTGCCTTTGGGATTCAGGATTGGTTGTCCCGAAAATCTGCCATTCTCCTCAAGTTTATGTTCTATCCATTGTATAGCTTGAGCGTTCATTTCTATGGACACTTGCATTTGTTGCATGAAACAGGCAAGAACATCCTTAAGAGAGAACTTTTTAGGGCAGGTTGATGTGTTGGAACTGGGTCCCTGGAATTACTCATTCGATGAGCATTGATCGTATAAGTGGAGACCGTTACAATAGCTCTATTGTCAGTGTTTTCAACATAGGGCACATTGCTGTGTTCCCCACAGGACTTATGAAATCCTGTTCGAACCATGTAAGCGTTATTGTTCGTGTAAGAGAGATTTGAACAATCCATGTATGGGTGTGTAGCATTGCCCTTGGTGAAGTTTGTTTTCCCGACGTAGTTGAACGGACAGGCTTCCTCGGTTTCAGGTGAAGTGTAAAGGAGAGGGCAAACTTCGGCATTATGGGATGGGTCTTGACAAACATCACATTAGGGAGTGGAGGCATTCATGACTGGTGATGTGGGGTTAAAGGACACCTCAAGTGTTTCTACCTTTTTTACTAAACCTTGGAGAAACGTTTTAAGCTCGTGGTCAGGTTTGACCTCACACATGCCTTTAGGTTTATCGTGTGTGTTCATGGTAGTGTTTCTCGGGGATGGTCCTAGTGAATCCCACTGTTGGCTGTTGTCTACTAGTTTTTCAAAGAATTCTATACCCCTGGCGGTTGATAGATCAAGAAAACCGCCACTGTTCATGCTTTCAACAAGTTTTCTAGTTTCATAGTTGAGGCCTCTATACATGATCCTGATTTTTTCTGTATAATCAAATTTGTGGTGTGGGCACCGAATAAACAGGTTTTGAAAACCTCTCCCATGCATCAAAGAAAACCTCACCCTCTTTTAGTTAAAAATTTCTGATGGTATCAATAAGCTCATTAGTTTTGGTAATTGAAAAATGTTTGTTCAAAAACCTTTTGCTTAGTTGAGCCCAAGTTTGAATGGAGTTAGAAGAAAGGCTGTGTAACCAATGAGATGCACGATCTTCAAGATAAAAAAGGAACAACCTCAACGGAATTTCTTTATCAGACAAATGCTTCTCCTTGAAAGTATTCAACACGGTCAGAAACTTGTTGAAGTGTTGATATGGATCTTCCTGTGGAAGTCCATGGAACTTAGGTAACATGCCCACAATCTGACGGCGAATGCCATATATATATCTATCTGTAGTTGTCTCGGCCAAGACCATGCAAGTAGGTGGCCCAGTGGCCAGGGGTGAAAAGTAATTCTGAAGGGTAGCCTCATGAGACATAGGTGTAGGATTTACTTTAGTAAGTGAGGTTGAGTCGTTGAACTCATCCTCAGAAGAAGGTATGGAGGTTGATCGAGTCGTTGAACTCTTCCTCAGAAAGAGTTTGGCCCGTGATTGTGCTCCTTGTGTAGACTTGAAGGGGATCAGACATGCAGATTTTATCAGATCTAAGACGTATGCATGATGCACATTACATATGCCATATAAGTCATAACTATTCAAAAACATCTAGCAAGGGGCTCAAAACTAACTCGATTTTGTGTCCACACAAGTCAATGAATTCTTCCCAATGTTCCGTTGTGAATTCTCCTTATATTTTATGAGTTAAGTAACGAATAATCAGTGTCGGAGGTTTTTCGTGCATAAGTAACGTTCCTTAGTTATTTAACCACAGTGGTTCTACAGACATAATCTGTAGGGGCTCCAGGCCCAATTCCTAGCTTGTGCTTGATAAGTGCCAAAAAATGTATATTTAGCCCCTAAAGCACGCATGTTTATCCCAAGTTAATGTATAAAGTGATATGATATGAGTTGTTTTGTTTAGTTTACATGTTTATAGGATCAAAATATGAAGAAAATGCAAAAAGAAGAAAAACGAAGGAAAAAGGTGTAGAAAACTGTGATAACGGAGCAACTTCGAGCCTTTGGTAGACTAGGTGACTCCGATTTACGATCTGAAGACACCGTTGGAAATCTCTCATTGTGTACTTCAAAACTGTCATAAAACATTAGCAAAAGAAGTGGAAGAAGTAGCTCGAAAAGAGGCCTGCAAATTTGATAGACTGTAGTTTTGTAGAGGGCAAAATAACAAGTCAAAATCCAAAGTTGGAATTTCGTCCAAGGCTCACTTGCAGTCCATTCCAACCATGTTGAAGGTCTAAACTGAAAATTTATATGTTATTTGGTCAACACTAGGGTAAGGAAATCCTAAAGTCAAGTTTTGAAGCCTTAGTGAAGTATTTCGGTGAAACACTACCTCTTTATCTATATGAGTAATGTTCTCCACGAATTTGGAACATGCTTCACCTGAGAATTGAAGTATCAAGCCCTAAATATAGTTTCATTAAGAAGAAGAAGAAGTATCTTCATGTTTATGGTACCTTTAGTAAGTTTTTAATTAATATATGCAATTTATCTTTTAGTATTTATCTTTTCTAGTTTAATCATGTCTTTACTTTTCTCTACCACCATGTCATTATCTTTCATCTCTATGTTTAACTAATTTCCATTATGGGGTGAGCTAGCCTACTACATGAATTTATGATTTTTGATATGTATTTGATTCTCATGCATGAAAAGGTATTATTTTAAGATTGATCACCTTATGATAATTGTACTCCTATTCTTAATCACAATAAAAGAGAGGGGTATTTAGGTTTTAGTCACTATATCTATATACTAATTAAGGAAATATCACTTTTGTTTCATTAATTAGGTTTCGATCACTTGGTCTAGTTGAACCGAATAAACAATCTAAAATGGCAAAATTGCCCTCATTAGAATTTCATGTGAGAAGCACGAGACGTGTGTTTAGCAAACAATGTAATGACACGTTGCATTGTTGTTTCACCAGATTGTAACACGTGTGTTTGGTTTGAATTTGTTGGTGTTTAAGTTTATCACGTGCAAAACACGTGAGTTTCACAGGGGTAATTTAGGCATTTTAAAAAATAATCCGGTTAAACCCGTTTTTTTTTGTAACTCGAGTCAAACCAAGTGATCAAAACCTAATTAATGAAACAAAAGTGTTATTTCCCTAATTAATATATACATATAGTGAGAGATCATTTTATATGTAGAGACTTTTCAATACCTCATGTACTTAGTTAGTTTATTTTGGCATCGAGAGAGAGAAACGAAGCTAATTCTATATCTTTTGTTGAAATATAATGCTTTACTTGCTATCGACTATACCGAAGGGTAGGTTGAGGGTCATTGTTTTGTATTTCGAGACCCTTAGCTTTATGTTAGAAAATTTTCCACAAAGACTTTAGTGTAGCTTAAGGTGAGTGAGTTTTGACATCGAGAGAGAGAGAGAGAGAGAGAGAGAGAGAGAGAGAGAGAGAGAGAGAGAGAGAGAGAGAGAGAGAACTTACTACTAACTATGACATAAAGATAGAGATAGTTAGTTGTATGGAATTGAATACATAGAAAAAGTCATGACCTTATCTAGGATGGTGAAGTGATCCCCATACTCATCTCATATATTCACAAACCTTAATTTACTTGTTTTTAGTTAATTTAATTTTATTTAATTATTTAGCTATAATCATAAACAAAACCTCTAATAATCAAATCAACTTTCAAAACATCATTATTCTCTTTTCATCAAAACAACATCATCATCATCATCATTATTATCATAATCATTATCATCATCGTAGATATATTATTTACTTTGCATCGTTACATTAGAACGCAATTATTTGAGGATTGGATTGATACCCGGTGCGTATCACTTTGCTAGTTTTAATTAATTAGTCTAGTTATTTGCCCACAAAAAGGAAAAAAATATGTAAGGCTCGTGGTAGATATCACGTTTATCGTGACGTCAAATTGGCGTCGTTGCCGCTTTAAGGAGAACATAGGTTGTAACGTCGTATACTCAGTAACATATCCACATAGCTACCCACCTATAAAATTCCATAAAAACCCGATCGAAAAAAGTCAGCAAATTGTCAAAAAATTCATATAGGAGATTCACTAGCGTCGCGTGACGACCCAGGAGGAGAACTGCACCAGCGTGTCGTGAGTTGACTAGCTTTACCCGAGTCAGAATTGCCTACTGACTAGCGGCGCACGATCTGAAAAGATTTGGCAGAAAGTTTTGCACAAAAAAAATGAGCTTAATTTTTAATTTTCAAGCGACAAGGTACACATATTCTTATCTCTTCAAGATTATTTAAAAACTATATTGCAACACGTAGTTCGAGGGACAAAGGCACGTTCATTCTTATCATCTCCGTATCTCCCGTAAGAGGATTAATTCACTTGCATTGCTTGAAGTGTGTGATTTGTGTGTTTGCTTGCTTGCTGCTAGTATAATTAGTATAGTGAGAATAGTATAATTTAAGTGTCATAGTTAGTATATGCTATTGTTGTGATACATGTGATGACCACTTGATCATAAGCTTATGTGAAGTGTAACTTAAGGCTTTTAGTTTTCTGTAACTCATGATCTTTGGGTTACCCTCTTAATGATGTACATCCTATATAAAGAGAACCATTGTATGACAATAATATATTGAAGATCAATACTTTCCTTCTTCTCCAACTTCTAATATATTATGTCTAAGACAATGTTTTGGTTCTGAATATTTCATACTTAAAACGTTATCAACACGCTCTACTCTGTAATTTTTAATTGTACTCATCTTTAAGGGAAATTAAAGGTAACTTAGGTAATCTTCCCACCATCTAAACTACTACATACTACACACATGATTTCTTACTTTGTCAATATTATCATTAAATCCATTTTTTTTCTAATACTATATGCACTAACTCCAAGATGAATCACTTATTTTATTAATCTCTTCATTTTACTGCTCTAATACATATATTTTGCATATATTATATAGTTTCACTTCAATGTCTAATCTCACCAAACTTGAGTTTGTCGCCCTTGACATAACTGGGAAAAATTATTTGTCATGGATTCTTGATGCGTCAATCCACTTGGATGCAAACAACTTGGGTTCCACCATTAAAGACAATAATGTAGCGTCCCTGCAGGACCGAGCCAAAGCTTTAATTTTTCTTCGCCACCATCTTGATGAAGGTTTGAAAATGGAATATTTGACTGTGAAGGATCCACTTGTTTTGTGGAATAATCTCAAAGAACGATATAATCACCAGACAACAGTTATACTTCCAAGGGCTTGCCGTGAATGGATGAATTTACGTCTGCAAGATTTCAAATCAATTGCAGAATATAATTCTGCTTTATTTCGAATCACATCAAAACTGAAATTGTGTGGTGAGAATATAACTGATGAAGACATGTTGGAAAAAACATTTACAACATTTCATGCTTCAAATGTGCTCTTGCAGCAACAATATAGAGAACGTCGGTTCACCAAATATTCAGCCTTAATTTCTTGTCTTCTTGTTGCCGAAGAAAACAATGAGCTTCTTTTGCAAAATCATGAATCTTGTCCAACTGGTACTACACCTATCCCTGAAGTGAATGCGTCCTCCTTTCATGGTCGTGGACGAGGACGAGGACGAGGCCGTGGTCATGGTCGTGGTCGTGGTAATTTTATAATGATCATAATGGTGACAATAATTATACTTGGCATAGAACTGCACCATACCATCACAAAGGCAAAGAAGCTAAGTCAAACCAAGACAAAGGGAAAGGTGTGCAGAATACACCTCCACCCAACTGTGTAGATATATGTTATAGGTGTGGCATAGCGAGACATTGGTCACGTAATTGTCGAACTCTTAAACATCTGGTTGATCTATATCAAGCTTATTTCAAAGAAAAGAATCAGAATTTTGAGATGATCTTTACAGATCGAGGTGATCCAGTGGATATAGATACCACCCTTGGATTTCTCCGATTTCTTTGCAGATCCTAATGGAAAGATAGATCACTTGATTGGTGATGGAAATGTTCACATCTGCAAATAAACTTATGCTTTAATTTTGTGTCCTTTTTTGCATTTTTTTTCTTTTTCTTTTTGAGTGTTTGTTTTTCCTAAATGTTTGCTTTATTGAGTGGTGGAAGTGTTTTAAGTGTGTTTTTCTTTCTTGCTCTATTAGTAATATATGCATTTTTCTTCTTTTAAGTAGATCAAGAATGGATCTTACAATTGATGAATGCAATGTTGCAATGGATGATGAAGACATTTGTCTAGTAGATAGTGCAACCACGCACACAATTTTTCGTAATAGAAAATATTTTTCAGATTTGACATTAATTAATGCTAATGTTAGTACCATATCAGGTACATCAAATCTGATTGAAGGTTCTGGAAGAGCCAACATTTGCTCCCTGGAGGAACAAAATTTGACATTAGTGAGGCTTTGTATTCAACAAAATCCAGAAGAAATTTGTTAAGTTTTAAAGATATAAAAAAGAATGGATATCATATTGAGACTATGAATCAGAACAATGTCGAATATCTTTGTATTACATCATTTGTTGTATGCTAGAAGAATGGATTGGAAAGATTACCTGCTTTTTCATCTGGGTTGTACCATACTCAAATACGAACTATTGAATCATATGTCGTGATGAATGAAAGAAAAATTCTTGATTCAAAGACTTTCATGCTTTGGCATGATCGTTTGGGACACCTAGGCTCTACAATGATGCGGCGTATAATTACAAATTCAAATGGGCATTCTCTAAAGAACTTGAAGCTTCTTCTGTCAAAGGATTTCATGTGTTCTGCATGTTCACAAGGTAAGTTTATGACTAAATCATCACAGACTAAAGTTGTCGTTGAATCTCCTACTTTTCTACAAATAATTCAGGGAGATATATGTGGACCCATTCACCCACCTTGTGGACCATTCAAATATTTTATGATTTTATTAGATGCCTCAACAAGATGGTTTCATGTATGTCTTCTATCAACACGTAATGTTGTTTTTGCTAGACTTTTAGCTTAAATTATTAGATTACGAGCACACTTCCCCGACTATCCAATTAAGTCTATCCTTCTTAATGGTGTTGGAGAATTTACTTCCAATGTTTTTAATGATTATTGCACATCCTTAGGGATTGATGTAGAGCATCCTGTTGCTCACGTCCATACCCAAAATGGTTTAGCAGAAGCATGCATAAAACGCCTTCAAATGATTGCTCGACCAATGCTTATGAGAACACAACTCCCAGTTTCCACATGGGGGCATGCCATCTTACATGCTGCATCATTAGTTCGTCTTCGACCAACTGCTTATCACCAATACTCATCATCACAACTTGTCCTTGGCCATAAACCAGACATTTCCCACCTACGTATTTTTGGTTGTGTTGTATATGTACCTATTGCACCTCCACAAAGAACTAAAATGGGCTCGCAACGTTGTTTAGGCATTTATGTTGGCTTCGATTCACCAAGCATCATCAGGTATCTTGAACCTCTCACTGGTGATGTTTTTACAACGCGTTTTGCTGACTGTCATTTTGATGAATCAAATTTCCCCCCGTTAGGGGGAGAAAATTTGAAGTCAAAAGAACGACATAAAATTCGTTGGAATGCATCAAGTTTGTCTCATTTTGATCCCAGAACTAGTCAATGTGAAACAAAAGTACAACAGATTGTCTATCTTCAAAAGATTGCAAATCAAATGCCTGATGCATTTACTAATGTATCAAGAATAACCAAGTCTCATATATTAGCAACAAATGTGTCATCAATGATTGATGTCTTAGCTGGAAAATCAATCACCATGGCAGCAAATGAGTCTTCTAATCCACGTTTGAAGCGTGGGAGACCATTAGGTTCAAAAGATTCAGTTTCAAGAAAGCAAATATCGAGGAAACAAATGCAAATAAGTCCTATAGAAAGTAGCACTTTGGAAGAGGCTAAGGACCACCAATATACAAAGAAAAAAACATATGTTCTTGAAGATATGAGAACCCCTAAGAGGAAGAAGTGCTTGTGAATAAAGAAATATTCATCAATTATGCATGTACAAGAGAATTAGCTCTGCACCAATGCGACGACATTGGAATGGAGTAAAACATATCTTTCGTTACCTTCGTGGAACAATTGATATGGGTTCATTCTACTTAAAGAAATTAACAAATGATACATCACATTTAGTTGGGTATGCAGATGCAGGATATCGTTCTGATCCGCACAAAGGACGATTACAAATAGGTTATGTGTTCACGTGTGGAAATACAACAATCTCTTGGCGGTCCACGAAGCAAACTCTAGTCGCCACATCTTCTAACCATTCTGAACTCATTGCGATTCACGAAACCAGCCGTGAATGTGTATGGTTAAGATCCATGGTTCATCATATGAGAAACACATGCAAACTACCTCTGGTTACTGATATTCCTAGAACAATATATGAAGATAACACAGCTTGCATTGATCAAATAAAGACGAGATTCATCAAGGGTGATAGAACAAAGCATATCTCACCAAAGTTCTTTTATACTTGAACTCGAGCAAAATAAAGTGATTATAGTTAAGCAGATACGTTCATGTGACAATTTTGCTGACTTGTTCACCAAAGCTTTAGTTCCAGTCACATTCAAGAAACTAGTATACAATATCGAAATGCGGAAACTTAGTCTACTTCATTCCACATCAGGGGGAGCATGTTTATCAACATAAATTCATCATCATTAGAGGATCACCAGATAATTGTGTAAGCTGTACTCTTTTTCATTAGTAAGATTTTTGTCCCACTTGGGTTTTTCTTATAAGGTTTTAATGAGGCAGCAAAATTCGAAGACTTTGAGGATTATGTACTCTTTTTTCCCTTACCTAGGCTTTTGTCCGATTGGGTTTTTCCAGGAAGGTTTTAACGAGGCAATTCTCTTAGTACTTGTGGTCATCAAGGGGGAGTGTTGTGATACATGTGATGACCACTTGATCATAAGCTTATGTGAAGTGTAACTTAAGGCTTTTAGTTTTCTGCGACTCATGATCTTTGGGTTACCCTCTTAATGATGTATATCCTATATAAAGAGAACCATTGTATATTAATAATATATTGAAGATCAATACTTTCCTTCTGCTCCCACTTCTACTATATTATGTCTAAGGAAATGTTTTGGTTCTGAATATTTGATACTTAAAAGCTATTAAGATCTGGTAATATATATACTCCTTTAGTTAAAAATAATTTATAAGTTAGCACGGTAATTTTGGATAGTAGTCCAATAGATTTTAATTTTGATAATAGTTCTTTAGGTTTAGCTAATAGCTCTTTTGATTGCTATTTAGATTTAGAATTAGGTTTGGATAATCTTATAGAATACTTAGAAATGGCTTTACCCGAAAAGCCATTGCGTGAACTCTTCATGCCTCTTACTACCGGATTTCCTAATTGCATTGTTTTGCCCGAACTAGAAGAAGAGTTGTAGTCGAGCAAGGGGAAACCGCTCTTTGGGTTTGAATCATCCTTAGGAGTCGTTACTTAGTAGACTCAAGGCAGACTCCACAACCTTACTCTATTATCCGCCGCGAACAAATAAATAAATAAATCTTAACAACATCTATTTTAAAAATATTACAACCGCGATACCTTCGTGGATCGAAAATTTAATTATCTTACAAGTCTCGAAAAATGCTGAAAAAATTAAACTACTGAGTTTAGCCTCACAATCACTCAATCAACAGATTTTTTTTTTTTTTTTGAAAAAGTGCTCTAGAACAACTTTTGTAGGTCCCACAACAAGTTGTTGAATCAGGCCCAAACTCGACTCGAGATGGGCTTGGCCTTCTACGAACTCGAGTCCATATCCAATAGAACTCGACCCGCGATCTGTTCCAACTGAGTTGGTCTCGAGTCTCGACTGGAGATCGAGTACAGTAGAGACAAGGAACGTTTCTGCAAATTTCTTGTTTGCGTGACTTTTTTCAAATTGATATATTGACTTCGTTCCATAAGTTTTTTTTGATCCGTCTTTGTTGTAAGATCAGTAAGAGGACTAATTAACAAGAAACTTAAAAAAAATATTGAAATAAATAGAAATAGAAGGGTGGGAGGGATAGAAGTGGGATGATGTCCCGAAACTACTATTCTCGCTTGTGTTGGAATGAACTTTGTTCCTTAAAGCGGCAACGACGCCATTTTGATAGATTGAATTTTACTCCCATCGAATCAAAAGATGAATTTGTAAAGTTATTTCCATTCTTGTGCCTGTAAATAATGATTATAAATGTATAACAAGTAACAAACTAGGGTCGTACCCATCTCGAAAGAGGAATTCTTAGCTCAAACAATATAAAAAAATAATACTTTAAGAACACCACATGAATCAACTAATAAGATATGAAATTTATTCCATTTCCTACGTGCAATTAAATAAATACTACTAATATAAGAAGATGGAAAGAGATGGAAAGAAGATCTTATGATGAATAGGGGGAAGAGTTGGTATCCACAAACAAAACAATGCAAACATACATGCCATTCATTGATGTTCAATATATAGCAATTATCTAGTCACCTCTTAGCTATTCGAAATAATCACTAATCCCATAATAATCAAATAGTCACCTTTCAATTATTCAATTCAATTAACTTAGCATATTAATTCATAAACAAATTGTCATCTCTCTCGGTTATTCAACTTGATTACAAAAAGATTCCAATTAAAGAGATTAACTATAGATATATGAAAGTCACCTCTCAGCTATTCTATTACATATCTCTAATTAACCTAACATTACCATTATAGCTAGGTCTCCCTATACTCTAACAATAGCATTTAGCAACATGATAATAATAACACATAAATAATCATGCTAACTTCATGTCGCGAATAAAAATAAACAAGCATTCCCCCTAAAGGGAACTTAGCTACTCATCCTTGATAATGACACCATGGAATAAGTAAACAAAGAACACAACATCATAATGGAAAAGAGAATTGATTATTATTAAGAATAAGAAGAAGAGTCAAGAAGATAATTTCAAGACATGAGTTCAAGAGAGAAGAAAACTTGAATTATCTAAACCCTAGCTACTACTTCTCTTTATATAGAGAATACAAAGCATGAATTCTAATGAATTAAGAAATTACTTTGCTTGCACACAATGTACACTTGCTCTCTAAGTTAGGTTAAAAATAGTGGTGGCTTTTCTAGGTCTTCTAGAAGCAGCAAGACCAAGTTGATTCCTAATTGTTTTGGGCCAGTCTAAGGGGTGCCTTTAGCAATGTGTGGGTGCAAATAACAATTTCTCATCTTTGTGCAAATAATACTATTTGAATGGCTTTTCTTGGCTTTTGGTGGGCTTTACACAATATTCAAGTTTTGGCTTATGAAACCTACACAAATGACAAGAAAGCACTAGTCAATAGATATAACACAATAATATAAGCTAAGTGTTATACAAACAAGGTGTTATTCGAGGGATAAATATACACTTTTGAGGACTTATCACGTACCTCCTTGAGAATAGCAAAACGATCCACAAGGTTGAAGGCATTCTCAAAGTCCACAACTAGTATAGCGAGGGATGGTTCATCCTTGTTGGCATGAACCAACGATTAACAGCATACAAAATTACCTCTGGTCCATCAGATACACCATCTCCATACTAAAAATCCTCTGGGTATGGGACAATATCCTTAGAAAATCCTCTCATGGGAATCTTTAACACCAGGGCGACACCAAACCATACCCACAACTATTGGACGAATGTTGTTACCTGGCGTAAGGAGTGGGGTAAGAGGCGCACTAGCTATAAATTTTACGAAGACTCGTTGACATCGACCTTGTAGCCATAAGTTCAAAACCTGTGTTAGAGCCTCCATAAGATTTGTGGCTATAGTAGTGCAACGTCACTCATAGCATCCAATAGGCACTGGGCGTGTAGACCATATTCCCCACAAGACGTCATTTTGGGGAAGGACCTGGTGAATGCTAAGATCCCATTCCTTTCAACTGAGAAGTGTGGCTCAACTAAAGGAATGTCCGGGACAGATGGTGGTGGACGCTTTGGGTGTTTATCCTCTAAAGAATGTTGTGTCTCTGGAATCTTCAGATAACCCCTGATGATGCCAACACCTTTACCACTGCTGCAAAATACCCGTCTACAACCTTTTGCAAACACCGTCATACATTCTGGCTTGGGGATTGCTGAGAATGTTGTTCCAGAGGAGACTCTATGTGCGTGAAATCAGACGAAATATACCACCAGGCGAATTTCAAATAGATAGGGCTTGCAAAATTTGATTCTGCTGAAAATATTTTCGAGTACCAGATCGACGCTCTTGGTGACTCTACGGATGTAATATTTGCAATGTACAATAAGAAAAAAACAATTTAACTCACGGCCTTGTCAAATTGGGATATGTAGTAACCTCATACAAGACTGACTTTAATGCACAGGAAAATATTAATCAGCAACGACGTGGAATATGTTTCACTGTGCAGAAATAATAGAAAGATGAGTATCAATACTAGTACTGTCCCCTCCTGCTGCAAGTACAGATGGATTATAATATATGCACAAGCTGTGGTCATCTGAACTGGCTTGGTTGCTCTGGTTCAGCAGAGCTGTCTGCACTCAGTTGTTGGTCTGGCTGGCTTGGCTAGGTTGATTGAATTGGCTCGGCGCGACTAAGCTTAGATCTGAATCCAAATTTATAAAAATTATAGAGAACTGGAGAGAACGAAAAATCACATCCCCATCTGTGTGGTTTAATCAGAGGAGAATTTTGTGGCGACGATTTACTGTAAAAGGTGGGAGGCAGTGGTCTTAGTGGCAGAGAGCAGTGGTGGGAGGAGGCGAAGAGGGATGGTGGTCATTGAGCAGGGAGTTGGTGCCAGTGATACTTGAGAGAGAAGACCAGTGATGGGAGGATGGTGTTGGGTATATCAAACAACATCATCGACAATCATCGGAAAGATGACCTCATGTAGCTATTTGGATACTCAATTGCAGCTATTGTTTAGTAGACACTAACCCTAATGTTATTCTTATATATTTTTTTAAAAAATAAAATTTTCCTCAAAGAATTACACAAAAAAGAAAAATAAGTTGCGGCTGTGATAGTGGCTATTTGTGTAACCAATAATCAAAATATTGGATTTCATATGATATTTTCCTTCTTGTCCCTGTAATAATTGATTATCAATGTACAACAAGTAACAAGTAAGGGTCGTACCCACCTCGAATAGGGAATTCTTAGCCAAACACAATAGAAAACACTAGTTAAAGAACACCACATGAATCAATTAAAAGAATGAGATTGATTCTACTTCCTACAGGCAATAAAATAAATAACTAATACTGAAACTAATAGTAGAAGATGGAAAGAGATGGAACGAAGATCTTATCATGAATAGGGGGAAGAGTTGGTATCCACAATATAAATAATGTAAATATACATGTCATCATGTTCAATCTATAACAATTACTTAGTCACCTCACAGCTATTCCGAATAATTACTAATGCCTATAATAATCAAATAGTCACCTCTCAACTATTCCATTCAATTAAAACGGGATTCTTTATATGCATTCATTGAATATAATTCACTAATTAAACTGTCATCTCTCAGCTATTCAATCAAATTAATTCAACATATTCATTTGTATTCAAGTTGTCAGCTTTCAGCTATTCAACTTGATTACAAATGGGTTCCAATAAAAGATATTAATTATAGATATATGAAAGTCAAATCTCACATATTCCTTCACATATCTCCAATTAATCTAACACTAGCATTATATCTAGGTCTCCCTAAACTTTAACAATAACATTTAACAACATGGATACAATAAATAAATAAATAATCATGCTTACTTCATATCGCGAATAGAAATAAATAAGCATTGAGAACTTTGAATTACAATGAACATAAAAGAATAAACATGGTGTTTTTGCATTATCTAGAGTGCTTTAACAATTCCCCCTAAAAGGAACTTATCTACTCGACATTGATAATGACACCATAGAAGAAATAATAAAAGAACACAACATCATAATGGGAAAGAGAATTGATTACTATTATTATTGATAGAATGAGAATAAGAAGAGTAGAGTTCAAGAGAGAATATGAACTTGACAAGAGTCTAAATTATGAAAACCTATCTACTACTACTCTTTATATAGAGATTACAAAATATATGAGTCCTTGTGAAATAAGAAACTTCTTTTGGTTGAACACAAAGTATCTTTGCTCTCCAAGATCTCCAAAGTAGGTCAAAATTCGTTGTGGCTACTGTAGGGCTTATAGAAACAGTGAGACCATGTGGAACCCTAGTTATCTTAGATCTAAGTTGAAGCTTGGATAAATACTTTCAGATAGATATCTTATGGGCCGAACTTGGAGTTCTGGATCATCATATAAAGCCTTTTTAAGATTGGGCTTCAAGTAAGGAGCTTCAATAGATCTTTTGACCTGTGGGCTTCATTACAACTTGGATTGAGCTGGGATTTGGACCACCCATCTTGGACATAAAGTCAAGTCCACAGTACCAGTGCAAGGGGTGCCCTTAGCCATATGCGGGTGCAAATAGCAATTTCTTTTCTTTGTGCAAATAACATTTTTTAATGTCTTTTCTTGGCTTTTGGCTGGCTTTACAACAATATTCAACTTTTGGCTACGAAACCTACACAAATCACAAGAAAACACTAATCAATAGATATTACACAATAATGTAAGCTAAGTGCTATGCAAACAAGGCACTATTCGGGGGATAAATATACACTTCTGAGATTTTATCATGCTGCAAGTCCATTCTGAATAACAAAACCAATCCTTATAAATTTTGTTTTTCCAGTAAAACTAAGTTTTTATTACTTAATATGATTAATTATATATTTGTTACAAACTCCCTTGCATCACCATTAACAACATTATAAATAAAATAGGTGGTCTAGTCCACCAAACAGAAGAAAATTGCAAAAGTCAATGGATAAGATTTGGAGACCATAAATCCTCATCACAAACTGGATTTGCATTCCAAGTGTCTGCACAGGCTAAAGCAGAAGCATACGATGCAAATTTATCGGTGCAAGTATTCCCTTCTAGCTAACACCGACAGATCTTGTATTCCTCAATTTATACAGTATATCAAAGATAAGAATAAGTATTGCAAAACCGTTTATATCAGGTAGCGTACTACTAAAGCATGAAAATAAGTATAACGGTTTCAATTGCATTCAAGACAGACGTGTGTACATACAATGACATATCTTAACTCACCATCGGAATGGCCTCTTTGACTTCTACCTCACAGAAATACACTCAGAAATAAAAATCTCTCAAAGATGGTGTTTATCATTTTACCTCTATGTGAGGAAAGAAGATGGACAAACATCTCACATATATCAATAAGAACGGACTGGTGTAATGGAATGAACTTAGTCTCAAAGAATGGAAAAGTTAGCCTTGCTTGAGATGTTGGGTTTTTCACATTAGAACCTTCTCACTTACTCGCCACATCCTACCATATCAACTTAGATCTACAAAAGACAGTAATAGGTTGTAACTGGGTTTAGGACATGGATAGAAATGGAAAAAACTTTTGTGGAATATTTTTGGAACATTCGGGCCTTCAACTCGTTAGAACCGACAGATTATTTAAAAAATCAGTAGATGAATCGGCAAGTCTTGCTTTTGAATCGGGTGGAAATTCATAATCTAAACCGTAATTCTGAATCTCATGATATCAGTAGAAAGTTCCAACAATGAATCAGAAAGTAAAGAGTAATTGGTAAAGAAACAGATGAAGAAGATGAGATAGGAATCAATTGTGGAAATTATAAGGTGGTCCAGGTAGTTTAACTTAAGGTGGGGTAGAAGATATTTTTTTTAAAAAACGATTTATTATTTAGTTACGAATCGGGCGATTACAATTAGAATCGCTGAGCTGAATCAGGATCGGCCCATTCCAATTCAACTATAAAAACCGGTTTGTAAAACCATGGGGGTAAAAGAAAAGGCGAAGTAACATGAAAGGCTCAAAATGGTCAACCTAAAGGATAATGTATCATTAGGGTAGGCTAAGGTAAACAAGGCTTAACTAAACATCTTTGTATCATTTCCAAGTACCGATATGGTGATCACGTCTTGAATAGGCTAAAAGACCCAAGTTTACATTACACCCACTTGATGTCATCTCAAGGCTAACTGAAAAATGAATATGAGGCTAAAAACAAACAAAACTGAGAGGTTGAGTTTTTCGACTCTAGATGTATGCGTAAAAACTCTCCAAGAAAAGGACGGGGTTCAAAAGCTCACTGGGTTAAGTGTCCACACTTATTCCTCAAGATTCTTAAGGTGTAATTGCATGTGCACACGTATCTGCCATGAATGCAAGTGAATGTCATGTTTATGCTCATGCAAATGCAGTTTGAGACTCAACTACTTGGTGAAGCAATAAATGTCCTTAAACTTGAAAAGGATGGAATTAAACCATTATACTCATCATTGATAGTATACTTATCCTTGAAAAATATTTTGAATTTTCTTATACAAATATGGAAATCTTTTGCAAAAAGGTTGTAATGCTTCCCCACCCCCAAACAAAAAAATTTCATTGTTCTTAAAGCTCATATTAAGCAAAGGAATGAGAGATAAGAAAGATATTACCACGAAATCATGAATGTACTAAAAATTCAAACCGCTTTTATAAATTCTTATCAAACAAAATTAACCCAAATGCATAGGGATTACAAGGAATTCCATACTAAGACACAACTAAAATAAAATATGCAGAAATAAAAGACCGACCCAACATAAAGGGAAATCTTATCCTAATGTCTCAAAACCCAAACAACACTCGGCTCGAAGTGCATCTACCACAAACTCAGTCAAAGCACCAAGCGCATCTACCACAAACTCATCATCTTTGTGTAAAACAAGAACTTCTCATACATAGAATCAACCACCCAAGTGAAATGGCGGCTTCTCTTAATGTACCGATGAGTTGGATCCATAGATGGTAGGAGGGTCCAATCATCATACTTGGCCCGCCAGTCAGGAAAAGTGTAAAGGATAATTTTATAAATAACAGCAGGGTATAACCGTTTTTCCTACCTCATAACTAACACATTACAGATACCATCTAGAATCATAGTAGAGATGTCAAGTGCATTATAATCCTGGACCGTACCAAACAATGCATGCATTGTAATAGCTGGACTTTGTGATCCTTCTAATCAAAAGATAGATTTATATTGATTTCCTTCTTGTGCCTGTAAATATTGGTTATCAATATAGACAAGTAACAAGCAAGGGCCGTACCCACCTCGAAGGTGAAGTTCTTAGCTCAAACACAATAGAAAACAATGATTAAAGAACACCAAGTGAATCAACAAATAAATAAGGTGAAGATTGATTCTACTTCCTACATGCAATAAATAAATAAATTAATACTTAAACTAACTTAAGAAGATGGGTAGAGATGTAAAGAAGATCTTATGATGAATAGGGGGAAGAGTTGTTATACACAAACTAAATCATGCAAAGATACATGTCATTCATTCATGTTCAATCTATAACAATTAATTAGCCACCTCTCAACTATTCTAATTAATCGTCAATGCCTATAATAATCAAATAGTCACCCCTCAGCTATTCCACTCAATTAAAATAGGATTCTCATATACATGCTATTGAATATGTTTCATTAATCAAACTGTCACCTTTCAGCTATTCAATTTAATTAAATCAACATATTAATTCATAATCAAACCATCACCTCTCGGTTATTCAATTTAATTATAAAAGGGGTCCAATAAACGAGATTGATTCTAGATATATGATAGTCACCTATCATCTATTCCATGACAAATCTCTAATCAATCCAATACAACCATTATAGCTAGGTCTCACTATACTCTAACAATAGTATTTTATCAACATGAATATCAATACCATATAAATAATCATACTTACTTCATGTCGCGAACTAGATGTAAACAAGCATTAAGTACTTTGAAGCACAATGAATATTAAGAACAAACATGGTGCTTTTGCATTATCTAGAGTGCTTCAACCATTCCCCCTAAAGGGAGTTTAGCTACTCATCCTTGATAATGACACCATGGAATAAGTAAATAAATAACACAACATCATAAAGAAAAAGTGATTGGATTAATATTGAGAATAAGGAGATTGAGTTCAATACAAAAGAAGAAATTTTTTTATCAAAACATCAACTCCTTTTAAACCCTAGCTACTACTTATCTTTATATAGAGAATACAAAGTGTAGGGGGACTATATACTCCAACCAATAAAAAGCAGCCACGTGGCATAGTCGTTAATCCATCACGTCGCTACGATCTCGACTTACTCATAGCTCGACCACAACAACTCGACTACATAATCAGCAGCGGTCTGCTAATACGCACGTGCCCTAATTCGGCGCACAAGATATTCTCTCCAGCCGTTGTCCGATCATTACAACCGTTACACAATCGCTGGAGAATATTATATCACCATAAATATGTCGGAGAATCTGCAGGATCCCATGATCTTTGCCTCTTCACCTTCTATATAAACAGAACTATGATGGCTTGATCTCTAAGTTCAATCCCGACGAACTAGAGTACGTAGGCAATCTCAATCTCAACGAGGTGCAGCCACCCCGATCTAAAACTCCCCCCATTGGTTAAGTCTGTTAACGACCTGACCTAGTGAATGCATTGATCTAGAAATAGGTTAATACATTTGGCGCCGACTGTAAGGAATTCGATTATATCGAAAAACCCAAACCCTCCCACCCAAATCAAAGCCATCTATTCAAATGGCTACCCATGAACTGACCATCCAAGATCTGCAAGACTAAATCAATCGTCTTCAGGAAGAAAACGTACGGTTAAAGGCTGCACAAACTACCAACCCAGCACCAGGAGCAAATGGTGGACATGGAGTCGTTGCTGTTGATGACTCCAATCAAAAGTTTGAAGAACTCAGCCAACAACTAGCGGAGTTCAAAGCCACTCAGGCCATCATACAACTTCACAAAGGCCATACCGCCGAACAACTTGCTGTCCAGTCCCTTCTGCAATTTCAGGAATCTCCCTTCTCCAAGGAGATCCTCGACCATGAATTGCCTAACAAGCTCAACGCCCCCAAATTCGACCAATATGCAGGAGTTGGAGTTCCAACTGACCATATCAAAGGATTTCGCAAATCCTTTCCTCTCATCAAAGAGGATCACTTACTATGTTTACTATTCCAGTCCAGCCTCACCGGACCTGCTCTCGATTGGTTTCACCGTTTGAAGCCAGGTTCCATCAGCTCGTTTGCAGAACTCGAAAAACTGTTCGTTATCTTTTATATCCATAACAAGAAGCGTCCTGTAACCATTGATGCCATCTTCAAAGTCAAGCAGCGGGATGGCGAATCATTGAGCAATTTCTTTGCTTGATTCAAATCTGAACTACATTCCATTCAAGATTTTGCAAAGGAACATGAAACCTTCGCAACAATCGCATTCTCTCACGGTCTGATCCAGGGATCCGACCTGCACAAATCTCTAGCTATGAAGCGACCTTCATCTCTGGACGAGCTATACCTTAAGGTAGATCGTTACATCAAGCTCAAAGAAGCCCTAACTGGTAGGGAAAAGAATCATGTCATCTCCAATGTGGAATCTGGCTCCACTAAGCGACCTCGATCCGACAACAAGAGGTTCAAGGCAAACTCGTTGCCTACTGAGCAACGAGATTACCACCGGTTCACACGACCAGCCGGTTATATCTATAAGAGAATCAAACATAACCATTGGTGCAAGATTCCTACCTTCACACAGTTGGAGGACACATCTGGTCGACCGTACTGCAAAGTTCACAAGGTGCGTTATCATCAAACTGATGACTGTCGCGTTTTAAAATGCGCTCTTCAGACTTGGGCCGATGAAAAAAGGCTCAACAATTAGATCCTTGGAAGGCAGGAGGATACCAATGGCAAACGAGCCAAGAAAAGTTCCAAAACGCCTCCGCATTCACCAAAGCGACATCACAGCAAGGCCAGAATGGCCTCCACAAGTCCAGTCCGCAGCAGAGGGCGTAGCCTCTCCCAACGTTTAGGTCCAACAGGCGACCTACGCGACCAACTTAACAAAAAGGTCGCAAACAAGATTGATAGCGACAGCGAGTCAGAGAGTCATGTAGTTTACATGATTTGTGAATCCAACTCCACCCCTGTGTCAAGAGAGAAGAAGAGACGAGTAGAGCATCTTCATCGTGTCTACTCCATTACTGGCTGAGCAGCTCGCTTCAACATCCAGTCTCGCCAGGAGACTGACATTACCTTCACAGAGGACGATCTCAACAAGGTCGTTACCCCTCACAACGATGCACTTGTCGTTGAATTGAGAATAGCTGATTACATCATCAAGAGGGTACTCATCGACCCTGGTGCATCCTGCAACATACTCATGTACAGAACCTTCAAAGACATGAGGTTACCTGATTCAGTCCTCATCCCCGATTTCACCCCCATCTTAGGCTTCAACAGTTCAAGGGAAGATCCTAAGGGTGAAATACTGTTGCCCATCACTATAGGGCGAAAAGAAGACAAGGTCATTGTAACCGCCAAGTTCAGCATCCTCAACATCGCAAGTAATTACAATGCGATTTTTGGTCGAAAATGGATCCATGCCATGAGAGGTGTTCCATCCACATATCATCAAGTTTTCCGCTATCCTGGACTTCATGGGATAATGGAACTTCGGGGCAACCAAAACGCTGCACAAGAATGTCATGAAATTCTTGAAGCTGTGGCGCCTGCAAAGCTATCCACCACTGGAACCAAGGATGCTGACACTAAGGGGAAGAGCCCGATCTCATCAGAAGCTCGAGAGGGCGACAACAAATCAAAGAGCCCATCGAAAGAAAGGACCGAAACCACTAAATAGCAATTACAGAAGGAGCAAAGGAGCTCCCCCCAGCTTAATCTCGGAAGCACTGATCCAGGAGTACGTGTGAACTTAGGGTCAGAAGATGAGCCGAGATATGTCTATGTAGGTGCAGAATTAGAGGGAGATAAGTACAACAACTTTGTAAACTTTCTTTTCTTCTAATAAAGATATTTTTGCTTGGTCGTATATCGATATGCCTGGAATAGACCCATCAATTGCATGTCATAAACTGCGCGTCAATCCAAATTATCGTCCTGTTAAGCAAAAACCAAGGAGGCTCGCTCCTAAGTTTCACCAAGCAGTAAATGAAGAGATCAACATACTCAAACAGGTCGGGTTCATCAAGGAAGTCGACACGCTAGATTGGCTAGCCAACATTGTGCCAGTCTTAAAGAAAAACGGGAAAACAAGAGTCTGTATTGACTTCACAAGCTTGAACAAAGCTTGTCCTAAAGATTCATTCCCACTGCTACGAATCGATAGGTTAGTCGATCAGACATGTGGTTTCGAACTATTGTCCTTCATGGACGCTTACTCAGGCTACAACCAGATCCCAATGTACGGGCCCGACTAAGAGAAGACCTCTTTCACAACAGAGCAAGGCATTTTTTGCTACAAGGTAATGCCATTCGGCTTAAGGAATGCAGGAGCGAGCTACCTACGACTGGTCACTAGAATGTTCGACGATCTGCTAGGTCGAACAATGGAGGTCTACATCGACGATATGCTAGTCAAGAGCAACCAAGAGCAAGATCATTTGTCCAATCTCGACCAGGCATTCCAAAGGTTAAGACAATATAGAATGCGTCTTAACCCAGAGAAGTGTCTGTTTGGGGTTGCATCGGGAAAATTTCTCGGCTATCTAGTTACAAGACGAGGTATTGAAGCAAATCCCGACCAGATCAGAGCCCTGATCGACATGCCCAGCCCAAAAACAAAGAAGCAAATCCAAAAACTCAACGGCATGGTATCAGCTCTCAATAGATTCATTTCTAGAGCATCAGATAAATGTCGACCAATGCTTCATATTCTCAAAAATGGGGCTGCATATCAATGGACAAAAGAATGCGAGAAGGCCTTCACCGACCTCAAGGCATATTTATCTACTCCACCAGTTCTCACAAAGCCTAATGATGGAAATATACTCGGCGTCTACCTCGCAACTTCAGATTTTGCGATCAGCGCAGTGCTTTTCAAGGAAGAAAATCAGGTCGAACGCCCAATTTACTTCACAAGCAAAGTATTGCAGTAGGCCGAAATAAGGTACACACCTCTAGAGAAATTAGCATTAGCTCTCCTTTATGCTGCATGCAAATTCAGACCTTATTTCTAAGCCCACACTGTCAAAGTAATCACCGACCAGCCATTACGCCATATATTAGAAAAGAAGAACAAAACAGGTCGTATGGCTCGATGGGCAGCCGAGCTGGGCGATTACACATATGAGTTCGTCTCTCGGCAGGCCGTCAAAGGCTAGGTCGTCGCAGATTTCTTAGCAGACTATCTAGCAGATGATATCAATTGGGAACCAGAACCAGAAATAAAGAACGTCCAGGACAGTCCTCCCGACACTTGGCAACTATATGTTGATGGTTCACATAACTCAAATGGAAGTGGCATAGGTGCTGTACTCATTTCACCTGAGGGTTCACAGCTCGAGAGATCAACTCGTCTCGACTTCTCGACCTCCAACAATGAGGCCGAATACGAAGCTCTAATCCAGGGCATACAAATGGCTATCGACTTACAGGCAGATCGCCTTAAGGTATTCAGTGATTCTCAACTGCTAGTCAATCAGATCACCAATAATTACCAAATCAATGGTGTCAACTTAATCAGATATGCTAGCACAGCAAAGGAACTCATCAGCAAACTCAGTTATTTCACAATCGATCACATCCCTAGAAATGACAACAGACATGCTGATTCATTGGCGTTCATAGCATCTAAGATCGAGTCAGATCGACCGCGAGCTCTAACTATAGCAATCAGTACACAGCCTGCATATCTACTCAAAGAACAAAACGTTCACCAAATCTGCGATCTACTAGCCACAACACCAGCAGACATCCAAGGACTTGGATGGAACCTTTCATCACTTATCTTCAAACTGGTGTGTTAACATCCAACAAAAAGGAAGATAATCAGTTATTACATAAAGTCACTATGTATAAACTTCATGAGGGTAAGCTATTCAGAAAATCTGCAACTGGTCTGTTATTACAGTGCTTGATCCCCAAGCATGGGCAAATCATCTTCCAAGAAATCCATGAAGGAGAATGCGGAAACCACTCCGGAGGTTGAACATTAGCTCATAAAGAGATCTCCCAGGGATATTTCTGGCCAAGAATGAAAGAAGATGCCAAGAAATTTGTGTTGAAGTGTAAAGAATGCCAACGTTTTGCTGATAACCAACATCAGCATCCCAACGATCTCATCAACATCACAGCACCATGGCCATTTCACATGTGGGGCCTGATATCATGGGCCCTTTAATCAAAGAGAAGAAATCCGAAAAGAAATTTGTTCTAGTCGCCATTGACTACTTCACCAAATGGGTAGAGGCCGTTGCACTCGCCAACATCACACAAGCCGATGTTCAAAGATTCATGTGGGAGAACATCATCACACGATTTGGTTTACCAAAACGGATAGTCACCGATAATGGCACTCAGTTCGTTGGCAAAAACATCAAGGCTTTCTACGAGCTATGGAAAATCGATCATTCTAGGTCAACACCTAGATATCCACAAGCCAACGGCCAAGTCGAAGCTGCAAATCGACAGATCCTGAACAACTTAAAGAAAAAGCTTGAGGATCAACACGATCAATGGCCACAACAGCTAGAAAACATCCTGTGGGCTTACAGAACAACTCCTCGTACATCCACAGGGATGTCACCATTTAGTCTTTGCTATGGAGTTGAGGCCGTTATTCCCACCGAGTTAACATTTGGCACGACCAAATCCCTTCTGGCGGACACAGAACTTAATAATCAGGTCTGGTCGTTCGGAATAGATCTCCTCGAAGAACGACGAAACCACGCCGTTATAAAACTCGAGCAATATCAACAACGACTCAAGCGAGCTTATAACAAAGGCGTACGTCCTAGAACTTTTCAACCAGGAGAACTAGTTCTAAGAAAAATGTTCCACAACAAAAGGAAGGATACTATCGGCAAGCTCAATGCCAATTGGGAAGGCCCTTACGTTATCACCAAGGTTCAAAGCAACGGATCTTATCGTCTTCAAACACCAGAAGGGGAGAACGTTAAGAACCCATGGAATGCTTACCACTTGAAGAAGTTTTATCAATGAAATGTAAGCATCTATCTATTACATTTCAATATACAAACTCATTTCTGCCTTCATCTCAGCTCAAACATGAATGGCTCTTAAAGGTCTAATCCAATCCCTCGACCTACAAATTATCAAAACTCTAGTCCCTTTGATAATTTTAATTTTGTTAAGTTCAAACATTTACAACTTAACTTGGTGCATTGGTCATATCATTCCCACGACCCACGTACACCCCAGCTAACATGCATACGATCTCATCCACCATCAGGTCCAAGACTATGCTTGTTACTTATTGTTTGCAAAACCCATACAAGCAGACAAAGCCACAAGAATAATAATGCAAGGTAAATAAGTGAAATTTATTTTTACTACATGAAATTCTAACTATTACAGGTAAAACGATCTACCAGTTACAGCTGACAGAAAGCAACATTAAACTAAGGCATACAAGAAGAACTGTTTCAGTTCGTTCTATTTGCAGCCATTCATCTCATCTACGTGCCTTCTGAACGAGCTACCAGGACTCCCTGGAAACTAGCTGATTAGAACGATTTAACTACAAGCTCATCAAATAAAGACATCGACCGTAATCAATCTGTACACAATCAAATCGATTACTGCTGTTCATTACAACTTCAAATAAACAAATTAGTGTTCACTCGACCTCACAATACTGGTCTTGGAGACTGAACGCGAAAAACACAAAGAAGATGTACTTTCCCATGAGGAAATAAGCCATCAAGGTCTAAGACAGACGATCTGCGGAGGTTCGAGCTAGTCTCACCAAGCACCAAGAAAAAAGGAGAAGAAGAAGGAGATGTACTTTCCCATGAGCAGGCAACCATCAAAATGCAAGCAAGAAGACCTGGTGGGAATCCAGGACGCCTTACTAAGCATCAAATCTCTCCGAAGACCGAGACTAGTTCACCGCTGCATAGGCTGGTCGCTAGGGTCATCCACCTCCATCTGGCCACTTGCAACATCATCATTAGGGCCCGTCAAGGTGTCCTGAGCTGGTACTAAAGCTTCTTCAGCACCACCTCGCGTCTCCTCTCCTTCGGGCGACCCCATTAAAGCTTTCTCCAGATTGTCGCAATAGGCCTTCCACGCTGCGCTATTCTCATGACATGTTCACTCCCAGTGGGCAGCAGACGACCTAGCAGCAGCAAGGTCTCCCCTTACCTGCTCCAACATCTCCTTCAACATCACGTTCTCCGCCTCCTTATCCTTGAACTTGCACTCGGCAACAACAGCAACATTCTTCGCCTTCTCGAGCTTCTCATTAAGATGCTTCAAGTCAATCTCAGCTTGAGCTCCAACCTCAGCGACCAGACGAACCTCCTGGAAGCTGGCGTTGAGCTACATATACAAACATCGTTTAGACAACAATAACTCAGTACAGACAAAGAAAGAGGAATTAACAACCCCACTCACCAAAGACATTGCTGCATTTATCTTCGAGCAAGTCACCAGCAAAGTTTGAGACTTCACTGCTCGAGCATCAGCATCCAAGACGATGCCCTCATTTACAGCTCGGGCAACGCAGGGATCGTCAATTGCACTGTCGTTCTCATACACGACATGCTTTTCACCACTGCCATCCAAGTAATCGAACGGCCCAGGGCGAAACTCAGACAATACCCCCTTGCCTTTTATGCAAAGGCCGAGCAGCAGTCTTCCTGGACACCAAGGAAGGCTCAGGAGATCTCACAGACTTCGGAGGAGGGGAGGTAGGCAGAGTTGGGCGCTCCATCAGTTTCAGGTTACCAGAAAACGACCTCTTCTTCCCCGACCCGACAGGTAGTTTGGGAAGTGAGGTCAGAGGGGATACGACTTGGGGGCTCGCTCCTATCTCCCCCTGTCGCGAGCTAACACCAGATCGTTCCTTCTCCGACCGGCGGGAACCACCACTAGCTCGCTCATTTTCATCATGTCGCGAGTTACCACTAGCTCGCTCCTTCTCCCCAGGGCGCGAACTGCCACCAGATCGCCCCACCTCAGCTTTATGTACAGACGACATAAAGGTCTTCTTCAGCAACTTCCTCCTCTCGAGTTCCTCTTCAACTATTTTCGGACCACCTTTGGGAATAAAATGCTCCCTCGGGTGGGGTAAGAACTGTATCTTCCGACTATCAGCCCACAAACCGAAGCCGTTTAGAGCAGACTTCAGATCGTTCTTTCTCACCAAGTGATCGTCCCTGATCGCTGCAAATACAATACAAAGTTAGCAAGTTCGGAAATAAGAAAATCATCTACAATCCTAAGACTAACAACCAGAAACTTACGAGTATCATTCCTAGTCACATGACGCAACTGGATACTCCCTTCAGTAATCGACCCAGTAATTGGCATGGGATCCTTCCACCATTGCTCACTACTCACCGGATAGATCAAAGGCAAACGCTGGCCTAACTTGCATATTATAGTCCGCAAACTCGGCCTTCGAAGAACGTTTAAAACTAAAGTGGTCCAATACATTATTTACAGTGATGCTCCACTTATGCAACTTGTTGAGGTCATCAATTACCCTTATGTTTCTCCAGAAATTGCCATTCATCTAGCAAGGAGCTCGACCGATAGCATTCAACAGGTCGACTACCAAACAAGATAAAGGCAACCTCAGCCCAGCTCGGAATTGGGTCATGGTAAACATAGTGGAGAAATGGTTCTTAGGTCGATACTCAGTAGAAAGTACACGATCTCCTAAAATCCTAATCTCCAAATGCTCAATCGAGCTAAGCCCATACTGCTTCCCAAATGCAATATGCCTATGGACATACTTCGGATTCACTACTCTACAGAATGAACCTTCGTCCCCTTCCACCATTTCATCATCAGATGTGTCCTCCCCATGAGAACCACTACTCTTGGGGCTTTCAGGATCTACATCTCCTTCACCCCGACTAGGAGACGCAGTCTCAGAATGAGTCCTTTCAGACTCATACTCCTCACCACCATCACCACTCAAATTATCATTCTAAGAGTCACTTGCCTCAGACATCTCTTTCAAGCAACAGAAAAGAAAACAAAAGGATGCAAAGAGAAAAAAATCCAACAAACGAAGAAACAGAAGCAACTAACCTCACGAGCTCTCAAAAATCTTCAAATCGCAACAGAAATGCGGTAGCAGTTCAACAAAGAAAATGAGATAGGTAAACCCTTCTCAAGCAACCCACAGTTTAAATACTGTAGCACGTGTAATCCTAGCCATCGGTTCAAAACAGATGAACGGCCGAGATTGAGCAGGGGAGCCACGTTCCTTGCAGTTATTTTCCACTCACTAAACGATTCACATCCACCGTCGGATCAATCCACGTGCCACGCAAAGACCTAATCAAGCAAGAAGTGCGTCAGTTGCCATAACTACACGGCTAACTGCTCGAGGAAACTCCTCCACTTCCCCGTAAGAGGGCAATGATTATTACAGACAAGCCTACATGACTGCCACGTCCGCAAATTCAAAAAGCAAACTTCAAATCAACATCGATCAGAGTTCTTAGTCATTTCAGCTCGACTTCTACAGCCGACCTAAAAAGAGGGGGCTTATGTAGGGGGACTATATACTCCAACCAATAAAAAGCAGCCATGTGGCATAGTCGTTAATCCATCAGGTCGCTACGATCTTGACTTACTCATAGCTCGACCACAACAACTCGACTACATAATCAGCAGCGGTCTGCTTATACGCACGTGCCCTAATTCGACGGACAAGATATTCTCTCCAGCCGTTGTCCGATCATTACAACCGTTACACAATCGCTGGAGAATATTATATCACCATAAATATGTCGGAGAATCTGCAGGATCCCAAGATCTTCGCCTCTTCACCTTCTATATAAACAGAACTACGATGGCTTGATCTCTAAGGTCAATCCCGACGAACTAGAGTACGTAGGCAATCTCAATCTCAACGAGGTACAACCACCCCGATCTAAAAGTCCCCCCATTGGTTAAGTCTGTTAACGACCTGACCTAGTGAATGCATTGATCTAGAAATAAGTTAATACACAAAGCATATTACTTGCTCAGAAAGTCTACCAAGTTAGGTCAAATTCATGGCTGCTACTGATGTAAGCATTCTAGAAGCAGTAAAGCTTCAACAAAACCTAATTCTCTTGGGCCTAAGTTGTATCTTGAACCAAAACCTTCAGAGAGATAGCTCATGGGCCCAAATCATACTTCTGAATATTCATATAGAGCATTTTTAAGATTGGGCTTTAATAAAGGCTTCAATAGATCTTTTGACTTCTGGGCTTCATTATAACTCGAATTGGGCTGAGATTTGGGACACCCATCTTGGACATAAAATCAAGTCCATAGGACCAGTCCACGGGGTGCCCTCAGCAAATGCGGGTGCAAGTATCAATTCTTCCTCCTTGTGCAAATAACATTTTTTTGGTTGTTTTTCTTGGCTTTTGGCGGGATTTAACATAATATTCGTATTTTAGCTCATGAAACCTACAAAAATAACAAGAAAGCACTAATCAATAGATATAACACAATAATATAAGCTAAGTGTTCTACAAACAAGGTGTTATTTGGGGGATAAATATACACTTTTGAGGACTTATCACATAGCAGGCTCATCAACAAATTACAACTTCTCATTGCCCAACAAATTTCTCATAACCCATAAAGCAGTCGTAGCAAGTTTGGCCAAAACCCCCTACAATTTGTCCAAGTTTGGCCATAACCCCCTATTGTTGAAATTTTTGGCTTAAACCCCTTTCCGTTAGGCTCTCCCCAATTTTCCATCCATTATTAAAAAAAATTCTCATTCTACCCCTAATTCAAAATATTTACATAAACCCCCCAAAAATAACTTAAAATTATTGTCAAGTTAGATAACAGAGATTAAAAGAACCTGTGTCTGTTCTTCATTTACACCCCTCTACCTCTTTTATGTCGTCCAATCAAATTCCCAAATCATTCAAAACTTGATGATGATGATTTCATAAAGAAAGTTATACTAGTTTGTTTATTCTTCATTTACTTACTAACTACTCAATGAAATAATTTGTATCGAAATTGAGATAAAATCAAGATAGTTCTTTCAAAACTTGAATACCCATTTTGTTGATTTTTCTGTGGATTTCGGAAGTTAGAAGATTTTTGTACAATTAGAGATTAAGAAAAAACCTAAGGGTATTTATTTGATGCAAATTAGTTTTCGGGGAAAAGTATGATTGAATACTAATTGTGGGAATTTAGCCATTTAGGTGAAGAAGCAAAATAAAGATTACCCTTTTGAATAAATACTACAAAAGACTTGATTTTGAGGATAGCTTGTAATTATGGATTGACCGTCGTTATTGTCTTTCATCTTCTTGGTTTGAGGGGTTATGGGAGAATCTACACCAACACAACCACCACCTCTGCCTCCACTTCCATCACCATTGAGGCCACCACCTCCGCCGAAATCTTGTCATTTGCCTCCCCAACGGTCGAAGAACAACACAAGAAAATCACCACCTTCATATCATAAAACCACCACCGTCGCCACCACCCACTATTATAGATAAGCGTTTTTGCAACGTTAGAAAATGTTGCAAATACTGTCAAAAACGTTACAAGTAGCCTATTAGCAACAAAAAAATAGGGTTACACATCCGTTGCATTAGGTTGAGTGACAATTACTTATTTGCAACGTTAAAAGGCATTGCTACTACATGGGATAATTGCAACGGAATAAATCATTGCTACTACGTTAAAAAGCGTTGCACGTCTGTTGCATTAGGTTGAGTGACATCACCATTTTAAGTTCTATTATCTAGCTTTAATATAGAATCTGTTAGGTTAATATTGGGGATTTACGCAAATATTTTGAATTAAGGGTAGGATGGGGAATTTTTTTGATAATGGATGGAAAAGTGGGGGGCACCTAACAGAAGGGGGTTTAGGCCAAAAATTTCAACATCAGGGGGTTATGGCCAAACTTGGACAAAATCTGGGGGGGTTTGACCAATTTTCCCAAAAGATAATGGATTATTATTGAGAATAAAAAGATTGAGTTCAATACAATAGAATGAGTTCAAGAGAAAAGATTAACTAGCCTAAACCCTAGCTACTTCTCTTTATATAGAGAATACAAAGCATATTAATTGCTCACAGAGTATACTTGTTTTCCAAGTTAGGTCAAATTCGTGGCTGCTGCCGTAGGCCTTCAAGAAGCACCAAGACGTCATGAAAACTTAATTATCTTAGCTTAAGTTGTAGCCTGGACCAAGACCTTCAGATAGATAGCTCATGGGCCCAAATCAGAGTTCTGGATCTTCATATAGAACCTTTTTAAGATTGGGCTTTAAATAAAGGCTCCAATAGATCTTTTTGACTTGTGGGCTTCATTATAACTTGGATTGAGCTGAGATTTGGACCACCCATCTTGGACATAAAGTCAAGTCCATAGGACCAGTCCACTGAGTGCCCTCAGCAACTCTATGGGTGCAAATAGTAATTCTTCTTCCTTGTGCAAATAGCACACTTTTAATGGCTTTTCTTGGCTTTTGCCGGGCTTTATCACAATATTCATATTTTGGCTGATGAAACCTACACAAATGACAAGAAAGCATTAATGAATAGATATAACACAATAATATAAGCTAAGTGTTATGCAAACAATGTGCTATTTGGGGGATAAATATACACTTTTGAGGACTTATCAAATACCCCCAAACAACACATTGCTTGTCCTCAAGTAAAGGTGAGAAGAAAAGAAATAATAACTCAAAAGAGAAATAAAACTGGGGTGATTGCATTAACCATATGCATCAAGGTTTTAAGACCACAAGGGCTACCCAGGTGGGGGAGTTATAGTCTCCTGAGGATTTTTCAGAAAAGATACCCACAAACTTAATACAATGACTAATCCAAAGAATAGGATGTCCTACCATTTTTCTTCAGAAATGGATGTCATCCATACAGTATATCAAAGATAAGGATAAGTATTGCAAAACCGTTCATATGAGATAACGTACTACAAATGCATGAAAATAAGCATAACGGTTAAAAATGCATCCAAGACAGACATGTACACATACAACAATAGTTCTTAAGTCACCATTGGAAAGGTCGCTTTGACTTCTGTCTCACAGATATACACTCAAAAATAAAAATCACTCAGAGATGGTTGTGTGTACCCTAGGTAAAATACCCGACAGGTGTCATCAGTGGCTGTATAAGAAGGTAAACTGAGAGCACCTTAACGATAGCTAGCCAAATCTAGACTATCGGGTAGGGCCCAACCCGGTCTCAAGAAGTCCACATATGCTCTGTGGACTTAACCCACTCCATGGTCCACGATCAGTAGGTGGAGCCCCGGTTACTGTACAAGAAGTTGAACCGTGGGCTCCCATTCATCATCCATGCCCGCCTTAGTCAAGTAAGACAGGCCCGCCTTAGTCAAGTAAGCCAGGTCCGGCCTGTTGAAGTCCATTAGCGACGAAGGCTTATCATAGAAGTCCAAATGACCTAGCCAGAGAGTATGCAATGCAAATTGGGCCTCCGGTCTGAGGAGTCTAGCCCAAGTCTTTGCTTTTAAAATTGGTCAAATCCAAGTCCTAACTAACTGGATAAGTCCAGCAAGATTCCAGACCAACAGAACCCACAGTTCTAGCCCACTGGAGAAGATAAAGGTAGACCCAAGTTGAACTAGAGCCTATCAGAGAATGCCACGTCGCAGTCACCCTAGTCACAAGGAATTCAAACCGAGGGATAACTGCCAAGCATCATGTGTGCTATATCCACGGGAGCATCTTCACAGTTTGAACTGTCCGAGTTCATGGAGTCGAAATCGGAGGAGCAGTTGAGCCAGTCTCCTCCGGTCCACTATAAATGCAGGAGTTCTCAACCTCCTGAACTACGAGTCTTTCACTAAGCAATCTCCATTACTAGTTTGTGGAAGCAGAGACTTGATTCCAAGTTCATCAGCTTGGATACGTAAGCAGCCTAATCTGTCAGGTCCAGTCTCATTGTATACCCCCATCCCATCTCAGTCTAGTCTAGGCTTTCATTGTAACCTTCGATCAATCAATACGAATCTCGAGTTTGTGGATCAAATTTTTGCACCCACAATGGTGTTTATCATTTTACCTCTATGTGAGGAAAGAAGATGGACAATCGTCTCACATATATCAATAAGAACGGACTGGTGTAATGGAATGAACTTAGTCTCAAAGAATGGAAAAATTAACCTTACTTGAGATGTCGGGTATTTCACCTTAGCACCTTTTCACTTACTCGCCACATCCTACCATATCATTTTAGATCTACAAAAGACAGTAATAGGTTGTAACTGGGCTTAGGACATGGATGAAAACAGAAAAGGCTTTTGTGGAATATTTTTAGAACATTCGGGCCTTCAATACTTGTGATTTGTAATAACAACACTTGGAAAAACTTTTAGAATTTTTCTTTTGATGTAGAAGTGTTTTTCATCTTCTTTGGGAAAATTCAATGAAGCTCTAGCCAATTTTGTTTGGAATCTTCCTTTTCTTTTTGATTTTTTTGATTGATTTTTTTTTTTTTTGGAAGATTCTGGCTTTTCAGGAATTCTTCAAACTTTGATTTTTGACATTTGGTTCATCTCACTAGTTCAGAGATTTCTTTGCATTTCTCTTTTTTTTCTTGTAACCACTGAAAAAAATCATCCTCATTTTCAAAAACAGAAGATAAAAGGCTAGGGTAAGGATGATGGGCTAAAGAAAAAGGCTAAGTAACAAGAAAGGCTCAGAATGGTCAACCTAAGGGATAAAGCATCATCAGGGTAGGTTAGGGTAAATAGGGCTTAACTATGTGTCTTTGTATCATTTCTAAGTACTGATATGGTGATCATATCTTGAATAAGCTACAAGACCCAAATTTATATTACACCCATTTGATGTCATCTCAAGGTTAACCCCAAAAAATGAATATGAGGCTAAAAATAAACAAAACTGAGAGGTTGAGTCTTTGACTCCAGATGTACGTAATAACTCTCCAAGAAAAGGAGGGGTATCAAAGGCTCACTGGGTTAAGTCTCCACAATTAGTCCTCAAGATTCTCAAGGTGTAATTGCATGTGCACATGTATCTGCCATAAATGCAAGTGAATGTCATGTTCATTCATGTAAATGCAGTATGAGACTGAACTACTTGGTGAAGCAATAAATGTCCTTAAACTTGAAAAAGATAGAATTCAACCATTATACTCATCATTGATGGTGTACTTATCCTAACTTTTGGAAAAGTCTTTGTAACAAAGAATTTTTAGATTTTTCAAAATTTTTGAATTTTTGTACAAGTATGGAAAAAGGAGTTTGAAAATCTTTTGCAAAAAGGTTGTAATACTTCCCCAACCCCAAACATAAAATTCGCCCATGCTAAACATAGGAAAGAGAGAAAGAAAGATATTACCATGAATGTACTAAAAATTCAAACCGCTTTTATAAATTCCTGCCAAACAAAATTATCTCCATATACATAGAGATTACAAGGAATTCCATACTAAGACACAATTGAAATAAAATATGCTGAAATAAAAGACAGACTCAACATAAAGGGAATCCTATCCTAAGCTTTTTGTTGCCAAACAACACTTGATCGGGGGCCATCCAAGTCATCACGCCACTTAATGATCGCACGCATCATCACACCTTAATCATATTCGCCATAACCCACAAACTCATCATCTTTGTGTAAAGCAGGGTAAGTCTCATACCCAAAATCAGCTACCCAATTGAATTGGCGGCTTCTTCTGATATACCGATGAGTTGGATCTATAGATGATAGGCGGGTCCAATCAGTATACTTGGCCCACAACTCAGGATAATTGAAAAAGATAATCTTACAAATAGCAGTAGGGAACAACAACTTATCCTGTCCGATGATGAATACATTACAAATACCATTTAGAATCATATAAGAGATGTTAAGTGCATTATAACCCTGAGCTGTACTATACACCGCATGCATAACGGTCTCATTAACATACTCCAACTTCTCATAACCCAACAAATTTCTCATAACCCATAAAGCAACATTAGCAGGAAAAGAGATAGTGGGTGCAACAGGTAACTGAGATGGGTACAAGGAAAAGGTGCAAGGCCCAAAGTTATCAAGGTAATTTTCTAGGAAATCAACTTCATTGTCATTGCGGTATTGGTAATAGTACCAGGACTGAAGACAAAAGGGTTACCAAAGATAAGAGAGATGACAACAACATTAAAAACGACCACAGATTCATGCATGTAAACCTGGAAACCATCAAAGGGAAGAGTATTCGTAAAGAGTAACATGAGGTAGAAGTCTCTTACCAAATAAGGTGAGTAATCAACAGTAGAATCATACAAAAAATTCCCCAACCCTTGTTAAAAATTTCATCTCGAAAAGAGGCTCCATAAGGACCATTCATAATACCAGGAAAATCCATCTTAGGAACAATATCCATACCACTTGGCATCCACAACTCATTTTGGACATCAGCCATTGAAAAAAAAAAAAAAAACACCAAAAGCCAGCATGAAAATCGAGAAAACAGCACAAAAACCAAGGTAGAAATACCTTGGCAGACTCGAACTCGACTTGAGATCAGGAAAGCCTATCTGGAACTCGACTCGAGATTGAGCAGTTCCCAGAAAAATAATTTTTTTTTTTAAAGTGACGACCTTCTTTGTTGATTTTGGTATTTATAGGCAAAATAAAAGAGTTTAAATCAAATTAGGACTCAAAATATTGCCAATATTTTCTAGGGTTTTCAAAAATTAAAACCCTAATCCTTTTTTCTTAAAAATATTTGGACTTAGGTCCCTGGGACCGGATTTTTTTTAAAATAAAACCATAAGTCCAAATTTTTGCAATAAAGCCCATAAATGACTGAAATATTTAGAAAATGACAACAAGTTTGGAAATTAAAATTTCATCCATTTCATAAAATATTTATAATCAAGTACATGGAATGAAATTTATTACATTTGAGAGCAAAGCACCAAAAAACAAATAAAAACAAATACAAGGAAATAAAAAAAACAATAGATGACGACTCTGTCAACCACGTCAACGACGAGATTGCCCCTGACCTTCGTCCAAACGACGTTGGACGTCCTCAACTGGTTTCAGAATCTCTCCCATACCCCTCCATATGATCTGGAACCACTCCTCGTTGGTATGAACCTGATCGAAAGCCAACTAATCGCCTGGTCTGTAGTGAACTGGTGGCTCCTCCTGTGGGTCCCACAACTATTGGCGACATGTAGACAGACCGGGGTTAACGTTTGAGACGTCGAGACAGAAAATGACTCTAAAGAAAAGGAAGAAAGAAGAGGCGCCTCCAGTAGCGCAGAATACTCATCACTAGGATTGGAAGAGGGGTAGAAGTGGTACGGGCGCTGGTGAGGGTCTGAAACAGGCGTCGGACTATACTATAACCATAGAGATCTTCCTGGAGAAGAAGCAATATGTGGATGCCCTCCAAGAATAGCTCGCTCGTCCTGGTCGTCCCAAGGACATTGGTGGTCAACTAGTGAGCCACCAAGCCTTGGTTGACTCGGAGCCAATCAATCGAGATGTGGCTGCTATACCGGTGCGCCGCCCGATCATCGACTAGATCAACCTCGATGATCTCGAACAAGAGTAGAAACTGATGACCTATGTCTGAATTTACAATAATGCCCTCATCGGTCGACTCCATTGACTCGGAGCCAATCTATCGAGATGTGGCTGCTATACCGGTGTGTCGCCCGATCATCGACTAGAACAACGTCGATGATCTCGAGCAAGACTAGAAACTGATGATCTATGTCTGAATTTATAATAATCCTCATCGGTCGACTCCATGGACTCGTAGAATCGACGAACAATTGAGCATCAAAAGGTTCGTAATATACGCCCAAGAAACCTTTGTCATAAATACTCTCCCCAAAACCGAATCCAAAGCGATTATGATCGAAGAGCCGAGAATAATCGTTCATGGATAACAACTAGATCTTCTTCTAGGAGGGATGATTTCAACAGAAAAAGGTATAACAATGAAAAGAATCAAGAGAGGTACACACAACAACAAGAGTTTTTGAAAATGGTTGAGAAATGAGGAAGAATCGAAGAGAGAGAGAAAATGGATCTGTTGTGATCTCGAGTCGAGTTTGAAATGGTCTCTAAGGAACTCTACTCAAGTTCTAGTAGGGGTGACTGCTCAGTTGACTCAGGTTGACCCAGTTTGACTGATAGAATAAGTTTTGACTTGTGACTTTTCATATATACTATATATAGGCACTCACTAACCCGTTACGTAACCCCCCACTAATGAAATTAGTGTAAATGAAGGTTTTACCCCCGAGATACGTAACGGTACAAAATAATTCAAAATTAATTTTGAAAATTCTGTGATAATGGTAAAGTATATTCTCGCGAATATAAATGCCATTAAAATGTCAAATAAATTCCAAAAATCAAATAATAATTATTTAACCAATCAAACTGCAACAGAGAGTGGGTGGGCCACGACCACCCCCAAACAAAACTTGACCATAGTTTCAAAGAGGGTAGTTTATCAGCCAAAAAGCCACTAAATTCGGCAACAAAAAGAAGCAATAAAGCACGACCGGGCTTAGAAGATAACCTCCCAGGATCGCTAACTTTAACGTCTTCAGCCAGACATGAGGACAAGCAGGAAACTCACTCCCTAGATAAACGCTACTCGAAACACAAAGATACAATAGAAATAAAACGCTAGAGTGAAATGCGCGAGATCCTGATTTCTAAGATATAACAAAGAGTTTTTTAAAGTCAGATACTCGAGACTTAAAAAAAGATAGGAATTGACTTCTCTACCCCAAACAGAGCGGGAAACGAATCTGTTTGGTGGTGACGCCCAAGAGAAAAGCGTATATTGGATCAATTATACTCAGCCAGTAAGAGTTTGTGGACTAATGGTCACGCTACTTTCAACCACACCTCTCAAAAGAGACAACAAAAAAAGAGCAAGAGAGGATTCGGATACTTGCATGTCAAGGGTCAGTCTAAATACGTAGGGTCCTCTAAGAGAGTTTCTTCAACTTCAAGGGACCTTAATTCGTGGAAATGCTTAAGACGTTGACCATTTACTTAAAAATCAGAACCGTCTGCAGGGTTAACACATGTAATATCACCATAAGGAGTTACTGTAGACACAACAAAGGGACCCGACCAACGACCAACTTTAGAGAGTGGGTGGGCCATGCCCACCCCCAAACAGAACTTGAGCACAATTTCAAAAAGGGTAGTTTATCAGCAAAAAAACCACTAAACCCAGCAACAAAAAGAAGCAATAAAGCACAATCGGGCTTAGAAGATACACAGAGATGCCTCCCAGGATCGCTAAGTTTAACGTTTTCAACCAGACAGGAGGAAGTCAGATACTCGAGACTTAAAAGAAGATGGGAAGTGACTTCCCCACCCCCAAACAGAGCGAAAAACGGATCTGTTTGGTGGTGACGCTCAAGAGAAAAGCGAACATAAGATTATTATACTCAGCCAGTAGGAGTTTGTGGACTAACGGTCTTGGCACTTTCAACCACACCTCTCAAAAGAGACAACACAAAAAGAGCAAGCGAGGGTCCGGATACCAGCAGGCCACGGGTCAGTCTAAATAGGTATGGTCCTCTAAGAGAGTTTTTTCAACTTTAGGGGACCTTAATTCGTGGAAATGCTTAAGACGTTGACCATTGACTTGAAAATCAGAACCGTCTACAGGGTTAACACATGTAATAGCGTTATAGGACTTGGAAAGATCATAAGCTTCATTGCGAAGTTCCTCAAGCTCAAAAAGCTGGAGTTTTCTCCTCTTACCCGCCTGGTTGAGATTATAGTTGAGCTTTTTTATGGCCCAGAAGGTTCGGTGCTCAAGCTCGACAGGTAGGTGACAGGGTTTTCCAAATACAAGGCGAAAGGGAGACATGCCTATGGGAGTTTTAAAAGCAGTACGATAAACCCATAGTGTATCACACACTTGAAATGACCAATCAACCTTATTAGGGTCAACTGTTTTCTGAAAAATATATTTGATCTCTCTATTGGAAATCTCAGCTTGGCCATTGGTTTGCAGATGATAAGCAACGACCACTTTGTGAGTTGCTCCATACTTTTGGACAAGTTTTTGAAAAACTTTATTGCATAAATGGCTCCCCCTATCACTGATGATCGCACGGGGAAGGTCAAATTGGGTAAAAATGTACTCTTTGATAAAATTTACTACAGTTTCTTGGTCGTTGTGCCTTATGGGAATGGCCTTGATACATTTTGAAACATAGTCTACTGCGACCAAAATGTACAAAAAACCATGACAACCAGGAAAGGATTCCATGAAATCAATGCCCCATACATAAAAAACTTCTATAGGAAGAATTGGCTTTAAAGGCATCATGTGTCGCTTAGTGATTTTTTTCTAATTGTTGACAACGAGTCCAGACTGTAGAATGCATTTGAGCGTCCTTTTGGATGGGGCAATAAAACCACACTGCAATACCTTAGCAGCTGTCTTTTTAGCACTAAGCTGTCCAACACAAGCAAACTCATAGCAGAACTTAAGGACCTCTTGTTGCTCCCAGTCGAGAATGTAACGACGAATAATCTGGTCAAGACAGTATTTAAAAAGACAAGGGTCATCCTAGAAATAATACTTGGCATTAGCAAGGAATTTGGATTTATCTTGCTTGTTCCAATAACTTGGAAACTTGTTGCTACCCAAACTACTTAACTATATCTGCGAACCTAAAAGGTAGGAACGAAACTTATCAAGAGCATATACTATGGCTAACAACTCTTTCTCAGTCGTAGTGTAATTATGTTGAGCCTCGTTAAGAGTTTTGCAAACATAATATATGACATGGGGCTTACCATCTAGACGTTGAGCTAAAATAACCCCGACAGGAAAGTCTGACGCATCGCACATCAACTCAAAAGGTTTACTCCAATCAGGTGGCCTAATGATGGGTGCAGTCATGCAAACGGTCTTAAGATTTTCAAAGGCATTCTTACATTCTTTTTTGAAATCAAAAGGTGCATCCTTAAGCAATAAATTGGTTAAAGCGTGAGCTTTCTTTGAAAAGTCTTGGATAAAGCGTCGATAGAATCCTGCATGGCCTAGAAACGCTCGAATATCCCTAATAGACTTAGGAATAGGCAAGGATGAAACAAGATCTACTTTAGCTTTATCAACCTGGATACCCTCAGGAGAGACCACATGACCCAAAACAATTCCTCTTCTAACCATGAAATGGCACTTTTCCCAATTAAGCACTAAATTCTTCTCAATGCAAAGCTGAAAAACCAAGGAAAGATGACTAAGACACTCCTCAAAAGACAAACCATATATAGAGAAGTCATCCATAAACACCTCCATAAATCGTTCAACAATATCACTAAAGATGTGTAACATGCACCTCTGGAAAGTAGCAGGTGCATTACACAGACCGAAAGGCATATATGCATAAGCGAAAGTGTCGAAAGACAGGTGAAAGTCGTCTTCTCTTGATCTTCAGGAGCGATAGGAATTTGGTTGTAATAGGAATAACCATCTAAGAAACAATAAAAAGAATGACCAACCAGGCGTTCCAACATCTGGTCTATGAAGGGAAGAGGAAAGTGGTCCTTTCGGGTGACTGTATTAAGCTTTCTATAGTCGATACAAACACGTCACTTGGTAACTACAATCACACCGGCCTTCTTAGGAACCACATGAATAGGACTAACCTAGGGACTCAAAAATGGGATAAATCACACCTGCATCTAAGAGTTTAAGAATTTCAGCTCGAACAACTTCTTTCATAGCAGGATTTAAGACGTCTCTGAGGTTCACGAGAAGTTTTAGCATCGTCCTCAAGATGAATATGGTGAGAACAAACAGAAGGGCTAATGCCTTTAATGTCGTGGATAGACAATAGAAGAACGATGCTCCTGAATTACTTTTAAAAGCTGGCTCTTTTGTTCGGTAGTAAGAGATGAAGAAATGATAACAGGGTGACAACCGTCTGAATCAAGATGGGTATATTTCATCTCAGGAGGAAGAGGATTCAGAGTAACAGGAGGTGGGGTGATTGTTGATTAGTCCTCAAAAGTGTATATTTATCCCCCGAATAGCACCTTGTTTGCATAGCACTTAGCTTATATAATAGTGTTATATCTATTGATTAGTGTTTTCTTGTCATTTATGTAGGTTTCATGAGCCAAAATGCGAATATTATGTTAAAGCCCGCCAAAAGTCAAGAAAAGCCACCAAAAGGATGTTATTTGCAAAAGGAATGAGAATTGATACTTGCACCCACAGAGTTTCTAAGGGCACACCACAGACTGGTCCTATGGACTTGACTTTATGTCTTGGTTGGGTGGCCCAAATCTCAGCCCAATCCGGGTTATATTGAGGCCCACAAGTCAAATTTTTTATTTAGACCTTTATTAAACCCCAATCTTAAAAAAGGCTCTACATCAAGATCCAGAAGTCTTATTTGGGCCCATGAGCTATCCAATTGAAGGTTTTAGTCCAAGCTACAACTTAAGCGAAAGAGGATTAGGTTTTGCTGAAATCCTAATGCCTCTAGAAGACCAATAGCAGTAGCCACATATTTGACCTAATTTGGAAGACTTTCTATGCAAGTAATATGCTTTGTATTTATTATATAAGAGAAGTAGTAGCTAGGGTTTAATATAGTCAATGCTTGAGAGATAAAAGTACATCTTCTTCTTTTGTATTGAACTCAATTATTATTATCAATATCAATCCATTCACTTTTCCTTTATGATGTCTTGTTATTTATTTACATATTCCATGGTGTCATTAGCAAGGATGAGTAGCTAAATTCCCTTAGGGGGATGGTTGAATCAATCTAGATAAAGCAAAAACACCATGTTTATTCTTAATATTCACTGTGATTCAAAGTACTTAATGCTTATTTACTTCTATTTGGCGACATGAGGTAAGTATGATTATTTGCATGTTATTGTTATCCATGTTATTAAAATACTAATGTTAGAGTATAGGGAGATCGACCTAGGTATAATAGTTGTATTTAGATTGATTAGAGATATGTGGTGGAATAGCTGAGAGGTGACTGCCATACATCTAGAATCAATCTTTTTTATTAGAACCTTTTTGTAATTTAATTGATATCTGAGAGGTGACGGTTTGGTTATGAATTAATATGTTGATTTAATTAGACTTAATAGGTGAAACATGACGGTTTGATTAGTGAAGCATATTCAATAACATGTATAAGAGAATCCTGTTTTAATTGAGTGGAATAGCTGAGAGGTGGCTACTTGATTATTATAGGTATTTATGATTAATTGGAATAGCTGAGAGATGACTAATTAATTGTTAGAGATTGAACATGAAAGGATGACATGTTATGTTTGCATGATTTAGTTTGTGGATACCAACTCTTCCCCCTATGTCATCATAAGATTTTCTTTACATCTCTATCCATCTTCTTAAGTTAGTTTAATTATTAGTCTATTTATTTATTGTTTGTATACGTAGGAAGTAGAATCAATCTCTATCTTATTGTTGATTCTCTTGGTATTCTTTAACCCTTGTTTTCTATTGTGTCCTTTCACCTTTAAGGTGGGTACAACCCTTGCTTGTTACTTGTCTACTTTGATAATCAATATTTAGAGGCACAAAAACGAAACTTTATTATAAATCTATCTTTTGAATAGAAGGTTACATTTTTAGCCTCTATCAAAATGGCGTCGTTGCCGCTTTAAGGAATGGAGTTCATTCAAACACAAGGGAGAATAGTAGTTTCGGGACATCATCCCACTTCTCCTTCTATTTCCTTTTCTTTTAATTCTTTTTTTTATGTGTCTTGTTAGTTAGTCCTCTTTCTGATCTTACAGCGAAGACGGATCGAAAAAAGCTCAAGGAACGAAGCCAATATCTCAATTTGAAAAAAATCACGCAAACAGAAATTTTTCCAGAAAGTTACTGGTGTTTACTGATCTCGAACTCGAGTCGAGTTCGTCCAAACAGAAACTGAACAGGAATTTAACACGTGTTTGTGGGACCCTCAGAAGACATTCCAGAGCACTTTTTTGATTTACTTTTTGTTGTTTGAGTGATTGTGAGGCTGAACTAAGTAGTTTAATTTTTTCAGCATTTTTAGAGACTTGCAAGATATTTAATTTTTTGATCCACGAATGGGTCGCGGTTGTAATATTTTTAAAGTAGGTGTTATTAGGATTTATTTATTTGTATGTTTGCGGCGGATAGTAGAGCAACGTTGTGGAGCTAGCATTGAGTCTACTAAGGAACGACTCCTAAGGACGATTGAAACCCAAGGAGTGGTTTCCCCTTAGTAGACTTCAACTCGTCTTCTCCCCATTTTTGTGCGCTTGTTTGGCAATTTTATTTTTCTAGCACAAAGTGGGAGGTAAGCATACTCCTAACCCTCCTTGAATCCCCTGCAAGATGAGTTTCTATAATGATTAGCATGACCTTGAATGTTGCTTGATTTTAATTCAGTTTTTACTTTTTGCTAAACCAGGACTGACGACGGACCTGGCCTAAGGAAAGTGGAACTTAATATCAATTGATTGCAATATCCTAAGCTTTAAAATTGAATCAACTAAAGCCATTCTATCACAATCTTCATTTGAGGCCTTGAGCAAATATTTTAACTAGTACTGCGTGAACCATTCTTTGATTGAGCACAAGCCAAGAATTGGGTCTGGAACCCCTACAGATTACGTCTGTAAAATCACTTTGGTTTTTAATTAAGGAACGTCGCTTATGCACGAAAAACTCCCACAATAATTATTCGTTACTTGACTCTCAAAATATAGGGAGAATTCACTACAGAAACTTGGAAAGAACTCATTGAAGCTACCCTTCGGGATTACTTTTCATCTTTGGCCACTGGGCCACCTACTTGCATAGTCTTGCCCGCGACTACTGCAGATAGCTATGGCATTCGCCCTCAGATTGTGGGCATGTTGCCTAAGTTCTATGGACTTCCACGGGAAGATCCATATCAAGACCTGAATAGGTTTCTGATCATGCTTAATACTTTCAAAGAGAAACATTTGTCTGAAGAGGAAGTTAGCTTGAGATTGTTCCCTTTTTCTCTTGAGGATCGTGCATCTCACTGGTTACAAAGCTTTCCTTCTAATTCTATTGACACCTGGGCTCAACTATGAAAAAGGTTCTTGACCAAATTTTTTCCAATTACCAGAACCAATTATATTGTTGATGCCGTCAAAAGTTTCCAGCAGAAAGAGGGTGAGGTTTTCTTTGATGCATGGGACAGGTATCAAGACCTATTTCTTCGGTGTCCACACCACAAAGTTGATGATACAAAAAAAGTCAGGATCATGTATAGAGGCCTCAATTATACAACTAGAAACATGGTTGAAGGCATGAGCAGTGGAGACTTTCTTGATCTATCCACCGCCAAGACTATTGCATTCTTTGAAAAATTAGGTAATAATAGCCAGCAGTGGGATTTACCTGGACCAACCCTGAGAATCACTACCCCGGAGGAATGTAGGAGGTCAAATCCGACTCCGAGCTTGAAGCATTACTCCATGGTTTAGTAAAAAAGGTAGAAGCACTTGAGGTGTCCTTAAAACCCACATCACCAGTCATGAATGCCTCCACTTTCCAATGTGATGTTTGTCATGACCCATCCCATATTGCCAAAGTTTGCCCTCTCCTGTACACCTCACCAGAAACTGAGGAAACCTGTGCATTTAACTACGCCGGGAAGACCAACTTTACCAAGGACAATGCTACGTACCCATACATGGACCGTTCTAATCTGTCTTACACTAATAATAATGCTTACACGGTTCCACCTGGTTTTAATACCTCTTATGGGCAACGTAGGAATACCACCTATGTTGGAAATAATGATAATAAAAACAGGGTGTCGGTCCCCCCTTATTCGAACAATGCTCATCACATGAGTAGTTCCAGGGACCCAGTTCCAACTAATCAACCTGCCCCTCAGAAGTCCTCCCTTGAGGATGTTCTTGCTCGTTTCATGCAACAGACGCAAGCGTCCATTGAGATGAACGTCCAAGCCATTCAGCGGATAGAGCAAAAGCTTGATGAGAAAGGCAGATTTTCGGGACAGCCAATCCCGAACCCCAAAGGCAAGAAAGTTGCCTTGGTGACAGAAACTTCGTCTACATCTACACCGCTTGCTGAAGTAAAATCGGTCTCCACACTTAGGTCTGGCAAACAGGTTGAGAATCAGATTAATTATAAACCAAGTCCTAGCATTGTGACCCCGGTGACCACTACACCTATTACCCCACCTAAAGGTCCAGCTAATGAGGCTACCACCTCTAAGCCAAGGAAGCATACCCGTGAAATTGTGAAATCTCCACAGACTTATAATCCATCCGTGCCTTACCCCCCGAAACTCACAAGGTCCCTAACGGAAGTACAAGCAGATGAGGTACTTGATGTGTTCAAACATATAAATATTAATATACTTTTCCTCACGGCTATAAAACAGATACCTTCATATGCTAAGGTTTTGAAGGACTTGTGGACCGCTAAGAGAAAAATGAATGTGCCCAAAAGCGCGTTTGTGGCAGAAGAATTCAATGCACTTGTCCAACATAACGGTTTGGTAAAATATAAAGACCCTGAAAAACCGACAATACCCTGAAAGATTGGTGATACGTTCATGGGAAAAGTTTTGTTAGACCTGGGAGCGAGTGTTAATCTCTTGCCTTACTCTTTGTACCTCAGCCTAGGTCTAACAAACATGACACCCACGAACATGTCTTTACAACTGGCCGACAGATCGTTGAAAGTACCTAGAGGAATAGTTGAGGATCGGATCTCTTAGTCAAAGTGTCTGACTTTTACTATCACGTTGATTTTGTGGTGTTGGACATTGAACCTACTGTTGATGACTCGGTTCCCATTATCCTTGGCCGTCCATTTTTTGCCACCTCTAATGCTCTCATCAAATGCTGGAATGGTTCGATGGTTCTCACTTTTCGATCTATGACCGTTGAAGTTAATATCTTTAATCTTGGCCAACAACCCCCTGATCTTTCTTTATCTGAGGATATGTGCCTTCTCGATTCTCTACCCTATGAGATGGTGCCTAGTTGTTATCCTGAAGATCCGGTTGTTCATTGCCCTACCATGCATAATGTTAACTTCGACATCAATCAATCTATTGTTCAAACCAACGCTCTTCTTAATTTTATGCCTATCTTTGATCCGAAAGACCCTGAGGCCCTTGATTCGGTTTGTTGCATTGATTCTGAGTCCCAAGTCGAGACCATCACTGCATCTCCTGATCCTCTTCCTCCCGAGCTGAAATGTTCTCAATTAGATTCAGACGGTAGTCATCCTGTTATCATATATTTATTTCTTACTACTGAACAGGAAAATCAACTTTATATCCAATTTGGTGACAAAGCTTTGTTTTATAATCCTCGTTTGCATTTATTTTTTGGTAAACTTATGTCTCGTTGGTCGGGCCCCTTTGTTGTGTTTGCAGTAACTCTTTATGGTGCTATTACATGTGTTAATCCTGTAGACGGTTCTGCATTTCAAGTCAATGGTCAATGTCTTAAGCACCACTCTAGCGTTTTATCTCTTCTGTATCTTTGTTTAAATTTAGAGTAACGTTTATCTAGGGAGTGAGTCATGTTTGTCCTCCAGTCTGGCTGAGGACGTTAAACTTAGCGCTCCTGGGAGGCAACCCTATGTATCTTCTAAGCCCGATCGTGCGTTACTTCTCTTTTTATTGCCAGGTCTAGTTGTATTTTGGTTGTTAAACCGCTCGTTCTACCATCTGTGCTCAGTTCTGTTTGGGGGTGGGCGCGGCCGGCCCACCCACTCTATGTTTGTCGTTTGGATGGTTGATAATTATTGCAGTTACTAATTGCCTTTTTATTTCAGCATATGTTATTTCAGTTGTGTCTTAGTATGGAATTCCTTCTAATCTCTATGTATGTGGAGATAATTTTGTTTGGCAGGAATTTATAAAAGTCGTTTGAATTTTTAGTACATTCATGGTAATACCTTTCTTTCTGTCTTTCTTATGTTAGTATGAGCCTTGAGGACAAGGCAAATTTTTGTTTAGGGGTGGGGAAGTATTACAACCTTTATGCAAAAGATTTTCAAATTTCTTTTCCCATACTTGTGTAAAAATTCAAAATTTTTGAAAAATCAAAAAAAATCTTTGTTACGTTTCCAAAAAGTTAGGATAAGTACACCATCAATGATGAATATAATGGTTGAATTCTATCTTTTTCAAGTATAAGGACATTTATAGCTTCACCAAGTAATTGAGTCTCATACTACATTTGCATGAGCATAAGCATGGCATTCACTTGCATTTATGACAAATTACATGTGCAAATACAATTACACATTGAGAAACTTGAGGGATAAGTGTGAGACTGAACCTAGTGAGTTTTTGAGACCCGTCCTTTTCTTGGAGAGTTATTACGTACATCTGGAGTCAAAAGACTCAACATCTCAGTTTTGTTTGTTCTAGTCTTATATTCATTTTCCAGTTAGCCTTAAGATGACATTAAATGGGTGAAATATAAACTTGGGTCTTCTAACATATTCAAGATGTGATTACTATATCAGTACTTAGAAATGATACAAAGACATTAGTTAAGCCCTATTTACCTTAGCCTACCCTGATGCTTTATCCCTTAGGTTGGTCATTCTGAACCTTTCTTGTTACTTAGCATTTTTCTTTAGCCCATCATCCTTACCCAACTCCGTTGTAGGAGTAATTACACTTAGAATGTTTAGGTCCTTTTACCTATTGTTTTTGGAACATGAGAATGGTTGTTTCTATGGTTACAAGAAGAAAAGAGAAATACAAAGAAATCTCCAAACTAGTGAGATAAACCAAATGTTAAAAATCAAAAAGTTTGAAGAATTCCTGAAAAGCCAGAATCTTCCAAAAAATCAAGAAATCAAAAGAAAAGGAAGATTCCAAAAAAATGGCTAGAGTTTCATTGAATTTCCGCAAAGAATGTAAAAACACTTCTTCCCAAGAGAAAATTCCAAAAATTTCTCCAAGTGTTGTCATTGCAAATCACAAGTATTGAAGGCTATAATGTTCCAAAAATATTTCACAAAAGCCTTTTCCACTTCTAGCCTTGTCCTAAGCCCAGTTACAACCTATTTCTGTCTTTTGTGGATCTAAGCTGATATGGTAGGATGTGGCGAGTAAGTGAGAAGGTGCTAAGGTGAAAAACCTCGACATCTCAAGCAAGGCTAACTTTTCCATTCTTCGAGACTAAGATCATTCTATTACGCCACTCTGTTCTTATTGATATATGTGAGAAGATTATCCATCTTCTTTCCTCATACAGACGTAAAACGATAAAAACCATCTCTGAATGATTTTTATTTCCGAGTGTATGTCTGTGACACAGAAGTCAAAGCGACGTTTCTAATGGTGACTTAAGACCTATGGTAGTATGTGTACATGTTTGTCTTAGATGCATTTGAAACCATTATGCTTATTTTTCATACATTTGTAGTACGTTATCTCATATGACATCCATTTCTGAGGTAAATGGTAGAACATCCTGTTCTTTGGATTACTCATTATAGTAAGTTTTTGGGTATCTTCTCTGAAAAACCCTCAGGAGACTATAACTCCTCCTGAGACTGTAACCCTCAGAAGATACCCACAAACTTACTACAATGACTAATCCAAAGAACAGGATGTTCTACCATTTACCTCAGAAATAGATGTCATATGAGATAGTGTACTACAAATGCATGAAAAAATAAGCATAACGGTTTTAAATGCATCTAAGACAGACATGTACACATACTACCATAGGTCTTAAGTCATCATTAGAAAGGTCGCTTTGACTTCTGTGTCACAGACATACACTCGGAAATAAAAATCACTCAGAGATGGTTTTTATCATTTTACGTCTGTATGAGGAAAGAAGATGGACAATCTTCTCACATATATCAATAAGAACGGAGTGGCGTAATGGAATGAACTTAGTCTCGAAGAATGGAAAAGTTAGCCTTGCTTGAGATGTCGAGGTTTTTCACCTTAGCACCTTCTCACTTACTCGCCACATCCTACCATATCAGCTTAGATCCACAAAAGACAGAAATAGGTTGTAACTGGGCTTAGGAAAAGGCTAGAAGTGGAAAAGGCTTTTGTGAAATATTTTTGGAACATTATGGCCTTCAATACTTGTGATTTGCAATGACAACACTTGGAGAAATTTTTGGAATTTTCTCTTGGGAAGAAGTGTTTTTCACATTCTTTGCGGAAATTCAATGAAACTCTAGCCATTTTTTTGGAATCTTCCTTTTCTTTTGATTTCTTGATTTTTTGGAAGATTCTGGTTTTTCAGGAATTCTTCAAACTGTTTGATTTTTAACATTTGGTTTATCTCACTAGTTTGGAGATTTCTTTGAATTTCTCTTTTCTTCTTGTAACCATAGAAACAACCATTCTCATGTTCCAAAAACAATAGGTAAAAGGACCTAAACATTCTAAGTGTAATTACTCCTACAACGGAGTTGGGTAAGGATGATGGGCTAAAGAAAAAGGCTAAGTAATAAAAAAGGCTCAGAATGGTCAATAATCGGACCTCAAAAGTGTATATTTATCCCCTGAATAACACCTTATTTGTATAGCACTTAGCCTATATTATTGTATTATATCTATTGATTAGTGTTTTCTTGTAATTTGTGTAGGTTTCATGAGCAGAAATGCAAATATTATGTAAAAGCCCGCGAAAAATCGAGAAAAGCAAGCAAAAAGGTGTTATTTGCACATGGGAAAGAGAATCGATATTTGCATCTACAAGATCTGTTGAGGGCACCCCACGGTCAGCTCTGTTGACTTGACTTAAGGTCAAAGTGGGACGGTCCAATTCTCAGCGCAAACTGGGTCCCACTTAAGCCCACAAGTTTGAATTTCTATTTTGAGCCTTATTTAAGTCCAAACTTAAAAAGGTTCCACAAGAAGATCCAGAAGTCTGATTTGGGCCATGAGCTATCAAGCTGAAGGTCTTGGCCCAAGCTACAACTTAAGCCCAAGAGAATTAGGTTTTGCTGAATACCTAATGTCTCTATAAGATCAACAGCAGCAGCCACGAATTTGACCTAATTTGGAAGTCTTTGCATGCAAGTATTCTACTTTGTATTTCCTATATAAGAGAAGTTGTAACTAGGGCTTAGATATCTTTTAGTTTTCCCTTTAAGATCAACTTTCATTGAAGAAGAGTTGATCTTCTTCTTCATTGTATTCAACCCATTATTCAATATCAATTCCATTATTATTCTATTATGATGTATTGTGATTTATTTATTTATTCCTTGGTTTCATCATCAAGGATGAGTAGCTAATTCTCCCTAGGGGGATGGTGGAAGCTCTCTAGGTGATATAAAAGTATCATATTTGTTCTTATTGTTCATTGTGATTCAAAGTTCTTAATGCTTATTTGCTTCTAATTCGCGATATGAGGTAAGTATGATTATTTGCATGTTATTGTTATCCATAATGTTAAAATATTATTGTTAGGGTTTAGGGAGATCTAGCTTTAATGGTAGTATTTATATTTATTGTAGATGTGTAGTGAAATAGCTGAGAGGTGATTATTACATGTTTATAATATATATATTTTATTGGAACCCTTTTGTGATTAAATCAAATAGCTGAGAGGTGATGATTTAGTTATGAATAATATGTTAAGTTAATTAGATTGAATAACTGAGAGGTGGCGGTTTAATTAATGAAACATATTCAATAGCATGCATAAGAGAATCCCGTTTTAATTAGGTGGAATAGCTGAGAGGTGACTACTTGATTATTATAGGTATTAATAATTAGTTGGAATAACCGAGAGGTGACTAATTAGTTATTATAGATTGAACATGAGGAACAACATGCTATGATTGCATGATTTAGTTTGTGGATACCAACTCTTCCCCCTATGTCATCATATATCTTCTTTTCATCTCTACCATATTCTTAAGTTAGGGTTTACTATTTATTATTGCCTGTAGGAAGTAGAATCAATCATCAAATCTTATTATTGATTCCCTTGGTGTTTCTTAACTATTATTTTCTATTGTGTTTGAGCTAAGATCTCCCCCTCTGAGGTGGGTACGACCCTTGCTTGTTACTTGTCTACTTTGATATCCAATTTATATTGGCACAAGAAGGAACTTCAAGTTAAAAATAATCTTTTGATAGTAGGCGTCAAAAACATATTATCAAAATGGCGTCATTGCCGCTCTAAGGAACGGAGTTCATTCAAACACAAGCGAGAATAGTTGTTTCGGGACATCATCCCACTTCTATCCCTCCCACCCTTCTATTTTTATTTCTTTTAATTAGTGTTTTTAATTGTCTTGTTACTTAGTCCTTTTATTGATCTTGCAGCGAAGACGGATTGGAAAAAGCTCGAAAAACGAAGTCAATATCAAAGTTTTAAGAAAAGTGCGTGTTCAGGAAATTTTCCTGAAGGTTATTGGTTCAAACTGGGCCCGATCTCGAGTCGAGTTCAGTTTGGCCTTCACCAATCTTGAGTCGAGTTCCAGGCAGGGAATTTGCTCGTTTTGCGTGATTTTTCCAGAGCGCTCCAGAACTCCTTTTTAGCTAATATTTTTCCTGTTCAGAGATTGTGAGGTGAACTAAGTAGTCTATTTTTTCAGCATTTTTAAAGACTTGTAAGTTATTTAATTATTCGATCCACGAAAGGGTTACGGTTGTAATATTTTTAAAGTAGTTGTTGTTAGGATTTATTTTATTGTGTGTTCGCGGCGGATAGGAGGGCAAGGTTGTGCAGCTAGCTTTGAGTCTACTAAGGAACGACTCCTAAGGACGATTGAAACCCAAGGAGCGGTTTCCCCTTAGTCGACTTCAACTCGTCTTCTCTCCACTTTTGTGCGCTTGTTTGGCAATTTTTACTTTTTAGCACAAAGTGGGAGGTATGCATTCTCCTAACCCTCCTCGAATCCCCTGCAAGAGGAGTTTTTGTATTGATTAGCATGACCTTGATTGTTGCTTGATTTCAATTTCTGTTTTTACTTGTTAAACCGGGACTGCAAGGCAGACCTGGCCTATAAGTCAAACCTAATATCAATTGATTGCAATATCCTAAGCCTTAAAATTGAATCAACTAAAGCCATGCTATCACGATATTCATTTGAGCAGAGATTTCAACTAGTACTGCGTGATTTTTCTTTAATTGGAGCACAAGTTAGGAACTGGGTCTGGAACCCCTACGGATTTATCTGTAGAATCACTGTGGTTATTTAATTAAGGAACATGTTTAGGCATGGATAACCTCCCACATTGGTTATTTGTTGCTTGACTCTCGAAATATAGGGAGAATTCACTCAAGAAGCTTGGAAAGAACTCATTGACTTGGGTGAACACAAAATTGAGTCAGTTTTTGAACCCCTTGTTAGATGCTTTTGAATGGTTAGGACTTTTGTGGCATATGTAATATGCATGTTGCATGCATCTTGTCCAAACCTCCAATCTACACAAAGAGCACAATCACGGACCTCACTGAGGAAGAGTAACGACTCAACCTCCATACCTTCTGAAGAAGAGTTCAACGACTCAACTTCACTTTCTGAAGTAAGACCTGTCCCTATGGCTCAAGAAGCTACCCTTCGGGATTACTTTTCACCTTTGGCCACTGGGCTACCTACCTGCATAGTCTTGCCCGAGACAAGTGCAGATAGCTATGGCATTCGCCCACAGATTGTGGGCATGTTGCCTAAGTTTCATGGACATCCACGGGAAGATCCATATCAGCACCTCAATAAGTTTCTGACTGTTCTCAATACTTTTAAGGAGAAACATTTGTCTGAGGAGGAAGTTAGCTTGAGATTGTTCCCATTTTCTCTTGAGGATAGAGCATATCACTGGTTACATGGCCTTCCTTCTAATTCTAATAAAACCTGGGCTCAACTAAGTAAAAAAAATTTGACCAAATTCTTTCCTATTACCTGAACTAATGACATAGTTGATGCCATAAGAAGTTTTCGGCAGAAAGAGGGTGAAGTTTTATTTGATGCATGGGAGAGGTATCAAGACATATTTCTTCAGTGTCCACACCACAGGGTTGATAACACAGAAAAAGTTAGGATCATATATAGAGGCCTTAATTATACAACTAGAAACATGGTTGATAGCATGAGCGGTGGAGAATTTCTTGATTATTCCACCGCCAAGGCTCTGGCATTCATTGAAAAAATTGTTAATAATAGCCAGCAATGGGACTTACCTGGAAATACCCCTAGAAACACTACCCAAGACTCATTTGATAAACCTAGAGGTATATATGAAGTCACACCTGACTCTGAGCTTAAAACTTTAGTTCATGGTTTAGTAAAAAAGGTAGAAGCACTTGAGGTGTCCTTAAAGCCCACATTACCTGTTATGAGTGCCTCCACTCTCCAATGTACTGCTTGTCATGACCAGACACATACTGCCGAGTTTTGCCCACTCCTTTATAATTCACCAGAAACTAAGGAAGCCTGTGCGTTCACTTATGTCGGGCAAACCAACTTTACAAAGGGCAATGTCACGTACCCATACATGGACCGCTCCAATCTTTCTTATTCAAATAATCATTATGCAGCTCCACCTGGTTTTAATAACTCTTATGGACAACGTAGCAATACCACGTGTGTTGGTAGTTATGAAAATCAGAACACGATAACGGTCCCCCCTTATTCGAACAATGTTCATCACATGAGTAGTTCCAGGGACCAAGTGCCGACCAATCAATCTGCCCTTCCTAAGACCTCCCTTGAGGATGTGCTTGCCCGTTTCATTCAACAGACGCAAGCGTCCATTGAATCAAATTCCCAAGCCATCCAAAGGATTGAACAAAAACTTGATGAAAAGAGCAAATTTCCGGGACAAGCTATCCCGAATCCCAAGGGCAAAGAAGTTGCCTTGGTGACGGAAACTCCATCTCCGTCTGCACCGCTTGCTGAAGTTAACTCGGTCTCCACACTTAGGTCAGGTAAACAGGTTGATAATCAAATTAATTATACACCGAGTCCCAACATTGTGACCACGGTTACCTCTGTACCTGTTGCTCCACCTAAATCTTCGGCTAATGAGGCGACCACCTCTAAGCCGAAGAAGCCTGCCCGTGAGATTGTGGACCCTCCACGAACTTACAAACCGCCTGTACCTTACCCTCAAAGACTCACAAGGTCTCTGCAGGAAGTCCAAGTAAAGGAGGTCATTGATGTGTTTAAACATATAAATATTAATATACCTTTCCTCACGGCTATTAAAAAGATACCTTCCTATGCTAAGGTTTTGAAAGACGTGTGCACCGCCAAGAGAAAAATAAATGTGCCTAAAAACGCGTTTGTGGCGGAAGAATTCTCTGCACTTGTCCAACATAACGGTGTGGTAAAATATAAAGATATTTGAAAACTGACCATGCCCTGCAAGCTTGGAGATAAGCTCATAGGTAGAGCTTTGTTAGACCTGGGAGCGAGTGTTAATCTCTTGCCTTACTCCTTATACCTCAGCCTGGGTTTAACATACATGAAACCCACAAACATGTCTTTAGAACTGGCCGAGAGATCATTGAAAGTACCTAGAGGAATAGTTGAGAATTTATTAGTTAAAGTGTCTGACTTTTACTATCCTGTTGACTTTGTGGTGTTGGATACTGAGCCTACTGCCGATAACTCGGTTCCCATCATCCTTGGCCGACCATTTTCGGCCACTTCTAATGCTCTCATAAACTGCCGGAACGGTTCCATGGTTCTCACTTTTGGCTCTATGACTGTTGAAGTTAATATATTTAACCTTGGCCAATAACCCTCTAATCTTTCTTTATCTAAAGATGTGTACCTTCTCGATTCTCTACCCTATGAGATGGTACCAAATTGTTACCCTAAAGATCCGGTTGTTAATTGCCCTACCATGCATAATGTTGAGTTCGACATTGACCAATCTATTGCCCAATCTATTGCCCAAACCAAAGCTCATCTTGATTCTGTGCCTATCTTTGACCCCAAAGACCCTGAGGCCCTTGATTCGATTTGTTGCATTTATTCTGAGTTCCAAGTAGAGACCATCCATCCATCTCCTGGTCTTCTTCCTCCCAAGCTGAAATGTGCCCAATTAGATTCGGACGGTAGTCATCCTGTTATCATCTCTCCATCTCTTACTACCGAACAGAAAAATCAGCTTTATTTTCAAAATGGAGACAAAGATTTGCTTTATAATCCTCGTTTGCATTTATTTTCTGGCAAACTTATGTCTCGTTGGTCAGGCCCCTTTGTTGTGTCTGCAATAACTTCTTATGGTACTATTACATGTATTAATCTTGCAGACAGTTCTGAATTTAAAGTCAATGGTCATTGTCTTAAGCATTTTCATGAGTTAAGGCCTCCTGAAACTCTCTTAGAGGTCCCTACTTATCTAGACTGACCCTTGACCTGCTGGTATCCGAACCCTCTCTATGTTCCTTTCCTTTTGTCTTTTTTGATAGGTGTGGTTGAAAGTGCCGGGACCGTTAGTCCACAAACTCGTATTGGCTGAGTATAATTGATCCAGTTCACGCTTTTCTCTTGAGTGTCATCACCAAACAGACATGTTTCCTGTTCTGTTTGGGGGTGGGGAAGTCATTTCCTGTTTTCCTTTAAGTCTCGAGTATCTGACTTTAAAAGACTCTTTGTTGTATCTTAGACATTAGGATCTCGCACATTCCACTGTAGCGTTTTATCTCTCATGTATCTTTGTTTAGAGTAGCATTTATCTAGGGAGTGAGTCCTGTTTGTCTGCCTGTCTGGCTGGAGACGTTAAACTTAGCGCTCCTGGGAGGCAGCCCTGTATATCTTCTAAACCCTTTTGCAAAAAGGTTGTAATACTCCTTGTCCTCAAGACTCATACTAAGCAAAGGAATGAGAGATAGAAAAATATTACCATGAATGTACTAAAATTTCAAACCGCTTTTATAAATTCCTGCCAAACAAAATTATCCCAAAATGCATAGGGATTACAAGGAATTCCATACTAAGACACTACTGAAATAAATTACTGACTCAACATAAAGGGAATCTTATCTTAAGCAAAGGCAATTAGTAACCGCAATAATTATAAACCAACTAAACGGCAAGTAGAGATTCGGTGGGTCGACCGCGCCCAACCCCAAACAGAACTGAGCACAGATGGTAGAACGAGCGGTTTAATAGCCAAATTATAACTAAACCCGGCAACAAAAAGATAAAAGACTCCACGATCGGGCTTAGAAGATACACAGGGTTGCCTCCCAGGAGCGCTAAGTTCAACGTCTTCAGCGAGACAGGGGGACAAAAATAAACTCACTACCTAGATAAACCCTACTCAAAAAGAAAGATACATGAGAGATAAAACGCTAGAGTGAAATGCGCGAGATCCTGATGTCTAAGAAGTGATACAACAAATAGTCGTTTAAAGTCAGATACTCGAGACTTAAAACAAGATGGGAGTTGACTTCCCCACCCCCAAACAGAGCGAGAAAGAGGTCTGTTTGGTGGTGACGCTCAAAAGATTAGCGTGCACTGGATCAATTATACTCAGCCAGTAAGAGTTCGTGGACTAACGGTCTTGACACTTTCAACCACACCTTTCGAAAGAGACAAAAGGAAAAGAACACATAGTGGGTCCGGATACCAGCAGGTCAATAGTCAGCCTAAATAGGTAGGATCCTCTAAGAGAGTTTCAGGAGGCCTTAACTCGTGAAAATGCTTAAGACAATGACCATTGGCTTGAAATTCAGATCCGTCTGCAGAATTAACACATGTAATAGCACCATAAGGAGTTACTGCAGACACAACAAAGGGGCCTGACCAACAAAACTGGAGTTTATCAGAAAATAAATGCAAACGAGGATTAGAAAGCAAAACTTTGTCACCAATTTGGAAATAAAGCTGATTTTCTTGTTCGGTAGTAAGAGATAAAGAGATGATAACAGGATGACTACCGTCTGAATCTAATTGGGCATATTTCAGCTTAGGAGGAAGAGGATCAGAAGATGGAGTGATGGTCTCGACTTGGGACTCAGAATCTAACTAATAAACCGAATCAAAGGCCTCAGGGTCTTTGGGGTTAAAGATAGGCACAAAATCAAAAAGAGCATTAGTTTGAGCAATAGATTGATTGATGTCGAAGTTAACATTATGCATGGTAAGGCAATGAACAACCGGATTTTCAGGGCAACAACTAGGCACCATCTCATAAGGTAGAGAATTGAAAAGGCACACATCTTCAGATAAAGAAAGATCAGGGGATTGTTGGCCAAGATTAAAGATATTAACTTCAACGGTCATAGATCCAAAAGTGAGAACCATCGAACCATTCCGACAATTGATGAGAGCATTAGAGGTGGCAAAAAAAGGGATTTCCAAGGATAATGGGAACCGAGTTATCGGTAGTAGGTTCAGTGTACGTCCACCACCACAAAATCAACGGGATAGTAAATGTCGGACACTTTAACCAAGAGATCCTCAACTATTCCTCTAGGTACTTTCAGCGATTTGTTAGCCAGTTGTAAAGACATGCTCGTGGGTTTCATGTTGTTTAGACCTAAGCTGATGTATAAGGAGTAAGGCAAAAGATTGACACTAGCTCCTAGGTCTAACAAAGTTTTACCCATGAACTTTTCACCAACCTTATAGGCTAAGGTTCGGTTTCCGGGGTCCTTATATTTCACCACTCTGTTGTGTTGGGCAAGTGCAGAAAATTCTTCCACAACAAACGCGCTTTTGGGCACATTTGTTTTTCGCTTTGCGGTGCACAAGTCTTTCAAAACCTTAGCGTAGGAAGGTATTTTCCTTATAGCGGTGAGGAACAATATGTTTATGTTTATATGTTTGAACACGTCAATTATCTCCTCAGCTTGTACTTCCTTCATAGACCTTGTGAGTCTATGTGGGTAAGGCACGGGTCGGTTGTAAGGCTGTGGAGGTTCCACAATCTTACAGGTATGTTTATTTTCCTTAAAGGGGTTAGCTTCATTAGCAGGATTCTTACGTGGTGCAACAGGTGTCGTGGTAACCGGAGTCATAATGCAAGCGGTGTAGATGTAGACGGAGTTTACGTCACGAAGGCAAATTTCTTGCCCTTGGGATTCAGGATTGGTTGTCTCAGAAAACTGCTCTTCTTGTCAAGTTATTCTTCTATCCATTGTATAGCTTGAGCATTCATTTGCGTTTGTTGCATGAAACGGGCAAGAACATCCTCTGAGTGGCAGGTTGATTGGCACTATTCGTATAAATAGGGATCGTCACCGTAGCTCTATTATTAGTGTTTCCAACATAGGGCGCATTACTACGTTGCCCATAGGACTTGTGAAATCCTGGTGGAACCGTGTAACCGTTATTATTTGTGTAAGACAGATTTGAACGGTCCATGTATGGGTATGTAGCATTGTCTTTGGTGAAATGTGTTTTCCCGGCGTAGTTGAACACACAGGCTTCCTCAGTTTCAAGTGAAGTGTATAGGAGAGGGCAAACATCGACAAAATGGGATGGGTCGTGACAAACTTCTCATTGGGGAGTGGAGGCACTTTTGACCGTTGATGTGGGGTCTAAGGATACCTCAAGTGCTTCTACCTTTTTTACTAAACCTTGGAGAAATGTATATAAGCTTAGGGTTGGGTTTGACCTCATACATGCCTCTAGGTTTATCGTATGTGTTCATGGTAGCGTTTCTTGGGGATGATCCTACTGAATCCCACTGTTAGCTATTGTTAGCTAGTTTTTCAAAGAATTTCATAGCCTTGACGGTTGATAAATCAAGAAAACCGCCACCGTTCATGCTTTCAACAAGGTTCTTAGTTGCATAGTTAAGACCTCTACACATGATCCTAACTTTTTTTGTATCATCAACTTTGTTGTGTAGACACCGAATAAACAGGTCTTGGATCCTCTCCCAAGTATCAAAGAAAACCTCATCATCTTTTTGCCGAAAATTTCTGATGGCATCAACAAGCTCAGTAGTTTTGGTGATAGGAAAATATTTGTTCAAAAACTTTTTGCTTAGTTGAGCCCATCTTTGAATGGAATTGGAAGAAAGACTGTGTAACCAGTGAGATGCACGAGTTTCAAGAGAAAAAAGAACAACCTCAACCTAACTTCTTTATTAGACAAATGCTTCTCATTGAAAGTATTCAGCACGGTTATAAACTTATTCAGGTGTTGATATGGATCTTCCCGTGGAAGTCCATGAAATTTAGGCAACATGCCCACAATTTGAGGGCGAATGCCATAGCTATCAGCATTGGTCTCGGGTAAGACTATGCAGGTAGGTGGCCAAGGGTGAAAAGTAATCCCAAAGAGTAGCCTCGTGAGCCATAGGTCTAGGATTTACTTCAGTAAGTGAGGTTGAGTCGTTGAACTCGTCCTCGGAAGAAGGTATGGAGGTTGAGTCGTTGAACTCTTCCTCAGAAGGAGTGTGGTCCGTGCTTGTGCGCCTTGTGTAGACTTGAAGGGGATCAGATATACAGATTTTACCAGACCTAAGACGCATGGATGATGCACATTACATATGCCATACAAGTCCTATCCATTTAAAAACATGTGGGCTCAAAACTGACTCGATTGTGTGTCCACCCAAGTCAATGAGTTATTTCCAAGTTTCCATTGTGAATTCTCGGTCTTTATATTTTGTGATTCAAGTAGCGAATAACCATTGTGGGAGGTTTTTCGTGCATAAGCGAAGTTCCTTAATTATGTAACCACAGTGATTCAACAGATATGATCTGTATGGGCTCCAGGCCCAATTCCTAGGTTGTGATGCAATCAAAGAATTGTTCACGCAGTACTAGTTGAAATATTTGTTCAAAGTATCAAATGAACATCGTGACATCATTACTTTAGTTGGTTCAATTTTAAGATTAGGATATTGCAATCAATTGATATTAAGTTTCACTTTCCACATCCTAGGTCCGTCGTCAGCCCCGGTTTAAAAAATTAAAAACTGAATTAAAAGTAAGCAACACCCAAGGTCATGCTAATCATTATAGAAACTCTTTTTGAAGGGGATTCGAGGAGGGTATGGAGTATGCTTACCTCCCACTTTGTGCTAGAAAATTAAAAGTGTCAAACAAGCGCACAAAAATGGGGAGAAGACGAGTTGTAGTCAATTAAGGGGAAATTGCTCCTTAGGTTTCAATCGTTCTTAGGAGTCGTTCCTTAGTAGACTCAAGGCTAACTCCACAACCTTGCTCTACTATCCGCCGCGAACAATTAAATAAATAAATCTTAACAACACCTACTTTAAAAATATTACATTGCGATCCTTTCGTAGATCAAAAATTTAATTACCTTACAAGTCTCTAAAAATGCTGAAAAAAATTTAACTATTGAGTTTAACCTTACAATCACTCAAACAACAGAAAACAACAATAAAATATGCTCAGGAACCACTTCAGTGGGCCCCACAAAAAGGTATCAGGTTCTAGTTAAAATCGACTCGAGATTAGCCGGGGCTTCACGGAACTCGAGTCGAGATCCAGTTGAACTCGACTCGCGATCTGAGTGTTCTATACTGAATTCGACTCGAGATCGAGTACAATAGACACCAGTACTTTTCAGTAATTTTTCTGTTTTGCGCGACTTTTTTCAAATTTATATATTGACTTTATTCCTTGAGTTTTTTCTGATCCGTCTTCGCTGTGAGATCAGTAAGAGGACTAATTAACAAAGGACTTAAAAAAAAGTATTAAAATAAATAGAAATAGAAGTTTAGGAGGGATAGAAGTGGGATGATATCCCAAAACTACTATTATCGCTTGTGTTTGAATGAACTATGTTCCTTAAAGCGGCAACGATGTCATTTTGATAGTGGCTATTTGTGTAACCACTAATCAAAAGATTGGATTTTGTATGATATTTTCCTTCTTGTGCCTGTAATAATTGATTATCAATGTAAAACAAGTAACAAGTAAGGGTCATACCCACCTCAAAAGGGGAATTTGTAGCTCAAACACAATAGACAACACTAGTTAAAGAACACTACATGAATCAATTAAAAGAATGAGATTGATTCTGCTTCCTACAGACAATAAAATAAATAACTAATATTTAAACTAATAGTAGAAGATGGAAGAAGATCTTATGATGAATAGGGGGGAAGAGAGGGTATCCACAAACCAAACAATGCAAACATACATGTCATTCAATCATGTTCAATCTATAGCAATTACTTAATCACCTCTCAGCTATTCTGAATAATCATTAATGCCTATAATAATCAAATAGTCACCTCTTAGCTATTCCATTCAATTAAAACAGGATTCTTTATATGCATTCATTGAATATATTTTATTAATAAAACTGTCACCACTCAGCTATTCAATTCAATTAATTCAACATATTGATTTGTATTCAAGTTGTCACCTTTCAGCTATTCAACTTGATTACAAATTAAATGGGTTCCAATAAAAGAGATTAATTATAAATATATGAAACTCACCTCTTAGTTACGTTATTCCTTCACGTATCTCTAATTAATCTAACCCTACCATTATAGCTAGGTCTCCCTATACTCTAACAATAGAATTTAACGACATGAATACAATAAATACATAAATAATCATACTTACTTCATATCGCGAATAGAAATAAACAAGAGTTAAGAACTTTGAATCACAATGAACATAAAAGAATAAACATGGTGCTTTTGCATTATGTAGAGTGCTTCAACCATTCCACCTAAAGGGAACTTAGCTACTCATCCTTGATAATGACACAATAGAAGAAATAGTAAAATAAGAGACAACATCATAATGGGAAAGAGAATTGATTATTATTATTGATAGAATGAGAATAAGAAATGTAGAGTTTAAGAGAGAAGATGAACTTGACAAGAGTTTAAGTTATGAAACCCTAGCTACTACTTCTCTTTATGTAGAGATTACAAAATATATGAGTCCTCATGAAATAAGAAACTTCATTGCTTGCACACAAAGTATCCTTTCTCTCCAAGATCTCCAAAGTAGATCAAAATTTATAGTGGCTGTTGTAGGGCTTTTAAAATTAGTGAGACCACGTGGAACCCTAATTCTCTTGGACCTAAGTTGTACCTTGGATCAATACCTTTAGATAGACAGTATATGGGCCCAAATCGGAGTTTTGGATCATCATATAGAGCTTTTCTAAGATTGGGCTTTAAGTAACAAGCTTTAATAGATTTTTTGACTTGTGGGCTTCATTACAACTTGGATTGAGCTGAGATTTGGACCACCCATCTTGGACATAAAGTCAAGTCCACAGGACAAGTCCAAGGGGTACTAATGGACTTACTCCACGTCCTTCATAATTGTTAGATACAACAATCAAGAATCCATCTCAATAGCAATCTTACATCCATGCATCGTAGTTGCCACCTTAAGTCCTATAAGCACTGTCCAAAATTCAGCAAGTTTGCTAGTTTGCATGACTAATTGGATGTCCAATACCTAAAATAAATTTTCCAGATTCATCTCGTATGACACAACTAGCACCGGCAAGACCTGGATTCGTAGCTTATGGACGATCCATTTGAATTCAACTTTATCCAACCAAGAGGAGATGGTAGCCAGTTGATGTGTGCAACCAAATGATCTTGAGGTACATGATGTGTACAACAAAATGCCTTCCCAACATCATTAAGCAAGGTAGTTGCTCTGTCAAGATATCTTTGTGGGGCTACGAATTTTATTTTTGAACTTGACATAATTGTGTGCGATCCAAATATGTCATAATACTAGACATAATTTAATAATGAAGTCGAGACTATCACAAAGTTTCGAAAGATAGACAAGTATCTCTTTCAGTTTGATGCAATCTTTGAAATCTATAGTGGTGTTGGAGATGAACCTAAGAATAACTGAAGGTTTGAGGCGCACCATAAAATTTTAGCAGATGCACATTGAAAGAACAAATGTGATTGAGTTTCAGGTTGGCTGTTGTATAAAAGGCACACATCGTGAACTTGAAAATGATGAGATGCCAGAAAATCCATAGTAGGGATGACACCTCATAAGCTTTGCCATATAAAAAAAAATCTAATTTTATACAGTAAGATTAGCTTCCAAGTTCGTTGGTAAATAACATCATAATCACCGTTGTTGGGATAAACAAGTTGCAAACAACCTGATGCAACGAAAATTAAAATAAACTTAATCTAAGAATTAAAATTGCAAGGAATTAAAATAACAGAAAGGAATTGTAATAAGTAAAAGCTGAAATTTAAATTACTTGAATGTAATTTGTTGAAAACAAAGAACTTGAAGTAAAAACTAAATTGAAATACAATAAACTAAGTAATAAAGTCTTCAATCATCAATCTTGACTAAGAAATTCGTTTTTGGAGCTCTTTATATAGATAACTTCCTTGACACAACTAGGATACCTAGTAGAACTTGAATTACTTATTCCCTAAGGTATCTATTATCTTTTGGCAATTTCTTAAACCTATTAGGACTCAAAATAAGACTTCTAGACATTTCTAAAAACACTGTAAGTAAAAAAAAAAAAAAAACAATTTAGAATTACTATTTAGGCTTCTAAATAAAACATAAACCCAAATAGGAAACCAATTGGTGTATGTGTTATGTCCTACATCAGTCCCCCATTCTTCAAAAGAATTCGTCCTCGAATTTAGATTGTATTAATGACGTCTGTTCCATAAGAAAATATACTTTGAATAACATAGACTCTTTTGAACTTTTTTCGATGTTATTGTTTAACTTTTTTATCCTTGGACTTTGAGAACAAAAAGAACTTGCTTGGAAAGAATTTGATCAATCCCAATAAAATCGTAATGATGAACATTAAAAGATAATGAATCTTTCAAAGCAAACTAACTTTATGATTCCCTTCTTCTTAAAATCATGCGGGTGATTTTCAATTTCAGCCACAAAGGTTGAAAGATCTTCATAAAAAATTGATGGCTCCAAAGGAAAATCCTTATTTTCTTCTTCAATAATGTCACTATGTTTAGGTACAAGATGGACTTCATTGGGTTGGGCAAGAATGGTAGGTGTAGTAAAATTGGTAGTAGAAAAGAGGGGTGGTGGGGTGGTTAAAGATGTATTGATTGGTTCATCATGGATATCTTCAATAATGTCCGCCTTGATTTCTTCAATCTTATAGCATGATTTTTCATGGATACCAAGTTGTCTGATCTCTACTAGTTGTTGAGTGAATTTTGAATGAGTGTTGCATCTTGTTTGACAAATAATGTGTTCAATAAATCCCGAAACAAATCCCTAAAGAAATTTTTTTTTCTTCATCACTAAGAGCCATGGTAGAAAACAAATTTGAAGGTGGGGGTGGGGAGGTAGTGGATCGTGTTTAGATAAGAATTTAAAACTAAAGCTCTTGATACAAATTGATGGAGCGGAAGCTAAAATAAACTTAATTTAAGAATTAAAATTGCAAGGAATTGAAATAACGGAAAGAAATTGCAATAAGTAAAAGCCGAAATTTAAATAACTTGAATGTAAATTGCGCAAAATAAAGAACTTAAAGTAAAAACTAAATTGAAAGACAATAAACTAACTATAAACTTTTCAATCATCAATTTTGGCGAAGAAATTCATTTTTGGAGCTCTTTATATAGATAACTCCTTTGACACAACTATGATACCTACTAGAACTTGAATTACTTGTTCCTTAAGGTATGTATTACCTTTTGGCAATTTCCTAAACCTATTAGGATTCAAAATAAGACTTCTAGACACTCTAAATAATAAAAACGAAAATAACAATTTAGAATTGCTATTTAGGCTTCTAAATAAAAGATAACCCAAATAGAAAACTAATTGGTGTATGTTTAACACTCTTGACAATGAACAGACCAGACTTATTTCAATCCCAAAGAAGAGAATCTTTCATATCCGTTCATAAAAGACGAATTGAGCATATGCGTCTGCCAAGTGTGTAGGCTAGTAAAGATGAACACGATCCTGTTTCCATGACCCTGTATTACTGTCAATAAAGTCAGCCACCCTGTATTAATTGATCTTATTCAATCTGTATAGACTCTTACTATATTAACCAACAAAAGATGAAGAGGAAAGAAAACATATTGAATCTTCTTATGGATTTAGGGTGGGATAATCTTAAGATCAACAAATCTAGGGAAAGAATAAGTGATATGACATTCAAATCAGAATTTTCATACAACCTCTTAACAGTTGGTTTAGAATGATCTCTTGCTTGTTGAGCAGTATGGGTTATACTTTTTGGGTGCTTTGCTTTGTTACATGCCATTAACGACATTTCCAAAATGACCCGTTTGGAAGAATCCTTGTACATTTTAACATCAAATGTCCACTACTCAAGAAAAAATCCCAAGTCGTTTGGGTAGACAAACTTTTCTACCGTGAAATTCAATTCCAACACGAAGGTTTTTCAAATCTTTTTTATTATTCTTCATCGAACATGAGAGGAAGAATTGTTTTGATTATCACAACCATCCATTAGTTTCCTAAAGCAAATGCCCTTAAGACCAAACACCAAAATTGCTTCGATTCATAAACAAGTTGAAGGCTGATACACCAGAATTGGGGAATTGAAAGAGATATTATGGTGTAAAAGCTTGTCTTAAACTGTGACGGGGGCATATATTTATACTGCAATAACTTAGAAACTATAAACAAAAATACATAACAAATCAAATATATGTGTACTGTATAATGATTAAAGATATGATATGGACATGTGAATCGTATGTGAGAAACTACAAATAGTGCTAATCTAACAGTTCAATATTCAAACAACTTAAACGATATGCAGAAAGTAAATAACACACAGAAATTTTTAACGTGGTAAAACCCAATATGGGAAACGTCCACGGTTGTCCTCTCGACAACAAATAATCCACTAGATGAAAAGAGATGTACAAACCTATCAACTACCTGCACTCACTGCGAGTTGATACTCCTGGTTATCTCTAACACCTTGACTTCACCAGAGCACCTTGATGTACGCACAAGACACTCGACTTCTTGATGAACACACAAGAAGACTCGAAGCCGAATTCACAATAACTCTTAAAGATCACAAAGATATGAATTGAGAAAAAGGGGAAGAAAGGGAATTGAGTTCAATAGCCACAAACACTTTCAATATCAAAAACCTAACCAAAACACATGAACTAGAAGAAGGATGGACGGCCAAAGAACTAACTTGTTCTATGGAAGAGAAACCCTATTTATACTTAGGGTTGGAAACCAAGGAAAATGGGCCGAAATAGGGCAAACCGACTTTGGACGTTCGTACGTCGATATGACGTTCGAACGTCGCCACACAAAAATAAGCCTGCTGCCTACCATGACGTACGAACGCTCTATCTCGGTACGTACGTCTTCATACGAAACTCGTCTGCTGCCTACTTGGACGTACGAACGTCCTAACTGCGTACGTACGTCCTGACCAAAAGAAGTTTGCTGCTTCAGTGAACGTACGTACGTCCTAACTCGGTACATACGTCCAGAACCCAATAACTTTTCCTGGACAGAATCTAAGAAACACAAAGGACACGAGACGACCATGCGTACATCTTGATTTTCCTAACAATGAATTCAAGGCGAGATAACCAAGGACACTTTGTCACAAAATTGATGTCAAACCACTTCGTGCCGGTTTCAATCTCCCCCTTTGATATTGATTTTGTGACAAAAACCTATGACTCTAATAGCACTTATAAAACGTGCTTACAATCCCAAACCATGGCATTTATAACACATGCCTACAAAATCACTCAAAATAGAAACACATGACAAGTCACCAATTCTTGTTAACCAGCTTTAGGAAAATGCTTTAACCATCAGAGATCGAACGGAAGCAACTAGGAACTTCCGAAGCAATCAAGGATTCAACAGAAGTTCCTTCGAGCAGCTCCCCCATACGTCATGAGCTCCAAAATATTTTTGGCGCTCGAACTCCCCCATACCAATATAACGTCTAAAATCATCAACACGTTCACTCCCCCATACGTGTAGCATACCTGAAACATGACCCAAAAATAACCTAACAACAAGAAGACGATTGTTAGTAATTAGAGTCATAAATCTCCCCCTTTTTGTCACAACAAGTGAACAAAATAACCAACAAAATAACCAACCAACAATAAACAAATAACCAAGAAAAAGAAATCAATACCAAACGAAGAATACAAAACATATAGAAATATAAAGCTAATCCAACTGTTAAAAGTCCAGAAAGTCAACTAATAACCAAAGAGAGAAATCCATAAACAGAAAAGGCAAAACGACAAAAACAGAAGGCTTGAATTAACGAATTCGAAGGCCTAGAGGAAGCTTGGAGAAGCAAGCTTCCGCATGAGCCGAAGGCCTATTTCACCGAGCAATCATATGAACATAAAGCTTAAGATAGGACATAAAGCTTTCGCACGAGCCGAATAGATATTCCACCGAGCCGTCACAGGATGAGCAGCACTCGTACAAAATAACTCCCAAATTCTGCTGTCCAAGCCACAGTCGGTAAGAGGAGCAGCAAGTCCTGTAACCTGCGGGTATCCAGCCAACTCCAGGATGTGATTTTGAAGGTGTCCCGGTAGCCTCTCCCAATGATTGACATGAACCACGCATGAAGTAGATAAAGATCGATGATCATAGTCATACCCATGAGGAACGCGACATAAACGACAAACCTTAGCATTGTTTTTGTACTCCATCACCATGAACGACACATAACCAACATTCGGAACAAAAACTCCATGAAGTTCATATTCTGCCATAGAAAATTCAGAAGAACAAAGAAAGAACTAGCAAGAGGGAAGAAGACACAATAGGAGTGAAAGAGAAGAAGACTCTCCTATATATAGAAAAATAAAAGTAAACCTAACATGGGCCCAAAAGAGAGGTCCATAACCTAATTAGCAGAACTGTACTGCTAATTAGAAAAGAATTAGTAATCCAATTAAAGACAACTGCCAGAACACACAATCAAATAGACCCAACAAAAGAATAGAAGGTGAAGATTACCAAATGTTCGTGCAAAAGAGAAGCACAACACAAGTTGATGTAACAGTAAGCCTTTGGTTCAAAAAATTTGAATTCAAACACAATTAGGCCGGACTGTATGGCAGACGTTCGTACGGTCTGAAGACGTTCGAACGTCGGGACCCAAAAACTAACCATCTGGTGAAGATCACATTCGTACGTCGTAGGAGCGTTCGAATGTGTAAACAAGATCTGCCCACCTAAACGTACGAACGTCTTGAAAGCGTTCGTACGAACCCTTTTTTTTTTTTTTTTTTTTTTGTGTAGAACTATATATATAAATAAAAAATGAAAAACCACCCAACCAGTCAGATGATAAACCAAAGAACTACCAAGAACAAATATTGAGAGACATCACAAGAAAACACTTCTACTTATCATAAGGATTCCAATCACAGCCGAATACAGCATAAACAGCCCTCAACCTTAAGGAAAATGCAAAATCGAAGAGCGACATTATACACCCTGACATGGCACTTACTAAAATGATGCAAGCATGTAGAAGAACCGGATAGACCAATACCAACCTCCTGAGACAAACTAAAAAAAAAATGATCATTGAATACCTTGAAAGTCTTTTGCAATTAGACCAAGGAGAAGGTGAACCCGAGCACAACAAAACCAAGGAACCACAGAAAAATTGTTAGTTTTCTTGTCTTCCAACTAGACAAGTGTGACATACACTTAACATTTCCCCCCCTTTTTTTTTTTTTTTTTTTTTTTATAAAAAAAAATGCCATTCCCGTGTGGGAGTAGAAAGTATCTCCATCTTTTACCAGAACACGAGGGTAGGGTGTAGCCTACATCTTTTCGGCAAAACACACTCAAGAAGTGCAATACCATGATAACGTGCAACACAAGAACTAACATCTCCTGAGTGCATCCGTCAGAGCATGACCCTCACAGCCCCAACGGGTTCTTAGCCAAATGAGTATGCTCTCAAGACATTCAAATGGCTGGGGATTTTGTGAGTAATTGACCACTTACAAGAGGTGGGAAGATATAAAAGACAAACAACGATCATGAAACAAAACCATAGGTAACAGGAGTTATGCAGGTATTAAAAAAAAACAAACCACATGTAAATGCATCATGCAAGAAACTACCAATACGAAGAGAGTATAATGTATCCCTACAACTATGCATGACACAAAGACAGTTGAGGACGCCAAACTAGAAACATCTGTAAAATGGAATCCACACAATAGAGAAAGTAGTATGTCCTCAATACCAACAACAATAATAAATGACCAAACCTAAACATCCTAAACACAGACAGTTCCAATGAACACATTAGGTATATGAATGCGGAAGAGGTGTAGTGACAATGAAGCAGTTGTCAGATGAGCGACTACCAGTTAACACCAAGATATGATTGGAATCAAAAACATCACACCTATTATCCTCAAACACAACCTTAAATTTAGCATCACATAACTGACTAATACTCAATAGATTGGACTTAAGACCCTTAAAAAAAAGAAGCTCATGACTATTGAGCGATTCAACCTCAGAAAAGTTACCTTTACCTTCAACCGGAAGCATTTTACCATTACCAAACCTAACCTTACCTCCATAACCAAGAGTCAGGTTATCAATCAGAGTCTTATCACCTGTCATATGACGCGAACAACCGCTGTCAAGATACCATGATAAAGGCATTGGTTCAACCAACCGAGCCATGTGAGATACTATTTTCCTGGATGCATCCATACTCCTATCCCAGAAATGTGGTGGTGGAGTAGGCATGGGTGTTGGTTGAGGACGGTTTCCATAAGGAGAAGTTCTGGGTAAACCCCACGGAGCATAGCCATTCCACATGTATGGAGCCTGCATGGAGAAAGTAGAAGACTTGTTCCAATATGAATTACCTGCAAAAGAAGGATGATGTGCAGGATACAAATTATTCCAACAAAAAGCAGAAGTGTGACCCATGCGACCACATGTTAGACATTTAAAGCATTTGTGTCTAGAGTTCTTTTTCCGAACATGCTTTACATGAGTACCCTTGGGTGGTGATACCACACTAGACACCTGCACAGGAGCAGGAATAGCGACACTTGTTGGTCGCACAAAGGTAGTGCGGGAAGTGCTAGCAGTAGCAAGAGGAACAGATGTGTCATAACCTAAACCAGATTTATCTGAATGGGATTTACCGATTCCCAACAGAGAGTTTAGATTAACACTTGCTTTACCAAACCCAACCAGTTGTTTGTTAGCAGCAAACAACTCAGCCTTTACTTTCTCATGCTCCAGTACAAGGGATCGATACCGTGTCTCCAGATCATTATTCAGTTTTTCCAGGGTGACAATACGCACTTGGAAATCCTCCTTTTCCTTCACAAATTCTTCCTTCAACATGGTGGAATCACCTGTAAGATTGCATATATCCTGTCCAAGACTATCTACCTGATCCTGCAAGACGGTGTTAGTTTTTTCAAGCAACTTTACTTGTTGCATGGAAAACTTATACATATCACATAGTTCACTAGTAGTAGCATGAACACCAGAATCAGAAACAATAATATCAGCAGAAGAGGATACAATACCTCCTGGATGTTCATCCAGGGATGCACTGAAGACAACATAATTGGAGACAACATGTGATAGATTCCCATCATCATCTTCATCTGAATCATCCCATGTTACTGTGAGGTTCGCTTTGGAATTATCACCAGGTTTGCGATCCACCTTCTTGTCACATTCATTTGCAAAGTGTCCATAATCACGACACTTGTAACATTGGACATCTTTACGATCAACTCGAGCTCTTCTCCCATCCACAGAGAACCGCTCAAAACCACGACTTCTAGGAGCATTTGAGGAATCAGGAAATCGCTTTCGAGGATCTCGATTCTGTTGATATTTCAGAATCTTCTGAAAGCTACGTGACAGAAACGCATAGTTATCATCCACATCATGTTCTTCATCATCAGAAGGTCCTGTGGAAGGTTCTTTAGACGATGTAGCTTTGAATGCTACAGATTTGTTCTTCAAAGGTTCTTCCAAAGCCTGTTCCATCTCACATGTCCTTAGTTTCCCAGCAAGTGTCTCGATGGACATGTTCTTAATCACATTGCTCTCAGTGATGGCATCCTTACGTGAACGAAACCGAGGAGGCAAAGCACGCAATATCTTACGTACCACTTGTGTGTCAGTATATGCATGACCAATAGCCGCACTGCAGTTGATGATGTCTTGGAGACGAATAAAGAAATCATCAAAAGTCTCAGAATTATCCATCCGTAGATTCTCAAACTGAGATGTTAACAGTTCCAGCTTACTTTCTTTGACTGTTTCGTCACCTTCATGTGTACAGATAAGCCTGTTCCATGCATCTTTAGCCTCTTCACAGCCTTGCACCCGACGAAACTCACTAGCATTTAATGCCATGAAAATAGCATTGAGTGCCTTGTTGTTATAATTTGCCAGCAATTTCTGTTCAGGCGTCCACTTTTCACGTGGCGTCAGTGATGTAACAGCAGTATCATCAGTACCTGTAGTAGTCAGAGGTTCTTTCCACCCTGTGACAACAGAAAGCCAGACTTCTTCTCCTAATGCTTGGAGATAAGCTCGCATACGTACTTTCCAATGACCAAAGTCCTTTCCACTGAATTGTGGAGGAAGACTTGAAGTAGCAGTCTTGTGAGATTCCATAAAGCACTATTGATCGTTAGCGTGAGCCTTTAAGCTCCTTAACCAGCCCCCAGCGACTGATACCAATTGAGAAACTACAAATAGTGCTAATCTAACAGTTCAATATTCAAACAACTTAAACGATATGCAGAAAGTAAATAACACACAGAAATTTTTAACGTGGTAAAACCCAATATGGGAAACGTCCACGGTTGTCCTCTCGACAACAAATAATCCACTAGATGAAAAGAGATGTACAAACCTATCAACTACCTGCACTCACTGCGAGTTGATACTCCTGGTTATCTCTAACACCTTGACTTCACCAGAGCACCTTGATGTACGCACAAGACACTCGACTTCTTGATGAACACACAAGAAGACTCGAAGCCGAATTCACAATAACTCTTAAAGATCACAAAGATATGAATTGAGAAAAAGGGGAAGAAAGGGAATTGAGTTCAATAGCCACAAACACTTTCAATATCAAAAATCTAACCAAAACACATGAACTAGAAGAAGGATGGACGGCCAAAGAACTAACTTGTTCTATGGAAGAGAAACCCTATTTATACTTAGGGTTGGAAACCAAGGAAAATGGGCCGAAATAGGGCAAACCGACTTTGGACGTTCGTACGTCGATATGACGTTCGAACGTCGCCACACAAAAATAAGCCTGCTGCCTACCATGACGTACGAACGCTCTATCTCGGTACGTACGTCTTCATACGAAACTCGTCTGCTGCCTACTTGGACGTACGAACGTCCTAACTGCGTACGTACGTCCTGACCAAAAGAAGTTTGCTGCTTCAGTGAACGTACGTACGTCCTAACTCGGTACGTACGTCCAGAACCCAATAACTTTTCCTGGACAGAATCTAAGAAACACAAAGGACACGAGACGACCATGCGTACATCTTGATTTTCCTAACAATGAATTCAAGGCGAGATAACCAAGGACACTTTGTCACAAAATTGATGTCAAACCACTTCGTGCCGGTTTCAGTATGAATCATACATTCAAACAAGGAAAAACTTTTGACACCTTTGGATGATTCCTAAGAGTTTAATTATTGTTGTAAACCAGTTTCTCTAAAAGTTCGAACTTGTAGAGGGAAGCTACCACAATGTATATCACTGGAATACCAAATAAACTGATAAGCACATGCCTAACCAAGCACAGAGGTGGACTTTGCCACTCTTTCAACTGGGTCACAGGACGCACACATAGTTAGACCCACAGTACTCGTAACCAAACATTGGGCGGATCCACCAACCTTTACAACAGTCAAATTTTAAAATGAAGTAGATCAAAATCTGAACAGATTTTGTGACTTAAAAAAGTTTACAATAGTTCCTATTAAAGCTAAATCTTTTATTTTTACATATCTTTTACTCTTAAAAGAATCACACACAGCTTTACTATTACCATTTGTGAAATAATCACCCTCTTACTTAACCATTTTGATTTGATAAAGAAAAAAAAAAATCAAATCATCTAAGATTCTTTTTGTCACAAAATAAATCCCATAAATGATTTCATTTTCTTTCTTTTAAATGCATCATATCAGATGTCAAAGTGAACTTACAAAGAGGCAAAAAACAAAATTGTCCATGAAAGTTTACTGAAGCTTAACTTATGAGCAGTTGTTGAAGGCTGAAAGGTTTGGCATGCCACCTCTCTAAAATATACTTTTGTGTTTTCTTTCAACTTTGCATATATGTACTATTAATTGCATGCATGTGTTTGTAATCGATCAAAATATTCAAATACCGTTTGTTTGTTTTATACAAAATTGATGATAGTTTAATTTATTCTCTTGCTAGAATGATGGTGATAATGATATTTGGAATATAAGCATAAATTGAAGAATAGCAGTATTACTAGGTAAATATGGTGGTGATAATGATATTTGGAATGTAATTAATTTATATTTGATACATAATATTATTATTAGGTAAATATGACTATTGAATCCGGAATTAAACAATAACAGTAAATAAAGATGAACAAACGTATGATCATGAAGAAACTATCTAGACAAAGAATACTCTCTAGACAAAGTAAGGCTAGTTGTCTCTCTTACTTCTAAACACACTAAACCTTGGTTTCTCTAAACAACTAAATAAGTTTTTTCTCTATGTTTTGGTTTATGTCAAAACCTCAATTTAAACAAGCTAAGCACTAACTTGTTTTTCTTTCCTAAATTAAGTAAGCACAATATGTTTTGGTCTATGCCAAAAAAACTCTATTTATAGGTTTTCGACAACTTCTAATTGGTCAAGGAAAAATATTTTTTTTTATTTAAATTTCTATTTTTTATCGAATGAGGAAACTTGTTTTTAAGTTTTTCCTTTCGTTGTCCAACAAGGAAAAGAACTGGTAAGTTCGCAAATAGGACACATGTTTTATGGGTCCCTCCTTTAAGAAATTAAACTCCTGTTTAAGTTAGAAACGGAGATTAGGGAACTCAAGAGCTCTCTGGACTTTGTTGAACCATTCAACTTTGCTTGGAACTTGACATGCACGCATAATACGAAACACTATATGTTTACCATTTCGTGTCTTTGTTCTCTTACGCTCCAATATGCAATCTTCCTTGATGAATGACTCATCTCGATCATCATCATCGTCTTCTTGGTTAGAAAACGAATTTTTTGTCTTCTGCTTCGGGTAAGTCTTCTCCCCTTCTTTGATAATGAAAGCGGTTAATTAGCTTCAAAAGAGTAGAATTCATCGACTCCATATGTTTCTTAATCGAAACCGTTGTCTCATCAATACTATCTTTCTCCTGCGAAGTAGATGTCTCTATCTTGGATTTCTTTGATTTTGTTTCTGTCATCTTCTTTTTCCTTGATTTCTTAGAATGTTCCAAAGACACAAAAACTTTACCTAGCTTTTTGTACTGCAGATGAGTTAAGACCATAAACCACAGAAAATTCCTTCAGGGAATCGACCTAAGCTCTAAAACGAATATGATATATAATACTATGTTAATATGGCTATTGAGTACGAAATTAAACAATAGCACTAAATAAAGATGAACAAACACAAGATCTCGAAGAAACTATCTTCTTTGCTAAATATTATAAAGATTATAAGAATCTCTGCCTCACAATACTCTTTAGACAAATTAAACCCTAGTTGTCTCTCTTATTTCTAAACACACTAAATTCTAGTGATTTCTCTAAACAATGAAATAAGTTGTTTCTCTATGTTTTGGTATATGCCAAAACATTAATCTAAACAAGCTAAAGCATTAAACTTGTATCTCTATCTGAAACAAGTAAGAAGTGCATGTTTCTTTTCATGTTAAGCACTTCCAGAAAAATAAAATATTTCAAATATATGTCTGAATTTCATTGGTAAAAGAGAAATATAAACTCAAAATTGATTAAGAATTGTCTCCAGCCAAATTTCTGTCCGCATCCTTACTTTCCATCCCTTGTTTAATAATTATGGGTGACATACCATACGGACACCTGATAGTGGTTTTACAAGGCAAGGAAAGAAAAAGAGTACGAGGCCAAATATTTTAGGCTGTGGTGTCAGGTGTGGAAGATGTAAGGCGCACTAAATCAGTGCTCCTCAACATTGACAATGCATGATTTTGGACAGATGAAAACTTATGTGGCTCTTGAGGTTATGGCCGATACAAACAATCCTACAGAACCTTCCACTTTAATTGAACTTCGGATCACTGCAGAGTGAGTTCGGATCCAAAAGTATTATGCAATGTATGTATGTTAGGCTTCCATTACTTAATAAACTGAAAGAATTCCATCCAACAAATTTAAATTCGCAAATATAAAGCCTGACAGTGATTGTCTGACACATTCTTAGTACAAACCTAGGTGGGAAGCCACTGAGGGAACGAAACAGCAAGTCCACTCTGTTACTTTTATTGTGTTTTGTGTTATCAAACAGAAAGACACATAAAGCTTCACATTTTTATTATGTCAATGCATGGTTTAATTGAAAAGGAAAATGATTATTGCAGGGAATAATCCAGAGACTTGACATGGATTCAAAGATAGGTATTGGTCTAGCCCGACATATGTCGTCACTATTGGCAGTGATATTTTGTGCTCATGTTTCTATCGCATTAGAAGGAAAAAAATTAGATGCAGTCAAGACTTTTGAGGTGAGCCTTGTTAAACTCCAAAGTGAATATTAAATCCTCAAAGCTTACTCCATATAATTTCATTTCTTTTTGGATATGATACACAAGTTTTATATATATTAATCAATTTATGACTTACAGACTGAGCATGGAGATATTTATGATTGCGTTGATATCTACAAACAACCTGCATTTGATCATCCCGCACTCAAGAATCACAAAATTCAGGTATGATCATGAATTAAAAGAATACAACAACAGCTTCCATGACAGCTTAATAATGTCTTTCTCTGATTAAATTCATGCAGGGGGGAAAAGGAAAATTGATTTTCTGAATCTCTATATCCTTTTAATCCTTGTCACCTTTTCAGGGCCTTTGCTTCTCTCTTTATGCAGAGTACTTATCTTCCCATTATATGTATGTCAGAAATGTCTAATATTAATCATACCTAATCACTATTTCTCAAAATTAAGAGGGGCCACAGCGCCCACCTTCCCTTATCTTGACACCACCTGCTGTCAAAAACTCTTAAACTTTTGGAAATATGACCAAATTATGGATAAATGGAAATGTTGTAATATATAATGCAATCACAGCTATTTAGAGCAAAGTTTTTCATCTTTTTTTTTTTTTTTTTGCCATATGAATGACTTGATATCTATGAAATAAATTTTGATTCTGAACAGATGGAACCTACTTCATATCCTGAAGGAATGAAAATGGAGAATAGCAGTGCTACTGAAGTTATAAACATAGGATTACCTGATGGAGGTTGTCCAAAAGGCACAGTACCGATTCGAAGGATACAAAAGGCAGATGTAGTGAGAAGAAAACCACTCAAAAGACATGTTGGAAATGCGACTTTGAATGAGGAAGTATATAATGAGAATCCCGGACGTTCTGTAAGTAACTCTCCATTTTGTTGTGAGACCTTATTTGGCATTGCTTAAAATTGTGTTTCCTACGCTCTTAAGTTAAGCTGCACTCGTAGTGGATATGTTACATGTCCTGCGTCCACATTTTACAGCAATACTGGTAGTATAGTGCGAAATAATTTGATATATAACATTTCTAAATCTTTTGCAGTATGCAGTAGCAAGAACACATGGTGAATACTATGGAACTGAAGTACATATGAATATATGGAAACCGCAAGTCGAACAAGGTTTTGATATGTTCAGTCTTGCTCAAACATGGGTTACTGCAGGATCTGGATTTGAATTGAATACAATAGAGGTCGGATGGATGGTAAGTCCCAAAAACACAAACATTTTTATTGGCAATATCAAAAGTTCTTACTTGTTCACTTCTTCAGCTATTTGCATTCGTGTTCAGGTCAGCTTTTCTTTATTGAATGATAACAACCCTCGCATGTTTGTGTACTGGACAGTAAGTTTGAAATTTGACATAAAATATCAATTCATAATTCCTTCCTATTCCTAATTTTACAAGGTTTTTGAACTAATATTTCTTCAACCATAACAGACAGATGGGTATAGAAATGGTTGTTACAATACTGAATGTCCAGGTTTTGTACAACTAAATGAAAGGATACCAGTCGACTATCATCTTGATCATTATATTTCTACTTATAATGGCAAACAATATTACACAAGAATCAATGTATTCAAGGTATGTTTTCTGTCATACGTCTTTTTCTTAATACTTGTAAGGCTTTGATGATGTAAAATTTAATGAACTGGCATTTTTTTTTTGTTGTAGGATACCAAATCTGGATTTTGGTATCTATTCAGGAATTCCTTGGTAATTGGTTACTGGCCTAGTTCCATCTTCGACAAATTAAATAAGAAAGCCGATGAAGTGGATTGGGGTGGAGAGGTTTACTATGATATAGATATGTGTCGACGTTATAAACATACGAGAAATTGTCCATATCCTCAAATGGGCAGTGGACATTTTCCTTCAGAGGGTTATGGCAAGGCAGCTTACATGAAGGAGCTTCAAGTGATTGATAACAGAAACATGCAATACAATCCTGCAAAAAACTGTGTTCTTATCAATGACAGGCCAGATATCTTTAGAATAACACAAAACCAAAAGGGGGTACAAGGCTTACCAGACAATCATATTCTTTTTGGTGGGCCTGGTGGTTATAGCAGGTACTAGTATTATAAGAACTGCTCAATAATATAAGCTTGTTTGACAACTTATGTACTAACAAATTATTCATAATTAAGCTCTTAGTTTATCGTAATCTTTGGTTACATCATTTGATATCCATATTCCACATCATTTTAAAAACTGGAGTACATTGCCGGAAACCACTGATTATACGAAACCGCAAGATGTTTGCTTACTCTACTGAAAAATCTTTTCAGGTGGAAATATCCCAGTAAATTCATGTTCACAGAAGTTATCCACAAGGGCTTATATTTAGTAATTATTCAACATCCGAATATCCATTATTGTTCATTTATCTGTATCCCCATTGTAATGTTACCTCTTGTCATGATATATAGTTTATAAAATGTCGTGTGGTGTCCAAGGTATTCATCCAACACAGAAGTATTGCCCAAGGCATTCATCCTCATCTTACAACGGTAAGATGGCATTGTATCCCCATCTTACGAGAAAAACATGTTGGGCAATATACTAGTAATAGGCTACTGCACAAGTATAAAACTAAGTGAAAACAGACTAAATAAATTATGCAAACCAAAACATAAAGCAAAGGACACTATGATATGATCGAGTCGAGAAATATTTCTGTCCTTAATACATAATTTGCCCCAACAGGTGTTGTATGGGTGTTATGCAAACTGTCTCCCAGGATACAACGATCAATACCTTCGTCGTGTAGCAGTTCACTGATGTAACTCTCTCAAGGACACAAAGACACAATGAATTAAATGAGTATGAGGTTTTTCGAAATGAATGAATGATGCAGACACTGACCACTTATTTATAGCAAGAAAAAATTCAGTGAACAGACACTTGGGCCGAACCAGTTCATTGAACAGACACACCTAATGGGTCGAACCAGTTCAATGAATGGACACACCCATTTGGGTCGAAAAGACACTTTGGGCTTGAAACAGTTTCATCAAGGGACACAACTATTGGGCCCGAAACAATTTCATGAAAGGTCACACCTATTGGACCGAACCAGTAGCAAACCGGTTGGGAATGGGTGTACACCTATTGGGATTTATTCCAATGAACCTTTCAACAAAAAGATTATGTTGGTGTTGGATCACCAAGACCCAAACCCAAGCCCGAGCCAAGTCGGGTCGGTCGGATGGACGGCGTGCGCACGCGCGTGTGTGTGTTTTTCAAGCCCAAGCCCATGTAAGGTTCCGCCCAACGCGCAAAAACATTGTAACCCCAAGGGCCACGCCCCTATTGTACATGAGTAGTTTATTAAGAGCAAACCTTATCTACATTGATCAAATGTGGGACTATCACATTTTCCTTGCTTTGTCTCAAGTTGTACCACTTACATTGGTAACTTGGGACGCCAATTTCTCATTCAATATGAAACCATATTGGAAGTATGAATACTCTACGAGCATCTACTCGGAATGAGGATTCCATACATACCAAGGTCTCGCTCAACGGAGCTCTATAACATGTCAAAATGTTCTGCCAAAGACCTTGTCAGATTTCTGACAGAATCTGCTGAAACAGTTTCTAACAATCCACCACATGAATGGAAATTACGGATTTATGCAAATGCAATGCAACTGAGAGAGTATAAGAGGAAAGTAGCTGCATTGGTATAGGTAGCAATTTTTCAGCCTTGAACCTACCCTAGTGGATAACCATCTCAGTGAACTTGATGTCTTGAACTGTTCAACTGTTTGTGTAAATTGAGACAATGGCTACCACACAGTTTCCCTTTCTCAAAGAACTTGGTTCTATGGTTGTGTTCATTGTGGCCTTGAACTTCCTGGTATTCATTAGTGCTCTTAAAGAATGCAACCTTCAGCATTCTCACAGAAAACGGCCCATTTTTCTCACTCATAAGGTGATTGCCCATGAAGAGTATCCTGTTATACTCCACTAGTTTGACAAGCTATGGGAATCATTAAAAGCAAAAGCTTATCCTAGTCCATCAATGCAGGCAGCACTGGTCTCATCATCCTAGGAATGGATAAGAGATGTTTAATCTCACAGTGTTATCGTCGAGTCATCCGTTGTCCCTTTGAACCTAGATCTTGGGATCTCCAGTCAGCTAGGTAGGGTTGCCATCAGGCCTACTCTTTCGTCTTAGGTTTTACACTCATTCCTCTCGATGATGTTTCAACTTGCTCTCGGGCCAAACCTTTAGTAAATGGATCCGCTAGGTTTTCAGCCGACTTAATATACTCTATAGAGATTATTCCAGTTGAGAGCAGTTTTCTAACAGTTTTGTGTTTTCGTCTAATGTGTCGAGACTTACCGTTATACATACTACTTAGTGCCCTGCCTATAGCAGATTGACTATCGCAATTTATACGAATAGCTGGCACTGGTTGTTCCCACATGGGGATATCCTCTAAGAAATTCCGAAGTCATTCTGCTTCTTCTCCTGCTTTATCTAAAGCAATAAATTCAGCCTCCATAGTGGATCTAGTAATGCATGTTTGCTTAGAGGATTTCCAAGATATCGTTGCACCACCCAGAGTAAAAACATAACCACATCTGGCTTTGGAGTTTTTAGTATCTGATATCCAATTAGCATCACAATATCCTTCAACTACTGGTGGATATCTTGTGTAGTGCAGGTTATAACTTGAGGTATATTTCAAATAATTCAATACCCTAGTTATTGCCTTCCAGTGATTTTTCCCTGGATTACTCGTGTATCGACTTAGGACATTAACCGCATGAGTCATGTCTGGTCTAGTGCAATTTGTGATATACATCAAACTGCCAATGACACGAGCATATTCAATTTGTGATATGCTAGCCCCAGTATCCTTAGTTAAATGAAGATTGGGATCTTCTGGAGTTTTGGCAAGTCCAGTAGAGTATTTCTTGAACTTTTCAAGAACCTTCTCAATATAATGTGATTGCGATAGTGCAATTCCATCTGATGTTCTAGTGATTTTAATCCCTAGTATGACATCAGCAACTCCCATATCCTTCATATCAAAGTTACTGCGTAACATGTTCTTAGTAGCATGAATGATATCATTGTTGCTACCAAAAATCAGCATGTCATCTACATATAGACATACAATAGCATATCCAGATTGAGTGGACTTAGTGTAAACACATTTGTCACACTCGTTTATTTTAAATCCACTTGACAATATTACATTGTCAAATTTTCAATGCCATTGCTTTGGAGCTTGTTTCAAACCATATAATGATTTTACAAGTATACACACCTTATCTTCGTGTCCAGGAGCAGCAAAACCTTCTGGTTGTTGCATATACATTTCTTCCTCAAAATCACCATTTAGAAAAGCAGTTTTTACACCCATTTGATGTATTTCAAGGTTGTTTATAGCAGCAATAGCAAGAAGCATTCGAATAGACGTTATTCTCGTTACTGGAGAGTAAGTGTCAAAGAAGTCCAAGCCTTGCTTTTGCATGTAACCTTTGACTACAAGTCCGGCCTTGTATTTGTCTATTGAACCATCTGTTCTCATCTTCTTTTTGAAGATCCATTTGGAACCTAAACATTTCGTTCCAGGAGGAAGTGTTGTCAGTTCCCATGTGTGGTTTTACATTATGGAATCAATTTCACTTTTAATTGCTTCCTTCCACTGGGGAGCATCTTGAGTAGACATGGCCTCTTTAAAGGTTAATGGATCATTGTCCACTAGAAAAGTCATGAATTGAGGACCATATGTCTCCACAAGATATGTTAGAAAATCAGGACCATATGCCTTTGTTTTTCTAGCCCGTTTACTTCGCCTAGGTTCATCTTCATTCTGATGTTCATCCATTGGCACAGTATTATCTGTATTTTCATGTTGAACACTTGGAGCATTTTCACGTGTTCTCTTTCGATGCTTAGCATCTTGACAACGAAACAAAGTTTCAAAGAAATATGCATTTCTTGACTCCATAATAGTATTAACCTGAACATCAGGAATTGTAGGGGTACTACATACTCCGGCCAATCAAAAGCAGCCACGTGTCACAGTCATCCATCCATCAGGTCGCCACGATCCCGACCTGCTAGTAGCTCGACCGCAACGACTCGACCACGTAACCAGCAGCGACCTGCTTATACACACGTGCCCTCATTCAATGCACAGAATATCCTCGTCAGTTACATAATTAATTCACAGCGATGATCCTCGCTCGTTACACAATTAATCTTCATTATGATGACGGAGAATCTGCAAGATCCATGATCCACGCCCTTCCACCTTCTATATAAACAGAACTACGATGGCTTGATCTCTAAGTTCAATCCCCTCGAGCTAAGAGTACGTAGGCAATCTCAATCTCAACGAGGTGCAGCCACCCCGATCCAAAACTTCCCCTTTGGTCAAGTCTCCCAACGACCTGACCTTGTTAGTGCATTAATCTAGAAATAGGTTAATACATTTGGCGCCGACTGCAAGGAATTCGATATAATCGAAAAACCCAAACCCTCCCACCCAAATCAAAATCACTCATTCAAATGGCTACCCCATAGTTAACCATTCAGGATCTGCATGAACAAATCACTCGTCTGCAGGAAGAGAATGCACGCTTGAAGGCTGCACAAGATACCAACCCAGCACAAGTAGCGAATGGTGGACATGGAGTCATTCCTGTTGATGACTCCAACCAGAAGTACGAGCAACTCAGCCAACAGTTGGCAGAGTTCAAAGCCTCCCAGGCTATTTTACACCATTCAAAAAGCCACACCGCAGAGCAACTTGCTGTCCAGTCCCTCCAGCAGTTCCAGGAGTCTCCTTTCTCCAAGGAGATCCTTGAACATGATTTGCCAAACAAGCTCAATGCCCCCAAGTTCGATCAATATGCAGGAGTCGGAGATCCAACCGACCATATCAAGGGATTCCGGAAATCCCTTCCTCTCATCAAAGAAGATCATCTTCTATGTTTACTGTTCCAGTCCAGCCTCACTGGACCTGCTCTCGACTGGTTTCACCGTTTAAAGTCAGGATCCATCAGCTCGTTCGCCGAGCTCGAAAAGCATTTCGTCATCTTCTACATCCACAACAAGAAGCGCCCCGTCATCATCGATCAAATCTTCAAAGTCAAGCAGCGGGATGGTGAGCACTTTCTTTGCTCGTTTTAAATCTGAACTGCATTCAATTCAGGATTTTGCAAAGGAACATGAGACCTTCGCAACCATCGCATTCTCTCACGGTCTGATCCAAGGGTCCGACCTCCACAAATCTCTAGCCATGAAGCGACCTTCATCCCTAGACGAGCTCTACCTAAAGGTAGACCATTATATCAAGCTCGAAGAAGCCCTCACTGGAAGGGAAAAGAATCATGTAGTCAACAATGTAGAGTCTGGCTTCACCAAGCGACCTCGATCTGATAACAAGAGGTTTAAAGCAAAGTCGTTGCCTACTGAGCAGCGAGATTACCACCGGTTCACACGACCAGCCGGTTACATCTATGAGCGAATCAAGCGCAACCATTGGTGCAAGATTCCTACCTTCACACAGCTGGAGGATACATCTGGTCGTCCGTACTGCAAAGTCCACAAGGTACGGTGTCATCAAACAGATGATTGTCGCGTTCTGAAACGCGCTCTTCAAACATGGGCCGATGAAAAAAGGCTCAACAACTGGATCCTCGGAAGACAAGAGGATACCACAAGCAAACGGCCGAGGAAAGAATCAAGAACGCCTCCCCGTTCACCAAAGAGGAATCACAGCAAGGCCAGAACGGCCTCCGCAAGTCCAGTCCGTAGCAGAGGGCGTAGCCTCTCCCAACGTCTAGGTCTAACAGGCGACCTACGCGACCAACTCAACAAAAAGGTCGCAAACAAAATTGATAGTGACAGCGAGTCGGAAAGTCATGTCGTTTACATGATTTATTAATCCGACTCCACCCCCGTGTCGAGGGACAAGAAGAGAAGGGTAGAGCATCTTCATCATGTCTACTCCATTACTGGCTGAGCAGCTCGCTTCAATATCCCGGCTCGCCAAGAATCCGACATCACATTCACAGAGGACGATCTCAACAAGGTCGTCACTCCTCACAACGATGCCCTTGTTGTCGAGCTGAGAATAGCAGACTACATCATCAAGAGGGTACTCATCGATCCTGGCGCATCATGCAACATTCTCATGTACAGAACATTCAAGGACATGAGGTTGCCCGATTCAGTTCTCATCCCCGATTTCACCCCCATCTTAGGCTTCAACAGCTCAAGGGAGGATCCTAAGGGTGAAATTCCGTTGCCCGTCACTGTGGGTCGTAAGGAAGATAAGGTCGTCGTCACTGTCAAGTTCAGCATCCTTAACATCGCAAGCAAGTACAATGCGATTCTAGGTCGAAAGTGGATCCATGCCATGAGAGGTGTTCCATCAACGTATCATCAAGTTTTCCGCTATCCTGGACCTCATGGGATAATGGAACTTCGAGGCAACCAGAACGCTGCACAGGAATGCCATGGAATTATTGAAGCTGTGCCGCCTGCAAAGCCATCCACCTCTGGAACCAAGGATGTTGACATCAAAGGGAAGAGCCCGATCTCATCAGAGGCTCGAGAGGGCGACAACAAGTCCAAGAGCCTTTCGAAAGAGAAGACCGACGCTACCAAATAGCAACTACAGAAGGAGCCAACGAGCTCAACCAAACTTAATCTCGGAAGCACTGATCCAGGAGTACGTGTGAACCTAGGGTCAGAAGATGACCCGAGATATGTCTATGTAGGTGCAGAGTTGGAAGGAGATAAGTTCCATAACTTTGTAAATTTTCTTTCAACTAATAAAGATGTTTTTGCTTGGTCGTATATCGATATGCCTGGAATAGATCCATCAATTGCATGTCATAACTGCGCGTCAATCCGAATTATCGACCCGTTAAGCAAAAACCAAGAAGGCTCGCTCCCAAGTTTCACGAAGTAGTCAATGAAGAAATCAATAGACTCAAACAGGTCGGATTCATCAGAGAAGTCGACACTCCAGACTGGCTCGCCAACATCGTCCCAGTCTTAAAGAAAAATGGGAGAACAAGAGTCTGCATCGACTTCACAAGCTTGAACAAAGCTTGCCCTAAAAATTCATTCCCACTGCCACGAATCGATAGGTTAGTCGATCAGACGTGCGGTTTCGAGCTATTGTCATTCATGGACGCGTACTCAGGGTACAACCAGATCCCAATGTACGAGCCCGACCAGGAGAAGACCTCTTTTACAACAGAGCAAAGCATTTTCTGCTACAAGGTTATGCCATTCGGCTTAAGGAATGCAGGAGCGACCTATCAGAGACTGGTCACCAGAATGTTCGACGACCTGCTAGGTCGAACAATGGAAGTCTACATTGACGATATGCTGGTCAAGAGTAGCCAAGAGCAGGATCATTTGTACAATCTCGACCAGGCGTTCCAAAGATTAAGACAATACAGGATGCGTCTTAATCTAGAGAAGTGTCTGTTCGGAGTCGCAACAGGTTAGTTTCTCGGTTACCTAGTCACAAAACGAGGCATCAAAGCAAATCCAGACCAGATCAGAGCACTGATTGACATGCCCAACCCGAAAACAAAGAAGCAGATCCAAAAACTCAACGGCATGGTATCAGCTCTCAATAGATTCATTTCTAGAGCATCAGATAAATGTCGACCAATGCTTCATATTCTTAAGAAGGGGGCTAGATATGAATGGACAGAAGATTGCGAGAAGGCCTTCACCGACCTCAAGGCATACTTATCCACTCCACCAGTTCTCACTAAGCCTAATGATGGAGATATACTCGGTATCTACCTCACAACTTCAGATTTTGCGATCAGTGCAGTGCTTTTCAAAGAGGAAAATCAGGTCGAAAGACCAATTTACTTCACGACCAAAGTCTTACAACAGGCCGAAACAAGGTACACACCTCTAGAGAAATTAGCATTAGCTCTCCTTTACGCTGCATGCAGATTCAGACCTTATTTCCAAGCCCACACTGTCAAAGTAATCACCGACCAGCCATTACGTCATATATTGGAAAAGAAGAACAAAACAGGTCGTATGGCTCGAAGGGCAGCCGAGCTGGGTGATTACACATTTGAGTTCGTCTCTCGACAGGCCGTCAAAGGACAGGTCATTGCAGACTTCTTAGCAGACTATCCCGCAGAAGATATCAATTGGGAACCAGAACCAGAAACAAAGAAAGTCCAGGACAGTCCTCCCGACACTTGGCAACTATATGTTGATGGTTCCCACAACTCCAACGGAAGTGGCATAGGTACTGTGCTCATTTCTCCTGAAGGTTCACAGCTCGAGAGAGCAACTCGTCTCGACTTCTCGACCTCCAACAACGAGGCCGAATACGAAGCTCTAATCCAAGGCCTACAAATGGCCATCAACCTACAGGCAGTCCGCCTCAAGGTGTACAGTGATTCTCAATTGGTAGTCAATCAGATTACCAATAACTACCAGATCAATGGTGTCAACTTAATCCGATATGCCAGCAAAGCAAGGGAACTCATCAGCAAGCTCAGTTATTTCACAATCGAACACATCCCTAGAGATGACAACAGACATGCTGATTCACTGGCATTCTTAGCATCTAAGATCGAGTCAGATCGACCGCGGGCTCTCACTATAGCAATCAGTACGCAGGCCGCATATCTATTGAAAGAGGAAAATGTTCATCAAATCTCTGATCTACTAGCCACAACACCAGCAGACATCCAAGGAACTTGGATGGAGCCTTTCATCACTTACCTTCAAACTGGTGTGTTACCATCCAACAAAAAAGAAGCCAGTCAGCTATTACATAAAGTCACTATGTATAAACTCCATGAGGGTAAGCTATTCAGAAAATCTGCAACCGGTCTGTTGTTACGGTGTTTGATTCCCAAGCATGGCCAGATCATCTTCCAAGAAATCCATGAAGGAGAATGCGGAAACCACTCCGGAGGTCGAACATTAGCTCATAAAGCGATCTCCCAGAGATATTTCTGGCCAAGAATGAAAGAAGATGCCAAGAAATTTGTGTTGAAGTGTAAAGAATGCCAACGTTTTGCTGATAACCAACATCAGCATCCAAACGATCTAATCAATATCACTGCGCCATGGCCATTTCACATGTGGGAGCTAGATTTCATGGGCCCTTCTATCAAAGAAAAGAAATCTGAAAAGAAGTTTGTTCTAGTCGCCATTGACTACTTCACCAAATGGGTAGAAGCCGTTGCACTCGCCAACATCACTCAAGCCGATGTTCAAAGATTCATCTGGGAAAACATAATCACACGATTTGGTCTACCAAAACGAATAGTCACGGATAAAGGCACTCAGTTCGTTGGCAAAAACATCAAAGCTTTCTACGAGCTATGGAAAATCGAACATTCCAGGTCAACACCTAGATATCCACAAGCCAACGGCCAAGTCAAAGCTGCAAATCGACAGATTCTTAACAACTTAAAGAAAAAGCTCGAAGATCAACACGATCAGTCGCCACAACAGCTGAAAAACATCCTATGGGCTTACAGGACAACCCCTCATACATCAACAGGGATGTCGCCATTCAGTCTTTGCTATGGAGTTGAGGCCGTTATTCCGACCGAGTTAACATTTGGAACGACCAAATCCCTTCTGGTCGACACAGAGCTTAACAATCAGGTCTGGTCGTTCGGAATTGATCTCCTCGAAGAGCGACGAAACCACGCCGTTATAAAACTTGAGCAGTATCAACAACGACTAAAGCGAGCTTATAACAAAGGCATACGACCTAGATCTTTTCAACCAGGGGAACTAGTTCTAAGAAAAATGTTCCACAACAAAAGGAAGGATATTATTGGCAAGCTCAATGCCAATTGGGAAGGCCCTTACATCGTCACCAAGGTTCAAAGCAACGGTTCTTATCGTCTTCAAACACCAGAAGGAGAGATTGTTAAGAACCCATGGAATGCTTTTATCACTTGAAAAAGTTTTATCAATGAAATGTAAGCATCTATCTATTACATTTCAATCTTTGCCTTCATCTCAGCTCAAACATGAATGGCTCTTAAAGGTCTAATCCCTCGACCTATAAATTATCAAAACTCTAGTCCCTTTGATAATTTTAATTTTATTAAGTTCAAACATCTGCAACTTAACTTGGTGCATTGGTCATATCATTCCCACGACCCATGTACAATCAAGCAACCATGCATGCGACCTCATCCACCAGCAGGTCCAGCACTATGATTACTACTTGTTTGCAAAACTGATACAAGCAGACAACGTAACAAGTATGACAATGTAAGGTAAATCATTGAAATTTCTTTTTACTTGATGAGATTCTAACCATTACAGGTAAAAGCAAAGTTAAACTAAGGCATACAAGAAGAACTGTTTCAGTTCGTTCTGCTTGCAGCCATTCATCTCGTCTACCTGCCTTCTGAACGAGCTACCAGGACTCCCTGGAAACTAGCTGATCAGAACGGCTTAATTACAAAGATCACCAATTAAACTATCAATTACTGTTGTTCATTACAACTCCAAACAAAATAAATGATTGTTTACTCAAGCTCACAAACTCAGAAGACTGCTTTGAGGAAGGCCAAAGAAGACTTACTGCAAGAATAAGGAATGCAAGAAGCAAACTTTGCACAAGGTTACCCAATACAAGAAGGGCGGTACCGAGACTAGTTCACTGCTGCATAGACTGGTCGCTGGAACCATCAATCTCCGTACGGCCACTGGCGACCTGGTCATTAGGGCCCGGCAAGGCGTCCTGAGCTGGCACCAAAGCTCCATCGGCACCACCTCGCGTCTCCTCTCCTTCGGGCGACCCCACCACAGCTTTTATCAAGTTGTCGCAGTAGGCCTTCCACGCGTCTTGGCATGCGTGCTCCCAGTATTCAGCAGAAGCCTTAGCAGCAGCAGAATCTTCCTTTAACTGCTCCACCATCTCCTTCAACGCCGCGACCTGCGCATCCCTGTCATTCACCTTGCACTCAGCAACGACAACAACATTCTTCGCCTGCTCGAGCTTCTCGTTGAGGTCCTTCAACTCAATCTCAGCTCGAGCACCAACCTCAGCAACCAGACGCACCTCCTGGAAGCTTGCGTTGAGCGTGCAAACAGAGTTTAGTCAACAATGACTAAGCACAACCAAAAAAGACTTATAATCACACTCACCAAAGACAGCGTCGCGTTTATCTTTGAGCAGGTCACCAACAAAGTCTGCGACTTCACTGCTCGAGCATCAGCATCCAAGACGATGCCCTCATTCACAGCCCGGGCAACACAGGGGTCGTCAATAGCACTGTCGTTATCATACACGACATGTTTCTCACCGCGGCCATCCAAATAATCGAACGGCCCAGGGCGAAACTCAGACGATACCCCCTTGCCTTTCTGCAAAGGCCCAGCAGCAGTCTTCCTGGACTTAAGAGGAGTCTCAGGGGATTTCACGAACTTTGGAGGAGCAGAGGACGGCATAGTTGGAGGCTCCATCAACTTCAGGTTCCCTGAAAGTGACCTCTTCTTCCCGGACAAGGCAGGTAATTTGGGGAGTGAAGACGGAGGGGATACGACTGGGGGGCTCGCCACTACCTCCCCCAGGCGCGAACTAACACCAGATCGTTCCTTCTCTGACCGCCGAGAAGCGCCACTAGATCGCTCTCTCTCCTCAGGCCTCGAGCTACCACTAGCTCGTTCCTTCTCCCCAGCACGCGAACTACCACCAGAACGCCCAGCCTCAGCTTTATGTACAGAAGTCATATAGGCTTTCTTCAACGACTTCCTCCTCTCGAGCTCTTCCTCAACTATTTTTGGACCACCTTTAGGAATAAAATGTTCCCTTAGGTGGGGCAAGAGCTTTATCTTCCGCCTGTCAGCCAGGACACCAAAACAGTTCAAAGCGGACTGCAGATCGTTCTTCCTCAAAAGATGATCGTCCCTGATCGCTGCAAAAAGATACAAAATCATCAAGTCCGGAAACAGGAAAATCATCTACCATGTTCAGACTTATAACCAGAAACTCACGAGCATCATTCCTAGTCACATGACGCAACTGGATACTCGCCGCAATGATCGACCCAGTAATCAGCATGGCATCTTTCCACCATGGCTCATTACTTACCGGATAAATAAAAGGCAAACGTTCTGGCCTAACTTGCATGTTATAGCCGGAAAAATCAGCCTTTGAAGAACGTTTGAAGCTGAAGTGGTCCAATACATCACTTACAGTAATGTTCCACTTATGCAGCTTATTCAGGTCATCAATTACCCTCATATTTCTCCAGAAATTGCCATTCATCTGGCAGGGGGCTCGACCAATAGCATTCAACAGGTCGACCACCAAACAAGACAATGGCAGCCTCAGCCCAGCTCGGAATTGGGTCAAGGTAAATACAGTAGAGAAGGGATTTTTAGGTCGATACTCAGCAGAAAGTAAACGATCTCCTAAAAATCTAATCTCCAAATGCTCAATCGAGCAAAGCCCATATTGCTTCCTAAATGCAATGTGCCTATTTACATACTTCAGGTTCACTACTCTACACGTTGAACCATCGTCTCCTTCCACCATTTCTTCGTCAAACGTGTCCGCCCCATGAGAGCCGCTACTCTGGGGGCTATCAGGGTCCACACCATGAATGGGAGACGAGGTTTCAGATTGAGTCCTTTCAGACTCATACTCATCACCGCCACCACCACTCAAGTTATCATTTTGAGAGTCACTCGCGTCAGACATTTCTCTCAAGCAACAGAAAAGAAAACAGAAGATGAAAGAAAAAAAAGGAGAAGAAAACTAACCTCACGAGCTCTCAAAGTTCTTCAGATCGCAAGAGAAAAGAGGCAGCAATTCAAATGAAAGCGAGATAGGTAAACCCTTCTCAAGAGAACTACAGTTTAAATACTGTAACACAAGCACTCCCAGCCATCGGTTCGACACAGGTGAACGGCTGAGATCGACCAGAGAAACCATAACAATTGCAGTTATTCTCCACTCACAAAAAGATTCACATCCACCATCGGATCAACCCACGTGCCACACAAAGACTATATCAAGCAAGAAGTGCGTCAGTTGCCATAACTGCACAGCTAGCTGCTCGAGGAAAATCCTCCACTTCCCCGTAAAAGCGCCATGATTAGTACAGACAGGCCTGCATGACTGCTACGATCGCAAATTCAAAAAGCAAACTACAAATCAGCATCGATCAGAGTTCTTAGTCTTTTCAGCCCGACTTCTACAGCCAACCTAAAAAGAGGGGGCTTATGTAGGGGTACTACATACTCCGGCCAATCAAAAGCAGCCACGTGTCACAGTCATCCATCCATCAGGTCGCCACGATACCAACCTGCTAGTAGCTCGACCGCAACGACTCAACCACGTAACCAGCAACGACCTGCTTATACACACGTGCCCTCATTCAATGCACAGAATATCCTCGTCAGTTACATAATTAATTCACAGCGATGATCCTCGCTCGTTACACAATTAATCTTCATTATGATGACGGAGAATCTGCAAGATCCATGATCCACGCCCTTCCACCTTCTATATAAACAGAACTACGATAGCTTGATCTCTAAGTTCAATCCCCTCGAGCTAAGAGTACGTAGGCAATCTCAATCTCAACGAGGTGTAGCCACCCCGATCCAAAACTTCCCCTTTGGTCAAGTCTCCCAACGACCTGACCTTGTTAGTGCATTAATCTAGAAATAGGTTAATACAGGAATATCAGATTTGTGAACTAAAAATCAATAAGCACTACTATTATGAGCATAGCCTATAAAAATGCAATCAACAGTTTTAGGTCCAATCTTCACTTGTTTAGGAGGTGGGACCTCAACTTTGGCTAAACACCCCCACACTTTCATGAATTTATAGGAAGGTATTTGACCTTTCCATAATTCATATGGTGTCTTGCCAGTTTTCTTATGAGGTATCTTATTGAGAATATAATTCGCAGTAAGAATGGCTTTCGCCCACATGTTCTGGGGTAACCCTGAATTTAACAACAAGGCATTCATCATTTCTTTCAACGTTCGGTTCTTGCGTTCAGCAATACCGTTTGATTCAGGAGAGTATGCAGTCGTAGTTTGGTGTATGATTCTATTTTCAGCACAAAAGTCATTAAATGGTTTATCATATTCACCTCCTCGATCGCTCTTTACAATCTTAATTTTCTTGTCAAGTTGATTTTCAACCTCAAGTTTATACTGTTGAAACTTTTCTATGGCTTCATCTTTGCTTGTTAGCAAATAAACATAGCAAAACTTTGTGTAGTCGTTAATAAAAGTAATAAAATACTTTTTACCATCTCTAGTTTGCACAAATTTTAAATCACACAAGTCAGTGTGAATTAAATCTAGAGGTTCAGTACTTCTTTGGACCGAATGATGTGGGGTTTTGGTAAGCTTAGCTTCCACACAAATTTCGCATTTATCACATGCTTTTGGATTGCAATCTGGAATCATATCCATGTTAATTAATCTACGCAATGTATTATAATTAACATGTCCTAGACGTTCATGCCAAACATTAAAAGACTCAACGATATAAACAGAAGAATTATTCTTATTAATCTTTGGAATAACAGTCATTACATTGAGCTTGAATAGCCCATCGCTAACATACCCTTTACCCACATACATCCCAGCCTTAGTGAGTACAAACTTGTCAGATTCAATCACCATCTTGAACCCATTATTGCTCAAGAGTGATCCAGATATCAGATTCTTGCAAATGTCAGGAACATATATGCAGCACATTGTTGAGGCTAACTTCCTTTCCAGAAGTCATCTTCAGCACAATCTTTCCTTGACCTTCTACCTTAGATGTAGATGAATTGCCCATGTAGAGTTGTTCATTCTGGTGGTTCAAAGTATAAGTAGTGAATATCCTCTTATCTGAGCAAATGTGCTTGGTTGCACCAATATCAAGGAACCATTCCCTTGGATTGTCAACCAAGTTCACTTCCGAAACCATAGCACAAAGCTTGATTTCGCCCATGTCAGCAATCATCCTGTCTTCTTCAGTCAGATTCGCTTGAGCGGTCTTCTTTTCTTTCTTGTCATCTTTCTTCTTGCTTCGGCAGTCACTTTGGCGATGACCTGACTTGCCACAGTTGAAGCACTTTCCTTTGAATTTCTTGGTGGATTGCATGTTATTAGAACCTTGGTCAGAAGATTTGTGCTTCTTGTTCTTCTTCCCATATTCCACAACATTGGCTTTGGCATCTTCAAAAACAATGACAGTATTCTTTTCAAAAGTACGGTTGTCTTCTTCTATGCGAAGCCGGAGAATCAGGTCTTCCAAGCCCATCTCCTTACACTTGTGTTTAAGATAGTTCTTAAAATCCTTCCATGAAGGGGGTAACTTCTTAATAACAGAAGCCACCTGAAAGGGTTCACACAAGGTAAGGTTTTCTACATGAATTTCATGCAAGATAAGTTGGAGTTCTTGGACTTGACTGATTACACTTTTGGAGTCCACCATCTTAAAATCAAGGAACCTGCCGACAACAAACTTCTTTGAACCAGCATCCTCGGCTTTGTACTTCTTGTCCAAAGATTCCCGGAGTTCTTTGGATGTTTTGAATAGACTGTACACATTGTAAAGTGTATTGTCCAGTCCATTCAGGATATAGTTTCGGCAAAGGAAATCTCCATGTTTCCATGCATCTATAGTAGCAATAGTTTGGCGATCAAATTCGCCTCCATCTTGCTTTGGAAGTAGTTCGTACAGGAACTTAGGGAGATTCAGAGTTGTAAGGTAAAACAGCATCTTTTGCTGCCACCTCGTAAGTCTCTTCCGTTGAATCTCTCGGGCCTTTCCCCAACAGTAACATGTGTAGAAACTGTTGGAAGGGCAATAGGAACAGGAACAGTAGGAACAATATTGGTAGTTGAACTTCCATTGACGGTTCCATTGTTCACGGGGACATGAGTTTGTGACTCTTCCATTTGTCTGAAACGAAAATTCAGACAAGTTAAACAAACAGAAAAAAAAAATTCCTGTACTTGTGTCTACAACACAAAAATTATATAAAATTTTCGAAAAAAGAAATTCAAAATTTTCGAACTGTATCGAAAAATAACCTCAATCTGCAAATAAATTTGTTAAACAGTAACAAAAGAATTCCGAAAACCAGAAATTTCGGATATATACAGTGAGAAAGTATTAAACAATAAGGGTTTAAATTTTTGAAAATATAAAATTTTCGAAATTTAACAAGTACTTAATATATCCTGTTTCAAAATGTTAGAACAGTAAACCAAATAACAAAATACTAACATATAAAAATTATGTCTTAAGATTGTTGGGCAATATGCTAGTAATAGGCTACTGCACAAGTATAAAACTAAGTGAAAACAGACTAAATAAATTATGCAAACCAGAACAGAAAGCAAAGGATAGTATGATATGATGGAGTCGAGAAATATCTCTGTCCTTAAGACATAATTTGCCCCAACAGGTGTTGTATGGGTGTTATGCAAACTGTTTCCCAGGATACAACGATCAGTACCTTCGTCGTGTAGCAGCACTTCAAACAAAACGAAGTCGGCGAACCAGTTCAATGATGTAACTCTCTCAAGGACACACAGACACAATGAATGAAATGAGTATGAGGTTTTTCGAAATGAATGAATGATGCAGACACTGACCAGTTATTTATAGCAAGAAAATATTCAGTGAACAGACACTTGGGCCGGACCAGTTCATTGAAGAGACACACCTAATGGGTCGAACCAGTTCAATGAATGGACACACCAATTTGGGTCGAAAAGACACTTTGGGCTTGAAACAGTTTCATCAAGGGACACAACTATTGGGCCCGAAACAGTTTCATGAAAGGCCACACCTATTGGGCCGAACCAGTAGCAAACCGGTTAGGAATGGGTGTACACCTATTGGGATTTATTCCAATGAACCTTTCAACAAAAAGATTATGTTGGTGTTGGATCACCCAAACCCGAGCCAGGTCGGTCGGACGACGCGCGTGTGTGTTTTTCAAGCCCAAGTAAGGTTCCGCCCAACGCGCGCAAATATTGTAACCCCAAGGGCCACGCTCTTATTATACATGAGTAGTTTATTAAGAGCAAACCTTATCTACATGAGTCAAATGTGGGACTATCGCATTTTTCTTGCTTTGTCTCAAGTTGTACCACTTACATTGGTAACTTGGGACGCCAACTTCTCATTCAATATGAAACCGTTTTGGACATATGAATACTCTACGAGCATCTACTCGGAATGAGGATTCCATACATACCAAGGTCTCGCTCAACGGAGTTCTAGAACATGTCGAAATGTTCTGCCAAAGACCTTATCAGATTTCTGACAGAATCTGCTGAAACAGTTTCTAACAAAACAAACATGAGTCAAGGTGTGGTGGATGAATGCCTTGGACATACTTCGGTCCTAAGTGCTGTGGACAGAAGTTTTTCTCCTCTGCTACTTATGTTTGTAAGATGGCATTGTAACCCCATCTTACGAGAAAAACAAACAGGAGTCAAGGTGTGGTGGATGAATGCCTTGGTCAATACTTCAGTCCTAACCGTTTTTCTCCTCTGCTACTTATTTGCCGAACATGCCCTATAATTACAATACTCAAAAGGAATCCCAACAAAATCTGGACGAAGTTTTTTTTTTAGAGATGGAGAGAGGCAGAGAGCAGAATTGTCCATGAAAGTTTACTGAAGCTGCAGTTATAAACAGTTGAAGATCATAAGGTTGGGCATTTCTCTCAAAAACAACTGTCATGTTCTTTTCATGTTTAAGACAAACAACTGCTAGCTGAGTTGGTTTGTTATCCCTCTCAAACACTCCCACGAGTGAGAGGTTGTGAGTTCAATTCCCATCAACAGTGTTTGGGGGAATTTCTCATGTAATTCTTAGGTGGGTCAGCCTTCGGGCCTGGTTCGAGATTAGGAGGCCCATGCTCTTATGATGATGATATGTGGTTAGGTGTTCTCCCATGATGATGATGTGGCTAGGTGTTCTTCAGCGAAAGCAAGTCCCTGAGTAGCAGAATTGCTCGAGTTGCAAGGTGGCGGTGTGGACACTTAGGTAGTAGCATCAGTAGCCTTCGGGCCTTGTCTTTGTAAGCCCTTTGGGCCCTGTCTTTGTAAGCCTTCGGGCCATGATTAATATACCAAATTTTTTTAAAAAAAAAAAAAAAAAAAAATGTTCTTTTCATGTTTGCATGCACTATTATTTGCATGCAGTAGCGGCTCTACAGTTTAGCAAAAAAGGCAGATGCCTAAGGCCTCCAATATATCTCGGGGCCATATTTTGTACTTTCTTTACGTATTTTTTGCTATTTTTTTTTTATTTTTAAGATTTTTTCCTATATTTAAGGTGTTTTTTCCTAACTTTCAGATATTTTCCCTAATTTTTAGGTGTTTATCTATATCTCATTTATTCATCTAATTTTTTGTAATTAAATAAAAAATATATATTAGTATTACAAACTACCTAAAATTTTTTTATGCCTGAGGCCCCCCATTTGCTTGAGCCGTCCGTGGTTGCATGTATGTGTAATCAATCAAATTAATCAAATACATTATGAGACATTTATACAAAATTTAATGATCAATGATAGTTTGCTCTCGTGGAATTTTTGGGATAATGATAGCTTTTTTTATATACAAGCTGGGAACCCGCGCTACGCACCGGGGTATGAGAAAAAGCTTCATTAGACTGCCCGTGTTATTTATGTTTGATTAATTCATGTTTTTACTATTTTATTGTGTTTTTATTTTGATTTGAGAGGTTTGTGCTTAGTGGGAGAGTGGATAAAAAGTGTAGAGGTTATTTGTTTAATGAAAAACGGATAAGAAATATAGAGAAAAACAAAAATTAGTTTTAAAGTAACCAATTTTTTTTTTTTTTTTTTTTTTTTTAAATAGAAAAATTGTGAGAGCTTGGAGATCATTTAGGATGCCACCTAGGAGAGAGAATGTGGGACCGCATGGGTCTAGCTATTATATAGATATATAGATATGCATAGAGAACAGTTGTGTAGTTGTGTTCATTTTTTAAATACTCTAAAGTGTAATCAGAATTTTGGAAAAACAAAAAATGTTAAACATGTGTCTGTTTTGATGATGGAAATTCACTGGTGAATAAAAGTACCAGATTACACTCAAAATTGAGCATAATTGCCTTTCTCCATTCAAATAGTTTCTTTCTACATCTTTAATCAGCCATACCAAATTAACTGTTGGGAGTGCCTTTACAAACGGAGGGTGTGTTTGATTAGTGGGAATAATTGAAGTGGGAATTTTTACAGTTAAAAATATTCCGACATAAAATAATTCCCACTGATGGGTTGTTTGATTGGACACAAGAAATGGGGGAAAATTTTATGTGGGAAAGATTTTGGTTGTTTGATTAGACACAAAAAATAATTCCCAGGTAATATTTTTGAGTGTTTGATTACATAAAAAATAATTACCTAGGGAAAACTCTATTTTTCATCATAAGCAATATATCCTTTAACACAACGATAAATCCAACCAACATATCCTTTAACACAACAATAAATCCAACCAACATATCCTTTAACACAACAATAAATCCAACCAACATATCCTTTAACACAACAGTATACCAAATCTAACAAAAAACAAATTCGTTAACACAATACACAAATCCAACCGCATATCAAAAGAAAAATGAAAGATCAAATCCATATATTGCACGTTTCACTATAAATCCATAACCATATACTGCGCATCTTCTTGTGTTTCAATCTTCTCCACAACCATCCCTACATCGTGCGTTTCAATCTTCTCCACAACCATCCCTTCTTCCTTTCATCACTTAAGCCAAGAAAGATCTCTGCAAGTTGAGGATCTGGCCCAAGGAGGTCCATGCCATCTAGTATGTCTTCTTCGGTCATATCCGGAAGTTGACTCAAAGCAAGCTCGATTTTGTCACACTTTTGTGGCCTTAGTGCTGCAGCTACCTCTTTTGCGGCCTCAACCATCCCCATCATCAAAACTCTCTCTTCATTGTCCTCTCTTGCCCAACGTTTCCTTTTACGTCTCTCATTAGGTGTCACAACATCTGCACTAGTAACCTCCATATCCTTGCGGTGAATATCTATAAATTCCAAACAAGGAGAAAACATCAAATTTATGTATTTGTAGAATGCATGGGGCCACTATTTCTTAAACTATGGGGGTCAAAACTTGAACAAAATTCAATTCGTTAGGACATAATCTGGTATCACTGTATGTTAATTTCTTGACTTGTGACGAATGGATGTTGGATACTGATCATGGGCATAGCTTCAACTAATAGCAAAATAGCTCACATGAAATTTTTGTTGACTTAATTACCTTAAAGAACAAGTTGCAGACAAAAAAGATAACATATCAATGAAAATGTTTACTCACCGTGCTCAGAATTGTTAGAGTGCGTAGAGACCTCAGATCCTTCATAGCTACGAAGTCCTGTGACCTTTTCTTCTTTATATAAGATGTCCAAATCATCATAATAAGGTACGGGCCTTGAGCGATACCCTCTTAAATTAGGATTTGCCTACAAGTAAACAAAACACCTTCATTAATTTTTTTAACAGGTTACATTCTCTAAGAATATATACTATACTTTTCTTAATGTTATAATTGATCTTAGAGCAATTTCATCCAGACATTTATCTAATTGACTGTAATAAATAATTAAGTTCATCCAGTTCATACAGAAGTCTAGTTGGTTCATTGTGTCACATAGACAGGCACACAACAGAGGTAGATCGACCGAACACACAAATGTTCAAGCATCACAATTAAATAGTCCTATGAAACAAAAAATTACATACGGAAATATCACAATAAATCCTAAAAATTGGAAGATATATAACAACAGATGTAAGACTGACAGTGTGAATGTGTATAATTCATACCCAGTAACCCTACAAGGCTACAGCATGTATATTCTCAAGTCAATGCTTGAAAACAATCCAAATAAATCAATTATAGTGATGTTAGCAATTTTAATCAAATAAATCAATTATAATACCTCTATGAACTCTTTCCAAGCCTCGTCATCCGCTGTGAACAGTTGAGTGTTGGGATTCTAGCCAAAGCTGCTTTTTTCTTTGCATTCTCTAGCGTTCTTGTACTTGTCCCTCAAATATCTTGTTCTTGCACGAACATGATCAACTTTCACAGGCATGCCAGTACTTTGACAAACCTCTTGAGCAACGCGAGCTAGGGTATCACTCTTCCATGTTCCATCAAGATGCCTCCCACCTGTGAGATGTTCTTCCTTCAACACATGGACAAGACATTCGTCCATTTTGGTCGTCCAATTGATTCGAGGTTCAGAAGCCGTGCCTATATCAGATGAAAATTGGTCAACAACTTCTGAACAAATATGAAGCAATTTACAGAAAAACTTCACAATAATAATTTATATTCTACTAAAAGAAAAAACCAAAAAAAGAAAATACGATCAGCTAAAATGTTTTCTAATGCTTTTTAATCAAAATAAAAAAGATTAAGAACAACTAAAATAGAAAAGAATGATCTAGCTAATATAGTAAAGAAAAATATGAGATCAATAAGCAAAGTCAAAGTAGAAACTAGTTTCACAAAAGGGGGATTTCTCATTAATTCATCACCAAATTCACTTGAAACTTACAATTAGCTAAAAAAATCCTTCGTTAATAGAAAATTTGAACACATTATAAAATCCATAAATTTTAAACTACAAACGCATAACATCACAAACATAAAATCCAATTAAAACATAATAACAACATATCAATGCTGATTTCTATGTTGAAACTCTTCAAACATATCCAAAGACATAGCATCTCTTTTCGCAGTCCATAATGCACTTCTTTGAATAACAATATCTTCGTTATCTTCCTCTTCATAAAACTCTTCTTCATCTTCACTCTCACTTTCACTAGAATCATCTTCACACATGTCACCTGGATCTCCATCTCGTATAAAGTTGTGCAAAGCACAACAAGCAATCACTATCTTCTCTTGTGTGTCTATGTTATGGAAAGGGGTATTCCTCAAATAGGCAAATCTTTTCTTCAAAAGTCCGATTGTCCTCTCAATAACATTTCGTAACTGAGAATGATAGTAGTTGTACAACTCTTTTGCATTTCTAGCATGACGACCTTCTTGATCAGTTACATGATATCTCACACTTCGATATGGTGTAAGGAATCCACGTACATTTGGGAATCCAGCATCGGCAAGATAATACTTACCTATCAAGTTTAAAAGTTTTATTGTTAATCAATTTTTTCATAATAGTATAATTATATTAGTATAGGGTATTTATATACTACCAGTGGGCACCGTTAACCTCCGTTCCCTAGGAGCAACTGCACTCCTCAACAAACGTCCATCATGTGCTGATCCTTCCCACCCCACCATTACATATGTAAATTTCATATCAAAAGTACATGCAACCAAGACATTTTGAGAAATAAACCCTTTACGATTTCGATAGCTTGGTTGATCAATCAATGGTATATTTATGACAAATCCGATCACTCTCACTATACATTCTTTCAAGTATTGCCGACCTCTCTTGATCTCTATTTCTATAAGGACCCCTAAGAAACCTCCTCCTACGTAAACGACAATAGAGAATAGAAAAATTCATGAGGATAGTCATAAGAGCGGCAGCTGCACGTCGTTTTTGTTCTAGAGTGGGCATTCCGTTATATGACTAAAATCCAAAAAAAATAAAATTAAATAAGAACCAATTCACATTCAATGAAACAAAATAGATTTTCGTCAATTACAACACACAAATTAAATGAAATGATGACTGTAGCTTTTGTGCAGGAAAACAGCTTGGAAAGCAAATTTATAAATGAGGAATCATCAATGAAAAAAGAAAGTACTAATACTAGAAAGTAAGTACTCCTGTACACTTGACACAAAAACATTTTTTTTTTCAAACAGCATATATATAGCTTTGCACATAATTTAAACTCTTACCCATAAAAATAAAAAATATTGCCAACTTCTATGCATGCATGCATGAGTCTAAATCTGTCTGTCTAGTTTTGTGTTCTGCTGCTGCTGGTGGTGTTGGTGTTGGTAGTTTGGCTCTCTTTCTCTATTTGTTGGTGTTAGTGATAATTTCTTTTCTTTGTTCTTTGTTTTCTTTGTCAAACAGGACGAATTTGGTTTAGTTAAATCGAAATTGAAGATGAATTCGGTTGAAGAAAAAAAAGGATTAATTGCTGTATTGTATACTTGGGACGACAAGCACTTAATCTCCTTGCCGTCATAGGAAGCGAGAGTTGCTTATGTTAATAAATATATAGGGGAAAATGATCTTTCTATGGTTCTTGTTGACTAATTACTATGGTATTCCAGATAACTGGAGTATTACTAAGATCCCTCCTACAAGACTGGCCTCCAGATTTGAGATCGAGCAGAGTAAGAAAACAAATCAACCTTTGCGCCGACTTGATTTGGCTACTCATGGCATAAGGGCTAAGGTATTGAGGAGGAAGAGGAGGCTGATGGAGGAGGAAGAAGATTGACAGCAATATATGAAGTTGAAATTGGAAGATGCAGAAAAAACATTGTATCAAGCTTGTGTCAAAAAGCTCAGAATTTTAAAAGCACAGGCACACAAAAGCACATTTTGCATTTATCAATAAACAAAAATAAATAGCTAGTGACCAATTAAACTAGATTCAACACAATGCAACACTCCGTCTACGGCAAAAATGACTTGTACAGGTAAAAACAAGTTCAATCATCATATAAGCATTCTCCCTCTACGACAAAAATGATATTCACTCAAGATGCTATGAGGCGAGCAAGTATGCAAAATTATACACAAAAGACTACTTGTTTAGCACGACGATAAGGACTACTTGTTTTTCGACACCAATAGTACCATTAGGATATCGATACGTTTAGAATGTATTAAACCAAATAAGTATTGCATTTTAAATTTGTGGTGGTGATGATCAATAAACAATTCACAAATAAAAAATACATACCTTCTGGCTTCTCCTTTCGACTTTTTTTTTCCTTAGCCAGCTTAACCTAAAACCCCATTAACAAACAAAGAGAGATTCATTAGAGAAGATTTGATATACAAAACTTGAAACGTTCAAATTCAAGTTTAAAATCAATAACCCATTTTCAAAAATCCAATCTTTATTCAAACCCACATTCAAAATGCACTCAAATCAATCTCATTATTTATAGAAGTGTAGAAACAGATAAGAAGGAATGAGAAATTTAAGCTATATGATGAAGGTTCATTTAAGAAAAAAACAATTTCTTTCTAAATGAGAAAGACAGAATAATCTTGTAGACAAGATCCATTGAATCTATGCCATTTGATGGACAATATAAAAGATCAGTTAAGTGATCAGTCCCACATGTCAAAATGCATTAGGGTAAAGGTGCAGTCGCATTCATTTTATGGTGGTGGTGGTGGTGGTTTGAGGGGTCCCCCTCAAACCCGCTTGGCAATCAAAAATGGAGAATGATTCCTTGGACAGAGACGGGCAGCAGACAACAACCCAACTATTGTGATTGCAGTTGTTCACAAACTGAACAATAACAATGGACACATAGAAGGACAATGGATCAATTTTTTACAGAAGAAGCAGATGTCACAGACAATGATGAAACTTTTGTATATATATATACAGTACCAAACTTTTATTTTGTAACCAAGTATAGTTAACTTTTACTCAGAGCCTTTCTCACACACCAATAATGCTACAAAGTTAAACTTTGTAATAAACGAAGATCTGTTCAAAGTTCAACTCATGGGATTAAAAGAAAATTTGTTGGCGTCTCTTATGTATCTTTTGCAGGTTCTTTTTCATAGGTTTTCACATCAGCCAACCATGAGTAGATATAAAGGTCTCCTTAAAATCTATTAACTAGTAAATTTAGCGAACTTATTAATTTAATAAATTAATTAAGTGAGATTATTAATTGATCACATTATCAGGGTTTTTTTTTTTAATAGTAAAAAATTTGCTAGCACTTTGTTTAAAACATGAGACCAGTAGACTATACGCAATTAGAGTTAAACTCCTGAGCCATCTCAATAGAAGAGTTCAACAAGAGCAGCTTCTTCCATAAAACAAAAAAACAAAAAAACAAAAACAAGAGCAGCTTCTCCTAATGAATTGTTTCATACTTCCATAGGCTAAAAACAATAGTCCCTGTGTGGATTTAATACATCCAAGCAGAACACCTTGTCGCGAATTGAATATCCATAATCCATTGATTCAACATCTATAAACCCCAAATTGATTGTAGACAAGATTATTAACTCATAATCAACCCCAAGAAGGTTGCCAATGAGAAAAGAGAGTGATTTAGGGGGAAGAAGGTAAAAAAAATAAAATGGAGAGTTGGAGAACAAACTCGATTTAAATTCAAATACAAGTTTAAAATATAAAAAAAAAAAAAAAAAAAAAAATCGAATTCAAAATAATCCGATTAAAGTCGATTTGAATCTGATTCATTACCTTGATGAAATCCCTGCTTGTGAATGATGGAGGAGAGAGGTGGTCGAGCTTGTGAATGATGGAGGAAAGAGAGAAACAGTAGTGAAGCGAGAAAGAGAAGAGAAAAGGGAGAAGAGAAGAGCGGCAAGGAAGAGAACGCAAAAAACCCTAGGAGTCTGGGAATTTTTTTTAGGGGTGGGTCAGGGAAAGTTTCGCGAGAAATATTTTTATCCTGAAATTTTTACATGGTCCAACTTAACCAATCAAACAGACATCGGGGAATTTCGGTAATGTTTGACGTGGGAATATTTCCCACGACCAATCAAACAGACCCGGAGAAAGAAAAGAGCATCAGGCCAAAGATTTTTATTGTGAGATCCTAGGGGCTGTATGTATGGATCTGAGTCTTAACAATTAGATTTATAGTAGAACGGTTATGGTGGATTATGGACTTATGGGCAACAATTCAGCGCTGCTCGACATGGACAGTGCATCATTTTGGAAAAAGGAATACACAGAACTTGAGGTCATAGAATTTATTTAAGTGCATGCTCATGTAAGGAAGCTAGACAATTGCAGAGGGTATGTTGTATACCAGAAGCTAATTAATGCAGGTCAGGATCTGCCTAACCCTTAACCCTTCAAAAAAAAAAAAAAAGTGAAATAACAATCTCAATCAAAGTTCCTCTATTACCCTAAACTTATCTTCATTTGATCTGTCTCAAAGTTGTATCAATCTCAGTTTAAGTCGGTGTATCAGTCAATGACTTTCTGAAAGTTAAAATTGACAAATATGTAGCCTGGTAGTGATTATCTATTTATCTGACACTGACTTGTTCCACTTAGGGAACGGAACAAAGAAGGCTGCTCCGAACTTTGTAATGTCTTTGCATCTGTTGTTTAGTGTTTGCTATGTTCAGTTTTGACACGCTGCAGCAAAATAGACATAACTTTATTCTCAATACTCGGAATCATGATCCGTTTATTGGGTTAGAAAGTATACCTGTCTGTCTTTCTAACCCAATAGGCATGTCTTATTATTCTCAGTATTCAATTGGGAAATCATCCTCGAAGTTCTGACAGGCAGCAGAATGGATAACAGATTTTGGCATCAATCATGGTCCGAGTTTAGGCCCAACATCGTGGCAAACCCTAAGTTTGTTGTAAGTTGTTCCTATAAAGCCAATGATGTAGGAAACCTTAAAAGAAGTTTGGAAGCCACAAGAAGCAATAGTCTAATGGAGTTTTGAGAGATTAAAAACTTGGAGATTTGAGGCTTTGGAGGCTTTGGCGAAAACTTTGCAGCAATTTTTATTAGGGGATTTCTAGGTTTGTGTTCTTCTTGTAAAGGGTATGAGAGTGAGTTGTGTGAAATCTCATCTTGTAATCTTTTTGGTGGAAGATAATAAAGTTCTTTGTTTTACCGGTGGTGATTTATTCCCCGTGAGGGTTCCACCGTACGAAAATATATATATCCAGTCAAGAGTGTTGAGGTGAGTCATCTTCAACACCTTTCTCTAGTTTTGGGTTAAACACGATTTATACTGGTATTTTAATAAATGTTCAATCCTTAATGCTTACAGACTAAGTACGGCGATATTTATGATTGCTTTGATATCTACAAGCAACTTGCATTTGATCATCTCGCACTCAAGAATCACACAATCCAAGTATTATCTTAAAAAATTTAAGCACAAAATTGAAAATGGCGGTTTAAATTGCTGGGATTCAAGGGTTAAGTAATATATGAAAGAACTAAAATCTAAATGCTAATAAAGTAATATAAAAATAATCCAGGATCGTATGCAATAGCTTTGGTCACAAAATAAAACAAATAACTTAACATGCCTTTATATCAGCTAAATCATATATAACTTAAACCATAGCAATATTTTTCTCAATTTCTCCGTATATTTACCTAGGTGATGGTCCCCATAATGTAGAGATTGAGCATTGAGGGGGAGCTATGGAGTCCTTCACTTATATAGTCTTCCATCAAAATATGTGTTCTTCTTAAGAATAAAAATTACCAATAAATGGAGATTAATAATATATAATTTATATTGAAATCCGAATACCAAAGACTTATCAATTAAATTGAACTTAAACAAATAGTTATTGAGCCATAATTCTAACAATACATAGAGTGGTGGTCGACTTGTTCTAAGAAGACATCAATGGCTTTCATAAAAGTTTAAATGTCTTTCTCTGATTAAATTCAAGTTTAGATGTCTTTAGATGCCTATCTTTTTATAATCTTTATCCACTTTTCAGAAGGGAGAGTACTTAACTTTCTTGCCACTTGTGCTTGATCATAACACTATATTGGTTACCAGATTAAACTTTAAATATGTAAGTATGAAATGTTGAATATTCATCGTACCTCATCATTAAGTTAAGAGAGGAGCCCTTATCTTGACATCGCATACCTTTTGTCAACTACTTTAAAAATGGGTAATTTGTCGAATAAGCACAATTGTATGGTGTTTCTTCCCAAAGAAACACACTTGAGGGTAATCTTCTCACGCACAACATTTGCTTTGACTTCTTTTTTTTTGCACTTAGCTTTTTTTTTCCCATTATACCCTTTAACCTATAATCATTACACTTTTTATAGGTTTTCAGTAGATCTGACACCTTAGATAATGACTTGACAACGTCTTACAATCATTGGATCATGACAACTGGATATAATCGTTGGATATAATTTGTTAACTACCATCCTCCACAATTAGATGTGGTCTTAAATGGGCGGGATAATCGAGTGGGAACGGTTAAGAGTTTTCAAACCTCAATAAACACCAAACACCGTTTCACAATCCCTAACCACCCATAATTGTCCCCCACTCTCTTCTTTTCTTTTATTATTTAATTACTCATTCCTCTTCCATTAAACTGCTCATAACCATTCACAATTTCTCTCCCATCTTTCAATTTCTACACAACATTGTGAAGATGGTTAACCATCTTCTATTCTCCTCAACCTTTCACAAGTTAAACCATGCCGAAAAAAAAGGGCTGAAGGTGATGATGGGAATAGAAATTTTAGCATCGTTGTGAGATGTTCAACATCTAAGTTTGATGCCCACTATCTAAAATGTTCAATATCTGAGTTTGATTATTCCTTCTTGCCTTCATAAAATGTGTGATTCGAGGAATACCACCTCATTTCAATGCAGATCCTCTTTAGATGCACTACTGTATTGCTAGAAACTTAATTGATATAGGGGAATTACCACTTTCCAAAAAGAATAACAAAGTTTAGTTGTTTGGTGTTTGTTTATTTTATGTTTTATTTGGTTGTTTGAAGACATGTTTTGTAAAGATTGCGAACCTTATTTCTATTGTTGTTTGTGAACCTATGTTATTGTCATAGTTGTGAATGAACATGTTTATCATTGTTCATGTTTGAATTGGAGAGGATAAGAGAACCTATCTCAACTGATAATTAGTAACAATCACAGCTTATATTAACAGAGACAATCAGACACGTATTTGGGCCTAGGCGAGCTAGGCAAGTGTTTAGTGCCACCCAACCATGAAGGCCACTTATTTACCCAACCCAAATAGCTTACAAAGAATTGGGCCAAAAGGCCAAATTCCGAACCTGTTTGGCCAAAAGGGCATTATAAAAAAAGTTGCAATGAAAAGGACAAACTTATGGATCGTATATGAAGGACAAACAAATTCTTTAGGCCTATAGACATTTTTTTCAAAAAAAATACTGGTTTTACCCTTCTCTTCTAGTTTTCTCCTTCTTCATCTCTACGCTTTTATCCTCTCTATGTTTTTCTCCTCTTTTCTCCTTTCTTATCGATCTTTTCATTAATATCTCATAAAGTACCTTGAGATTAAAACCCATATAAGATCATCTCTATCTTCTCTCTTCACATTTGTTTAATCCTTAAACCAATTTCATTTCAATTGTCAATCAAGTTGATTGTAATTGAACATGATCAGATCCCCAAAATAGTAATTGAAACTCAATTACTAACAATATACTTGTAGACATTTTTATTAGAATATTTCAATAAATAGAATCTCCTACTTGTTTTTCTACTTGTTTTTTTCCTCTATTTTTTGTTTTTTGTTTTTATCTTGTTATTCTTCATCATCATCTTCGTCACTAATTGAACCATACTTTTAATCAGAAAAATTATATTAGAATTTTGAAATATTACAGTGATAAGATGATGTTATCACCTACAATGATAACATGATGTTATTAGCTTTAATTTTCAAAGACAACTACAGTGATAACATCATGTTATCTAAAGCAACTACAATGATAATGTGATGTTATCAGTTTTAGGTTATTTATAAATAAAAGACAAGACTGATAACATGATGCTATTAATGAAAATTATAATGATAATATCATGTTATCAGCTTTAATTTTCAAACACAACTATAGTGATAACATGATGTTATCACAAACAAGTACAATGATAACATGATGTTATCATCTTTAATTTTTAAAGATAAGTAACGTGATAACATGATATTATCACAATCGTAGTGATAACATCATGTTATCAAAAACAATACAATGATAACATGATGTTATCAGTTTTAGGTTATTTATAAATAAAAGACAAGACTGATAACATGATGTTATCAATGAAAACTATAGTGATAACATCATTCTATCAGCTTTAATTTCCAAACACAACTACAGTGATAACATGATGTTATCACAACTATAGCGATAACATGATTTTATCACAAACAACTACAATGATAACATGATGTTATCAGCATTAGGTTATTTATAAATAAAATACAAGACTGATAATATGATGTTATCAAATACAATTATATTGATAACATCATGTTATCAGCTTTTCATTTTTATAAATAAAAGACAAACTGATGACATGATATTATCAATGAAAACTATAGTGATAACATCATGTTATCAACTTTAAGTTTTTTTTTTTTTACAAATAAAAGACAAGACTGATAATATTATGTTATCATAAACAACTACAGTGATAACTTGTTCAAATCCCACTAGGGTTAACAACACCCATACGTAGTAGTGTTTTATTTGTCTTATACGTGTCTATCAAATTAAGTGGGTAACTTGTTCAAATCTCACTAGGGTTAACCACACCCATACGTGGTAGTGTTTTATTTGTCCCATACGTGTCTATAAATTTAGTTGGGTAACTTGTTCAAATCCCACTAGGGTTAACAACACTCATACATGGTGGTGTTTTATTTGTCCCACAAATTCCACACAAAAAAAAATTGGATAATGATCTACTTTAAGTTTTTTACAAATAAAATACAAGACTGATAACATGATGTTATCAAAAACCAATCTAGTGATAACATAATGTTACCATATTTATTTTTCAAAGACAAATACAGTGATAACATGATGTTATCACAATTATAGTGGTTATCACAATTATAGTGATAACTGGGTTGACTCAATCTTCTTCTCCATGAGAAAACTGTAAAATACGTAGTTTTGTTGTCAATTGAAAATCACAATTAATCATAACAATAGTTTCCATGTTCATAATTACAATTAAAAATCAGATGGTTCTCCATTAATTAATAACCATTTTTTTGTATTTGGTACATTATCACAACCCATGTATGTCTTCAATACCCACAGATTGTTCTCCATTAATAATTATCTTTTCAGCCATTGATGAACCTATAATACTTACGCACTTCAATAATTAGTTATGGGTTTCGACTTTCGAGTAACTCAAGCTTTTTTAGTCTTGTCATTGATGAATGAACGGAGATTCTACAAAAAAAAAGACGAACGACAAGAAAGAAACTTATTTCATTGTACTTGAGAAAGCACAAAGTTAGAGAATGAGGAAGAAAACACTGAGTTAAAGAACGAAGAAGAACGAGACGTGGCTTATTCGAGAAAACACGGAAAAACTTCACATAGGGGTATTTATGTCCAAAAAATTATATGTCCTGCAAACTAATTCAATTTGAAATTTTGCCTTATGACTAAACCCATTTAGAATCATGTCCCGTTGCCAAATTCGTTGAATAGCAACTTATATCTATTTCTTGTTTTTCTTAAAGCCCAACTTTGGAAGCCCATGTTTCAGTGAGAAACACATAGAGGCCTCTTTCAATTCTCTCTCTCTCTTCTTCAATTCCAGGTTTTAAATTTATTTTTTTTAAGTCCAATGTAAAATTGAACGCTTTTAAGATTATATAAACCTTTTATTTATGCAAATTTAATAATATCATGTATATAATTTTATGTTATTTCATATGAGCGCGAAAGGCCTCACTACTATGTGCCTTCTAAGTACAAACGATGAAAAAAATATCTAGGGCCACTAAAATCTCAGATACGGCACTGGAGACAATCATAACACAAGAGGGTAACAATCACAACCGATAGTTAGTAACAACATAGCGAATAACGCTGAAATGCACAGCAGACAGAAATGCCAATATTGCCGAAAATCATAACACAAGAGGACAGTGACGGATCCAAGAATTTAGTTTAGGGTGGGCTTGAATGAAACGAAAAGAAAAAAAAATATTCTTGTTCAACTTATTGAAGCCTAGTCCTCTCAGTCGTTGATTTATAATGTAAACATAAACACTAGTGAAAGTTATAAATTGTACATTTTTCAATATTTGATTAAGATCAATAAACATGTCAAAATAAAATGATAAAATTATATTAGGGGGTTTGGGGGCAACGCCCCCAAAGCAAAAATTGTAATGCACTCAATACTTTGGAATTTGCCCCAAAGCAAAAGGTTCTCATAAACACATGTCCTAGTAGAAAATAATGTACGCATATGATTCAAATTAAATAATATATTTAAAATACATATTATGGAGTATAAAACAAGATGATTAAGAATATAAGATAAATAAATTTAATAATTTGTGGAATTTATAATAGTAGAAAGACACCAAATAAATTTTATTACATCATTGAAACCACGTTAAATTAAGATTTTAAAATTTTAGTTAGTTTAGCAAAATTTATTTGACTTTTTATTTGATGGTTCTAGACTTCTAGCCTTGGATGTATGTATCTTATTTTCCCTATATTGATTGGATGAGTATTGTGATATGTTGACTCATTCCTTCTTTATACGGAAATATTTATTGTTAGAGATTTTTAATTTAGTTAGAAATGAATTCTGGTATCTTTATAATTTTTCTAATTTTTCCCCTAAATCATGTACAATATATTAGTATTTTTAGTATATTATTACTATCTACTAATATTTTCCAAAAATTTTAGGGCGGGCTTCAGCCTACCTAAGCCAACCCCTGGATCCGCCCCTGCAAGAGGATAACATTGAAGTATCAATGATAACACATAAGATAAAAGTTGATTCTACTAAGTCAAAAGCATCTTGAATAACAATGTTATTTTAATCCCCTACTCTCATATAACATGAAATTAATACAAAATAAACACAACGGATAATAGGCTATATCTAGAGGATAGGAATGAGTATGTGGAAGATACATCCCCACAAAACATGACAAAACCTCTTCAGTACCTATATGTAGTTGGGAGAGAGCCTAGAGGTGTCCCTTCACCAAATAGGGTGTGACTGAAGAGTTGATAACCATCTATACATTCAATACATGTTGATTTGTTGTGGACTCTGACTCTACACCTTCAACATCTCCTAATCTAGAGATGGACATCCTCAACTTTACCTCTCTTCCTGACTATTTTAGGACGCCCTAGCCTTGAACTTTTTAGTGGTGGAAGAATTTTTCTTCTTTGTCTGCCAGTTGGCCATTACTCATTGGTGATAATGTATGCAATCATTGCCATATAATGATCTTCGCATTCAACTCTAGTTGAATTGTTATTGATTACAACTCGCAATGACCAAGTTGTTCTTGGTGCCTAATAAAATGATTCAACCAAATCCAATAAGTCTCCATAGGATGTCTTGTTACTAGCGATCCTTATTTTTGACTCACCATGCACATATGCAATCTCAACTCAATAAACTGTAAGCTCCATTTGACCACTATATTAGAATATGATATTAAAGATATTCTCTATATAACATCAATTAAAAGGGGTTTCGTATAACAGCTCTATAATACAACAGTAAACAAGTGTACTAAAGCTATCCGCTACACAATCAGTATTAACAGCTATAGTAGAGAGTTTATTCTTTAGAAATTTAAGAATGTATATTATTTCAAAGTGATCATCAGTACCACATGATAAACCCACTTTTAGATCTTATAAACATGAGAGGAAAAGCTTCAAAAACTCCATCAAAACAGATAAAGATGTTTGTCCTAAGTTGTCATAAAGACAAATATGCCCAACAAATTTGTCAAAGTCAAATTTGTGCTTGTTTGAGAAGATTATCCTCAAGTGTGTTTCTATGAGAAGAAACACCATAAAGTTGTGTTTATTCAAGAAATTGCCCTCTGAAAATCTGACCAAAGGTTTAAACCAAAACGGTGTAATATATAATGCAACATCATCACAATTAATTAAGAGTATGCAAAGTTTTTCACTTTTTTTTTTTACGAGTGACTTGATATCTATTAGATAAATTTCGATTCTGAAGCGGTGGAACCTACATATCTCATGGAATGAAAAGAAAGAGTAGCAGTGCGACTGAAGTTTTAGACATAGGATTACCTGATGGAGGTTGTCCAAAAGGTACAGTACCAATCCAAAGGATTGGAAAGGCAGATGTAATGAAAGGAAAACCATCAAAAAGACATTTTGGAAATGTGACTTTGAATGACCCTGTGCTATCACCCTTGGGGACGTTCTGTAACTAACCTTCTATTTTGTTCTGAATAAGTAACTTCCATTTTGTTCTGAAACCTCATTTGGCATTGCTTTAAGATTAAACTGCTGTCCTAGTGGATCTGTCACATGTCCCATGTCCGCTATTGAAATTTGTTTGATAACATTTCTAAATCTTTCGCAGTATGCCATAGCAAGAACACGCCGGGTGAATACTATGGAACTGAAGTTTACAAAGTATCTTTTCTGTGGTACGTCTTTTTTCCTTAATGTTGTAAGGCTTTCGTGATGTAAAAACTCATGAACTGGCCTTTGTTCTTATAGGATCCCGATTCCGGAAATTGGTATCTATTCAGGGATCTCTTGCCATACTGGCCTAGTGCCATCTTCAACAATTTAAATACAAAAGCTGAACTTGTGACATAGGGTGGAGAGGTTTACTATAATGTAAACATATGTCGACGTCTTAGAAAAACGATACATTGTCCATATCCTGAAATGGGCAGTGGACATTTTCCTGCAGAGGGTTATGGCAAGGCAGCTTACATGAAGGAGCTTCAAGTGATTGATATCAGAAAAATGCGATACTATCCTGCAAAAAATTGTGTACTTATTAATGACACGCCAGATATCTTTACAATAACACAAAACCAAAAGGGGGTACAAGTCTTACCAGCTAATCATATTCTTTTTGGTGGGTCTGGTGGTTGTAGCAGGTACTAGTATCGTGGGAACTGCTCAATAAGCTTGTAAGATGGACAACTTATGTACTAACAATTTATTCATAATTAAGCTCTCTGTGTATCTTAATCTTCGGTTATGTTATTTGATTTACATATATATACAAAGTCGTTACAAGCTGGAGTGCATTACCGGAAACCACTGATAAAATACAATCTGCAACTTTGCAAGGTGTTTGGTTACTTTAATGTGAGATGTGTGAGAAACCATAAGCAAGCATTTGAACATGCAACGAAGAAGAAGGTTGTGAGAAAAGAAAACAATGATTGAGAGTTGGAGACCTGGAAAACCGATGAAACATGAAAGGGAAGGTGGAAATTACTAGGTTATATATAGCTTTTACAGCAGAAATACTAGGCGGGAGACTTATTCAAAAGGACAGAAACAGATGGTTTCTTATTCAAAAGGGCTTTGAAGTCAACAAATTCTGGACTAAAATACACACTTTAATCATAGTATGATTTTAGGTCAAATCCTATATAAGAATTTTTTTTTTTTTTTTTTTTTTTTTTTTTTTTTTTGCACAAAACACTATAACCTATGTAGGGAGTGATTAACCCTAGTGGAAAAGTGCAAAGTCGAAATTACACAAAATTTTGACACTATGATTCTACCTAAAATCATAAGTTTTTGTCTTTTTCAACAAGTCAACAAAAGAGATTGTCCTTTTCAACCATGACTTTCAAAGATATTGTCCTTATGGAGGGTTGACTCAAAAGAGATTGTCCTTCTCACCAAGGAAAACATGATTGGTGTCCTTCTCAAAAGTTACTTGATATTATGGAGGGTTGACTCAAAAGAGATTGTCCTCACCAAGGAAAACATGATTGGTGTCCTTCTCAAAAGTTACTTGATACTAGGCAATGAAGACTTTTAACATCGTAGATATCCTCCAATTAATGCACAGTGGACATTTTCCGGCAGAGGGTTATGGCAAGGCAGTTCACAGGTCCTGAAAAAACTGCGAACGGATCAACAATGTGGGTACAAGTCTTACCATAACTAATCATTTTTTATTTTTTTTTTGGTGACCCTGGTGGTCATTGTCTCATTGCAAGTTGTGAGTTAGGAAGGAATGCATAGATTATAGAATCAAAGATGGTGTGTTCAGGATGTGATAATATATCAATATTGCAAAAGGTATATGACCTGTATATCTGATTATGTCATTCGGGAACTCCCTTAGTTTGCCCATGGCACACTTCCGCGAGTTTAGATTCATTCTGTCATTTGCACCTTGTTCTTGATTGACTTTATAGTTTCCTCCACTGCACTGAGCCACTGACAAGTTATCATTTCACAATCTGTTGATGACACTACCCTCTTTTTTAACCTGTCTGAAGTTTGTTATGTAGAACCAATTGGGCGTTGTCTACTTCTGATGACCAGTTGGGGATAGCTCTGATCCTTGTCATAATTAGCTCCATTTATATAAATTTATTAAGCAGAACCATTTGTACTTACCATAATAAAATCCCGAGTCAAACATTCACCATTCCCAAATCCAAAAACAATCCATCTCCACAAAATACTATCACAATAAAAATAACAAGAACTAAAACCAAATAACCCTTGTCCTAGAACCTGACAACTAAATGCAAGACTCTGAAAGTTATTCACATCTTCATGTCGGCGCATTTCCTAAATATAACCATAAGCAAACAAACTTCATTCCATCATGGCATAGCTATAATGTGTTCCACTAAGCTTCATCTACCATATGAAGATTTAAGTATGGTTTGCTTTGCTAGACAAGAACTAGTAAGTTCCTTGCTCTGCTTTTGGCACTAGAAATCCCCGGTTGCCCAGCTGCAAAGAAGCCAAGAGACACAAGTCACTCACCAGAACATCATGAACTCATGCAAGAACATATGATGCATGACTAACAATTTTAACTGTTGAAAAGTGCTGCCTTAAATGGACACATCCTTTAAATAGAATTAGCTGACCAAGGTCCAAGGCCTTCACCTTTGTTACATACACATAAAAGAAAAGGCCAAAGCTCAATATAACTACTTTTCAAACTAACGGAGCAACTTTACACTGTTATCCATTACAACACAAAAATTAATAGTATCAGAGCTGTGTCCCCATTTTCGAGCTCATAAAAGCAAACTTTAACAACCATAAACTAGCATAGCCATAAAATGACATAAAAATTAATATGAAACATGAAGACTATTTAGTAATTAAAATCGAATCAGGAGTAGGAGACTTCAGCAGCAAAATGATATATGCCATCAAGCTACCAGCTCAATCATGAAACTAAGGATGATCATAACTTCTACATCACACGATATATAGTAATATCAACAGCCAAGATTATAAGTTGGAAACTTCTGCAAATGTAGCCCTCATGAGTACTGTCAAAACTTCAACGCCACAACCGAACTCCCCAATAATTTTCATATTCCAAATTAAATTTGATCTACAGAACTCAGATCCTAGGACAAACATAGTGATAATAACACTAGCATGAAGTTGTTCTCAAGGACTTGCTATTACTAAGTGCAGGACTTGTGCATAGGTAAGTCACACTTTCATAGTATAAACTTTCCATTTCATTTGACACTTTCCCCACTCCCAAAGTTAAACATAGTAACAAAACATGGTTTGTTATCTTGAGGAAGTGCTCACAAGTCATTAGCACGAAACATTGTAGATCCACATCTTCCATGGATGCAAGAAAACTTCTACTGCTATTGCTTTTACCTTTTAGTAAGCTCATTGTTTTTATGAGCATTGCATACCTGTAAAGATCTTACCTTGCTATGGCAGTTTTCGATATCTACAATTGTTTCATGGGCACTGTAGTTTCCGGGTTTGGAAAGAACTGTCTTCTTCTGTAATTGGAGAATTGATGGTGATCAATAATCCAGGTTTTTGCATAGATATTGTTAGAACGAATGGGACTAAAAAAAATACACCATTATGTTAAACTTTTAAATCTACTCGAGAAGACTGAACCAGACCTATGATATGCTAATCTGGGTGTTAGGAAAACAATCTGCAACACGTCTCATAATCAAGCGCTTCTTCCTATATCAAGGCCTTAGCCAACAAGAGATTCCACTCACTGGACAACTCCTAACATAAAACTGGACCAAGACCAATCCCATTTCTAAGATCAACCAAACTGCAGTTCATGGGGCTTCTAATGCTGGTCATGCTACAATAGAAAGTTCCATTATACTTATATTACTCACATAATCACATTCACAGAATCCTAGAAGAAAGTACATAATGGCTACACACCATATATATGGTGTCTGGCTTTGTTAAGTTGCTCAGTACTTATCAAAGGATTACTTTATTCGAGAGACACACCAACAGAAGGGTGTAGCTTGAAAGGCACATCAGCATGCTTGAGATTTGCTCACTTCAGTCCTTATCTCAATCTGCCATCACTGTTCCAAACCATGACTTTGATGTCTACTGTCGTTACAAAGATATATGGTTGTGCATGCTATGTTCGTGTTCACCATCAGAAGGACGAGATAGACCTGAAAACCATGCAGTTAAAGTGCAAGCGCTAGCTAGGTGCGGAGGTGAACCTAGGATAGGCCTGAGTCTAGGCCCTGGCTATGCTGTCACACGCGAGGCGAAGCGCATCCATACTGGTGCCTGCGAAGTTGGAAGAGAGAAACCCAAGAAGAGAAGGCCGTGGAAGAAGTGAAGCTCAACCACACCTCTTTTCTATACCTTTTTGTCTTTTCTATGGCCGAAAAGAGATACCTAATCTAATCGATCTCTTTTTTCATGGGGGTCTATTGGGCTTTAAAACGCCCAGCAGCACTCTGAACCGGATCGCTTATCCTGAAGCGGAGCGCCTCCAGGCAGACTTGAGCGAAATAGATCGTTTTATTTGTTAGGTGAGATGGTCTGTTTGGATTTCAGCACCTAGGCGGCACTTGAGAGTGCATAGGACGCCACTAGTTTAAACTTGGCAGAAACACAAGTGTCCCTAGCCACAAAGCGTTTGATGTGCCTTTCTTCCCACTGAGAGATAAGATAGTCGTTGTCCCTAGCCACAAAGCGTTTGAAGTGCCTTTCTTCCCACTGAGAGATAAGATAGTCGTTTGAAGTCACGACTAATCTTCCCATTCGAAAGGGTGTCTGTACTTAAAGGAGTAAAGGACACATCTTATCTCTTAGTTTGTATGTATAATTCTTTGCTCCTCCATACAGTACTTTCACTTCGTCAATTTCAGTGTACTGTTTCAACTTTCAAACGCTCCTGATCAGACTCAGAAGATGAAGCACAGCTGGAGGTAATGTAAGCATTACAAAAAATAAGGGTACTTTGGATATTGTTCAAAAGGAACCAACAAGAGGGCAAATAGGTTATCAAATTAAATATATATTAGTTTTGGAGCATACTATATCAAAACCATACTGGCAATGAGTGGAAGGGCACCAGATGGTTATAAATAATATGTTAGGGATCTCACATGTGGAGTGACTTAATCCCTCAATACACCTCCTCGCATGGCTATATTTCAAAAAGTGACACTGAGCACATGGATTGTTTGGCCACACTAAATAGCCTTGCTGATAATGTTAGCTCCGTGAACTCTCAATATGGGTTCATTTATCTCAACAGACAGAAGATGCAACTATTGACAGATGCAAACCTAGCAAAGAAATATACTAACACCGCATATTTAGAAAGAAAGAAAAAACTATAACTTATATGCCTCAAAGACTCGAGCATCTAGAGGTCAGTTTTTGGTGAGCAAACTGAAAAAAGTGTTATACAGACTTAATGAATCACCACGAGACATAGTTTGGAGGTTCATTCATCAAATAGGAAGGAACGTTTTTTCATCAAAAGAATCAAACCTGCACTACAGCTCTTCCATTTAATTTTAATTACTGGACATAATGTTGATACGCTTAGGGGTGTACGGTGTACCGATGTAACAAAAGGTGTTACTGAGCACTTAGATTTCATTAATTGGTTTACAGACCACGACTTGAGTCAGCTTACCTTGTAGTTTGGTAGATATGGATAGTTATGGCTGGAAGCATACACAGATGCCGATTCGGCAAAGTATGTGTGGGACCCAAAGACCTACATCAGGATTCTATTCCTTAGCTGGAGGTAGTTCTGTTTCATGGAAAAGCTAGATTCAGATCAACCGCACATGTTTTGTGAGTTACTATGACTACGGATTGTTTCTAAATATTGGGTTATACACGAGCTGATGAATTTGAATAATTACAACAAATTTTTATCACCATTGCATACAACCCAATACGGCATGGCAGGTCATTGTGGTTGATAAATACTTACTTCATCAAGAATAAGTAACGAACTGGATTGATCTACAATTCTTCAGTCTACACTGTTTATTAAGTGGCTGACGTGACCAAAGATGCGAATAAACCTTTTCTATGCAGAATATGTTTGTCAAGCTGGACATGATAAATACTTAGAACACTCAAAAAGATTCATGAACTTCCTGAGGTCCTGCCTAATACATGTTTTGCCAGATTTATAAAAAAAATACACTTGAACCAGGAGAACATTACTTTGTTATTCCCATCATCCAGGAACCACGTGATAATCCACGAGAAAGTACATATTTATCTCGTATCAGTTATCACCCACCACAAATCCCCAATTCGCTTATCTAGGATTGCAACCTACTTATACCTACACCTATCAATGTGGATTGGGAGCACGTCAAATACAAGATGGTATACAGCTTTGCTTAAACAGGAATGCCAAATACAAAAAAGAATATGACAGAAGGTATTACCACCCATCAACATCATAGTCTCAACGCAACAAAATCACAAATTAAAATCTATCCAAACAAATAAAAGCGAAAAACCAAAAGCATACCCTTACCTTGGCCTGAATACTGATTATTGTAGCCCTCAATAGAGTGTCCCCCACAGCCAATCTCACCCTTTGAACAAGTTCATCCCTGCTTATCTTGTTATTCTGATTAAAAACGAAGAAGTGGTAAACAAAATATGTCAAATAAAAAACATATATCGAAAAGAAAAGTAAAACAGGATAAGGCTAGGGTGAATTTTACCCTAAATTGGCCATAAGATTGATACACAGACTTCATGGCACTGTAAGGTACTTCATTCTCAATTGCTTTGAATAACAAGGAAAATGGCATCCAGGCTGACTTAGGATGCCTTCCAGCAAAACTGATGGTAGCGCTTTTCCCCTCAGGAACCTCCCCAGGCTCTGAGCTTTTTCCCTGAGAAGTCTCTACAGGCTTTGGAGTTTCATGACAATCTCCGACCTAAATGGAAGATGAATCTTTTGGTAAGAATATAGGACAAAATGTAATAATTATTATAAATTGTAGAAATTCCAGAACTTCAGGGATTTAAGAGACGCGTGACACTCTCCACACACACACACACATAATGAGCTCCACATTATCAATGTCCAAATCTACTCATGCCATAGACAGCGTCATCTAACCTTCCTAGACAATTACAGGACAGCATGAACTCTAACTTCCATATCTCGAACCTATCCGGAGCCACACTACCATGTTAATATCATCCACATACAATTGTGTATAACCAGAACATATACGAATGGCAAAAATAACAAAATGACAGAGGCAAGTGTATAATGCCCAGCACCTGTATCACTTGCCGACATTAGAGACTTTGAAGAACCCCAAGTAAAGAACTGAACTGATGATAACTTCTTATACATGTCTACTTCACTGCTTGTATTTTTAGCAAGGGAAAAAATTTAAATAAATTGCACAGTGATATCACTAAACAAACATTTCAATGAAATGGAAGAGTGCTTCACTTCATGCAACACTTTGTGCCTATGGCTAATGCATCAAAGCAACCTAATTTAATTCACCCATACTAGCTTTCCTTAGATGGTATAAAAGTAGTGAAATAATTAACTAATGATAAGTGGGTGTTAAAATATCTTTTCACTATCAGGCCCGTTCTTTCACACAAATGATATCTAAAGTGCAGAAGTTACTTGTGACATGTCCTTTTTGTAATGTAACCTCATACTTTATTTTCATTAAAGCAAGAATGTTGTACTGAAAAGTAGGACAAGATAGCCAAAAGTACAAGTGATAAATAAAAACAGAGAAACAGACATCAGCTTTATCCAAATAAAGGTATGTGGAAGCAGTGTTTTCAAAAATCCCAGAGTTCGGTGCATCTAAGGAGCACTTCAGGAACCATATATTTTCCTATATATGACGTATGTCCTGTAGGCCTTATTTTGATATGAGTTTGACGCCCACTCTAACCAAGAGTTTGCCATTATACTTCCTCTAGTAAAACTAACATATAAGAACACACTTTGTATCTCTTCCTGTAATGTTTTCTCTTTACATCTTCTCATTACATTATACTAACTTTCGCCTCTTTCTTAACTGTCTTTCAATATTTTTTCTTCCAAATTATTGACACATAAAGGTAATATACTTGACTTTTCATGTCTCAGCCTACAACGAAACTAACAAGTAGAATCAGGACTAAAGTTTATTGCACCAAACCTATATCGAATGTGGGCTCCTTGACTAGCAAAAGCATTCTTGCAATTGAGCTGCTCAATTTAATCATGATTGACACAAGTAATCCTCTTCAGAACAATTGAAAACAACTCAAGGCCCCACACATAATATACTCTTATAACAGTGTTCATTCACAAAGACGAAAAATCTACATTTTGAAGATTTCTAGCCTAAACAGTAAAAAACTTCATCATGGGCCTTAAACCCAACTACTTCCGTTTCCAACCCACTGGTATTTATGATAAAAAATTGATCCTCGCAATCAGGCTTAATTCTGATAAATTATGGTATACTCATGTATATGAATGTTACAACAAAATTTGTCAGGTTGTAGAGTGTTTTTCTTGATCCACTTCCTATATGTAAACATTTATGGTTATAATAAGAGGGAAACTCTGAATACACATCCACCAAGGAAAGAGCTATGTTGTTGGGGTAGGGAGAGATCAGGCGACCTTCAACCACATATCGCCTTGGAGACACCCCGCCCTGCTTTTAACAAGACATGCATAAAGAGAAAAAACATAAACCTTCTATTCTTCTACTATCTAGTTCTTGGCCTCACTTTTTTTAAGGATTATTCTTTCCAGCGCAATAGAAAATTAAAAAGAACAAGCCCAACATCCCAATCCATAGTCCACACCCCTTACTTATCATAAGTAAACCTATACCTAAAAGATAAAATTATAGGAAGCATTTCATTCATCATATACACACAGGTAGCAGATCTAGTTTTCACTATTAACAGTAGTTCACCAGGTAGGTCACTGTCTCTCTTCAATGTAAGTTTTCTATTAAGCTCAGTTTTTGAGTTTCTAAAATTTCTTCTTCAATTCTTCATTTTTCTTCTTTTCAATGTAAAAAAATAAATCAATCGGTCACAAAAACAAAAAGATCCAAAGTGCTGTGCCAAACCTTGCATTGGCAGCACCACAGGTACAGAAGGTTGGGCACAGATTTTCTAGGTGGGGCGAGGCGGGGGCTGAAAAGAATTCCACCATTTTCACCCCGGCGCTACTCAAAACAACGTAGGTGGTTCATAAAGTAGGTGGTTCATAAACATTCGATGTCAACAGTCAGAGAGGAAAAAGAACAAGACATCATGACAGGAAGTGTTCAGGTACAAATCTGGAGCAACCCTTGAATAATTAGTTAAAACATGCAATCAAGATCCCCCCCCTCCCCACCGCAGCCACCACACATACGCGCGCAAGTTACCAAAAATTCCTTTAAGCATGGAATGAAAGCACTCCTTTTGGTCATCAGAAGCGATTTAAACACACAAAAAATCCAAACAAAATGCAGAGTAAAAGGTGTAATACAGCTATTATAGAACATAAGAAAGTGGAAATGAAACGATGTATTTTCACAAAATACATGACTAACCGAAACACCAGGAGAAGAATCTGGATGCACTTTCTCTCCACACGCATTAGAATCCGTAATAGCAGACACCCCTGCTTTGCTCTGGTTCTCACTTGCACCTCCTTCAGGAGAAAAAATTGTCTCAATACTATGAATATTAAACTTAATTTATTACATAATATAAATTAAAACATAGTTGATAGAACATTCTATCAATGAAATATGTATAAACAGATAATATTCCTACACCCCTGCAGTAATAGATCGCACATCCCAAGCCTGGACACTTTTTAAAATGACAAATCGAACAGGTAATGGAATTGGTAAATTCAATCTATACCACAAAGGGTGTAGAAGTATCATCCAAAATGCTCGAAGAGAATCATATCTTTTCTCATCAAACATACTGGAAGATTAAAAAGATATCACCTTTGTCACTGGGATCCGTCTTAAAACTGACAACATATTCAGGATAGATGTGACTATTCATATTCATATTCCAGATTACATAATGTTCTGGATTAAGAAGATCATCGACACCACTATCGAACTTCTCGCTACTAGGAAACAACTGCTCAGTTCCAGGAGGAACCAGTTCCATGTTTCCCAAAATAACACGGCACAACACCACATGTTGCACACCATTTTCGTCAACATCACAATAACTTGCACTGTAACAAACAAACAAACAAACAATTGAGTATTCTCCATGGATATATTCCCCAAATATGGATATCAAATAGTAATAGTTGACTATAGCCAACAAACCACAACCAACTTATCTAACACAGATAATGCAAAATGACACATCAGATATACTACAAGGTCAATCCCAATTGAATTCAAAAATTATTTCGTTAATTTCAGGCATCTGCTTCTTATTTCTTTTTTTCAAGACCTTTGATCTGTGATCACATTGATCTGTGAAAAGGACAAATGAACTATGTGACTTAGCCAAAAGGACAAAGACTTCAAAATAATTTGGACAGAAATACCCTTTATGATCACACGTCCAATCATATATACTATATAACACTAAAAGCAACACAACTATACCCTACACCAATGGTGTTGTGAACCCTAGTTGGAGGGGTTAAAATTGGAATTACTGCACAATGTAACTATATGATCAGAGGTCTGATTATAAAAGTTTGTCCTTCTCACAAAGTCAAAAAAGGCTGCATGTCCTTTTGACAAAGATTGTAAGGTGGGGTCTGTCCTTTTGACAGATAACATCAAAAATGTTTGTCCTTTTGGCACTGAAAATCTGAAAAATGGTCCTGCAGCCTAGTTCTTTGTATAATTTATCTAATAAAACTAAGTCCTTCTAAGTACAACAGAGATATAGAACAGATTGAAATTACAATCTCGCATAAAAGGGAAGCCTTGAGGAAATAAAAGATGTACCTGATATGGGAACAGCTAGCAGAAGTAAGATGAACACCACCACCATACATGGGCATAATTTTTGGTAGTTCATTGAACCCTAATCCATGCATCAAGATCCTAGAAGCTGCTTCTTTGGAGGAACCAAGCCAAGCATATCTAACGTTGGCATTTCCACGATACTTTTCAGTAATCTCAACCTGCTTCTCAAAGAGCTCCAAACGAGCTTGTGCCCAATAACCTGAGCTGCGTTGAATGGCATTAATGTTATCTGCAGAAATGGATGAACCCATGCCTTTAATCAACATATGTTGGACATCATCAATGGTCAATCTCCCATTCAAAGACTCGAATGTCAGATTCTTAGGACGAACTGAACCCAACGTCTGACTTTCCCCAATAACTTCCTTAATCTCAACATCCGCCTTGACATCAGTACCAGCTTCCTGTTCTACACCATTGAAAGCATTAACAGGTTTGCCATCAATTTTAACCCGCTTGACATGACTACTTGAACCTTCACTACACTCTTCCATCTTCGAGTTACCGTCTGCAATTATTTCTATGTCCAATTGCAACTTAATCTCTTGGGTCTCAATTGGCTCATATAAACGAGAATGATTTTCCTTCATCCCAGACTGAAATCCATCATAGGCCACATCCTTAACAGAGTCTGCCTCGGGAAAGAAACAGATCCCAACTTCATCGATCCAAGCGATGGGTTGCTGCAAGCCAGTCTTGAGATCAACGAGAATCATGCGAAGAAAATCAAGCAATGAAGGACTACCCCTAAAGTCCACCTTAATCGCCACCTTCTTCATTCTAAAATCTTCTTTGACCAAACCAATAAAATCTTCCGGGAAATCAGTCCACTCCCCATTCTCGTAAAATAGGACACGCTGAGGTAACCCGCTTTTCATGAAATTAGAGTAGTTTTTCAGCAACGGCTTCTTAAAATGAGATGTAAAGCTATTCTTGCATCCATCAAAATCCATGTGAGACTCGATCTGCTTGCAAGGCATTTCAGGCAGTGCATCTTGGACAGAACAACGTGCATCAGTGCAAGCAGCACCTGTGAAGTACGCCATGCAACGAGCTGCCCTCTTTCTCTTCATATCAAGAACAATTCTTCGACCATTATCCAATACCTTTGCGCTCTCCACTTCCATTGCTATTTGCTAAGTCAGTTCTATCCACAAATTTGACTCCAAAAATGTCCAAGTATGACACTTATATACACTAACTCCTACTTAAGTATGTCTTAAAGCATTCATGCCAAGATAGATAATGTGCAGCGGCCCTGAAAAAGTTAGTAGTCAAAACATATAAAGAACATCCTGTTTCCAGGAATCACATCCTATTACACTAATAAATAAAGGAAAGCATTAATATATAACAAAATATAAGATAATACAACCATTCTAATGCTTTTACAGTTTGATGATTGCAAAAGATTCTACACATGGACTTGACATTGACAAAGTGTTCTTCCATCATCCATTAAAATAAAAGGTAGTTGAAATACCAATATAGAATGGACTCGAAGCAGTGAGAAAATCCCTTATCCTATACTCAAAACGATTTTAAGTACTTTTTCACTACAGAAGACCCGACTGAAATGATTGAATCAAACCCCAAACGTATGAGTTAAGACACATAACTGAAATAAATTATCAAAATACGCTAGACAACAAAATGCATGGGCAATCAAAAAAAAAATTAAAAACAAGAACATATAACTGGAAGTAGATACATTTTCTCGTATCTACTGTACATAGTGCCTCAAAGTGACATTTGATGGTCATGCATACGCTATAAATTTCATTATCATAGAGTAAACATGAATCATATATATCCAATTCATAAAAATTCATTGGCGTATCTTATAATACACTAAAATGGGTCTCAATTTAATAGCCTATCATAATATCAAAAACTATGGTTATATGCACACTTTCAATCCTTCCATAAATATTTTGCTGGTCAGATATCGGCTATTTATTCAACTTCTAAATGTGCAGTCATTTAAAAAAAAAAAGATGCACAATTTGGAAAATCCATTATTTTGAAACATGGAGAATTATAAAGTTTCAATATGGTAAGAGTCTGTCTGGATGATATTCTCCATGGAGAATGAGCATTGTCACAGAAAATTATCCTTCGCCTCATTTAAGGGTCTGTTTGATTCAAGCGGTAAACCAGTTTACCGGTGAAAATGGGGGATACGGGATGGAATTAAAGATTTATAGTCGGAGAAGAAGACACGAAAGTGAAAAGGAGTTTTGACAGAGTATTCAGATCTGTTCTTACTTTATTGTGCAGTTACTAATCTGCCCCTCTAAAAAATTTACCAGGAAAGAATCCCGCACGAATCAAACAGACCCTAAGAGATAAAAAAAAAGTGAGAGATATGCACTGATGCCGCATATAAAACTGCTTTCAATATGACAACTACTAACCTATCAATCTAGACCTGACCTCAGACACCAAAACTTTTAGCATCTCATAAATGGTTTGGCGAGATAAATAAAATTTATGTGTGGATATAATACTAAATGTAACATTCAGCTCATTGCCTTGCCGGGCAAAATAAAGGGTGAAGTCAGACACACCATTATCTAGGGATGATTCCTGGCCAAGTCAATGTTTGGATTAAAACAAATCAGCACCAAAGATATTGCATGACTTAAATCCTAAGCAACAGAATAAATTGTCACTAAAGTCATATAAACAATACCATATCAGACTCCAATAAATTAAATACACTCATTTTCTGTGATGAGAACAGTGTAGAGGAAAAGCTTGAGCTTCACAACACAAACGTCAACTCAAGCAAATGCTAACTACAACTGATTGCTCCAAAGATATTTATACAAGGCTTGAAAAAAAAATACCGTTGAAACCATTATTACTCAAAGGACAAATTTGTCCAAATGTCTCAAATCAAATTTTGACCCCACGATTAAATTCAAAGCAAAGAAAGACCAAGTTACCTTAAAACTAACGTTTTAGAGTTGGAGAAATACAGTACTTTATGAGCTTTTAAGTAACTACGGTGCCGTTTAGTTGTGGAAAATTGTTTTCAGTTTCTGTTTCCAATTTTCATTTCCTTTTCCAGTTTTCTTTTTCTGTGGAAAATTCCGTACCACTTGGAAAAGAAAAGTAGAAAACTGTTTTCAATTTTTCAATTTCATTCTTTAACGTAATGTAATTGGATGGTTTTGTCCATTGTTGGTTCTCAACTTAAGCTTTATTTGAACTGACCTAAGAATTAAAAAAGTATGACTTAGTAACCAATAAAAATAGAACAGATTATCGTATATGTATTATGCTCAAGGCTAAAATCACAAAATGTGGCACTCAATTACAAAATAACTCTAGAAACAAAAGAAACAAAACCAACTCTGATCTTCAGGAGCTGAATCTGCAACTCTGTGCTGTGAAGTGTCCTTATGGCATGTATTCCCCTGCAAAAAGAGACTGAAAGTCTGAAACCTACCTCTGCATCCTATCAAAACCTCCCTTACTTCAACATCTTAATGGTAAGTCAGCATACTTTATACCGTTCCGAAATTTATGCTTTTGCAGTCCATATTCAGCCATGCCCAGATTGTGCCCTTCATCAATTCCACTGTCTTGCCCACTTGTACTGTACCCTTGCGAAAAATCACGCCATTTCTGACAGTCTACAAGCACCATAATCGATTGGGTACTATAGTTTTGTTAGGGAATCTTGCCTGATTTTGCAGTTATATTCAGGAAACTTTTAACAAACTATCCCCGCTGGATATTGTAGAGGGAAAAACCGGTTTTGCTATACATAATACATTCTCTCAAAAGCTCAAGAGTTAAGAATATTAGAACTTAGAAATTTAAGTTATAGTCTGACCAGATAAATCTATGATAAGAACCTTCAGGTTGGCACACCTTTCTAATATAATTGTTGTATAACATAATCATGAGTAACAAATTCTATGTTGCCTGTATTTTGTAATAATATGTATCATGCCGGGTAGCTCTGCTTTCGCTTCAGGAACTAGAACACACAAATGCATGCAGCCCAAGTTCTCTCGAATTTAGATTTATTAAGTAACTTCCAGAGGGCTATATAAGCCAATCACTCGCTTTGTGACTCAATACATTAGTCTCAGCTTTAAAGCTGTCATGTTTACAGGTTTCTCCAATTTTATAGACCTCCCATCTCTTACATAAGGTTGAACGACTAACATCATCACAAAACATGATTGTGAATCATCTCTCATTGGCCTCTAAATGGTGGCATTTTCATGAACCACTAATAATCAATATCCAAAAGATAAGTTGTACCAATTCAAAAGCACAAAGACCTTTCACTTGTCAAATCCTTCCCATGAATTTTCACCGATAACCCCACATTCAAGAACTTTAATCAAGTCCAAAAACATATCTGTTAAATCAATATTATTAAGTGCAAATTTCCAATCTTAACAAAGTTACAGATAACAAAGAATCTAATGAATTCTCACTCCTCCAAATATCGAAGTTATGCTTCCAAAACCATTAATCAAACTAAAATTTTTTCCATGTAGTTTCCTTCTTCCCCAGTATCAATATTCAATACCTTTGATTGAAATCCCACCCAATCCCTTAAACTACCAAATATTAGCAGATTTTGCCTTGAAATTACGAACTTTTGAAGGGTTTTTCGTGGAAAACAGAAGTACTCATAAATTAATCTAACAAATCAATTCACCTAGAAAATTGGGCAAAATCAATCAATTAATTAACTTCATGTAAGACTACCTAAAGAATTAGGCATTATTAAGTTAAGGAACTAATTTCAAAATTTATTCAATTAAAATTCATATTCTCGACTTTAGGTGTTAAAGTTTGCAACTTTAATTCCATTAAACAATAACATTTAAACCTCACAAATTATAATAAAAATAAAAAAAAAAATTGAAACCAGTAACGAAGATAAAATGATGAAACACAAGCAGAAGAAGAAATTAATAGAAACAAAGAAGAAAGACAATAAACTAATCAATCAACCCATTAAAGACAACAAAGAATAAGTAAGAAAGCATGGAGAGAGAGAGGAAATCGAACCTTCAAACAGAAGCAGCAGCGACGGGAGAGAAGAGGAGGAGGAGATCGAGAATTCTTCTAGACATCATGATTCATGAGTCGTATTTCCAACAACATAAACCCGGTTTTCTTAATACAAAACCCAAACCCTGGACCATTGTTTTCCAAACTTCTGTTAAACATTTTTACAAATTTTTGTATATACCCCCACTTGAACCTGAAGTTTAATTTTTGTATATACCCCCACTATTGACCAAGTTTCAGACGAGAAATTGGTCCAACATTCAATAGCTGAAGTTTAATGTTACTATGTGAGTGTGCAGCGTAGTGTGCGAAAAAATAGCGGACAATTAAAAAATATCAGCTTATATTAGTGTCCAACAAAATAAAGGATAAAAACCTTTTCTAAAATGATTTTTTTTTTCTACAAATTTTCTTTTTTTAACAGAATCTACGTATTATTTTATAATATTTTTTTAGGCCTTATTTTTTGAAATTACCTTACTACCCTTTTTTATTATAGTATATATTAATATAATAAAGGTAAAATTGGAATTATATATATATATATATATATATATATTAATATAAGTAAATATTGTACGTGGTTCAGTGGTGTATATTTTGCTGCCACGTAAAGCCTCGCAAGCGCCTCGAGAGTGAGGCGCCCTTACAAAGTAGTATAGATGACCATCATAAAATTGTCAATAATGAGTTGACCGGTTTGACTTAATTTGGGGTATATTAATTAAATTTTAAATAGGGGATATCTCAAATATATCTAAATTCAAATAGGGGGTAAGTCCAAAGATCTTAAAATTGAAAAGATGGACACTTGTTTGTAAATCATTTTCTATTTCAGAAATAAAATCAGATGGAACGCATTTTCTGCTTTGGGTGGAAAACATAATTTTCCAGAACAGGATGCTGACTTGGCCATTTTATTCTTATATAATTTTTTATTTTTTTTTATAAAGTTATGTGTAATTATTTCTAATTTATGTGTTTAGACTCAAAGTTCATCATTTTTTTATTTTTGTTAGTGTTATTGGAACTGTTATGGTGTAGGGAATTCTAGTGAACCACGTTTTTGTATAAGTCCAAGTGTTTTTTATTTATTTAGGATAAATGTGTTTGGTTATATTTCCAAATTTGTTTGTTGGTATAATGGGTACTATGTGAATATGTATGCCTATGTTGCTAGTACGCGAGTGTTGTGTTTTTTTTTTTTTTTTTTTTTTTTTTTTAAGAAAAATATTTCACGTTATTGATAAGCTCAAAAGAATTACACAAAAGTGGAGGACAAGCACGGACAAGCTGCGCCGCAAGTCCTTTCTGAATAGCAAAACCAGAAAAGATATCCATTCGACCCAACAGTCATGACGTTGCTATCAATTCTTTTTTGTATCTTCCTGAGGACCTGTAACGCCCCAGGATTTCGTCCTCGCTCATCCCGGTGCATCGAGCACCATACCGCTCGCTAATGTCAATATTGTCCCTCTTTAGTCACTGCGGATATCCAGCAATAGAGGGTTTTGGATCAGGGCCCACCCATGTGGTTTACCCCAAAAGGCCTTGACATTAATTAGAGTATGGTTAAACTCTATATACTACCAATACAACTACTTCCTTGGCAATGTGGGACTAAGACCAACTCATGGGTGGTTACAATCTCACCACCTTAGAAATAGAGCCGTCCTCGGCTCTGCAGTACACTCAGTACAGTCCCAAAATCTCCGACGTTCCCTGCCAAGTGAGACAAGTATCTGGCGCTCCCTGGGCCTTTCCAACGTACTTTCCACTTGCAACAGACGACCCGTCGTCGGCTTTGATACCAACTGTAACGCCCCAGGATTTCGTCCTCGCTCATCCCGGTGCGTCGAGAACCATACCGCTCGCTAATGTCAATATTGTCCCCCTTTAGTCACTGCGGATATCCAACAGTAGAGGGTTTTGGATCAGGGCCCACCCATGTGGTTCACCCCAAAAGGCCTTGACATTAGTTAGAGTATGGTTAAACTCTATATACTACCAATACAACCACTTCCTTGGCAATGTGGGACTAACACCAACTCATGGGTGTTACAGGACCTCAACTGCTTCTGATGCCAGAAAGTCGAACGTATCGAAGACAAACGGGATGAAACCATATTGGTTTGCCTTACACGCTCCATTGTACTTTTTCTCCTTTGTTGTTGCCGCACTATTAGCTGCCTGACCAACCTCAAAAATCCCATTACTGAATCCGACCATCGGTGATGCCCCTGTAATATCAATACAAGCATGTCTTCCTTCAGACTAATAGTAGACTAAAATATCTGATGGACGCAATGTTGATCTACCTTCTCTAGGATCAGTAAGGAAGTTGATCGGAGCTTCCTTTTTCACTTGCACCCATGCTCGCCAAAAGACATCATATAGAATATCTCGCACATGATCATGTCTGTATTTGAAACCCGGGTAATGTTTGCAGTGAGCTGTGTGGTCTCCATAGGAGGGTGGCAATCTGACCTGGAGACCCGAAACCTGACTTGAACCCGACCTGTTTTGGGTCAGGTTTGGGTTAAGCAATTTGAGGTTTTTGTCTATTTCGGGTCGACCCAATTGACTTGATTTTATATCAAGTCAGGTTCAGGTTTCACTCATAGACCCGTCAGGTCGACCTAAAACCCGATTAAAACTAAACTTAATTTACATATCATAGTACTAGTCTATCGTATCTTCTATCTTTGGTTATCTTTGCTTCACTCTTATCACCAAAAATTCTAAGAATCAAATATTTGGTTATCTCTGCTTCACTTTGTCTCTTCATCAGGTTGCCTTCAATTTGCTAATTGCCTTAAATTTCTATTAACAACTCAGATATCAACAAGAAAATCACCATTTTTCTTATTGATTTTTCTCTTTCAATAATATCAACACACTTCAAGCCGATTTTGAAGCATTCTTCAAATTTCTCTTTCAGTAATATCAACACACTTCGAAGCCTTGTAGAAATTGTTATTCTCTTGATGAAAATTTTGTCTAGAACAAACCTCAGACAATTGGATACAAATCTATATTGATTCTAAATCAATTCCAAATTTCCAATGTTTTTACTCACGAGTTAAGTTTCAAACTGTAGTTTCAAATCGATTCCAACAAATTAATCAAGTAGCAACAGATTGTAAGAGCGAGTTGGATTTAGAAATTGATGATTTTAACAAATCAACATCTAAATGAAGAAATTTGAGATCATCAATAGCTTATTAGATGAAATCTTAATAATGAGCTTTACATACTTCTTCAATTTTTTATTCTTTAGATCTTGAGAAATCACGAAGTTGATGAGGAAGTGTTTTTGGTTTTGATGAAGTGAAATTTTTTTGTATGAGAAGTGATAAAATCTTCATGATATTGTGGGAGAGAGAAGAAACAAGTCCAGTTTTAATTGAGGTTTGAAAAATAGTTTTATTGGGTTTTCAGGTCAACCCGAACCTGACCTGATAACCTGGCAGGTCAGGTTAAGGTTTCAGTTTTGAGAAAAAACATTCATCAGGTCGGGTTCAGGTTTCAGGGTTGAGACCTGAAAACCTGACTGACCCGACACGAACCCAACCTGACCCGACCTGATTGCCACCCCTACTAGGGCTGTGAAATGGGCCAGGCTAGGGCTAGCCCGACCCTTCAACACTTAAGCCCTATAGTCTTAAGGGCCGGGTCAGCCCTACCCTTACTATTTATGAGGGCCGGGATAGGGCCGGGTTGACATCAAAATAATTAAGCCCTTACCCTACCCTTACCCTTTTCTAAAGGGTTGAGGGTCGGGCTCATAGGTCGGGCCTTAAAGCCCGACAATTTTTAAATGTGTATTTTATTAAATATAAATGAATTTAACTATAAAATATGAAAGGGCTTAATTAGGGTCGGGCTTAGGGCCGGGTTACACATTTTAAATATTGGCCCTGGCCCTACCCTTATATACATCAGGGCCGGGAGGGCTTGACTTAGATGGCTTTTTCATCGAAAAGGCCGGGCCGAACAGGGTCGGGCCAAGGGCCTAAGGGCCGTTTTAACAGGCCTAACCCCTACATCCAGTCTGCTCTTCTTACACATAGAACAAAGTTTGCAATTTGTATATAGTGGAATCATTAGACGATAGCGAAGGATGGCTCGGTATTCTACTGGCCTCATATGTTGCCTTAGAAGTTCCATAGGAATAGCAAGGAGGAAGACTTTTGCATGTTCTGACTGCACACATTTGATCAACTGTCTTCTGCCGAGTTGACAACTCAAACTCCCTCTCAAGACCAAGACTAATCTTGTTGTAGTATGTTTCCGCCAAGACATATTGGGGTCTAAAGGGGACGGTAGCACTTGAGGCAAGATTACTAAGATGAAAATCAGTTTTTTTTTATAATTATTATTTATTCACAAAAACTTAATTGTTTAAACTATTACAAAAGAGCATATATATCAAGTTCTAGCTGTTTTTTAGCAAAAGAAAAACTTGAGAATAAGAGCATGGAACCATGGAGGCATGGAGTTAGTATTTTTTTTTTTTTTTTTTATTTTTTTTGGTAGCAAACTAAGATTTTATTAAATAAAAACCTCCCTAACAGTAGGAATACCAAGTACATCTTTTAAAGTATAATAACATAGAAAACTTGGTTGACATCTCCACCAAGCAAAACAAAACATTGGTAAAGCACTACACAAATCTTCAGGCCACCCATTTAACTATCTGAAAAGGCTATTAAACCATACCTCTTCTGAAGCAATTTTGGATGCAAACCCAACAAGAGCATCTGCACATGAATTTGTTTCTCTATAGTTCCAAACCACCTGAATATTTTGCATTGATTTAATAAGCTCTTTGATATCAATTAACATGCCCTTCAGCAACCAATGGAGATCAGGATCTGTTGTGCATAGTGCCCCATGTAACATCTGGGAGTCCACCTCTAAAATTATATTTACTTGTCTGAATCGAGAAAGAACTCTGAGACCCACTAGTAATGTTGAAAACTCTGCTAGGTTACTAGTAGCATGTGGAATAGGATAAGCAATAGCGAAAAGAACACCACCACTAGAATTCCGTAGGATACAACCTGCACCCGCGAGACCTGGATTTCCATCTGAAGAGCCATCTGAATTTAGTTTTACGCACACAGATGGCGGTGGTTCCCATCTAAGCCAAAGTTGAGTTCTGATAGAGGTTTTTTGGTTTTGGGTCATCTTGTCTCTAAAACACTCCAACTGTGTAGACAAGGCGTTAATTCATTGAAGACAATATATTGGTGTCACTTTTTATCCTTTGAAATAAGCTTCATTCCTTGCCAGCCAGATAAACCATAATCCAAAGCAAACCATTAGAATCTTCTCAGTTGGTGGAGGAGAAGAAAGCATAGACTTACACAAATTCTGAATTGCGGAGCTAAGGGAAAAAAGAAGATGATGATGCGTGTTTAATAACACCAGGACATCCCAATGAGAACCAAATTGATCTTGCAAAATCACAATGGAAGAACAAATGCATTTGAGATTCTCGACAAGAATAGTAAAGGGAACAGTTACCATTAACATGGAAGTGATGAGATGCCAATAAATCCATTGTAGGAATGACACCTTGCAAACAATTCCATAATAAAACTTTAATCTTTTGTGGTATTGTTAACCTTTAAGCTGCAATGAAGACCTTTTTTAGATCATGACTAAGAACATTCATAGAAGGTGAGTGTGCATTCTTCCACCATTGTTTGTATGCCGACTTAACAACAAATTTACCGCTTTTATGCCACTGCCACATTAAAAAATTTGCTGCATTATAGCTTGGAAATGGGATAGGGCAAATAATGCGTACAACATCAGCATGCCAAATGGATGGAATTCCAACTCTTTGCGTTTGAATCTATCAATTGAGAGACTTTTTGTAAATGCCCGCCTTGTGCTTCATGAATTAGAGCTTTTTCCACAATAGTATCCCAATTTAAATGTGGCACCCAATTATCCTTCCAAATATTGACTTCATTACCATTCATAATTCTCCATCGAAAGACGAGCTTCAGAATTACTCGTAGTTTATATAATGACTTCCACATAACAGATATCCACTTGTCACACGTGCATTTAGAAAGTTCCCATTATAATAAAAGTATATATTCTTCATTTGTGTAACCCATAATGATGTTGGATTGATCAGTTGAAAAACCTTCTTGAAACTGAATATCCCGAACACCAACTCCGCCCAAGTCTTTTGGAGTACAAGCCAGCTGTCAACTGAAATAGTGAAGCTTTCTTTCTTCAAAAAAGCTCGATCTCCTTATTCTATCAATTTGATCAATCACTTTTGCAGGCAAAAGAGTGCATCTCATTACGTGGGATGGCAATGTTGATAGCACAAAGTTGACTAAAGTAATTCTTCCAGCACTTAATATAATTTTGGCCTTCAATTCCACTAGTCTAGCATGAAAATTAGCAATCAAATCATTACACTTACTAACTTGTGCTCCCTACCAAGTAAGGAAGGGGTTCCAAGGTAAACTTTGAGATCAGTCGCAGTCTTCATCTTAAAGGATCTTTTGATAAATCCAATAATTCTTTTATGGAGTTTGGGATGATGAAGAATAAGAGATTTGGTCCGGTTGATTGATTGTTCCAAACCTGAATAGTAGTTAGTGAGGATTTTGTTGATGTTGAATTGTTCCTGCATCCCACATTTACCAAAAACCAACAAATCATCGGCATACATTATTGTGGACACATGATCACATCTTTTTCCAAGCTTAAATCCCTGAATTTCTCCCAACTGTTGCATTTTCAGAAACTTCAGAGCGAGTATTTCACTACAAAGGAAGAAAAGGTAAGGTGACATTGGATCACCTTGTCGGATACCTCTGGTAGGGGTAAAGAACCTGAATGCACAACCATTCAACAAAATAGAATATGACACTTTCTCCACACAAAATTTAATCTTATCGATCCACTGTTGAGGAAACCTAAATGTAGCCATGGTCTTGTACAAGAAACTCCACTCTAATTGATCATAAGCTTTGTGCATGTCAATCTTTAAGCCAAACAACTTTGCCTTCCTATTATTGGACTTCAAATTTTGTGTATGAACTCATTTGTTAACAGTATATTATCATGGATACTTCTCTTAGGCAGAAAGGCAGATTGGAATGGACTTATAAGTTTGTTTTTTTTATAATTGGTCTCATTCGATTTACCATCAATTTCGAAATGAGTTTGTATATAGTGTTTGACAAACTAATAGGTCGGTAATTTTTCGGAGACATGGGATTGAGACACTTGGGAATAAGAACAATGAAAGAGTGGTTAATGGACAATGAAAAAGTACCTGAACTGAAATGTTGTTTAACTGAATTGCACACATGGCCAACTTCACTCCAAAAATGTTGAAAGAAAATGAAAGAAAATCGGTTGGAACCCATCAGGGCCAGGTGCCTTAAGCGCCTTCATTTTTCGGAGTGCTCTAAAAATTTCTTCATTAGCGACATGCATGAGCAACTCCTCACAATCATTAGCAGTGAGCATCGGTGCGTTGATATCAAAAAGCTCATCCACGGGAGAAGCATTCTGTGAAGTCAGTAACCCCTGAAAATACTCAATAAACTGTGTACCAATCTCATCTCTTTCACACACAAAATCCCCATTTCTGTCTTTAATCCTGTAAATGTGGTTTTGTTATCTTCGTTGTCTTACAATGCCATGAAAAACTTAGAATCAACATCACCAAATTGAAACCAATCCATGTTATTTTTTCGTTTCTAATGAGTAGCGTGCTGATGAAGACATTCATTATATAAATATGTCAATATAATTTCCTCTTCAAACAGCTCGTTGCAATGGGAAATATTATTCTTTTCCAAAATTTTATGTTGGACACTATTAAGACGTTGCATAAGGAACTCAAGTCTTCTATCAACATGCCCAAAGACATGCCAATTCCATTTTTTCAAAGCCAAGGACCAGTATTTGAGCTTGGTAGCAAGGATATAAGACAGAGACCCACATAGACTTGATCGTGGAATACTTGCTCAATCATGTGCTAGTATACGAGCAGCTTGGTTCCTTAATATGTTACAAAAGAAAATATTGAAAAAACTAAATCGCCTGAGAAGTAGTGAAGTTTGGATCAAAATATTCTTGGAGATCCAAGAAATGTCAGCACTCTTCTCATTCAAAAAATATGTTGCAGTCTTGCAGTCAGTTTCAAGTTTTATCCTTGATAACCTGTTAAAGATGGCCCATTACGTGGCCTTGAGCAATCCTCTTGATTCTGCCTCCTCAGCTGAGCTTGCAAATCCTCGTGATTATATCCCTACACTTATAAAAGATCTTAAGTGATTCCTTTGAATATAACCCACACCACAGAAGAAGTCGGGAGAAGAAAAATTGACATCCACATTGATCTTTTGGTTTGTAATGTCTAGAGGTATCCATATGGAATTGGCAGGAGTATCAACTGTAGAATAAGAGTCAAGTGTTTTTAAAATCTGATGATAACTTTGGAATTAAACTATCAACTAAGACAACAGTCTGACCAGGATTTAGTAAAACATGTTGAAAAGCTTTTTAACATCTCATTGTCCAAAATTTCCAAGTAAGGATAATGCAATACAAGCTCAAATTTACTTTTCCTAAAACCCAACTTAAATTATGAGCAAACCACGTGTTCATCCAATTTGCAACAGTAAGGTTTTGGAAATGTATCAGTCCAAAATTTATTTTTGAAGCAAACCAAACTGCTTGTGTAAAAGTTCAAGACAAAATCATATTATGCAAAGTTTTAATCTCATTATTATACATAGGGCATAAATTAAATTGTAAGGGAAATGACTAATCTAGTAGGAACAATGTTATTCATGCATTTCCATGCGAACAAAGTGCCCCTAGGAGTAGCTTGTGTCTTCCACATTTTGAGATGAATTTTGGTGACAGTGTTACGAAGTCTGCCTATATTTGAAATTGTGTTATACATAGACTTGACAGAGAACCTTCCATTTTTTGTACGTCAAGTCTATGTATAACATAATTTCAAATAGATGCCTACAAAAAATAGTCAAAGCGAGTAACAATGCTAATGTTTTGGATATGTGAGGTTATGGTATGGTAAAACATGGAGTGAATGAAAAGAATATTCCAAGAGCTAGAGTAGGAAAACATGAGATGGTGGACCTGATTTATGGTACGAGCATGTATGTTATTAAGAGGAACTTTACAACTACGACTGATGGAAATCCATCTATCATTCCATATGTTCACAGAACTAGAATTACAGACCTGCCAGCAGGTGTGAGATTCCATAAGACCCAAGAAGAATTAGATTTAAGGAGGTCATAAACAGTTGTGTATCCTGAAATACTTGGATTTCAACACCTGAGTACAAAGATTGTTAAGATGGTTTAAAAGTCTCCAAGCAAGTCTAGAAGAGAGAGAATCATTCCGAGTTTCCATATCTTTTATACCAATTAACACCCTCTAGTTTCTTAGATAAAATTTCAAGATTTTCAAGTAGAGATGGTGTCTTTTGTCATCCACTTTCTCCCACTAAAAGTCCCTTTGAAGGGCATTGATTTTTTTCATTGATTTGTTTGGGAATCTGATAAGAAAGAATGGCAGAAGAGATAAATTTAATCAAGACAGTATGACCAGCTTGAGACAACACTATATATTTTCAACCACTAATTCTATTTTCGATATTTTTTTACTATGTTGTTAAACATCTTTGTTTTTGTTTGACCTAAGAAGAAATGTGTGCCCAAATAAAGATCATTTTTATTCAAGTCTTTAATACCCATAAGGTTGATACTGTTATCTTGGATTAAAGAACGAGTATTTGGCTAAATAAAATTCTAGACTTATCAAAATTAATGATTTGTCCAGTTGCAACACAAAATATTTAAGAAATCTACGACCTTTTTTTACTTCTGCAAGAGTTGCATTGCAAAAAATAAAAGCATCATCAACAAAAAGAAGATGTGAAATAGGTGGATTATTTCTAGCCACCTTTATCCATAAATATTATTGGTGTTATATTTAGATTGGATGATTTTGGACAACACTTCCATGCCAAGGGTAAATAAAATATCTCTTTGCGGCTTTACCTAATGCAACAAGTGGGCTTGAGATACCCAAAAGGAGTGCTATTGATACAAATGGAAGAGTGAAGGGTCGAAATACAATTTATGGCGAGTTCACGAAAGTGAAAATCAAACTCAAAAGCTAAAAGAATAGTTTTCAAGCACTCCAGAATTATTCTATCAAAAGCTTTGGACATATAAAGTTTTATGGCCATTACTTCCATATTTTCCTTTTTTTTTGGTTCTGAGAGAATGTATTATTTCATGAGTTATAATCACATTATCAGAAATGTGTCTTGTAGAGAAAAAAAAACTGAAGAGGAGAGATAATTTTATGTATGAGAGATCTCAATCTAATCACTTAAGTTTTGGAAATTAATTTATAAGAGATATTACACAAACTAATTGTTCTAAACTCAGAAGGATACTCAGGTGCCTCGTTGTTGTTAATTAATACTTTATAGGGATTGTCTATTATGAAAGAAATTTTTAGCCAAGGAAAAAAAGCTCTTGATGGACAATTTGCCAAGGTTTTTTATAAAACAAGCTTGGAAAGCCATTTGGGCCTGGTGCTCTGAGACCCCTATACCAAACAAATTAAATTTAATCCTAGGTAATAAGACTTGAGAATGCGAATGAGCATGTGACTCAATGTTAGGACCTTTCTCACAAAATGGAGAGGTTGTGGGTTCGAATTAGGTTAACAGCTGATTGTTGATATAAGTTTTTAGACGTAATTTAAAGGGGTAGGGGTCCCTTCAACCTCGTTTGTCACACCCCGATTTTTTATAAATGAATATTCGCCAAACAAATAACAAATATTCATAAACCAAAAGTCAGAGTGTGAACGGGTCGGTCCCATTGGGACTCAGACATGCACAATCATTCAAAGCTTAAACTACAAAGGATCATAAATAACTTCAGGAGCATTAATTATCTCATGTCTAAAGGTCAACTCCAGCTCAAGTTGCATTATCTCTAATCCAATGCTCCTCATCTACACCCAACTGAGACGTACCCCAAGTTGCAAAAGAAACAACGAGGGTCAACATTTCGAATATGCTGGTGTGAGTGTCTCTCATGAAAGGAGAGCTCACCAAAACTATCAACGGTCCACAGCTAAAACAACTAACTACGCATGCATTACAATTAATATAATTTAAAACAACTTACTAACTTGCCACTTGCGAGTGTAACTTTGGTAGGTCAAACTCTGCAATAAAAGTTATTGTGACCTACCACCTGCAACGGAGATTAATTGAAGTAATAATAAGCAATGAAATAAAACCACCGCCAACAATATCCACAATCAATGAACAACTATCAACCATTAACTTTCCATATAACCACTAAGCAGAAAACCATCCCCGAGAAGACAAACAAACAATCACAGAGTTGTAACTGTTAGCGCCACTTTGTGTGAGAGTGTATTGATGTCGCATTTCTATCTATTTCATTAATTATCGATGTTTGTTATGTTAATTTAGTTTTCACCCTAGCCATACACACAATTGACATGTCTACAACACTACTATGCATCCCCGTGTATGAGCCCACAACCACTTCCAATCACACAGAAAGGAAAGGTGAAACTTATACACATGCGCGCAAATAACAATGGCACCGAGCAAAATATGCATGGGCTCACACAGTACCCATAGTAAAAAAGTCTATTGGGCTCACACAATACCCAAAATAATCATGTCGCACAGACAAATTAAAATTAAATTTGTATCACACAGATACTCAACTCATAGATGAATCCAGATCCAAAACAAAGTTGTGTGGCAACTAGAGAATTTATCATTAGTCGGTTGTTTCGTTTTACAATAGTTAGGTTAACGTTTTAACTCTTCGGCACACAGTCACTAATTGAACTCAGTACTCAGCCATTAAATTATCAATGTCTCATGATTAGCCCATTCCATAGTTTGATCAAGTTCATTAATTCCTTAGCTTCACTTAAAAATACTAATCTATCATTCAAGCATTTTACCAAATTGCTATCTACCAACCAAAGACCAATATACCCCTCATAAAACTCAAAAATATTAGGATGTCTGTTTTCAATCAATAAAATATCCACGTGTCCAAAATTTAATTTTTAATCCAATAAATTTATTAAATCTCTATTTTTAAATAGTAAAAAATTTGGGTTGTTACACCGTTTGACAATCGAAAAAAAAATGAGAACTGAGAATTTAGAAATTCATTATCTTCATCATTAATACAAGATGCAAATGGGTTTGATATAAGGAGTTTACTATAAGACTAAGAGGTTGAATAGTGGGACAAAGTGGATTTGAAATAATCCACGAAAATAGATCCAATAACCACCATTTTATTGAAGATCCCCGTTCATTTCTGTTATTTAGTATACAATTTATCTGATTTCAATTTCTTCTAATAAGGGTAAGGATATGGAAAGACTTGGTATTTTTATCCCCTTCATCTAGAAGATGACCTAGGCCGGTATTAGTAGTAATTTCAGTGTTTAGAACTAGTGAAAACGCACGCGCTACGAGTGTGTTTATCAATAGTGGGATACAATCATCCCGACAGTTATACTTTAATTAAGTCGTATCGGTAAGTTGCATCCGTATATTGCTAAGAAATCAGAGCAGTCCATCTATCAATTATATGTTTCATCAACCAAAGTTGATCTTAAATTGAATGAAAAATATTTCTTATACGTCAACAATATACAATTTGTATTCAAACTTCATTACACATTGTAGTTCATTCACATTGCATTCACATTGCCCTAGACCTCCACTACAAAATAGAAAATATAAAAAAAAGAATAACCACAGAACAATCGCCCAAGTGATATTGCATCACAACTTACAACACTAAAGACTTTGATGATGCCATTTCCTTTATCATCAAACTTTTATTTCCCTTCATTCATTTCCTCTTTCTTTGTTACTCTTGTATGAGATAGGAACAACTCATATCATAATCTGCACGAGCCCCAAAGGTTTGGTGTTTCTGCCCAAACACGAGTAAGACTATGCAAGAAGAAAATTGAAAATGACAATTATAACTATAAGTTGAAAATCGATGCGATATCAATTGAATTGTTGTATTTTATCAAACTTATCGAAAAAAAATTGCATATTGCAAGGCTAACAAATATATTCATAAGAAAATGCTTCCAAGGTGTTACAGTTTCACTTTATCGGATAAACAAATAGACTTGAAGACCCCCCTCCTCTAGTTTAAAAAATAACATAGCCACATAGGTTATTTAGTTTTAACATGTTTGTATTAAGAATAAGACCAAAACAAACATCAACGACAACGTTTGATCACAAAAAAATAATTTAATTAAGGTCGAGTTTGATATCCTCCTTATGGTCGACTTGTATATTAATGAAGGTTTATGTGTCAGTTTATATGATTTTGTAGTTTAGTATTATTAAAAGTGGAGAAGATATATAAATTAGTGTCACCTATAAATCTAATTTGGGACCGGCTACTTTGCATATTAACATATGCAAATTTAATCTAAGAAACTGCATATAAAACAACATGGTTAAAAATTATTTATATCTTATGAAACTGATACTTGGAGCTACCTTATCAGCTAAGTCATGACTTGTAATGACCTATAAAAAAAAAACAAAAACAAACTTTAGGTTTAGAATGACCGAAACTTTACAAATTTTAATTTGCCACTAATTTGTCCAAAAAAATTGAAACCTAACAGAATTTATTTGTACCATTTAATAAAACTCCTTGGAATTCGGTCCCTAGAACACATTGTGAGTAATCTAATCTCATACCAGATAATACTTAGCCACCAAAAGCTAACACCTTTTGACAACAATTCGACCCATAAGACAACATGCCTTAACTTTTCAAGTATCAAGTAAATCAAAATAAAGATAATAAAAGAAGAATAGTCGGTTAAAGTTTTAGTCAAGAAGATTAAGTCAATGACACACTTCTATTAGTTTTTATAATTTTATTGAGATATAAACCAATGACTAATCTACCAAGACAACAAATATAAACCAAAGAATAATAAAGACATTTCTTTGGAAGTGAAGATATTGCGGCATCATCTATCAGGAGTATATGAGATTGATGCTAACTTTCAATGACAGAATCTGGATCCTACTTGTGTAATGTGTGGTATTTTGAATGAGGGTATCTCACACTTACTTCTTCATTGCTCCTTTGTTTTACAACTTTGGGAAAATGCAACATCAGCAAGACGAGAAGGTTATGGAGTGGTTCTTAGATCTTACTCAGTTATTGAAGTTCTTAAGGATTGGCGTAAGAGGAAGAACCATGAATTGGGTGGACTGATATGGAAAATTACACCTTATGATGTCATGTGGCTGCTCTGGACAACAAGGAATAACAATATTTTCAAGTACAATAAGTTCACTATAGATGGAATTACTTCAAAAATGAGAGCACAGATTTGGTACTGGTTAGGCTCATTGCCGGGAAGACGGAACTACCACTTCAGGGAGGTCCTGGATCATTGGGATGATATTGTCAGAGGCAACTGGCGTTAATTGTACTCTTGTACTAGTTGAATAGGGTGATATAGGACCTAAAGTTGCTGTAGCAGACTGATCAGGCTTGTAATGGTTATTTTGACTATTAATAAAATATTACTTCCATAAAAAAAAAAAAAAAAAAAAAACTTTCAATGGATTGTGACCATGGTACAATGATGCCATCAATGTCTGGAGTAAATGGACGAATTATGGTAAGGATAGTGACTTTTTTATACATTGGTTGTTGTGTGCAGGACAATGGATGAAGTAGAAGTACTATAACATAAAAATTATCTATAGAGGAAACATGATTGAATCTGTTACAAACTCGGTGACACCCCATGTTGAGCTTGATCTAAATCTTCCATTTCAATGTGGTAATTGTATTTAAACTTCACTTTCTTGAAGTTTTGCCAACACCCAGCCACCTCGTCACAAAACATTGCATTAACAATGTAAAACATGAATTGGTCCATTAACTAGAGCATCTTTAGTAAAACTTCTTGAACTGAAAATAGATTATTAGATAGATCCAAAAACATAGTCCATTGAATCAATATCTTTGAATAAAAGAAATGACCACTTTGGTAATAAAACTAACTAATTTATTCACTAAACATCTAAGAAAAATATCTCAAAAGATTTCTATTGAGCATTATACCACATAAGTGAAAACATCCAAATCGCTATATTCGATAAACATTTACAAAAGGTATAACCAAGGTGGTGATTCTAAAATTAATAATTGAAGAGTATAATATAGGCTTTCCAATATCTGTTAATAATTGTTACGTGCCTAAATATTTTTGTGAGAAATAGTTTCTTCTCAAACATAATAAATCATGTGTAAAATACATCCACAACTTAATCATGTGTAAAATGCTTAAAGTGTTGTCTAATTAACCTGAAACCGTCAAATATTCAGTTAATTAATAGCATTGAAATCAAAAGTAAAAGTAAACATTTTAGACATAACCTCTTGAATGAAATAAATAATATTAGACAAACTCTCAAAAATTCCAAATCAAAATACTAAAAAATGACAAATATTTTCATAAAAGTACATCAGTTAAATTTTACGTTTCGATATCGATAAGGCCATCTTTGATTAGTGATAGTGAGGAAAAATACCCATTAATCAAAAGATGACTTATAAGAGAGATTTTCCTTCTTGTGCATGTAATAATTGGTTGTCAATGTACAACAAGTAACAAGCAAGGGTCGTACCCACCTCGAAGGAGAAATTCTTAGCTCAAACACAATAAAAAACAATAATTAAAGAACACCAAATTAATCAACTAATAGGATGAGATTGATTCTATTTTCTACGGGCAATAAAATAAATACTACTACTAATTAAACTAATATTAGAAGATGGAAAGAGATGGAAAGAAGATTTTATGATGATTAGGGGAAGGATTGGTATCCACATAATAATCAAATAGTCACCTCTCAGCTATTCTATTCAATTAAAAGGGGATTCTTTATATGTTTTCATTGAATATACCTCATTAATTAAACCGTCACCTTTCAGCTATTCAAATCAATTAACTTGGTATATTGATTTGTAAATAAATCGTCACCTCTCAATTATTCAACTTGATTACAAAAGGGTTCTAATAAAAGAGATTAATTGTAGGTATGCAAAAGTCACCTCTCAGCTATTCCTTTACATATCTCCAATTAATCTAACACTATTATTATTTCTAGGTCTTTCTAATACTCTAACTAGTATTTAATAACATGGATGCAACAAATACATAAATGATCAAGTTTACTTCTATCTAAAATTAAAATACACAGGCATTTAAGTAATTGAATCACAATGAATATAAAAGAACAATCACAATGAATATAAAGGGAACTTAACTACTCATCCTTGATAATGACACCATGGAAGAAATAGTAAAAAAACACATCATAAATGGGAAAGACAATTGATTATTATTATTGATAGAGAATGAAAAAAATAGACTTCAAGAAGAGAAGTTCAAGAAGTAACTATGAACTACTTAACCCTAGCTATTACTTCTCTTTATATAGAGATTACAATATACGAGTCATTATGAAATAAGAAACTTCTTTGCTTGCACACAAAGTATCCTTGCTCCCCAAGATCTTCAAATTAGGTCAACATTCATGGTGGCTGCTGTAGAGCTTCTAGAAGCAGAAGACCACGTGGAGCCCTAATTCTTTTGGACCTAAGTTGTAGCTTGGATCAATACCTTCAGGTAGACAGCTTACGGGGCCAGAACTCTGATTTGAGTCCGTAAGGTGTCTATCTGAAGGTATTGATCCAAGCTACAATTTAAGCCCTAAAGAATTAGGGTTCCACGTGGTCTTGCTGCATCTAGAAGCTCTACAGTAGCATCCACGAATTTTGACTTAATTTGAAGATTTTGGAAGAAGCAAGGATACTTTGTGTACAAGCAAAAAAGTTTCCTATTTCATGAAGACTGATATATTGCAATCTCTATATAAAGAGACGTAGTAGCTAGGGTTTATCACTTTTTGAACTTCTTTTCTTGAAGTTTATTGTTCTTATACTATTTCAATACTAATAACAATCTCTTCTCTTTTTCATTAATGATGTTGTGTTCTTTTACTATTTCTTCCATGGTATCATTATCAACGATCAGTAACTAAGTTCCCTTTAGGGGGAATGGTTGAAACACTCTAGATAATGCAAAAAAACATCATGTTTGTTCTTTTATATTCATTGTGATTCAATTGCTTAATGTTTATTTATTTTTATTCGCGATATGAAGTAAGCATGATGTATTTGTTGCATCCATGTTATTAAATACACGAAACTATCAAAGTAGGACCTGAACTATCCCGTTTTTTTAATTTCAGGAACTGTACTTTTTTTTAATCAAATTAGGACCCGAATAAATCGGGCGAACTATTGCTGCTCAACAAAATTTGGGTTTATATTTTAAAGTGCTGACACGGAAGTTTTTGTTTTGACATGTCAGCTTCCCTCCATAACTTTCAGCCACGTCAGTTTCTCTTTAAATAAAAAGATTAAAAAAAAATCCGAACTTTCACAAAACTATCTAAGCAGGACCTCAACTATACAATATTTCTTATTTCAGATACAGTACTTAGATTTAATAAAATAGGAACCGAATTTGAGAATAATTTAAAAGTGATCTGAGTGTCAAGATCATTAGATTTTCTACAGAAAAATTCAGTTTTAAAATCTAATGATCTTGTGAGTTCATTTTCATTGTCAGAATCAGGGCTATCAAACTGAATTTTTCTGTAGAAAATCTAATGATCTTGACACTCAGATCACTTTTAAATTATTCTCAAATTCGGTTCATATTTTATTAAATCTAAGTACTGTATCTGAAATAAGAAATATTGTATAGTTGAGGTCCTGCTTAGATAGTTTTGTGAAAGTTCGGATTTTTTTTTTAATCTTTTTATTTAAAGAGAAACTGACGTGGCTGAAAGTTATGGAGGGAAGCTGACATGTCAAAACAAAAACTTCCGTGTCAGCACTTTAAAATATAAACCCAAATTTTGTTGAGCAGCAATAGTTCGCCCGATTTATTCGGGTCCTAATTTGATTAAAAAAAAGTACAGTTCCTGAAATTAAAAAAACGGGATAGTTCAGGTCCTACTTTGATAGTTTCGTGTTATTAAATATTATTGTTAGAGTATTAAAGAGACCTAGCAATAATAATAGTGTTATTAATTGGAGATGTGTGAAGGAATAGCTTAAAGGTGACTTTTACATATCTATTCGAACCCTTTTGTAATCAAGTTGAATACCTGAGAGGTGACGATTTGTTTACAAATCAATACATCAAGTTAATTAAATTGAATAGTTGAGAGGTGACGATTTAATTAATAAGACATATTCAATTAATACATATAAAAAATCCCATTTTAATTGAATAGAATAGCTGAGAGGTGACTATTTGATTATTATGTGCATTAGTAATTATTTGGAATAGCTGAGAGGTGACTAAGGAATCGTTATAGATTGAATATGAATGAACATCATGTATGTTTTGCATTGTTTAGTTTGTGGAAACCAATCTTTTCCCCTGATCATCATTAGACCTTCTTTCCATCTCTTGCCATCTTCTAGTATTAGTTTAAGTATTAGTTTTATTTATTTATTTACCTGTAGGAAGTGGAATCAATCTCATCTTTCTACTTGATTCATTTGATGTTATTTAGTTATTGTTTTATTGTGTTTGAGCTAGGGGTGTTGATTGGGGCGGGGAAGGACGGGACAGGGGAATAGTAGTCGGGGCCGGGGTGGGCCGGGGCAGGAGATCTAAAGCCCAATCATCTAGGCGGGCCGGGCCAGGGCAGGAGAAAATGTTAAGAAGACTCCCCATCCCTGCCCTGTACATGTCGGGAGAATGGGGAATGGGACGGGGAAGGGGCGGGGAAAAAGGCCCATGATTAATCTTTTATATTTTGAGGCAACTGATTCATATTCTGTTGAGTTAAATTTAAAGGCTATTTCAAATCTCAAAAGTTTTGAAAGAGATCCGGTGAGAGAGATTTGATGGAGAGAAATCCGGTGAGAGAGCCATTGTAGATGGGAGATCGAGAGGTAGGAGATCGAGAGAAGCAGTTTAATAAATACAAGAACTTCTATTTAAAATTTTGGCTTTAAATTTATTTTTGGTAAGAGTGGGCTATGGGTTGATTGATTTATCCAAAAGAATAACACAAAGACAGATGTGGAGACAAAATCTTTACAAAAGAAATGCCTCCCATAGTTGTATATAGGAAATATTATAAAGATCCACTCATATTTCCATCTCTCAGATTCTCAGAATCATATTAGATCTGATCGGGTAGAGAAGGCGGGGATTGGAGCAGGGAATTCGGGGCAGGCCGGGGCAGGGCTTGGTTGTAGAGAATGAAGCCCAACCCTGCCCTGCTACTACTTGGGCCAGGGACAGGGCAGGCTATTAGTTGGGCCAGGCCGGGGCGGGTAATATTAATTTTAGGGCAGGGATCGGGGCAGGTCCGGGGAACGGTTAGAAGTCAACACTCCTAGTTTGAGCTAAGAATTCCCCCTTCGAGGTGGTTACGACCCTTACTGGTTACTTGTTCTATATTGATAACTATTACAGGCACAAGAAACATATAAATAACTTCTTTTATTTGATTAGTGGTTACCAAATTAGCCACTATCAATTAGCTTTAATTAATGAAAATGGGATGGAAAAAAAACTATTTTAGAATTTGTCAAAGGGTTTGTCGGTTTTGAAAACTTTTTTGTTTTTAGCATTGTTGGTGGGGGCTTGTTGTTGTTTGGTTCAGTGAGGATATAGGCATTATCTTGAATGACCTCATCATCATCTGAAAAAATATCACTAAAGAAATCATCATCAGGATCAAAATCAATGAGATCAGTTGGCTCTACTTTTTTTCTTTTTGAAGACAAAGGTCGAGCAAGTATATCATTGATGTAAGGAATTGAAAAGTTATATTTTGTACTAATTTAATAAACTATATCATCGAATATAATCTATAAACTCAATATTTGTACTAATTTAATCAACTATATTTTGTAATGAAACTTAGCAAGTTGAATATCATCTCTTCCATTCTGGAATGAAACAAACCATAACAGACAAATTCTCAAATCAAAAAATACCAAAGAGATGAAAACTATATTATTCAAAGTACATCAGTTAAATTTTACATTTCAACACTGATGAGGCTATCTTTGTTTCACTTCTGTCAATAGAATTGTGATGAATAAAATTATTTTATAATTTGTCAAAGGATTTGTTGGTTTTGAACACTTTTTATTATTAATCTTTATTATTGGTGGTTTGATGGTGTTTGGCCTAGTAAAAGCATAGGCATTATCTTGGATGACTTCCTCATCATTATCAAAAAAAGTATCACCAAGGAAAACATCATCAAGATCAAAATCAATGGGACCCATTTGGCTATAATTTTGTTCTTTTGAAGATAAATGTTAAACAACTATATTCTTGCTTCGAGATCGTTTGACTATTTTTTCTGATGTAAAGAATATAAATGTTATTTTTTATATATTAAACAAACATCTTAGAACTTAATGTATAAACCCTAGATTCGTACTAAACAACTATATTCTGTAATGACACTTAGCAAGTTGAATATCATCTTCTCCATCTTAAAATTAAATAAACAGTAATAAACAAACTCTCAAATATCTCAAATCAAAATATTAAAGAGATTGAAAAATATATTAATCAAAGTACATCAGTTAAACTTTACCTTTCGATATCGATGAGGCCATATTTGATTAATTTATGCCAATGGAATTGTGATAGACAAAACTATTTTAGAATTTGCCGAAGGATTTGTTGGTTTTGAACACTTTCAGTTTTAATCTTTATTGTTGTTGGATTGTTATTGTTTGGCTTAGTGGGGGTATATGAATTATCTTGAATGACCTCCCCATTATCATCTGAAAAAGTATTACCAAAGAAATTATCACCAATATCAGAATCAATGAGGACAAATTGGTTATAATTTCATTCTCTTTAAATACAAGTGTTGGACACCTAAATTATTGCTTCGATATCATTTGGTCATTTTTTTTCTATTGCAAAGAATGGAAATTTTATCTTAAATTACATAAACAAATAACTTACCCTCAAAGATATTTGTAGCAGCCAAACAACCTTGAAACAATAATAGAATTGCTCAACATTTGTTTTCAAAGAGAACAAAATTTGAGCCAACTAATCCTATTGCTCCTGATCCTGATGATAATTTTCTTGGTGATACATTTTCTGATAAGGAAGAGGAGGTCATTCAAGAAGATAGGGTGATTTAGGTTTTGGTCACCACTTTTTAGTATAAATTAGGTTTTGGAGTCGGTTTTTTTCTTTATTAGGGTTTAGAGCTGAACCAACAATTGACCCAAGTAATTATTTATAATGGCCAAAATACCCCTGATCAAAACTATATTAGGGTTAGTGATCACGTGCAGATCACATGAGTTTCAGGGGTAAACTTAGGTATTTTGAAAATATTTTCGGTTCAACCTGGTTTTTTTAGTTGTTGGTTCGAAAATGAGCTCTAAACCCTAATAAAGAAAAAAACCGGCTCCAAAACCTAATTTATACTAAAAAGTGGTGACCAAAACCTAAATCACCCTTCAAGATAATCCCTATAACCTCACCAGACCAAACAACAATAAGATACCAACAATAAAGATTAAACACGAAAAACGTATTCAAAACAAACAAATCTTTTGACAAATTCTAAAATAGTTTTATCATCCCAATTCTATTAGCAGAAGCTAAACAAAGATGGCATCATCAATATCGAAAAGTAAAATTTAACTGATGTACTTGGATTAATATATTTTTCATCTCTTTAATATTTTGATTTGAGAGTTTGTCTAGTATTGTTTATTTCATTCTAGAATGGAGGAGATGATATTTATAACTTGCTAAGTGTCATTACATCATATAATTGATTAGTATAAATCTAAAGTTTATACAATACATTCTGAGGTATTTGTTTGATATGTAATTTAAGATATTTCATTCTTTACAACAAAAAAATGGTCAAACGATCCCGAAACAATAATATAGTGGCTCAACAAATGTCTTCGAAAAAAAAATTATAGTCAATTGATTAGATTGATTCGATCCTCATGATGATTTTCTTACTATCCTTTTTCTGATAATGAGAAGATCATTCAAGATAATGCCTATACGCTTACTAGACCAAATAACAACAACCCACCAACAACTAATATTAAAAAGGAAAAGTGCTCCAAACCAACAAATCTTTCGACAAATTCTAAAATAATGTCGTCCTCCCAGTTCCATTGATAAAATTCAACTGATGTATATTTATTAACATATTTTTCATCTCTTTAGTATTTTGATTTGATATTTTGAGAGTTTGACTATTATTATTTATTGTATTCTAGGATGGAGAAGATGATATTGAACTTGCTAAGTGTAATTTTGGAATATAGTTGATTGTATTAGTATGAATTTGGAGTTTATACATTATACTCGAATATATTTGTTAGTTACAATTTGTCCATTCTTTACAGCAGAAAATATGGCCAAATGATCTTAAAACAATAAAATTATTACTCAGACATTTGTCTTCAAAGAGAATAAAATTGAAACCAACTGATCTCTTTGATTCCAATCCACATGATGATTTCCTTTTTGATATTCTTTTTATGATGAGGAAAAGATCATTCAAGACAATGCCAATACCCTCACCAGGCCAAACAACAAAAGACCACCAATAACAAAGTAAAAACAAAAAATGTTCAAAACACAGATGCAAATTGAGCTTTGTTGGTAATACCTCTACGAGATGATACCATTGTTAATCAAACCCAACCTAGACACCAACCTGGTGAAGGCATTGGGTCACTAGGTTAGTGGTTCAACCACTGGGTCAACTGGTCGGACCAGTCAAATATTAATAGAGTAAAATATATTGTTAATTTCTTGTTTATTTATTATTTAAAATTAGTAAACAATTTGTATTAAAACTAAACATATTTTATCATCAATTATTATGAGTATATTAGTGTAGAAGCACTGCTTGTGTTCTTAGGTCGCAAGTTCGATTCTTAACAATGTATTTTTTAATTAAATTCATAGTTAAACCAGTAATGGGTCACCGATAATCATAAATACCAGTAAAACCCAGCCGATTTTAGTGGTTCGGAACTGGCTCATTTGTAGAAACGATCCACTGACTAACCCAGCCCGGTTAAGGCATCGAGTCACCGATTTTTCGGGTTGACCCGTCGGGCCGGGCCAGGTCTAATAACAATGGATGATACCAGAGGTTTGGGGTTTGATCCCGGGCAATGCATCTTTGAGTTACTAATCTCATTAAAAAAAAATACGAACAAATCCTTAAGGAAATTCTAGAATAGTTGCCTATTCTAATTTCAAGTAACTTTTGAGAAGGACACAGATCGTGATTTTCTTGGTGAGAAGGACAATCTCTTTTGAGTCAACTCTCCATAAGGACAATCTTATTAAAAGTCCTTATTGAAAAGGATATGCAGTTTTTGTTGACTTGTTGAAAAGGACAAAGACTTGTGATTTTAGGTCCAATCATAGTGTTAAGTTTTTGTGCAATTTCGACTTTGCCCTTTCCCACTAGGGTTAATCGCTCCCTACTTAGGTTATAGTGTTTTGTTTAAGGCATCATATTTGTTATATATGATTTGACCTATGATCATACTATGATTAAGATGGGTATTTTAGTCCAGCATTTATTGACTTCAAAGCCCTTTTCAATAAGAAACAATATGTTTCTGTCCTTTTCATTAAGTCTCTTCCAATTTTTCAAAAGAAAAAATATGTCAAGAAATTTTGAGGATTATGGAAACAACATTGATATTTGCTCATGTTTTACTACAATCTGAACATCAAGATAGCAATAGTTTTTGAAGCTGATTCACTATATATGGTTAAATAAATATCCTATAAGAATAAACATTTATGTATATTAGACAAAGCATAACTTCAACGTCTTTTTTCTTTTTCTTGTACTATATAATTAACTTCAGTAGTTCAGTTGAGCAACATCAAAGTATTGCCTTCATTAGAAGATGGACCAATGCAGTATAGTGTTAAAATGCTGAGTTGTTGACAGATCAAGATTACTGTACCGGGTGAGTGGGTGATATCAAGCTTCATAACTCAATTCATATAAATATGGTCTTTGTTTTGTACAACCCTTAATGACTTAATCAATCAGGTGGACCGAGGACCTATCTTTTTTCTTTTAACAGAGGTACTTTTATATATATTGAAGAGAGAAAGGAAGTACATATTGTTTTTTTACGGACTTGATACACATCTTACAAGCTTAGAAACATGGAAGCCTAGGCAAACTCATGGAGAAAAAAGAGTTATTTTGTATTTGGTCCCTCTAAAAAATTGGTAATTAGCATCTGGTCCAAACTTTATTGTTTATTAGCAAATGGTCCTAAAAACGTTACTTGACTGTCAATCAATATAGTTGACTCCAGTCAAGACATCTATCTTTACTACCTTATAAAGAGAGCAACACCGTGAACAGGAGAATTACGTCATCCGCGTCCTCCCGTAACCAGACACATAATTTGCAACACGTGTCTTATTTGGCCTCTGTTCCTATTTCTTCCAAAAGCCCATATGTAACCCCATGATATGGACCAATTTTACCCATACCCATTAGTCCAAGCCTTTAGCCCACATAGCCCAACAACATTTAAATCATCTATAAAGCCCAAAAATACTTCTGGCCCATGACAAAAAAAAAACTATAATACTTAAAATATTTTTATTATTAATTTAAATTACCATAATACCTCTTCGAAAACCCAAAAACCATTTATTTGATTTTTTTTTTTACCCATCTAAATGTGAAAGATAAATACTAATTTTTTTTTTAAAATTAAAAATCATGCTAAACATAAAATTATGCGCGAAAGCGCGTACAGCTACATAGTATTTTATAAATAACAAGACTACCCCTACTCTTTCACATGCCACAACTTAAATTGTAAAAACCAAAACCTATGCCGGTGTCGGAGTCCGCTGACTTGAAAACCTTAAATCCCTAATAGATCCAATTAAAGATTTGAAGGACAACACTTCTCTCTTTCTCATCACAATTCCTTCAATTGTTATTCAACAAACCAATTGAAAATAAGCTTGGCTTCAATTCAACCCCACATCCATAGATAGATTTGAAGAAGATGGAAGTTTCGAATATTTCACCAAATCAACAACAATCACCTGTTACAGAGACGAAACAGAGGATCCCATTCCCAGGTACACATAATCTTCTAATTCACATCCTCGATCAACAGGTTGATGAAAACTAAAAATATCTTGAGCATTAATGCACAGTCCCTCACTCACCTGAACCTTCAATTGTGCATTAACATACCTTGTTTCTAATATATATATACCCAAAAGAAAAGAAATAACCATATCTATGTTTCTGATGTAACACAAACGCGAAGTCCAGCAAGACTAAGACCAAATTGAATTGAATCATGTGAATGCTTTTAAATCTCCAAATTGAAACATGTGAATGCTTGAAAATTTTAATACGATGATATATTTTATCTATATATTATTATGTAGCACAGTCACTTGACAACACCCAATAGCTCAGAGTGAAAGAAATCCCTCAAATTTCCAATCATAACTTAAAATTGATTCGAATCAGCCAACAAAAATAACGGCTGTGCTTGTTTCACAGTAATAATCGGGAATCAGTTTTTGGAAAAGATTTTTTTTAATTTGTTTTTACAGAAATTTTGCTTAAACTCAGACTAAGGTGCTTGATAATCTTGGGGAAAAATAACTAACAACGATGAGAGAGAAGAGAGAAACGGAGATAAAAGAAGAGAGAGAAAGGCACAGAGGAGAGAGTGAGAGACAGGTTTCCAACTTAATCCGGGTTCTTTGAAACCGGAATATATGCTGACGTGTTTTTGCTGTTTTGTAAAAACAAATGTGGGACCTACTGTTTCTGATACTCACCCAAGCAGTCGTTAAAGGGAAAATATGAAAATCTGACGTGGATTTGCTTTCCGTCAGATTTCCCGGTAATCAAGCACAGCCAACATTGCCACCATCTACCTTCAATTTGGTGGATAAAATTTTATCGATATAGAAGAATTATTGCAACTCCCAATGGATCAGTCGTGACTCAGTTTCACTCTCCTTGACTCAGTTTTTTGAGTTATGCATTTAGATAATTTTGAAGTTTTAAATTAAATGGGTGAATAACATGTGGTAAGAAATTTAGGTTTATGTAAATACATAATTAACATATGAAAGGGTAGTTTAGGTATTATAAAATAATAGATGTGTTGACTTCAGTCAACTCAATTGACAGTCAAGTAATTTTTTGGGACTATTTGCTAATAAACGATAAAGTTTGGACCATATACTAATTAGCCATCTTCTAGAAGAACCAAATACAAAATAGCTCAAGAAAAAACAGAAACCAAAACGTTACAGAAGAACAGCTCTAAAAGAGGCTATATATTCCCATGTTATCTAAGACCAAAAAGTATCCAAGTTTGGATCTATCTATTTACAAGTTACTAAGTGCTTACTTTATTTAAAAATCAGAAGAAATAACTTACAGGTTATATGGTAGTCTGAGAAGTCTTTCTCTAATCCGCAGCTAATATAATGGTTGATTCATTCACCCTTCCATAATCAAACAAGACACCCAAATGATCACTTTCACATGATCACATCACTTTATATGAATTAGGGTTAGTTTATGATTACATAAGATTACTAAAACACCCCTAAAGAGTCACGTTTTGTGAAGGTCCAGCACATTGTTAATTTGTTATGGTTCGTTGGTAAATCCAAATGTTTTTAATAATAAATACTGTACCAACTTATTACCAAGTGAAAAGAATGAGTTGTGGTCTTGTGGCCAAATTCATATTGGCCCAAAGTGGCTGCTTGCATGCCTAACTACAAGGGAAAGAAGTTGCAAGAGAGGCAGCTGTGCAACCAAACTGGAGCACCATGAGCTATCAAACTAAATAAATCAAGAATATTCTTTTTCTTACATTAGCAGGTGTGGTGCGTGCTCTGGATTTTACCCTAGTCTATTTTGTAAAGAAGACTTCAAGAACATAAAGACCTTGGAATGGAACCTGAGAAATCAAATAAGCACTTCATGCCAATTTATCAACATGGAAGGCTTCATTTTGTGAGGTTTGAAAATAAAGACAATGCACAGGCATTGATGTTATGTATGGTTCTGCATTTCTGCTCGTGTTGTCTGGTCAACAATATATACATATAGTTGCAAGTAGGGATGGAAATCGGACGGAAACGATCGGAAATGGCATGTTCGGAAAAAATAAATCGAAAATTGGAATTAAAAATTTTCTTCCAATTTTATACCATGTTTTTTCGGAACAACAAAATTTATTCCAATTTCGAAATATTGGAAATATTTGGAATATCGAAAAAAATCGGAAAATAAATAAATTCGGATCAATCGGAATTCCAACTTAAAAATATATCGGAATTGATTGAAATTCCAAATCGAAAATGGTGGACGTGATCCGTTTTGAAAACTTAAAAATCCACTCTTTATATTGAGTTGATTTGCTGATTGAGGTGTTTTTATCTAACATAATAACATACCACCCCAATATGATGGATCAGAGCATAGCACCTTATAAAACACAATTATACAGCAAAATTTATATAATAATATAATTGTATGAACAAGAAAATAATTAATCTGACTAATAAGCATAAACATTCAATCGAAAGTATAAACTAACCAATAATTTACTATTACATTATTTTTTTTGTTGAATCATATATTGATATTTGATTACATTAAGATTTGAGACTAGCTACAATTTGTTATTGGGTCCTCATGTGATTTTTATGTCTATATGTACATATATTTTCAAAAATGAGAGTAGTTAAATCTCTTAAATTATCGAAATTTTCGAAATATTTATCGAAAAATCAAATCGGATTGGAAATCGGATCGGATCAGATTCACAGAAGTAGTTCCAATTCCATTCCATCTTTTTTTCGGAAAAATCGGAAATTCGGAAATCAGAACTACAATAATCCATTCCAAATTCGGAAAAAATGGATCGAAAATCGGAAAAATCGGCAGAAATTTATACCCCTAGTTGTAAGATACTAAGAAGTAAGATCACCCTAACTGCTGTCAGGATTCAGGATATGCCCTGCTTGAAAATAGTTGGGCTGCAATGTTTATATAGAACCTTGCTTTTTATAATATTCAGATTTGGTTGCTCATCAATCACATTAAGAAAAGGACCTAACAAACCATAGGTAGGCAATCCACCACTACTTTAGACTACAACAAAGTATAATATTGTATACTCGATTTTGTGATTGATTCCACGAAAGATGACAATGTTGTAAAACACAATGCTTGCCTATAATCTTCCAGATCATATAGGCTATGATATATGTCTCACCTCATATGCATGGGAGATTCTCAGAGGCGATTGCTTTGAAACTGGCCTCTCTTCCGACCAAAGTTCCAGATTAACTGTCCCTGTTCCCCAATGGATCAAACATTTATAAACCTCATCAATGTTGAACTTATTCACTAAACCCAAGCCCAAACATCTATCAACCAGCATCCACTCCCCTGCAAAAACAAAAGGTGCAAACAAGCGATAAGGTATCTCAAGTATGACATGCTATTCTTGTTGTTCAACAACTTATTAGTAAGCATTAGGCATGTCTGCAGAAAGGAACTTAAAAAGCCAGACTGAAACATGGTGTCATGGTGATTTTATGGCTTGCACCAGCCGTAGCCTATTCAATGATCTCATCACCCACCTAATAATCATCTAAAATAGTCTGAAAAAAAATAAAGACGACTAACTAGTTAACGTATTTTAAAAATCTTAAGGTGATTTAAAAACTCAAGTTTGAGATAAATGTGCAATTTTGGTAGCAAATTAAAATGAAAGACATGTGAAGATAAAAATATCTGACTATTATGTTTAATATCTATTACTTTAAAACCTCAAACTTCTAGAGAGGTGCATTAACAATGTTTACCAAATGGATCAAAGGTCACAGACATGTTAGGATCATGTCTACGTCTCTAACACACACATGGAGGTGGGAATCCAATTCCGCGCATAGCTCCTTAGCAGGATCACAGGTCTACACAGAAGGCACACCTAACCATTAACAGGGCAGGGGGGGGGGGGGGGGGGGGGGGGTGCACGAACCCAACACTTCCAGTGAGCGATTGTTGTGTTAATAAACAATTTTAATGTTGAGTAGAAGTATACCCACCACATCCTAGGAACAAACATCACTGACACCATATTGGGCACCAGTTGCTACAAGAGCTCAAACTTCTAGAAAGATCAACCAACATTGTGTTTCAAGGATATCTAGACTTCCACAAGAATATACCTTCACAAAAACTAATGACAGACAACTTCATATTGCAATATTTAGTTTACAAAATGGATTTAGTAATGACCCTACGATTTATTGGAATGGAATTTTTTTAATATTAAGCATGAAGCAAAGAAGAAAAAAGCAAACTACCATTGGGTCGAAGATCCCCCTCGAACAACTGCTCACCGGACTCCGGCCATACTTCATGATTAGATCCATTGATAGAAACAAATGTAACAAAAACTTCTGTAGGGTGCAAGAGTGTGAACATTGGATGCACACGCAAGCACACCAGTCTTCAATGCAACAGTTATCAGAGCCCAAAAATGAAAATAGATCAGTACAAGAACAATAAACAGATAACTCAGTAAACACCATAAAGTAGATTTCTATATTTTCTAATCTGATAAGACAAACACACGTTCATCATTCACCAATATAAAGGCTGAACAGATCTAACATTAGTGGTCGCAACAAAATGAAAGCATCTATCTGGTCTAGGGCAAACCTCGAAAATCCACCAGAACCAGCACCAACATTGCGAGCTATAATGCCCGAGTCAATTCTGAGCACCTTGGGATCATCTTTAAGGATTTTTATCTGGCGTTCAAGCACCAACCCTCCACTAATATCACCTTCCAACTTAAGGGACTCGGTTTCTCCGGCTTGCTCCAGGTTTCGCCTACTTATCAAGAATGTAACAAGAATCAGAAGTAAATCTAAGGAGACAGCGAAAAACAATTGGGTTAAGACTATTCAATCAACATACAACCGCTATTTTCTTCCATTTTGTTTTCCACCAACTCTTCTGGCAGGTAAGATTGATCTAAGCAACAACTTTGTATTAAGGCTCAAAACTAATAACAGCATAAAGAAAGCTAGGTGCAAGTGTCAGTGCATTGTAATTATTGACAGAGAGAATACTTAATTAGGGTTTATTTATTATTTATCCCTTTAAGGGTATTATTGTAACTGTACTATTGATCTCAGTATAAATAGAGTACTTGTTCTCATTATGAGACAAGTCTGTTTTTCCCAAACTTCTTGGTATCAGAGCCACGTTCTAACTTCCTTGCTCCTTCGTTCCACCACCACCACAAAAAAAAAAAAAAAACCACCACCACCACCGCCACCATATATCCCTAGAGAAGTTGCTTTCTTTAAGCGCTTTTCTTGTGACCACCAGACCCAGTCAGAACATCTATCTCGCAGCCACTCGTCAACACAGATTTGGCCTACAAAGTTAGATATTCCGAGATCTATTTCTGCCCAGGCAGGTGTTGTCTGGAGAATACCCATTATTAAGGGTTCTTTTTAATGGAATGATCAGAAGATATTCCTGAGTTTAACCTTCTTTAATCTCTTTATACGATCAGCAGTAGATATTTCTGAGTCTCTTGTTCTTGGCTTTTGAACCTTTTTGTTCCTTTTTTGCGCTGCTGAATCCTATTTCCTTGTTGGAGTTCAATTCTTCACCATGACTGGAACAAAGAATACATCAGTATCCTCATCGAATGAACCACCAACACCATTACATAGTTTTAATTTTGCCCAAGGCCCTATTCAACGTATTGCAACTCCACCTTTGAATGGAAGCAATTTTGCGTCATGGTCAAGAGCTGTCAAGGTTTTCTTAGGAGGAAAAGCTAAGTTGGGATAGATATCTGGTCGTCATCCCAAATCCGCTGAAACTGACACTAAAAAGGTGGAGGAGTGGGAGACAGAAAACTATACTATTTTGGGTTGGCTATTCGGGTCTATGGAGTCTGATATTTATGAGATGTTTATGTTTTATGATACTGTGGAGGGCTTGTGGGCAGCATTGACTGAGATGTATGCTCATTCGCGTAATTCTACACGGATTTTTGAGTTATTTCGAGAGATTGCACAGGCTAGCCAAAAGGGTGACTCTGTTCAAGTATACTACGGGTACTTAAAAAAGCGATGGGAAAGCTCAAACAACACGAGCCATTGGCAGCTATCCAGGGGATGACTCCACAAGTTGCTAAGGCGTTTCACAAACGTGAGGAGGAACATCACCTGTACCAATTCTTGATGGGACTTCATCCAGAGTTTCAGGGATTATGCACCCAAATTCTGAACACCGATCCACTGCCATCTCTTGGGAATGCATATGCCATGATTGAAGATTCTGAGTGTCGGGCCAGGTTGGTCACCAAATCTTCCGTTCCTAGTTCAGAGACCTCTCCAGTGATGGATCAGCTGGCATTTGCTGCCTCGTCTAGTTCTCGTTCACAATCTCAGGCTGGCTCCACTCAGTGTACCCATTGCAAAGTTCCTGGTCATTTCAAAGAGCGTTGTTGGAAGCTTTATCCCGAGTTGAGACCAAAAAGATTTCAATCGAGCAAGTCTCGTGTCCCCAATCGTATAGTAGCAGCAGCAGCAGAAACAATGGCAGAAGTAGCTCGAACCCCATCTTCAGAGTTTGAGCTTAGTAGCCTTCACGCCAAACTGAATGAATTGACTACTATGTTCAAACAATCTAAGCAGTCAGGATCCTCCTCTACAGCCATGGGAGCTACAGGTACTACTGCACTTAATGTTCACTCTAGTCATACTGCCCAGGATTGGGTTCTTGATTCGGTGGCAAATGACCATATGACTGGTACGTCTCAACATTTTACATCCAATATTTCTCCAGCCACAGATAATGTTAAACTTGCAAACGGGTCTTTTACCCCAGTTTTGAACAAAGGGGATGTCACTTTATCTCCATCCATCACTTTGAGATCTGTCTTGCATGTACCGGTCTTGCGTTTAACCTCTTATCTATCAGTCGTTTGACCAAGTGCTTAAACTGTGCAGTAACATTTCTTCCCAATGGTTGTATTTTACAGGACCTGAGTACGAGGAAGATTTTTGGCAGGGGGTATGAGAGAAATGGATTGTACTACTTTGGCGATCCTCCAGACCCTTCACCGCCATCTGTTTTGCAAGCTTCAGTGTTGCCTCCTTCAACCTCTTATAGTTTTTCCTTAGATTCCTTAAAATTGTGGCATTGTCGTATTGGTCATGTTAACTTTCAATATTTATGTCTTTTATTTCCTGAGTTAATAAAAGCTTGCAATCGTCATAAATTTCATTGTGTTATTTGTTCCTTGTCCAAGCATGTTCACTCTAGTTATGTGCCTCGCATGCATCGTTCACCATGTGCTTTTGATTTTATTCATTCTGATGTTTGGGGACCATCTCCAGTCACTGCTTTATCTGGTGTCCGATATTATGTGACTTTTATTGATGATTATACTAGGTGTACCTGGGTGTATTTGCTCAAACAGAAATCTGAGGTTCTCTCGTCTTTTATTTCTTTCCTTCAGATGATTAAGACACATTTTAAAACGGTAGTCAGAGGGATACGGTCTGATAATGCAAAGGAGTATGTGTCTAATGAGTTTGTATCTCAACTAAACCAAAAAGGTATCCTTCGGCAACTTACATGTCCTTATACCCCTGAACAAAATGGGGTTGTTGAACGAAAGAATCGGAGTCTTATGGGAACTGTTAGGTGTCTTTTAAGGGGGATGAATGTCCCTAAATCCTATTGGCATTGGGCTGTTCTGACTGCTGCATATCTTCTTAATCGAGTGCCTAGTCGAAGTCTTCCAGGGCAAACACCATTCCATTTACTCTATCCTGATCGAGTTCTTTTTCCGGTAACTCCCAGAGTGTTTGGATGTACTTGTTTTGTGCATAATAAAAGTCCTACGCGAACAAAACTTGATGATCGTGCTATTCGCTGCATTTTTGTCGGGTATTCTCCCTTATCTAAGGGATACAGATGTTATGATCCCGTTTCTTGTCGTATATATCATACCTTGGATGTTTCTTTTGTGGAAGATATACTTTTTTTCGGTACAAACTCTATGTTGCAGGACTCATTTACAGCTGCAGATTCACCCATCTCGCCACCAGTCCTTCCAATGCCAATTTTTGATGCTCCACCAACAAAGAGTATTCCAGCACCAAGACCCCTTCAGGTTTATTCTCGTCGCCTTCACACGAGTAACCCCCCTGCCCAGTCTTCGGCTCCTTCCAGTACTCAGGTTCCTACATTGGAGGTAAGCCCAGTGGTACTACCTACTAGTGTTCATGTGCCTAATGTTGAACCACGATATCCTACACGAGACCGTCATCCTCCTGATCGCTATGCTAATATTTGTTCTACTGCTCATCCAATTTCTAAGCATGTATCTTATTAGGGTATTTCCAGATCCTACAGTTGTTTTTTGGCAGCTACTTCTCTGGTCACAATACCACGCTCTGTTTCTCAAGCAATGAGAGATCCAAATTGGATGACAGCTATACAAGTTGAGATGGATGCCTTGCACAGGAACCATACTTGGGACTTGGTCTCTCTACCACAGGGGGAGAAGATAGTTGCGTGTAAATGGGTATTCAATGTTAAATTCCTTTCTGATGGTACTATTGACAGATATAAAGCACGATTAGTTGCTAAGGGATTTACGTAGGTTCCTGGTAAGGATTATGGTGCCACTTTTTCCCCAGTGTCGAGGCTGACTTCGGTTCGACTTCTCATCTCTTTGGCTGCATCTTTTGATTGGTCTCTTTGGCAACTTGATGTCAAGAATGCTTTCTTACATGGTGATCTCACAGAGACTATTTATATGGACCCACCACCTGGTTTTCGTGGTGAGGGGGAGTATGCTGGTAAAGTCTGTCGCTAGCAAAAACCATTATATGGCTTGAGACAATCCCCTCGCGCATGGTTTACACGGTTAAGTAATGTTGTTATGTCTCTGGGATTCAAAAGATGTCAATCAGACCATACTTGTTTTGTTAAAAGAAAAGAAAGATGTTGTGTTATTCTCTTGGTCTATGTGGATGACATAATCATTACGGGTGATGATGCTCGTGGTATTTCAAGCTTGAAATCTGACTTGGAGAGAGCCTTTGATTTGAAAGATCTTGGAGCTCTTCGATATTTCTTGGGCATTGAAGTTGCAAAGTCTAAAAAGGGCATTTCATTGTCACAACGAAAATATGTCCTTGACTTATTAGAAGATACTGGCATGTTGGGATGTAAACCTGCACTCTCTCCTATGGATCCCAATCTTCCTCTTATTGCTGGACAGGGAGAACCACTCTCAGACCCATCGTCATATCAACGCCTTGTTGGCAAGCTTATATATTTGACTAACACTAGACCCGACATTGCATTTGCTGTGAGCAAAGTTAGTCAGTTCATGCATGCCCCACACAAGCCACACTTAGATGTTGTTTATCACATTTTGCATTATTTGAAATCTTGTCCTGGTTTGGGATTGTTTTACTCTTCTGGCACTCAGTCTGGCTTGAAATGTTATACTCATGCGGACAAGGTTCGCACTACACCTGGGTTGAAATACTATACCGATGCTAATTATGCAGGGGATCGCACAGATAGACGCTCAACATCGGGCTTTTGTACCTATCGTGGATCACATCTCATATCGTGGAAAAGTAAAAAACAGGCAGTAGTATCTCGGTCTTCCGCTGAAGCTGAGTATAGAGCTATGGCTCATGGGGCGTGTGAGGTCCTTTGGTTAAGATCATTTCTACATGAATTGGGGTTTGATGTTGTTCAAGCATCAACTATGGTTTGCGATAATAAGTCTGCTATCTTTCTTGCTTCAGATTCGGTTCTTCATGAGCGGACCAAGCATGTAGAGGTTGATGTTCACTTCATTCGTGAGACAATACATTCGGGAGTACTTTCAACAACCTTTGTCCCCTCTCATCAGCAGGTTGCTGATGTTCTCACTAAATCTACTGGACCAACTATGCATCAGTCTTCTCTTGGCAAGCTGTGCTTAGTCGATATCTTCGCACCAGCTTGAGGGGGAGTATTGACAGAGAATACTTAATTAGGGTTTATTTATTATTTATCCCTTTAAGGGTATTATTGGAACTGTACTATTGATCTCAGTATAAATAGAGTACTTGTTCTCATTATGAGACAAGTCTGTTTTTCCCAAACTTCTGTAATTACCATGGCTATAATACTAAGAGTCTAAGACTAAAAATATGTAATAGAACTGCAGTAATAAAACACAAAGGCTGATGCCTGTATAAGTTTAGTTACACTAGGCATGCCAACTACAATGACATTCGAAAAATTAATCTAGTCACCGAATGTAGTTTAAACCATAGTACAAAATATCGGTATCGACTAATGTATCGATCTCCAAAAAATATATATATCAGGATATATTGGAATCTATCGGTGGATATTTTACATCGAATGTATCGACTAAGATATCAATTTGTTATACAAAACATATATAAAATCAAATTTGGAAGTATATTATCATAGTATTTACCTATAAAAACATCATATCTACTAAAAATGGAATAAACAAATTATTTCTAAAAAAAAGAAATTTGCAAAAAAAATAATATTTCCAGAAAATATCGGAAAATATCAGCAAATATCGGGATATATCGGAAAATATCGGCCGATATTTTACAGAAACATTAAAGGGTAACTATCGGGAATATATCGTATCGTTTTGTCAGAAAACGATATATATCGCGATATTTTGTACTATGGTTTAAACAACCAGAATTACACTACTGACTAATCTATTTTTTATTCTCAAAGCAGACAAAATATGGCATATAGGTTTATCTGGTATAGTAACTCTAAGAAAATATTATATATCAAATGCAAGCGTAAAATGATCAGTTCATTAACTCACTCAGTGACAGCATATTCTTCAGAACACCCACAAGATCGGTATTCAACCCCACCATATTCTTCATAGCCATCCACTTCAACCCTACTATGGAGCCATTGAGTCCCTGAGAGAAAGGAACCACCATGAATAAATTCTCCAGATTCAGATACAGGCTCTTTACCAAAGTTCCCAAGGCACAGTTATGGTACAGTTATTAGAGGTTACTTGGTGGTTGCATTTATGTACAAAACCGCAAATAGTGTGCAGGAATCATATCTCACAGATTCTAACACCACAAGATCTCATCCACAGTTAGCTGAGACATTTATGTGACGAGTATCAAAGGTTCCTTGGGTTAATTTACAAACGCAATGACAATTTGATATTGTTTTATAACAAGGAAAGGAGCATTATTTGCTGAATCATTCTATTTGAGTAAACCCTTTATATGAAAGTAATGGTAGCTTCTCATATTATGGCACATTAATGACAATAAGTTAGTAATTATGAGTTCTCTACCACAATGTTCAAAAAGATTTAGGAAACCGAGAATATACAACATCTGTCCCCAGAAAAAGACTCAAGATTCAACTCACACTAGAATGTAAAAACCTCAGAGCCTTAGATGCATCCTACAATTACATATACATAACCAATTTCTGAACTATCTAGCACAGGGGTGAAGGTATAGATATTAACTTTGACTCTATCATACATGAGGCACATTTTACAAGAGCAGAAGTTACCAGAAGGAAGATGCATCATAGATATCATTCTACCCCCAATCCAAGGCACAACTTTAAGAAGCCAATCACCACTTTTAAGTTCAACCGGAGTTTTTGATAGTTCCATTCCCTTCTTTCCAGAAACCTCCTCCACATCTGGAATTGGCTTAGCACTTTCTGCAATTGAGAACCTACTTGTAAGACAGTATTGTAAGTGACATCAATAGATAACATTTTCTTTTTGAAAGTGAGAACACATGATAACTTTAAGATCATGGTATTCAGGTCTCACCAGCTCAAGCAGGTAGAGGAAAGAGAGAGTATAGTTGATAGCAAATGAAAATGACTTCATTTCTTATTTATGAGCAACATGACAGCAATTACAATCAGTATCACACTCTAACCCCTTCGTAACGAATCAAGTTGCGACTAAAAAGTTTGAAGTTGTGTGATAAGTATGTGTATTACCCATACGAATTTTGCACTGCTTCTCACTAGTGGATATTAAAGTAGACACCTCTGCTTCTGAAGGCATTTTAATTTCTATTACTTCTCCATCCTTGCCCCATGCATCAAGCTGTATAATGGAAATAGAATATTAAAGAGAAATTTAGATGACGTTTGCAGTACACCAATATGCTTCAATTCATATTAAGAGATTCAAGTCATTTCACAACAAGAAAACATACCATAGCACCTCCACCAAGCAACAACTGCACATGCAAACGGCGCGCAGGTCTCTTCCAAGAACCTTCAGTTTTAGAAATTTTGACCGTGACAACTGACGATTGGAGTTCTGCAACATAATAGGTCAATAGGTATTCCCCTTGATTGAACTCATTTCCATCACCATCATCCTCAAAGATAAGACCTTCGGCTTTCCCTACGTAAGCAATCAAGTTAAACTACCGCTAAACAAACTAAGACCTTTTCAACACTTTGAAGAACTTCAATTGATGTTAATTTAAGCAATAAAAGGCTTACCCTGGAAATTGCCTATGAGAAGAAATGAAGAAAACAAGATACTAAATCCACAAGTCATTAAATAAATGCAAAGAAAAGAAGAATACTGATGCACTTAAGGCTCACCAACATAAACATATTTGCACCTCTATATTCAAGTTTCAGTAAACCTGACCCAGTTTTTGGCTTTCTGCCCTAATAAGAATATAGCATATTTGCGCCTTCCATAGAAGCTATGTAGTCTAAACCTCGTAGGAAGAAAAAATCAAAAACCATCCTATTTGCTTCCACTCTGATTATGCAATATTAACTAAAAAATGTTGACAATCTCTCATAGTATCTTGCACACTGGAGTTCTTATTATAAAAAAAAAGGACACTGAATTTATGTTCTAAGAAAAAAAAGGAATATGCGTTATTGTTCTCATGCATTCCAACGACCTCACAAAATCAGAGGTATTCATGGCACATTCTTTGGAGCTCAAAAACTAACTGCCAAGAGAACAAGAATAAAATACTTTGTGTCAAAGTTGATGCACAGTACCAACTACCAAGAGATGGTAGAATAACTGCACTATAAGACTGAGGATATTACAAAGTTCTTGTGAACAAGAATTACCCTCTTCATTTAATGCCATAATTAGTGATAGGTCATCAGTTGGATTTGCTTCACCGACATGTTGAATAGGAGGACCAACAGGAATCATTGATCCACCTTGCAAGTAGAGTGTTGGTAAATCCTGCATTGCTCGCAATAGATACAAAGTGTGAGATGCAAATCTAAGATTCAACTGATTATGCAAACTGGATCTATGTGGTTAAATGAATTTACTGGATGTGCATCGTCAAAATCAAAACGCAACCAGATACCCCTAGGAAACACTTGCTGCAGTTGATCCGATCCTCCAACAGGCACAGTGCTGCTATCCACATCAACCATAAGTATGTAAGGTAAACCACTAGCAGAGTATGCAAGAAAAAAAAATCTATACTACTATTATAAACCTGAATAAAATTCAGGGGTAAGTCCCGGTTAATGAGAATTGATCTTTAGAATTTTGTCACCTAATTTTGGCTAAAATATCCTTTTAAACATGGTTTTTTGGTAAATTTATATAATACCCTTTAAATAATGGTTTTATTGTAATTTAACATATTTTAATTTATGGGCTGAATTTTTATTAAAAATATTATTAAATTAACAAAATATAATGAGAATCTTAGGAAATAATTATTTCATAAGATTTAATAAATTAATGTAATTTGTAATATTTAATAAAATTAATAACGTAAAACTCAAATGGTAATCAGATACGGATAAATTAAAATTAACCGGTGCGTAGCACCGGCTAAGGCACTTGTATATATATATATATAGAACCCGAAGTTTCATGTTGCAATATCTGAGATGATTTTACTCTACGCTACAAAAGGTAACTATGTGCACACATTTCTGTCATGTCATTTTGAAAAGGTGTTACCTTGCATGTATAAGAACTGGTCCAAGAAGAAATGAATTCTCAACTTTTCTTAAGCGGGGATCTTTAGGATCTGCATAAACCAATAGCTTATTATCATAACGTCACTCAGAAGACTCTTTCAAGACAAAACAAATTCCTTATTTGAAATATAAAAGCATACCAGTAAAAAAAGTGGGAGCGGCAACAGGAGTGCCCTTTGTGTGAGCCATATAAAAAAGAGTATATATGTGAGGTATGAGGCGGTAGCGTCTCAGCAATGCCAAGCGGCAAACTTCTTCACACTAAGTTTCAGATCACAAATTAGCAGTGAATGGAAAGAAATAGTAAATGAGAAGTATACAAACTGAAGAGATTAAGAGAGATACCAGTAAGAATTGCTGAAAGTATACTGCACGTAAAAAAAGAAAAACATTCGCAAACTAAGTATCTATGGCGTAAGACACGGATAACTGCAGGTATATCTAATATGAAGGATTGGTTTCTCTTTTAAATATAGTATCCTATTGCCTCTTCAACCTCAGCAAATAAAATGAAACAGAGATTTATTTTTTTCAGCTGAGTAAATTTTTTATTTATAAGGATAAATTTGCAGGAGCCAAAGATACAAAGGTTTTCTATCTGTCTAGCAATTTAAGCAGTAAATAGGTTGTCCCAACCTGTCCCAACCTCCTCAAATCTATGTCCTTTGTGTGTGGCTCCCCGAATAGCCAATATTAACACAGAGCTTCAGCACTTGTAATCACTTGGTCCTAACAGCCTTCCCCTCAATTATCAGGAAATAGCTTCAATATGTTGGTAACCCCTGAGATCCCCATTTAGGCCAATGCTGTAACAGTCTCCTTACCTTGCTTTCCATCAAAAGTTGACAGACATCAGCAGCTTGCCACCTTACAAGTTGATACCAGACTTCTTTGACAAAGGGACATGTAAAGAAGCAGTGTGAGATAGTTCTGGGGTGTTGCTTACACATTTCACTCTTCAAGAACCACTATGTTCTTGTTTCTCAATTAATCCTTAGTCTGCAGTCTGCCCCAAGCTAAGCACCACAAGAAGAACTTGAATTTTGGTAGTGTTTTCATCTTCCATATTACATCAGGCCTAAACGGCACCACCAAGTTCTGAACTTCTATATTCTGATGTCTCAGCTGTTCATAGAAAGCTTTCACTGAGAAAGATCCACTGCCAGAGTCCTTCCAGACCATCTGATGAATCCCTATTGGGGCCCCCTTGCGATACCCGAATCCTTGAATGAATCCCTACTGCGCTGCCTTATCCACCATTCAATATAGAGCCTCTGAGACAATAAGAAACAAGAATGGAGAGATGGACTCCCTTAACGCAACCCCCTCTTCCCTTTGAAGAAACCAATGGGCAATGGAAGAGCCTTCAACTAAAATCGAGAAAGTTTCTGTGGACATATGTGAATGTCCAAAACCCAATCTATAAAGCATATAATCGAGGAAACCCCAGTCAATGTTGTCGTTCGCCTTTGCCAGATACTCTTGCCAAACAGCCTTGGTTCGGTCTCATTAGTGCTGTGGTCAATAGCTTCATTAGCTAGTAATAAATCGTCAACAATATATCTGCCACCTACAAATGCACCTTGAACCTGTGTAATAATAGAAGGGAGAACTGGTTTCAGGCATGAAGCAAAGATTTTCGACAAAATCTTATAGACTCCTCTAATTAAGTTATGGGCCGATAAGCCTTGATGCTTACTGCCTCATTCTTATTCGGAATCAAGGTTATAAACGTAGAATTTATACGCTTATCCAGGAAGGACCAATCTTGGGAATCCCTTACTACTCACATTAAGTCAGTTTTCATAAAATGTCAACATTTGGCGTACACCACCATCACCATACCGTCAGAGCTAGGGGTTTTTTCTCTATCTAACTCTATAGATTAATCTCATGATTATCAAGTGTCTCGTGTAGGTGATTGGTCAAAGCATTGGAACAAATGTATATATAATGGATTTGAAGTCCTCTATAAGTGTCTCAGAGAATTGGTCGGACTTCGAGCCCTGAAACCCTCCCCAAAACTGTATCGTGGTTCATGGAGAGAGGATATGGTTGTTACCTTTTGTAAGTGCATCTCAACTCCACCCCTTCCCCGTAAAAATGTAATACTAGATTTTTCTTTTTGGCTGGGAGAGGATACGGAAGGGATAGGAGTTCACAAGAATCTCAATGGAAAAAATGGAGGTGAAAAGGAAAACGAAGATAAGAGTCTGTCTCCTAGTTCTCACTCTTTCTTTCCAGGGTACATTTCGGCAGGTTTTAGGGCTCTTCTCAAATCAGAAAAGTTAATAAGACCACTTCAATTACCTGAAGAGGTCCTTCAAAAGTAGACATAAACCAATCCAACATGACCTATTGCTGACTCAAAAAACAAAAAAAACTCTCCCACAATAAAAACTAGTTGAGGTTCACTTTTTCTCATCGGATTTGCCTTATGCTTAAGAGACTCACCATCATGTAAAAGTTAAATGTGTCATTGACCGAATGAATCACATGGTATGCATGTATTTCATACTTGCATAGAAAATAAAGATGAAAGGAATAAATAAACTAACAAAAACATCCCTTATTGATTTATGATGACTAGCAAAGACATCAAACAGTTTATATGGGTTTTAGATTCAATAGCATTTCTGGTTTCAGTTTATCCACTTCCATTCATACGAACACTTATGCCACAACAGTTCATTTCCAAAATGAATTATCTTCTGGTTTAATACCAATTTAATGTCACAGAACCCTTAAAATGTATTTTGTGGGTTATGAGATTAAAGCAAACCTCTTCCCCAAAAGACCATGGCTCATGATCAACCGTGCCAGCTTCAGAATGCCCTCGACAAAAGGGAAACATAGCACCCATACCCATCCATCTTCCAAAAAGCTTAGGTGTTGCATTCCCAGCAAACCCACCAATATCTGGTCCTGATAGTGCCTGACCACTGAGTCCCTGAATGTAAACAAACAAGTGCAGATGAACAAGAGCACATCCAAATTGACAAGTCAAAATTCACATGCACACCAAAACCATTGCAAAATAAATAAATAACTGGATTGATTTGTTTCATAATTTCAATCAAAATTCACACCCAGTTCACAACTTTGCATATGACATCAAGCAACATACTACAAGTCTAGACCTACATCAAAGAAAATTTATACAAACTTTATTGCCAGATGCTTAACTTCTTACAATTATATTTCAGATACCCATAGCACCTACAATAAGCACCAAAACACTAATCCATGAAAGACTAACAAAAACTAAGATTATATTATAACAAATGACAATCCTTATCAGAACTTTATAAATACCATAATTCAAAACATTTTATCAAAAGACTTTATTAGCCATGCCATTATATAAGAGCCCAATATGTTATAGTTTAAGTTCGCTTCTGGGTTATGAGTAGCTTGCCGTTGTGTAGGAGTTGCAGGTTGGTAACCTTTCCCGCAGATGTTTAGGCTTTCAACTGGAGGGGGGCAAGTACATGACCAACGTATGGGTACTGGTCATTTGAGCTATTTTACAATAGGTTGGCTAGTTGGTCTGAAGGAAGATTGGTCCGAATGTTTGCTGTTAGGTGGTAAACTGAAGGGCTATCATGTTGAGGGCACTAGTAGTTCAATTGTAATGGTACTTTTGGTTGTAGTGATACAAGACCCTCATGCACCCTTGAGATTGACAGGGATGTAGAACATGATGAGTGACATAAGGGATGTCAACCTAGCTTGGTATCTCTTAGGCTTATGCAGATACCATGTTCATCCCTGTTCTTTCTCTTCTTCTATGTACCTCCTCGGGTCAATATATTCATCTTACCTACCAACCATAAAAATGATCTTATACGCCCTAAAGCGTGGCCATGGCATATCCATCCTGATTTCCTGACCCCTTAATCAACCGCTATTATAGGGACCCCATAATGAGCCCATATTCTTGCATACATAACCACGAAAACCCTAACCCCCTACGCATAAAATTTCCTCTGCCACAATTAGAGAATCTTTACCCTGTCTTAGGGTTTATTAACTATAATCATATATCACTTAGCAGATAGACTACGGAGAAATAATAATCTAATGATACAATAAAATCTTCTTTATTTGGTCCATTTCCCTAGACCACCATTTCCAAAGTTTGCAAAAGTGAAGTTACATCTTTTCTGTCACTTTCTATGTTGTGGGTCATTAATTAGCCACCACCTTATTTTGTTCCTTCAAATAATTTTTGAAAATGAAGAGAAAAACTTGCATTATCATCCTGGATGTGAAAGAGGCCTTCTTGTTTAAGAGAAATCTAATGTATCTTTTAGAGGGGTGGGAATGTGTGCTTTAGTTGTATAAAATGGAGGTCCAGTACATGTGTAAGTGTTGTGTATTACGTTAGTGTCTTGATGAAGGAAATTAGAGAGTGCCATGTGTCACTTGTAACCTTGTTGACATTGGAATTAATGTTACTGATAAAGAAAAAGCTGCTTTGAGACATTTCTTTTCTTAGTTATGTGGGAATTCCAAATTAGACCTTAGGGCTATATGTTGAATTATTTGGGAAGATAGATCAATTATAAGATCATTCATTCCACAAGGCGGTTAAGATATATTGTGTGAAAAGCTGAAGGTTTGGTTTTGGTTATCTCAATTAATCTTTTTTTTTCACCAGTAAAACACAATTTCATTAAATAGTGTGAAAGGTGGCTATCTCAATTAATCTGGAGTGGATCTCCACATTGAGGAATTATAATTCAAGCACTGGAGTGTAACAACGCCTAGCTTCTCCTTTATGTTTTTTCTTAAGTGAATTCCTTCCCCACTTTAATCTGTACAACTGTATTACTTTCCTCTCTTTTCTCTCCTAAATAAACAACTGGTTTAACTATTGACAAAAAAAAAAAGAAAAAGAAACATGCAGTCTTCCTACTTGAACAATTTAAACCTAACTTCTAACAATAAACAAATCCAGTCAGCTTTTATTTTTAATCACTATGCAACCAAGTCATTTACATGAAATTAAGGTATGATATACATGCTCTCTTTCATAATAGATGGAACATGTAAAAAAGTCCAGGTGTTATTAAATTTGAGATCATGCAGAATGCAAAAATGAGGTACTCAAGAAAAAAAATCTTAGGACAGAAAGAAGAATTCCATTTTTATTTTCATTTCAAATTTTTGTTAAATTGAGTATTACCCATTTCTCATAATTTTTGTCATCTTCTGGTACTGCACATAAAGTAAACACACACACAGAAAGACGTCTACCATAAAGAAACATTAACTTACCAATTGAAGTACCATAGATAAACTCATGTGAAGGTGTTCCCAATTTGAGAGATTATCTCCGGTCCACGTTGCAGCGTACCTTTGACTGCCTATAAACCCAGCTCTTGTGAGAACAAAAGGACGCTTATTCTCTTTACCCAATCTCATACCTTCATACGTTGATCTTGCCATCAGCATCCCATAAACCTAAAATCATAATCAACACAGTGAGAGTCTTTTAAGTTTAGTGACTAATTATATATATATATAGGTTAACAGATTTTTTTTTTCTTTGAATTTCCAAGCTGAAATAGGTCAAAATAAACCCTGTTAGCAGTAACAAAGCACCAGAGTCTGAAGAACAATACATTGTGATAATGTAAGTGATTCTGACAACCACCGAGTTCTGCATCTCCTCTATGAATGTTGCTACTGGGCATTGTCTTCGTAACAGTCTGAAGCAAATGAACATTTTAAAAAAAGACAATAGGAAAAATTAATTGCTATGAAGTAATATTTACAATATTTGCACCTTAAAAACGGCAGGTTCATTCATGTCGTTCCATATACCATCAACACCATTTGACATAAATTCCTTAACTAACTCGGCCCACCATGAACGAGTTTTCCTTTGTGTAAAATCAGGAAATACACAGGCTCCAGGCCAAACCTCTCCTAAGAACAAAGAATAGACATATAAGACTTAAAACTTCGAGTCACAAAAAGAAAAATGTGCGAAGAAGCTCACCAACATAAGGTTTTCCATCTTCTTTTAGAACCCAGACATCATTTTTTGAGCCACTGTCATAAACAAAATAGCCTTCTTCCTGCTTGATCCCTGGATCCAACATCCAGATAGCTTTAAACCCATTTAAATGGAGGTCATTTACCAACACTTGCGGATTGGAGAAACGTTCCTGAGAATATCGTTATGCCAATCATTAGATCTGTGATGCCGATATTCTCGATGCAGAAAATATAAAAAATTCGAGACAACCAGAATTTATCTACTTATGATGTGATTTATTGAAGACAAAATACTTCAAGAAAATGCATGAGAACTGCATGTACTAGAGAAGTACTCAGGAGATCACAATACTTAAAGACATTCCACAATTTGACCTGCTAATAACAAGGTCAAGACACGAAACAATGCTTCAAATCGCATGCCCACATGTTGAAAATTTATCCTTGATTGATCAGTGACCAGCCAGGACTGACCAGTATCGTTCGGCCAATAATCACATATAGAACTCTGGATTGGGATTACTTAATTGAAGTAAGTTAGAAATGACAGCTTTAATTAAAGGCCATCTTGAGGACAACATACTTTGTCGAAAGTAAAACAACGAAAACCATCCATATAATCAATGTCCATCCATACAACATCGCAAGGAATACCCTTCTTTCGGAATGTCTTTGCAACCTGCATGTGCACACAACACGATGTATAATGGAGAGAAAATGAGAAAGGAATAAATCACAAATAATGGTAACAAATAACAGCCGATTTGTTAATAAATAATAGTAAAGTAGTTGGGCTCAAATCACTCACAGTTTGATAGATATCTGAATTTTGTTCTACTAATTTTTAACACAGAAAATACCGTCTAATACTTTAAAATTTTCAAGAGCATATCCATAAATATTTCAAAATGTTCCCTTCCCTTTTTTCTTAAACAACAACAACAACAAATGAAGGTGCAGGATTTGTGGTAATACTTTTGATGAAATAATTATTAACAAAATAAACTAGAAATTAGTTTTTCATAAGACGTTGCGTGAGAAAAAGTGACATGGATGTTTCCCTTCCAGAGGAAAATATATAGTTATACATACCGAATGGAGGTAGACAACCATATAGAAATACAAAAAAGAAACATTAAAGACTTCAGTCTAATGTATATGTCAGTGATACACTCACCTGAAGAACTCTCACAGCAGAATCATAGCTCCAGCGACACTGATGATAGCCTAGAGACCACTTTGGAGGCATGAGTACAGTTCCTATACAAGAGATCAAAAAGAATAATATATCAGCTTTTATAACCAAAAGACAAAAAAAAAAGACATGAAACAAAGTTACATAAAATTATGCGATGATATTTCAGAGCTATTCCTGCAATTCTTGTTAGTATCTAAGCAGCTACATACAAGAACCATCACTAGAATGGAAGGTCTTTGAAGGTCCTAAAGCAGAGGAAAACAAAGTGCTAATTGATTCCTTTTGCTTGGGATGATACAAAAGAAGAAAAATGGCTACTTTGGAGAAAGTACAGTAACATAAGAGATGGCAAGGATTACTGGATTAGTAAATTTTAGTGTGCAACAGCCAGTGGAATTTGTCATATGAACTGTTGCCAATGGAATTTTTCATAAAATTCATCAACAAAATATATTTACTTGGATGAAGTCAATTTCCCAAAGGTGATATCTTCAGTACAGAAATGTTTGTCTCGTGGAGTAAAACCAATGTATTGTGCTTTGCGGATGAGATTCTCAATAACACCATCGAGAAACATTGCACCATTTGATTAATTTTCATACTCTTGACACCTAAAATTATCTCGAGAAACATTCTACCGTTTGTCAAACAGTCAAATTTTTCATAGTTTACTAAGTTTTCAGAGAAAGCAATCTTAAATCTCTTCAAATTTTATGGTTACTGAATGTAAAGAGCTACAACCGCAATAGATGTATGTTCAACAACGACATTATAACAAAGACCGCAATCTGGTGCCAACGGAACTATTCCCAATGAGCCTAGGTGAGATTACAATTCTATGAATGCAAGTTTGGATAACTTGGGGATTTTTTTTTCCAACAGATTCATCTTGTTCAAATTATATATCGCAGACTTGGTATGCAAATACTCTGAGTTAGAATCATAACCAAATTATCAACTAAAGTTTCTCTCATAGTATGAGAGACCACAATTTAATATTTACCGGGTGGGACACTTGGAGAGACCACATTTTAATATTTACCGGGTGGGACACTTGGAGAGGCCACATTTCTTCTCCAAGTGTCCCACCCGGAAAATATGTTTTGCTTCATCCCAATTTCCAAGCAATTGATGCATCGAAATAGAGTTTCTTTCTTGATAAAAAAAAAAAAAGAAATAGAGTTTCTTCTTCAGTTATTTTTTCCTATCTTTTCAAAATTGTGAGGGGTGTAAGCGTACGTAAGGTCACTTCCTTAAATGTTCTTACCCTGCTCTTGGAAGGATTATCAATGGCTACTTCTCCAAACAAGAGAGGCCTCTAAGAGTTATTTTCTCATCCCCTGCTTCTCATCATCTGTGTATCAAATCCCTTACACATCTTTTTCCTCCTTAAGAAAAGAAAAGAAAAAAAAAGGAAAAGAAAAAAAAAAAGGAAAAGAAAAAAAAAGGAAAAGAAAAGAAAACGCACAAGTCAAGTAAACAATTCATCTACTTTTGGCAGCTGACAGCCAGACACCTTCAACCTATGACATATTCTTTCGAATGAGGGGACCTCCAGCTATTGTAAAGATATAGGGTTTGAGGGATTCCGTATGGATGGTGATGAGTAAATGTCACAACAATCTCTTCAACATGGAAACCACGCGTCGAGGTTATAGAACACTTGGTAATATCAAGTGAGCTCGTTTCTCCATTTTCCTTTCAGTTTTGGCACAAAAGCATGATAAACATTATTTAACGTCGCAAGATTAAATCTTCTAATAACATCATTGACAATATGAACTATAAAACAAAGTAAACAATTAATAAAGTTTGTTACTTTATTTATTTTCTGTCCAACTCCCCACTCAAAAAGTAGACAATTTTATGTAGTTTTCGGTAGGCAAAAATACATTCATAGAAAGGGAAAAGCAAGATCCCTGTTAAAATCGATAATACAGAAGAGGATGCTAGAAATGTTAACAATGTTATATTACTTGTTGTCACCCTACATAAGACACGTAAGATAAAACGAGTAAGGTTTAAGAGATAACCAATTGCATGAGACAAAGATATCAAGGCAGCTGTCGGTGAAGCAAAGGGACCAAATGTAATGACAGGATATGATGCTGGAGCAAGAATCTGTATTGTTGACTCTTTCCGCAAGTCTATCTGTTCATACAATTATATGATGATTTTTATAAAAATGTCCATATGGTAGCAATGGATCATATGAAACCCCAAAATAGCAATTAATGCAACAGAGCAAATGCTAGACCTCACAGCGATGAGTTGTATCAGCAAGTACCCCAAGTGCCTCTCCACTTGGAAGGACAGCTAATACCCATGGATGAGATTGATACAAAGATGTAGTTCCTGAACCATAACCCCATGCATCTGTGTTCCATGTAAATATCTGTGATGATCATAATAGTTAATTTTATTTGGGTGTGACAATTGTGAACTGTGGTAAGAAGTCTATGAACTAAGATCTAACTTTTGAATAGGAAGATGTTGTAATATTAGCATATATTCTCTCATTTGTGATATGTGGTGTGAGACCTTTACCCTCACCATTTGGATTGAAAAAGTTTACTTTTTTCTTGATCAAAATAAATATAAAAGAAGGTAGGGGCGGGATTTATGGAAAACCACAAAAAAACCCAACTTACTCTTTTCCCAGTCCGTTCAAGCTGCCCACTAACTTCTCCTGTTCCATAAAAAGAGGTTCCAATAGGAAGCTAAACCAAGAAAAAAATGAAATCATGTCAATTACAGAATAAGTAAATTCGAACATATTTTAACGTGCAAATATTCAATAGATCGTCGCAAAAGCAATCCAACTAACCTTGATACTAACAATCTGTTGTTCATTCACACATTTAAAAGTAGGGAGATACACTGGCACCTTGTGAATCATGACAGGTGTATCCCTGAGCTTTGTATCAGTAAAAGAAAGACTAGGAAATGCTGCACTTCTATCACTTCCAGAACAATCAAATCTGAACACCCCTTCCTCCAAGATAGGTTCATAAATCATATTTCCTGCAATGTTCACTTCCTTCCCCTCAAATTCAGCCATTGTGAATAGTAAATTTTCACCACTCACGCAGTGTATATACCTATGCCTTCTGCATGCCAAAATTGGTATTAGGAAGTTTGTCTTCAGTCAATCTTCCTGTGATTACATTCTTTAAAAATCAGAAGTAGATACTAGTCTCTATCTTAAATATAGTAGGGATTTAAATTAGGTATACGATTCAGTAAACTGTCAACACTCACCTATAATGAGAATGGCATCACAATTTATCAATCAATCCCAATTCATATGTTAGGTGGGCCGTAAAGTTAGTAAATTACAAATGCATTTCTGAGTTAAACGCATGCGTGATAGGATTTTTCATGCAAGGATCCATACAGTGCAAATACATTTCTGTGTTAATAGACAAATACTTTTTTGTGTTAAACTCATGTGTGCTGAGATTTTCATGTAAGAACACAAACAGTACAAATACATTTCTCTCAACAAATACTTTTTTGTGTTAAACTCATGTGTGCTGAGATTTTCATGTAAGAACACAAACAGTACAAATACATTTCTGTGTTAACAGAGAAATACATTCTTATGTTAAACTCATGCGTGCTGAGATTTTCTGTAAGGATATAAACAGAAACAATGCATATATGAACCAACGTAAGTTTACATTTCATGAAACAGAGATCGATTTATACATTAATTCGTTGTAGGCTTTCGGTTGTGTTGAGTTTTAAACATGAAAATAACCACAGTATGAGCTCTGAAACAATGAGAGTGCACATCAAAGTGAATAATAAGTTGCATGTGGGTACTCGAAACACTGAAACAACGAGAGCACATATCAAAGAAAGAGATAGAACCTCTTAAAGGATCAATAGTCGGCCCTAAAGTCAGAAAATGTCTGATTCAGTGGAAATCCTGATGCATGGCGAGCAAAAGTAACAGTCAGAGCAGGCTGGAGAGGCTTTATCATGGTTTAAAGGTAGTCTAACTGTTTGAAACTAATGTTGTACATTTCGTTAATTGCAATCACAATGGAGTTAATTGCGTGAATCGTACTGATGGACTCTCATTTTCGTTTGATCTGCATAAGAAAAGTATGCACCACCAGTACCACACACTATCTTTTGTTAATTGCAAACAAAATGTTGTTAATTGGGTGTATCAATACTGATGGACTATTTTTTATTTCTCTTTTGGTATCTATCCTACTACTGTATAATCTGGTAATGCACAATTCGTTTTGCAAATTAGACTTTTATCATTTTACATTAGAGATTCATTCAATCTAAAACCATGAAAAAAATAATTCAATACTACTAATTAACACCAAAGAAATGACTTGTAACTAGAATTGCTGAATGTAAGATTGGCTCCAAATCACAATACAATCAAAATTCAAATCACAATGAAATCTAATAATGGTACAAAAGTCAACGATGATGCGGCACCAATTCTTGTGCTAGGCTTGTGGATTTACAGATACATAGCTCAAAGAAATCAAAATTTAATTAAAATTATTGAAAAACACAGTGAGTTGGAGTTGTGTACCTGAAGAAGATCGGAGAAGGAAGATGATGAATAGATATTGAATGAATTGAGTAATTGAAGAATAAGGAAGATCGAATCCAAGTTGTTGAAACCCTAGAACTAGAATTAGAATTAGAACACCAAAGCAAAACAACTTGTCCACTACTAGTACTAGTACTACTACCTCTTCTTCTTCCTCTTCCTCTTCCTTTGCAACAACTAGTTATTGGTAGTAGTGACAGTGACAATGATCCTGACAGTGGTTTCATTTCTAAACAACAAAAACCCATTGTGCCAAGTCAGCACTCAGCAACTTTATTTTTTTAATCATGAAAATCAGAAAATGGTGTTCAACAGTTTAAGTATGAATCGCACTCTTGTGTTGTTTAATTACGAGATAAATAAAAAAAATTTGTTAAATAATATTAAATGTAGTACAAAATCTAAAACGCCGTTGCCGGGGATCGAACCCGGGTCACCCGCGTGACAGGCGGGAATACTTACCACTATACTACAACGACCTTGTTGTGTACAAATCCACATACTCTATAAAAACTATGAAAACTTTGATACTCTATAAACATTTTTCAAAAAAATAATTTTAACTAATGTCTTAATTATTCTTTCATAAAATTGTTGGATATTTTTTGGGTGTTTAAGTACAGTGTTTTGGGCCCAAGGACAAAATATAAGGTTTTATTAGGCCCAAGGACACCAGCTACGTTTCAGTAGGCAAAAGAACAAGCCTATATAATGACGCATATACCCCTGCTGGTGTTTTAATAACCATACAAAATCTAACAACGTGGGACGGGTTTTTTTTTGTTTTTTTTTTTTTTTTTATTTTCAAATAAAACCCTAATTTCTTTCTTTCTTCTCTTCTCTTCTCTCTCTATCTCATCTCTACTACAAAAACAACGATTACGACTTGATTTCTTATGATTTTCTTCAATTTCTTAGGATTTTCTTGATTAAAAGTCTAATTCTCTCCAAAATCAAACAAAAATTTAAGTTTTTGAAAGCCAAAACACCTAGATCTACAATGACAAGAAAAAAAACAAGTTTGAACAAGTAGAAATCATCTTGGAACAAAGAGAAAACGGAAGGATGATAATACAACACAAGAACAAGAAACTTCTGATTTTGAAGAAGAAATTTCTTATTTTGAGGTAAGTTAGGTTTTACAATTTATAATTTTAATGTAAATATTTTTCTTGAATAACTTCTACATCATATGTTTTTGCTTAATTAATTCATAATTTCTAATTTTTTATGTAAATTGTCTTTGATGTTAAATTTTATTTCAGTTTTAGTTGATTAGTATATATAATCAACATGTTCTTGCTTAATTTTACTTCACAATTACTTGGTTTTTTTATGTAAATTATAAATTATCTTTGATGTTAAATTGTAATTGATTAAAACATTAAATAAACTATCAAACTGGTGTAAGCAATTTATATCATACTATCTGTTATTGGTACATTAATCATAAGAATCTTTACTTGATTAATATATTTTATCATTTCTATTTAAATGATTAATACATTAATTAACTAAAACTTTACTTGATTGTTATACTGATGAAGCCAGGTAATAGTCGATTAATGTATTAATTAACTATAACTTTAGTTGATTACTATACTAATCAACTGATTAATATATTAATCAACTAATTAATTGATTTTATCTTTTCTATTCAGTTGATTAATGTATTAAGCAACTATAATTATTCAATACTTTACCAAACTTTTTACATTTGAAACAGGCTGATTATGTCACTCTATTGCTGAACAAGAAGCTAATCAAGCGTGGGGATGTTCTATTTGAAAAAGGGACCTATATATATATATCGAAGAAACACAGATGTTCCGCACCAAGGCTCTTCGTAAGCTTCCTAAACTTGAATTGTTAAGTTTTATTATCATAAATACAATTTGATTATTCTGTAAATTATATTTTTCAGGCTGGATTGTGCATTGTTTGTATGCAAATCCATGGACCATATTGTTTCTGGACAAGCAATTTCAATTAATGACTATTCAGAAGGAATGATGCAAATCATGAGGACGAACATAGTATATGAGTTTTTGAGTGAACCAGGACTTAGTTTTAACAAGGAAGTGTAGAACCACCACCAACTGTTTGTAAAGGCTGATGCAGAAGGAAAAGGAAGCAGCTCAAGAAAAGAAGAATAGTTTTATCCATTATTGGTTTTTGGTGTTGAAAAACAAAAATTTCTGCAAATACATTTGTGTGGGTGTTTGTCAAATATTGTTTGTGGTGTTGATAAACACATTTTTTTTTTTTTTTTTTTTTGTTGATAACAATTAAGTGTTGATGCTTTACAGAATCCTTGTAAACAATAATTTTGTTGATATATCATGGTATTGTTATTTGCTACTACTATGGTGTTTAAATGATAATTGATCTAAAAATTTCATATGTTGATTAATTTGTTAATCAAATCTGCATTAGTTGATTAATATATATAAACTAATCAACTTTTTTTAACTCTGCATGATTTGATTAATACATTAATTAGCTCTTCTATAACTATACATTTTAACTCTGCATTAGTTAATTAATAAATTAATTATTATATTTTACATTTTGTTCAGTTGATTACTACATTGATCAACAAAGCTCGAGTTGATTAATACATTAATCATCTAATTTTTAAACCTTTAAAACCTAACCCTATAACTCTAAAACCCTAAATGTAAAACCCTATATCATAAACCCTAAATGTAAAACCATAAAGTCCTAAACCTTAAATGTAAAACCAAAACTATAAAATGCAAAACCCTAGTGGGAATGTTGTCATTTGAAAACCTTAAACGAATGGGAGTGGTAAACCCTAGTGGGAATGTTGTCGATCATTTTAAAACCCTAAACAAATGGGAATGGTGAACCCTAGTGGGAATGTTGTCTTAAAGACACCCTAAACCCTATTCTAAAACCGTAAACCAATGGCAATGGTGAACCCTAGTAGAATGGGGTCTTAAAGACTTAATGTTGTCATTTTAAACCCCTAAACCAATGGTAATGGTGAACCCTAGTGGAATGCGATCTTAGAATTAATGTTGTCATGCTAAAACCCAAAATCAATGGGAATGGTGAACCCTAGTGGGAATGGTCTTAAAGACATCCTAAACCCTATTCTAAAACCCTAAACCAATGGGAATGGTGAACCCTAGTGGAATGATGTCTTCAAGACACCCTAAATCATATTCTAAAACCTTAACCCAATGGGAATGGTGAACCCTAGTGGGAATGTTGTCTTATAGACACCCTAAACCCTATTATTAAACCTTAAACCAATGAGATGGTAAATCCTAGTAAAAATGTTGTCTTAAGTACACCTTAATGTTGTCATTCTAAAAACCCTAAACTATTGGAAATGATAAACCCAAGTGGGAATGTTGTCATTCTAAAACCCTAAACCCTAAATATAAAACCCTAAATATAAACCCTATATTAAAAAACACTAAAATATTTAAAACCCTAGAAACATGCCAGAGTTGATTAATACATTAATCAACATTCCCCTAGTTGATTAGTATATAGATCAACTTGTCAGTACACTTCCTGAATACATGAAAGTTGATTAATACATTAATCAACCTTTCCCTCGTTGATTAATACATTAATCAACCTTTCCCTCGTTGATTAAGATATTAATCAACTTGTCAGTAACCTTTCCTGAATAAAAGAAAGTTGATTAACACATTAATCAGTTATTAGTGGATGTTCATCCTTCTCATAAACTGAACTGAATTATATTGTCACAACTGAATTATATCGTCACCACAAGTGAAAGAAATAAAAGAAAACTAAAATTGAATTATATTGTCACCACAAGTTTTAATCGAAAAAACAAAAAAACAAAACATCAAAGACAACTTGAATTTAATTGTTGTTCAAATATGGGCAAGTCATTCTATTGTGATGACCAAGATTAAAAACATTGCCACAAGTATGTTTTTCCCCCATTTCCTTCAACCACATACGACCACCTTCTTTACTATACGACTCTGTATAGATCATCCACTTAACAATATCATATGAAACAACACCATCAATAGGAACATCATTTGAAACAACACCTTCATATGATTCCATATCTGTATTAAAAAACATCATGTAATCAACACATTAATACATTCACACTAATATAGTTAATTAACACATTCACCAACAAAAATAATAAAAACAAGGAGTTGATTAATACTGTTAATCAACCCCGAATGCTTAAAAGTTAAAACACATAGCTGAGCAACAAAAAATACTCTAAACAAATAAAAACTGTTGAATGACGACTAGTTCAACATAAAAAAAAATATTGAATATTGAAACTCAAGGACAAATTGTGATTCTCAAACAAAAACACAACCAAAATCAAAACAAAATCTAATTAATAAAATAAACTAAAACACACCTGTGCAATCAATCATCACCATCTCCATTTGAAATCTCGAATTGCCAAAACAATTGATGAGGTGAACAAACAAAGTTCTTTCAAAATCGAATGAAGAATCGATTTGTTAAATCGAATTAAGAAATAAAAAATCCTTGCTTTTGATTTGATTTGTTCTAAAAACAAATCAGTTGATGAAGAGAACACACAAACTTCTTTCAAAACCTAATGATGAAGATCTTGTAAAATCGATTCGACAAATCGAAATCAAAACTCTCTTGTCCTTGATTGATAATTTGATGAAGATTATTAAAGATTCTCCATCTTGTTGATTATTGAGAAGCAAAGATCTTTAAAAAAAAAAACAAAGTTCTTCAAATTTCGTTCTTCAATCCTTCAAAAAACCAGATCTGAGATTCAAACCTAAATTTTAAAAATTGAAAACTAAACTACACATCAACAACAAGGGAGGGCAGTTCTGGTATTATGAAAAAATGATGGAACGATTAATACATGGCTTGTCCTGCATCTGAAAAGCTACACGTATAAATGGACTGTATGATACCCAAACACAAACCCGTGTCCTTGGGCCAAGCAAACGTTAGCTTGGGCCTAAACCCCAAACAAACGTTTGTGGTTGGACTTGGAACGAGTTTCTAGTTTTGATTCCTTTATGAATCGGTTGCCCAGTGGCACACATTGACCAACTTAGTATCAGTCTTCCCAAAAACACAATAACTCATATTTCTTTCCATGCAAGCACAATTGTTCTTTTGCAAAAAAAATATTTGTCTTCTAGCTAAATTTTGTTCCCACTTTACCCTTATTTCTTAGATATTTTTTGTACTTAGTAGTACTTTTTTGTTTTGCAGGCAGATGTGACAGGTGAGAAGATACCTTTTAATTAAATAAAGACCATTGGATCTACTTAATCATATCTAACCGTTGGATACTAGCTAGGTTAAGATCAATTTTATCTACAACAAAACTCTAATTATCTGGTACATCACTTTACACGTGATAAGAGTCGTTTGAGCAATGAATAGGCGAGGAATTAAAGTGGGATTTCAGCTTTGGGTGAAATTTTAGGGTTTGAAGCACAAAATAATTGTTCCCTCTCGTCTTCTTCAATTTTTCATCTTCCCAACGGTTGAAACTTTTCAATTGCAGTCCATAACCATCAAATTCTATCTATGTATCTCTCCCCCATCATTAAAAATCACAACCCCATTGGAAGAAAATAAAAGAAACTAAGAGAAAACCCATTAACCATCAACTTCTACTTTCTTCTATCTCTCTTTTCTTTAACTTCATTCTTACCAAACCTATTAATTAGGTTTCAATCTAGACTCATTAATTCCATTCTCACCAAACCCATGTTTCATTATTCCATCTCTCCAAACACAAACATCAATTTCAACTAATTCAACATTATTTCTTATCAAATAAGAAACAAAAGAAAGTTCAGTATAAGAAAAAAAGATAAGGTTAAGTTTTGAAAACAACCAGATGGGTTGGGTTATAAATCATGTTTGGATTTTCAGCAAAGGAGTATTGAGACTCGAGAGATGTGATTGTGAAAGATCGAACCAAGTATCTGATGGTTGTAGTTTTAGGTAGGTTGAATAAACAATGTAATTAGATCGTTTGTGAAACACTATTAATAAAAAGTTGGGTTAATATCATAATTTTATAGTAGATATTCAAAGTATTACTAGTTCTGGAACACTATTTGTTACCAATACAATATAGTCTGTTACTGTCAAGAACTGCTACTCAAGAATACCCACTCTATCTGCTACATTACACACTGAACCTATTCACTTCTGGTAATTTATGCAAATGTTGATGAAACTATTGTATTATTGTGAATGTAGAAAATTCCAACTGGTAGATGGCAGGATTTGGTTATAAACCATGTTTAGATTTCAGCAAAGAGTATTGAGATTCAAGAGAAGTGATTGTGAAAGATCGAACCAAGTATTTGATGGTTGTAATTTCAAGTGGGTTGAATAAACAATGTAATCAGATTGTTTGTGAAACACTATCAATAAAAATTTGGGTTAATATCATATTTATAGTAGTTATTCAAAGTATTACTAGTTATGGACCACCATTTGTTACAAATACAATATAGTCTGCTACTGTCAAGAACTGCTACTCGAGAATACCCACTCTATCTGCTATATTACGTACTGAACCTATTCACTTCTAGTAATTTATACAAATGTTGATGAAACTATTGTATTGTTGTGGATGTAGAAAATTCTGACTGATAGATGGCAGGTTTGGTTATAAACCATGTTTAGATTTCAGCAAAGAGTATTGAGATTCAAGAGAAGTGATTATGAAAGATCAAACCAAGTATTTGATGGTTGTAATTTCAAGTGGGTTGAATAAACAATGCAGTCAGATAGTTTGTGAAATACTATCAATAAAAAATTAGGTTAATATCACAACTTTATAGTAGATATTCAAAGTATTACTAGTTATGGAACACCATCTGTTACAAATACAATATATTCTGGTACTGTCAAGAACTGCTACTCAAGAATACCCACTCTATCTGTTACATTACACACTGAACCTATTCACTTCTGATAATTTATGCAAATGTTGATGAAACTATTGTATTGTTGTGGATGTAGAAAATTCCAACTGGTAGATGGCAGGGTTGGGTTATAAACCATGTTTAGATTTCAACAAAAATTTAACGCCCCAAAATCACAACACCAATCCCAATGACTCAATGTCAGATCTCGAGGCATTAGAACAACCCAACCCATGATAATAATATAATAATACAAAGTTCTGAAGGATATTTATAAATATAATTATCATTAAAAATACATAACTTAATACAATACATAATAATACAAACTGTGATCATTTCTATACAAAAGAAACTAAACACATCTATCGCGCGAATACCTATACCAATACGCATTGTAACCTTTGCACAACTATATCTGGTGAATCGATTTATCCTCGAACAACTGTTTAACTGAAAAGGGATTAATGATAGGGTGAGCATTTCCACTTGCTCCGTAGTGACTCACATTTTCAAAATACTATCTAATCATGCATGACGATTAACCATACTAAACATTTGAAATAATGCAGATTTTACTAATTGAAAGTAACCTTTTAATGTAAATAATAAATAATATACGTACCATCCATCATACAATAAGTCGGGTAGTTGCATCCTATTAGAGTGGTGAGAATACGATTGGAACTCAGGCCCAGTCCCAGGCAATATCTTGGTTCATTACTTACCAGTGTGAACCTGCACCGTTATTCCTGATTCACGGTCGAATGATTACCGTTTTGTGCACTAACCCTCTTTTAGGGCTCAGGTGGGCCATTTGACCACGACGCTCCAGAGGGAGAATCACCTATCACGGTGGTCAACCGTTTGACGACTGCAGACTGCACAGGATCCTGATACACGTCCAGGAGTAGACTAACTCTCACCCCTCGCGTCTAAACCTCCCAAGGTAACATGTATTCCCACAACACACTAAGCACCAACAACGTACCACTAAAAACATCGTAATCCAATAAGGTAAAAGAGGAATTCCCGGAAACATCCAACAGTATTCGCCTCTAGAAAGTGCTCATTCACCGTCTAAAGGTGAACAACGTAACGCGTATGTAAACCTAGAAAGAATTGTCGTCTCCGGAATATGACAACAATTCCTTCTTTATAGGAATTCACAGATCCCTTGCCAGACCGCCTCGTTATACAATATATATAATATATAAGTGTCTTTTAATAATAATTAATTTAATCTGGCATGTGTGACAAGTCCCTGAATTTATCAGCCATCCATCAAACCAGTCCCCTATTCACGGCTACCTTACCCGGGCCAAAGCCGAAGAGACTATCCCTTATTCATGGCTACCCTACCTGGGCCAAAGCCAAAGGGATTATAATCCGATCTGTAATAATATGTTCGTGTAAGCACCCAGATCATATTCCCAATTCAGGAACCTCACACCATACCAACATACAACTGGGATCTCACATCCCACATACAAAATCCATCTCCCTTTTCCCATCCTGGAAAAGAGATGCAATAAAAACTTCGATAGTTTTTCCGTTTATAAAACCATTTCAATATACATATACTGCTTTAATAACTCCAGTATAAAACATGATATCTGTAACTAATCACTTTAATAAAAGCTATAATCGATAAACCACGAATAATCTATATATACCAAACAAAACCATGCATGCATTTTTATCATCAAAAATATATCAATTAATTTGCAACATTTAAAATATGACATAAGAACAGTATAAAAGAAATGTAAGTCCCTCCCTCTTGCTCGCTAGTTCCTTTTCCCTTTAAATTTGTACCATTCTACTAGAGTTGTCGATATCCTAAAACCCACATACACACATAAGTCTATATATGAATTAATGATGCACATAGTACTGTAACGAAACTTTAAGTGAAGTGTTTACCAGCAACTTCATTTTCCCACACTAAGCATACCACAACTTTATCTCTTGGCACCATCGACCAAATTTTCCGCACTTGTGTCATAAAACCCACTTCTAGACCGTTATAAATCTCGACCAAGCTGAATTTTACATGGCTTTAGCCCCCACTTCCCAGTCATTTAATCACAATTAAAATTAATCAAGCAATAGTCTTTCAAATCACCACCTCCTAATCAAGCAATAGTAGTCATGTATTACACTCTTTAATTAATCCATATCATGGCAGCCCAAATTCAATTCCCATTTGATTAGAACTTTCCCATCAAAAGTTGGTCATAACTAATTTGTTACAAAACCCAAGTGAATCAAAGAAATCTAGATCCCAGTTCCCTTTCAACCTCTGCTTTGTTTTTCTCCCTTTGAGATTAGAAATTAGTTAAACATGAAGTCCTTTGATGGAACTACTGCTCGTCCATATCCAATCTCATCTCTTTCTTTATCTTTTGATTAATCTAATAAATTCCCCAAATGCTATTGACAATTCGACGATTCTTATCAACCATAAGAAAAATGAGTAAAAAGGTATATATAAGAAAAACCAACCTAGCTGATCGTCTAATCTCATCTCTTCTAAATAGCTACAGGCTAATTGCTAAATTGATAGAACAAGGTTCTGGTGAGGGGTGACTAGCAGCTTCTAAGCTAAGTAGGAGGTGTCAACACACCCTTGTGCATATCCATGCAAAATAAACCCACATGATCGAGTGGTCTTGGGAGTACTTTAATAAGTTGCCCCACAATTAATAAAATCTTATTTAGGTAATTGGGTCCACCTGAACCCATTTATGCTTTAGTCGAGCTCGATCATAAAGCCCATAAGTTCATACTAATAATAATTAGACGGATCTTATTAAATAGTAAAATTAAATTTTATACTTGGCACAAGTTTGCAAAAAGGTTTCAAAATACGTTTTGAATTTTTATAGCTTATTTGTTCTAATTTCTATATTTTTGAATTAATTTCTTCCATTATCTAAGGCCACCCGATTAAGATTATAATAAGTTTAATCTTAACCGTAGATTATATGTAAAATTACTAAAATACCCATATGGTGAGTGCGGGGCGTTACAAAAAAATATTGAGATTCAAGAGAATCGATTGTGAAAGATCGAACCAAGGATCTAATGGTTGTTATTTTAGGTGCGTTGAATAAACAACGTAATCAGATCGTTCGTGAAACACTATCAATAAAAAGTTGGGTTAATATCAGATCATTTGTATTTCCCTCACTTCACTTCTTGTTATTTTAGGCACAAACTTCATAGAAAGTGACCATGTTTTTGGAGCATTGCATATGGAAGAAACCAGTTTAAGGAAGTCTCCATAAGATGTTTTAATATCAACAATTTTTATTCTTGACGTACTCACCATCCACATATCCAACCTGTTCTCCCTCAGTTGTAACCTCCAATTGACCACCAAATCGAAAAATCATATTGAAAGTATTCGCTGTATCAACATATTAATAACATGTTGGATTAGTATCACAATTTTATAGTAGATATTCAAAATATAATTACTTTTAGAGAACTATCTACTACATGTTCATTATATCTGCTACTGTCAAGATCTGTTGCTCTATATACCCAATCTATTTGCTACATTACAAATTGAAAGCTTGAAAGCTGGAAAAAAAAAAGTTTTACATTGGCAGTTGCAAAAGGAAAACAAACACAATGCTTTCAAATTTTTTAATCATTGGTCGGAACACCCTACTTTCCTTCCCATGGTGCAAGAAGTTTGGAGCACTAGAGTTGAGGGTAACCCTATACTGAAAATCACTAACAAACTCAAACTGCTGAAGGCCGAACTCAAGATATGGAGTAAGAAACTGTTTGGCAACATAAGTGAAAGAACAAAGCTTGCAAAGGACAATCTGAGCAGGGTACAAGATGAAATACAAAGAAGACCGCTGGATTTGGACTTAGCAAAACTTGAGAAAACTATTATGAAGGAATACATGGAACTCTCAACAGTTGATGAAACCTCTTTACATCAAAAAGCAAAGGTCACTGGGATAACATTAGGGGATGAAAATAACGCTTACTTTCATAGGATGGTGCAAGGAAGGAGGTCTCGAAACAGAATCATGAGACTAAGGACAAAGACAACAACTACTCGGCAGAACCCGACAAGATTGAAGCTGAATTCTTACAGTACTATATAGGGTTACTAGGCACTGCGAATAATGACCCTTTTCCTACTGAACTTCTTCAAGAAATAGACTTCTTTCACCAGGATGCAGATCTAATACTTAGTGACCTGGATAGAGATATTGATAAAATGGAAGTGAAGAGAGCTCTTTTCTCCATCAAAGACAACAAATCCCCAGGCCCTGACGGTTTTAACTCAAATTTTTTCAAGAAAGCATGGGAGATTGTTGGTGCTAACTTTATCAAAGCCATAAAAAATTTCTTTAATTCAGGACATATGCTCAGGGGGGTCAATGCGACAGTGTTAACTTTAGTTCCCAAGGTTCAAGACCCAGGGTTGGTATCTGATTTTAGACCTATTGCCTGTTGTAATATTCTTTATAAATGCATCTAAAAAATCTTAGTTGCAAGATTAAAACCTGTTTTGAATCTCTTTGTGGATCCTAACCAATCTACTTTTATTGAAGGAAGATTCATCTCTGATAACATTTTATTGTCTCACGAATTGCTAAGGAAATATAATAGAAGTGGCATCTCAAATAGAAGCACAATTAAAGTTGATCTCACGAAAGCTTATGACTACTTGAGATGGGACTTGATCATGGGGGTGCTCGGAAAAATTGGTATACCCGGTAAGATGCAAAACTGGATTTTCAAGTGTATCTCAACAGCTCACTACTCAATAAGAATTAATGGTAAGGATGTGGGTTTCTTTAAAGGGCAACGAGGCATACGCCAGGGTGACCCTCTATCCCCTTTTTTGTTTGCTTTGGCCATGGAAACTTTCAATAAAATTATGAAAACCATGGTAATCTCTGGAGAGATACACACTCATCCAAAGTGTGCTATGCCCCTCATCACGCACTTGTGTTTTGCTGACGACCTTATGATCTTCTGTGCAGGTGACAATGATTCAGCTAAATCAATCAAGGAAGCTTTGGAAAAATTTCATGAACTATCTGGCCTGAAAGTGAATCCATCGAAGAGTAGCATCTTGTATGGAGGAGGTTTCCAGAATGAACGAGACTCTTTTACTCAAATCCTTGGCATGCAACTGGTGGAACCTCCCATTACCTATCTTGGACTTCCATTGTTATCTTCCAGACTTAGTAGAGCTGACTGCTTACCACTCCTTGAAAAAATGACTGCCAAAATCAATTCGTGGACCTCAAGGGCACTCTCCTATGCTGGCCGACTTCAACTAATCAATTCTATCATCACAAGTATGCAAGTTTATTGGAGTAGTATCTTTATGTTGCCAAAAGAAGTCATCAACGATATAAACCGACTCTGCAGCAGATTTCTATGGGCTGGGAACTGTACCTCATCAAAACATCATAGAATCAGCTGGAACAAGATATGTACTCCGAAGAAAGAAGGTGGACTGGGGGTGAAAGACTTGACGACCTGGAATCTTGCTGCAGTCATGAAGCTCACATTTAGAGTGGCACAAGGTGGACAGTCACTTTGGTGTCAATGGATACAACATCACCTGATTAAGAACCAATACTTCTGGACTATGGAGGTTCTAAGGGACTGTTCTTGGGCATGGAGAGGGATCCTCAAAGCAAGAGAAAGAGCCATTGAGTTCACAGAGCATATTATCAGAGAAGGTAACAGCTCATTTTGGTATGACCCTTGGTCATCACTTGGTGTGTTGAGGGAAGTTTACTGCAGAGATACAAGAAATGCCTCTCTCATAAGAGACAATGCCAAAGTCTGCTCACTTATACAAAACAATCACTGGATTGTTCCTTCTCATGGACCTGTTGGAATGCAAAACCTATGGACACTCTTGAAGGAAAAAGCTATAGGAAACAGGGATGCAAAAGACAAAATCATCTGGAAGCCACATCCTAAGGGCATCTTCACTATCAAAACTGCTTACGAAGTCTTAAGACCACTAAGTTCTGTAAAGCCGTGGGCCAAAACCATTTGGGGCAAACACATCATCCCTAGACATTCTTTCATTCTATGGCAAGCAGTCCAGGACGCGCTCCCGACTCAAGATAAGCTTGTTGATTGGCAAAAGCTAAGTATTTCAAATTGTTGTCTGTGTAACCAAGGCCTTTCTGCTTTTGATCAAACCAACACACTTCAGGCTCCACCTAGACTACCAAGACCAAAAGCAAGAACCAACCTATACCCTTCTATATGCAGCGAATCCCTTCACAGGTATGTTCAAAGAAGTGACTCGCCTTCTTCCTGCAGCTCCTAGCAGGCTTCCCACCATCGAACACTTGTTTCACCTCTTCTTTAGCTGCTCTGTATCTAAAGAGTTGTGGAGTAATGTTCTCAAATGGTGTGGCTTTAAGAGATTGGAAGTAGAACCATACCAAGAATGGATCTGGCGCTCTTCCATCTACTGGCTGGCAAATCTCTGAAAAAGCTCATGGCACAATCTGCACTGGCTGCAACTGTCTCTTGGATATGGTATGAACGTAACAGGCTCATGTATGAAGACTCTACTACTAATGGTACCCCCCTATTCAGACTCATCACTAGTGATGTCAAGCTAAGGTTCTCTGGTCTTAAATATCATTTCAAAAACACTACTACAAATAGAGAAGCTGCTAACACCTTGGGAAGGAGGGACTTGATGAAGCACACACAAATAAAGGCATTCAGATGGAGATTTCCATCGGAAGGTTGGGTTGTACTGAACGCAGATGGCTCATTGACGGATAACAGGGCTGGATATGGGGGCATAATCAGAGATAGCTCGGAAAATCCTATGATAGCTTTTACTGCAGGGTCTGGTACAAGGTCAGTTCTATACCTGGAACTCAAAGGCATTGAACAAGGCATTAACTTGGCTGTGGAGCTGGGAATAAAGAAATTGCTTATCCATTCTGACTCACTACAAGCCATAAGAATTATTCAGAGAAAAGCATTGCCCACGTGGAGAACCAACATACTTGTTGATGTGATAAGGGAAACCTTGAGCAACTTAGACGAGTTTAGATTTGAACATGTTGTCAGACAATTAAACAATCCTGCTGACTGGTTGGCGAACTTGAGTGAAGCAAATGAATCTATTGTATTCTTCAGGCCTCCATTCCAAAAGGAATTGCTTGACCTTGTAACATAGGATGTATCTGGTACCTTATTTTTTAGAAATTCTTGATAATAAACTGGTAGGGGTCTAAGCCAAACCCCAGCTTGACTTTTGCAAAAAAAAAAAAAAAAAGAATAAAGTAAAAAGGAAGAAGAAGAAGAAGAAAGGTTCTTCTGCATGTCATTATCAGGTTTAATGAGCAAGTACAACAAGAGAGACAATGATAGTGATGTGTGGAAAATTAGGTGAGGGTGTAAGAAGGGTATAAATAGAAATGAATTTTGGGTGATTGTATGTTATGTTTGTATGGGAAGAAATAATGAATTACCAATGTTATGATTGTATGGAAGATTGATACTAATGTTGTGCTTATTTGAAAAATTACCCAAAAATAATTGGTACTCTATGGAAGATAAAAATGGTAAATACCCAAACTTATTTTTTAGAAATAATAAAATCTTATATATACCTACACTATATATAGGAACATAGACCTAATTTGTACTTTTGATTTGTTCATCATCATTTTAAACAAAAATAACCAATAAACTAAAGAAAATCAATCTAACCTAGCCGCCTCCATAATATCCAAATATTTCTCCCCTCAATTTTCTAAGCAATCAAAACAAAACAAAAATAAATAATCAGTAATCAACATCTCAAAATCAAAAAAATCCAAGTAATATGACAATTAAAACAAACAAACAAAACTAGATAACAATCGATCAAAAATACAACCAGGAAAATTGAACCAAGAACAAAAATGACCTTAATATTGATAAACAATTACAAAACTCATTCCCCAATAAAAGAAAAAAAGAGCAACGAGCTGCAATATCGGTAGGAATAAAAACACTCAGAAGAAAAAACCCAGAACAACAATCAACCCCAAATACCCTGGCTGGAAAAAGAAATGTTCCCAAATCTAAGAATAAGAGTTTCCTACAGCAATTCTCATCTATTGACCTCCAAAACACGTGGCTATCATGCCAACTTACAAGTGGTCTACTCCCAAAAAATACTGCCTACAAGGCTACAACTATATCTTAACCCCAGCCACCTACTTTTCAGCCCAAAAAAGGCCCAACCCATCAAATCATTGATTTATTCCTTACCAACCACAGTTACTTTCACAAAATTTTATCGATTTCTTTCCAGCCCAAATAAAGGCCAGCCCTAACAGTTTATCGACTACACTGCACATCAACTATACTACATGGACATTTCACATTTGTGTATACCACACAAAATGATAATTTCCAAAAAAAAAAAAAAAAATAACAAACAAAACGTTAGTAGATGTATGCACTAAATTGTTGATACAATAGTATGCACTACACTTAATCTTAACACAATAAGACAGGAACGCCGAACCTCATGTATTCCAATAATAATCCAACCTTATGTATTTCCATACGCAGTTGTAGTACTAGCTTCGCATTTCATAGAAACCGAAAACATTCCTCTCTCTCTATGCAACCCGAAAAAAATTTCAAACCGACGACATTCCTAGATCAACAGCCCTAGCAGATCTGTCTGCAAATGCCGAAGGCACGGGTCACCTGCTAGTTTATATATGTTATGCACTTATGCATCACAAACCTCGGAGAGTATTGTTTTTGGTTGTCTTGTAGCTTGGACAAGTATACCAATGCTTATAACTTGTCTGCACCAAATTTTACCAACCCAAATCTTGTTTGTTCATCTAGCCTTTATGTTCATTTCGTATATATTTGAATGAAATTCAAATTCCAGATGAGTTAGGGTTTAGGGGATTGTGACTTGCCAGTACTACAATTTTCAGTCCTTTGAAAACACTTAGATAAGTAAATATGATATGGTCAAGCAATGAAAAAGTATCAGCAGACCAGAAAAGAAAACAATTACTATTAACATTACATAAGCTAAACTAGGCTAAGGCTAAAGGCACACCCCAATTTACTTTTAGCACACTCCTCGTAAAAAAACTTAAACACACCCATATTAACCCGCTAAACAGGTTTTACATCTATATTAACTTGTTAAACAGGTTTTACTTTGGGCATATACCTATTTTTTGGTTTTTAGAAGAAAAAAAAAATTAATCATATAAAATTTTTATTAAGTATGATTTTTCGAAAAATTTATACTTAATAAAATATTTTTGAATTTGATTAATAGAGAACATAGTTTTCTTGACAACTGATATTTTCATATAAAAATATTCATATGTTTTTTTAATTGTATTGATTTAAAACTTTTTTTTTTTTTTGAGAAATTTAGTTTCTGTAAAAACAATTTCGCACTTAACTTGTTATTAAAAAAATACTGACTCTAACAGATATTAGTCGACGATTTACTGCGGGAAAGATTTTAGTTTGGCGACACTATAGTGTTACGCTTTCAAAATAAAAATTAATTATTTCATGTCTAAGGTACTGAGCAATAACTTACTGACTGTAGTGGATATTGGTCGGTGATGTACTGCTAGGAAGATTTAATTTGGGTGGCACTATAGTGCTACATTTTCAGAATAAAAAAATCAAGTTATTTCATGTCTAAGGTAGTCGGCAATAGCTTGCTTAGTACACTGGATATTGGTCGGTGATCTACTGTTGCGTAGATTTAATTTGGGCGGCACTATAGTGCTACGCCTTTAAAATAAAAATCGAGTTATTTCATGTCTAATGTCTTTGGCAATAACTTGCTGACAATAATGAATATTGGTTGGTGATCTACTGCTGGGAAGATTTCATTTGGGCGACAATATAGTGCTACTATTTCATAATAAAAATTGAGTTATTTTATGTCTAATGTATTTGGCAATAACTTGCTGAGTATAATGAATATTGGTCGGTGATCTATTGCTGGGAAGATTTAATTTGGGTGGCATTATGGTGCTACACTTTCAAAATAAAAATTGAGTTATTTTATTTTCTAAGTAGTTGGCAATAACTTGATGAGTATATGAAACATTGGTCGGCGATCTACTGCTGTGAAGATTAAATTTGGGCAACACTATGGTGCTACGCGTTCAAAATAAAAATTAAGTTATTCATGTCTAATCTATATGGCACTAACTTACTGACTATAGTAATTTTTATTTTTTTTTTTTATAAATAAAAATTTATTTATAAAAGAAAAGTAACAAGATTACAACTTGATCAATCAACACACTAAGTGTAAATTAGATCAAAACACTTGAAAACTTGACTAACATGAAATAACATATTCTCAAGAAAATCAAACTAATCATAAACCCAAGGCACACTCACCCAGGGTTGCAATTTTTCGCATCCAACATCTCTTTAAAGAGTTTCTCTTTCCCTTCCATACTCATACAGTCATACCCATTTCCTTAGCCAAAGGGACCACAAAATATTTCACTAAATTTTCATGGTCCACTGCTGAGAAAATTTAGTTTGGGCGACAGTATGGTGCTACGCCCAAATCATAATTTCATCGTCTTCAAATGTAACAAATTTTGGAACATCAATTTTTTTTTTCTAAAACTTCGATCATTGTATGAGTTTTGTGTATAATTCTTCTTGTTTTTTATCGATATTAAAAGTAAAAATAAAAGTTTAATAATGGTGGTTATAAAATGGCACAGCTTTTTTTTTAATGAGTGACCTGCTAAATCTAAAAGGTGAAAGACTATAACAGGTGTTCCAAATAAAACTAGGGTGTATTTAATTTTTGGACATAAATGTCATTATATTTTTATTTGAGAGTGTGCCCAAAGTTAAATTGGGTGTGCCTCTAGCACAACCCCTAAACTATTGCAGAAGTTATATACTTGATCACTACCTAACACCTCTGCAAATGCAAAAGCCTCATTGCAGTAGCTCAATAGAGACAGTAGAGTTAACAATGAACAACATATAATAAGATTTTCAAAATGACTTGAGTGGGAAGAAAATGCTCATCTTAATCCTATTATAATTGATTAGAAAAAAAAAAGGCCAAAACAAGAAGAGATTAGGTATTGTTTGTTTTTTCAGTTATACTAGTTCTGATAGCTTAGGGCATCCTTAATGGACCATCAAACATGGTATTAAACCTATATTTGGTGAAAAAAAGGAAAAAATTCATTTCTAATGGACCATCAAATTTGAGTTGGTACCAAAGTTTTATCAAATTTTCACCAAATTTAGTGAAAATTTAGTGTTTTCAGCAAATTTGGTATCCCACTTGAGCGGGCAAGAGAGGACCGCTCAGATCTAGGCGGGCATAGAAGAACCGCTCAAATATAACTTAACTTAAAAATAACATAATATCTAGTTAGCTCAATTGGTGTTTTGTTTAGTTTTCATAAGAACAACCCAGGATCAAATCCCTTCAAAACCCAATTTAAAATTAGTAAATATATAATATTATTTACACCAGCGGGTCTACTAGAACCGCTTAAGGATAAGCGGGCTTCTATTGTCCGCCTAAAGATAAGCGGGCTTCTATTGCCCGTTTCAAAACCATTAGAGATGAATTTTTTTTTGCATCAATTGAAGTACCAATTGAGGTACCAAATGGCTTACGTGAACTAGGGGTGGGCAAAACCGATCCGAAACATGTAAACCGAACCGATCCGAACCGGTCCGAACCGAAAATAGGGTGTTTACATGTTTCCATGTTCGGTTGCAGTTTCTAATTTGGCAAAACACCTGCTTTGGGTGTTAGGTTGCAGTTTCAAAAATTTCCGAACACCCAAAACCGAACCGAACATGTATTTTGTATACACTATATAGCCCACTACAGCCCATCTCTCCATAGTCCAACCCATCTGTCCAGGAGTCCAGCAGTCTATCCAAGTATCCAACACTCCAGCATAGTCCAGCCCAATAGCCCATCTATTCATCCCTTTCTTCTTCGATTAGCTCTTCTTCTTCGATCCCTAATCAGCCTCCATTATTCTTCTCTTCTTCTTCACATCAATACATTCTGATGTTTGAGTCAAACTAAAAATAATTGTTCAACCAAAATACCCAATTGTAATTCTCTGTTGTAAATCAACCAAACAAAGTATTTAGGTACGATCTTCTTCTTCTTCTTCTTCTTCTTCTTCTTCTTCTTCTTCTCTTCATTTACAGTATTATCTTATCTTTTCAATATTATATGTTGATTGTTAACTAGATGAATGAGTTTAATTTCTCTTAAAACATTCGACACATTTCTGCATATTAGAAACCCTAGATTTTATATTGGGGAAAAATTGGATGTTTTTGTATGTGTAAACAATTCTCCATAAAAATCCAAAATTTTATATGATTTCATTCCATTGATGAAGTTTATGTACTTGTAGTAGCAAAGATGCATATAACATCTTCCCTAAGCTTTTGCATCTTCTCTGATCTCTGAATTGAATTGTATCAACTTTTGCAATCTTCTCTGAGTTTCGTTTGTTGTTTGCCTTCTCTTTGCTGTCCTGTTCCTGTGTGTGATATTTCAATCTATAAGTTTCTTTTCTTGTAAAGAATGTTCTTTACCTTTAGGACTATGTATTCAGTTCATTCTGCAGGCAAGTTTTTCCGCTTGTACAACAATGTGGGTGAAGTGTCTGATTGCGCGTAGTTTACATTTTTAATTCATGAATTTTGATTGAATTTTCTTCTTCTTTTTGCAGTATTCGATCTCTAATTAAATGGCTTCTAACTCAAATTCAAAAGCACCTATGGATATCACTTTCTCACAACCTATGGTCAACTCTACTGCTTCAGCATCTGGCTCTGCTGCTACCGCTGCGAGTACTGCGAGTGGCCCAACCCCTCCAAAATCTGGTAACAAAAGATCACTTTGTTGGACTCATTTTACTGTTGTTAAAGATTCTAAACCAAAACGAACTACATGTAACTATTGTGGGCAGCCTTATGCTTGTGAAGGAACATCTAATGGCACTACCAATATGAATAATCATATACACTTACGTAGATGTAAGAAATATAGTTATTCCACACCTGATTCTCAAACAACTCTAGATTGCAAAGTAACCAAGGAAGGGAAACCACAACTTGTACCGGTTAGTTTCAGTTTAGAAGCTTGTAAAAATGCCCTCACTAAGATGATCATTGTGGATGAGTTGCCTTTTAGATTTGTGGAAGGTGAGGGGTTTAGAGAATTCGTCAAAATATTGCAACCTAAGTTTGTCTTGCCTTTTCGTCAAACTGTTGCTAGGGATTGCATTAAGCTTTATATAGAAGAAAAAAAGAAGTTAAAGAATGCTTTGAAAGGGCAAAGGGTATGTCTCACAACTGATACATGGACTTCTATCCAAAACTTGAACTACATGGTACTCACGGCCCATTTTAATGATAGTGATTGGAAATTGCACAAAAGAATCCTAAATTTTTGTCAAGTCCCAAATCATAAGGGTGAGACCATTGGTAAGCTAGTTGAGAAATGCGTGCAAGATTGGGATATTGGTAGTATTTTTACAATTACCGTTGATAATGCAAGTTCTAATAATATTGCCATTGATTACTTGAAGTTAAACACAAGTCATTGGGATGGGACTATTTTAGGACACAAGTATATGCACATGAGATGTTGTGCACATATTCTTAATCTTGTTGTTTTCGACGGTTTAGAGTTAGTGGATGAGTCGGTTTTGAAAGTTCGTCATGCGGTTAGATTTGTGAGGTCTTCCGCTCATAGGCTTGTACTATTTAACAAATGTGTGCAATAAGCCAAAATCAATTGTGGGAAGTTGTTGTCTTTAGATGTTCCAACTAGATGGAACTCTACTTACATTATGCTTGATGCGGCAGAGAAGTTTGAACTTGCTTTCAAACGTTTGGATGGTAATGCACAATACAAGAAACATTTTGCGGATGAACGGTTTGGGAAGGACAAGGTTATCTTGTCACCTCCTAATGTGAGTGATTGGGTGAATGTTAGACAATTTGTGAAGTTCTTGAAAGTGTTTTACAATGCCACACTACGAGTATCCGGTTCTTTATATGTCACATCTAATGCTTTTTTTAATGAACTTTACCTCATTGAGACTAGATTGTTTAAACTTGCCACTAGTATGGATGATCGGTTAAGTGTTATGGGTTTGACTATGCAAAATAAATATTCAAAGTATTGGGGCTTAGACCATGTTAATCTTTTGTTGTACATTGCTATGGTGTTTGATCCTCGAAGGAAGATGGAGTATGTATTATTTTGTTTTAAGGAGTTATATGGTGAATCAACCGCACAACTTATGGTTGATAAGGTGAATAGGGAATTGTTTGAGTTGTTTAATTTCTATGCATCACTTTATCCTAGTGAAGGTATGCCAACACAATCACAAAGTGAAACACCGATAGTAGTTGATGGCGATGATGAAGAAGATGTGGATGCTATAGTTTCAAGATTTCAAAAGCATTTGGAAGAGAAAGAAGACTTGGGTAGCAAATCCGAGGTTGAGAGGTATTTGGGAGATCATTGTGAGAAGAGTGGAGATGCCTTTGATATTTTGGATTGGTGGAAGACTAATTCCACTAGATACAAAGTTCTTTCTCAAATAGCTAGAGATGTTTTGGCGGTCCCCGTGTCATCGGTTGCCTCCGAAAATGCATTTAGCACGGGAGGTCGAGTACTTGACCCCTTCCGTAGTTCATTAGCTCCTAGCACGGTGGAAGCACTTATTTGTACTCAAGATTGGTTGCGCGCTCCTTCAATTGCAATTAATCTTCGACAATTCATGGATGAGGTGGAGGAATTTGAAAAAATTGATGCGGGTAATAGTTTATTATACTAATCTCTTGTATTTCTAGTTTATTATTTAATCTTTTGTATAATAATCTCTTGTATTTTTAATTTTTTGTTATTGTAGAATTGTTTAGCTCGTTACCAAATGTAGAGGATAATATTCGAGTGGAAGAAGATGACGATGAAGAATGAGATTACTGCACCTTTATAACTTGTAAGTGTTCTACTGATATCTTTGCGTCCATTGATATCTTTTGCTGTCAATTGAGATTAAAATGATACAAGAGTTGGTGTTTTTTTGCTATCAATTGATATCTTTGCGTCCCTCTCTCTCTCTCTTGTTGTTGCTGCTGTTTAAAAGCAGCTCGCAAACATACTAAAACTAGCATTTAGAACTTGCTATAATCCCCGCATAGATGCTAAGCGATTTTCTCAGAATCTAGTTTAAGTGCATACTCTATTTTATGAATTAGTATGAAGCTACTGAAAAAAAATCTTCAGTAGCTTGATTTTAATAGCTGGTACATGATGACAGAGTTTGATTAATATATCTGATCTTGTCAGAAAAAAATAAGTCTGCAAAATCCTGATTAGGTTTCGAGACTGCTTTAATGCAGTCATATACAACTAATGAAATAAAAAAAAGCCAGTCCTGTATGTGGCACTCTCTTGACACACCCTATATACAAAGCTCAGAACATACATACATACATACATACATACTCGGCGTTATTATAGGCCGGTGGCCAGAACAAACCCTCTACTCCAAACTATTAACATCACAAAGCTTTAGGCATAACCCAAATAGGTGGGGGGCAAATCCTTCTCTTGCGTCCTTCACTCCCTGGGAATGGTAATGCTGATGGCAGGAAGCTGCCGTCCCCTACATTGTAGGCACCAATATCTGAACCTGTTGTCTTGTAACTTGATTGACCCTCATAGTAATCATCAGTGAAATAAATACGATTTCCTGTCAGAAGCTTACATGATAGAACAACTATAATTGGTTTGCCATTTGCAACGGAGAGTCGCAGAGTTTCACATATATGCAATTATGCAGCTACCGCAGTTATAATATTTGTTGATGCAATAGTAGTTTCATTGTAGTTATTTTGCAGAATTGTCTTTAAGGTTTGTGATAGGTAGTCGCAGTAAGCCAGTAATCATGTTGTTGTTGTGCAGAACTCAAAATCTGCTGCTGGTGATCTGCTGCAAAATCTGTTGTTGGTGACTTGGTGTTCTCTTTTTGGCCTTTTTGTCGACATTTACAGTTGATCATCACTGCTTGTGACTTGTGAGGTTCTAAGACCTGTGTTACTGCTGCAGATCTGTTGCAGAATCTGTTTGGTGGCCAGTGGCCTAATGGCTTTGATCTCTACTTCTCTTGTGATTTTGTAAACTTAATGTGATGCTGTCATTTGTAGAAACTGAATTGTGTTATTCTGAATTTCTGATAGATGTAATATGACTGAATGGGCAATTTCAGATTTTCAGATTTTTCAAATATATCATTTTTTTGGTTCGGTTCGGTTTTATTCGGTTAACCGAACTTAATTATATGTTCGGTTTAGTTAAAAGTATTCGGTTCGGTTCGGTTCGTTTTAAAAATAAAAAAGTTCGGTTTCGGTTTAAACTTTTGCAAAACACCTGCTAGGTGTTCGGTTGACAGTTTTGTCCAAAACCGAACCGAACCGAACCGTGCCCACCCCTAACGTGAACCACCAAATCAAAAAATCCATTAGGGATGCACTTATAAGCTATTAGAAAACCCAAATGTATGTTTGTTTTTACTTTTAGTTAGGGTCTTATAAGTTTTTCTAGTAGAAATTGGCTAAAAAGATGGCGGTTACTATAAGCTCCATCCCCAAGCTTATATCTAGTAGCTAATAGCTTATAAAGTAGCTTCTAGACAGAAAAACAAAAGCGCCAATTCTACATTTCTACTGTACTTTGGTCAATCTTCCTGATAGAATTCTTGTTTAAAATCTAATCAGAATCTGACAAGGTTACCAACTTTCAAGTACACTTACAGTTGCGTACAGGTGCTGCCGAACCTAGTTTGTCTGTTAGGAGTCTTGTCAGCTCATAGGCTTGTTGTTGTAGTCTGGGAGTCCAGTAGCATCCATTTTCGTAGTTTTTCTGAGGACTATGTTTCAAATAACTGACGTTTATGTCAGTTATTTTTCATATAAAAAAAAAAAAAAGTTGCGTACAGGTCTAGGATAGGATAGCATTCGGTGAACACTTGTTTTTCACAAATGAATTTCATAGAATTCGCCGAATTAATTAAAGCCTGTTGGCTACTTCACTATTACAAAAAGTCTATGAGTGACATGGAGAAAATAAAAAATCATAATATACACGTGTTTTGATATAATTTGATAATCCTTTCATGGTTGTTGGTGTATTCGTATCTGGCATTCTGGCGTGGTTAAATAAGTCGGCCATCTCAATCTCAATCTCAATCTCATGCTATAAAACCAACTCTCAGCTCCCTTTGGTTTATTTTCGTTAGCAATCTTTTTCTAAACCAAAGAATTCTCTCTAAGTAAGGTACGAAGAATATTTCTTTCTTTTCCTTGTTTTCAATTTGTAATTAGATCTGTGTATTCATTCAATTGATTTTGTTCGGTTTGGTTTTCTTTTGATTTATAGATCTTTTGTAATTCTATAGATTTGGATCGTTGTCGTTTTAGATCTGCGTAGTTAGGTTTTGATTGTTGATAAATTCTATTGATTATCATCGATCGATTTAAAAGTCTCCATCATGTTCATGATCCATATGTGTAATTTTATAGATTTTGATTGTTTTCTTTTGAGAATCGAATCTGTGTAGTTATGTTCATTAGATTTTGATTATTTGAAGGGGGCCTGTATTGTTTTGATTATATGGTTTTAGAAGCAATTTACCTTTATGAAATTGTTTGGTTTATGGATTTGTTTTCTTCATTCTAGATGTTTTTGTTGATGAATCTTTTTTTTTTTTTTAATTTAATTCTTGTTCAAGCTATATAATTTGCCAAGTTTTTTTTATTGAAAGTGAGAATCTGTTGAAGATATGTTTTGTTTCATTGATATTTTACTTCTTGTTTGGGAGTTATCGTCAGTCACTAATCTTGTTTAAAATTCTATTCAACAGATGCAGATTTTCGTTAAGACTCTTACTGGCAAGACCATCACTCTCGAGGTTGAGAGTTCCGACACCATAGATAATGTTAAGGCTAAGATCCAGGACAAGGAAGGAATTCCCCCAGATCAGCAACGTTTGATCTTTGCTGGAAAGCAACTTGAAGATGGAAGGACACTTGCTGACTACAACATTCAGAAGGAGTCCACCCTTCACTTGGTGCTCCGTTTGAGAGGAGGAATGCAAATCTTTGTAAAAACCTTGACTGGTAAGACCATCACCTTGGAGGTTGAGAGCTCTGACACCATCGACAACGTCAAGGCTAAAATCCAAGACAAGGAAGGTATTCCCCCAGATCAGCAACGTTTGATCTTTGCTGGAAAGCAACTTGAAGACGGACGGACACTTGCTGACTACAACATTCAGAAGGAGTCCACCCTTCATTTGGTGCTCCGTTTGAGAGGAGGGATGCAAATCTTTGTTAAAACCTTGACTGGAAAGACTATCACCTTGGAGGTTGAGAGCTCCGACACCATTGACAACGTCAAGGCTAAGATCCAAGACAAGGAAGGTATTCCCCCAGATCAGCAAAGGTTGATATTTGCTGGAAAGCAGCTCGAAGATGGTCGTACCCTTGCTGATTACAACATTCAGAAGGAATCAACTCTTCATTTGGTTCTTAGATTGAGGGGAGGTATGCAAATTTTTGTGAAGACTCTCACTGGAAAGACAATCACCTTGGAAGTTGAGAGTTCAGACACTATCGACAATGTAAAAGCTAAGATCCAAGACAAGGAGGGTATCCCCCCAGACCAGCAGAGGTTGATTTTCGCTGGGAAGCAGTTGGAAGATGGCAGGACCCTCGCTGATTACAACATCCAGAAGGAGTCTACCCTTCACTTAGTCCTCCGTCTTCGTGGTGGTATGCAAATTTTTGTCAAGACGCTCACTGGCAAAACCATTACCCTTGAGGTGGAGAGCTCCGACACTATTGACAATGTCAAGGCTAAGATCCAAGACAAGGAGGGAATTCCCCCAGACCAGCAGAGGTTGATCTTTGCAGGAAAGCAGTTGGAGGATGGCAGGACCCTTGCTGACTACAACATCCAGAAGGAGTCTACCTTGCACTTGGTTTTGCGTCTGCGTGGTGGTATGCAGATCTTCGTTAAGACCCTCACAGGGAAGACTATCACATTGGAGGTGGAGAGCTCCGACACTATTGATAATGTGAAGGCCAAGATCCAGGACAAGGAAGGTATTCCTCCAGATCAGCAGCGTCTCATCTTTGCTGGGAAGCAGTTGGAGGATGGGCGTACTCTTGCTGATTACAACATCCAGAAGGAGTCTACCCTCCATCTTGTCCTCCGTCTTCGTGGTGGATTTTAAGCTTTTCCTGTTCATGAGATCTGAGGTGGTTCTCTTCTATATCTTCAGTTCTTGGGTTGGTACTTTGTTTATCTGGTAATTGTTGTGCTCGTAATCTGCAACACTAGTGTCTCTATTAAGTTTGTTTCATGTCTTTGGTTTACAAGAACTTGTTATGGCCGTGGTCTTGTTTTCTCTACTCTGGATGAATATGGGTTTGGTTCTCAAATAATTGCTTGGTTCTGTTACGTTTGTTGCTTTTATGCTTCTATGTCTGGGTGTTTTTGCTTATTGAGACCAGCCTCTGCATGTGTATGGTTTTTTTTGTTTTTTTTTAATAACCCTCTGCATGTGTATGTTGGTATGTATGTTTTTAGTTTGAACTTATAAACAATATACAGTATATAGCTATCCCTGCCCTTTCTCAAGTGAACACTTGGGTTTTATGTGATTGTGTAGAGATTTATATGGTTTTACCTGTCTAGGACTACTAGAATGGGGATGTACTTTTTGTATGGCATTACCTAGGTTACATATTATGGTGTGCTGGTTAGACCAGTTTTTTTTTTTTTTACCAGTAAAACACAATTTCATTAGTAAGTGTGAATTTTTTTAACAGCTACAGTAGAATTTTTTTATTTTGCTATTTGTCTTGTTATAATTATAGAAAAGCCACACAAGCAACTCCAACCCATTTTCTTATTTTTACCCCACTAGCCTTCCTTGCACAATGGCTTATGATAAATAATATTACTTTAATAATCTATCAACACAAGTTTTTTGTACACATATCAAACATATCACCTATATTTTTACCCATATATCCTTTCACATTTTTTTTATATATTAAAATTTTTGAATACCAACATATTAAAAGGGTATTATTGGAAATACCAAAAGTATATAATGTCACAACGGATTTGAGAAAATAGCAAAAAAATTTTTTTTTTTTTTGAGAAAATAGCAACCCGTTGGAGACCAAATTTACGAATATCTGAGAAAATAGCAACCCGTTGAAGATGGTCTTAAGCATGTTTAATTTGCATGAAACACTTTTAAGCAAAATGCAAGGTTACAGGAATTCTGGGATAGGGAATTGATCTGTGTTGTGACTTGAAATTTATTAGATCCTTGAAGTTGATGCTGTAGAGGGTATGAAATGTTTGGGTATTAATGAGGGTAATTAGTCAAATGACCTTTCTCAGTGTAATGAAACATGATTTATATGGTTTTTCCTTTCTCATTGGGGTCCTGTTGGATTACCATTTCTCTCTGTTTGTTCTTGCCCACAAATCCTTCTTGTAGAATTAAGTTTTTCTTCTGGGAAACGGGCACCCATGATGTCGTGTAAATTACAAAAGTGATGCTAGTTAGCAAATTAGGTAAATTTTGAAGACTTTCTGAATAACAAATTGTGGGTGTAGGCCTGGTTTTGGATCTTTTTATTAGTTGTAAGTGTTTGAATTGTAGTCCCATGCAGTGTCCTCTACCACTCACACATGTCCCTGACTTCCACTGGCTTGACTCTAACACTCTGTAGCAGTTACACAACTGCATCTCGTTGGCAAAAGACAAGACACTGGCCATCTGCCAGCCAGAATCTGTGAACTCTCAATGTTGTCATATGAAGCTTGGAATCCATCTAATGGATTGCTTCTGAGTTCTGAGTAAACTCTGGTTGTTAATCCAAATACTAGCTGTGGACCCCGAGCTACGCACCGGGATTAGAGATTTTGTAAGAGAATTTTTTTATAAATTTTAAATTTATATAATATTAAATTTATCTGTATTAATTTTTTTATTTATATGTACATATAATAAATTATTATGTTTGGTTATATTTGATTATTAATTTGTGTTTTGAGTATAATGTTTGGTTATATTTGATTATTAATTTGTGTTTTGAGTATATTTGTTGTTTTGATTTATTTTGGTCATAAGAAAGCCAAGGAACTTCCCAGAAGAAAGACCAAAAGAACATTTGGCTGGATTCAGCTTCATGTCGTACCTTGTCAGGATATCGAATGTCTGCTGTAGATCTCGCAAATGATTGTCTTTCTCCTTGGTTTTGACCATCATGTCGTCTATGTAGACTTCCATGGTCCGACCTATGAGCTCGTTGAAGATGGTGTTGACCAGCTTCTGGTATGTTGCTCCGGCATTCTTCAGACCAAATGGCATCACCCGGTAGCAGTAAAACCCCGGTCGGTGATGAATGCAGTATGTTCCCGATCTTCTTCGTGAAGTGGAATCTGGTTGTATCCAGAGTAGGCGTCCATGAAGGACAATCTTTGATAGCCAGCGGTGGCGTCCACCATGTCTGTGATCCTGGGGAGTGGATATGGGTGCACAGGATATGCTTTATTAAGATTAGTAAAATCGATGCAAACTCAGATCTTACCATTCTTCTTTGGTACAACCACGATGTTGGAAACCCAGGTAGGGTAGATGACTGGTTTGATGAAGTTGACTGAAAGTAGTCGATCGACTTCTTCGTTGACCGCCAACTTTCGATTTGGCGCCATTCGCATTGGTTTCTGCTTGACTGGCTTGTACTGAGGATCAATGTCCAGTTTATGACAGGCGACCGAAGGGTCAATTCCTGGCATCTCGCTGACACTCCATGCAAAGACGTGGTGATTCTGCCGGAGCAGAGTGATCATGAGATCCTTCTCAGCCCTTGGTAGGCCGGAGGAGATGTAAGTTGTCATGTGGGACTCCAACCCCAGTATAACTTTCTCCAGCTCGTCTACCGCTGGTGATATCCCGGTTTTCATATTTGGCTTCCCCTTGACAGACTTGTCGAGAGCTGGTTGATATTGATGAGAGTCCGTCAAGAAGATAGTGTTCCCCTTAGTTTCGGAAATGGACTTCCCCTTGACAGCATCGAGATGGCACTTGAACATCGTCCCTTGGTCTCCCTTGACTCTGCAAATTCCGTTGGGAGTTGGGAATTTGAGGCTTTGGTAGAAGGTGGACACTATGGGTTTCATCTGATGAATCCAGTCTCTTCCCAAAATAACGTTGTAGCAGGAGGGGGAGTCGACCAGCAAGAAGTCTATCCCGACGGTGTTGAATCCTACTGTAATTGGCAAGTGGACCCTCCCGGAGGACTATGGTGGCTCCCCGTTGAACCCATAGATAGGAATCTTATCAGATTCGATGAGACCCTTAGATAGCTCCATAGCCTTGTAAGCACATGAGAACATGACGCTGGAGGTGCTACTGGCGTCGACCATGACTCGCCGGACCCGGTAGACGCCAATCCATGTTGTGATGACCAGGGCGTCGTTATGTGGATAATGCACGCCATTTTCATCTTCTTTAGTGAACGTCAAACCTCTGGGAATGATGGACTCAGTGTTTGTCCCTTCGTTGAAGTTGAGCTGTCCAACTTCATGGACATGTCCTATCCACCGGAGCTTCTCTCGGGCGCAATTCTTCATTTCTGTCTTGGAAGAACCGGGTGCCTGCACGTGAAAACATACACAATTCGATCTCCGATTTTTACCTGTTCGACTGCTCCAGTCTGCACCATGTCAGGAATGAGGCCGACATCGACCAGACGCTGCATTTCATAGTTCAATGACCTGCAGTTCTTCAGTTCGTGACCGTAATCATTATGGTGATCACATTTCTTGGACTTATCTCTCCTGCCCTCCGGGTCTGCCTGGAGAGGGGCAGGTTTGTTGAGTAGCCCTCTGTTATTGACCTTCTTGAAAACTTCCTCGATCGGGAACCTTAGAGGGGTGAATTCCCTCTCTTTACGTTCGCCCTCGGTAGACTTCTCTGACCGGTGGTGTGATTGTCGGGTTGGCATTTTCCCCTTCCTGTCTTTGTTTCTGTCAGGGGTTTTTCCCTCCTTGTGATCCCTGCCGGAGCTCTCTTCCTTTGCCTTCTGGGGCTTCTCGGAGGTCTGGTCTCCGACAAGTCTCTTCCTCCTGGCTTTCAGGTCGTCTTCTTTCTGAGCGTACGTTTCTACCTTCTCGAGGAAGCCCGAGACAGAGGACGGAGGCTAGCTTTCTTGCCAGTGACCGATATAATTCTTCATGGTTGTTGTTCAAAACATATTTGAAGGCTTGAATAATGACGCTATCAGATGCGTCCTGTACTTCTCACAATAAGGTTCGGAACCTTCGGGCGAAATTCTTGAGTGTTTCGCTCCCGTCCATCTGTAGAGAGAATAAGACTTCAGCTCCCTTCTTCGTCTTCACATTGAACCGGTACTTCTCTTCGAACGACTCAGCTAGTTGTACGAACATGTGGATAGATGCGGGTGGCAGATTGTGATACCACGTTTGTGTTTCGTCTTTGAGTGCAGCGAACATTTTTGCAAGTAACTTGTCATCATGGTCCCAGATGGCCATGGTGCTTTTGTAGTTCATAACATGTTGAACCAGACAACTGCTCGTCTCGTCATACTGTTCGAAGGGCGGCTGCTTGAAGCTGGCCAGGACTATATGACTCCTGACTTCTTCTGCCAATGGTGATACAACTAGCCTTGAGAGAGTAACCTTCCTAATTCGTTCATCCCGGTTGGCTTTGTTGGAAACAGGCAGGTCGATCATCTCCTGTAGCTTGAGTTGATTCATCTGTTCCACATTCAGCTCCGGTTGTCTCTAATGGGTGCGGGGCCTCTAGGGACTCCTTCCCCTCTGACCGTGGCGTGCCGGGGGAGTGCTCTGGTGCCTCCTCCGGCGCTGTCCTTCTGGTGGAGTGACTTCTTCTACGGACCTGTTGTGGGTAACCCTGCGGCCATGACGTGGCCCGGGTGTTCTTGCACGTCCGCGGCGATGTCTCTAAACTGGGGAGATAGACATCCTATCTCTCCCTGGTGCTAGCCTGTCCCAAACTGGACGGGTATCATGGCTATGAGGGGTAAGACTCCGGTCACTACCCGACTGTGGCCTTATCTTCTTCTGAGGAGATAGACTCGAAGACAGGGCCGAAGATGACTGGCTATCTCCGGCCCTGGTTCTCTTCTTTCTTCTCAGTTCTGCGTTTTCCTTGGTTAGCCGCTTGATGATTGCAGTTGGGGACTCAACTGCTGGGCCTTTCCCCTTCTGTTGCTCAGTATAACCTTCTCACGTTGCCAGGGTAGGGGTTCTCTAGTCTCTTCTTGCCGCGGCTACTCTGGACGGTTCTGGATCTTGTGATGCCGACATCCTGACAGTCCAGTTGACTGTATTAGGATTACCAGGATCATTAGTGATTTGCACCACTAAATTTTCTGCCTCCGGCTGTCTACTTTCAGAGTGTTGCGAGCTCTGATCGTGGCCCTCACTCCCGAGAACTGATTCTTGATTCACAGGCTCTGTTACATCAAGAACCAGAGACAGGGGAGAAAGGTTCTCTGTCTTACTTTCAGTAACTTGGCTCATTCCATTGTTGGAACGAGTCGGGTGTCTCTTACTTCCAGCCATCGCTGCAACAACTCCGGTATGACTGGATCGAGATTTCTTGCAAGGCTCTGGAACTGATGGGAGATTCAGCCCCACGGTGGGCGCCAAAGAGTGTGGGTGCAAAAATTTGATCCACAAACTCGAGATACGTATAGATTAATCGAACAGTTACAATGAAAGCCTTGTATAAACAGAGGTAAGATGGGGGGTATACAATGAGACTGGACCTGATCGAGATCAGGCTGTCTACGCATCCAAGAAGATGAACTTGGAATCAAGTCTCTGCTTCCGCTAAGCTCTAATGGAGTTGCTCAGTGGAAGACTCGTAGTTCAGGAGGTTTAGAACTCCTGTATTTGTAGTAGGCCGGAGGAGGCTGACTCAACCACCCTCCATGAACTCAAGTAGTTCAACTGTGAAGATGTTTTCCGTGGAGATAGCTTGCATGTTGCCGAGCAGTTATCTCCTTGGTTTGAATTCCCTTTGACCAGGATGACTGCCACGTGGCATCCTCTGATAAGTCCTAGTTCAACCTGGGTCGTCCTTTATCTTCTTCAGCGGGCTAGAACCGTGGGTTCTGTTAGCCTGGAATCTCCCTGGACTTATCCAGTTGGTTGGGACTTGGATTGAAATGTGGTGTAGAGTGATTTTCTAGTGATGTTCTTTTATAAGAGGCTGGCAATGACTGGTTCAATTACTTTTAGACTTTTAGGAGGATAGTTGGGTCAGTACCAATTACCCTAGTAAATATGCATGGAAAATAACAAAGGCCTTCTTTGTTGATTATATCTTAGAATTGAAAATTTTATTTATACTGAGTTGTCTTTGAGAAACGATGTTCTATATGCACAAGTGTGGAAAGAACATGAACCACTTCTAGTATATTTGCTTTCTGTATCTCGTCTGAGGTGTGGGGACAAATATTTGGGTTTTTAATTGTGAATTGGTCACTCTTAACTTGATAAGAATTAAGCTCAAACCTGCTCTTGATACCACTTAACGAGGAATGAGGAATGAGATGCGGAGATCTCAAAAGGAAGAAAAATTAGACAAAAAAGAATAATAGATTTAAGAACATTAAATGAATAATTGTTAAAAATTTTGATATATTGGAAATATTATTGTATATTTCACAAATCTAAACTACTTTCCAAGGCACCCCCATACCGAGGTCGTTCATGAGGCCTGACGTGTCTCTCATGTATAGTTCCAATTATACCCCTATCTCTTATACACAGTTCTAATTATACCCCTATCTCTTATATATAGTTTCGATTATACCCCTACCTCTTATTAAAGTTTCGATTATACCCTATCTCTTATAAACAGTTTCGATTATACCCTATCTCTTATAGTTCCAATTTTACCCCTAAGTTCCGATTTTATTTCCCCACTTCCGATTTTACCCCTAAGTTCTGATTTTATTTCCACATTTTCGATTTTATCCTAATGTATTAAGAGTTGTATACTACAATGAAAAAGGTAAAAAAATAATTTCAAAAAAAGTAGGACCTATTATAATTTATATAAGATAGCGTGTTTATTTTCACAGTTTCGATTTTACCTCTTATGTATTAAGGTTTGTATACTACAATGTAAAGGGCAAAAAAATAATTTCAAAAAAAGTGGAACCTACTATAATTTATATAAGATAATTTCAAAAAATATAGAACCTACGATAATTTATAAATATAAAAAACCTACAGAGTTTTGTTAAAAAAAAAATATATATATATATAAGTTATAAACCTAAATAAACATTTAAACAAGGTTTTTTTTTCTTATTTTATTGGGCATAAATAAATTTATTATTTTTTGTTCGCACGCATTAGGCGTGCACATTCACATAGTTTATTTTAAGGGCTCCTTATCTAAACTACTTTATAGAAGGCGCCCCCAAATCGAGATTGTTTATGAGGCCCTTGCTGGCAGTATATTGAATCGACACGTATTTTAATATAAAAATATATTTATATTTAATCTATTAAATAGTTTAGATACAGATACAGATACAGTAGTTTAGATTCAGATATAGATACAGATATACAGATAGTATTTCGCCTGAATTTTTTTTTTTTAGTTTATTTACCCCAAGCCCAAGCCCAGGCCCATATTTACCAACCAATCTACCAATACTATCATCAACCACATAGAGCCGGTCCTCTGTATTTTTCAAAGCGTACTTGTCTTCCAACTTGGACAACATAACTATTACAATGGTTTCCAATTTGACAATGTACCACAAATCTTCTACCAAACAATACCGAACAAATTCACAAGCCTTTAAATTTAGAGTTAACCATTCATCATCATTCATATTTCTCGATTTATCATCAAGAACATCCACATAGCCATTAATGGCTAACCAATCTTGTACCTCCGTCTTCCACATAGCAAAGTCGAGGTTACCATCAAATCTATGAATGTCAACATCTAACAACAAGGTTTGATTAAACAAACTATCAACCTCCTTTCCAAATTCACTCGAATTCGAAATATGATCCGACATGATACCAATCAATCACCAAACGAAAGTAAACAAATTTGAAAATTCACACAGGAATTTCAACAAACACCTTCTTGACAACCCACGGATAAAAGGTAGAACTTTTGGCTTGAAACACAAATAAGAAGCTTACTACGGAATTTCTTCAAACACCTTCAAGACGCTCAAGATCTAGCCTGCAACTCTGATGCCACTTGTTGTGCGCAGCGGAAACTTATTGCACCAATACCCAAGATTGAAATAGTGTATGAAGTAAACAAAACAAAATAGAGAAGATGAAACTCCTAGTACTATCAAACAAACCCACACAAAACACAAGATTTACGTGGTTCGGCTAATATTGCCTACGTCCACGGACAAACAAATAGAACTTTTACTATTGGAGAAGATAGTACAAAGCTCTCAAACAAATGGAGAAACCCTAGGCTTCCTCCCTTCTCAAATCCTCACCAAATCTCTCAAAGAGACAATCACAAATTGAGGATACAAACTCTCTCTCACACTTGGATGGAGACGATTATACAAGCCCTCACGAAGAAACCAAAGTGTTCTTCCTCACAAAAGTTCTCTCAAACTCTCTAATGGCTTCTCACAATCTCTCTCACATCAAAATTTGGTTTTCCAACCTTCTCATTGGCTTTATAACATAGCCTTACAATCAAACATGAAATGGGCTTAAACAGGCCCATATGCACAAAAGCAAAGAAGGACGTATGTACGTCGAACGAACGTTCGTACGTCGGACCACGGAGAAGTAGTCTGTGCTACAGTACGTACGTTCCTGAATGATACCATCATCATTCGTACGTCGAATACAAGTTCGTACGATCAGCAAGAACAAAGTTGTCTGTGATACGGGACGTACGTACGCCCTAGCTACGTACGTACATTCTCAGACAAAAAACTTCCCTCCGTCCTCTTTTCCACAAAATAACCCAAAAATTCTCCACCTCGGTGAAGATTCAATAAATCTAAGCCGACACCAAGTCCTAAACTCCCACACTTGTCCCGAAGGACCACCTCAGCTGCACCACCTCATGGTTGCCTACGTACCCTTCTCCTAAGGGATCAAGGCATCGTAGTTCACTCCAATGACATCTATACGATGCCCACCATACCCCGAAGGGTCAAATTCCCACAAGGGGCCAAATTAAAACCAAATGCCCACCAATGCCCTATAGGGCTCACAAACAACTTTAACACAATGGGGTCCAAGCTACCAAATACCATCTCCACCTCAACAAAGTTCTCCATCGAAGATGATCCAATGCCCCGAAAAACTAACCTCTCAAGAGTTTTTCCTATGAAGTTCAACCAAGTGGGGTACAAATTCAAATCACTATGCATAGATTTACCAAATACGTCTTCCTTACTAAGCACCAAACAAACATCACATGAGAGATTACCAGCAATAGGAAGTACGTACACAAAACCCCCAAACAGCGTGGAAGATAAAATTTAGAAAAAAAAAAAGGTTTTGCGTTAGGGTTACCCCTGATATAGGTATAGGAGACGTGTAAAAAAAAGTGATAGAAAAATACGTGCCGCCTACGTGGATGCTAAGTCGTCCTATGTGTCGGCTAAATATGGGAGACCCATTAGAGATGCTCTAATGCATCATAAGGTTTCTAAGGTTGTGCTTGTTTACCCGAAAATCTGGCGGAAGGCAAATCCACGTCAGATTTTCCAGATTTATTTCTTTTTGTAGGTGCTTGGTTAGGTATTAAAATTTGTAGGGCCCACAAATATTTTTTGTAAAACAGCAAACCACGTCAAAATTTTTTACGGTTTTAAGATGATGAGAATTCTTTGCAAACCCGTGGTCCCCGCTGTGTCTCTCTCTTCTCTCTCTCCTCTTTCTTCAAAACAGGTGGTCCTCTTCTTTTCTTTGATCTTCACGTGATTTATGTGTTAATTACAGTGCTTAACCAAACACTCAATACTAAAATAAATGAAAACTTTTTTAAAAAAAAATCTAAGTAATATTTTACACCTAACAATTACATAATTTTTTCATATAAACAAGCACAGCCAATAATCATTAGAATAAAAACAAAAGAAAAATTATTTTATGAGAGAAGGTTGAAATTTGTAGAGTAAGGACGAGAGTGATATTTTCCATCTAAGTAAACGTCCCCATTAACACTGTAGATAAGAAGCTCTTTTTGTGTACAAAATTTCTCATCTCTCTCTTTTCTGTTACTAGGTACCTAAACCTTGATGATCTGATCCTCTCTTCTCCCCATAAATCCTTTTTGTCACAACCAAAGTTAATCTCTATCCCTTATTGGAGTCCAGAAAGGTCCTACGGTTAGCCTAGTTCTATGTCCTTTGTGAAAAGTTTTTTATTTGAAAACAAATCTCCTATTATACTTCCTTTTGTCTGATCAATGAAACTCTGTCCCCTTATGATGGATCCGTTTGAGAAATAGACTGCTAGTCTACCACTCATTATCCCTCATCTCTCAACAGGTGCTCATCTACATCACATCGTGAAGAAAATCTGCAGGTTTTGTTGCTAAAATCAACTACCACACCAGTGCATACCAACTACAGCTAATTTTTTTCTAACCTTCTCTTTTCCTTATATTGTGCTTTTGCCATTAACTTTGTTTTGTGTGCACATTAAATCAGGATTTAGCAAAGAAAGGGAAGGCTTTTCTTTTGTTCTGATTATCATCTTCTCCAATATTACTTAACGGTTCAAGCCTTATCTATATACTATATAATAGTGGAGCCTAACAAGTGCCACATGGCGTGTTCTCAACAACTTGAGAATAGAACTTAAGCCCAACTTTAAGTTCAATTGAAGCCCAGTTGTAATTAAAAAGAAAATCCATCTTCTATGTCAATTGTCAGAGATTTATAGAAACCTTAAAACCCTTTAGAACTTGATTCTAAATCTCTGTTTTCTACTAAATTCTTCTTCTATTTAAAATCTTTATTTCATATATAAAAACCATACTAAATACAAAAAATATTAATTATAAATCTCTACAAATTTAGGTTAAGAAAAGCATTAAAAAAAACTCGGTTCAACAAATCACTTATAAAGTCATTATAAAATCTCTACAAATTTAGGTTGAAAAAGACATTAAAAAATGTTTGGTGATTTTCTATTTTATTGAATAACACAAATCCCGGTGTGTAGCACGAGTTCAACAACTTGTACCAGTTAAAGTCTCATACCAACTATCAACTATTGATAAACAGTGTTTCCAAGCCCATCACGCCTCCACTGTCTGACAAGCCACTCATTTGTTGAATAAACTCTGCAGCTATTTTTCTATTCCTATTAAAACTCATTTAATCAAGGCTAAACCATCCCATCACCTTACCATTACTCTGCAGCAAATCCAACCATACACATCCTTTTTCCTTGCAATGTTAAATCCAAACCATCCATTACTAGTTTCTTCCTTCCTTTCTTTTCTTATGACAAATATAACCCCAATTGTTCTCTCCCATATACCAAAGCACCCCATCATCCACTTCTTCTCTACCTAAACTTGATGGATAAAACCATAAACGACCTAACAACAGCCATTACAAACAACCTCATCATACCTAAACGAGTTATGCTAATCCCCATTGAACAACTCAGATGTAATGGTGCACAATGGATGAACTCCTTGATCATTACGCTATGGCATGGTGATCATCTCAATCCAAACCATGTCATTCGCCATGTCAAAATGAAGTGGCGAGTACCTGAACTAATGGATATGATTAGAGTTGGTCCCAATAGGTTTCTGTGTAAGATTCACTGTGCTGAAGACTTTGAATGCATAGAGTTGGATGATCCATAGTTGAATGCAACGAGTCCTGCATAGCTCGTCGCATATCACGGGCTTCTTCATCATTAGATTCATCTTCTGACGACCCTGGGACGTGTAAGAAGACATCGTGGAACTCTTTTTCAGCAATTGCTTTTGCATTTTTTTTTTCTACCATTTTATCGGCGATTTTTCTAAACAAGTCCCTAACTTCTTTACCGCATTTGGTACATGTCTCAACATTGGGATTACCACCAGCTAAGTGTTTTTTTAATCGAGTTATCCCACCACCCATATATTGTTTTCCGCAATAATTACAGATCACAGCGTTATGGTTTCCTTCGACTTCTTTGCAATGAGACCAAACAATATCTTTCTTTCTAGGCATATTGTACTGCACATTGTAAATTAAATGTGTTTTTTTTACTATTTCGTAAAGTTCAGTGAGATTCCATTAAGTAATATAGAATTCTATTATCATTACCAAATTAATATCTTTTATCTCATCAAATTAATTAATTTGTTATATTACTAATTTATCTAAGTTATAAAAATATAACATATATGCTTATACATCTTCTACATTAATATATTAAACATGCTTAAATATCTACATATAAATATATAATAAATCTAGACAAATTTCTAATAATATAATATTATTCCCATGAATTTTGAAAATGTTAAATCATTTATCTAATTCCCATCCAATATACATTCTTGGTAACATTACTAAAATTTTTATTCAACTTTACTAAAAAACTATACAAAGATTAATATGGTAAATAGAAGTCATGTAGTGCGTGAACAAATGTGGGATGCTCTATATAGTCTATATAAACATGCTATAAAAAGTTATGGCACAATAGTAATGGGTTGAGTTAATAATCAAAACTTCTTTCTCTATCTGAGGTCTTATCAACTAGAAGAATCTAGTGTTTCACCATTTCATGCATTATTGTCTTTAGTAGATAGTGGAGAGGAAGATGCCTACAGGCTACAGCTAGTGGTTAAATCATTTATCTTTGACCCTTTTATCAGTACTTTGGTCAAGCTAATTGGAAATTCAACCAAATTTGCTCAACCAATTCATCAAATTCAAAGTATGTTATGTTATTTGATTTGAAATAACTTTGTTGAATTCAGATTATACTACCTAATTAAACAGCTAATGATCTATATGCAAATTTGTTTTATAGCTTATTTGATCTATAGTAAATCACCATGTATGATATTAATAAGAGCATGATTCATGCAAAAGAAATATAAAGAAATTCGAACCTGCACACAACTTGCTTCTGATATTTCTTTATCTGGTTTGCTATAAAAGCTCTTCTGTATGCGGATGTTGTTTGCCAAACAACTTAACAACATTTATAGATTGAAAACCAGTATGCTGTGTATGCATTCATTATTGTTCAGAAGAATTATTAAAGTGGGGAGACAAAAAGGTAACTTGCAAGGCCTACTGGTCCTACACAAAAGCAAACCAATTATGTATGAAAAACCAATTCGATACCAATTATTCACTACACAAAAACAAACCTTGGATACAAACAGACAACAAGTGAATGAAAACTTTATAAAAGTGAGAGAGAACTTCACTTTAGCATGGGCGTGTTTTTTTTTTTTCGTTTATTTCTTATATATTGCTCTTGGAGGGCCATGAAGTTCGTCGCGAAAGTTTCCAAACGTCTAGTGCCTTTTGACCTTTTTTTGATAATCTCATCGAAAATTCTAGTTCGGGGGGATTAAAAATAAATGTGTTAATTTTATAATCGAAAATTTCATAAATTTCGATAAATATCGTTTTTTGCCGAATATTTCGTGAATAAGCAGTACTCAAATTAAGCTTCGTACCCATGGCACGCTGAAAACTACCCCAGAACTCGGAAGTGAAAATAGGATCTCTGTCTGAAACAATGCTAGCCGGAACACCATGTAATCTGACAATCTCCTTCACATACTTCTTTGCTAGCTTATCTGCATTCCTATTCGTAGAAACAGGAAGAAAATGAGCTGACTTAGTCAATCTATCGACGACAACCCAAATGGATTCATTGCCTCCCCGTGATCTAGGCAAACCATCAATAAAATCCATGGAAATGTGCTCCCACTTCCACTGAGGGATAGACAATGGCTGAAGTAACCCTGACGGTTTCTGATGATCGACCTTTACCCGCTGACATGTCAAGCATCTAGAAACATACTCTCCAACATCTCTCTTCATTCCTTCCCACCAATAAGTCCTCTTCAGGTCTTTGTACATCTTCGTTCCACCAGGGTGAATAGTGAAACGAGAACGATGTGCCTCATCCATAACATTCTTCCTCAAACCATCCTTATCAGGAACACACAATCGATCTCTATATCTCAAACCTCCATCAACACCAACTGACCATTCTGTGGGACAATCATCTAACAAATCCACAACTAACTGCCCAAGCTTTCGGAGCAAGAAAGGGTCCTCATGCTGCTTGGACACAATCAAGCTAATCATCATAGGTTTCACCTCCATAGAACAAATGGTGACCTGTTCACCTCCCTGCTGTAAGTACACATCATGAGACGCTATAGTCTCCAAAGATTTCCACTCTTCCATCATCATCATAGCAACGGTGGCATGTTTCCTACTCAAAGCATCTGCAACTACATTACCCTTCCCAGGCTGATACTGAATCTGAAAATCATAACTGCTAATGAACTCCATCCATCTCTGTTGCCTCATGTTCAAGTCCTTCTGAGAGAACAAGTATTTCAGACTCTTGTGGTCGGTGTAAAGATCAAACTTCTCTCCATATAAATAGTGACGCCAAATCTTCAAAGCAAACACCACAGCTGCCAATTCTAAATCGTGCACTGGATATTTTCGCTCGTGTTGCTTCAACTGTCTAGAAGCATAAGAGACCACTCTCCCATCCTGCATTAAAACACAACCAAGTCCTGTACCACTAGCATCTGTTAGATAAATTGGCTTGAAAGTAAAACTAGTTTATGATTCTAAGTAGTTGCAGTGTAGTTGGTTTGACAGTACCAACGTACAGTATATGTTTTATGGTTGTCGATTGGCCGGTTTTTCCTATATTGATATGGTATAAACAGTTGATACCAGTTTATAAATAAAGACTAAAGAAATATTAGTATTTGGGGAAGCAACAAATTTCGGTGATATAAGTTATACAAGTGTACAGTAAACAGTTTTGCCGAGTTGCCGAGCCTTTATTTATTTTTAATTTTTTTTTTTGAATTTGCACAGTACAGTATATTGCTATTTGTCGGGATAAATAAATTTATGTTGGAGACTCTGGACTTGAGAATTTAATTCATCATAAATGCCTTGGAATGGCTTTATATACCATGGACGGTATTTAATTAATTTGGAAAATACGAAAGGAATACAAAAATGGATTTGATGTGAAGTTGATGTTAAAGTGTCGTGTCGAGTGTTGCTTGTTAGTTTTAGTGGTTGTAGTCGCCCAAGCATTAGTACATTTGCCGCACCTATGGAATTAGGATTAAGAAAAATTAGATATCACCCTAGACGGCTTAGCCTGCGGGTTGACACTTGGAATATATTTTTATTGGGTATTTCCTAGACGGCTTAGCCTGCGGAACTGACCCTACAGACCTTCATAGCCTTCGGGGTTGGTCTGGGCGCCACATTAGAAAGCTCAAGGGAGCTAGTAGAGGCCATGAGTTAGGCATACGTCGAGGCTAGCCAAAGCTTGCAGGTGAGCACCCACTTGTGTTTTGGTTTCCGCGTAGAGGGTCTTAACCATGGTCAAGGCACACTGGTGCAGTGTGGGTATGGCAAATGTGTGGAGTGCATCCTGTGGGAGGTGTACTAGTGATTGGGTATAGGTTGTGAAATGTTGTTTGGGTGTAATGATTGACTTGTAGTGATTGAGATACAGTGTCGAGACTTGAGATGCCATGAATTGTATATTATTGTACTAACACAGTTTTGCAGGAGGATAGGTCAATTAACATTTCTTGCAGCGCTCGACCTATCCTAATAGGAGGCGCAGCTCAGGTAATGTATTATTATAATATATAATATGTATTTAGTAAACGAGATAAGTGTATAAAGACCGCGGAGTCTGTTATATTATTGTTTTTGGGGAATGGAGTTCCCTACCCTTGTCTACTCATACCAGCATAATTTGCTGACCCATGTTGCTTGTTTTGCACGTGGGTACGTATCCTTATGGAGCGTAGGCGGAAGAGAGGAGCCAGTTGAGTACGCGCAGGAGCAACACCCGGAGGCTCGGGTAGATCCAGTTGTTCGGGAGGGAGTTTGAGATTTGCAGGAGTTATCATTTCAGAGTAGGTTTAGTTCTTTGATTTGTCGTTAGCTGATTACTCAAGTTTATTATTTCATTTATGGGATTATTATTGATGGGGAAGACAATACCTCAGTAGAAGCTGTTGAATTTTATTATTGGAGTTGTGTAATGCAATATTTGGAGTTCTTGGATTATATATGGAATCTATTGGGAGTTTAAAATTATTTGTGTTGAAGTATTTGTGTTTAATGGTTATGGATTTTACCTTGTGCAAAATGTTTATTTAGATTACTGTCCCGAACCTTTGTCCTTTAATTGGCTTATCGAGGGTAATTTTGTAAATTCTCTTTTTTTGCCAATTTTTGGATATTAGGGTCGTGACAGTTTTCTTGGTATCAGAGCCGACGACGGGTCGCCTGTTGCAGGTGGGAAAGTACGCTGGAAAGGCCCAGGGAGCGCCAGGTACTTGTCTCACTTGGCAGGGAACGTCGGAGATTTTGGGACTGTACTGAGCGTACTGCAGAGCCGAGGACGGCTCTATTTCTAAGGTGGTGAGATTGTAACACCCATGAGTTGGTGTTAGTCCCACATTGCCAAGGAAGTGGTTGTATTGGTAGTATATAGAGCTTAACCATACTCTAACTAATGTCAAGGCCTTTTGGGGTAAGCCACATGGGTGGGCCCTGATCCAAAACCCTCTACTGCTGGATATCCGCAGTGACTAAAGGGGGACAATATTGACATTAGCGAGCAGTATGGTGCTCGACGCACCGGGATGAGCGAGGACGAAATCCCGGGGCGTTACACTTTAACTATGGAGTTTGTGAAATGCTTACCTGTCTACAGTTACCACTTTGTAGAACCCAATCATCAAGCTGGGGGTCTGCTCCTCCTTTGGATCCCCTCCTTGGATTTGAAAGTTATCTCCTCCAATAGATACATTATAAACACCACAATTACTGGAATCTGTTCTACCCAGCCTTTTGGTATGTCTTTTTATTATGGCAGCCCTTACCCTCCCTTCAAATCTTGTAGTTGGGATTTCCTTCTAGCTGCTGGAGATACTTCTCCTCATCCATGGGCAGTGATTGGAGATCTTAATGCCATCTTCTCTAAAGGAGAGAAATTTGGTGGCCGCCCCTTCCTTGAAAATGATAATAGGGTTGCTATTGATATCACTAATGAGTTAGGTCTTATAGACTTAGGTTTTGAGGGTGAACCCTACACTTGGTGTAATCAACAAACTGGGCTCCACAATGTGAGGAAAAGACTTGATAGAGCCCTTGTTGATCCAGCCTGGAAACTCTTGTTTCCGGATGCTACTGTTAAACATCTGCCTGCTATAGCTTCGGATCATTGCCCCATCTTGCTTCACCTCATCTCCATTCGAGCTAAGGGACCAAAGCCCTTAAGTTCCAAAACATGTGGACTCGTGATGAAAACTACAACTCCATTGTTGAAAAGGCATGGAAAAGAGTACATTGCCTTGTGGATGATAAGTCCATTACCACCCACCTCTCCTCTACTAAAAAAGCTCTTAAGTTTTGGAATAAAAGAGTTTTTGGCAATGTCTTCCAAAAAGTTGCGTCTTTGCGAGCTCAAATAAGTCTCATACAAAGCCAATCCTTAACTCCTCAAAACAAAGCTTTACAGAAAACTCTCCTTGAAGAGCTTGATGAAACACTCCATAGAGAAGAGATGATTTGGCAACAAAGATCCAGTGATCAAATTCTGAAGGAAGGGGATAAAAATACGAAATACTTCCACATCTCTGCTCTTATCTTGAGAAATCATATCAAAATTGACTCAATCCTAGACTTAAACAATAGTTGGATTTTTGATAAAAAGGAAATCACAAACTGCTTTGTTAGCTACTTTGAAAATCTACTAAGACCGTTGATTATCCCTTTAAATCTCTCTCAAAAAGGAACCATTCATCACCTCTTTCCTATCTGCATCACCCATGATGACAATGAAGAACTATTGAGAGAGGTATCCTTGGAAGATATAAAACACATGTCTTTAGTATAGGAACTTTGAAAGCCCCTGGCCCTGATGGCTTTACTAGCATGTTCTATCAAAATTCTTGGGAAATGGTTAAGAATGAATTAAACTCTTTGGTGCACAGTTTTTGGAATGAGGATGCAAGTATTGCCCACATCAATCACACTAACATTGCCCTCATCCCAAAGTGTGACTCCCCTTCCCTCCCCTCCCCTCCCCTCCCCTCCCACTTTAGACCCATCAGCCTTTGTAATGTCACTTACAAGATCCTTACCGAAATTCTTGCAGAAAGAATTAAAACTCTCCTGCCCTCTATCATCTCACCCTTGCAATGTGCCTTCGTACCCCAGAGACAAATTTCTGGCAATATCATAATGACCCATGAGATAATTCATACGCTGAGGAGAAAGCAAGGTTTGGTTGGACTCATGGCTATCAAAATTGACATGTCAAAAGCTTTTGATAGAGTTAATTGGGAAACTTTTCTAACAATCCTTAGTAGTTTGGGTATTCATCAAAGATTCATAAGCTTGATCAACCGTTGCATATCATCCATTCACTCCTCGATAATCATAAATGGGTCCCCCCATGGTTTCTTTCAACCTACTGTTGGTTTGAGACAAGGAGACCCTATCTCTCCTTGTTCATCATCTGCATGGGACTTCTTTCTAGACTAATCCAAGAAAAATGCAACTCTGGTCTTATTCATGGAATAAAAGCCTCTAGAAACAGCCCCCCAATCTCTCATCTCCTATTTGCAGATGATATTTTCATCTTCTGCAAAGCAAATATGAATGAAGCGATGGAAGTCCTTGATACTCTCCAACTTTTCTGCACTATCACAGGCCAACAAATCAACTTCACTAAGTCTGGAATTCTCTTTAGTAAAAACACCCCCTTCAACATTCAATCTCAAATTCTTAATAGTCTCCAAATGAACATCATTGATAAAGAAGACTTGTATTTGGGAACTCCTCTCTTCTTCGGTCAGAAAAAATCCATTCTTTAATTTCAGTACCCTAACTAATAGGGTTGCTAAAAGACTTGCTGGATGGAAAAGTAAAGTTCTATCTCAAGCAGGTAGAACCATCCTCATAAATTTTGTCACCTCGGCCATCCCCTCTTACCAAATGACTTGTTTCAAGATACCTAAAGGTATCATCGAAAAGATTGATAAGCTTCAAAGAGATTTCTGGTGGGGGACCAATGACAATAAGAAAAGGAAAATGCATCTCATAAACTGGAATATGATTTGCCTCCCGAAAAGAAATGGAGGAATAGGGATAAGAGACCTGCTAAAACAAAATGATGCTCTCCTAGCTAGAATAGCTTGGAGGATTATCTCCAATCCAATGAACTTATGCTCCCAAATTCTTCAATCTAAATACTTTAGGAACTCTTCTATGCTCAAGCTGCACCCAAATAACTCTTCCTTTTGGACATGGAAATCCATAAGCTCTGTCATCCCAAAGATGATCCCTTACATTTGTTGGGGTATTGGTGATGGCACTTCTATAAAAATTTGGGAAGATTCCTGGACCCCTACCATAGATAATCACATCCCTTTGCCTATTACAACTCCAATGACTCATTTCTCCCACATCTCTCATGTCAGCCATCTCATCCTCCCTAATGGTTCTAATTGGGACCTCATGCTTCTCAACCAATTGGTCCACCCAAACACTATCCATCATATTAAGAATACTTACATTAGAGGGGTACACCATCAGGATTCTATTAAATGGTTAGGAAACAAAAAAGGGAACTTTACTGTGAACTCTATGTATAAAATTCTCACCAACATTTCCACCACACCTCTAGACACTCAAAAGATAAATCTTAGGTTGTGGAAAGTGCATGCTGCCCCTAAAGCTATCCTCTTTGCCTGGAAATGTTTCCATAGGGTTGTTCCAACTAGAGAGAGAGACTAGGAAGACATTTCTTCATCCCTTCCAAGAAATGCCCCTTATGTGACTGTCCCTTAGAAACTATTAGGCATATGCTATTAGACTGCCCTTTCACCCAGGCAGTTTGGTTTCATTGTAATGGTCATTTCAGGTTAACTCATTACAAAAACATCTCAACTGAAAATTGGCTAAAACTTTGGATCAAACCCCCGGATAATTGGCTAATGGAAATTAAAAAAGTTTTTGGAGCTCTTTTTGTATTACTGTGACATGGGAAATTTGGAAGCAACATTTGTAAGATTTTCCAAGACCTGGATGTCAATCCTTTGTCACTTGCTAGGAAAATAAACAAGGTTGTTAATGCGCATTTGAGTAATATGATTCACCTAACAAAGAATGGATCATATAGCAGCAGTTCCTCAATTTGGATCCCACATAGAGTCGGCTTCTCTAAATTAAATGTGGATATTGCTTTCTCTGCAGCAGATACCCCTATTGGCATTGGGTACATAATTAGAGATGTTGTGGGAAAATTTATTTGTGCAGGAACATAATCTGGCAGCGTAGGGTGCTCTCAAGAAGCTGAATGTCAGGGCATCTTGGCAGCTATCAGAGGAGGGATCAGGCAGCAGTTAAAGCTCATCGAAATTGAATCAGATAACAAAGGAGTTGTGGATTATCTGAATGGAAAGGAAGCTAACTTATCTTGGACGGCAACAAACATCTTAGAGGCTGCCAAGACTCTATCTACCTATTTTACTTCTGTTGTTTTCACTTTTTGTAACAGGTCTGGGAACCACTCTGCTCACATCTTAGCACACAGTGCAGACAGAAGCGAGGTGGTTCCTAGTACCTTTTTTATTGCCCCTAACTGTTTGTTAAAATAGCTAGACTTAGACTTAAAATTCTGTAACTTGTTATCTGAAGACTTTTAGCTATTAATATATTTTAATTACTTCAAAAAAAAAAAGGACGAGAGTGATGCATGGAAGGATATGTGTGAAAATGATATTTTTGGTTGAATTCACAAGTTCTCTTAATTTGTTTTGTTTTTTAATGAATCATAACACAACAATAAAAATTATCCTATCAAAATATATATAGTTTAAAGTTTTAAACCCCAAATCAGATTTTCCTTATCAACTTATCCAATTTGTTCCTGTGAAAATTGAGATTGGGATATGAATAACTATTCACTTTCATTGAATCATTGTACCCCATACGCCCATCTAAACTATTTATAAAGAGAGGCCCATCTAAAATATTTATAAAGAGAGGAGCTTAAGTCTACAGTAAAATAATATTATTTTTATGTCACTGTGTCACCAGACACAAAAGTTATGACACGTGTTTTTTTTGTTTTTTTTTTGGTATAACCGTACTGTGTATATACCTGTAAATCAAGCGCGGACAGTTGCATAGTAGTAGTAATCGGCAATGAGGGACAATTTTCAAAGAAGTCGCATCAAGTTCACTGCAAACTAAGATAGTAAAAGCTAGTTGTAGGGGTGTTAAACGAGCCGAACGAGCCGAGCTTTATATGTTCAAGCTCAGTTCGTTTATAAACGAGCCAAGCTTTTAACGAGCCGAGCTCGAGTTGTTCGGTTCGTTTAACAGCCCTAGCTAGTTGCTAGTTTTTTTTGTTGCTAAAATACCACTTTAGAGCAAAAAATTTACAATTTTTCATTTTTATTTACAGTAATAATTTTAGACCAATGCCCTGTTTGTTTGGGCTGCAAAAAAGGTAAATATTTACCCATCTATAGTTAGAGTGGTCCCTCCCAAGTTTACTCTTTGATTTGAATGGTCCCCACCTATTTTACCTTAAACCCTATTGGTCCCCCACTTAAACCTTGTGAAAAATACAATATGAAATAAAGGAGTTGGGCTTTAGTTATATTAGTGAATAGGTCCACTGGTCCAGTTAGAAATTGCTGACGTATCCGCTTGAACTGTACGTGTACAACTCTAATTGGTACTTAGGGTTAGGGTTTTCAACTCAAATCATTATTTTTAATTTTAATTTTACGATTCAAGAGTCTCTTCAACTTCGTGTTTTACGAATTGAAGAAGAATCTATTGAACATTTGAACTTACTCTGTTCTTCAGTTTTTACTTGGTTTTGTATAAATTTCGAACTATGTCGATTATTTCGACTACTACTTCTGTATCGTCATTTTTTAAATCCAGAGTTTCACATCGAATTGGTTCATCTACTACTTCTTTGAAAGTTTCTTCATTAAGTTCAAGAACTTGTTGTCTTTGTTAGTGGTCAATGGCGTTGTAAAAAGCTGGAAAATACACAAGGTTATTAGGTTTTCGAAACAAAACAATCGAAAGAGAAGATGAGTAGTAGTAAACAAACTGATCCTTGGGACGATTCTGCTCTCCTCAATGCTTTTGACCATGCCATCACCAAATACAAGGTAACTAGTGTTTTCCTTAATCTCTCTTACTGAAGCCCTAGTTTTTTTTTTCACAAATCTCAAGATTTTTTATGTTTCAGAAGATGCACAAGAATGAACGTTTTGAGAGTTCAATTAGTGGAGAATCGGTTTTGACTGGAAGTGGTGAAGCTTTATCTACGTTCAATGTTCAATTGGTGGAGGAAACTCCACATGCTACAACATCAAGGTCGGAATTATTTTCAAAATTGTGCTGTTTTTTTTATTGTTTGATTGTATTCACTTTAACGATTTGTGAATCTAGAGTCATGGACTCATGGTTGGTTACTTGATTTGTTTCAGTGGACAATTGTTCTATTAAAATTTGGATTTTTTTTTTTTAGATTTGCAAAGTTGGTGATTATTTATAGCAAAATAATTACTATTACTAGGCAGAATTTTTGCATCCGTGGGCATTTGAGTTTATATCCCATGAGAAGTGCGTTAGTGCCGTGAAGAAGTATTACTTTTGAAGAAAAAAGTTATTCTTTCTGAACATGACAACATGGACATAGATTTAGATCAGGGAAAGGTGTGCTTGCTAATACCCTCTATTTCATATATATATATGGTGGGTAGTTAAGTGTTCAAAATCTGATTCTGATTTGTAAAGGTTATCTGTGCCATATGAAAGAAAAGTACAGAGTCGGCGCAAGGCAGACTGCCTTGACGATATCCTTTTTGTTGTTTCAGGAGGAGAGGGATGTTCGCAGGCTATGGTTAGTTGGTTTTCGTAGTTGGTTGGGATATGTTGATAGTGTTAAGTGTAACACTTGGGGGCATCTTGTTGTTTGTTTTTTTTGTTTGTTGTCTTGTGGGAATTTTCCCCATTGTTGCTCTCCTACCTCTTGGACCTTTGTTGACCGCCTGACCCAAACGATAATATTTCGGCCCAATGCATGCTTACTTTATGGGTTGTTCTTGAGGGCGCTTGGTTTGGTCCATGGCGTAGTGGAAGAGCACTGAGATGTAGTTGTACTCATTCTTACATCTTGATGAATGATTACATTTTTAGCGATTATAAAAACTTTGCTTCAGGGAATCTTAGACAAATGTGGTTGCTGATCATAAATACTAGTCTCAGGTCCTGTTCTTAAGAATTTGCTATGATGAGCTTTAAGTAGAGAAGTTTGGGCAGTTAGTTTGTTATATCTCAGTCTCTGTTCTTAAGAATTTTGCCGTGATGAGCTTTAAGTAGAGAAATTTGGGCAGTTAGTTTGTTATATTTCACATTGGTTATGAGTTATACCTAATGCTTGTGAAAGATAGTTCCTATCATTGAATGTTTAAAACATCTGAAATTTTAGCTTAGCTTGTTATTCTTGCAGATTAACATGAGTTTTGTGCTATTTGAACCAAACTTTAGTGGGTCCAAGACTCCACGGCTTAGTTTGCTTGATAGTTAGTTTCACCACCAAAATCAAATACAATAAAATCTTTGTTGCCATATCAAAACTGCAAATATGTAAAGTTAGTTGCAGAATCTTTGATAAAGATTTTGATTGTATATTGTGAAAAGTCCGCCACTTGAACCAATTCGTTTGGATCACCTTTCTTCAATTCAAGTTTTAGTTCAATCGGGATGTGATTGCATTGAGTATAGTGGTTTAACTAGATAGAATATTTGTGGTCCCACCCTCACCCACCTACACACATTATTATACCCTATGAAGCACGGACATGAACACGACACGATAGAGACACACTGACACGTAATTTTCTCAAAAAGTAGGACACCGACTCGTTATAATATACAGACTTTATTTTTAGTTATTTTTAGCATACAATATTTTTTCTAGGATAACAATAGTGTACAAACAACAATGTGGCATTGTCATTTGTCAAAGTTAATTTGACAAGAGAAGCAACAAAGTATTGAGAAAGATGAAGAATACAAGAGAAGCAAACTTAGAGAGAGAATACGGTGAGACTTGAGAGAGAAGTTTATGGAGAAGTAGAGATCTTTTAGTTTGTTTCTCTCACCACAAAAAGGGTTTCTTTATTCTATCCCTGCCCAATTCTATTATAATTAGTTTATGCCTCTTGCAATCTTAAGTAATATCTTCTCGCCCATTATAAAAAGATAAAATTACAAAGTAATGCCTGAGCCAAGGTGTCCAGATGAAGTGTCCGGCAGTGTCCAGGTTAGAGTTTTTTTTTTTTTTTTGAAGTAAGACACTATATTTGAAGTGTCGGACACGTCCCAAGGTGTCTTGGGAGTGTCGGTGTCAGACACGTGTCCGACATTGGTTATGAGATTAAGGGGTGTGTGTGTGCTTCATAGATTATACCTTGTTCCTCTGTTTAATATTAGTAATCTTTAAAGAATAAAAAAATGTGTATCTGCTGTAACTCTGTAAGTTCTCTTTGTTATCCTAGTCATTTTATATTTTTTATCTTAAGTATGCCATTTTCAAGCTCCTGTTCTTTGGTGCAAAGTAGTTAATCATGCATGTATTGTTCAACAGTACGAAGGATGCAGGAGATGCTTATGATTCTTTACTAGTTGAAGAAAATCATCGAACAGGCTCACACTCCGATGAATCTCATAAACAGACATCAAATGATACTCATGTGCAAGAAGTCCTTGAGGAATATATAGATTCGCAAGGAGTGGATGCACACAATGAATTACTCAAGCAGTATTATGAGCTAGAGGAACAGAGGCAAAAGATTCTGCAACAGCTACAACAAGCAGGTTACTGGAATAACCAATATTCAGGTGAACTTGGTGATCCTTCTGAACATTGGGGTTCATGTTCAGCTCAAGCGCATCAAGAATTTAATGGACAGGCTTCCCATCCAACAGTAGTATCTTACTGTTCCCCATGTGTGTGTCCTTGCTTGGTAACTCCTTGTTTGTCAATGCCTCCTTGCTCCTTGGGCGGAGCTTGTGTCGGTAAAAAGGACGCTGCAGCTACCCCTTTTACATGTACAAGTGGACCTGGAAAGTTATCCTCTCTTGATGATGATACTATCGTCAAGACAGCAATGGGGGCAGCCGAACGAGCAATATCTTCTATGAATTTGAAAGTTGCTGGCTGTTATACTAAGCCTGAAGGTGAGCGATTCTTCCTTCGACCATAGAGTTGTGAATTTTAGTGAGTCTTATTATAGTGCACACACACTTTTACATATCAGCTACCAGTTTTCACTTAATTTTTTAGTTTGTCGATTTTTATTATGAGTGCGAGTGAAAAGTCAACAGCTGTGCTGGTTGCAGTCATTATGCTCTTGTTTGAGTCTATCTGTTATCTATATGTACATCTTTGATTGTTCTTGTGTTTCAATAATAGAAAATAAAAATATAATCTGCAATTGTTACATCTCATGAATCTTTGTTCAGGTTTTATTATCACTGTATAACGCATAAAACATTTTCATATTCTTTAGATAATCCAACTAATCAGTCCAACTCCAAACAGTCAAACATCATTGAGTTTGATGTGATTACTAACAGAAAGTAGTTTGACAGTTCTTATGTAATCTAGTAATGATTCTGCTGGTCCATTTAAATTGAAACATCGTGTGAAACTTACTCACGTGTTTAGTGTTCTTAGGGATGGAGAACACAAGTTGTTTATTTCATGTATTGCATGTTTGTTTAGGCTATATTAATACCACTTGTCATGAAACTTAATCACCCAATAGAATTGTCAGAGTAGTAATCCAGTCAGAGGGACTTGCCTGTTCTCATTGAACGGTTATACTTTCAGCTCAGAGCTTATACAAGTTTTGCAGTCTTTATTCCACTGTGATAATTTTTGGTTGAAAACACGACAACCAACCACCTAGCTTCTGTTTAGAACGGAAGAACAAAAGTTAATGACAAATCACTACATGGAAATTTCTTTTCTACTGCTGCACTAACAACATCTGAGGCTTGCCTCTAACCCAGCAAAAAGTGGGACAGATGAAATGGATAAGAACTAAGGAGATATTCCGTGTGTAAGCTATACTGACTGAAAGGTTGGGAAAAAATATTCATGAGACATTAAACGCGAGTGTTCCACTTCATTATGCATATGAATGAAACAAAGAATTGACATTGTTATATTTTTATTGGTCTTCATCTGAATGTACATACTTAATGGACCAGCAAAGTTCTATTGTCATACACCCATAGGCACATGAGGATATTTCTCTTCCTTCCATTATTAATATATCAAATGACATGTTGTTCGATTATTCTAATTATTATTATTTTTTAAATTGTGTCTTACACTTAGAATGGGATTGTAATTTCACACTAATGTCATTTCCTGGTGTACTTATGAAATTCTCTCACAATAGATCACATTCTTTTCTCCTCACCCAAACTAATCCCAGTCACTACTCCAATTGAACTTGCAGGTTCATCAGAAGGTCAAATAGAACATAGTGCAAGTCCTGAGACAGATCTCGCGGTGGTTCTCAATGCTTGGTATTCTGCTGGTTTCTATACGGGCAAGTAAGGATCTTCTCATGCCATAGCACACCCAGATATTGAAATTGCCATTCCTTGCTTTTATAGTGCTTATATACTTTATTTCTTGTTATCAAATTCTAATGCTACGGTAATGTCTCTTTCTTTACTAAATTATATTGCTCAACCAATTAACATATTGAATGTCTTAATTTTAAATAGTCAATAGCATATTGGTGAAGTAGTACTCCTGATCTCAAAAAAAATCTGTGTCCTACATGTGTCAGATACACGACCACAAGGATGCACGGATACATATTTTAAGCTTAGGGACCACTCATTTTTCGATATCTCGCGGTGTCGGATTCTCCGTACCCGGGTTAGGAACCAGTGTCAATGTTACTTAGCCCATTAGCATACACAGTCCACTGTTACACAATAAGCTCTCCTGAGGAATGAAAAGAACACAAATTAAATCTTTCTCAATTTCATTCACTGCTCTGATGAATAAGATGACCTTCTCAATGTCATACATTTGTCTTAATAAAAAAATAAAATAAAAATTAATGGTTACGGAAGATCCTAACCTGTAGTCCTGTATTAAGAAACTGTCAAAATACAATGATACTATATCGTCTTCATATACAATATTAGACAGTTCTTGACTTAGAGGAGGAACAAATTAGTTAAGTACATTAAAGGCGACTCCCTTTAGAGGTCTAGCTAGCAGATCTTCATCTCGATTCCCTTCCCTACATATAGGACTATATCTAATACTTTCTAGGATAGCATTTTCTTGGTCAATGGCTGGAAGCAAGTCTGACACTAACCAGGGTGCATCCTGATGCTCTGTGATGATCATTGCAGCACTCGAAGAGTCGGACTCAACAATCCTTCTATGTTGCTTCAACTTGCAATCTTGTAGAACAGCTAGCATTTGTAGCTCCAAAGTAGATCTATCTTTACATTTGCTTGGGGGCGCAATATTAATACTCTCTTGATAGTCTCTGACAATCCCTCATATGATGCACTATGCATCATTTCTTGCTTCCTTTGTACCCATTTTCTCCATCTTTACACACACACACATACATAATTTTATTTAGGTGTAAAGGTTCTAGATGTTTATTTACATCTGTAAAGGTTCAAGATATATTCGATAGAAGAGTTTATGCGTGCTTGGTGAACATGCAACACTGATGTAGGGAGATTATAGTTTAATTTTAGTTTTCGTATTTATTCTTCATGTAGTATTTTTTTTAAGATTCTAGAATTGTTATTCTAGTATTTTAGTTGTCGTAGAAGTTGCCTAAAGGTAATAAATACCTTATGACACAAGTTTTAGGTGCTAGAGGCCTAGAGTCCTATTACGAGGTTTATGTAACTGTAAGAGTTAGCTCTATTTATTATTTGCGAATGAGCCTGTGGCTCAATGGTAGCACCCCTCTCACAAAGTGGAGAGGTTGTGGGTTCGAAACACGTCAACAGCTGATTGTTGATATAAGTTTCCACACGTAATTTAAAAGGGGTAGGGGTCCCCTCAACCCCGCTTGCCCATAAAAAAAAAGAGTTAGCTATAGAAGGAGCTCTAATAACGAATTTGAAAATCATTCAAGAATTCTATCAAAATATTAATATTTTCAATCTATTAAAACTATCCAACCAATCAACCATTAGTCATCGTCTTTTTTATCTATTTTTTTTTTTTTGTCTATTTCTTCTCCTAAAATTATTTTTTTTCGAGATCTTCGCACCTCTTTCCGCGTTAAATGGTATAAAATGCAAGTTTAAAATTGATTTTTTTGAAGTTTTGGTTTTCCCATCTCTATAAAATTTGGCATCTTGTGAGATTTCCTGAAGAACTAATTCCTTGGAGTTAGATGATGTGCTATATCGCTGGAAAGAGCTTGAAATCTACTTTCAATACAAAATACTGTGCTATCAAAATTTCAATCCATTTTTTTGCAGTTGAAAATAGACTTCAAGCTCATTCCAGTGATGTATAGTACGTTGTCGATACCACTTGATAAGAATTAAGCTCAAACCTGCTCTTGATACCACTTAATGAGGAATGAGGAATGAGGAATGAGATGCAAAGATCTCAAAAGGAAGAAAAATTAGACAAAAAAGAATAATAGATTTAAGAACAATAAATGAATAATTGTTGAAAATTTTGATATATTGGAAATATTATTGTATATTTCACAAATTTGTTTTAAGGGCTCCTTATACAGATAACCCTTGCATAAACTTCAGGACTCAAAAGACCTAAGATTTTTTCCCTAAGGTAGCTACTACCTCCAGGCGACTTCAAAGACATACTAAAACACTAGAATACTCTAGACTTTTGTAAAGAACACTTAAAGAATAAAATCAAAATTAAGTAGTTTAATTTTTTTGTATTTATATTGATCTGCTTTTGCATCACAGGTATGTCTTTGAGCAGTCCATTTCGAAAGGAAGGCATGGATAAGTGATCTCTGAGTCTTAATGTATCCAAATGATGACATGAGTTTTGCCAAGATTTAAGAAGCTGTTTTTGTCCTTGAAGAAATATTCATGGAGCAGGCTCATACAACATCCAAAAAAACTAAGCCATGAGTGTTATAAAGCTCATTAAGGGATCATTGTACCATTTATACAGAGTGTTGAAGAGCCAATGTGAATTTGTTGAAACATTTTGTTTATTCTTGTGGAATACACAAATGGACATTGGATTCTTTATTGCAGTTGTCATGCTTCCAATATTGTTTCCGGATCAAAAGGATATATGCAACACGCCTGTAGGTGCAGGGACTTCTCAGTGCAGAGTTTTGTAAGTTATTTGAAGGTTCATCTTCATGAGCGACTTTTCTGTCCGATGGAAGTAGGCACTTTGTCATACTACGTTGTGTGTTGCTATATTGTTCATCCTTTTGCATTAGATTGATTATTTTGTTTGGTTTCTTTCCATGTTCAATATAATCACTTGTTTGTCTGCTTCTTGTACCCTTTTGCATTAGATTGGTTAGTCCTTTTGTTTTGTTTACATACTTTAGAGTAACTCAGCACTGATTACCAGTGGGAAAAAAGGTGTAGATACTTGAACCAGCACTGATTCCATTTAACTTAGAAGTGTTAAATGGGAAGTCTTGTGAGCTGAACATCTTGTGTAAGGTTGTGGATGATTTCCATTAAAATATTGAGCTGAACATCTGGTGTCCTGGCTTTGGCAGAGTATCTATCAAGTTGAGTCATGGGCTCATGGCACTTGCAGAGCATCTGTCAAGTTGATCAATGGCACCTGCAAGTTGTAGGTGGGTTGTATGTGATCGTTTGGACAATGCCTTCCATATTGCAGAAAGTTATCGATAAGATTCCAGTTTTAGTTCTCTTCCGTGTAAGGTGTCTAGACTAGGATGATTTATAAGGTATTAAGGTGGATGTTTGTGTGTTGAATAAGTAAGCTCTGGAGTAGACCTTGGTTCCACGACGGCATGACCTTGCAATGTGAATGCATTAGTTCATCTACTCTGCAAAAACAAAGTATTGTGTGTAAAAGTAGCAAGTATTCTGTAAGATATTAGTATGTGGTTGATGCCTTCATTAAAGCGTAGGCACATTGGGCATACAGTTTGCTTGGGATTTTGATTTCTTCCTAATCTTTTTCTCTTGGTGGAATTTCTTCTTAGAGGTCGAGGGTTTTGAGAGAAAAGAGCATTTTGGTAGCTATGGATTACAGTTTTGGTTCCATGCATAATGCATCTTAAGGTTTCTAAATGTGTTTTACATGTCTCAAGTATTCTGTAATTAATTAAAGATGGCTGGTGTGGTGTAATTACAAACAGAGGCACGTAAACTAAAAAAGCTGTCTTTTCAAACTCAATTTTAACTGATTGGACTGGAAAAGACTGGGCCTTAAACCGAGTTTGAGATTAGGGAACATGAGACTGAGTCAAACACTTTCAAAGACAACAAACAAAACAATCTTTTCTTGTCTACGAAAAGCCACAGAGTCTGAGCTTCTGTTGAAGTAACAAACGAAACCAATACCATGGAAGTTGAAGAAGAAACACCTTCTTCTTCCTCTTCAAACCCGAAACAATCATCATCTTCTCTCTGTGAAGAGTGCAGCATAAACCCATCAAAGTACAGATGCCCAGGTTGTTCAATTCGGTCTTGTAGTCTTGCTTGTGTTAAATCCCACAAAACACGCACTTGTTGCACTGGCAAAAGACCTCGAACTCAATTCGTTCCTCTCTCTCAGTTTGATGAAAATCTTCTCATCTCTGGTAACATAATTTCATTCTCCATCTACAGTACAGTATATAATTTTTATATCCCTTTTCTTAAATTCTGATTTTATGTAGATTACAATTTGCTCGAGGAAACTAAAAGGATTGCTGAGTCTGCTAAAAGAAAGAGAGATGGATCATTTGGCCAATTTTATTTTAAGCTACCATTTAAGCTTAAGACTCTTAAGAATGCCGCTGCTCGTCAAAAAACCCATCTACTTCTTCTCCCAAATGGTATGTCAAAGAGAGACAAGAATCAAACTTATTATAACCAAAGGTTTGTATTTTTTTTTTTGCCTCTATTTAAATTAATAATTACTTTACTAGTTTCATTGTTAAGAATATTTTTTAGCAACAACCTAATTGAATGCAAATGGTATAATAAGTACATAATTTCTTTCATGATTGGGTTATTATAATTCATGAACTTTGCTCATCACCTGTTGATAGTGAATTATATAGAATTTGGGAATTGATATTACATAGTTTATCACTCTAAAAAATTGGCTTTTCTAAATTTATTAGCAGAGTGATAGGGTAAAAATGCTTGATTGTACGATATTGAATGAATATAATACAGGAACAAAATATATGTCGATGCTTTAATCCACGATTATCACTTTCTTGGGTTCCTATTTTTTGCCGAAATTGAAATTGATATGCGAGCCTTGGTAAAACCTAGAAGTTCATCTACTATTTGGCTATCCAAGGACATTGTTTTCAGTTTAAGACCAGTTGGAAATAGTAATTTGATGTTATGTCGCTGACCGGCTTTTAAACCCATTTCTGTGGTAAGAAGTCCAGCAAATTTTATGGATGAAATTAGCTGGGAACTGAATATATTGGAGCTGCTCTTCAGATTTACGAAAATTGCAATTCTTTAATTATGGCTTCCAAGTATACCTATTTAATGAACCTGCATAAAATTTCCTGTGACATGAAGAAGAAAATTAAAATGTTTTGTGCGTTTGAGACTGAATAATGCGCAATCATAATCTTATATGTTTATCATGATTGGTTGTCTAGATTCCTTTATTTTGGTGGGAGAACATTTGTACTTCGGGGAGAAAACCGAAAAAAGACAAAGTGGTAGTTCTATACATTGTCTTTGATAAAGCTCTATGACAGCAAATTCGATAATATTCAGCAAACTGTCTCTACTAAAAGTTGTAATTTTTAGCTCAGTTAAATAATATGTGTACGTTGGTAGTGTGCCTGGGTTGTCAAGCCTGCCTCTGAGATATATTTGTGCCTAGCTTATGCCAAATTGCCAATATTAGAATATGTAATTATTGAGAATATTTTCCCAATTGGATTTTGTTTTAACAATGTAGCCATCCGCTGCTTAAAGTCTGAACCCCCAAAATCAACTGCAACTTGATATCATCTTAGTTGTTCCTCCTATTCACTTTCTCAGCCATTGTTGTTGTGGCGGAATACTGATAGTAATTTAAGAGGACGAGGGGCTGCCAAAGATGCTATCATGTAGAGCATTGTTTACCAGTTACCAATGGTATTGATATTCCAAAGGTATAAGGACCACTAGAGATGTTATACTGTAGGCTAGTGGTTTAGTTCCTACTTTTTTTTGTTTATCTTAGAGCCAAGTACCTTAAATATTTTCACAGAAAAGGAAGAAAAAATGAAATATCAATGTTTTTCTCATCCTTATAGTAACACGAGTATGTGTATGTTTGCATTAATGTTTTATCGTATTTGATGTATGCGGCTGTATAAAAAGTGAACCTTAGATAACTGACAGAATAAATGATCGACCTTCCCATGAACATTGTTTCATTTATATGTTATTCTTGAGAAATCGGATTCAAGAAGTTAGGGTTGGTCCCAATAATTGAGAACTTCTTGACGCTTATTCTAATCTTATCTTACTAATAAGTAATACCTTCTCTTTTCCTGTTTCAGGAAGAACTTCATTTCATGGACAATCGAGTGGAGGTTTCATTCTACGGATGTGGTTCTAGTTGATAATGGGTGAGCAATCAAACCATCTCCCAGAAACGTAGCTTTGAAGTGTCCTCCTTCTCTCCAATCCTTTGTAGTGAACTTTGAATTTGCTAAGTCCTGGCATGTGTTTGCTTTATTGCAGAGTTGATGAAAACACTAATCTCTGTTCAATAATAGAGAAGCATATTAAGGCAAATCCATGCAATAATCAACTGAGGCCATTCTGCGAGCAGTTGGATTCTCTCAGATTTTTCATTCGAAAAAATGCGAAGGTATTGGTTTTTTTCTAGGGAGGATGATTGGCTTTTTATTATGAAGGGTGTAGCCATCGTCAGGATATAACATCCAATAAAATTTTAATTTAGCAGTCTTTTGTTCGCAGGGCACTAAATCACCTTTCCGCGAGTTGGATATTAAGGCCCCTATAAGCCAACAATTGGCCAATACAATTATTGTGGAGTATCCTGTCATTCATGTCTTTCTCCCTTCAGCCAGTTATGATTTTGAAATTATTGACGACGTCACACCACTTTCTCAAAAGTCCGAGCCTGTGAATGATAATTTGCCAACCCCAAAAGGTATTTTGTACAGGGAGGAGGAAGTAGAAGATGACAACTCAGATCCTCATATATTAGATCTCATGAAGTATATGAATCCTGAACTGGCAATGGAACTTAGTGAATCCAACTCCAAGCAGGGAGTTCCTGAAGGGCTAATGGTTGAGGAGGAATTAGAGGAAGGGGAGATCCCTTCATTCTGAAGCATCGATGTGTAGTGAGCATACTCGTGATAATATTGCATATACCATCATGGTAGTGATGTCGTGGAGGGTTGCTGTGTAATTCCCTGTACGAAAACTTATGACTTGATTCCTATTTCCTCTTAGTCCTGAAAGCCTGAGGACACACTGTTTGAACATTGTGATTCACTTGACTATCTTGCTACCCTTACACTGAACTTATTAAAGATAAGCAAGTAATTGTTGTTGTGCAAATGTATTGGAAACTTATGATTCAGCCGATTGTTTTTAATGAGTTATGGGACATTTTTGTAACAGGGAATTTAAATAAGATCCGGGATTATATACAATATAATCAAGTTAGCAAACTGATTACTGTGTTAACACTAAATTTATAAAGCTGTTATTTTATTTTTTGAGTTAATTAGCGATTGCCCCCAGATTCAGATTTAAAAGGCTAAGTTGCGAATGCCCTCAGATTTTTTTTTTTTGTTTAGTGATACACTCTAAATTTTTTTTTTTTGTTCTAATATCAAAACTACCCTTCCATTGTGTTTAGCCTTTGCCCCAACTTTGTAAAACCACTTTTACTGCCATGTAAGCAAAAAATTGGTGGTTTTGTTTCCAACAATATATCTAAACCAATCTCGATGTTAATCGAATGAATCAGGAGAAAAAGGTCCAATCTAAATAAATACGCATCACAAATCTCGAGGTATATCCTACGTCTATTAAACTATTAAAATGTGACCGTCGTAAATCTTATCTTCTAATTCCTTTTCTTTGTGTATAAGTTCCAACAAATGCTCGGTTTCACCAATAACAACGAAATCAAGCTCCAAAGAAACCTTTATTCTACAACTTCAACTTGCATCCACAATTAATTCCACCATTAACAAGGTGTTCTCAAGTTTGAAGATAAATCTCAACTTCAATTTCGCAAAGATAAAAGTAAGTTTATCAACTTAGGGTTTATCAATTTAAGGTTTTGCTATTGGAATGGGGTGACGAAGATGTTCAATTGCTAGAGCTTTGTGTGTTTAATTTGGTAAAGTAAAACACTTTACATGTGGCATCATGTTATTGGTTGTATCTATTATATTACCGTATGATAAACCTCGAGATGCATGTGATTGATTTTATTTAGATTTCTAGTTGGAAACAAAACCACCATTTGTTACTTATGTGGCAGTAAAAGTGGTTTTGCAAAGTTGGGGGCAAAAACTAAACATGGTAGTTTTGGTATTAAAACAAAAAGGAAACAAATCTAGGGGGCATCCCGATAAACAAAAAAAATCTTGGGGCGCAACTTTACCTTTTAAATCTGGGGGCAATCGCTAATTAACTTTTTTTTTTTTTTTTTTTGTGAAATAAAAAAGGGTAATTTCCCGAATAAGTACAACATTAGGCACAACATTTCCAAATAAGCAACAAGTCTAAAGTTTTTCCCAAACAAGCACAAAGATTCTCTTTAAAATTTTTTTTTTGTCTTTTAGCTAATTTTTCTTCTTATATTACCCTTAGGTGGTGTTTGTTTTTCATTCAGCAGTCTGAATGACTGAACTTAAGTGGGTGGACCACCGTATTCAGTCTTCAGACTGTTTGTTTTCTACTAACCATTAAGTACTTAATTTATTTCATCAGCTAAAAGTTCAGTTAAGTCATTCAGACATCAAATTTGGCAGAATGGATCGCTTAATGACTGAATGTATTAAGTGATCTTCAGAACTTAATGAGTATTCAGTGCTTAACTGAAGGAAAAACAAACGATACCTTAGTACTTAAATAATACTTTTTGTTTAATTTTTTTGTTTGAATGACCGATGTGACATATGAGAAAAAGATTCTTCTTTAAATAAGGACCATTGGATTTGTATGATGAACTGTGACCGTTGGATGTAGAGTTTAGTTGGGCTAATCTGTAAGAAAACCGAAATTATCTGCTAATCTGCTATACGTGGCAGAAGTTGTTTAGGTAACAAAGAGGCAGGCTTTTAGTTGGGGAAAACGAAAATTAGGGATTTCAATTTCAATTTCGCACAGCAAACGCTTCCCTCTCATCTTCTCCTTCCTCAACCGTCGCCACTCTTCCTCTCATCTTCTTCTTCCTCAACCGTCGCCACTCTTCCTCTCATCTTCTTCTTCCCCAACTGTCATAACCTCAATTTATAACCCAAAGTTCTCAAAGTTCTAATTCGACAAAACATGAAGGAAATTAAGAAGAAGCAGCAACAAACTAGAGATGATGAAATCGAAAAAGGTAGGCGATTTACTCTCACAGTTAGGTGTTCAACAACTAAATTTTTTGAACACTTTCAACATCCAAGTGATAAAATTCCACCGGAAGAGTTAGAATCATTTAGAACTTCGCCTTTCGGTCAATTTCTCGATTTCAATTCCGAACATGTTCACATGATAACATCCGTTATCACAGAAATTGTGAGATGTAGAGTAGGTAGGTTAAAGTATGGTATAGGAGGAAGAGTTGTCGAGTTCAAAATGTCAGATGTGGCCATGATCTTAGGCCCTTTAAAGTTTGAAAATGTTCCAGTTGATTTTCTGATGAGGAAGCCGAAAGACTACACTACATTCAGGAGCAAGTACTTCGGTACAAACCTTCACATAAGGGATGATCACATTTCAAGTGCAATTACTGAAGCAAAGAGATTTATTGCTAAGGGAGAAGCTGATCCAAACGATGTTCATCGTTTGAACAGGTTGTATTTTCTGTGCATTTTTCTTCTTGCCGAGTCATCAAAAAAATTGAGTGTAAAGTACATTGATTTAGCCGAAGATTTGAATGCATTTGATAATTTTCCATGGGGTACTGTTACTTTTCAATTGCTTGAGACTTCTCTTGAAGAAATTTATCCCAAAGTCATTGAGGATAATCCTAGTTATTGCATCAATGGATGTATGTTAGCTTTTATGATTTGGGCATACTTGCACTTCCCTGATTTGGGTCCTAGGAGAGATAGAAGTGTTGGATTTCCGTGGATGCTTGGATGGTCTAAGTTGCTCAACAGGAACAAAACTAGGAATAAAATTTCTTTGAAGCTGTTTCCCAAAAAAGGTAAATGTACTGTGGCATATCCATTAGATGTCACCCAGGAAGAAAGAGATCTTGCTAATCTACAACAGGTTGCAGAGGTAAATCCCCTTGAATTTTGTTTTTATCTTCTACAAAACAATGAATACCCTTTCTGTATTAAGTTGTTCTGTTATATTGTACTATCTATTTTCTAGAATACAACTCTTATCTGTTACATTTTATTTGAAGTTTGAAGCTCAATACAAAGCAGAACATGAAGAGTCTGCTTCTTCTAGGCCATCTATGCCTACCATTCCGTCTTATCCAACATCTTCAACAAGAAGTGGTGGAGGTTCAGATTTGCTTACAATTAACAAGGATTTTCTTGAGACAATTCTGAGTGGAGTAGTGAAGGCATGCATGACTCAGAAGGTATGTTGTTTGCTACAACAAAATTTTCCATTTTTATGTATCTGCTATATGATTCTATCGTATCTGCTACTGGTAAGACCTGTTGCTTTACATAGACAATCTATCTGCTACCTACAAACTGAAATCTTAAAATCATTAAAAAGGAAAGTTTGCATCTTTAAACCAAATTGCATCTTCAACAACAACACTTTCATCTTCAAATCTTTCAAAATCAAACCTTTCAAAATGATATCTTCCATTTGTATGATACTTGTTGTATTATATCTGCCACTTGTTATATTGATGAATTGAACTGTTAAACTGTTATATCGACTACAATATCTATTGTTAACATATCTGCTAGAAAAGTAATTAAATGTGTTTGTCAATTACTATCTGCTAAAAACTTGGCCTTTGTTAACATATTTTGTGTTATATCTGTTACCTCTATAATGTTATCTGCTACAATGTTTTGTCCTTATTTCTGCAGAGTGGTCAGCAACTTGATGCAAAACAATTTGTGAGTGATGCCTTAGGTCAGATTGGAAAAGGGGCATCCAAATCTAAGGCAACAACAAAAAAGAAGTCAAGTACCTCATCAAAGGCAACACCAAAAGCCAAACCTAAGACTAACTTGCCAGTTAAAACCAAGAAACCTGGTTCTCACAAACCTTCAAGTCACAGACCTTCACCTCACAAACCTTCACCTAAGAAAAAGGCTGCAGCCAAGAAACTCATTGTTCCAACCCCAAAAGCTAGTGTATCACCCAAACCAGTTGGGAGAGTGAAACTTCCACCTAAGAAGAAACCCCTACGACCAACCCCAACAAGGATTCAAAATCTAAGAGTGATTCATCACAGCTTAAATCCCAGAAGAATATTCCAAAGCCAACAACATCACCAACTTCAGTTAGAACTACCAGAAGGAAATCCTTGGAGGATAATGTTACAACAGTTAGTAAATATGAGTTAAGAAGAAGGGAACCAACAGAACCAAAAGCTCCTGAAGTTAAGAAGAGGAAAAGATCAAATAAATAAGATAAGAAGAAAACCAAGAAGGTGAAAGTGGGCGATAAAGTTGAAGAAGTTCAGAAGGGTAAAAGGGAGGGTAAGAAGGGAAAAAAAAAGGGAAAAAGTGGTGATGATGAAGTGAAGGAGGGTAGTGTTTATGTGAGTGAAGAAATGATAGACATGGAATTCTTCAAGCCCCCTAAAGTCCTTCTACTTGGCTGGTATGAGCAAGAAGAGCAAGAAGATAATGATAATGATGGAGATGGAACAAAGATTCCAGAAATGGAGGTGAAACAAAGAAAGAGGAAGAAAACAGAAGTTGGAGTTCCTCCTTCAATGCTACAACCTAATAGGAAGGTTAAGCATGAAGCAGAAGAACTGACATGGAGGAGAGATATTAGAAGGAGAAATGAGGCAAGGAAGAAAAGGGCACTTGAAGCAAGAAAAACACAATCGGATGATGATGATGTCCCAAGCTCCAAGAAAGCTCTTAATTGAGTTTTTGGGATGATGATGATAGTAGTGATCGTGAGAGTTTTGAAGTTGTGGTGAAAAATTTGAAAGAATGAGGTAATCCTCTTGACACGGAGATGTCAAAGTGGAAACAACTTTCTATTCTTGCTTCAATGAAGGTTGATTCATCAACCATAGGTAGTTCATCTGCTACATCTGGTCAGCCATCGGTTACAGATGTTCATCCATCTGCTATGTCAAGTCAACCATCTTCCTCAGATACTCTTCCTTCTGCTACAAATGTTCGTCCATCTGCTACTGATGCGCCTCCATCGGCTACAACAACACCAACAGGAACACCACCAGAATCTACAACCTCTAAGACTGAAGACTCAAAGGATGAGTCCACTGATGATGATTATGAACAATCAACAGGGGGGGTTGATGCTATAACTGATATTGTGATTGACAAGGAGAAAGTTCCAATAGATTATAGACTTGAAACTCCAGAACTTTCAGATGAAGATTCTAGTCCCATCAAGGATCCAACAGCTAGTCCCAACAAGGATCCAACAGCTAGTCCCAACAAAGATAAAGCCTCCATTCTTTATCTTGGTGTCTGTTCAAATGATGATGATGATATCAAAAACTTCGATCTTCAGTTCTTTAGGGATAGAAAGAGGCAACAAGATGCAGAATTCTTGGCCAAAATGTCACCTGAGGAGGTTCAGATTGGTCTTAGGTGTGATGCAAAGATTCAAGATATAATGAGGGATCCATTCTTCACTAGGCAAGTTGAAAAGGAAGAAGCAGATCTTCTTCATTATTTCTGGGGATTAGCTAAGGAACCTTCGAGGTTTAGGCAGTATGTGAGGGTTTATGGTTATTTTCAATCATGCCCTGTGAGTGCTTTCAACACACTCTATAAAGACAACTGGCTTAATGATGAGGTTATTGATGTTTATTTGAGGTTGTTGGTTCGTTGGATGATTGGAAGGAGGCCACATGTCACGACCCGAATTTAAAAAAAATAAAATAAACCCAGGTCGCAACAATTTCTAACTCATAAACCAGGTACAATAAAAATCTTAACTAAAATATAGTGAAGAAAAATCCAAACGATAAAAGTATTCCTGATTCCATCCTATTATACAACATAACTTACTCCAACAAAATACATGAATACCACTTTCAAATAAAATACATGATTGAAATATCTAAAGATCTCTACTGGTCCCAACAAGCGGTCTGTCACAGCTCCATAGCTCTAACCTCTCCTGCCTGCATTCCAAATGGAATTCCAAATGGAACACACCCACCTGCAAAACAAAGCAACATGGGTCAGCATGAAAGCTGGTATGAGTAAACAAGGGGAAAATCTATTCCCATAAAATAACGTAATAAATATACAGTTCCAACATATGATTGACAACATAATTAACCTTCAAGAACAATTCTTCCATGCTGGGACAATAAGCATACGCCAAAAACCATATCAATTCCATTATATTTAAACCCTTTATCCATTATTTAATCACATGTTTAATTCTATTATTCACTTCTAATTATCTATTTACGATGTTAATTGATCGATAATACAAATACATTACCTAAGCAGCAATTGTCTTTAAGGATAGGTCTATCCACCTGCACAAAATAAATTAGTTGACCTATCCACCTGCAAAATGAAGTTAATACATAATACACAAATATAATAAAAATAAAGCAAATCACCTACACGTTACATGTTTTCTAATACTTTGTATCAATCCGAAAGTACATTCCGTTCATTCAAACCATTAATAATGATTCATTCTAACTCTCCATAAGTTATAATCTACCAAAATGACAAGTTCAATTATGATTATTAATACCCATAATAAATAAAACAACGCAGTTCTTCCACATAATCATAGTTACCATCGATTCATAATCAAAGTATATAAAATTTACCCATAACATTAATTAGCACCAAGCATTACAATATCATAAGCCTTAGCACACTACCAAACAACGAATCTAAAGTCACAAAACCACGTCCTGGCCTCTAGCCGGTGCTCGGGTTTAACAATCATAAAACTTACAACCTATGCCCAATCACTAGTACACCTCCCACAGGATGCACTCCACACATTTGCCATACCCACACTGCACCAGTGTGCCTTGACCATGGTTAAGAACCTCTACACGGAAACCAAAACCCAAGTGGGTGCTCATCTGCAAGTTTTGGCTAACCTCGACGTATGCCTAACTCATGATCTCTAATAGCTCCCTTGAGCTTTCTAATGTGGCGCCCAGACCAACCCCGAAGGTTATGAAGGTCTGAAGGGTCAGTTCCGCAGGCTAAGCCGTCTAGGAAATACCCAAATATAATCAAAGAATCAACCCGCAGGCTAAGCCGTCTAGGGTGATAATTAATTTCTTTAACCTAAGTCCAGAGGTGCGACAAATGTACTAATGCTTGGGCGACTACCAAAACAACTAAACTAATCAAGCAATCACACAACCCTTGTCCAACAATTAAATTTCAAGTCCATTTCGTATTCTGTTCTTATTTTTCAAATCGAATATATACCGTCCATGGTATCAAACCATTCCAAATCATTTATAATTAAATCTCAAGTCCAGTACTCATTTCGTTTCTCTATTCATATACCATCCATTGGTATGGAGCCATATCTAGGCGTTCATCAATATAACTTTCTAGGTTACTTTAAACATAATTAATCAATTAACATGCCATTATATACTAATCCACTTCCATATTTAGACTACTTTTAGTTGTGTCTATTTCAACTTGACAATCAAACAAAAGGACAAACCCAAAGGAAAACATATATGCTAAAAAGAAACTCTTTACATAAATCTGCCAAACAATAACATTCATCTTTCAAGTTCACACATCTAAAAATAATTACTCAAATCTCATAAAATTTTAATACAACCTTTTACTATGAAAATATTACTTGGCATAAAAATCTGGAATAGTTTCGATATATAGAAAATAATTACACAATTGTTTTACTCAATCCTACCAGATTTCAGAAAGAAATCCCAAAACAATCTACGTCAGACTTCCTGACCATTTTTCACCATATTACCCTCATAATTTAAAGTATTTCTAAACATAGAAATTTTAGTTCAGAAGGTCTATTTTCTAAAACAAGTAAATTCATCAAGATATGTTGAGTAACGAGTCTTTTATGATCTTTCTATGACAGCCACGCAAATAGAAAGGTAGCAGTAAAATTATACTGGATATCTGAAAATAACTACGTTGAATAAATTATTTAGAATTAATTACACAACATTAAATTCTAAAATTTATATATGTTGTTAAACATTGAGTATTCTAACTACCTTAAAATTTTCAATAAATATTATTAAGTCTAGAGGGATCAAAACCTTACGATACTAAAATGGTACAGAAACTAAAAACTGCAACGGTTGTCATACTTGCAAGTCGTTTTTCACCCTATTAACATAACTTTCGTAAATTGGTATTAACTAATCGAACGAAGACATTTCAATATAGTGTTCAGGGTTTTTGGAATCAATTAAAAATATTTTTCAAACGAATTTTCTATGATTTTTCAAAGATGAGTCAACAATCTGAAATTTCAGAAAACAGAAATAGAAACAATAACAAAGAAACGTCTACTCACTTGTATAAGCATAAAAATCCAAATCTCCTTTTAGCTTTCTTCTAATTATTCTTCTTCTTCTTCTCCCATGGTGTTATAAAAAAATGAATGAAACCCTAATATTTTAATATAAATACTATAGAGAAGTTAATGGGCTTTATTTTAGGACCATAAATGAATCTGTTACCCAACCCAATTCTATCTATTTTTTTTTATATTTAATATATCATCCTTCAACTTAATAGAAAATTAACTCTAAACCCTTAAAGACATCTATGCAATATTTCATAATCCAATAAAATTTAACAAACAAAAATTTATACTATAAACGGGTTTTACACCACAAGATTACAAGGAAGAAGATCAATATGTTGTGGTTCCAACTGTATTTCTACATGTAAGTATATTCTTCTGAATATTTATTCTTCTATGGTTATGTTCTTGTAATTCTATTACATGTAAGCAAGTTCTTATTCTTGCTTTCATCTGTTTAGACCCAAATCGCCTCTTCTATGAAGCCTCAGTTTGATGCTCTAATGAAGGACAAAAGTTTTGCCAAAATGAAGCCACAAGAGAGGATATTATCTGGGAGATTTAGGATTCCATCAAATATTACTTCTCTTGTTGATCCATGGATAGGCCTCCGCAATCAAGTACACCCTGTGAAAGCTAAGGCACTTCTTGTTCCTTTACATGTATTTGTCTTCATTTATACTACCTTATCTGCTACATTGTATAGCATATCTGCTAGATATGGATGCGTATCTACTACTTCATAATAGACACTCTTTTATCTTCTACATTTAACCGCCACATTGTTCATACTATCTGTTAGGTATTAGTCTGTATTGTTTATAATGTACATTTCATCTACCATATCTTATATATCTATTATTAAATGTAGGTGGATAACAATCATTAGATTATGCTCTCATTTAGTTTCAGTGAGAGTATAGTTAGGATCTATGATTCGTTGGGCTACAAAAGGGCAACTAATGAACTGAGAAACATGGAGAAGATGTTGCCCTATGTTATTTATGCTGCAGACCCATCGCAGATTCATCTTGATTTGGAAAGGAAGTGGAAGCGTGAGTATGTATCCTGTGTTATACAACCAGACTTTTGTACTTGTGGGGCATTCCTTCTTGCATTCGTCGAATGTGTCCTTCGAGGAATACCACCGGAATTTGAGGCAGATCCTTTGCAGATGCGCTACCGCATTGCTAGAGACCTAATTGATTGTGGAGTGCTACCACCAAAGACAAAGACCTGATTTATTAACCTATTGACATGTTTTGTGAAGACTTGTATATTTCTTGTTTTATATTCTGAATTTCTTGTATTCTGAAACTTATGATCCTTTTAACTTATAGTATATTGGATTACCCTCTTCTTAACTCTGTTGAACATGTTAGTACGGATTCTAAAATTTTAAATAACAGATAGTAGAATCAGTCTAGTAGATAGACTGCTCTTAATAGCAGATAATATGTGAAGTCTAAACTGTATACATAGCAAAAGATAGCAAAAGTGTATACATAGCCAAATATTCTTCCACCTACTATGCTGTTTGATTGAGAGGAGAGAGAGGAGGTCCTTCTCCAAACTGCATTGGAGTGAAAAGATCATAGTCATCTATGAATTCAGTGCAAGTTTTTTTGTTGTGACCTCTCCGTTTACACCTTGAGCATCTCCTACTCTGGACTGGGACACCTTCAGCTTTACCTCTCTTCCTGACCACTTTAGGTCGACCTGGCATGCAAACTTTAAGTGGTGGCAATATTTTTCTTGTCGGTCGTGCAGTTGGCCATGACTCCTTTTCAGGAGTGGGAATCCATTCTTCCTTGTACGTTTCCATGTATGTTTCTTTCAAGAAAAAAACATCAACAAACTTGTATGGATCATGGCCTACATCCTTTATGGCTGCCATGGCATGGGCACATGGGATCCCCATATGCTGAAACCATTTGCATGTACATGTTCTCTTGTTAAGATCGACTACACATGACCTAACCAGCCCTGTAACCGTCCAAATTCCTGCTAAAACTCTTTCAACTGTGCATCTTCTTGCTGTGGAAGCATTGTGAATTATTAGCTCTTGACACCATGTTGTAACTGGTGAGTTGAACTTCAGGGAGTCATTGTGGTAATCGCGATAATGCCTAATCACATTGTCTCTTATCATTGACAAAACAGTAGTAACTGGCATCATTCTCTCCCCAACAATCATTTTGTTCCAGGACTCCACGTGATTTGTGGACACAATTCCATACCTGCAACACATAATCAAAGGATAATGTAGGCGATATCGGAAAACGTCTGGGCGATAGAAAGGCATATGTAGAGAATATAACGACCACACTAGCAGATATATATTTATATTGACTGACCTTGATTTTTCTTGAAAAACACTTGCCCATTTTTCTACAGGACCAACATCCATAAGTTTTTCATGCGCCTTGCTTGACATACACCAGATTCTAAGCATCATTCCCCAAAATTCATCTTGGTTGAGAGTTTTTGCACCTTCTTGGACCAAGAACTTGATTTTCTTGTTACCAAACTTGCCACTCAAGTGATAAGAACAGTACATATGGATAGCCTTTGGCAAGATTTTAGGGACACCCTGGATGATACTTTTGTGCCTATCAGATAACAAAATAAACTCATGATCCTCTCCAACAACATGGTCCCTTAACTTTTTGAAAAACCAGTCCCAACTTTTATTTTTCTCTTTCATAACAATTGCGAAAGCGATGGGGAAGATATGGTTGTTGTCATCAACTGCAATTGCTGTAAGAATTGTGCCAGGGTATCTTCCCTTAAGAAAAGTTCCATCAACCAAGATTATGGGACGTAGAGTCTTCTTGTAAGCTTTAATTGTAATACCATATGTCCAAAATATGCATTCAAAATTACCCAATGGATTGGTAAGAATGTCTGTTACTGCATCTGGATCCACCTTCTTCAGCTCATTGCAGTATGTTTCAAGCATTTGGTATGAGTGGCTGTAGCTTCCTCTTATCTGTAAATAAATAAACAGTTAAGCTCTTTGAAGACGATATAATACTTACTCTAGACGATTGTAATGACTGTGTAACAGATAGCTTCGTCTTTCTAAGGGATAGATTTAATTTACCTTCCTCATTGCCTTCTCTTTAGCTAACCATGCAACTTTGTAAGAAATTTTGACCATGTATTCTTCATTGATTGCACTCACCAATTTTAGGGGTGGCAAGTCTGGGTTGTCCCTCAACCTTCTCATACAAACTCTTGAAACCCAATCACTATTTGCTTGACGGTTTTTACTTCCAACCCTAAAGTTACCGCACGAGTGGTCATCTCTAAGTGTTTTTATAATCCAACTTCCATCAAAACCATTTGGGGTTGCATACAGATACCATTTGCACCCACCAGCTGGACACCTAAAAATCATCCTCTTACTGTTTGTGTTTACACGTTTTAGATCTTTTTCCATTTTAATCGCGTATGTTTGGACATCCCTTTCAAGCTCATCACGATTGTTGTAGATTACTCCTCGTTTAGGTTGCACATAGTCGTTGTGTGCAGGCTCTGTGTGAGGAGCACAACCTACATTTGCCCTTTTAGTCGCAATATAGGAGGAAAAAATATTGTTAAGTTCGCGTTTTACCTCATCGAAATCACGATTTTCCTCAACCCTAGTATTATGTTGCAGTGGTACATTGCTAGGAAAAGGCACATTGTTCTGAGGAGGCACATTATTGGTTTGAGACGGCATATTGTGTTGTGATGGCTGATTGTTGTCCATATCGTCTAGATTGTCAAACCTATCGGCTATATTGCACTTGACTCCCTCTTTCCTCTCATTTGCATCAGCCACATTGTCACCTTGCTGCGTGTCTGCGTTATCACCAACATTTGGGCTGCCTTCTTCGGAGATTGGTCTAGAAGGACCAAACATTGGTTGACTATCATCCCACATTTGATCCTCGAGCTCATCTTCAGTATTCCAAGATGCAGGTGAGTCGAAAACTTCTGGATCTGTATCCCAATGGTATTCCTCACACTTAGGAGATTGAGAGTCCTCCTCACTATCATCATCTATTAATGTTGTATCTTCTGTGCAGATTGAAGAACATCATCAACTTCTTGTAATGAAAGTGAATCCCAAAAACCATCATCTTTTTGTATGGCAGAAAGAATTCCAGCTGTATCCATGAAACCTTTGCTTTTAACAGATAGCGGTGTACAAGTAGTGGCTGATAAGGGATTGGTAACAGATGTGGGAGTATGTTGGATTGGAAGGGTTTCCAAAACTACAGGGTCATTTGCATGCCCCATTCCCTTGACTATCATATTAGCACTTGGATCTTGAGTAGGAGTCTCCAACCTATATTCATCAGGAATATTAAGAGGTTTGGTGGGTGTATGATAAGTAGAGTAATCCGGTTTACTTTTAGAAGCCTTCTTTTGTAATTGCATTGGTGGTATCTCCCTCTCTTCACTCAAAGGTGTATAAGAAGGACTAGCTTCAGGAAAAAGCTTTCTTTTCCCTTTGCTTTTGGGAGCCTCATTTTGTAAAACAAATGATATCTCCCTCTCTTCACTCCTTGCTATTTCAGGTACAACCTTCAGTATAGGTGGTTTTCTATGATCAACAATCCAAACAGATATGCACATTGTAGCTAAATTGGATATGGAAGCTAACATTGCCTTATAATGATCTTCACATTCAAGTTTGGATACCCTGAGGTTGACTACTGCTCGAAGTGACCATGTTCCTTTTGGAGGATTGTATAAGGAAGATACCTGTTTGAGGAAGTCTGTATAGGTCGTCTGAATATCAACAATCCTTATTCTTGACTCTCCATCCACATATCCAACCTCTTCCCCCTCAGTTGTGACCTCCAACAGACCACCAAATCGATAAATTACATTGAAAGTATTCGCTAAAAGTATCCACATGTTAATAATGTTGATTAGTATCACAGTGTTATAGTAGTTATTCAAAGTGTTTCATGCATTCTAAATTGTATCTGCTACATTCTTCTAGTGTATCTGCTACTGGCAAGAACTGTTGCTTTACATAGACAATCTATCTCCTACCTACAAACTGAAATCTTAAAATCTTTAAAAATGAAAGTTTGCATCTTTAAACCAAATTGCATCTTCAACAACAAAGCTTGCATCTATAACAAACTTAGAAATCAAATCAATTCAACAACAAAGTTTGTATTTTGCATCTTGGCCCGGCCAACTTTAAAAATCAATTAAAATCTTTCAAAATCTTTCAAAATCAAAGCTTTCATCTTCAAATATTTCAAAATCAAACCTTTCAAAATGAACAAATACAAACTAACTTAAACAATACCAAGGGTTACCAAACCATTAAGAATTTAATGCGAATTTAATTCGAAAACAGTATGAAATTGAATAACAAGCCCTCTTAAATATCAATCATTACATTAAGGGTTTAAATGCTTACCAGGTATGGGTATTTTCTCGAGAACATTAACTTTCTTCTTGGTTGTCTTTTGTTTCCCCATTAAAACAGTACCAAAGTGTCTTTATGTTGGTGATGGTACCACGGAAAAACCGAAATTGTAGGTGATAATAACACAACAACCTAACAACTAAGTGATAGATTAAAACCTTGAAATAGAAAAACCTTTTTTATATAATAGCAGATATAGAACAACAGAAAAATCAGTGAAGAAGAAGAAGAAGAAGAAGAAAAAGAAAAAGAAGGAAAACCTTGTTTAAGGTTTAAGGTTTGCAAAAGAGATGGACGGCTGAGATGAAAAAATGAGATCTAAGGGATAGTGTTTGTTTGCATGTCATTATCATGTGTAATGTTGAAGTACTTAAGAGAGAGAATGATGGTGATGTTTAAAAGTTACGTACTTAAGAGAGAGAATGTGTAAGAAGGGTAGAAAAGGAAACCAAAAAGTCATTGTGCTTGTTTGGGAAAAACTTTAGACTTGTTACTTATTTGGGAATATTGTGCCTAATGTTGTACTTATTCGGGAAATTACCCAATCAAAAATATACCAAACTTTTAGTTAAGTTTACTTTGTTGTACACCAGATAACTAACTGATCAGTTGGAGTACTGGATCATCCAATTTACCTTTCTTCTCTTCTCTCGGTAGTTGAGTTCGTTAGAGAGAGAGAGAGAGAGAGAGAGATATGGTGAGATCGTCGACTTCTTCATCAACAAGTACTAAGGAAGATGCCCAAGCTCTTATTCAATCCCTTGGATCTGCTTACGCTGTTACACCAACCAATCTCAAGGTAAATCCATCTCTCTCGATGATGAAATCAACTTGTATTCATTCATTCATTCATTCAAATTTCAAAACCCTAATTTGTTGAGAATCTTATGTTGCAGATAATTGATCTCTATGTAATGTTTGCAATTCTCACTGCTCTGATTCAGGTAAAGCTTCTTCATTACCGTTTGATGAAAATGGTAAAATTAATTAATTCAGCAATATTAACAATGTTGTTACTTTTCATTAGAATCATCTCAGTCACATGTTCACTGGAACACACTTTTAATTTTAACTAGTATATCTAATTTAATTTGGCATTTTACTCTTCCCACCAATTCTAACTCAGGCCCAATATTATGGTTAATCCAATATTCTCCAAATGCATATCTCCCTTTCTTTTTACATTCTCAGTTTATCTGTATTCGAATAAAATTTTAACACTCAAGTGTGTGTGTGTGTGTGAGGCGAGGATTATGGTTGAAGGATAAAGCCTTTTGACCCGAGATGTGTGTTAAAATTGTGTAGAGAATAACAGCAGCTACTCTTAGAATGAAATTTAGAAAAGATGAATAACACCACAGAAGAATGAAGATATTGTTGATAAAGCAAAGCCCAACATATTTACATTCATTCAAATGAAATCTAAGATCATGTTTCCAACATTGCAGAGTGTGGACATCATTCTAGTATAAAAACATTAATTTAATAAATCATAATATATATCGATGAATGGTTTAATGTGTCTTTCAACCCAACATTGTGGCTGCACTTCACAAAAATGGACATTATACTTCTGTCTCCTTTGTCAAAGACATGTTGTTTTAATGATATGAAGTAATGTATCTTCACAAGTGTGTGTATGTGTACTGAGAGAAACTAGCAATTGGTTGTGTAGAGTTAGAGATTTGTTATTATTAAATTGGGGATGGATAAACTATCACATGATTCACATCTAAAGCCGACAGTTGGTCGGCTATAACTTATTGGGTACGTTCTATATTCTATATTCGATTACATACATTTATGGGAAAAAAATACTGCTTGTTTATAATCTAGCCATAACTGAGTGCTGAGTATAATGATTTGCCTCAATTTTGTGGTTCAAATGTTTTTTAAGGGCAGATTCACCAAAGGTATGCGTAAATTATATAAGGATCCACATAGAAGTTGTATAAACGTATGAATTTATACAAGGCCCATGGTGTGGGACCCAACTTGTAAAAAACATTCAACACCAATGCGGTTTTGCAAAAGTGTGTAAAGAAGTCTATAGTTATGAATGGGGCATTGGGTCATACGGCTCCCGCCAGGTAGCGGTGGCTAAATCCTGATTAAAGTCCCAATTCAGAGATAAAATATACAACAGAATTTTACCTTAAATCTCAATTATGAAGATCAAGTAAACCCCTTGATTAATTATAATTTGTTCTTAAACCAATATAAACAACCAGTTAAGTATATCAACACTGCCTATAGTAAATGACACTGCAAAAAGAATATTAAAAAACACTATATAACATGTTTAGGGATTCTAGAAGAGTGTGTCGTCCATTCATTGTATATGTAGGATAAATGATATTGAAGAGTTTCATGTATCTGAATCCTTTATGTTAATATTAGTTTTATGACAGTGAATTGTATTAATTGGAGAAACTGAGAAAGTAAAATAATTCTCACCTTAAATTCACATAGCCTAAATATTCATTAAACTCTTGGTCATCAGCACGTATAGATCTTGGCATCCCAACATATTTACGGAAACAGGGCGATTCCCATAAAAATGTAGCCAAACGAGATATACAGTATATGAATTGGCGACCAAAATTTTCTTGAATATTTTTGGATTATTTGAATATTAAGGTGAGAAACTTGTTGTCTCTAATCAACAAACTTTTTGAAATAGGCCAACAAAAAAGCATTCATTTGGAGAAGATGGAGCTCTTGTTTCTCTCTCTAACTGGATCTTTCTCTGTCTGCCTAGATCCTGCAGAAGTATTAGTGTGGGTCTGCTCATTTTCGTACAATTTTTTTATTTTATTTACTTTTTCTTGTCAATGTTTATTAAGCCGTTGGACATGAAGAAGCCTGTGGTCTTCATCGTGTGTGAGTTTATATGTTATTTTATGCCTCTGCCTCTTCCGACCCAGATCTGCATTGAAGATATTCTAATATCCGTGCAAAAGAAAGTAGTTTAGTATAATTGTAAAGCGTTGATTTTTGAGTACATTCCATCTTATTTATCATTTTTATAGAAGTACTATCTAATTGAATTTAGGGGCATCTGTATTTTGAGACTGACCAATTTGATCACCTGTTCTGTACTAATAGCCAACCAAATATTGTTGCCATACTTTTTTTTTTTTGATAAAATAAAAATTTATTAACACCACAACTTCAAAATACAATCCTGATCAGCAGGTGTTATAAAACCTCGTCAAGTGAATCTAAAACCATAAAAGAAAAGTACACCCACTATCTAACAGTACAGACAAACAGAAAACAGAGTCTTGATAATATAGGTTGAATGTGTTCTAAGACCTAAGTTGTATATCACCAATTCACCAGTATGGAAAAAAAATATCACCCTATCGATTCAAACCCCTGGACAAAAATTCACGGGTCTCAATAATATATACTCAGAATTATTGGAAACAGACTAACAGAGGAACTGGATCCTTTAAATTGGAGAGAGGAGAAAATATCATTGGAAAGGATCAGAACAAGCGTATTTAACCTACACTGAATTGGGTTCTTGACGAAGATTGTATAACTGACTACCCATTGCATGTAAAAGTGAAGTGTCCTGTGCTTCTAGGCTATATATAGGGGTGGTGTGTGAACTTTCATGTATCTGAATGATATACTGATCCACGAAGTTAATATTTTCTGGAAGGTTGAAATGTGTTGCACTAGCTGTTGGCACAGCTAATGACTAAACTTTGACGATAATATGATTCTTTGATCTCGTTCTACTACTTGCAAAGACTTGCACATATATGAGAAGCTTGATCATATTATAATTAGAATTCACTTATATTTTATTGTGTCTCGTACTTAAGTAGGGTGTAGAGAATCATCTAGTCATTTATTATCAATTTGTAACAACTTTTTATTTCATCCTGCTGATGAGCAGGTGGTTTACATGGCAATCGTTGGTTCATTTCCATTCAACTCTTTCCTTTCGGGTGTATTATCTTGTGTAGGAACAGCAGTTCTAGCCGGTAAGACTGTTCATGTGGGATTAAGACTTTTTATAGAGAAGATACTTGGATAACATCAAGGGGACTGATTAGTATTATATCTTCTTTGCTGCAGTTTGTCTCCGCATCCAAGTTAACAAAGAGAACAAGGAATTCAAGGTAACTCCCAACCTTTTTCCAGTGTATTTTCATATAAGATATGTCTGTGGGAGTGTGGGACTGTAATCTATTGTGCTTTTGGTGCAGGATTTACCACCAGAACGTGCTTTTGCCGATTTTGTGCTATGCAATTTGGTGCTTCATTTGGTGATCATGAACTTCCTTGGATAGATTGGAGAACTACAGATGTATCTGTCTTTACTTTTTTTAAGAAAGGTCAACAAACCCACCATTAATGGGGAATTTTTGCAGTATTTCTTTTGTTCCCAATAGAAAAGTTTGTGCCGTCTAAGTTACAATTTAATCTCTACTTATTTGAGAGAGTATTTCATATCTTAAAAGAGAGCTGGTCATGACTTTATGAATGGTTTAACATTTTAGACCTATGGAAGTCATATAGCGAAAAGAAATATTTAAGCTAGATGGAATTGACAATATACATTTCTGGACTATTTTTCAATTGTACTTCATGTGCAGAAGATGAAAAACATAGACAACCATTGTGTTTTGGGTCTGTAATGGGTATGTGTGATACTTTGAACTTTATATGAGGTTTAGTCAAGATTGTGGTGTTGGGATTCTAGGTTAAGTGTCTAGCTTTGTGCTTCATGACAACTTGAAATTTTTTTTTTTTTTGCCGAGTGAAATGGTTTGGTAAGCCTGTTTTTAATGAGAACAGTAACTCGGTAATGCTCGCGGGATTCGAACCCTAGATTTCTGGTATCGATCCCAGAGGTTTTACCAGTTGAGCCCACTGACACCTGCAGAAAATGGTTTGGTAAGCCTGTTTTTAATGAGATCAGTAACTCGGTAATGCTGGCGGGATTCGAACCCAAGACCTCTGGTATCATCACCCAGAGGTTTTACCAGTTGAGCCCAACTGACACCTGCCAAAAAATTAGTTGAAATTTTTTGGTGACAACTTGAAAATTAGTTTCAGCTTACTCTTGACATTTTGTATCAGTGTCTGCCCTGCCATATTGTGGTAGCTTAAGAAGAAAGGAGTAACATCGGGTTAAGTTGGCTTACGATATTTTAAGTAGAGACTAGTAATGGGATTTCTCTGGTTTATGAGGGCAGGCATAGGCTTAAGCTTTGAGCTTTATTTTTTGGTTCATAATAATGGGAGTTGTTGACAATCCAAGCATCAGTTGTTTCCAATGTTTCAGAAATCAAACATGAAGGAGAAGCTTATGGTGCTATCACTGAGGTTGATCTCCCACTCTGGCCCTAGTCCGAGCTTCAGATATGCTCCCTGCCAAGCTAAAGCAATATGTCAAAAAACTGTAATTCAGATGCTTAGCCATAAGTGGTTGGCCTTTTTTGTACTTCAAAGGTTGTTTACTGCCACAATCAGTTTTCCTTATGCTTTAACTAGAGGCCACCAACAAAAACAATTTGTAATTCATCAACTCCTTTCTCTGAGTTTGAGCAGTTTCCATTTTTCCTCACTTCTTACATTTAACATGTGAATTTTTTTCGACAAAAGCCAAACATTCATAAATCAAACATTACCCTTTAATAATGAGTTAAATTATTCAATGTTGAGATATTAGTGTGTGAACTGTGAAAGCTTACGCCACATTGCAACTTAAATAATGAGCCAACTACTGTATAATAATTGAGCATAATCCACACAGACTTGTCTCAACTCTCAACCACCCACCTTGTCCAACTCCATCTTCCTTCCTACAAGATCTTCGTATCCTCTGTACAATGGTATTGAGGTTATGGTGGATAAATCTTAAGGTACCCTTAATTAGCCTATTCATATTGTTGGAATGTTCAATATTAACAGCAACAGCACTGTTGAGGTTGAATCACCCATTACGTGAGGTTATTGACAGAGTAAATGAGAAGGGTGGACCTTATATTGGACTTGTGATGGCATACTCTGCTGAAGCACATGAACTCCAATCTTCAGGAATTTTCATCCCAAACTCCATTAATCCATGGGTTGACTTGTCTGGTATTCCATTTTATCTCTCTTTTGTTTACTGGTTATCATTTCTTTATGGGCAATTTCTAGTGTTTCTTCACAAATAAGCACAAATAAGCACACTTGAGGGTAATCTCGCCAAACATGCACAAAATTTGCTTTGACTCTTTTTTTTTTTTTTTGTCATTTAGCTTCTTTTCTTTCCTATTATACTCGTATTAACCTAGAATCATTATTTTTATAAGTTTTCAGTAGATCTGACTAGACAATGTGATATGACAGTTGAGAGAGAAACAAATCATGATGCTCAGTTTTAACCGTTAGATTAATTGTTTGTTGTTATCCTCTATCTTTACTTCGCCCATCCTCTACACGTTGCATAATTTATTCCACATGGCACTAGTCATTTGCTTATTAATTAGACGTCATAATTGAATGGGAACTGTTGTCATCGATTAATTGGTAATTGGTTTTCAGTTTTCAACACCAAAAACCAACCCTAAAATCCTAAATCCCTAACCACCCAAAACAACCTTTTTTAATTTATTTCTCTACATCATTATCTTCTTTAATTCCATTTTGAAACACTCATGTTCTTCTTCAATTTTAATTTATTTTGGTTCTAAACATCTATTTTCTCTTCAATTTCAGTATTAAAAATTAAATCCAAATCGATCAATTTTAAACACTCATTCTCGTTGAAATCTTCTTATTTTTGTGAAATGGTGAAATGCACAGCTAATAGTTAGTAATAACTATATTGTCACTGTTCTTGTTTGAATTGAAGACTAATATGTAGAGGATAGGAGAACATATTGCAGCCTATAGTTAGTAATAACGTAGAGGATAACACTGAAATGCACAACAGACAAAAAGACCAATCTGGCGGAAAATCATAACACAAGAGGATAACACTGAATTGTCGCTAATAACACATAAGATATAAGCTGATTCTACTAAGTCATAAGTATCTTTAACATCTTGAACATCTCCTACTCTGGACAGGGACACCCTCAGCTTTACTTCTCTTCCTAACCGTTTTAGGACACCCTGGTCTTGAACTTTATAGTGGTGGAAGAATTCTTCTTTTTTATCTGTCAGTTGGCCATTCTTCCTTCCTTCTTATGGGTGTCCATTATTCTCTATAAATTTCTAAGTATGTTTCTTTCATTCAGTACACATCAACAAATTTGTATCGATCAAAGCCAACTTCCTTTATGTTTTGTTATTAGTGATCCTTATTTTTGACTCACCACGCACATATGCAATCTCAACTCCATCAACTGTAAGCTCCAATTGACCACCATATTGGAATATGATAATAAAGGTATTCTTTGCATAATATCAATTAAAAGGGGTTTAGTATCACATCTCTATAATACAACAATAAACAAGTGTACTGAAGTTATCCGCTACAAGATCAGTGTTAACGGCTACAGTAAAGAGTGTATCCTCTAGAAAGTTCAGAATGTATTTCAAAGTGATCATCAGTACCACATGATAAACCCACTTTTAGATTATATAAACATGAGATGATAAATTTCAAAAACCCCATCAAAACGGAGACAAAGACCACTAGACATTAGTGATTTAAAGATTGAAAACCAAATACTAGAACCCTAAGCCATATTCTGGGGTTTTCATATCCCAACCCAACAATCAACTAGGGTTGAAACCCCACCAACAATTGAATGTTATTTAAGCTGGTGGATGTGTTAATGCTCTTTAATACCACTGAAATCAAAACATTACAAGTAACAACTTTAATACTAATGATTGGAAGATTAAAACAAGTTTTCATAGACCCCATTATCATGATTGATGAACATTAAAACCCAAAACTTTACCAGGAATCGGAAAAGGGTTCATAACTTGTTTGCCCTTATTGCTTCATTTTTTCTCTATGGTGGAAGAATGGGGGATAAAAACCCCAACGTCTAAGAAAAAAAATCAAAGCTTTGATATCAAGAGAATGTGATCTGATGAGGGAAGATTAAGATTTTATCTTGTTTCTTCTCTGTGATGAACAAAGAAGATGAAGAAGAACAAAGAAAATGGTGGAGTGTTTGCTTTAATTCTCTCTGATTGTAAGACGGTTGTTTTTGTCTTTTGTGAATAAAGGATAGAGCAGTATAATGTGGAGGATTGTTTCTGCAGGTTTCTGTGTTATTTCATCCAACGGTGGCAATCAAAGATGTTTTTTTATCTAAAGGTTACTTTGCTGAATTTAATGAAGAAAGTGAAAGTAAATCAAACAAAAGATATGATGTTGATGTCTTAAAGTTGTCATAAGGATAGATATGTCCAACAAAATAGTCAAAGTCAAAATTGTGCTTGTTTAGAAAGATTACCCTTAAGTGTGCTTATTTGGGAAGAAACACCATAAAGTTGTGTTTATTCGAGAAATTACCCTTTCTTTATCTTAAAACGTGACGTTGGTGTGCTTATATGGGGGACCTAGCTTCAATAATTTGGATCCATTGCTTTTACTATTTTCATTCATTTTGTTAACTGAAATATGCTACTGATCATATAGGTAGAAGATTCAACGTTGGAAGCATTAGGGAAGTTAATGTGATTTATGTTATGTCCGGACAACGTAGGGTAATGCTACACTTCTTTCTTTTTCTTTTCTTTTCACAGTTTAGTTTCTATCAGATTTAGGTGCATTCTGTGGAAGAATTATTATCAAATTAGGACAAACAAACCATTGTTGAAAAGGACTAGCTAGTACTAACATTGTATTTTTATTGGGCTACCATGTTAGTTGAATGCAGGCATTACAGTACAAATCCTACTCGACGTCTTTGATATTCGGGGAATAGTCCATTATGGGACTGCAGGGAGTGCTAATGACTCATTATTGTTTGGGGATGTTAGCATTCCGAAATACGTTGCTTTTACAGGTTCCTGGAACTGGAAGGTAATGACCAAAGTTTTATGTATCTGTGATTCCAGATTCTTTTGCAGTTTAGCATGTATGTTACTTATTTCAAAATTGCATTTTTCTTGTATATAGAAATTCAATTCTCAGAAGACTCACCTAGATGAACTAATTTTTGGAGAATACGATCTTCCACAAAAGGGAGGGAATTTGTTAAGAGGTTTAGAGTTCAAAACAGAGGAATTTTATTCTGTGGGAGAACCCATGAAACAGGTGTTTTGGCTTGAGATGGACCCATTGTGGTTCAATGTTGCTGCTCGGCTTCAGGTGAGTCAGATCCAAGAAACTTACACAAGCACTTCTTCTAGATTAAGGTTCTTTTTTTCGCTAATTTTTACAAAAGAAGTACAGTTGTACCTCCCTAAATTAATACCCCAATAATTAATAACCTCTAACATTTAATAAAATTTCATGAAACCGACCGCGTTCTATAGGTTTAATTTAATATTTCTACTATCTATTAACTAATATAAAACATAGAACCAACTATCTAATAAATATTAATTAGTAGAATTACTACATTGCTTTGAGAACCATTTATCTAAGGTACCTTATGAGCTATGAGCTACAAATTATCCTAATCTCAAATTATATATCTTGAAGTACCTTATGAGCTACAACATGATTAGGATTTGAAAGGTCAAGGAGAGAAATACAAGAATGTAGAGCACTTAACTTATCTTTGTTAGACAAAGGTGGGTCATCATCCATATCGTTTTGGACTTCCTCTTCATTATGGTCTTGTGATGTTGCAAGTGCTATAATTCAATTTGTATGGGAGATGTCTCCTAAGTTCATTGGGAAATAAGACATTTGATCCCTACATATACATGCATGAAAAAATATTTTTTTACACTTAAAGGTCAACAAATTAATATCCCCACTAATTAATAATTTTGTACGCCACCAAGGGCATTAAATTAGAGAGGTACAACTGTACTGCCTCTTAAACTAAAAGAGCTGCAATAATTTTCACAGGATTTTAAACTACAGCAATGTGTCAATGCAACGTATTGCTTGCCTGAAATGCCCAAAGTAGTACATGGCTTGAAAGGTTCAACTGCAGATATATTTGTCGACAATGCAGCATACAGGAAGTTTCTTTTCAAGAAATTTCAGGTCTCCACTGTGGATGAAGAGAGTGCTGCTATCCTAATGGTTAGTCAAACAAACAGAACTAAAACAAACACTTAGCCATAAATTACTCATGTGGTGCTTGTTTTGTTGGTTAATGCAGACAGCAATGTGCCTTGCATTGTTATAAGAGGAGTATCAGATTTGGCAGGTGGTGAAGAGGGTAAATCGTCCACAAGTCTGAGTTCATTAGCAGCTAAAAACGCTCTCAGCGTTGCAGTCCAATACATCGAGTTAATGGGACCTCATTTCTAACTCGTCACCAGTGAAATAAAATTAATTTCAGAGGCGTTGTTCAAACCCTCCAAAATACCTCATCGTGGTTCTTGACTTGCGGAAATGTTTTGAGGCTCTCCTTGACCTCTCTGGCCCTATAAATATACTAAAAGGTAGCCAACTTAAAGGAAGAGATCTTCTTTGCAGAGCACTGTTACACAAACCCCATTTCCATTCCATGTGTACTTGCAATAGTTTTCACAATTTCTCCAAATTTTCACCTTTTATATATCATCAAATTGTAATACCACTTCATGAAGGCTAAGGATTGACTTCACTGAATATTTTAGATGAACTTCCTGTAATCTCATCCCATGGCCTGGATAATGAATCATTTACAGATGCATCACCTTTATTATTATTATTATTATTGAGCTACATCAGTACATCCCAATCTTTCCACTAAACAGTCCCTAGAATCAGGTCTTAAATACACGGACACTTGCCATATGCAGAAAATCAGTGCAGAGATCTATTTCAGTCTAGCAACTACTTCCATCTTGTTGTGTTTATATGACAATAATGAGACATAATTTTTTCTATATATTCAGCAACCAGAACTGAAAAAGTATATACTCTTATATTTTGCGCCAGAAAGTTTACTAACAAAAAATGGGAACACATTTACGGAATTAAGCAGGGCAATACCGGACTTGCTTATCAACTAATCAACTATGACTGCCTCGAGTTAAAGAATGGTAAGAATCTGTACACTAGGCCTCTAACCTTAATCTTCTATATGGCTCTTTTTGATGAAACACCATTTCCACAACGATGGTACAGAGTCCAGGAAGAAAATGTGGCCAGCTTTGCTGAAAGTTGTTGCCATGGTACTGCTTTTCTCTGCCCTCCATACAAGAGTGGAGGGCATGCATTAATCAGTCAAAGATTATACAAAAGAAATGGACAGAAATGTTCTGGCCTGCAAAAAAATGGAAAGTAGTTGTTAGAGGTCAGGAAAAGGGTGGACATTCTATTTATTTTGTTTTCCATCAAGTTCTTCACAGATGAAATACAGGAATAAATAAAAACATTACAACAATCTCTTCCTTAGTTTCATGAACAACATTAAATTTACATTGTCACACACACCCAATCAATAGAAAACTCTACTGCAGATACTGTAAATATGAAGACCATTCCAGCGAAAATAAATATGAAGACCATGACAAAAAGAATAAACATGAGTTGCATCCAATTACTGGCCTATGATTCTGACATCGAACAGCACGGAGGTCCTGTCAGAGTTATCAGGTTTTAAATTGTGCCGCGATGATATCCCATGGTTCTGAAAAATGTTGACGCATCTAACAATATTTACAAGGGTATTCCAATTTTCAAGTAGTAAAGTACCTATTTTCAAGTATGCTTTATTCAGTTTATTGTATGCTACTCCATCTTGGGAGTTTCACAGTATCATTGTTTTATATCATGATTTGGTAGCAAAGTGTGTTCCTTGGTTCGTAGTCAAACTAGGAGATCAACCATCTCCTAGGGCATCAGAATAGATTTTTTGGCATGCGTAGTAAAATAAACTTGACAGATATTCAGCGGAGTACTAAGATTAATGCTTATATTCTGGCACCAAGGTATTCATTTGGTCGTTGTAGCTTGATCTCAATCCAAGAAAGTGCACGTTTAATTCCAGCAATAGCAATTCCACAGAGGAATGCCTATATTTCTTCAAGGCTACTCATCTAGTGAGCTTCCACTTGGAAAGAAACATAAATCATTTAACCACAAAATTTTATCCCGAACAAGCTCAATAGGTAGTCCTGGAACTTGATAGTCTAATATCCATGTCTCCCTCATTTTCTTTAGTATACATTTCTGTTTTCAATATTTAAAAAAGAAAGTCAAAGTGCAAACATCTAGTGAAGACCGCTCAACAAAATTTATAGGCAAAAATATGATAGTCATAGTCTAATACCATGAAAAACTTCATAAGATATGGACCTGGTGGATAAATGACACTCAAAATTCAAAATTTACATACCAAAAGACAAATGCACTAGCAAGTCAAACTGGCTTGGTATACATACAAGTATATAATAAAAAAAAAGAGACAATACCTGATAGAAAGTATAAGAGCTACGAGCCTACAATAGTTAGCTACTGCCACGGTTGTGACAAAGAGACAGATGAGGTTGATGCCTTTAGTCCTTGATTCTCGAGTATAGCAGATTTAAGGACATTGTATTGCTCCGTAACTGAATTATACAAAGCACGTGAAAACTCCACTTTCACCTGAAACAAAGAACAGTAGACTGATGTTGGCATAACAAGTATAGATTGTGGCCAGAGATCTTATGAACTGAGTAAAGTCATTAACGTTCACACGTTAACAATGAACTGATGGTTTTGTGAAACCAAAATTATAGGCTGTTACCATCTTCTAAACTCAAGTTCGAATAGTTTAACCATTAACCATAAGACGAACTACCATTTATACCTTATTAGGTTTATAACTATGGTGCTTTTTCATTAATGAGACCAGTGAACTGGGTACATATTTAGATAGACTCATTAAAACAAAGCAGAATGCGAGCGTCCAAAGAAATGCTTGGAGAAGGAAAAGTCACAAATTCATAAACTAAACTCGGGATGCCATTTATGTGATAGACCATGGGTAAAATCAATATAAAAGATAGGGCGTGGGAAGAAGGTGGATATCCACATAAGCTATCTGAAACACATCTCCAGAAAATCCCACCATTTTACTCAAAGTGATCAAGGAATTTCCATTATATATTCCTACTAATTAAAACAAGCAAGTGTGAAGAGGCAGAACTTGCTCAAACACACTTCTTCTATCTTAAACCTGAGTAATCTCCCAAACATGACATGTGAGAAGTCACAGAGAATGCATTCAGCATCCTTAATGTTTACTTATGTCGTGGTCAAAGATCGAAAGTTGAAACGGCATCGAGTGTTGCCAACTAGATTGGGGGAACTAAAGTAGATTGAGTTTCAATTATATCAAGAACACACCTGTTAAGTGCTACCACTCATAATAATAAAGTATAGACCCTGAATATCCTAAACAGCCACTAACATAGTCAAATATTGGTATTTGCCACAAATTTTCACCAAATCCTACTTTGTCATAATTATTTTTACGAAAGGCATCCTCTAATATTTTATCCCTTTCCATTTTAACAATTCCAACCTATTAATGTTCACCATTCGGTCACAAATAGTGGGGAAATCCTTGTCTGTACTTCCAAAAATAATTATCCAAAATTAAATGCACAGTACATGCAGAAAGTACGCAAAAAGTAATGGTCTGCAAGTCAAGTATTGTTAAACAAATACCACAGTTCCAGGAATTCACACATCTACAAATGTGAATTAAGTAATACTGGGATAGATAATGACTTCCACATTCCCATTGCGTTTGTAGAATGTTGCCTTATTATGGTACAGTATTTCCTTTTTTTTCGATAATGTACTATGGTATTTCCTCGTTCTTAAAAGACCGAGTATTCCGTATTGTTTAAAATACTGTGCAATGAGCTGCATAGAGTATAGAACCAACCTTTTCAGGGTTTTCATGCAGAGAGGCAATCTCATTGAAGTTCATTTCAGGAGCCACTGATAAGCCAACCCCATGAAAGGAAATCACTCTTTTCTCTCCTATCTCTTTCTCTACCTGGGAAAAAAGACAGTTATGCAGCAATGAAGCTAGAAAAAAAAAAGCAATATATAAGACCAAAGCAGAAAACAGCATACCTGAGGTGGTGGGGGCATGATGTCATGACACATCAATGTTAAAGGGTAGATATGCCTTGGAACACCAGAATGATCTGCAAGTCTTCTGATATTCTCCACTGAAGAATCATCAAAGGGCGCCTGACCCCCTTGTATCAGTACAAAGAATACATAACAGCAACGTGAAAAGATATATAACCTAAAGGAATGTAAGTTTGCTCAAAAACCCCTTTCCAGCTTTGTGGAGGGACCCCCACTCACGTAGCTTTGAAGATATAAAATTTCCCAATAGTATAACCAAATCTCTTTTGCAAATAAAGTAAAAGGTAACTTACTGGAAACCATTCTCCTGTGGATGGATCTGGCCGGTCCCTACCACCACTAGGTGCAATCCATATTATCTGTGACCCACTCCTAAAACCATCAAGATAAACCAGAATAACAAACAATCAGCTTACAACACATAAATATGAAGCTAGCATGCATAAAATTGTAGGCAATCTAAAAGCTTATCCATCCAGATGATGTTGATCATTCATCAACATATATGATGCAAAGAGTGGATTATGCAACTTCTTGTTCATGTCAAGACTAAAATGTTGACAAGATCACAAGAATAATAACAAGAAAATGTAAATAACTAGATATGCGTTCTGTAAGTCTCAAGAATATATCACAAAATAAAAATACAATGTTACATATCTACCTTAAAAGCATAGCCATCTCCTTCAGACTCCGAGTGTTTGCCCTCCTTTTCATTTCAGCAAGTTCGGGAATATCATTCATGTGTTTCTTCGAGTAGACGCAAATAAGGTTTCTAGTATAAAACAGTTTGATGTTCAGTATCAGTTACAATTAAAATCATTGATATGTTTGGAAATGAACAAGCTGGTGAACACCTTCCCATGCTGAAGGGCTTGCAGAGGGGATCTGCCACAACTCTATCTCCCGCTATGTAAGTCTGTGACACAGAACATAGAATCTGAACAACCAAGTCATTTACAACTGAAACGAGCATGTTGCACAGCACAGAAGAAGTTACTTTACCACGTTCTCAGCAATGTGTGGGTTTGTCTTTTCAAGCAACAATGCTATGACTGCAGGATCTGCTTCTGTCTGGTGGTTTGAGACCAAGATAACATTATGACCCTACATGTCACAATACGAGAATATTTATCATATCCATCAAAACTAGGTAACAGTAAACAAGTATGCGATGAGCAAAAACTGATAACAGTCATTTAAGAGATGGAACTTTGGCCTTAATAAGAAAAGAATCAGATTAATCATTTTCTTATCTTCTGTACGGAAAAAAATCATTATCATGAAATATAATACAAAATCTTTGCAAAACTGTAAGATATATATATATATATAAAATATCAGGGTGGTCAAAGACCTCAGTCTTTCGAATGGATTGAATCGTTTAGAATTATCCCTTATCCCAGCTATTTCTAGTCCATGTTATTTCAAGGTTTTGTTTGTTCCGACACATAAAAGTTTAACAAACCAACATAGACATGAAGATGAACAAAGCGAGGTCAAAAAGATCTCCATAAAGCAGACAACAAGTGGAAAGAAAGACCAATAATAAGTAAAACATTCAAGGACATAGTTTGTATATGTTTAGTTACATGACCAGGCATCCTTGAATATGTTGGCAACTTGGCATATGTTAAACTGAAGATAGTCTTATAAATTTAGTTTACTTTTCCAAAACATTAAAACGAAAATCTCATTACATTAAAGTCTAAACTGACAGAGGTTTGTTGTTTGTAAGATAATGCAGCCTACATACATATACTACATATCAATATATAATACAAAGCAAGCCTAAATAAAGCAAATAATTTGTTAATCTTCTTATTATACAAACATTGAGCATCAACCATCACATCATGTTTTACACTTGAGTAAAGCAATATTAACATGAAGACAAAATATATCAACTCAAGTTACCTGCCGAAGCTTATCTTCCATGTCACTGAAAACAGAAATGTTGCCAACATAAGATTTTCTGCAGACACAGAAAATTAAAGTCAACAAACTAACATAAAGTCCACACTGAAATAGAATAAAAATAAATAAATACGTAAATAGAATGTTCAAAAAAACTATGAAGTTCTTTCAATGCATACTTATTTTCGACTCTGCTACTGAAAAGAAGCTGCAGAGATTTTAACTACACGGCCCAATCCCTCGTGGAAATATCAAAGACAACCATACATCCTAGACCGATTAAATTCATCACAAGAGTATGAAATCAAACTGGCAGAGACCTTCACATCTAACCACTCAAGCAAGTAATTTGTTTCTACTTCGGCTACAGAATAGTATGAAGTTTTAGGTACTAGAATACAAAAACTGAAACTATGTTCTAGAATCAGTCCCTTTATATACTACTATCAACATTCTACCTCCCCTCCTTATTTGAGAAACTCAAAAGCTTAATGCAAAGTTCTTGAGAGCGATGAGTCAATTGACTGTCTCTTACAGTGATGCTAGGAAGTTATATTTGGCTCACCTGAAATTAATCAATGGCCGTATATAGTTCTGACCAAAGACGTAGTAGTCAAAAGGCTCTCTAATTGCTTTGTGATATGGTGAGAAGGTAAAAGGATCCTGAAAAGTTTACAGCGTTGACATACAGAAAGCATGTAAAAGCTGAAAATATGCATTAAGTTCATATGTAAGCAAAAGATAAATAAGTAACAATTCTGTAACACATTGATGATACCTCTACGTCCAACATGATGCGGTCAAAAGTAATGGCCATATTTGTCAACGTGATTTCATCTGCTCTGGGATGTCCACTTTGAACAACCTTACATAAGAGAAATTAAATATTAATTAACAAGGGTGTGACCAAAGAATAGTGAAATCAAATGGTAAATATCAGTTATTTAATATACTTAACAATAGTATTATAAAAATGAATATGCACAGCTTTATTATATGCGGACTTTGTTTACGAGAAAAAGAAATTGCTCAACAAATAATCCCCATGGTATAGGTTCTCATATTGTCGTCTTATCAACTTACCTTCGATATGGTTGATTGGTTGGAAAGCACGGTCACACACCTATCATTCTATCAAGCACACCCCTACCTAAAGGCTAAAACATCCAACCCTGAATTTGAAAACAAAACATTATCTTTGATATTCCATTGCTAAACCTTTTAACAGTCTTTAATAGACAAAGTAGTTTGTGAATTGTCATAATTATAGTCGTCCAATAAATATTAAAAAGAAGAGACTTCAAGGTATTTTTGGTCTCAAAAATCTACCCTTACACTTGAGTCCTACAAGATTTTTTTTTTTTTTTTTTTCTATCTACTTTTTTTCGGTCGAGAACAATGTCTTCACGTAGCCTTTCATGACTCCGCAAGTATATGTTCCACATAAAATAATCATTAGAAAATAAAAATATGGTGAAAATAAACTGAAGTAACCATTCTAGTTTACTAGAATAAACTGCAGTAAACATTCTAGTGTCCCCCAAGCATTTGGATTCCCCAAAATATGTAGTAAATGGAAACCTGATGAGGAACATTGAAAGTGAAGTATATATACCCCCATGCACAGAAACATCATAGCAAAAGATAACAATATTTCTTATACATGAAAGATTTATACTCTATACTATATAACATATTCAAAGACTGTTACTTACTGCATTCCGGTAACTCTTGTATAACTCCTCCAACCCAGCAGCAACACTTAAGGGCAGCTTTCTAGCGTCTATTTCCTTATTGATACCTGATAGCAGCTCTGCAAGTATAAATCCCAATTAGGAAATCCAAATAAACAATCTTTGTTTCACTAAATAACTGTTACAGTTACACATAACAAACAATAGAGCGCATAGCCAAGGTTTCTACATAAGATCATGACAGGAAGATAATATATGTAATAAAAACGACAAAAACAAAGAAAACAAGAGGAAGGGGGTATGTTCAAACTCTAGCCTGACCCCTCAACTGAAACATGAGAGACACCCATTGCCTATAAATACACCCCTCTGGGAAGTTCGGCTTGAGAGAAACAACTATCATATGAAAACCAGGACACAGCCAAGACAAACAATAGGTAAAATAGATAGAAGGAGCATCACACAGAGAAAGATAAGAGGACCGTGGATGGAAGTGTGACCAGTTTTTTTTTATCGGACAGAAACAATTACAGAAGTTCACATACTTTTCCTTTAACTGAGACTGCTGATATATTATAATAAACTCATGAGCCAGATAACAAAGAAAGACAGGAAAGTTAAGTTGAAAAACTGCATTCTCTTCATACATAAACTTCTTGCCCTTTAAGAAGTATTTAATGTAAGGAGACATCAAATATTTGGGATAGACTTGTAATTAAAAAATTGTTTCCGGCGTTAAATATTAGTTTGTTTGCATTAGTCACCAAATACATTAGCTCATTGCTACGGAAACATAAAACATTACCATGGGAAAGTATTGGATACCTGTAATTGATCTCCTCAGTTTGAAATAGAATATTAAATTTGACTGAGAAATTCAAAAAGAAAATAAGAAAACCCTTGATACTATTAGTAGACCAGGGGCAATACTTTGCGACTAGGACATCATAGAAGGGACAAGCAAATGGACAAAGGAGATTCATATCTCTTATAAATCCATAGAGATGTCATTAAGCATGTAACATCTGCAGCAACAATCTACACAAATTTTTCTATCCATGCGACTCAAGGAATGGTGAAAGGGTATGACATTTAGTCTCAATATCCTTAGTGCAAACTAAGTTTCTTCAACACAGCAATCAACTTGTATGATTAAAGTTAAAGAAATTCTTTCTTTTCTATGTTTCAACTAAAAAAACTAAATTGAACAAACCTAAAAGAATAATTTGACAAATTGGTTTAAAAGCAAATTTGTAGTGAACTGAAATTCAACTGACCTCGTTCAGTTTGAGCATCTAGAAATGTCCTTGAATGACCTCCATTGACCTCTTCTGAATCCAAAGTGAGCTCCACATCAGCACGAGTATTCTTATTCACTGATTTCTTATCCTCTACAAGTTCCGCCATGGATCTAACCTTTGACTTGAATGAAACTGATGCACAAGGACAACAAGTTCTTGAACTTAATGAAGAAACTTTCAAAGAAGTAGTTGATGAACCAGTTCGATGTGAAACTCTGGATTTCAAAAATGACGATACAGAAGAAGTAGTCGAAATAATCGACATAGTTCGAAATTTATACAAAACCAAGTAAAAACTGAAGAACAGAGTAAGTTCAAATGTTCAATAGATTCTTCTTCAATTCGTAAAACACGAAGTTGAAGAGACTCTTGAATCGTAAAATTAAAAATAATGATTTGAGTTGAAAACCCTAACCCTAAGTACTAGAAGTAGTGAAGTGAGAAGAAGAAGAAGAAGAAGAAGAAGGTTGCAGGTTTGTTATGAGGAGACAAAGTGAGCGAAGATGATGAGTATTCTGTTACAAAGATCGAGAAAGTTAGTTATCCAAGAAATAAAAAATTAACTTTTTATCAATAAAGAATAATAATTGGCGATGGTTTTAATTCACACATTCTAATATTATTATTATTATTATTATTATTATTATTATTATTATTGAATGAAGGTATATAGATAGAGAAGAAAGAGAGAGGTGCAGAGACGCGATAGGATAAAAGAAGAAAGAAGAGCGAATGAAGACGAAGAAGAGAACCTTTTCTCTTCACTCATAAGTCATGCTCTACTGTTCAAAAGACTAAAATGTCCTTCATCTTAACCTACCTACTTAAAACGTACAAGCAAACGTATGGCTATCTAGCAATTACCAATTAGAGTTGTACACGTACAGTATTCAAGCGGATACGTCACCAATTTCTAACTGGACCAGTGGACCTATTCACTAATATAACTAAAGCCCAACTCCTTCATTTCATATTGTATTTTTCATAGTTATATTTTTTCTTTGTCTGAAATTATTACCATAAATAAAGGAAGATCTTATTGCCACCCAAGTAACTCGTCAGAAACCCAAATATAAAAAATTTGTCAAAAACCCAATAATAAAAAATATCAGTTATATTTTTCTAATTAATATTTTGGTTTTGTCAAACACCCAACATAATTTTTCAAAAACCTTAATTAAAAATAAATAAAACTAATGTACTGACTAACTAACTAAAGTGGTGTTGGTAGTCTGAACTAGGAGTCCGGTGGAGTACTACAGTGGTAGATGAGGTACCGAGGGTGAGAGAAACCCGGGATACATTACCACTGTACCATGCTCTCCTTCCTCAGATGAACACACAATATTCCGACGAGTATGGGGGTGTTTTTTCTCATCTCACACGAAATTGATTTTGGTTTGGGAAGTTTTGAGCTTGGGATCTCAGATCTGAGCAACTTTCTAAAATAAAGTTGCAAACTTTGGCATCAACAAAGGCTTTGGGCACAGATCTGAGAATGAGGTTCTCAACAAAAGTGGAATTGAAGCACTTTGAGGTGGAGAAGGATGTAAATGCACCATCTATGGAGAGAGTTAGGATTATTGAGAGGGGAAGAAAAGGCACTTTCACGGCCATCACGACTAAAGCATGAGGCTGGTGGTTGGGACAATTGCTGTGCAAGGTGAGCTCGGAATCGCTGGGTTTCAAGGAATTCAAAGACAAAAAAAACAACAATTTCTGCAATCAGCAGAAACAATGATAAGGGAAGATATTTGGAGTTCAATTTCAACAAGAAAATGGGAGGTTGGGAAAGTAGATCGATTAGATTCCCAGTTGGGAAAGGGAGAGATGGTTGGGCTGATATAGGTCTATGCTTGTTAAATTTGTTCTTGCCGGGAGTGAGGGAGGTGCAGAAAACACACACAATAGGTGTTGCAGGGAAGAACATCTTAAAAGTAAATTTAATCAACAAAATAGTGGCAATTCACAGAATCGAGAAGAGGTTCAACAAGGGACTCAAGGGGAGAAGGAAGTGAAGGTCTCAACAGTTGTACTACAAAACAACACGATTATGAATTACTCTTGGTGGGCATCGACAGTGATCGAAAAATCGAATTCAAAATTGGTTGACTGGTCGTGGGTGAAACGGAGAATCGAAAATGCTATGGGGGATGTTTTTCTCACTATACTCCATTCAGGGGAAGCATTATTCACACTGTCGTCTGTGGAAGTGGCGAGGAAGATGGTGGAATTAGGTCTGATGAAGGAAGGTGGGGTGGTGATTAGTTTTCAGAAATGGAATCTAGACTTTCAGGCGTCACCAAAAATATCAATCAATCTGGAAAAGCAGTGGGTTGTCCTTAAAGGAATTCCCTTACATGTTCGATCGGAAGGAGTGGTGGGTAGTTTATTGGCAACGTTCTGCAAACACTATGAAATCGATGTTGATTCTCAAAATTTAGAAAGGGTGCAGATGTAAGGGTAAAGTTGAACAGAATTCGAATCGATGAGATTCCAAGATTAATCTACTTGGAGGAGAGGGGATTTAAATACCCGATCGTAATCAGCATGTTGTTAGAAGGAGATAGAAAGCCGTGGAAGTTAAAGTCTTTATCGGAGGTAGATGAGGACGACCGGAATGGGGGCGATCAATCGGGGGAGAATATGGTTCAGGGGAGAGATGATCCGATGGTCCAACATTCAGAGAAGGGTAAACAGGCCGGGACGGAGAGTACGCCAGCTCAACTCAGAGAGGAGGATGTTTTAATTACACACCAATTGGACCCTTACTGGACCCCGGTGTCAAAGGGCCCAAGTCCACAGAAGAGCAACGAGAGGATGTCCTGGGCAAACATTGTAAAATCTAATCGGTTTGACCCGATCCAAGAAGTGGTGAAAGAAACCCAGTTTGAGTTGGATTTCGAACAGGAGATTGAGTTCAATCTGTGGCAAATGCCTTCAAGCCCACGAAGGTGAAACCCAACACAGTTAAGAAAAGTTTTTAGGCAGGGAAGACGATCAGTGGGGCTCCAAGCTTGGTCCTATCTCAACAGAGGAAGCCCAAGAAACAAAAATATGGCCGTAATAGAATTCAAGCCCAACGTGTGCTAGATGGTTTGAGACTACAGAACAAACAGAGACCGAAAGATGGCATGTTGTCGAATTCGAAGGGAAGTACAAATAATCAAACAATTTTGTTTTCGGATAATATGAACTCAGAAGAGGAATCTTTCACTAGTCCAGTAACAGTTAGAAAATTGCAACTTGGAGAAGACACCTCTCGAAGGTGCGAAGGTGACGACAAAAGTAGTAGCTCAAAGGAAGCTGGGGAAGATGAAGATTCAACAACTACAAGTAAAACAGTGTCGGTTCCTCCTGGTTTTGAAAAGTCCAATGATGATTCAGGGGTTAATTTTGCAAAATTAATTGATATGGAATGTGGTCACCTACGAACAGAGGAGGATGTGAATAAATGGGTTAAAAGGACGATACGATCGTTGACTGCGGATCTTGGTTTGTCTTCGACCAAAGGTCCAGAAGCAGTGGAGAAATTCTTTCTGGCCTTAGGGCGGTGTAAACTACAACAGAATGCAGAAAGGGCTCTTAATGATGATGAGAAAGAAGTACAAAATTATGCGAGGTGTAATGAACCACTTTGGGGAAATATGGTTGACAATGTGTAAACTGTTAACATGGAATGCACGGTGACTGTGTAATGAAGAGTCCCAAGGAAGTGTAGAGGTACTTTTAAATTTTTCAAAAGCGGATATAATCATGATTCAAGAAATAAAGGCTCAAGATGTGGATATCTTAGCTAGGGCTCATATGTGGCCGGGAGATTGGAAATGGCTTTGTGTGCCGTCGATTGGCTTGTCGGGTGGTATGGTTTTAGCATGGAATCCAAATGTCATAGAGGTGAGGGATCATTTGTTGAAGGAATATTCAATTAGCATTTATGCCAATATTATTCTTTCAAATTTTGATTGCTTGATTACGAAGGTGTATGGACCAAGAGACAAAAGATGTTTGGTATCCTTTTGGGATGAGTTAGCAATGGTTAGAGCATGGAAAAACCTGCCATGGTGCATAGGGGGGGGGGATTTTAATGTGATTCGGTTCTCCCATGAGAAAAGGGGTGGAAGCTTGTTAACTAGAGGCATGAGGCAATTTGCCGACTTTGAAAATAAGTACGAAATGATGGAGCACAACTTAGAGAGCAAGCTTTACTTGGTCAAATAACCAAGCCAACCCGGTTATGACCAAGTTGGACCGTTTTATCACTTCGGTGGATTGGGAGTCACATTTTGGTGATGCAAAACAAATAACATTACCAAAATGTACCTCCGATCATAGAGCCGTGCTCTTGGACACTACTCAATTGACTAGGAAATTTCGCCCATTTCGTTTTGAGCTTATGTGGCTAGAGGATAAGAGCATGGGGAAACTAATTAAAGAGTGGTGGGAGGAGCTACACTGTGAAGGATCTCCTAGCTTTGTATGGTGGAGGAAATTGAAGATGTTAAAGGAGAAACTCAAAACTTGGAACCGGTAGGATTTTGGGAGAGTGGATAGGAAAATTGAAGCATGTTCCGAGAGGATTAATGATCTTGATACCAAAGAAGAAATTAATGATCTCTCTCTTGACGAGTTGATGGAAATGAGCATCCTTAGAGACGATTTACACTGTTTGTTGCGCATGAATGTTATTAGTTGGAGGCAAAAGTCTTGTTCCAAACACTTTCAAGAGGGGCAAACAAATACAAAGTATTTTCATGCAATGGCTAACTTGAGGAGGAAAATCAATAGTCTCTCTTATCTTGTCATTGATGGGAGAGCCACGAGGGAGAAGGAAGCAATAAAAAAAAACACATTGTGGATTATTACAAAGATCTTTTTTCAAAAAGAGGTAAAGGTTCGACCAAAGTTGGATGGGATGATGTTCGTTTCTATTGATCTCGCACAAAAAGAGATGCTTGAGGAAGCTTTTGAAGAGGTGGAGGTGTTTGGTGCACTCAAAGAAATGGAGGGAGAGAAAGCACCCGGGTCGGATGGGTTTCCAATGGTGTTCTATAAACGTTTTTGGGAGGTGTTTAAGCAAGACATCATGGCCATTGTGAAAGACTTTCATGATTCGGTTCATTGATTGGAGGCTCAACATAACTTTTGTTACTTTGATACCAAAGAAGAAGGGTACTCTTTCTCTTAATGATTATAGACCGATAAGCCTTATCAGGGGTGTCTATAAGATCATCTCAAAGGTGCTAGCCTCTAGACTAAAGAAAGTGATCCATCATGCTGTGTCCGGTTCTCAAGGAGCTTTTTTGGAGGATCGTCAAATACTTGATAATGTGCTCATTGCAAATGAATGCTTTGACTCAAGGATTAGACAAGGTGAACCCGGTGTCATTTGTAAGGTTGATGTGGCCAAGGCCTATGATCACATTAATTGGGGCTTTCTCGATTACATTCTTGGAAGGATGGGGTTTGGTGTAAGGTGGAGAAAGTGGATTCACATGTGCATATCTACGACACATTTCTCCATTTTGATTGATGGTGCCCCCGAAGGCAAATTTACGTCCCATAGAGGCTTGAGGCAAGGAGATCCCCTTTCTCCGTTTCTCTTCATCATGGTTATGGAAGCTTTAGGGAGGCTTACTACTAAGTGTATGAGCATGAACCACTTAAAAGGCTTCCATGTGGGTAGCGGAGAGGTTAAAGTTGGGCTACTCCAATTCGCGGATGATACCATTTTCCTTGCCGAACTATTTTTTCAAGAACTCTCTACTATCAAAGGAGTGTTATTCATTTGTGAGGCCATTTCCGGTTTAACGGTGAATCTTACAAAATCATCAATTTCGGGAGTAGGGGAAGTCAATAACCTAGAAGCTTTGGCTAGTTTTTTTGGTTGTGAAGTAGGGAATCTGCCCTTTAAATATCTTCGCTTACCTCTAGGAGCTAAGTATAAGAAGGTGGAGTATGGTCACCCGTGGTCGAAGCTTTCCAAAAAAAGCTTAATGGTTGGAAAAGGAAGTTCTTGTCAAAAAGGGAGCAGATCATTTTCATCAAAAGTACTTTGGCAAGTCTAGCAATCTATCACCTCTCTTTGTTGACAATTCCGGTTAGTGTTGCTAATGCTCTTGAAAAGATTGTACGTGATTTTCTATGGGGCTCTTGCGAAGAAAAGAGAAAAATCCATCTTCTTGCATGGGATACCGTTTGTACTCCAATGAAAGAAGGAGGTTTGGGTATTCGAAGGCTCAAAATTATGAATCAAGCCTTATTACCAAAATGGCTTTGGAGATATGGTCACGAGCATGATTCACTATGACGAAGGGTGATAGACGCCAAGTATGGGCCGGGCGATAAAGGTGGACAACCAAGCATCGTCAAACAATCTAATGGATGTAGCCTTTGGAAAGGAATTCAAGTTGCATAATTGGAGTTTTTCAAAGACATAAGACATGTTGTTAAAAGGGGAGATAATACTCGGTTTTGGCTTGACACTTGGATAGGGGATGTGGCTTTTGCAAGAAGGTTCCCTAGAGTGTACAAGTATGCGTCAATAAAAGAGGAAACCGTGCTTGAACACTTTGAGGAGGGGTCTTGGAATCTCTATCTAAGAAGAACTAGGTTTAGAGATAGTGAACAAGAACAATTACAGGCCATTATGGGGTTACTTGAGAGTGTTGAACTCGGGGAAGGCGAACACCAATGGAATTGGACTTGAAAGGAAACAAGATTTTCACAGTAAAGTCTAGCTGCAAGCATTTTTTCTCTTTGTCTAGCATGGGCTCCACCCGAGAAACATTGTATCCGTTCAAAGCTACTTGGGAGATTCCAATACCAACCAATGTCAAGCTTTTCATTTGGAGCCTAAACTGGGATAGGGTGATGACAATAGATAAATTGCAAGCCAAGGGAATGTTACTGCCGAACAGATGTTTTCTCTGTGAACACGATGCATAAACGTCTGGTCATCTATTTCTAAAATGCAGTTTCACTAGATGGGTCTGGGAAGAGTTGCTAGGGGTCAAACCCCAAGCTCTGGATGCTCTGAACTCCTGGAACTCTGCCAGGGACTTATTGGAAGGGTGGTCAGAGTTAAATGCTCGTGGTGTGGCTCACGCAATCTGGGAAATCATTCCATATGTTGTCTTGTGGTGCACGTGGAAGCTGAGAAATGAAGCTGTGTTCAAAGGGAAGCAGGTAAGCAGGGTTAAACTGTTAAATCATGTGAAAGAAACTACTTGGATGTGGCTGAACATAAGGCAGAAAAGCTTGGAGCTGAGGCAGGATATTTCTTTCACCAATCTGATATTGGACTGGACAGGTCTTATGTCGGAGCAATGGTAATTACAGATCGCTGCAGGTTAAAAGTGAGGAAGCATGGTTGTGGGTTATGCTCCAAGGTTCATGTCTGAGGAAGGGTGATGTATCAGGTGACTGGGTGAGGCAGCAACTCTTTGCAGTTTGCCAGCATCTGCAGTCTACCTTAATTGGCGCTTGTATGTTTTCTGTAGAGTATATTCTCTAAGGGTTTAATCTGATGTTGTAGCTAGTCTACAGGCCGATCAGAATGGTGTATTCTTTCTTTGAAAAATAATAAAATTATTACTTCTATCAAAAAAAAAGACTAACTACCCATATCTTCAAGAGGAGCTTCTCTTAATCTCTTATAGATGCACACAATGCTTCACAAAACCCTGAACTCCAAGAATTTTTAAGAAAATAAGTTTCCCTTTCTTTCTCCACTAAACTATGTGAGGCGCCAAGCCGCCACAGTCAAATGATGCATTTGCTAAGACAGAATCTGAGTTTGGAATCACACTCCCATATTTCAATTTTCAAGCAGTCTTCAGCCAGTTTCTTACTATGTAATTAATGTAACTCCATATCTTATTATCATCCTTCGAGGTACCAATTACCGAAGCACTCAATTGAGTACCAAAACAATATACACCTATTTAATTTCTATATGCTTTGAACTAGTCTTGAACTCTTGATGCCTGTGTAATTTCATCGAGATTTAACGTGGTCCTCAGTCCTAAATTCAGATTGTTTTTTTATATATTTATCTCAACATTTCTCGATAGTTATTTTTGATAATTCAGTTCGTAGGTATTTTTTTTTTAAAAGAGTTTTATTAATTTTTGGTTTTCCACAAAGTATGTCTGTGTAAAGGGTATTTTAGTAACAAAATTATTGTCTGAATGGGTTTTTCAAAGCAAATTGGTCTTAATGGGTTTTCGACGAATTACTTGGGTGGCAATAAGATCTCCCTAAATAAAAATGAAAAATTACAAAATTTTTGCTCTAAAGTGGTATTTTAGCAAAAATAAAATAAAATAAATAAACTAATGGGTTAGTAGTATAATGCAACTAGCAACTAGCAACTAGCTTATCTTACTTGATGCGACTTCTTTGAAAATTGTCCCTCATTTCTGATTACTACTATGGGCCTATGGGGTACAACGATTCAATGAAAGTGAATAGTTATTCATATCCCAATCTCAATTTTCATAGGAACAAATTGGATAAGTTGATAAGGAAAATCTGATTTTGGGTTTAACAAATATATATTGATAGGATAATTTTTATTGTTGTTTTATGATTCATTAAAAAACAAAACAAATTAAAAGAACTTGTACATTCAACCAAAAATATCATTTTCGCACGTATCCTTCTATGCATCACTCCCGTCCTTACTCTACAAATTTCAACTTTATCTCATAAAATAAATTTTCTTTTGTTTTTACTTGATTTTAATATTTCATTAAATATCAAATTCTAATAATAATAATTATTAAATCAGGCAAAAAAAAAAAAAAAGTTAGTTGTAACAAGAATAACCATCTAAACAAACTCTAACAGAATTAGTTACAATCAGTTAAGCTTTACTCAACAGTCAAACAGTCAACAGTCTAGCTAGCTAGTTTCTAGAAAGATCTTTCCTTTTGTCCAAAACTCTGACTTCCCTTCTATAAAAAGGGCACTAGCAGTAGCACACACACACACTTGAATGAATCTTGAAAACCACTAAAACCTTTCTTTCTTTCTTTCTTTCTTCTATTCTTTCTCTGTTGATCGAATTAGCTAGGGTTTTGAATTTCTGCAACAATGTCTTTACTTTGGAAAACCAGACCACCTGGAACTGAAATGCCAGGGAAGAATAAGAAGAAGAAGCCAAAGAAGACGGTGATGTTAAGAACTAGCGATGGAGAAGTGTTTAAAGTTGAAGAAAAGGTAATTTCTTTATGTCAAACCATCAAACGCATGATTGAAGACGGTTGTGCTAAAGAAGAAATACCTTTATATAATGTTACTAGACATACTATGTATCAGGTGATTCAATACTGCGAGAAACATCTTAAACCAGCAGGCCGGATTCTTAATCCACAAGAAGTAGAAAAATTGAATGAGTGGGATGAAGAGATGCTTGAGGAAGCTGGTAATGATTTGTTGTTTGATCTCATTTTGGCTGCTGATTACTTGGAAATTCCGTGTTTGTTGGATCTTACTTGTAAATATGTTGCTAAATTCTTGAGTGAGTGTACACCAGACGAGATTCGTGAGAAATTTTGTATTAAGAATGATTATACTCCTGAAGAATATCAAAAAGTCATAGATGAGCATGCTTTTGCTTTTGATGGTTGTCCTTCACCGTATGAATGGGTTGAAGGCGGTTCATCATCGTCTGAGGATAATTATCCTGATACTGAGAGTGAGAGTGATGATGATGCTGATGCTGCTGCTGCTGTGCCTGCTGGTGGTAATGTTGTGCCTGCTGGTGTTGGTGCCGGTGGTAATGCTATGCCTGCTGGTGGTCGTGGTCGTGGTCGTGGGCGTGGGCGTGGGCGTGGGCGTGGGCGTGGGCGTGGGCGTGGGCGTGGTGCTGGTGGTAATGATATGCCTGCTGCTGGTGGTGGTGGTGGTGCTGGTGGTAATGATATGCCTGCTGCTGGTGGTGGTCCTGGTGGTAATGCTATGCCTGCTGCTGGTGCTGGTGGTATTGCTATTCCTGGTGGTGGTGGTGCTGTGCCTGGTGGTGGTGGTGGTGCTGCTGCTGGTGGAAACGGTTAGAATCTATTTTGAATTTTCTTGGATCAATGGTGATCAGTAGTAGTAGTAGTTCATGACAATGTGACAATGGTGATCAGTAGTAGTTACTAGTTCTTGACAATGTGACAATGACAATGTGAATGGTTCTTGAGTAGCAGTAGCAGTAATAGTGGTAGGGTGATACTTATACACCAATATGGCTTCCTTCTGTGAATAATGGCTTTTGTAAACGAGTCTTCTTGATTAGTACAAATATCAAATACAAGGAGATTTGCCAGTTCAATATAGTCAAATACTATTCTTGATTGCTGAATCTTTATATCTTTAGTTTTTGGATTGATGAGATCGGCATGTTTTGATTGTTTAGAGAAGAAAGATATTGCAGATTAAATCTTTAGTTGTATTGAGGATTTAGGCGTGTGTACTACTCTCATCATCCTAGAATTCTATACTCATTCTGATGGAATAAGTTAATTGTGTATCTTTGTGATGGAACTGACATGAACTGCTAAATTTTCTCATTCCTTGAACCTTTTGCATGAGCAACCGCTGTCAATGTGAGAACTTTTCTGCATTAACTCCTGTGATTGTGGGAAGGTTTTGTATATAGGACAGAGTTGACTTAAGAAAACGGAGTTTTAAGATTCAATACTAAGATGCATTTAGGCGATATTGCCCTGTGGATGTGGGTCGTTTTAGTTGAATCGGGGGAGGAGAATAGTGTCCCATTAACATGTTGTAGTTGGTGTCCTGTCGAGGTGTACTTTCTCAGTGTTGGTCAAACTGCCATTGTTAGTGCATAAGGATTTCCATATCAAAACTTGTACTTAAGATGGCTGGTTGCAACTGATCGATAAAAACTGTTGTTGTCTCTCTTGGGGCTCGAGTGTACTTAAGGAAGAGATTGCAGGTCAAAACTTTGGTTGTCTCAAGTGTTCAGAAGTGCCGCAATGGATTAATAAATTCTTGTTTTAATTTGTCAAGGAAAGGAATATTGTGCTCCTCATTTTGGAGTTGCATGTCAGGTATCTGATTGTGTATTTTTCTACTCAATTTTTTTTGCTACTCTTTTGAGTATGAGATTGTGACATGGTGTTTGATTTCTTGCCAGAGAATGAGTTTTTGGGAAGTTATATATGTTTAAGCAGTTGTTTCCTTCATAACTGTTGACAATATTGTTGTGCAGAACTAAGTGTGTGTACTGTATAGAGAAGAATGTAGCTTGTTAAGACTCATATCTTCTGCTGAAGAGTTTATTCCTGAAGCCCTGTTTCTGTGACAGTACATAGTACGAGGATTTAATAGCTAGGCAGCATTTTAAGGGAATCTTTACTGTGGATATATTTTCTTATAGTTGACAGGAGGCTAAAGATCCAATAACCTTGAAATTAATATATTTTTAGTCTAACATCTGTAGTCAGTGTTGTGCTGAGGTTGTTTAGTACAATACATTGTCCGATACTTCCATTGTGGAATGTGGAGTTGCTGGTGAAATATGGCATAAAACATGTCACAATTTGAAGTTGGGTGCTCAGTAATAAGCATGAGTCTGTGGAGCTTGTCCATGTGGAAAATCGAGTAGACATAAAAACTTTGCCCCAGAATAAGTTCTCCCATGTAGTTTCAGTTTGCATATACACAGGCTGTTAGGTAGGCACACAGCCCTACATGTTATTATGTAAGTGACAAAGGCTGAGTGATCTCAGTTTTCATTCCCATTCATACTGTTTCGGATGAAGAATTAATTTGAGGTTTAAACGTTTGATCTAATGATGGCTATAGCCCATTTCCTTGGGTCTATTCTCTGTGTTTGCCCATGGTAGGGGGCTTTAGAAAACTAAGAAAGAAGAGGCTGTGCCTGCAACATGCAAAACTTAATAATAGTTCTAAACCAATGTTGCTAACAAGAGTGTGAAGAGCTTGCGAGTTCTATTGAAACAAGTTCAGCTATGGTAATGGCCACTTGCTTTTGCGCGATGTAGATACCCTTTTTTTAAGTAGCACCTTTGTACTAAATAAAACAGAACTGTACAGCTACAGGGGTTGAGAGGGTGCTCACCTCAACTCTGACCAGCTATAGTAAAAGGCAAGACATTGAACACCTTATTATTGTGTGTTGCATCAGTGTCCCCCTACCCAGTTCCAAATGGTGCCTCTTATTCTTAATACTGTTCAGTCTCAGTCAGCTTGAACACCTCATTATTGTGTGTTTTCCAAATAATCCTTATTCTTATGACTTTGTGGGCACGCCTTGAGCAAGCAATTTGCTAGAACGTTAGTACTTACAGTATACGATTAATTAAGCTTGTCTGTCCATGAAAGTCTTAATCGTCTCTTGGCATATCTCAAAGCTTAAATTCCAATAATGAGGATGACGACAACTAAAAAAATGTAGATGCTTACTTGGGCACATGAGTCAGGTTGGCGTACTGTACTTTTAGAAGCCATGAACTCATGAAGTACCAGATTTAAATTATTGGAATTAATTTGGATATGAAATTTCCTGGTTCTTCACAAATTAGTCTACTCCTATATATTAATAAGAGATGGGAACAGAATTGAGGGAAAAAAAACACTTGAACTGATCAAACATCCTACTCATGAATCATGCTGCCAACAACCAATCATTTGTCTAAGTATTGTATTAGGAAGGGGTTACTAGTTAGTATAGGATTCACACTAGCTAAAATATATATATATATATTATATATATAATAATTCAGTTTTTAAACATTTTGAAGAAGAAGTTTCAACTTTCAAGTCAATGAGCATTTACATATCAGATTTAGAATGAGTCAAAGCGCCAATGTCAACTTTGATTACGCCACAGAATTTTCTTTATCCACAGAATTCATACAGTGTGTTCTGATTAGCTAGTTGTTACGATAATCTTTTAAGTTGTTTGTGACAATATATAGAATGTTTAATTATACAAAACTAGCCTGTAGTGCATTTTTAAGCTTTTGTAAGACAGTTATTGAAACGTCTTTGACAAACGACAAGTATGATCTTTACAAGGTTTTCATTTACCTCATTCAAGCACGTACAGTATAAAGCTTTTGTGTACGTCTTTAGCAGTTTTCATGGTGAGGGCAAAAGTTCAATTAGTGATTCTGTCCTGATGCCGGCACATTGTAATGACCAGACTAATAAAGTTAATTACCTGACTCTATGCCAATGCCAACCAGCTCCTCTTTCGATCTGTTTAATTAGTCAAAGAAAATATAGTTGATTAACACCACCAGTGTATTAAGAAAGATGTGCTTAATTAAGAATCTCCTCACTTGCATAATTTATTCAACATTTTAGTTTGTCGAATTAAACAACACGTTGGTGCCATCTTCTGCCTTCATGTCAGATCCTTATATGAAAAATAATTATGAAAAACAATTAGCCAACTTCGTTATTTTAACATACTCCTATAGTCCTAAGTCCTAACTTGTGAACAATATTACTACTGTTTATCCTGAGTTTTGAAACTGTGGTCTACATGCTGAGAACATGTTTCTGAAAACTGCTTGGTGTATACTAAATCTTTATTAGAACTACTATTTCATTAATCTTTATGTTATAGCACAACATTATGTAAGCTAAACCAAATGTGACAGTTATACCTTTTAGGGTCTGTTTGATTACATTTGATGAAAATGACAAGAATTTCAAGTTTTCTTCGTATTTTTCTACGCTTTCCCAACGAAGCAGACCCTTAGTTCTGTTTTGTTACGTACCTGTAGTCCAGTATACAGTTAATTAGAACTTAAAAATACATAACTGAGAATTTTAATTGAAAATATTTCTCAGGTTTGAAATACTCTAGGGGTTAATTTTATTTGTCCAGCACAAATCATGAACGTGGCATGGAAAGTCATTCATATATTATAAATCCAACTCTCACTATTTTTTTATAATTTGGAATAAAATTAAGCAAAATTTAAAATTGTGCAGCTTACCATCTTATGTCCTATATAAATGAAATAAAATCTATGAAACAGTACACCATCAACAATTTCCATTAGCCTTGCTTACTATTCATCGATGGCAACGATGATCAAATTGTTTTTAACATTGCTATCCATAACTTCTTTTATGTCATTCACTGTATTCAGTTCTAAAGTCCCTAATAAAGATGTTAAATGGTGGTGCAAGCAGACTCCATGGCCAAAGGTTTGTGAAGAGCAATTCAAATCCCAGTCATCTTATATTCCCAAAAAGAAATCTGAATTCCGAGACATGACAGTCAGAGCCATCATTGAGTACGCTTTATCTGCAGAAAGCCATACCAAATATGTTTTGGGGCCAAAATGCAGAAATAAGAAGGAAAAAGCAGCATGGGCAGATTGTTTGGAGCTATATATCAACAAACAATAAAGCTGCTTAATCACACAGTGGATCCAAACAGCAAGTTCAGCGACGTTGATGCTCAAACATGGATAAGTACAGCACTTACAAATCTTGACACTTGTGCGGATGGTTTCTATGACCTTGGGGTAGCAGATTTTTTGTTGCCTCAAATGAACAACAATGTGTCCAAATTGATTTGTAATGCATTAGCTATTAACAAGGTTCCTAAAGATTCTGAGGAAGATAGTACAAAAGATGGATATCCTAAATGGGTAAAAGCCGGCGATAGGAAGCTTTTGCAGGCTTCGTCACCAAGGGCTAATCTCGTCGTGGCCCAAGATGGGTCAGGAAATTATAGAACTCTTGGTGCAGCTATTGATGCTGTATCAAAGATGAAGAGAAGTGGTAGGTTTGTGATTCATGTGAAAGCTGGTACCTATAAAGAAAATGTAGTGATTGGAAACAGCTTGACAAATATCATGCTTGTTGGTGATGGGATGAGAAACACCATTATTGTTGGTAGTAGGAGTGTTGAGGCTCTACTACTTTCAACTCTGCAACTGTTGGTAAGAAAGTTAATATCATTGTGCTATAACTTGACTATGTGAATGTGCACGGTACCCGTGCAATTGAGTTTGGGTATAGGGCCTTATTTTTTCTCTTTTTTTAAGCCCAACAAAATACAAAAAAAAAAAAAAAAAAAAAAAAAACTCTCTTTAGTTGGGTTTATAAATAAATCCAGTATTATTTATTTTTTAATTTAAAACCCAAACAACTGAAAGATTAAGAATAATAGGTCTCATTTTCTGTAATTACTTAACAATCCTTTACATTTTAGTATAAAGTGGAGATATTATTGGATATGGCCTTGGGCTTTTATATACAGTCTACTTATAATTAAGGTAAAGGTAAAACCGGAATTATCAATATCTATGTGTATGGGTATTATTACGTGTGGGCTTAGGCTTTTATACAGCCATTTTATAATTAAAGTAAGAGTAAAACTGGAATTATTAGTATTGGGTATGGACTTGGGCTTTTACACGGCCCATTTATAATTAAGATAAAAATAAAACCGGAATTATCAGTATTGAATATGGGCCTGGGCTTTTATACCACTTGCTTATAATAAAGTTTACTTATAACCTGCTTATAGGTAAAATCGTAATTTTAAGTATTGGATATGGGCCTGGGATTTTATACAGTTTACTTATAACAATTATGATAAGGCTAAAATCGTAATGGTATCTAGAGATATGCATGGGTAACACCGTAATTATATATAGAGATATGTGTGGGTAAAACCATAATTATATGTAGGGTGGGTAAAACTATAATTATATGTAGAGATATGTGTGGGTAAAACCGTAATTATATGTAGTGTGGGTAACACTGTAATTATAGGTAGTGATATGTGTGGGTAAAATTGTAATTGTATATATAGAGATATATGAGGGTAAAACTGTAATTATAGGTAGTGATATGTGTGGGTAAAATTGTAATTGTATATGTAGTGATATGTGTGGGTAAAATTGTAATTATATATGTAAAGATATATGTATGAGGGTAAAACTGTAATTATAGGTAGTGATATGTGTGGGTAAAATTGTAATTGTATATGTAGAGATATGTGTGTGACTGTGTGACACGTAGGGCTTCATGAACGCCTCGGGAAGGAGGCGCCTTATAAAGTAGCTATGTGAGTGTGCATGCGTAGCGTGCGATAAAATAACAGAGAATTAGAAAACGATCGACTTATATTAGTGCCTAACAAAATAAAGAAAAAAAACATCTTCCAAAAAAAAAAAAAAATTTTGGGTTTATATATAACCATAATATTAAAAGTAAAATGATTTTTTTTTTTTTCGGCAGATTTTTTTTTAGCAGAACCTGCATATTATTTTATAATATTTTTTTAGGCCCCACTTTTTAAAATTACCTTACTACCCTTTTTTATTATAGTGTACATTAATATAGTAGGGGTAAAATTGAAATTGTATGTGGTTCAGTGTATGTGGCTCAGTGGTGCAGTGGTGCATATTCTGCTGCCTCGGTATGGGGGCGCTTTTAGTAAGTAGTATAGATTACTAAAAGCAAAAGAGTAGTTGTTGTGAAATAGATGGAATTCGAAGGAGAAGTGAAACGACAGAATAGAGTAGTTACTGTGAATTTATTCAGCAACTGAACAGATAAACAGCGAGATGAAGAAGATTCTCGAAGAAGATGGGAAGTGTTTTGTTCAGTGAGGGGTTAAGTTGCTTGGAGGGGCTGTAAGTATTGATGCATCATTTATTGTGGGTAATGTTCGTCAACGAGTGGATAAGACACTTCAACTTATGGACTTATTACCACAGCTAATGGATCCACAGTGTGAGTTGACACTTTTACGTTCTTGTATGGGATTGTCTAAACTCACCTTTGCTCTCCGTACTTGCCCCCCTGATTATGTTCAGGAAACAGCCGAATGGTTTGACCACAAGCTTCGTGCAGCCCTTCAAAATATTGTGGTTTCTGATGGACCTGGTTTTGGTGATCTACAGTGGCGTATGGCAACCCTCCCATTACGTATGGGTGGACTTGGTATCTATTGTGCTACTGATGTTATGAAGTTTGCTTTCGTAGCTTCACGTACTCAAACCAAGGATCTCCAGGACCACATTCTTCGAGGTTGTGACACTCCACCTATGGGTAATGTTTCGATACTGCCATGGATAGTTTACATCTTTCTATACCTGATTTTGATCTCAGTAATCTTGCTCCAACTGCTACCGTCCCCTTCAGACCCCAACATGTCTTGGCGGAAGCATACTACAACAAGATTAGTTCTGGTCTGGAGAGGGAATTTGAGTTGTCAGCTAGACAAAAAACCGTAATTGGATGTGTGCAGTCAGAACATGCCAAAGATTTTCTCCTTGCTATCCCGATGGAAGGGCTTGGACAACGTATGACGCCTGTAGAATATCGTGCCATTCTTCGTTATCGATTGATGATCCCTCTATATTCAGATGGTGACCTTTGTCCAGTGTGCAAGAAGAGTAGACTTGATGCTTTCGGGGACCATGCGGCCCATTGTAAGCATTACCCCGGCTTCAAGTACAGGCATGACCACGTTAGAGATATCTTGTGTGATGTGTTCTGGCGGGCTGGCGTACAGGTTAAGAAGGAGGCTCCTGTTAACTTTCTTACTGATCCTAAGGAAGGAAGATCGACATTACGTCCTGCGGATATTCTGGTCTACAACTGGTCTGAAGGTAAACATGCGTGTGTTGATGTTACAGGGGCGTCTCCGATGGTTGGGTTGAGTGCTGGGATTTTTGAGGTGGGGCTAGCAGCTAGCAATGCAGCAGCGTCAAAAGTGGAGAAACATGACGGAGCTTGTAGGGCTAACCAACATAGTTTCATCCGCTTTGCATTTGACACATTTGGATTGCTAGGCTCAGAAGCAGTTGAGCTTCTCAGGAGAGTGCAGAAGATAATGGATAGCAACGTGATGACTGCAGGTTCGAACGAATATGTATTTAGGAGAATCGGGTTTGCTATCCAGAAAGGACTTGCCGCGCAGTTTGTAGCGCATTTGTCCTCTACTTTTGTGTAATTTGTTGAGCTTATCAATAAAATTTATTTATTATATTTTAAAAAAAATAAAAAAAATAAAAAAATGTCGGTTTAGTTTTTGATTGTGGAGGTATCGAAACAGGGTTAACAATCAACTGAACAGATAAACAGTGAGACGAAGAAGATTCTCGAAGAAGAAGATGGGAAGTGTTTTGTAATAATAATAAAAAAAAAAAAAAAAAAAAAAAAAAAGTGTCGGTTTAGTTTTTGACTGTGCAGGCATCAAAATCAACAAAGCAGGGTTAAATGTCGGTTTAGTTTTTGATTGTGCAGGTATCGAAACAGGGTTAACAATCAACTGAATAGTTAAACAGTGAGACGAAGAAGATTCTCGAAGAAGAAGATGGGAAGTGTTTTGTAAAATAATCAAAAAAAAAAAAAAAAAAAAAGAGAGTCGGTTTAGTTTTGACTGTACAGGCATCAAAATCAAAACAGGGTTAAATATTATATTTTTTTTTATTTATTTAAATTAAATACGTGGCAATCTCTTATAGTGCCAGCGAGGGCTTCATGAACGCCTCGGTTTGGGGGCGCCTTATATAACGTAGTAGAGATAATTAACTTAGCTTGTTAGCTTTGAATTGTTTAACTAGTAGGTGGACCCGTGCTACGCACGGGTTAGGCTGTGATTTGTAGGTGGATGAACCATGTCATGATTTTTTCTGTTGATTCATATAATGAAATGAATCGGACATAAAATGAAGCATTTGTAATGACCTTATCTTTAATTGTGTGTCTTCACAATTCACAATGGTGTGAGGTGATAACATTTATAGTAAACTGATGACGAAGAAACAAATTTAAAATAAGGCATCATAAAATTAAGCATTTGCAACACATCAGGAGTAATGCTCCAGATTTTTTATTGTATAGATTGCCAAGAACCTTCAAAGTGAAATTATAATAACTATGAAGACAACAGGAAACACTCAATAAATTATTAGTATTATGTTTTTGTATTCAATTCACGTGGTAAAACACACATAATGAAAGCAAAATCACACAAAGGTTAACACATACGAAAAAAAAAAGAAAAAAAAAAAACAAACAAACATCTAAGCATCCAAACGACTCTTAAAAGTCCAAACACATTCTGTCTTGTAGCAAGTTGTGGAAGTCGTTAACCATCGTGCGTATCCATGTATTGCTCTTTGGACTCTTCATATAAGTACTGCATAAGTAATAATCGAAAGTTTAAATTTGTGGTAGTAATGTTACCCCCAATCTAGTTGCGTTCAATTTTGAATGTATGAGAATTTATACCTTTAATTTTCTTTGATTCTCATCTTTTTTGCAGGTGATACTTTATTGCCTTCCTTTGTCGTTTTTGTTGGCTTTTTTTCTTTGGATACCTGGAGATAAGTTATGGTTAATAACAGAATACACATGTTAGTTCTAAATTAGGAAGATTGTAAAAACAAATATGAACTCACCCTTTTTTTCATCAAGGCAAGGTTGATTCCATCATCGTCATCACTATCTACTTCACAATTAGGTTGACGTTCATCATCATTTTTTTCCTGTTTTATGGTTACCATTCGAAAGCTCGATGCGATGTCAGTTTTGTATTCATCGTCATCTTGTATGTCATGGATTACCTTCGAATTGGTTATTGACAAAGACATGTCATCATCATTACACCTTTGATTAGTAATATGTAAGAATCAATTGAATTGAATAAAGAATAAAATAATCATTAGGTAGTCCTTACTGTATTTGTCACCACCTTATGCTTATTTCCATCGTCATCATCATACGCTTGAGGATTAGATTGAAGTTCATCATCATCCTTTTCCTGCTTTATGCTTACCATCCCAAAGCTCGGTGGGTCATCATTGTTGGCTTCATTATCTGAAGGGCCATCGTCATCTGGTATGGAATGTATTACCTTGGTTCGGTTAATCGCCAAAGACATGTTGTCTTGATATGTCGACATCTTTACTTCAAAAATGTAGTCCGTCCCTCTAGCTTGTTCAAATATGTTGCCTAAGTTTACACCCAACTGTTCATACTCCAATAGTTCTTCAAGGTCTATGCTCAACATTTCAGCAGCCTTGTTCCCAAATAGTGATACAATGCAAGTCCCACTAATGTCATGTATGCTTATTTTGATAACAATTCTGTATAAAGATGTGATGTCAATATCATTATTAATTTTATGTTGGTGTATAAATATTGATGTTTGATTTGTACTTACGCTTGAGTTATGGACTGTGGCGTTGTGCATCTTGGACACTTCAAAGAACCACCGGTCCTCACAACTTTTCTAGTGCACTTTGCGCAAGCTGGATAAGTGTATTTCCCTTCGAAGTTGGAATATTTTGCGGTGCATGTATAGAATACCTGTTAGAATACGAAGTTAGACGTAGATGGAGCGCATATGTTCAGATTCCCAATATATTAAAACAAGTAGCATGTAATTCTGAATCAAAATTTACAAATCTGTAATCTGTCGGATGGTTCCCATGGAAACAGATCCCCAATTGTATTTTGATACAAAAATGTTGATGGAAACCTGACAGAATTTTTTTAAATATAATCACGTTCCCCAAAATTTGTACTATTATTGGAGAAATTTATCAGATCACATCGCTTGGGAGTGAAGTTTTCACCAAAACAGCAAATATATAGCAAAATCTATATCAGCAGCATGACTATTAAGTGTCTGTGGATCAGCAGCACATCGTCAGACACTACATGGACACCTATTAAGTGTTTGTGAAACTTCTAAAAATTCTATCATAACAATTGATCTTAATTGTATAACCTATTAAGCCACATGTTTTCTTAACGTAATAAGATCACAAGAACCAATATATGCAATCCGAAATCATTAAATAAGTTTGTAATATGTTGACACTAACCTCTGGAGAATTAGGCTTGTAATCATCTAACATTGCAGTGATCGTCTTCCTGTTGTTAGTAGTCCAATCAATACCTCCGCTTGACTCTCCAACCTCAAATTGACTGGCATAATGTTAGGCTCATAGTAGGAACAATGATAACAATGTATAGGAATCCTGTAAAATTCTAGACACATCATACCTGTTTTTAAGGAATCGAACCTCAGGTATATCCAAATCAAAATAGTAATTGGACGATTCCCTTGAGCTGACACTGTATCGTTGTGTAACTGGAGAAAAGAATTATGAATATCAAAACAGGCTGAATTAAGAAAGTATGGTACTTAGATGATAGGGATTACACTTGACCTCTGTAAAAGTCAGCAGAAGTAGAAGAAAGTATGAATATTGGCTTGTTAGAAAGATTGGTAGGTTTCACAAAATTATTGGCGAGATCTCCCCAGAGGACCACCCTCACATTAGCAGTCCTGTTATAACAAAAGTAAGAACGTTTTAGACTATTTTTGAATACATTAATAAACCAACCAAAAAATAAGAATATATAGCAGCCATTTTGCGTATACGTGTCATCCTGGATAAAAATTTCACGAATTATCTTGTTGTCTTTGACTATCTTGACGTCAGAAGAATCTATGAAAATGCCAATGATGTCTGGAGTAAAAAAAAAAAAAAAAAAAAAAAACATCGAAGTCATTAGGCATGTTGGGTTATTGTAAAGGCAAATGAATGTTTACACAACATAGTATAATACATACCATTCAAGAAGACGTTATCTTTATGTTCAACAAGTGTGTTCAGCTTAACAAAATCAAACGAATATTTTGGGAAACCGTTTATTTCGTTTATTTCTTGAACAACCGTGGAAGCATTGAGAAAAACCATGTACTCGCGTCTCGTAGGGCGGTAGATCTGTTCAGCGTGACAAACAGATATCTTGGAGAGAATATAAATCTTTCCCTCCTCCAATTCAGCGTGACAAACAGAGCCCTTCTATCTTGGACTTGATTCTGACTTTTTGGAATGCAAACAGGGTTTGATCGAGATGCTCTATCACTTGCAGTCTCAGTTCTTCTATTTCGAAGGATGTGCATCCTTTTTTGGCGGTTAAGCCTTTGAATTATTCTCCTAGTTTCCTGAAGGGTAGAACTCACATTGGTTTAGAACACATAACAAACAGTAGTTTCATTAAATAAGCACTAACAATAGTACAGTTTGAGGTTATTAAAGAGCAGTAAATAGTTTGAAATGAATGAGTACCAACTAAAGGCAAATCACAGAAAGGCTATATGCCCAACTCAAAATGTACCCTCACTACACTTTAGCCAAAAATTACAGCGAGGCCGTAATTTGGCACTAACGACATAAACTATTTAAATATATCTGATAAGGCAAATAATTACAAAAAACCATCACCCAATACACATGGAAAGATGAGGTCAAACATGGGTTATGGGTGTAAGACTAAGAGCTACATCAAAATCACAAATACTAATTTATCCAAGGCATTTGAATGATAACACATGACGGTTTGATTATAGGAGTTTTGGATCAATATACTTACATATCTGCTTAGTTTATTACATTTTGTTTCTTTGCCTAGCTTCTACCTCACTGCAAATTTTTGAACGCAACCAAGTCCAGAATAAAAAAGTTATACATGATTAAACGAAAGAAATTATGTTTGTGTATATTTTTCTTTCATCGTTGTAATTTTGATCTTTGTATGGCACGTGAATGGTTTCAGATAAATCAAGTTGGGATTAGAGGTTAGCTCCACTATTATGATGGGGCATCGTTCAGTGAAAACAATTAAGGTTGGTGAATGTACGAACTTAATTGATGCGCTCCCCATATTCACTCCTTATTTTGTAAACTATAACATGATGGTCAGAAGTTCTGTATCAATTAAGATTGCCTATCAAAGGGACATTAGTTCAAGTAAGATGCTAGAGTGTAACAAATACTAACCAAAGGTGCTTCACCAATACAATTGCGAATAATAGAGTCCGTCGACATAGAGTTTCTTTTTCTTTTCCCCATGCTGTTCTACCGAGAAAACTGTACATAGCATACAGATTGTTAGAACTTCCAGATGTTACCCACAACAAATTCAATTTTCGCTTATAATGTAAGCTATTTCCTTTTTTTTTTTTTTTTTGGAATTGAAAATCAAACGAATCATTCTAATTTTATTGCAAGCGGACAGATCAAGCCCACAAGTTGACAATTCATTTCAGCTTGGACTAATTTGTTTTTCCCTGTTAATATTTGCACATCTCTATATACCACAGAGGATGTCTGTATGACTTGGTCCAACCCGATGGTACATTACGTACAGTGTATATGCTCGTTTAAGTCTTTTACAATGTTAATATAATCCTACCTCTTATCAAAATAACAAAACAATTTTTTTTTCTCAACACCACCAGAAACCATAAGAAGAATAAAGATTTGTGTTCTTTGAAACTAATAGTAGCTAAAAATAATTCACTACGTAAAAATGGGTAGGAGACCATGTGATGTCTAAGTACTCGAGTAGGATGAAAATGATTGTGCATATTGTCAGGTACCACAAACATAAGAAGGTACTTGAATCAACATGTACCCATGTAGTCTAAACTCAATCAACAATGATAGTGAGTGGAATGCTTAGTCATGAATGCAGTCATGGAGAATAGTAGTATGTGTTCAAATATGCGCATAAACTCACCAAACAGAGATTTTGTTTTTTTAAAAAAATGGGCATAAGCTTACCACACGTAGTAGTGTTTATTGCCGATCTTGGTTGCTTATCTTTTTCAATCTTTCAATCAAGCTACAGTAATAGGATTCCAATCAATTATAGACATAGAAGGTTGTCATTTAAATTGGACTCAAAAGAATCGAAATGAAAACATGATTAAAAACACCATCCCTCTTTAACAAAGTGTTACCTATTTTTAAGAGTTTAGATTGATGAAAATGTTGCAAAGAAGGAATTTTTTTATAGATTTAAGGAAAGGGAGGAGATTGATGTATGCAGATTCTGCAGATGAATAAATGAAAATAATGGAGAGCATTTCGTGGAAGAAGAAAGGGTTTTTAGTAGGAAAGAGGGATGGGCTTCCGTCATTAATTAATTAAGATTTTAGAATAAGTATAATTGCCGAAAACCAGGCCAAAAGGGCATTTTCGTCAGGATCTGGTAAGTAAATTCTAAAGCTCGATTTTGGTGGACTAATTCACAGTTGTACGAAATTAAACTACGATTGATTACCATGATATTACAATTCAACACTTACTTTGTAATTTGGGATTCCGTCGTCACGTATATTCGAGGTAACTACACAAGTAAATGATAATCTGTTGCAAAGGTAAGCTTTTAAAGTAAGACTCCCATTCATCAGAAGTATGTTTGAAACAACATTTGTAAGCATTTGGATAGATAGACTTACAGGAGTTCGCAGGGAACACAAGTCTACAGTAGACAATTCTGTAATGGTAAGAGTATAATCTGCAGTACACAGCCAATGTACTCTCAGTATTGAAATGTTAAAATCAATAACACTTGATCTATAAAAATTATCAAATAACATTAAATACGAAGATTAAGATAACATCCTCAGAAGAAGATCGACAATGGCAGTGTTTGTGATAGCAGTCCTCTGAATACATTAAATGTTACAATAATATCAACAATGGCAGCTGAGCCTTTTACTCGACATTGTCAATACATTCACTTAGATATCATAATCATGGAAGTCATCCAATTTTTAATTTGTTGTTGTTGTCAAAGTGATCATGAATTTTAGAGGTCACACTCTAAACCAAACTGACCCTATCAAGCATAGATTCATGTGTACCCCTACAAAGCATTTCTCAAAACCCGTATATAATGGTATAGATAATTTTTAAAAAAATCAGAGTTTCTTTCTCTTCAACCCATCTCTCTACGATCGAACCGGTAAACAAAAGAAAAATTGAATATTGGGGTATAAACTTTAGATTAGGAGTTCTAACAATCAGGAATCAACATCTGTAGATTTAAATACTCACAACATTTAGTATACGACAATACAATTATGATCGAACCGGTGAACAAAAGAAAAACTGAATATTTGGGGTATAAACTTTAGATTAGGAGTTCTAGCAATCAAGAATCAACATCTGTAGACTTAAATACTCACAACATTTCGTATAAGACAATATAACTACGATCGAACCGGTGAACGAAAGAAAAACTGAATATTGGGGTATAAACTTTAGATTAGGAGTTATAGCAATCAGGAATTAACATCTGTAGATTTAAAAACTCACAACAATTCGTATAAGACAATATGAAAATTAACATTTGATAGAAATAGAAAGTTCGAAATACATATAACGATTTGTAGCATGTTGAAAATATCTGCAGAAGATCAAGATACAAAATAAATGGAAAATAATGAAGGGAGAAATAAAAAATCAGGCAAAAAGACGAATATAAAAAATACAAAAAACGCCATATTAGTATGCTAATCTGCCATGCCAAAATCTATGAAAACAATATTGTGCAAACTAAGAAAAAAAGATAAAAAGAGGTTGTGGGGGAAGAGAAGAAGCTAGTATGTTTTTGGAGAGGAAGTCAAATGGATAAAAGAGAACGCAAAAAAGGAGAACAAAGCTATTTAATAGTAAAAACTAACCTTTCTTCGTGGAATGTGGTAGCAAGTTTTCGGAGGTATTGAGATCAATACATACCGTACAACCGTCCACTCAAATCTACATCAGAAGGGAAAGAACAATTAACAATTAATTTAGCCAACCATCTAAGTGTGAAAAAACCAAGTCTTGTAGTTTTCTAGTCGGCCAAACTCGGACTCCACACATTTCAAATGTTGCACTAATATCGACACAGTAGTATTTTTTTTTTTTTTGTGTGTGGGTGTGTGTGTTTCTTGTTATATTCAGAAATGCAGAGCGAAGATGGAAGACGAATGACAGATTAAGATGTTAACAGCAGGACAAAATACATTTAGGGGACACATTATAAATTTCTAACATGTAGCCGTGTGTAGATGATTACTATTAGAATATCACAACCTCAGTTACAATTTTTTTTTTCTTTTTTCCTTTTTTTTATTATTATTATTGTACAATCTCTTTCGGACCTTTTAAAGGTTATTTTGGCTAGTCTCCTAACAACATTCATTAAAAACTGCTCGATTACATAAAAACGTCAGATTTAAAGGCCTAATCTGCAGTTCATAAGTTACAGGGGTCTATGTGCGCTTTAAATTTAAGGAGTCTATGTACAATTCATAGAATACCAAACTAACTTTGTACTTAATCAAATGGTGCAGATTTTGGTGTGGATTCCATACACCTTGGGGCAATCTTCATTTACATTAGGATTCCGGTCGTCAATATTCAAAATCTTCACAATACCCTAAACCAAACCGACCTAATCAAGCATAGAGGGCAAGCGCGTTTAAAGTCTCTATTAAATTATTCACAATCCTATAGTACACACACTATTGTACGAAGCTTGTCTCTTAACGCTTTGTTGGTGGCTAATAATTTCTCAATATTTTTAAAGAGTTTTGATGCTATTGGCAACTTTTATATTACACGGCTAGCGAGTCGAAAATTTAAATTGGGAACAGAGTAAAATATAAATAAAAACAGATAACAACACCATGTACTCAATCAAGATGTGTTTATTGCTTGGAAAGAATTAGAACTAACCTGGCAAAAATCAGCTACAAAAGTTTAGGGCGAATTAAAATCTAGAAGCCGATCTGCCGATCAAAACAATGATCCTTTTTTAGAGGTGTACACACTTTAGTACTTGAAATTGAATTTATAAACAGAAAATGTTATCTAAATCGTTATATTATTTGTAGAACATGTGATCAATAAGCAAACCCTTGAAGCAGTAAAGAGATCCACATAGTAGAGGAAAAAAAGAATAATACATCCAAACCAAACCGAGCGTATCAAGCATAGATTCATACATCAGAAGTATAATTGAAACAACATTTGTAAGCATTTGGATAGATAGACTTACCGGAGTTCGCAGGGAACACAAGTCTACAGTAGACAATTCTGTAATGGTAAGAGTATAATCTGCAGTACACAGCCAATGTACTATCAGTACTAAATGTTAAAATCAATAATACTTGATCTATAAAAATTATCAAATAACATTAAATACTAAGATTAAGATAACATCCTCAGAAGATCGAAAATGGTAGTGTTTGTGATATCAGTCCTCTGATTACAGTAAATGTTACAATAATATCAAGAATGACAACTGATCCTTTTGAACGACATTGTCAATACATAGAAAACAATTATTAACGATTAGTTTAGCCAACCATCTAAGTGTGAAAAAACCAAGTCTTGTAGTTTTCTAGTCGGCCAAACCCGGACTCTACACATTTCAAATGTTGCACTAATATCGACAAAACAGAGAATCTTGTACTACATCATATGGTTGACCTTGGTTACAAATTTAATTCGGATTTAAGTTTCACTATCCATAACATAAATAAAGTTAGTCTCAATTTATTAGTAAAAACTAACCTTTCTTCGTGGAATGTGGTAGCAAGTTTTCGGAGGTATTGAGATCAATCCATACCGTACAACCGTCCACCCAAATCTACATAAGAAGGAAAGAACAATTATTAACGATTAATTTAGCCAACAATCTAAGTGTGAAAAAACCAAGTCTTGTAGTTTTCTAGTCGGCCAAACCCGGACTTTACACATTTCAACAATAAATTAAGTCAGAAGATCAAAACCTTATGATAAAAATTAATAATAAATTAAATGAGTTGCCCATAGTTGCCCGGGTTTCAACAGTGTATTTAGTGTATTTTATTATCCTTTTTGGCCTATTTGGCACATATGAATTATTGTTTTTTTCTGTATTATTTTGTTATTGAATTATTTTATAATTATGATTTTCGATCACATTAAGATTAATAGAAAGGACTTACAACCCAGTTTGTTGGATCCATTGCTTTTTACTTTTGATTGTGAATTAATAGTGCACAAAAGTTGTGATTAAGAGTTGTTGGATTTAAAAACTGCTCGATTACATAAAAACGTCAGATTTAAAGGCCTAATCTGCAGTTCATAAGTTACAGGGGTCTATCTGCGCTTTAAATTTAAGGAGTCTATGTACAATTCATAGAAAACCAAACTAACTTTGTACTTAATCAAATAGTGCAGATTTTGGTGTGGATTGAAACCGACTCTAAGTTGTTTGACATCAATTTTGTGACATTGGTCGTCCATGGTTATTTCGCCTTGAGTTCATTGTTAAGAAAATCTTGTTGTACGCGCGTCATCCCGTGTCTTTGTCTTCGCGTCTTGTGTCAAAAGTATGTGTTTTGGTTCAGGACGTACGTACCTTGTTAGGACGTACGTACGTCAGGTTAGGCAGCAAAACTTTCATCGTGTTAAACATACGTACCATGTTAGGGCGTACGTACGTATGGTTAGTCAGCAGGAAAGTTTTTGTTCTGGACGTACGTACCTTGTTAGGACGTTCGTACGTCCAAGCAGTCAGCAAGTTTGTTTCGGATGGAGACGTACGAACGTCATATCGACGTACGTACGTCCAATGTGGATTTTCTCCATTTCGGCCTATAATCTGTGTTTTCCAACCCTAAGTATAAATAGGGTTTCTCTTCCAAAGAATAAGTTAGTTCTTTGGCCATCCAGTATTCCTCTGGTTCTGGAGTTTTGGTTTAGGTTTTTGTGTTGAAAGTGTTTTTGGTTATTGAACTCAATTCCCTTCCTTCCCCCTTCTCTCAATTCATAAATTTGTTATTTTCCAAGTTTCATTGTGAATTCGGCTTCGAGTCTTCTTGTGTGTTCATCAAGAAGTCGAGTGTCTTGTGCGTACATCAAGGTGCTCTGGTGAAGTCAAGGTGTTAGAGATAACCAGGAGTATCAACTCGCAGTGAGTGCAGGTAGTTGATAGGTTTGTACATCTCTTTTCATCTAGTGGATTATTTGTTGTCATCAAGGCAACCGTGGACGTTTCCCGTATTGGGTTTTACCATGTTAAAAATTTCTGTTTGTTATTTACTTTCTGCGTATTGTTTGATTTGTTTGAATATTCAATTGTTATATTAGCACTATTTGTAGTTTCTCAATTGGTATCAGTCGCTGGGGGCTGGTTAAGGAGCGTAAAGGCTCACGCTAACGATCAATAGTGTTTTATGGAACCTCACAAGTTTGCTACTTCAAGTCTTCCTCCACAATTCAGTGGAAAAGACTTTGGTCATTGGAAAGTACGGATGCGAGCTTATCTCCAAGCATTAGGAGAAGAAGTCTGGCTTTCTGTTGTCACAGGGTGGAAAGAACCCCTGACTACTACAGGTATTGATGATACTGCCGTTACATCACTGACGCCACGTGAAAAGTGGACATCTGAACAGAAGTTGTTGGCAAATTATAACAACAAGGCACTCAATGCTATTTTCATGGAATTAAATGCCAGTGAGTTTCGTCGTGTGCAAGGCTGTGAAGAGGCTAAAGATGCATGGAACAGGCTTATCTGTACACATGAAGGTGACGAAACTGTCAAAGAAAGCAAGCTGGAACTGTTAACATCTCAGTTTGAGAATCTACGGATGGATAATTCTGAGACTTTTGATGATTTCTTTATTTGTCTCCAAGACATTATAAACTGCAGTGCTGCTATTGGTCATGCATATACTGACACACAAGTGGTACGTAAGATATTGCGTGCTTTGCCTCCTCGGTTTCGTTCTCGTAAGGATGCCATTACTGAGAGTAATGTGGTTAAGAACATGTCCATTGAGACACTTGCTGGGAAACTAAGGACGTGTGAGATGGAACAAGCCTTGGAAGAACCTTTGAAGAACAAGTCTGTGGCATTCAAGGCTACATCGTCTAAAGAAACTCCCACAGGACTCTCTGATGACGAAGAACAGGTTGTGGATGATAACTATGCGTTTCTGTCACGTAGCTTTCAGAAGATTCTGAAATATCAACAGAATCGAGACCCTCGAAAGCGATTTCCTGACTCCTCAAATGCTCCTAGGAGTCGTGGTTTTGAGCGATTCTCTGTGGATGGAAGAAGAGCTCGAGTTGATCGTAAAGATGTCCAATGTTACAAGTGTCGTGAATATGGACACTTTGCTAATGAATGTGACAAGAAGGTGGATCGCAAACCTGGTGATAATTCCAAAGCGAACCTCACAGTGACGTGGGATGATTCAGATGAAGATGAGGATGGCAATCCCTCAAATATTGTCTCCAACTATGTGGTCTTCAGTGCATCCCTGGATGAGCGTCCAGGAGGTATTGTATCCTCTACTGATGATATTAATGTTTCTGATTCTGGTGTTCATGCTACTACTAGTGAATTATGTGATATGTATAAGTTTTCCATGCAACAAGTAAAGTTGCTTGAAAAAACTAACACTGTCTTGCAGGAACAGGTAGATAGTCTTGGGCAGGATATATGTAACCTTGCAGGTGACTCCAACATGTTGAAGGAAGAATTTGTGAAGGAAAAGGAGGATTTCCAAGTGCGTATTGCCACTCTGGAAAAACTGAATAATGATCTGGAGACACGGTATCGATCCCTTGTATTGGAACATGAGAAAGTAAAAGCAGAGTTGTTTGCTGCTAACAAACAATTGGTTGGGTTTGGTAAAGCCAGTGATAGTCTAAACTCTCTGCTGGGAATTGGTAAATCCCATTCAGACAAATCTGGCTTAGGTTATGACACATCTGTTCCTCTTTCTACTGCTAGCACCTCCCGTACTACTTTTGTCCGACCAACAGGTGTCGCTTTTCCTGCTCCTGTACAGGTGTCTGGTGTGGTTTCCCCACCCAAGGTTACTCGTGTAAAGCATGTACCGAAAAAGAATCTTAGACACAGAGGCTTTAAATGTCTAACCTGTGGTCGCATGGGTCACACTTCTGCTTTTTGTTGGAACAATTTTTATCCTGCTCACCATTCTTCTTTTGCAGGTAATTCATATTGGAACAAGTCTTCCACCTTCTCCATGCAGGCTCCATACATGTGGAATGGCTATGCTCCGTGGGGCTTACCCAGAACTTCTCCTTATGGTAATTGGTATCAAGCAACACCCATGCCTACTCCACCACCACATTTCTGGGATAGGAGTATGGATGCGTCCAGGAAAATGGTATCTCACATGACTTGCTTGGTTGAACCAATGCCTTCATCATGGTATTTTGACAGCGGTTGTTCGCGTCATATGACAGGTGATGAGACTCTAATTGATAATCTAACTCTTGGTTATGGAGGTAAGGTTACCTTTGGAAATGGTAAAATGCTTCCGGTTGAAGGTAAAGGTAATTTTTCTGAGGTTGGATCGCTCAATAGTCATGAGCTTCTTTTTGTTAAGGGTCTTAAGTCCAATCTCTTGAGTATTAGTCAGTTATGTGATGCTAAGTTTAAGGTTGTGTTTGAGGATGATAAGTGTGACGTTTTTTATTCAAATCATGTCTTGATGTTAACTGGTAGTCGCTCACCTGATAACTGTTTCATTGTCACTACACCCCATCCGCATCTATATACCTAATTTGTCCATTGGAACTGTTTGTGTTTAGGATGTTTAGGTTCGGTTATTTTTTTAATTGTTGTTGGTATTGAGGACATACTACTTTCTTTATTGTGTGGATTCCATTTTACAGATATTTCTAGTTTGCCATCTTCAACTGTGGTTTTCTGTCATGCATAATTGTAGGGTTACATCATACTCTCTTGTCTTGGTAGTTTCTTACATGATGCATTTACATGTAGTTGGATTATCATTTTGAATACCTGTATATCTCCAGTCTTATATGGTTTCCTTTCATGGTCATCGTTTTTTTTTATATATATATACCTCTTGTAAGTGGTCAATGACTCACAAAATCCCTAGCCATTTGAATGTCTCGAGAGCATACTCATTTGGCTAAGAACCCGTTGGGGCTGTGAGGGTCATGCTCTGACGGATGCACTCAGGATATGTTAGTTCTTGTGTTGCACGTTACCATGGTATTGCACTTCTTGAGTGTGTTTTGCTGAAAAGATGTAGGCTACACCCTACCCTCGTGTTTTGGTACAAGATGGAGATGTTATATACTCCCACACGGGAATGGCATCTGTCTCACATGGGTTTATGAAAAAAAAAAAAGGGTGTTTCCTTGGTTTTGTTGTGATCCGGTTCATTTTCACTTTTGTCTAGTTGCAAGTGACTTTCAATATATTCAATGATCATGTTTTTAGATTGTTTCCGGATGTTGGTATAGGTCTATCTATTTCTTCTGCATGCTTGCATCATTCTAGTAAGTACCATGGCTTGGAGTATGATGTAGTTCTTCAATTTTGCATTTTCTTGTGGTTGAGGTTTGTTTAAGTTGTAATTCTGCTATAATTGGAATCCTTACAATAAGTAGAAATGTTTCTTTGTGATGTCTCTCAATATTTGTTTTGGGTCGTTATTCGATTTGTTTTCTGGTTTTTAGGTTGGTTCTTCATTGTTAAAAAAAAAAAAAAAAAAAAAAAGGGTTCGTACGTACGCCTTCATGACGTTCGTACGTTTAGGCGGGCAGATCTTTTCCAACATACGAACGTTCCTAGAACGTACGAACGAATGTTTAGGCAGTTGTTTTTTTTGGGGGGCTCGACGTACGAACGTCATTAGGACGAACGTACGTCACTGGTACAGTCTCGGCCCATATATAACTTTTAAGCTCATATGTTTAACAGTTTTGGCCCGTCTGTTACATTCAAATCGTGCACCCTCTTCTCTCTCGCACGAACATAAGGGAGTTTATTTATTTTTTTTTCTTCTTCTCTCTAAACTGGTTTTCGACGACCTTATTCTTGTCCTTCTTCTCTTCATTTGTTGCTGTTCTTCCATAGTGGTACTTGTCCTTGTTATCTTTCCTGCAAGAAAGTTTTTTTTTGCCATCTTCTTGTTTCCTTTCTCTATGATGTTTTAATAAGTGATGGTTGGGTTTTAACTTGTTATGGTTGTGAATTGTTGTGGGTTTCTTGGACATGTTTTCTATCACTTTGGTTTACTCATGTGGTGTTTTTGCCTATATGTACTGTCTTGCTCATCAAGTGGTTGGTGAAATGCCTGAATGGAGTTTCCTAAGATTTTCTTGTGTGTTTTGTTGGTTTTACTTACTTGTGAGGTGTTCACTATGTTGTATGCGTGCAAGACATGCCTCCTAAGCGTGCTCGCACTACACTCGCTAAGGACACTCCTGGCTCTACGGGTGCATCCACTTCCCGCGCTCAACGGGGTAGAGGTCCCACTCCGGACTTGTCACCTCATCCCACACTTCTTGGTGCTCATCCTCGAGCCAACGCTATTGTTCCTGAGCGCTTCTTCGACTTGGGAGACATTGCTGCCACCCCTCTAGGGGCTACCCAACTCGGCAACATATCCTCATTCTTTGAGGCTCGGAATTGGTTAAGGGTGGCTCAACCAATCACTAAGTACTCGGTTGAGCACACGATTGCCTTCTATGAGACGAAGACACCCTCACAGAATCGCTCGAGTTTCTCAGTCTTGATTGAAGGTCGGAGATACACTATCTCTCCGAAGGTGATACGTGAGGCATTGGGGATCGATGATAATCGTCTCTCAGAGGATGTTGTTCATGTTAGGTGGCCCATTCCGGATGCGATTCAAATTGACTTTGTCGATCAAGTTCAGAGGATGTTCATCGATGGTGTCACGGAAAGATATCATGCCAAGTCGTACAACGCCATCCTCTTGCACATGGTTGCCCATTCCAACATCTACCCTACAAAGGGCAACAAGATCATCATGACCGACGACATGGTCAAATTAGTGGTGTGTATGTCGGTGCATCATCTTCATCTCTCTGAGGTCATCTACACACGGATGCTTCAAATCGTTGCAGCTAAGGATACTCTTCCTTTCCCTAGCTTTATAATGACAATACTCAAGCACTTGGGTTTTCAGGGACAATATATGGAGGTGAGCCCTCCAAGGTTTGTTGGCCATGACTGGGTCAATGCCATCAAGAAGGGCTGCCAGTCTAGGAAGTCTGCTTTTGAGTCCGTGGGAGCGCGTCTGACGCATCACCTAATTTGGGGAGGCCGGGCTCTTGATCGCCATGATGATTTTGATCGGGCATTGACCTCTGGACGCCCTGTCTCAGCCTCAGCAAGGAGCAATCGGGCAGTTGCGGCAGTTGATGCTCGGGTTTCTTCTCTTCGCCGTCATCAGGATCATATGGATGCTCGGTTAGATCGTTTTGGAGTCATCCTCTCTCAGCGTGATGCTATGCTCCGTGATCTTCATAGGATGAACGTTGCCCAGATGCGTCATCTTCAGCTAGACTTCACTCCCATCGACTTGCCTCCATTTCCGGAAGAGGTACCTTCAGTTCGAGGTGACATTGATGGTGCTGACTCTGATAGAAAGAGTGAGGAAGATGGTCTAGTTGGTACTTCGGGTGATGACCATAGTGATGGTGACTCGGAGTCCGAGTAGTTCTTGATCTAGTTTATTCTCTGTATTTCTGTACTTAAAGTTATTTTTTTTTGCTATCTCGTATTTGTTTCTACACTTAGATGTTGAGTATGTTATTAGATATTGCTATTTTGATATTAGTTCTAGTTGCTTTCTGTTTTGCAGTAACTTCCTGCTACTTAGGTAATGGATCTTCCTAATTGGTCCCAAGTTAGGTTTATTTTGTTTTTCTATATATAGGAGAGTTTTTCTCTTCTTTTCTTCATATTGTGTCTTCTTACCTCCTTCTAGTTCTCTCTTTGTTCTTCAGAATTTTCAATGGCAGAATATGGCCTTCATGGGGTATTTGTTCCGGCTGTTGGTTATGTGTCGTTTATGGTGATGGAATACAAAAACAATGCAAAGGTTTGTCGCTTATGTCATGTTCCCCATGGGTATGACTATATTCATCCACCTTTTCTTAATCCATGCATGGTTCATGTCAATCATTGGGAGAGACTACCGGGATATCTTCAAAATCACATCTTGGAGTTGGTTGGATTCCCGAAGGTTCCAGGACTTGCTGCTCCTCTCACCGACTGTGGCTTGGACAACAGAATTGAGGAGTTATTTTGTACGGGTGAATGGCTGGAGGATTATGATGATCATGTGATAGCTCGGTGGAATAGATCTTCGGCTCGTGCGGAAGCTTATTTCTCCAAGCTTCCTCTAGGTCATTGGGAACGAATTTTTCGAATTCGTTAACTTCAGTTTTATGTTTTGTCTTTAATGTTTCTTATGTTTATGGATTCCTATGTTTGGTTATTAGTTGTTTTCGTGAACTTTAAGAGTTCGGATAGGTTTTATTTCTTTTTATCTGTTTTGTCTTAATTGTTTGGTGTTGGTTTCTTTACTTGGTTATTTTTGTTTCTTGCTTATTGGTTCTCTTGTTCACTTGTTGTGACAAAAAGGGGGAGATTTATGACTCTAATTACTAACAATCGTCTCTTTATTGTTAGGATAGTTTTGGGTCATGTTTCAGGTATGCTACACGTATGGGGGAGCTCAAGTGTCAAACTTTGGAGCTCATGCAGTATGGGGGAGTTGCTCAAAGGAGCTTCTGTTGATTCCTTGATTGCTTCAGAAATTCTTAGTTGCTTCCGTTTGGTCTCTGATGGTTAAAGCGTCTTGCTCAAGCTGGATATCAAGAATTGGTGACTCGGTATGTGTTCTACCTTGAGTGTTTTTGTAGGCATGTTTTATAAATGCCATGGTTTGGGTTTGTAAGCACGTTTTATAAGTGCTATTAGAGTCATAGGTTTTTGTCACAAAATCAATGTCAAAGGGGGAGATTGAAACCGGCTCTAAGTTGTTTGACATCAATTTTGTGACATTGGTCGTCCATGGTTATTTCGCCTTGAGTTCATTGTTAAGAAAATCTTGTTGTACGCGCGTCATCCCGTGTCTTTGTCTTTGCGTCTTGTGTCAAAAGTATGTGTTTTGGTTCAGGACGTACGTACCTTGTTAGGACGTACATACGTCAGGTTAGGCAGCAAAACTTTCATCGTGTTAAACGTACGTACCATGTTAGGGCGTACGTACGTATGGTTAGTCAGCAGGAAAGTTTTTGTTCTGGACGTACGTACCTTGTTAGGACGTTCGTACGTCCAAGCAATCAGCAAGTTTGTTTCGGATGGAGACGTACGAACATCATATCGACGTACGTACGTGCAATGTGGATTTTCTCCATTTCGGCCCATTTTCTGTGTTTTCCAACCCTAAGTATAAATAGGGTTTCTCTTCCAAAGAATAAGTTAGTTCTTTGGCCGTCCAGTATTCCTCTGGTTCTGGAGTTTTGGTTTAGGTTTTTGTGTTGAAAGTGTTTTTGGTTATTGAACTCAATTCCCTTCCTTCCCCCTTCTCTCAATTCATAAATTTGTTATCTTCCAAGTTTCATTGTGGATTCGGCTTCGAGTCTTCTTGTGTATTCATCAAGAAGTCGAGTGTCTTGTGCGTACATCAAGGTGCTCTGGTGAAGTCAAGGTGTTAGAGATAACCAGGAGTATCAACTCGCAGTAAGTGCAGGTAGTTGATAGGTTTGTACATCTCTTTTCATCTAGTGGATTATTTGTTGTCATCAAGGCAACCGTGGACGTTTCCCGTATTGGGTTTTACCACGTTAAAAATTTCTGTGTGTTATTTACTTTCTGCGTATTATTTGATTTGTTTGAATATTCAATTATTATATTAGCACTATTTGTAGTTTCTCATTCCATACACCTTGGGGCAATCTTCATTTACATTAGGATTCCGGTCGTCAATATTCAAAATCTTCACAATACCCTAAACCAAACCGACCTAATCAAGCAAAGAGGGCAAGCGCGTTTAAAGTCTCTATTAAATTATTCACAATCCTATAGTACACACACTATTGTACGAAGCTTGTCTCTTAACGCTTTGTTGGTGGCTAATAATTTCTCAATATTTTTAAAGAGTTTTGATGCTATTGGCAACTTTTATATTACACGGCTAGCGAGTCGAAAATTTAAATTGGGAACAGAGTAAAATATAAATAAAAACAAATAACAACACCATGTACTCAATCAAGATGTGTTTATTGCTTGGAAAGAATTAGAACTAACCTGGCAAAAATCAGCTACAAAAGTTTAGGGCAAATTAAAATCTAGAAGCCGATCTGCCAATCAAAACAATGATCCCTTTTTAGAGGTGTACACACTTTAGTACTTGAAATTGAATTTATAAACAGAAAATGTTATCTAAATCGTTATATTATTTGTAGAACATGTGATCAATAAGCAAACCCTTGAAGTAGTAAAGAGATCCACATAGTAGAGGAAAAAAAGAATAATACATCCAAACCAAACCGAGCCTATCAAGCATAGATTCATACATCAGAAGTATGATTGAAACAACATTTGTAAGCATTTGGATAGATAGACTTACCGGAGTTCGCAGGGAACACAAGTCTACAGTAGACAATTCTGTAATGGTAAGAGTATAATCTGCAGTACACAGCCAATGTACTCTCAGTATTGAATCTTAAAATCAATAATACTTGATCTATAAAAATTATCAAATAACATTAAATACGAAGATTAAGATAACATCCTCAGAAGATCGAAAATGGTAGTGTTTGTGATATCAGTCCTCTGATTACAGTAAATGTTACAGTAATATCAAGAATGACAGCTGATCCTTTTGAACGACATTGTCAATACATAGAAAACAATTATTAACGATTAGTTTAGCCAACCATCTAAGTGTGAAAAAACCAAGTCTTGTAGTTTTCTAGTCGGCCAAACCCGGACTCTACACATTTCAAATGTTGCACTAATATCGACAAAACAGAGAATCTTGTACTACATCATATGGTTGACCTTGGTTACAAATTTAATTCGGATTTAAGTTTCACTATCCATAACATAAATAAAGTTAGTGTCAATCTATTATACTATATTAAAGCAGAAAATACCCCTAAGAAAATATCTCTTCAATTAGGCTATCAATAAGACTGAAATTGATAGCCTAATTGAAGAGAATTTTGATTAAGTTTGGGTATATTTGTAATTAGGCAAAAGTGGACCACCATCACAGATATAATTAAGCCCAATTAGACCATGGGAATAATTAAGCCCAATAAAAAAAATTAAAAAAATACCCAATCCCAAGTATAATCAAGTCCAGCCCGTACCCAGTTGGACCAAATCACAAACATAATTAAAATACAGTAAAACTTCGATAAATTAATAGCCTTGAGACTAGAGAAAATTATTAATTAAACGAGATATTAATTCATCGATTAATTAATAAACTATTAATTTACATAAACAATATATTTTCATGTATGTCTTTCTTTTTAGCTAGGGGGCTAACATGATGAAGCTGGATAATCATTTTTATTCTAGAACCGGTTCCACGAAAAGAAACACTAAAATCGATAATGATATTGGAATAATTTCTTCTTGCAATACAACCACCATCACAAATATAATTAAGCCCAATTAGACCTTGGGAATAATTAACCCCAATAAAAAAAATTAAAAGAATACCCAATCCCAAGTACAATCAAGTCCAGCCCGTACCCAGTTGGACCAAATCACAAGCATAATTAAAATACAGTAAAACTTCGATAAATTAATAGTCTTGAGACTAGAGAAAATTATTAATTAAACGAGATAATACCCCTAAGAAAATATCTCTTCAATTAGGCTATCAATAAGACTGAAATTGATAGCCTAATTGAAGAGAATTTTGATTAAGTTTGGGTATATTTGTAATTAGGCAAAAGTGGACCACCATCACAGATATAATTAAGCCCAATTAGACCATGAAAATAATTAAGCCCAATAAAAAAAATTAAGAGAATACCCAATCCCAAGTATAATCAAGTCCAGCCCGTACCCAGTTGGACCAAATCACAAGCATAATTAAAATACAGTAAAACTTCGATAAATTAATAGCCTTGAGACTAGAGAAAATTATTAATTAAACGAGATATTAATTCATCGATTAATTAATAAACTATTAATTTACATAAACAATATATTTTCATGTATGTCTTTCTTTTTAGGGGGCTAACATGATGAAGCTGGATAATCATTTTATTCTAGAACCGGTTCCACGAAAAGAAACACTAAAATCGATAATGATATTGGAATAATTTCTTCTTGCAATACAAAATACAACACCAGATCAACTCATCACACTACAAAAATTTAGAGACGAGGTTCAAACCAAAATCAATTTTGAGAAAAAAAAAACAATAATTGACTTTCATTATAAAAAAATATAAAATATATTTGTATATCAAAAAAATATTAATTTATATATTAGTTGGGCCTTCAAGGATTTTTCTAAAATGTATTAATTATCTAATAAATTTACCGAAATATTAATTTATCAACATATGCCCAAGTTGGGACCAGCCAAAAATATTATTTAAAGGAGATAATTAATTTATCGGGTATTATCTTATCGAGGTTTTACTATATCTTTTCAATTATGATAAATTAATTTAAGAGAAATTCATTCAATTTGGGGTATTTTTGTAACTACACAAAATAAATAAAAATGGGTCAATATGTAATTTCACATATTAAATACAACAACCTTCATAAGTAACCCTAACTCGAATTCTTTATAAGCAGTAAACCACATTATCACCACTAAATCTAATACCAGTAATTGACTACCATTGATAAAATGCTCTAACTCGAATTTCTTTCAATTCAACAATTTTAACTTCAATAAGTTTACCAGTAATCTTTTTTGAATAAGTAGCTAAATAATTATCTGGTAGAAGTAGTGATTTACATTGAAATCACCAGATGATTTACTACATTTGTACAACTTTTCCATCTATTATACTCTATTAAAGTTGAAAGTACCCTTAAAAAAACATCTCTTCAATTAGATTGAAATTAATAGGTTAATTGAAGAGAATTTTGATTGAGTTTGGGAATCAAGTCCAGCCCGTACAAAAAATACAGTAAAACCTCGATAAATTAATAGCCTTGGAAGTAGAGAAAAGTATTAATTAAATGAGATATCAATTCATCTATTAATTAATAAATTGTTAATTTACATAATTAACAGTATATTTTTATGTATATCTTTCTTTTTTTTAGGGGGGGGGGGGGGGGGGGGGCTAACATGATGAAACTGGACAATCGTTTTATTCTAAAACCCGTTCCACGAAAAGAAACACTAAAATCGATAATGATATTGGAATAATTTCTTCTTGCAATACAAACTACAACACCAGATCAACTTATCACACTACAAAAATTCAGAGACGAGGTTCAAACCAAAATTAATCTTGAGAAAAAACAAGCAAAAATTGACTTTTATTATAAAAAAAAATATAAAATATATTTGTATATCGAAAAAATATTAATTTATATATTAGTTGGGCATTCAAGGATTTTTCTAAAATGTATTATCTAATAAATTTAGCAAAAAATTAATTTATTAACATATGCTCAAGTTGGGACCAGCTAAAAATATTATTTAAAGGAGATAATTAATTTATCGGGTATTATCTTATCGAGGTTTTACTGTATCTCTTCAATTAAGCTGAAATTGATAACTTAATCGAAGAGAAATTCAAAACTCACCAAGATTTACATTGAAATCACCAGCTGATTTATTACGTTTATACAACTTCTCCATCTTCCTCTTCACTCAAAGTCTATGTCTGCTTATATGCTTATATTTGATCCATGTATATATGATGTTTGCTGAAGATTTCTCGACGACACAAAAATCAAAACTCACCAGTATTCTAAGTCAAATGGGCAGCTATACAAGTTTATTAATAAGATCATTAATAATATTAATATGATATTATTGTGGACACACGTCAAACATGTTTGTGATGGTCATTTTCAATTACATTCTAGATTTGACAAAAAGTATATTTTGCAGGAATATGGAGAACCAGTAATCTATTTCTTTTCCTTGCACTTATTAGGCATTGACAAAAAGTAAATGAAAATAGAAAATAAACTCCAATAAAGATGATGATATAATCTTCAATACATTTCAATGGTGGGGATACGAAAAGGGACCCAAGTAGCAGTAAGACTTATTTACTGCAATTTCATGAAATTTGAGTTTCTCTTAATTTGTGATCTAATGTACGTAAATGTGTTGCAGATGGGACTATATCAAAAAATGTCGCAAGATTATTCACACAGACATAGATTGTATGGTTGCCTTCTGGATCGGAAATGCTTAACTACAGGCCTAAAGGGATCTCTCCGTCACATTACAAGTAAGTCATCTTTATCATCATAATAGTTTGTTAAAGATTTCGAATTTTCATGATGTTAACTGTTACAAGCCAATTAAGAGACGCTCGACTGCTAATGGACTACTGTGAAAAGATTGTTTCCCAAAGTGATGAAGCCTCAACAACCGAGCCAGACTAAATTCTAATTGAGACTTTGAGAATTGAGAGTACTGCAAAATCCCATTCTCCTGGATATCTTCAAATGTTTTGGGTTTAATTTTCATGTATATATAATAATCATTTAATTTCATTATTCAAAGATTTATAATAATTCTAAATGAAATCATACCAGATCATAGACTTTTAAAACGGGCTAAACAAAATATTACAAGTTACAAACCAAAAGCAATATAAACCCCCCCCCCCCCCCCCCTACAAAAAAAACTTTAAAACAATCAGATATGCCCGTGCATTGCACGGGCCTAAGGACTAGTTTATTAGTAAAAACTAACCTTTCTTCGTGGAATGTGGTAGCAAGTTTTCGGAGGTATTGAGATCAATCCATACCGTACAACCGTCCACCCAAATCTACATAAGAAGGAAAGAACAATTATTAACGATTAATTTAGCCAACAATCTAAGTGTGAAAAAACCAAGTCTTGTAGTTTTCTAGTTGGCCAAACCCGGACTCTACACATTTCAACAATAAATTAAGTCAGAAGCCCAAAACCATATGATAAAAATTAATAATAAATTAAATGAGTTGCCCATAGTTGCCCGGGTTTCAACAGTGTATTTAGTGTATTTTATTATCCTTTTTGGCCTATTTGGCACATATGAATTATTGTTTTTTTCTGTATTATTTTGTTATTGAATTATTTTATAATTTCGATTTTCGATCACATTAAGATTAATAGAAAGGACTTACAACCCAGTTTGTTGGATCCATTGCTTTTTACTTTTGATTGTGAATTAATAGTGCACAAAAGTTGTGATTAAGAGTTGTTGGATGTAATGTGAACTGAAGAGATATTGATCGCAACACTAATTGTGTTTAATCAATGAAAAATACCTAGTGTCTAAGAGATATTGATCGCAACACTAATAAATTAAATGAGTTGCCCATAGTTGCCCGGGTTTCAACAGTGTATTTAGTGTATTTTATTATCCTTTTTGGCCTATTTGGCACATATGAATTATTGTTTTTTTCTGTATTATTTTGTTATTGAATTATTTTATAATTTCGATTTTCGATCACATTAAGATTAATAGAAAGGACTTACAACCCAGTTTGTTGGATCCATTGCTTTTTACTTTTGATTGTGAATTAATAGTGCACAAAAGTTGTGATTAAGAGTTGTTGGATGTAATGTGAACTGAAGAGATATTGATCGCAACACTAATTGTGTTTAATCAATGAAAAATACCTAGTGTCTAAGAGATATTGATCGCAACACTAATTGCAATCAACTAATAATTTTATAATTTTTGAAACATTTTCTTCACAAAAAATTTGAGATTGAGAAGAGATGATGCTTACCTTTGGAATCAGGCATAACACCCAATTGCAATGAATGATCAATTGTGGAATGAGTTTCAGATGTACAGAGTCATAACAATGAAACACAATAAATTGAATGTACAGAGTCATAACAATGAAGAATGAATTTACAGAGACATAACACCCAATTGCAATGAATGATCAATTGTGGAATGAGTTTCAGAGTCATAACAATGAAAATGAAAGTTCACGAGATTTGGATTGCAATCAACTAATAATTTTATAATTTTTGAAACATTTTCTTCACAAAAAATTTGAGATGGAGAAGAGATGATGCTTACCTTTGGAATCCAAGCAATAGATTTGTTGCGAAGTTGTAGAAGGGAAGAAGAAATGGCCAAAAATGGTAGATGATGCTCTTGAAATGAAGACGAAGCAAGTGAGGGGAAGCTGAGAATTGCAACCGGAGGGAGACATATTGTTCGATTGGTTTCGTGGGCTTTTAGAGCGGTAAATGTGGAATGACATAAAAACCAGGTCCAAAAGGGTAATATGGTCCAGTTTGAACCATAGATTTCTAAAGCTCGATTCTGGTGCTTCGGGGAATACCCTCGAATTTGTTGGCGTTTAATATAGTAGAATAGATAGATAGATTAGGACTCAGAATCTTACTGACTGATATTAATCTTTTAGGTTTTTGAGTGATCTACTCAATTATTATGAAATTATCAGATGTAATACTACTCTATTTAGTATATATAGATACAACAATTTAGGTGCATGTTCCTAATGTCCTCATTGTTTTATTTACTTGCAGCGGTCACCGGTACAGGATTTATCGCACGTGGAATAACATTCCGTAACACAGCTGGACCACAAAACCATCAAGCAGTTGCGCTCCGTTCAGGCTCAGATTTGTCTGTATTCTATCGTTGTGGCTTCGAAGGATATCAAGACACTCTTTATGTTCACTCACAAAGACAGTTCTACAAGGAATGCTACATTTATGGCACAGTTGATTTCATTTTTGGAAATGCAGCAGTTGTATAACAGAATTGCATGATCTTACCAAGGAAAGCAATTTTAGGACAACAATGTGTTGTCACAGCACAAGGTAGGTCTGACCCAAATCAAAACACTGGGATAACAATACAGAATTCGAGAGTTATGGCTGCAGCTGATTTGAAACCAGTTCAGAGTCAATACAGATCATATCTTGGACGACCATGGAAACAATATTCCAGAACTGTATACCTTAAAACACATCTGGATGACTTAATTGACCCTGCAGGATGGTTGGAATGGGATGGAAATTTCGCACTTGATACATTATATTATGGAGAGTATCAAAACTCTGGTCCAGGTTCTTCAACCAGTAGACGAGTCAAATGGCGTGGTTATCATGTGATTACGAGTCCAGCTGAGGCGTCCAAATTTACTGTCAGGAATTTGATTGCTGGTCAGTCATGGTTGCCAGCAACTGGTGTGCCATTTTTCACTGGCCTCTGATGAAGCCCCAGTTTCCTAACAAATGACCTCAATAAGAAGTGTGATTTGTTTTTTTCCTTATCCAATGGATGCAAGTGTGTGATTTGAACCATTGGTAATTTGTTGGGGTTATTTCAAATTTTGTTTTGTCATTTTTTTTTTACTGGACTTCTTTCTAAGCTTTTTTTTTTTTTTTTTTGTATATCCCTGTAACTTTGTAAGTCATTGATACACATGTTTGACAATAAGAAGAGAAGAGTTTATTTGCTTCTACTATCCATGGAATTTTATATGTGTAGCTTACTTGTGTGTGAGTGTGTACACCCAATCACAAAATGCCATGTGGCAATAATAATATAACCTAGTATGGGTTTAGTTAACCCTAGTGGGTTTGATCAGTTTTCCAACTACTTTATAGACACGTGGCATCATATGATTGGGTGTACACACCCACATAGAAGTTGGCTACACATATAAAATTTTTTGATGTACTTTGTATATGTTTCCTAGCTATAGAAAAAACCAACATGAAACTTTATGTTAAAGTGTGAGACTGTGACTGCAAACATTTTGCCTCACATTCTCGAGTTTAAGGGTAGACAAAATCTGAAATTAAAAACCTTTGATATGATATCACCAAAGAGACTGAACCTTAAGAAGTAAGAGAGAGAGAGAGAGAGAGAGAGAGAGAGAGAGAGAGAGAGAGAGAGAGAGAGAGAGATCAGAAAAAAAGTTAAGAAACTTTGTCTAGTTTCAACTGTTTAACTAACCAAGAAGGAACAACCAAAAAAAAAAGAGATGATGATGTCAATTGCATGTCAAGCTCACACAACTCTGCGCCATAAGAACTAATACAAAAGGAGAGAATGAACATTTCAAATGAACCTAATAAACCTAAGATAAGTAGCTAAGATGACCCAACATAAGTTAGAATGTCCCTTCAAAAATTCTGCAGCTCCTCTACAAACAGTTTCAAGCTCTTAACATCTTTATGTTGGCTTTGGTGGCCCATTATATAGTACTGTTGTCTGCTGCCACAATTCCTCTGCACTCAGCTTCCTCCGTATGTAGTTCCTGATTCTCAACATGCACTTAGAAAGCTTCCATTATGGTCACAGGACATGCAGTATATACCCACCAAAAAGACAAAAGCCATACCTGTTCTTGAGGCACAAGGTACTTCCCAACAAATAACGGAAGCGTCTAACAAACCAATGTGTATGAAAATGATGTAAACAAACCAATATAAAGTGAAACCGGCACTCGGTTGTTTGACATTATTTTGTGACTACGTGTGTCCATGGTTATCTCGCCTTGTCCTCATTGTTAAGAAAACTTTGATGTATGAGCGTCCTCCCGAGTCTTTCGTTTCGCGTCATGTATGTTAGGTTGCCGTTTGGTCGTACCTAGTTAGGACGTACGTACCATAAGTTGGGCAGCAGCGTGTTTTGTGACTTGGACGTACGTACCAAGTTAAGGCGTACGTACGTCGGGTTAGGCAGCAAACGTTTGTGACTCAGGGACGTACGTACCTTGTTTCGACGTACGTACGTCCATCGTGGTTTTGCTTTTTTCGGCCCATCTCTCTCCTCTTTGAAACCCTAAGTATATATGGTTTTTCTCACATAGAGAAAATCAGTTCTTTGGCCGTCCAATCTAGGTATTCTTCCAGAGTTTGTGTAGGTTGTGTTTTTGGTGATTGAACTCAATCCTTCTCCTCCCTTCATTCTTCTTCTTCTTCCATCTTGAGTATTGAAATCAGCTTCGAGTCTTCTTGTGTGTTCATCAAGAAGTCGAGTGTCTTGTGCGTACATCGAGGTAATCTGGTGAAGTCAAGGTGTTAAAGATAACTGGTAGTGTCAACTCGCAGTGATTGCAGGTAGTTGATAGGTTTGTATATCTTTTTCATCTAGTGGATTTATTTGTTGTCGCGAGGACAATCGTGGACGTTTCCCATATTGGGTTTTACCACGTTAAAAATCTTGTGTGTTCATTTACCTTCTGCTTGTTATTTTGCTCGATTGATTAGTGATAACTGTAGTAATAGCACTATCTTGGAGTTTCAATTGGTATCAGTCGCAGGGGGCTTGTTAAGGAGCGTAAAGGCTCAACCCTACGATCCATAGTGCTACGATCACAAGTTTGGTACTTCGAATCTTCCTCCACAATTTGATGGAAAAGATTTTGGTCATTGGAAAGTTCGTATAATGGCTTATCTCCAAGCCTTAGGTGCGCCTACGATCCATAGTGCTACGATCACAAGTTTGGTACTTCGAATCTTCCTCCACAATTTGATGGAAAAGATTTTGGTTATTGGAAAGTTCGTATAATGGCTTATCTCCAAGCCTTAGAGGTGAGGATGTCTGGCTCGCAGTTGAGGACGGATGGAAAACACCTCTGACTACGACAGGAACTGGTGATACTGCAGTTACATCACCCACACCACGTGCTAAGTGGTCGCCTGAACAAAAATCTTTGACAACTTTCAACAACAAGGCACTCAATGCTATTTTCATGGCATTAAATGCAAGTGAATTTCGTCGGGTTCATGGTTGTGTTGAAGCAAAGGATGCATGGAACAGCCTTATTCGTACATATGAGGGTGATGAATCTGTCAAGGAAAGCAAGTTTGAATTGTTAACTTCTCAGTTCGAGAACTTAAGAATGGATAATTCTGAGACTTTTGATGAGTTCTTCATTCGTCTGCAAGACATTGTCAATTGTAGTGCTGCTATTGGTCATGTGTATACTGATACACAGATTGTACGTAAAATACTGCGTGTTTTGCCACCTCGTTTTCGCTCTCGCAAGGATGCAATTACTGAGAGCAATGTGATCAAAGACATGTCTATTGAGATGCTTGCTGGAAAACTACGTACTTGTGAGATGGAACAGGCATTGGAAGAACCTTCGAAGAATAAGTCTGTGGCTTTTAAGGCCACCTCTTCGAAAGAAGTCCCTATGGGGGCTTATGATGATGAAGAGCCCAGTATGGATGACAACTATGCATTCCTCTCTCGTAGCTTTCAGAAGATTCTAAAGTATCAACAAAACCTAGATCCTCGAAAGCGTTTCTCTAGCTCTCCAAGTGCGCCTCGGAGTCGTGGTTTTGAAAGGTTCTCAGTTGATGGTAGGAGAGCTCGTGTTGATCGCAAGGATGTCCAGTGCTACAAGTGTCGTGAATATGGACACTTTGCAAATGAATGTGACAAGAAGGTGGATCGCAAGCCTGAAGACAATTCTAAGGCAAATCTCACAGTTACATGGGATGACTCAGATGAGGAAGAGGATGGCAACAACTCAAATGTTGTTTCCAACTATGTGGTCTTCAGTGCATCCCTGGATGAACATCTAGGAGGTATCGTATCCTCTACTGATAATATTACTATTTCTGAGTCTGGTGTTCATACAAACACAACTGAATTGTGTGATATGTATAAGTTTTCTATGCAACAGGTTAAGTTGCTTGAAAAGACTAACAATGTGTTGCAGGATCAGGTTGATAGTCTTGGCCAAGATATCTGTAATCTTGCAGGTGACTCTAATATGTTGAAGGAGGAGTTTGAGAAAGAAAAAGTGGACTTCCAAGCACGTATTGCTTCTCTCAAAAAGCTGAATCATGATATAGAGACCAGATATCGTTCCTTGGTGCTGGAACATGAAAAGGTTAAAGCGGAATTGTTTGCTGCAAATAAACAATTGGTTGATTTTGGTAAGGCTAGTGCTTGACTCTCTGCTGGGAAGTGGTAAATCTCATTCAGATAAGTCCGGTCTAGGTTATAATTCATCTGTTACTCTTCCTGCATCTAGCTCTACTACGTTCGTTAGACCAGCAAGTGTTCCACCTACGTCTCCTCCTCCTGTATAGGGAATATGTGTTGTCACTCAACCTAGAATTGCTCGATCTCCACCCGCTCGAAAAAAGAACTTCAGACACAAAAATTTTAAGTGTCTTACTTGTGATCGTATGGGTCATACTTCTGCTTTCTATTGGAATAATTTGTATGCCTCTCACCATTCTCCCTTTGCAGGTGCTTCTTACTAGAACAAGTCGACCACCTTTCCCATGCAGGCTCCGTACATGTGGAATGGCTACGCTCCGTGGGGATTACCTAGGTCTTCTCCTTATGAGAACCACCCTCGCCCGCAGGCACATCCAATGCCCACTCCACCGCCCCATTTTTGGGATAGGAGTGCTGATGCTTCTAGAAATATGGTCTCTTACATGGCACGACTGGTTGAGAATGGCACCACATCATGGTATCTAGACAGTGGATGTTCTCGTCACATGACAAGTGACAAGACTCTTGTTGCTAATTTGATTCATGGATATGGAGGTAAGGTTACCTTTGGGAATGGTAAGATGCTCCCGGTAGAAGGTAAAAGTAGTTTTTTTGAGAATGGCTCGTTAAGCGGTCATGAGCTTTTATTTGTTAAGGGTTTTAATTCGAACTTATTGAGCATTAGTCAATTATGTGATGCTAAGTTTAAAGTTGTCTTTGAGGATGACAGATGTGATGTCTTTGATACAAATCATGCCTTGCTCTTAACCGGTAGTCGTTCTCATGATAATTGTTTTATTGTCACTACCCCTCTCTCGCATCTCTATGCTTAGTTCTTCCTTTTAAATGTAGGATTTTTCTTGTTGTTTTAGGGATGTCTTTTTTTATTTTCTTTGCATTTTATTTCTTGAGTCTCTGTTATAGGTGTTGAGAACATACTACTCTGGTTATTGTTTGGATTCCATCTTTCAGCTAATTATAGTTTGGTAGGCTTCTTTGGTGTATTTTTGTCAAGGTTTTGTTGGGCCGCATCATACTCTTCTTCTCCCCTGGTGGTTTCTTGCATGACGTGTTTGCATGTTTTGGGGTTAGTATAGTATCTTAGACTGTCATTTTTTTGCTTTTAGAAGATGATTGTCTCGGATTATTACTGTCTTCATTCCTTCTACTCTCTCCTTGTGTCTCTCTTGCTCACCTCTAGTAAGTGATCAATAACTCACAAAATCCCCAGCCATTTGAATGTCTTGAGAGCATAATCAGTTGGCTAGGAACCCGTTGGGGCTGTGAGGGTCATGCTCTGATGGTTGCACTCAAGAGATGTTAGTTCTTGTGTTGCACGTTATCATGGTATTACACTTCTTGAGTGTGTTTTTTCCAAAAAGATGTAGGCTACACCCTACCCTCGTGTATTAGTTGAAGATGGAGGTTATTAATTACTCCCACACGGGAATGGCATTTCTGTTTTTTTCTACGAAAAACGAGAAGTCGACCAAGAAGCTATGTGGTCTTGTTATGGTCTAGTGCATGTTTTGCCTATTCATGCTTGTGTATAAGGGCATGTTAAGTATACAATGGTCTTGAAGTTCTCTTATTGTTAATCTTCGGTATCTCGTGGATGGTTTTTCTTCTAGGTGTTCAATGGTCTCCGTATGGGATTACTCTATTCTTCATGCATGATTGCATCGTTTTCCTGTCTACCAAGGTTTGGTTTATGATTCTGTCCACCCTTCTTGCATTTTTCACTCTTGTTGCATATTCAAATTATCATTGGTTTTTGGTTGGATTGGAATCCATACAATATTTAGAATTTATCCTTGTGATGTTTCTCAACATTTGTCTCTCTTCTTTGTTCGGTCTATTGTTTTTTTAAAAATTAAAACTTCTAAATTAAAATCAAAAAAAAAAAAAAGGAAGGGTGAAGTACGAACGTTGTTAAGGGGTTCGTACGGTATGGGGGTCAGAAGTTTTTTTTTTTTCCTTTGAACGTACGAACGTTGTTAGGAAGTTCAAACGTTGGGTCAGGCAGCGGGTTTTTTTCTCTGAGTCGACGTACGAACGTCGTTTGGACGTACGTACGTCCTTGTTACTAGTTGGCCCATTTGCTGTTTTAAGCCCATTTTCGAACACAAAGCCAATTGGTTATATATTTGAATCGTGTTTTCTTCTTTTGAAAGCACTACATATTTAGTTCTTAACCATTTTAGAAACTCTTCTTCTTCAAATCTTCTCTCTTCTTCTCTTGCTCTTGTTTGTGGTTGCATTTTTTTCTTTCATTTGTGTGCGTGGGGTTTGTTTATTTCAAGTGGGACTCTTTCTTCTTCGTCGTCGTCTCTACGGTAAGTTTCTCCAACTTCTTCTTCTTTCCTTCATCTGTTGTTCTTGTTGCTTGTTTAGATATGTTGGTTGTTTTGTCTTTCGAGGTTGTTGGTTATCAATCTCGTCGGTTTAATTCGAAACTCTTCAACATTTGAAGCTTCTTAATTCATTGTTCATGGTTATTACTATATTCCTTCTTGTTTTAACATGATTAGCATGTTTTTAAATGTGTAGTTTGATGATTTACAAATGACTCTTACTTGTGCACACAAACTGTTTGATGAATTGCCTCAATGAGTTTCCTTGTATTTTTTATTGTCAATTTCATCACTTTCTCTTACACCATTTGGCTCGATTTATATTGGTTATTGTTCAGGACATGTCTCCCAAGCGTGCTCGCACCACCCCCACTAGTGACACACCCGTCTCTAAGGGTGCCTCTTCGTCGGGTGCACATAGCTCTCGTGCTCAAAAGGGGAAAGGTGTTCCCCCCGCTGACTCCTCACCTCCTCCTCCACCTCTTGGTGCTCATCCTCGGGCTAAAGCCATTGTTCCAGAGAGGTTCTTCGACTTACTTGACATTAGCTCAAGTCCATTGGGTTCTACTCAAGTTGGGAACGTGGCATCATTCTATGTTACTCGAAATTGGTTGAGGGTGTGTCAACCGGTCACCAAATACTCGGTCGAGCACACTATTTCCTTCTATGAAACAAAGACGCCGTCTCAGAATCGTACAAGCTTCACAGTATTGATTGAGGGCATGAGATACACTATTTCTCCAAGGGTAATCCGTGAGGCATTGGGGATTGATGGTCATGAGATGTCGTTGAGTCAGACTCAATCACTTGGCCCATTCCAGATGAGGTTAGGGTTGACTTGGTCAATCAAGCTCAGGAGATGTTCATCGATGGGGTCACACAGAGGTACCATGCTAGGTACTATAGCGTCATTCTTATGCATATGATTGCTCATTCCAATATTTATCCGACTCGAGGTAACAAGATCATCATCACGGATGAGATGATCAAGCTGATAGTCTGCATGTCTATTTATCACGTCAACCTTTCGGAGGTTATCTTCTCTCGGATGCTTTAGATTGATGCTGCTAAGGGTACACTTCATTTTCCTAGCTTCATCATGACTATTCTTCAGCATTTGGGTTTCCAGGGCAGGTATATGGAGGTGACTCCACCTAGGTTTGTTGCTCATGACTGGGCAAACGCAATCAAGAAGGGATGTCCGTCTAGGAAGGCGGCTTTTGAAACCGTGGGTGCGACACTGAGTCACCATCTGGTCTGGGGTGGTAGAGCTCTTGATAGGCGCGATGACTTTGATCGCGCTTTGGTTTCTGGGCGCCCTTCCCCCTCTTCGGTTTGTAGTAACCGTGTTGTGGCTGCAGTAGAGGCTCGGGTCTCCTCTCTTCGACGTCATCAAGCTCGCACTGATCCTAGGTTGGATCGTTTTGGAGTCATTCTCTCTCAGCATGATGCCATGCTTCGCGACATTCATGGGATGAATGTGGCACAGATGCGGCATCTTCAGCTTGACTACACTCCTATCACACTGCCTACATTTCCGGCAGAGGAACCCCCGCTTGCAAGTGATGAAGATGGTGTTGAGTCTGAGGACGAGAGTGAGGAAGATGGTGGCGAGGGTTCTGGTGATGAGGAGGGTGATGATAGCTCTGGTTCGGAGGAGTAGTTTTTTTTTTTTTTTTTCTTCTTCCTATTTTTTTTGTTGTTTTTGTTTTGTTCTATTCTATTGGTGCTTATTAATATTTATGCTTGTTAAGGATTCAAACTGTTTAGGATATTGGTTTATTAAGTTCTATTACAGCTTTATTCTAATTTGTGGAAAGGTGTTGATTATTAGGTCATGGGCTTATGTTTGGGCCCACGTATGGTTTAGGTTTATCCTTACCTATATATATATTGCTTCCTTGAGTATATCTTCTTTTATTTTCTTTTACTACTCCTTCTAGTTTTCCTCTTGTTTTTCAGAATTTATCAATGGCGGAGTATGAACTTCATGGTGTCTTTGTTCCTGTTGTTGGCTATGTATCGTTCATGGTGATGGAATACAAGAATCCTACAAAGGTTTGTGGTTTATGTCGTGTTCCTCATGGATATGATTATATTCATCCACCGTTTCTTAACCCGTGTAGGGTTTATGTGAACCATTGGGAGCGCTTGCCTGTGCATCTCCAATGTCACATCTTGGAATTAGTTGGGTTCCCTAAGGTTTTAGGTTTAGCTGCTCCTCTCACAGACTGCGGTTTGGATAGCAGAATTGAAAACCTATTCTGTACAAGTGAATGGTTGGAAGATTATGAAGATCATGTTATAGCTCGATGGATGAATCCTTCGGCTCGTGCTGATGCTTACTTCTCCAAGCTTCCTCCAGGTCATTGGGAACGTTTCTTTCGCATTGTTTGATTTTAGGATTTTTGTTCTCTTCTAAGACTATTTCTCTCTTTATGGATTGCTATTTCTGTTTGGTATTACTTTCGTGGTTATCTAATTATTAAGGCTATGTTTCATGTCTGTTATTCTATTGTTTATAGTATCTGTTGTTGATGGTTCCCATCTTGCTCACGATTCGTGACAAAAAAGGGGAGATTTATTACTCCAATACTAACACATCTTTCTTCCTCTGTTAGTGTATTTTTGGGTCATGTTTCAGGTATGCTCCATGTATGGGGGAGTGAAAGTGATGATGATTGGAGGTTGTATAGTTTTGGGGGAGCTCGAGTATCAAATTTTGGAATTCATGAAGTATGGGGGAGTTGTTCGAGAAACTTCCGTTGGTTCTCTTATTAATTCAGAATTCCTTGTTGCTTCTGTCTCGTCTCTGATGATTAAAGCCTCTTACTCGAGCTGAATATCAAGTGTTGGTGACTTGGTATGTTCTTACTATGAGTGTTCTTGTAGACATGTTTTATAAATGCCAATTGGTTTGGGTTTGTATGCACGTTTTATAAGTGCTTCTAGAGTCATTGGTTTTTGTCACAAAATAAATGTCAAAGGGGGAGATTGAAACCGACACTCGGTTGTTTGACATTATTTTATGACTACGTGTGTCCATGGTTATCTCGCCTTGTCCTCATTGTTAAGAAAACCTTGATGTATGAGCGTCGTCCCGAGTCTTTCGTTTCGCGTCATGTATCTTAGGTTGTCGTTTGGTCGTACCTAGTTAGGACGTACGTACCTAGTATTGGTCTGCAAACCTTTGCAAAGGGTTGGACGTACGTACCTAGTTAGACGTACGTACCATAAGTTAGGCAGCATCGTGTTTTGTGACTTGGACGTACGTACCAAGTTAAGGAGTACGTACGTCGGCTTAGGCAATAAACTTTTGTGACTCAGGGACGTACGTACCTTGTTTCGACGTACGTACGTCCACCGTGGTTTTGCTTTTTTCGGCCCATCTCTCTCCTCTTTGAAACCCTAAGTATATATGGTTTTTCTCACATAGAGAAAATCAGTTCTTTGGCTGTCCAATCTAGGTATTCTTCCAGAGTTTGTGTAGGTTGTGTTTTTGGTGATTGAACTCAATCCTTCTCCTCCTTTCATTCTTCTTTTTCCATATTGAGTATTGAAATCAGCTTCGAGTCTTCTTGTGTGTTCATCAAGAAGTCGAGTGTTTTGTGCGTATATCTAGGTGCTCTGGTGAAGTCAAGGTGTTAAAGATAACCGGTAGTGTCAACTCGCAGTGATTGCAGGTAGTTGATAGGTTTGTATATCTTTTTCATCTAGTGGATTTATTTGTTGTCGCGAGGACAACCGTGGACGTTTCCCATATTGGGTTTTACCACCTTAAATATCTTGTGTGTTCATTTACCTTCTGCTTGTTATTTTGCTTGATTGATTAGTGATAACTGTAGTAATAACACTATCTTGGAGTTTTATAAAGTAGTAAAGCAATTAAACCTATTTCTGAACAAACAAACGAAGATGAGAGACACCAAATTTAACATGGTTCCAATGGCGGATCCAAGAATTCAAGTTGGGGTGGGCTTGGACGAAAATTCAAAAAAATAAAAAAAAAATGACGTTGTTCTCTAGAAATCTGATATATATAAAGACATCGGTAATTCATACTAACTAAATGTTGGAAATGTTTTTGAGTGGTCAAAACATTTGTATATGAATGAGAAATTAAAGTACTAAGTTATCCACTGATCATGGCTAACTTGTGTTATAGTAGATAAATATGTATGTATTTCACATATATTGTATTTGGTCCAACCCATCCCAATGGGTGTGTCTTTTCCCAATAGACACATACTTTGTAGACACTTATTCTGAATAGGTCTGTTTGTTCCCAACAGATGTGTACATTGTATTGGATCAAGTGTATATTCAAATATACATTGAATAGACATGTGCCTTTTTGAAAAGGTGTCTTTCCTACTATATAAATGTGTCTTGTGTTTGTAGTCAAATCACTTTTCAATGAATTGTTTTTCCATCTTCTAGTGTTTGTGTCTTGTCATGAGAGAGTATAACAAAGAATTGGTTTGCCGTCTTCTATGCGTTTGAAGTGTTTCTACGCTAAGAAGGATAGATCATTGTATCCTGGGAGACAGTCCACCATTGATAAACCGTTCGGCACATGTACGGGGCGAATAATGTCTTAAGGAGAGAGATTTTATCTCGACTCAATCTAAATCTTGTCCTTCATCTATTTATTCTGGTTTGCATCATCTATTCCGTTTTTATTTATTTTAGAACAGTAATATATCGATGTATATTTTTCTACAAACTTAATATTATTACGTATTGTATGTTTTACTGTTCTAATACTTTTGTGATGTAGAATATTGGTTTTTCGATTAAATTCAAAAATTTTATATTTTTTTTCTCATGATATGATACTCTATTACAAGAGTTTGTGGTAATTGTATGTGCCATGTAATACTGTATGGTGTTCATGATAACAGATAAGTCAATTTTATATTTTGGTGCAAATTTGGATCCTGTATATGCATAATGAACCATGTTAGACCTTAGTCCAATTTTTATTTCTGATTTTCTGTTATGGACATGATCGTAATAATAATAATTATGAAGTTTATGGTATAATTGTGCAAATACAGAACAGTGGGTTCAATACCGAGAATTATGATAGTACCCTGACTCATGGCATATGAGAATAAACTTATTCATTGGCTTAAGAGCATTAATTGTTTTTATATTTTTTATACATGGCGTACTGTACCTATCAGAGAATCAAAGGCCTCTCCTGGTTGGGTTTTGTTTATTTGAATAAACAATAATTAAATTGAATGAAGAATACAGTTTTCTTTAATGGGTGTTAATTTCTCTGGTTATAGTCTGTTGAACGGTGGGGAGACACCGTTTCATAATTTTTGATGAACGGGTTTGTACTCTTTCTTGGTTGAGATGAGAGAGTGAAGAGACACGTCTCTCTTGAATTCTTGATTCATAGCATCATAATGCAACTGAATTGCAGAGGAACTGTTTGGACTTTTCTCTGTCAAGGATTTAAGCGTTGGCCTCTGTTTTCTGTAGAAACAGTTCATAGAGAAGCATCTGTTCCTACGTTTGGTAGTGTCTTTTGAGAAGCACACTAATCTGTTTGATGAGCCTTAGAATAGTTTGATGGAATCTGTATAAGCATAATTAATATTATCAATAAACAATAAGGATCATGAATCACGTAATTAATCACTAACAAATACACATACCTTGTCTATAGCATTGATGATCCGAAAAGCTGCACAAGATCTAGGTTTCACTCTCCTTGCCTCTTAAACCCTAATATGTGTTGTAATAGTAAGTGTATGAGGATGGAGATCATACACCAATTTATAGAGGTGGAGAGAGGACCTAAATCTACAAACCTAAGCCCATTAGATCTAGACCGTCCATCATAGTTAAGATCTACGGTAGATATGACTTCCACATAACCTATTACTAATTAGCTTATTTCTATATTAAACCAAGGTTAAAGGTACATGGACCACATTATGGGTTGGGCTTTATATGTGGAAATTCCAACAATCTGTGGATGATTTAATGTGTTTCTTTTGCTATCTAATATTGTTTACTTCTGTGCTTAACTTTTGTTATGGCGTAAAGAAGAAAATCAAAACAGGAAGAAAGGAGTAGAGGAACTACTTTTCAAATTCAGAATTTTAGTGTTGCACAGTCTAAAGTTCATGGTCGGATGAAAGTCTTTCCGTTCTTCGATTGAGTTGAAATTTTTACAGTAGTTGCATAACGTCTAATGCAATAATATGTTCAAATTTTGTGATCCTCCAATGGTTGGATTGTCAGAAACAATTAAAACGGATTTACTGTTCATCAGTGACAGTTTTTTCGAATTTTGATTAGTTAATCAAAATTTTGGTTACTCAAGTTTTTCGAAAATGGGATTATTCTACTGATGTGTCCAGTAGATCAATCAGTTTGTTCGACATCTCAATGACTTAATTACTACAATTATTTGTAGATTTTGATTTGTTTTGAATGATGTCAATGGGTCATCTTTGATGTGTCTAGACATAGAAATCACGTTGATGGTTGATGGATGATACAAATTACTAGGTAAAAATACTATTGAATGCGGAATTAAACAATAGCAGTAAATAAGATAAACAAAACACAAGATCTCGAAGAAACTATCTTCTTTATTGAATATTATGAAGATTACAAGAATCTCTGCCTCACAATACTCTCTAGACAAGCTAAGCCCTAGCTGCCTCTCTTATGTTTTGGCATTGGCCAAAACACCTTTTTATAGACATTAGACGACTTCGAGTCATACAAGGAAACCTATTTCCTATTCACCCGGAATAAGAAAATCTATCTTTAGAACTCTTCAGAATCCCAAAGACATTTCGAGGCGCTGCCCCGAACCCCAGCCAGGGCGCTGCGCCCTGGACCGGCAGTGTCGTCACTTCGCGACGACCAAGTCGTAGGGTGGCAAATGTCTATCCTCAAGACACCAATCTCGAGGATCACTAAGCTACTAATAGGATACACCTGTATCATGGCTCCCCCATTTAGGAACTTAAACTCCAGTTTAAGCTAAAACAAGAGGTTAGGGAACTCGAGAGCTCCCTGGTCTTTGTTGAACCATCTAGCCTTGCTTGGAACCTGACCAACACGCCCAATGCGAAACATAATGCGGTCTCCACGTCGTGTACTAGTCACCTTGCGCTCCAATATGCAATCCTCTGTCAATGGTTCCTCTCGGTCAAACCACAAGTCATCAACTGCTGGTAAGACTACCTTGTCATCCCCATCATCATCAAGTAATGGTGGCTCAAACAACTTCAAATACTCGACATTAATGACCGAATACATCCCTAAGTAACGTGGTAACTCAAGCTTGAAAGCGTTGTCCCCAATCTGCTCAAGAACTCGAAATGGTCCGTATCGAAGTGGTTTCAACTTCTTACCTTCACCTTTGAGACATTCCTTACTCAGCTTCAACCATACCAGATCGCCCACACCAAAGTTACAAGGAACTCGATGCTTATCATGTTTAGCCTTGTACTTTGCTTGTGACTTCTTCAATTGTGCTTCAACAATAGCATGTATCTGGCTTATCTTCTCTAAAAACCGTTGGGCGCGAAGCTGTTCAGTTTCTCCCTTCCCATCCTTAGCCCCATCAATAGTAAAAACCAAATCAAAAAGACTAGGAGGCAAGTACCCATAACATGCTTCAAATGGAGACTTACCTGACGAGATATGAACTGCTCTATTGAAAGCAAACTGTAGATAAGGAAGACTTTCATCCTAAGTCTTCGGATGTTTGGCATTATACCCCCGTAACATATGCAGCATGGTCTTGTTGACCACCTCTATCTGTCCGTCTGTCTGTGGATGAAAAACAGTTCTCTTCTTCAACTTGGTATCCATCATACCCCACAAAGACTCCTAAAAGTGCCCAAGGAACCGGCTATCATGATCAGATATAATCGAACTTGGCAACCCAAAGTGCTTCCAAACATTTTCAAAGAAAAGCTTAGTTGCACCCGCTCCTGTCACTGTCTTCTTGCAAGGAATTAGAATCACCATCTTACTAAAGCGATCAGCCACAACGTACAGATAGTTATTCTCAGACTTGGCCATAGGCAAGCCACCTAAGAAATCCATAGAAATACTCTCCCAAGGACGATTAAGCACTGGCAATGGTAGATATAATCCTCTTTTCCTGTTCGCCGGTTTGGATGTACAACACAACTTACAACCTCAAACATACCTAGAAACATCATCTTGCATCTTCGGCCAAAAGACATAACGCCGCAGATTTAACAGTCTTCTCAACCCCAAAGTGACTTGCCACTCTAGAAGTATGTGCTTCCTTAATCCACTGCAATCTATCCCCATCTTCTGGAATACAAAGTGATGAACCCTTATATAACAACCCATCACGTATCTCAAACTCCCCCTTGTGCCCATGTTGAACCTTTGCATACACATCCTTGAAGCCCTTATCTGATGCATACCATGTGACATATTTTGAAGGAACCAACGGTTGGATACGTAAAGCCACCAATAAAGCACTTACCGTGGTCAAGACAACATATCAGCCAACTTATTCGTCGACCCTTTCTTATATTTGATAATGATGTGAAATGCCATCAAGTACAACATCCACTTCATGTGTCTGGCCTGCTGCAACTTGGTTTGAGCATGACGATACTCTAATGGCTTGTGATCAGAGTGAACCACTACCTCCTTACCCAACAGGTACACTCTCCAATGTTTAACAGCCTGATAGAGAGCATAAAACTCCTTGTCATAAGGTGGATAGTTTTATATCGCCCCTGCAAACAACTCAGAATGATACTCCACTGGCTTACCATCCTGCAAAAGAATTGCTCCCATAGGATAGCTAGAAGCATCTGTCTCGACCTCAAAAGCACGTTGTAGATTAGGCAACGCTAAAACTGGCGCCTCTGAGATCTTTCTTTTCAGTAACTGAAAGGTGTCCTCATGAATCTTATTCCATTCGAACTGTGTTCCCTGCCTTTGTCAACCCGTGCAAAGGTGCTGCAAGTGTCGAAAAATACTGAATAAACTTTCGTAGATATTGGCAACCTCCCACGAAACTCCTTACCTCAGTCACTGAACTAGGCCTCGGCCATTTGATAATAATCTCTACCTTTCCTGGATCAATTTTTCGCTGACCTCCGCCAGCAACAAACCCGAGATACACCAACTCCCCTTTAGCAAACTCACACTTCTTTCCATTCAATCGTAATTGGCTGCCCATAGTAACTCGAACACCTTATGGATGTGAACAAGATGTTCCTCCCATGTCTTGCTGTATATCAAGATATCATCCAAATACATAATCACAAAATCTTCCATGAAAGGCCTTAGCAAATCATTCATCAAACGCATAAAAGTAGCTGGAGCATTGCACAACCCAAACGACATTACCAACCACTCGAAAATACCCTATTTTGTCTTGAAAGTTGTCTTCCATGTGTCTTCTTCTCGAATTCCGACTTGATGATACCCGGACTTTAAATCTAATTTTGTAAAGAACCGAGCACTCTCCAATTGATCCATCAAATCATCAATCCTCGGTAATGGATACCGATTCTTGATGGTAATCTTGTTAAGTGCACGATAATCAACGCACATACGCCAACCACCATCCTTCTTGGGCATTAGCAACACTGGTGACCCACAAGACGAACTACTCGACACAATAACTTCTTTCTCCAGAAGTTCCTGAACTTGTTTCTTTATCTCATCCGATTCCTGCACAGAAGTACGGCACAACCACGATTGGGTAAAGAGCTCTCTCCAGTCAACATGATCTCATGCTCTACACTCCTCTTTGGTGGGAACCCGGTGAGATCCTGAAACAAATCTTCAAACTGCATCTTCAACTTCTCAAGATCATTGTCCTGCTGAGTTGATAAGGAAGCCAAACAATGTCGACTTGGTTGCTCCTCATATGGGCGGATCATTAACAAAACGAACTTCCCACAAACATTCACTAACCTTTTGGCTTGGGTTGCCATCACCAAGTTAGTTCCCTTTGGGGGTGGAACTAATCGAATAGCAAATTGTTCTCCATCTTTAGTGAATTTATATTTCTGGTCTCTTCTATCAAAAAGAGCATATCTATCCCACAGGTAGGGACTTCCGAAAATAATCTGACAAACATCCAATGGAACAACGTCACATGTTACCTCATCAATATAGGACTCATGAAGAGCAAACTTGAATGTGCATTGATGTTTCACACTCGAGCCGACGTCCTTCTGAATCCATCCCAATGGATAAGGCTTAGGATGTTTCACGATCTTCAAACCAAGCTTCTGAACCAAAGCTTCTGAAATCAGATTTTTTTGACTACCTGGATCTACAATCTCATCAACCAAATTGGTCTTCACTTGTAGCTTAACAACAAAGAGCTGCTCTCTAGGGTCTTCTTCTTCTACCTGTATAGAATTCCCTGCCATCATGTTGAGCTTAAGGTTAGGCTCTGTCATACCTGGTACTTCTTTCGGAACTTGTGTGGTTAAGGCTGCAGTCTTCTTATCCCCCTTCCTCCTGAACCCTTTCGGTTTGAGTTCTGGATTTTTCTCCCAGCACGTCTCCATCACATGACCGTTTGCTTTGCAATGACTGCAAACTAATCCTTCCTTCCCATTAGACTCACCTTTTCCCTTCTTAGCATCATCCTTCTTGGCACCGGAACTATTAGGTTTACCACCAGATTGCTTTCCATCTCCCTTTATGTCGTTTTTCTTCAACTTGCCTTCAATGGCAATAGCTTTCACAGTAGCCTTCTGTATAGTTTCTACTGTAAACAACTTCAACTCCTTCCGAATATACTCACCCAAACTTGCCACGCACTTCATGTATATAGAGTAATCCTTTAGATTAATATCCAAAACCATTGCTTGATTCTGAAATTCGGTTGTATATTCATGAACGGATTGATTGAATCTCTGGCGTAAGTTGTACCACTTCTGCCATCTTTCCTCTAGAAATCCCACTGGATAGAATTGCTTCTTAAGCAACTCCTTGAACATCCTGCACGATACTACCCCTTTCTTATCATGATACTTGATAGGATTTCCACCAAGTTAATGCATGACTTGACAGTTTCAAGGTAACGAAGGTAATCTTCTCTTTCGACGAATAGCTATAAAGAGTAAAGTATGTCTCTAGACGTTCAATCCAATCGTCTAGTTTCTCCACATCAGCACTTCCATCATACATAGGAATTTCAACTTTGAAATCAATCCTTAGATGTCGTAAAGAATTCTTACCTCCATGATGTGAAGTTTTGAAGTTGTCGACTTCTTCTTCTTCTTCGTCTGCTTCTTCCTCCTCTTCATCCTCATCCGAGTCATCTTGCTCAGAAAATGAACTTTTCTTCTTCTTCGGGTTTTTCTTCTCCCCTTCTTTGATGATGAAATCGGTTAGCTTGGACAAAGTAGAATTCATCGACTGCATCTGGATCTGAAACGAAGCCATTGTTTCCTCTGCACTAAGTTTCTGTTGCGGAGTAGGTGTCTCCTCCTCCTCTGATTTCTTCAGATCTGTTCCTGACATCTTCTTTTTCCTTGTCTTCTTAGAATCTTCTAAAGACACAAGAACTTTACCTAGCTTTCTGTACTGCGAACGGGTTAAGATCATAAACCACAGAAAACTCCACCAGGGAATCGAACTTTGCTCTTGATACCAACTTGATACAAATTACTAGGTAAAGATACTATTGAATGCGGAATTAAACAATAGCAGTAAATAAGATAAACAAAACACAAGATTTCGAAGAAACTATCTTCTTTGTTGAATATTATGAAGATTACAAGAATCTTTGCCTCACAATACTCTCTAGACAAGCTAAGCCCTACCTGCCTCTCTTATGTTTTGGCCTTGGCCAAAACACCTTTTTATAGACGTTGGACGACTTCGAATCATACAAGGAAACCTATTTCCTATTCACCCGGAATAAGGAAATCTATCTTTAGAACTCTTCAGAATCACAAAGACCTTTCGGGGCGCTGCCCCGAACCCCAGCTAGGGCGTTGCGCCCTGGACCCGCAGCGTGGTCGCTTCGCGACGACCAAGTCGTAGGGTGGCAAATGTCTATCCTCAAGACACCAATCTCAAGGATCACTAAGCTCCTAATAGGATACACCTGTATCAATGGATCAAACCAGAGCACCAACTAAGTTGGAAGATGAATCAGTTGTCTAATTTGACGGCATTCTTATCACAAACAAATGAATTTTATTTCATTAATGCCATGTGAATTGGAGTTGAAAGAAACATAAGTGAAAATATTTCATTAGCTTGAAATGATATTGCACATGATTGTACAAACCGTATCACACACGCGTGAAAGACAAACCTCATGGTGGTGGTCTTATGTACAACGTTACAAGTAATTGTTACTTGTAAATTGTAGGGGTACTACATACTCCAGCCAATCAAAACACGACACGTGGCCTGCCCAATATTCCACCAGGTCGCCCACTACACGACCCAGCTAAAGACCGACCAGACCAGCTCGACTATACAACCACTTGGCGACCTCCTCATACACACGTGCCCTTAATCAATGCACATAATATCCTCGCCCATTGCATAATCAATGCACAGAGAATATCCTCGCCCATTACATAATCATTGCCATGATTATGCTCTCATTATGATGTCAGAGAATCTGCAAGATCCCATGATCTGCGCCCTTTCACCTTCTAAGAACGGAACTATGATGGCTTGATTTCTAAGTTCCACTCCCCCGAGCAAGAGTACGTAGGCAATCTTGATCTCATTGAGTGTAGCCACCCCCGATCTCAAATCCCCACCTTGGTCAGTCAAACAGCGACCTGACCTAGTTAATGCATTAATCTGGAAACAGGTTAATACATTTGGCGCCGACTATAGGGAATCGATTATATCGAAAAACCAGCCCTCCCACCCAACTAAAAGTCATACTCATACATTTGTCCATCAAATGGATACTCAGGAACAAATCATCCAGGAACTACGAGACCAACTAAATCGTCTCCAAGGAGAAAACGCGCAACTAAAGGCTGCAAGCGACGTCGATACAAACACTGAACAAGGAGCAGTCATTGCAAATGACAGCAATCGCAAGTATGAAGAACTCAGTCAACAACTCGCTGAATTCAAGGCCTCTCAGGCCGCCATACAATTAAGCAAAGGTCACACAGCCGAACAGCTCGCTGTCTAGTCTTTGCAGCACTTCTAGGAATCTCCATTCACTAAAGAGATCCTGGAGCAGGAGTTACCCAACAAACTCAATGCTCCTAAATTTGACCAGTACTCGGGTGTTGGAGACCCAACAGATCACATCAAAGGTTTCCGTAAATCTCTACCTCTTATAAAAGAGGATCATCTACTCTGCCTATTGTTTCAATCCAGCCTCACAGGACCAGCTCTCGATTGGTCCACCGTCTCAAGCCAGGTTCGATCAGCTCGTTCAACGACCTGGAAAAGCAGTTCGTTATTTTCTACATCCATAACAAAAAACGTCCAGTCATCATCGACGCAATGTTTAAAGTCAAACAACGGGATGGTGAACTGCTGAGCGATTTCTTCGCTCGATTCAAAATCGAGCTGCACTCTATTCAAGATTTCGCAAAGGAGCATGAACCCTTTGCAACAATTGGGTTCTCCCACGGTCTGATCCCTGGATTAGACCTTCACAAGTCTTTGGCCATGAAGAGGCCAACCTTTCTCGACAACCTTTATCTCAAGGTAGATCGTTATATCAAACTAGAAGAAGTCCTGGCCGGAAGGGTGAAAAGCCATGTTATTTCAAACGTAGAAGGGGGCTCCACCAAAGGACCTCGATAAGACAACAACAGGAGATTCAAGGTTAAGGCGTTGCCCACAGAGCAACGTGAGTATCACCGATTTACACGACCTGCAGGATATATCTTCGAGCAAATCAAACATCACCACTGGTGCAAGATTCCAGATTTCACTCCACTAGAAGACACCTCTGGTCGTCCTTATTGCAAAGTCCACAAGGTGCGATGTCACCAAACAGATGATTGCCGCATACTGAAGTGATCTCTTCAGACATTGGCTGATGAGAAAAGGCTGAATAACTGGATCTACGGAAGGCAAGAAGAATCCAGTGAAAAGAAAACCAAGAAGAGATCATGAACACCACCACATTCTGCCAAACGATCTCAAAACAAGGCTAGAACTGCCTCCACAAGTCCAACACGCAGCAGAGGGCGAAACCTCTCAAGAAGATTAGGTCCCACCGGCGACCTCCGTGACCAAATCAATAAACAGGTCGCAAATAAAATAGATGAAGATAGTGAGACAGAAAGTCATGTGGTCTACATGATCTATGAGTCCAGCTCTACACCAGTCTCAAGGGAAAAGAAAAGGCGAGTAGAACACCTGCACCACGTCTACTCAATCACAGGTCGAGCAGCTCGAACTAGCATTCCAGCTCGACAGGAAACAGATCTCTGTTTCATTGAAGATGATCTCAACAAAGTCGTTACTCCACACAACGACGCCCCGGTCGTTGAATTAAGAATTCCAGATTACATTGTTAAGAGGGTCCTAATCGACCCAGGAGCATCTTGTAACATACTAATGTACAAGACTTTCAAAGATATGAGGCTACCTGATTCAGTCCTCATTCCTGACTTCACTCCAATCTTGGGCTTCAATAGCTCGAGAGAGGACCCAAAAGGAGAGATATTGCTGCCCGTTTCTGTGGGCAGGAAGGAAGATAAAGTTGTAATTACAGCAAAGTTCATCGTCCTTAATATTGCAAGAAAGTACAATGCAATACTTGGTCGCAAATGGATCCATGCCATGCGAGGAGTTCCATCAACTTATCATCAAGTATTCCGTTACCCTGGCCCCAATGGGATAATGGAGCTCAGAGGCAACCAGAACGCTGCACAAGAATGCCATGGGATTATTGAAGCTGTGACGACTGATAAGGCAACGACCTCAGGAACCAAGGAGGTCGAAAAGCAAGTGAAGAGCCCATCCAAGGGGAAAACTGAGGCAACAGAAGCGGGAAAATAGCAATTACAGATGAGCAAGCGAGCTCCCCTCAACTATCACTTGGAACCACAGATCCAGGAGTGCAAGTGAACTTAGGGTCAGAGGACGACCCCAAGTACGTTTATGTGTGCTCAGAGTTAGGAACAGATAAGTACAATGATTTTGTAAACTTTCTTTCCCTCAATAAAGATGTTTTTGCTTGGTCGTACACTGATATGCCTGGGATAGATCCATCAATAGCATGCCATAAATTACGAGTAAACCCCAATTATCGACATGTTAAGCAAAAACCAAGACGACTAACCCCAAAATTTCATCAGGCCGTCAATGATGAAATTAGTAGACTCAAATAGGTAGGGTTCATCAAAGAGGTTGACACACCAGATTGGTTGGCCAACATAGTTCCAGTATTGAAAAAAAATGGGAAGACAAGAGTTTGCATCGACTTTACAAGCTTGAACAAAGCTTATCCTAAAGATTTATTCCCACTCCCACGAATCGATTGGTTAGTCGATCAGACTTGTGGTTTCGAACTACTATCATTTATGGATGCATACTCAGGGTACAATCATATCCCAATGCATGAGCCAGATCAAGAAAAGACTTCATTCACTACTGAGCAAGGAATTTTCTGTTACAAAGTCATGCCTTTTGGTCTCAGAAACGCTGGAGCTACCTACCAGCGACTTGTCATCAAAATGCTCGACGACATACTAGGTCGAACAATGGAGGTCTACATCGATGACATGCTCGTCAAGAGCAACCTCGAGCATACACTTCGCAAATCTCGATCAGACATTTCAGAGGTTAAGACAATTCAGAATGAGACTTAGTCCAAAAAAATGTCTATTCGGAGTGGCATCAGGAAAATTCCTTGGTTATTTAGTCACAGAGAGGGGTATTGAAGCAAACCCCGACCAGATCAGAGCCCTGGTCGATATGCCCAGCCCAAAGACGAATAAGCAAATCCAAAAACTCAATGGCATGGTATCAGCTCTCAATAGATTTATTTCTAGAGCATCTGATAAGTGTCGACCAATGCTTCATATTCTTCGAAAGGGGGTTGCATATCAATGAACAGAAGAATGCGAGCAAGCCTTTGACGAGTTGAAGGCATACTTATCCACTCCACCAGTTCTCACTAAGCCTAATGATAGAGATGTGCTCGGAATCTACCTCGCCACATCAGGCTTTGCGATCAGCGCGGTACTTTTCAAAGATGAAAATCAGGTCGAACAACCAATCTACTTCACAAGCAAGGTGTTGCAAGAAGCAGAAATAAGGTACACACCTCTAGAAAAATTAGCATTAGCTCTTCTATACGCTGCATGCAAGTTTAGACCTTATTTCCAAGCACACACTGTTAAAGTAATCACCGACCAGCCACTACGACACATACTAGAAAAGAAAAACAAAAGAGGTCGTATGGCTTGATGGGCAGTTGAGCTCGGTGATTATACCTTTGAGTTCGTACCTCACCAGGCCGTTAAAGGCCAGATCGTAGCTGATTTCTTAGCAGACTATCTTGCCGAAGATTTCAGCTGGGAACCAGAACCAAAAACCAGACCAGTCCAAGTCGATCCACCAAACACTTGGCAATTATATGTTGATGGTTCCCACAACGCAAATGGTAGTGGCATTGGTGTCGTACTCATCCCACCTGGGGGCTCACAACATGAAAGGTCAACTCGATTAGACTTCTCGACCTCCAACAATGAGGCCGAATATGAAACCCTAATCCAAGGTCTACAAATGGCTATCGACCTACAAGCAGATCGACTCAAAGCATTCAGTGATTCTCAACTGGTAGTGAATTAGATCACTAGTAACTACCAAATACATGGAGTTAATTTGATAAGATATGCAGGCAAGGCAAAGGAACTTATCAGCAAGTTTAGTTTCTTCACTATAGATCACATTCCAAGAGATGACAACAGACACGCTGATTCTCTCGCATTCCTAGCATCCAAGGTCGAATCAGATCGACCTCGAGCTCTAACAATAGCAGTAAACACGTTACCTGCGTATTTACAAAAAGAAGAAGAGGCCAATCAAATCAACGACCTACTAGCCACAACCTCATAAGACATCAAAGGAACTTGGATGGAACCCTTCATCAACTTTTTGCAAACTGGCGAGCTCCCAACAAACAAGAAGGAGGCCACCCAGTTATTACATAAAGTCACTATGTACAAACTACATGAAGGAAAATTATTTCGTAAATCAGCAAATGGTCTACTCCTAAGATGTTTAATTCCCAAGCATGGGCAAATCATCTTTCAGGAGATTCACGAAGGAGAATGTGGAAATCATTCAGGAGGTCGCACACTAGCTCACAAGGCGATCTCACAAGGTTATTTATTTGCCAAGAATGAAGGAGGATGGAAAGAAATTTGTTTTAAAGTGCAAGGAGTGCCAACGTTTTGCTGACCACATTCATCAATATCCCAACGAACACATCAACATCACTGCTCCTTGGCCATTTCACATGTGGGGGCTCGACATCATGGGCCCAGTGATCAAAGAAAAGAAATTCGAGAAAAGATTTGTTCTAGTCGTTGTCGACTACTTCACCAAATGGGTGGAAGCCGTTGCTCTCACCAATGTCACTCAAGCAGATGTGAGGAGGTTTCTATGGGAAAACATCATTACAAGATTTGGCCTGCCCAAAAGAGTCGTCACTGATAATGGAACTCAGTTCGTTGGAAAGAACATTACAGCTTTCTACAAACTATGGAAGATCGAGCACTCCAGGTCAGCTCCTCGATACACACAGAGTAATGGTCAGGTCGAAGCGGCGAACAAGCAAATACTTTCTAACTTAAAGAAAAAAACTCGAAGATCAAGAAGACCAATGGCCACAACAGCTAGAAAACATCCTTTAGGCCTACAGAACAACTCCTAGAACATCAATAGGAATGTCTCCATTTAGTCTTTGCTATGGAGTAGAAGCCATCATCCCAACTGAGCTGACATTTGGTACGACCAAATCATTACTGGTCGACACCGAGCTCAACAATCAAGTTTATCGTTTGGGATAGATCTGGCTGAAGAAAGAAGGAATCATGCTACCATCAAGCTCGAGCAATACCAACAAAGGTTGAAACAAGCTTATAACAAAGGAGTACGACCTTGAGCTTTTCAACCAGGAGAGCTCGTGCTAAGAAGAATGTTCCATAATAAGAGAAAGGCGAATATTGGAAAGCTTAACGCTAATTGGGAAGGACCTTAGATCATCACAAAGGTTCAAAGCAATGGATCCTATCACCTCCAGACCCCAGAAGGAGAGGATGTCAAGAATCTCTGGAATGCTTATCATTTGAAGAAATTCTACCGGTAAAATGTAAGCAGGCGTTCTCATATGTTAAGAAACCAGCTCGATTTTGCCTTCATCTCATTTCCTGCATGAATGGCTTGAACAGGTCAAAATCAATCACTAGACCTTTAAATTATCAATACTCTAGTCCATTTGATAATTTTTATAAGTGTTAAGTGCACATCTATACTCCAACTAACACTCTCCTACTTAGGTCATAACTATCCCATGACCTAAGTAGACTCGAGCTCATAATCTAACGACCAACTCTCATCCCAGGGCGAATTTTACATTTAACTTTATTATTTGATGTTTGTCATCTAGCCACGCAGACAATACAAATAACGGAAAAGAAATTACAAGGAAGGTAATCAAATAAAAGTTCATTTTATTCTTTTTTTTTCAAATAAGCTAACTATTACAGGAACACCGAACTACTTGCTATGTTACATCAACAACGTATACTACTCGGGGGCTACTTCAACAATCTCTAGCTACAGCTCGCCAAGCATAGCACCTGCAAAAGTTAAAACAAGATAATCATACAGATAACCAATAAAAGCAAATTCATTATACAAAGGCATGCAAGAGGAAACATTTCAGTCCGCCATGCTTGCAGCCATTCATTTCGTCTACCTGCCTTCTGAACGAGCTACCAGGACTCCCTGGAAACTAGTCGCCCAAAGAGACAGGTGACATTATCCACAACAAAAGATAAAAGTGCAGAAAGTAAAAGCGCAATCGACTTACCGAAGTAGATCGATCACTATTGTATATGGCCTCAAGCCCAAACCAACAAACGACCAGGTCGCCAAAGATCAGCTCGACCGAAGTCAGACTCATCTAAGACTATTGTTTTAAACCACCGCCAAGGGAACCAGAGCGCCAAGAATGGACGAGGTCGAAACCAAGTCCATTCAAGACTAAAGTTTTTATGCCACGCAGGGCCACCACAAGTCATCAACAAAAATAACTTTCACGAACAATTTTGTAAACCTCACAATCACTCAAGACAAAGAAAAAGAAGAAGGTCACTGCTGCTGCATCCGGTAATCTTGATCGACCTGCTCGTTCTGGAGTTCTCCTGCTTCCTCATTAGGGCCGATCAAGGCGTCCTGCGTTGCAGCTGGAGTAGACTCATCAACAACCGACGTCTCATCTCCCTCGGGCGACCCCAACAGCTGTTTCTTCAGATTGTCACAGTACTATTGCCATTCAGCACCATTCTTTCTGCAGAAACCTTCCTAGTACGCATCAGACTCCTTAGCAGCAGTAACCTCTCCTCGTAGTCCCTCCATCTCCTTCTTCAAAGCTACAACCTCCATATCCCTATCCCTCACCTTCATCTCAGCAACAATAGCAACATTTTTGGCCTGCTCGAGTTTTTCGTTCAGAACGTTCTGCTCGATCTCAGCTCTCGCCCCAACCTCAGCGACCAGACGTACCTCCTGGAAGCTAGCATTGAGCTACACAAAAAAAAAATAGTCAGAAAGCAATCAACACAAAGTTAAAGGAATCAAAACTTATTCTTTAACTCACCAAAGAAAGAGCAGAATTAATCTTCAAGTAGGTTACAAGAAGACTTTGGGACTTGACCATTCGAGCATCAGCATCCAGAACAGTGCCCTCGTTAACATCTCGGGCAACACAGGGGTCATCTATAGCACTTTCATTATCATAAACCACGTACTTCCCTACCTGGCCGTCTAGATATTCAAACGGACCAGGTCGGAATTCAGATGAAACACCCTTACCCTTACCAGAGTAACAGACAACACACTTTCTCGACAAGGGAGTAGGTTCAGGAACTTTCAAAACTTTCGAAGGAGCAGAGGAAGGAATGACTGGTGGTTGCTCTATCAACTTCAAATTCCCAGAAGACAACCTCTTCACGCTCGACCCAGAAGGCATCTTCGGAAGAGTGGTCGGAGGAGTAACGACCTGTGGACTCGAAACAAGATCGCTAGGCCTCAAGCTACCACCAGCTCGGGATTTGTCACTTGGACCAGATCTCTTCATCAAAGCCAAAAAATTCTTTCTCAAAACTTTCCTCCTTTCCAACTCGTCTGAAACAGTCTTGGGACCACCTTTAGGAGTGAAATAATCCTTCAGGTAGGGAAGAAGCCGCAACTTTCTCTCGCCAGACTAGGAACCAAACACGTTCAAGACAGAATCTAGATCGCTTTTCTTCACAAGGTGGTCGTCTCTAATTGCTGGGGAAAAAAAAAGTCAACGACCAGAACAACCAAAATAGGTCACTCCTAAACGACCTAAAACAAACGACTGTAAACTTACGTTCGTCAAACAAATTTTTAGTGACGTACAACAAAAGAACGTTATCTTCAGTAACTTGACCAGTGAGGAACATGGGCTCCTTCCACCATGGCTCACAACTAACAGGGTAAATCAAAGGCAAATGTTCAGGCCTGACCTACATATTATAGCCTCCCCCCTCCTGCTTTGCAGATCGCTTGAAACAAAAATGACCTAAAACATCACCCACAGTAACCCCCCACTTATGCAACCTGTTCAGATCGTCTATAACCCTCATGTTCCTCTAGAAATTCTCATTCATCAGGCATGAAGCTCGCTTGATAGTATTGAGGAGGTCGACCACCAAACGAGAAAGGGGTAACCTAAGCCCAGTTTGAAATTGGGCCAAAGTAAAAACAGTAGAGAAAGGGTTGTTAGGTCGATACGCTTCTGTAAGTAAGCGATCTCCTAGAAACCTTATCTCCAGATTGCTAATGGAGTCCAACTCATAGCTCCTCCTAAATGCAATATGCCTCTTCACATAAGAATGGTTAACTACACGATGCAGACAACCATCTTCACCCTCCACCACTTCATCATCAGAACTGTCCTCCCCGCGTGGACCACTACTACCAGGGCTATTTTAATCTAAAGCTTCTTCAACACGACTAGGAGTACATGCATCATCTCCTGATCGAGTTCTCTCATCATCTGATTCATAAGAACCATCATTTTCTCCACTCAAATGCTCGATTTGTGAGTCACTCGCCTCAAACATCTCTCAACAGAAAGGAAAACAACTCAAATGAAGGGGAAAATTATGAAAAAGAAATAAAGAAAGTACTCACCTTAAGAGCTCTTAAGATCCTCAGGTCGCAATGCGAAAACGACAGCAGTTCGAGAGAGCAAATGAAGAAAGTAAGAAATTCAACATCACACTTCAGTTTAAATACAAGTCGGCAAAAAAATCCTAGCCATCGATCAAGTTCTAATCAACGGACAAGGTCAAAAGCAGACAACACGATCTTTGCAGTTATTACCCACTACTCTGATTCTCTACATCCACCGTTGGATCAATCCACATGTCCAAAAGAAAGAACATCAGACAAAACGTACATCAGTTGCCAAAATTATTACAAGTTAACTGCTCGAGGAAACCACTCCACTTCCCTACGAAGCGCAATGATGGTAGGGAACAACCATGCATGACGGCCACGTGTACAGTGACCAAAATTTAAAAACAAGGTCGTTTCAACAAGCTCGTCCGGAATACAAAAGGTCTTTTCAGCCCGACTTCTCGTCGACCTAAAAAGAGGGGGCTTATGTAGGGGTACTACATACTCCAACCAATCAAAACACGACATGTGGCCTGCCCAATATTCCACCAGGTCGCCCACTGCACGACCCAGCTAAAGACCGACCAGAGTAGCTCGACTATACAACCACTTGGCGACCTCCTCATACACACGTGCCCTTAATCAATGCACATAATATCCTCGCCCGTTGCATAATCAATGCACAGAGAATATCCTCACCTGTTACATAATCATTGCCATGATTATGCTCTCATTATGATGTCGGAGAATCTGCAAGATCCCATGATTTGCGCCCTTTCACCTTCTATAAGAACAAAACTACGATGGCTTGATCTCTAAGTTCCACTCCCCCGAGCTAGAGTACGTAGGCAATCTCGATCTCATTGAGGTGCAGCCACCCCCGATCTCAAATCCCCACCTTGGTCAGTCAAACAGCGACCTGACCTAGTTAATGCATTAATCTGGAAACATGTTAATACATAAATTTTTAAGAAAATTATTTTTTCTTAGAATGAAATACACATTAAATTGTTTGCGTAAACATCTTTGGTGTCCAAAGGTACAATTGATTCAAAGTGTGCAAACTTTCATTTGGCCTATGGTGAATTGCCTATATCGTTTCATATAGTTCTATAATTTACTCCACATTATTATTTGGTAGTGACATTTTTCAAAATGTATTTGAAAAATGTGGGGGATCTTTATGACTCTTGTCATACTCAATGTATGTATGTTTTTCTATGATAAATGTTCATTCATAGAGACGCCTTGGTGGAAATGGATGGATATTTTTTTTTATTTGTGCATTTACAAAGAATAATGGGCATTATATTACATCTAGGTGTAATTTTATGGCCCTAATCTTATCTGTGTGTGAGATGCACATTCATATGCATTTGGTTGTATATATTCTAAATGAAAAGAATTTGCAAATATATGATTGCCAAAGTTCTTTGTATTCATGCAATATGTCTCAAATGTGGGGGTATTTCGCTCAGTTGCATTTGTAGACTTGAAATTTGTCTAAATGGACAAAATTATTTTTTGAATATTGACATGAAACTTGTAGATGTGTAACCAGACTGTGGGAGCCACATCTAGTATTTATGTATGCATAAATTAACTATTTGAGTAACAATGAATTAATGAATATTTGTGCTCAAAGTTTTGGTATTATGCAATTACAATTTTGCGTACTTGCCTAACAAGCTTTAGAGTAAGTGTAAAGCTTATGTTCTTGTAGAGGCACTGTCTAAGTAATGTAAAAAAAATGTTCTTGTTTACTTAGAAATGTGGGGGTGACTGAAAGTCTCGAAATGGTCATAACAATTGTAACCATTCAATGTGGCTATGTTAATCACAAATGTACATTTGAATAAATGAGATTCAAAATGTTGTAGGGCTAAGGATTGAAGATGATCATATTTCTGAACAGATTAACGATTTCTTTATACAATCGTATTTCTGTAGAGACTATTGATTTTCATTTCTATAAATCTTAAAGCAATTATAAGGGAGTATGGATGAAGAATTATATTCTAAATTCTTTGGCCTAAGTCCCAACAAGCAGTCTAAATTAATTTTTCAAGTGAAATTATTTAAATAATTGTGATAACATATGCTATAGAAACACTTAATAGTGAAAGTGACTTCATCACAAACACTACAAATGAGGGTTAGTTGATTTCCCATGCCACCAGAAGCTAAAGCTTTACTTAGCAAGAGATTCTTCAAAACGGATATGGAACCTAATGGTTCACAACAAGGCTAGATTTGTAGTCGAAGGTCACAAGCAAAACAGAGGCTTTATTTTTTTTTTTTTTTTGACATATATTCTCCAATCACGAGAATAACCTCTTTCAGAATGCTACTTGCAGTCATTATTCTACACAACCTTGGAAATACATCAAATGAATGTACAAATGCCTTCTGAAATGGTGACATAGAGGAAGAAACCTATATGGCTCAACCAAAAAGGCTTTATTGTTCCTGGACAGGAAATGAAGGTTTGTAGATATGTACAAAGATGACATGGTTTTAAAACAAACTCTAAAGCAATAACATGGAAAGTTTGATAATGATATATTGTTATCATTTTTGTTTTAAATCAATGAGAGTGACAAATGTGCTTACATTACAGTCACAAATTTGGATATGCTCATTAAAGCTACAAAGAATATGTTTAACACTAAGTAATATGAAAGACTTGAGAGTTCCTGATGTAATACTAGGAATTAAATTCTTAGAACATCATATGGAATTACGGTGTCTCAATTACGTTAAGAAGGTTCTTGACAAGTTCAAGACATGTTCTTCTGGAGTTGATAAAACACCAGATGATCCCAATCTTCATTGATAGGGATAGCATATCACAGTTAAATATGTTTGTGTAATTCACAATTATCTACATCACAAATTGCAAGAGACAAGACACATGATACATGTTACGAGTGTCCTAAGTCGTTACATGAGCATTCCAAAAATAAGTTACTGGAAAATAATAACTAAGGTATTAAATTATCTGATATATACCTTCAGTTATGGCTTGCACTACAAATATGTTCACTTGTACATGAAGAATACAGTGATACAAATTGGATATTGAATACTAAAATTTCAAAAGTCATGAGTACGTGGTTATGGTTATTTTAGTCTTGGTAGTGCAACGTAATCGTGGAAATCCTCTAAGCAAAAATGAATTGTTAGATCCACTATAGAATCTAAATTAAATGTTTTGGATAAAGCACATAAAGAAGCAAAATGACTTCGTAAATTTCTTAAAGGATATCTCCATGTGGAAACACCCAGTGCCACCTAATTGCATATATTGCAATTGTTAATTTGTTATGGGCATGACATTGAATTGTATGAATAACGTTAAGTCTCCATAAATTAAAAGAAGACACAAAACTGTTAGGCAACTACTCTCTAATGGAAAATCTCTATAGAGTACATTACATTGATTGACAACCTAGCGGATCCAACTACTAAAGGTTAGTCGCGAGAACAAGTTGAATCATCGAGAGGAATGGGTTTACAACCTATGACGAAAGAGTGGACTTGATGGTAACCCAACCTAGCTGACTGGAGATCCCAAGATCTAGGTTCAAAGGGACAATCTTGCCTGCATTGATGGAACAAGATAAGTTATACTTTTAATGATTCCCATAGCTTGGTAACACAGGTGGGGTATAACAGGATACTCTTCATGGGTAATCACCTTATGAGTGAGAAAAAAGGCCGTTTTTTGTGAGAATGTTAAAGGTTTCATTTCTCTAAGAGCACTCAAGAATATCAGGAAGTTCAAGGCCAAAATGAACACAACCATAGAAGCAAGGTCTTTGAGGAAAGAAAAACTGTGTATTAGCTATTGTCTTGGTTTACAGAAACGACTGAGCGGTTCAAGACATCATGTTCACCGATTAGCTAGTAAATCTGATGGTTATTCACTAGGGTAGGTTCAAGGCTGAAAAATTGCTACATATACCGAAGCAACTACTTTTCGTTTGTACTCTCTCAAGTTTCATCTGTTTTCTCAATTGTTTTATGAGTTGGTAATTTCCATTCATGTGGGGGATTGTTGGAAATATTTTTGAGTGGTCAAAACATTTGTATATATGAATGAGAAATTAAAGTCCTAAGTTATCCACTGATCATGGCTAACTTGTGTTATAGTAGATAAATATGTATGTATTTCACATACATTGTATTTGGTCCAACCCATCCCAATGGGTGTGTCTTTCCCCAATAGACACATACTTTGTAGACACTTATTCTGAATATGTTTGTCTGTTCCCATCAGATGTGTACATTGTATTGGGTCAAATATCTATTCAAATATGCATTGAATAGACATGTGCCTTTTTGAAAAGGTGTCTTTCCTACTATATAAGTGTGTTTTGTGTTTGTAGTCAAATCACTTTTCAATGAATTGTTTTTCCATCTTCTAGTGTCTGTGTCTTGTCATGAGAGAGTATAACAAAGAATTGGTTTGCCGTCTTCTATGCGTTTGAAGTGCTGCTACGCTAAGAAGGATAGATCGTTGTATCCTGGGAGACAGTCCGCCATTGATAAACCGTTCGGCACATGTACGGGGCGAATAATGTCTTAAGGAGAGAGATTTTATCTCGACTCGATCTAAATCTTGTCCTTCATCCATTTATTCTGGTTTGCATCATCTATTCCGTTTTTATTTATTTTAGAACAGTAATATATCGGTGTATATTTTCCTACACTAAACACCATCAAGAGAATCTTAAAATTACAAGAATTTTTTGTATTAAATTATCGAGGACTAAATAAGTACTTGTGTTAGTTTTGAACAATAAAAACCCAAATTACAATATTGATAATGAAAATTTAAAAACTAACTAAATTTGATTCAATTGTAATTAAATCAATCTATATCAATTATCAAAGCATAATATTTAATAATTAACTAAATACCCTTGGTAGAGAAGAAGAAATGGTGTGAGCAAGGCTGATATTATAAGGGAAATAGTGTGGGTTAGGCTTGGTAAACTGGTTAGTAAGTAGAAGTACTAGTTTTTTCCCCCAAAAACACCCTGGGTTCACAAATCCGCCTCCATGGTTCAACGTTGCCTAAGTCCACGGACAAAGAGGAGAGCTTCTTGTTAACAAATATAAACAAAATTTATTTTTTATTTTACTTTTCAACTAAAATCAAATTAGTTTAGTAGTGGAGTAGTGGAGTATATGTTAACTTAACCAAAGTATCCTCTTAGTTAAGTTAAACACGTGGCTTTGAAATGCAAGTAGACTAGCATTTCAAACTATGTACCAAACTATAACAGAATTTTCTTTATCAAATCGTGGATTTGGAATAAAGCAAAAGTCGTCTCATCTCATGAAAGTGAGACAGTCTACACTTAAATTCGAAGACTCCAACAAGGCAACAAACGCTGTTAGTGGGCCCATAATTAAATCAACGGCCCATAACAAACCAAACGCGAATCCAACGGTTTATATATAATCTCGAAAACCAACTTATTTAAATCCCGAGTCCCGACTGCAAAACCAAACCTTCCTTCGTCTTCACGACATTTCTTCGAGAATTTTTTTTTTTTTTTTTGTTGAAATTGAAAGTGATTTTATAGTAGAAATTTGTTTGAATTAGGGTTTTTAAAGATGAGTGATAATTTGATGGAGAAAGTAACTGCGTTTGGTGAGAAATTGAAGATCGGAGGAGCAGAAGTTGGTAGAAAAATAGAAGAAGGAATGAGTTCAATGAGTTTTAAGATGAAAGAATTATTTCAAGGACCAAATCAAGCTGATAAGATTGTTGAAGATGCTACATCTGAATCATTAGATGAACCTGATTGGGCTACTAATCTTGATCTATGTGATATGATTAATACTGAAAAGATTAATAGTGTTGATTTGATTCGTGGTATTAAGAAAAGGATTATGTTGAAAAACCCTAGAATTCAATATTTAGCTTTAGTTTTACTTGAAACTATTGTTAAGAATTGTGAAAAGGCTTTTTCAGAAATTGCAGCTGAACGTGTTCTTGATGAGATGGTTAAACTTATTGATGATCCTCAAACTGTTGTTAATAATAGGAATAAAGCTTTGATTCTGATTGAAGCTTGGGGTGAATCTGCTAGTGAACTTCGTTATTTGCCTGTTTACGAAGAAACTTACAAGGTATACTATATAGATTTATTTTTACTGCATTTTAAATTGTTTACATTCATGTATATATGTTAACTCTTTAATTATAACCTGGTTAGTTATTGATCGCTTGCAACATTTGATTACTTGCTATGGGACTTGAGGTTTTACATCTTAACCATTAGATGAAAGTATTCGGATTACTTCTGAATACTTTAGTAGTATGATCACAGTTCAAGTGTCGTGGAAGTCATATGTAGAGTGTGGGCTGTGCTTAATCTAGAAGTTCTCAAACTTGACAGTTTTTTTTTCTTCAATGGTGAGGATACTTAAAGTAGCCATTAAGGGTTGAAGAAACTTGGAAGGGTCCTTGGAACCCCATAAAGTTGTTACCGAAGTAAATTATAAATGGGTGATATTTTGTTTGGTTGAGGAATCCAAGATCATAAAGTAAATAAAAAGGGAAAGTTTTTTTTTCTGAAATTGCATTTAGGAATCCCTTACTTATACTATCCGAGAATCTCTCAAGAAAAGGCACAAAAAAGTCCTTTCAAGTCAGATGTTCAAGCTAGTTCATAATTCAATACTCCCTCCGTCCCAAATTATAAGTACCTTTTAGAATATTCTATTTATTAAGGAAACATCATTTATTGTTTGTCTACTAATTCTATTTTCTAATTTACCCCTTTTTAATACTAATTACAATGTCTAACTTTTCATTAGAATAATTACTCTAATCTCAAAGCAAGGATAGTATAGACAAATGAACCATTTAACTTAATTAATATGTGTTGAAAAGTCAAAAGCGACATATATTTTGGGACAATCTAAAATGGAATAAGGTACTTATAATTTGGGACAGAGGGAGTAGTTATTAAAAACAGATGCAAGTATATCTTGCCTGCAATAAGTGTCTTAAGTTGATGCCAACTTTCCCTTGGATATTGTTTCTTATATATTAAATAAATTCACTGTCGTTTAACTTAAAACTCAGAGGCTAAGACCCAGTATAAGGTTTAAGGTTAATCCTACTACGAGTCAGGTTTTGAAGTTCATTTGGTGATAGTGAATGCTAGTCAAATTTCTTATTGAATATATGTACACACGTGTCGTTCGAGCTTAAGGCTGTTGACGAGTGCGTGATTATAAAGTATAAACACACCCTCATGTTTATGACTAGTGAGTCGTAATCAAATAAAACGTGGAGCCTTTCCCCAAAATTATGTTGAAGAAATGAGGTTATTTATCATATGCAGGGATGTAGATTATCTGATTTTCCTTTGTATAATGATTTTATTTTGTGTTCTATTCAGAGTTTGAAATCCAGAGGCATTCGGTTCCCTGGACGTGACAATGAGAGTTTGGCTCCAATATTCACCCCACCGCGTTCAGTTTCAAGTTCTGAGTCAAATGCTACCTTAGCTCAACAAATTCATCATGATATTCCTGCAGAGACCTTTTCAGAGGAGCAGACTAAGGAAGCTTTCGATGTGGCAAGAAACAGTATTGAACTCCTATCAACTGTTTTATCTTCTTCTCCACAGCAAGATGCTTTGAAGGTAACATGTCCTTTTACATATTTTACGAGCGATTGTTCTTATATGTAAATTTTTTTTTGGCAATATTTACTGTATATTCTTCTTTCGGGAAGTTGAAGTTACAGAAAATTGAATTGTTTTAAGAAACTATTGGAACCAACAAGATAGATAAGGTTGATACCAAGGATGATATAACCCCCTTAGAAAAAAAGGAACCGTCCTAATCCCAGCAAGTCCATGCTTCTTAGATCGTTCTTAATGAACAAACCTAGCCATTTGTAAACCAATTTGGACAAAAAATGTTTTTGGAGGCATAAGAATTAGGATGATATCACGAGTCTCCTTGTGTCCTTTTTTTTTTGATCGATAAAAGGAATTTCATTAAAATGAGAGAAAGTAGAACCCCTCCTCTTATGGGCTGTGGGCTTAGCAAGGTGCTAACTGACACATACACACAACATAGACTGCCCCTTATAACTTATTGATCCCTATTCCCTTACAAGTTCATCCCACCTACATATAAGGTCTTGATACCAGACTCTCTTAAAGGTTGTCCTCCCCCTTGACCAATTATAAAGGGAACTCTGTAAGGGATGGGGAAGGCTGAAGCCTGAAACAACTTGTAAACAAATATTTCTAGTGTTAATATACAACACAGCTTAAAAAAATCATTAGTCTCATTGCCGATGACCCTCCTATTCCGCTCCTTCCAAATGGTGCACTAAAGCCTTCAGTAGGTTATCTACGAAGTACGAACCATGAAGCCTTAGGTAGCAACCAATGAGTCTCCTTCCCAAAGCCATGCGTAAGTCCACCGGAATCACCCAAGGCACATTAAATGTCACAGAAAAACCTTGCCAAAGTACAATTGACAAGTAAATGATTGATACTGTCCTCTACCCCATTGCACATTGGACACACATTTTGTACATCCACACCTCTCCGAATCAAGTTGTCTTTTGTTGGGGTTCCTTCCTTAATAGGCCGCCCAAGAGAAGAAAGCAACTCGGAATGAATAGCAAAATGCCATATCCTTTCCAAGGAAAATTTGGAATCACATCATTCACTTCAAGCTTCCTCTCATTATAGTCACCCAAAAGCGCTCCATAGTACGACTTCACGGTGAATTTGTAGCTTTTCTCAAGCGCCCAACACTTTTTGTCTCCCTCCCCGAAACTAGAACTAGCATTTTATAAGGCCACCAACAACGAGGCATATTCTTCCACCTCCCAATCGTTGAGATGTCTCCTGAGGGCAAAATCCCACACCACCCTATTATGCTTACTAATACCGAGGTGTTCCGCAATAGTCACACTCTTATTCTTGTTCGTAAAAGACCATTTTGTTTCTCAACTTTTAGATTTAAGCCTAGCTACGCTTTAGGATGTGAAAGAGTTGAGAATTAAAATATATTTACAGCATGACCGTGTAAATCCCATTGAATTCAACTGGGAATATTGAAGAAGAAAAAACTTAATGACGATGAAGTAGATTATTGAGAGCTTCTACACAAGGAGGTATGTTGACTTCCCTATTTTATTCATCTTCTGAAGAACACACTAAAAGTCAGATTGATCAACTTTCGTTGGCAAACCCTAGGAAATCCATAAGCTACATATTAAGCTAATTTAGCTCTAAACCCCTCTCTGCTATAGGAACTTATTATCTTTCATGTTTCATCATGAGATAGATTATGGAACTTCGTTGATATTGGAAAAGTGCGCTTTTCTTATTTATGGGTGTAACCTTAAAATCTGTAAATGTAACGAAACTATACTTTGTTCCCCAACTTACAATTATGTAATTTTCAAGAGCTGTATTTTGTCCAACTATAGATTTCTGAGACTAAAAAGGTACTCAGTTTTTCGTTTGAGTTTAATACTTTGATTATAGCTAGTATGCTAGTACTAGTGCCTTCAGGGTTCTATGGCCTGACAAATTAACTGAAATTTGTCTTTGGAAAAACAAAGTTGCTTTTATATGAACCGTAAGCCTCCTGGTCCTATGGTTGTATACCTTTTTGAAATTGGGACATTGAAAAACTTGAAATATAAAGAATTGGTATAGTACTATAGTGATGGGATATTTGGCTGATCCGTGAGCGGAGCAGCTTTACTGTCAGGTGACGCTAAAAATTATCGTTTTGCGTTTAGTTTTTCTTCTTCTTCCTAAACGTTTTGTAAAGTTTAGAAGTCAATAATCGCTCTAATATTATTATATATATATATATATATATATATATATATATATATCTTTTATTATGAGTAATGACACTTATGAAAGATGGCCGATGTAGAATTGGGGTTTGGGTATACTTTTTGGTCTTTTGAACGTGTGAAGTATGTACTTATGATGTGATTGTACATAATGATGGGTATACAGGGTAGTTATGATTGTATATAATCATATAATGATGGGTATGCAGGGTAGGATGGTAATTAATCCACTGTGTTAATATATTAGGTAGTAGAAGATTATTGAATAAAGTTCGAAAGATTGATGTATATATAGCTCTTGTATTTACACAAACATAATTATATCTGTGGCTTAGAGGGGTTACAAACCTTGGTCTTTGAAAACACTTCTGTTTATTCTCTTGAAATTTGGATGTAAAGGTTCATAAAAACACAGGGGTTTACCCTTTTATTTTCTGGGTGTTAGTTTGGGTGCATGTATGCACAACTTCTAAGTAGTTAGTTGTTATACAGGTGAGGTCATAAGGGTCTGCCTAACCCTTTTCTCCATGGTGGTTTTGGAAGAGAATGAACTAGTCTTAACTGCTGTGTGTTATTTGAGCTTTGTTCTTGCTTTTTATAATACCTTACTACCTTTACTATCCCGAGCTTATAGGTTTCTTATCTGGAAGATCCTCTGCATTTACCAGCTAAAAAAGGCCAACCTATGCAACCTGTCATTGTTGTTACTTTAAAAGAACATTAGTCTTGGATATCATCATTAATTGTATAAAAGGAAATCCAAGATTTTATTGGTGGTGATCATTCAGTGTCTATATAACAAGGCATAGCCAACAAATAGCAGATAAGAGTCCATTTTGCTGGGGTTAGCTGTGGACTTGTTGTTTGGTCCATCTGCATATGCTTTGTCATATATCATGTCTTCATGGTTGAAACATGGATGAAATAGCTCCCATAAGGTGATCTCTTTGGAAAATTTTCTGTCTCCAATGTGTCTGTGGATGTGTGTTCTAGGTTTAAGGGGAGTGGCATCCCAAATCTTTTTACCCAGGCCCCTATTTTAGTATGTAGGGTCTTAGGGCAAGTATCCGATTAAACTAGGAAACATATTGAGTGCCTATCATATAATTAAATAAGGGAAATATTGGTGATCACCAATCAAATAACTTTTTAGGGAAAGAAATAAAATTAAGGAACCATTAATGAAACATGGGATTCAAAGATTAGTTCCTCACGATGTTCTTATCATGCGATGCATCGTTCTCCTCCTGTGGAAATTGAATTTGGCTAGATGGATCTTCAAAGAAGACTGCATTTTCTTATGCCTTTACTTTATTTATATTTTCATGGTTTTGCCAGTTATTTATTATTTATGTGTGCACACACAGGTCTTTGTGTCTTTTTGACTTAAAAAGCTTTTACCCGGCTTGAAGCTTGTTATTTCCTGCTACACCTTTTCCTATCAGTAGATCATGGTGACTGTAGACCAATGGTAGACACATGCATCCACTTGTGGACGCATGTCTATGTGGTTGTGGCTATCCCAAGTGTGTTATCAACTAATCTAAAGGCAATATTTTGATTGCTGTTATTAAATATTTAAATGGGCCTTTCATTAAAAATGGTGGAGCAAAAAGTACAAACACTGAGTTGGTGAGAGACCACCAGAGCTCAGGGAAGACTGTACAATAAAACAACGAAGAGGAAAAAATAGACAGACCACTAGGGGTTTCTTTGTTCAGCCACCCGAGTTGGTGACTGAAATTGTGGTATATGCTGTTTTTGTCCATTACCTCGTGCAACACACATGTCCATGCCAATATCCAATCATTTGCTCTTTGACATGTAGGACTAATTTTTAACCATAAAATGAAATCACGGGATACAAAAAAAAAATAAATAAATAAAAATTGTTGACTAAAATTCACAACTCAAATTTGTAAAACTATTGATAGTGAACACCAGTAGTTGGATAAATGATGTTGGGAATCTGGCATTTCATGTATTCTTGAATTTAATAATTAATACACATTCTGTCATACTTCATTGATCTTATATGATTATCTGTTGCTTCATTTACTCATCATTTGTGCTTTGCTCACCTTGAACTGTGGACAGGATGACTTGACTATCACTCTCATACAACAGTGTCGTCAATCTCAATTCACCATCCAGAGAATTATTGAGACATCCGGTGACAATGAGGCTTTGCTTTTTGAAGCCTTGAATGTGAATGATGAGATCCAAAAAGTCTTCTCCAAGTATGAAGAATCAAAGAAACCTTCTGCAGCACCTACCCAGCCAGAGCCTGCAATGATACCCGTAGCAGCTGAACCTGATGAGTCCCCTCGTTTCGGAAAAGAAGATGCCTTGATCAGGAAACCTGCAGGTTCTCGAAGTGGTCCTCGGGGAGGAGAGGATGATGACATCATGGATGATCTTGATGAGATGATATTCGGAAAGAAAGCAGGCACAACATCTGAAGGGGGGCAAGATCCAAGGAGCCCAAAGAAGCAGCCACCTAAGGATGATCTCATCAGCTTCTGAGGCCACAAGGTTTCGTGTTTTAAGCAGGGGGGAGCTTTGATGGGGGAGTTGATAATCTGATAGATCATAAAAACAAGTTGAATCTTTTTATTTTCTTTTTATGTGAATTGTTTACGACTTTACGCACGAACATTTCTGCATGTTATCCATGTCCCGCTGACATAATTCCTCAACAATATACGGAAACTTCTTGTGTATACATGGATGCCTGCTTAATTGTGAGCAATTAAACACTCTTTAGACAAGTCATTATTCATATGTAGCTTGACTATTTGAAACTGCCAAAATCAGCCCTTACAGACTTAGAAAGTGGCTTCTAGGGTCAGGACTGGTGAGTGTTGAGGTCTCTCTGCTTTCATAATTAGTTTGGTTTGGAGCTACTTATGTAGCCTTATTGTGTTTATCTGGGATCTTTCCCATCTCTCTCAACTCTAGTTTGCATTGTGCAGATTGATTGTTTCTGTCCAGAATGCCTCTTTCCCTCAGGTTTCCCTCAGGTTTCCATGTCTGACTGTCAGACTCCGACATGTTTTTTGTTGTAAGAATTATGTTTCAATCTAGTTCTTTTACTGCCTTGGATTTTGGATTGCTCAAAGGTTTTACTGTTGCAGCATAATCTGCCTCTCTTTGCTTTCTCTCACTTTCTTGATCTTGTTTTCCACATTCTTTCAAAAAAAATTATCTCTGATTTTTAATGGAAGTACTCAACCGAAAGCGGTTCTCTCAGGCTCTCAGCTACTGTTGTAGCACAATCTGTTATCTGTCCTCAACCGAAAGCAGTTCTCTCAGGCTCTCAGCTACTGTTGTAGCACAATCTGTTATCTGTCCTCAACCGAAAGCAGTTCTACTGGAAAAATCAACTCCACATTACAGTATAACAATGAAAGTTTGTTTTTAACTCCCAGCCATAAAATAAAATATTGAAATGTATGAAAGGACAGAACCATATTCATAGCTATTGCCATCAGTTGCATTATTTTAAGATTATAAATAACCCAAAGGCCAAAGGTTGTATGATAATAATGTTTCTCTTGTTTATATGAGTAGGGTTCCACGACAAAGCATGCTATGTTTAAACTAATGGTCTAATGTTAAATCCACGAGGTTTCAGAATCATTTCACATTCTCATGCAAATATTATTTTTATCAACCTTTATGCATGTTGCATATCGATCATGCACTCTGTTTCCATTCAATGTATGTGGCCATCGACATTAGCAACTGTGAAGTACCTCTGAAAAATTGAGATGAGTAATAAACAATCTCCATTCAATTTCGATCAGGTAGAAAGATGAGATTAATCGAAGGAATCATTGACCAAATCTTGTCAGAGAGATCCTCTCCATCTGTGGGACTCAGATTTCGATTCAAAGGTCACGCTAGTTAGAATGGACTTTTTTTTATGTTCATACATATTCTTAAATTTTGTATTGGAAATCTTGTTTTTAAAATGTGGGTTGGTTGGTTGCATGTTTCCCAACGTTGTTGTACGAGTACGAGTGCATGGCTGTATTGAACTCATTACCTTATTTAAAATTACAAGTTGAAATAGTGTTCGTGCACTACTAGGTTACTGAAGTGAAGCAGGGGGGACAACCAATGCTACGGGTGTGAGGTGTCCAAGACCCTTTTAATTTGTTACTTGACGGTTTTGTTTCTTTTGCTATGAGACCATTGTTTTAGCAACGTTCAAAATATTTATTTCAATGCATGTAAAATTGAGTTGTGGCCATTCAAATAACGGTATATCAGTATATGCCAGTATTCTGACATTGGAAATAACAGTGCAAGCCAGCCGAGATTTTGTGATGGAGGATAATTTTAAAACATCTAGAAGATCATTATAACTATGGTTTTACCCAGCAAAAAAAACAAACAAACTATGGTTTTACACATAATTATGATTACTACTACTACTGTACAAGCAAGTAGCAACACACATGCCTGCCATTTTAGTGATTAAAACAAGATTAGGCATTATCACTAAACAAACTTTGCAATGTGGTGGGTCAAGTGAAGTGGTCTCTTTAAGACTTTAAAAACAACTTTAAATTGGGCATAAGAAGAAAGTGTCAAGTGTTTGGATTTTGGAACATATAAATTTGGCCAATGCCATGGCAATCTGGCCTTTGGGTGGGGAATTGGGAAACCAAAGTGGATATTTTAAGAAGCTAAAGTGGTCCATATATTGGCACTTGGCAGAGTGTTTGTAGTTTGTACTTACAGTAGATGATTGCACGTGGTGGGTAATAGTAATCTATTTGCTCTAAGCTGTTCATTGAATCCCCCCCCCCCCCCATTTCAACACAAAGTCAAGAAAAGGACAAATCACAGAGAAAAAGCTGTGAATTTGTGGAAGTGTTTGAAAGAAACTGTTGTTTTTGTAGATGATAATGAGTTGAGTCATGAGTGAGTGAAGCCATAACTTATGCTCTCCCCACACTCCACAGTCCACACACAGCTCACTTCACTACCTGACAACTCACAATCAATGAAGTGAGAAACTAATAACACCTGTTGCATTCACTCCCACTCTCTTTCTTCCTTCATCACAACAAAAATCTCTGCTTCCTACTCCTGGCTCATTTTCTCAGAATTTACAACCACCCCACTTCCTAAAACCTTCTTAAAATCAAAACCCAATCTTCAAAATTCCAAATACCCATTTCTCTTTTAAGTGGAAGATTTGATGCATTTGGAAGGATTTTTAAACTGTCAATGAGTGGGTTTTGGTGTGGAGTGTGGGAATGGGAATGGGGTGTTTGGTTTCACATCTTGCGGCAAAGTTGGCATTTTTTCCACCTCGACCATCAACATATCAAGTAAAGAAGAAGGAAGATGGGAAAATGGTAGTAGTGTCTTCTACCATTCCTAATGATGATAGTTCCATGGATGTTAGGTTGTTGAACACCAAACGTGGTAACAAGATTGTTACTTTTTACCTTAAAAACCCTTATGCTAGACTTACTCTTCTTTATTCACATGGCAATGCTGCTGATCTTGGTCAACTCTATGACCTTTTTGTTCAGCTCAAGCTCAATCTTAGGGTTAATCTTATGGGGTTAGTTCTTAATCTTATGAAATTATATATATTTTTTTTCCCAATCTACCCTACTAGGTATTTGATTACAGTCTAATTTGTATTTAGGCACTGTGATTTCTGTGTATAATTTAATGGTCTTGCTTTGTTGCTTTCTTTTCCCTTGTTGATGTTAAGACAATTATATAAACAAAAAGGTTCTATTATCTTTCTTTTAGAAGGCATTTTTGTCGAAAAATACCCTTTAATTTTAACCAATTTTGTGGTGATTTTCATCACAAATGTATTAGATGCTCTACAATTGTAATTCGATTAAAGTGTGTTGGATGATCTACTTGTGAACATTTGGTTATGTCTCGGGTATTAAAGAGGGATCTGTGTTCTCTTTAAGCTCTATTTTCCCTCTGTTGACATTCTTTCTCAAGTTTGTGTTTGTTTGATCTTTGGACTTTATCATTTTGCATAATCAGGCAATATATGACCATCTTGTTCTTTATCTACAGATATGACTATTCAGGGTATGGAGCTTCTACTGGTAAGGTAATACTCGTTGCTTTACCTGATATAAGATAATTTCATCTCTAATTGTTTTTAAATGTCTGGTCTTTTTCTACTTTGGGGTTTTGTAGTTTCAACATCTGCTACGACTGAAGTAGCATACTCATTATATTTACTGTTTATGTGATTCAGCCGAGTGAATATGATACATATGCAGACATTGAGGCTGTATATGAGTGTCTTGAGACTGAGTATGGAGTTAGTCAGGAAGATATGATTCTATACGGCCAATCAGTTGGAAGTGGACCCACTCTACATTTGGCAGCGAAGTTACCCAGGCTAAGAGGCGTGGTTTTGCACAGTGCTATACTCTCAGGCCTTAGAGTACTTTGTCATTCAAAAGTCACTCTCTGCTTCGACATTTATAAAGTAAGTATCTCATCCTGGCCTGTGCAGTTTACATGAGAAATCTTGGCACATATGAGGTTGCAACAAGCCTATCAGTTTGACACAAGCTAAATAGTATATATATTTGTTATTGAAGGGTCCAGTGGTCCACTAAGATGAACTTGGTAGGATAGTTATTGCAGTCCAGTGAATCGCCATTTCAATGGGAGTTTCATCCATGGTCTACGATTTTTAAAATAGCGATAGATTGAATTTACTGCCTTTGGAATTTATTTAGCGGCTCTGAGTCCTGGTTTTGATGGTTATTGTATATTCTTTATACCTCCTTTAGACTTTAGACTCGAACAAATAGTATGGGGATAAAGATGGTCTTGAACAGTTTAGATAACTTCTAATACAGGTGGGGGTCTGCCCAACCCCAGCTTATTCCGCAAAAAAAAATATATTTACCATTGCCAGCTATTAGCCTCTCATGTCTCACCCCCTTCCCCCCAACCACCACCCCACCAAACACACACACATATCACGTGCTTGATATGCCATTGGTGGATTACGACGGGCTCAACCATGAGTACTAACCAAGATTTTGTCTTTCTAGAGTTGCTTATGCTGTTTCTGTTGCAACTTAAACTGACTGAATATAATGACTGTAATGCAGAATATCAACAAAATTCGGAAGGTCAAATGCCCAGTCCTTGTCATACATGTAAGATTTTCTTCATCTTGTATTCCAAATTGTTGATTGGTATTTCAATATTTCATAATTCATATACTAGAAGAATAAAAAAAAAATGATGCTACTAGTTTTACAAAGTATAGACATTTGCCACAGTGACTGAAAACTTGCGCTCAATTATACGTGTTGCACACATGTAATCTTATATGAACTGGACATGTAAGTTCGAGGTTAAATGTTCTCCAAATTATGAAAATCCTCTAAACGTGCTTGGTTGAATGTTTGGAAAACATTTACTCGAAATCGCCCACAACTAAGACTTGCTATCAGAAGAGAAATTTGTTGATGGATAATTGGCCTGGAAAACTGGACTTTTACCCTGAAGAATCTGTTAGTTAAGTCTATGCCTTATCCATATACTCCACAAAATCGCAAAAAGGATCGTGTTTGAAATTCTCACCCCCTGAAGAAGAGAATGGGTCTATATGCCAATGACTTGGAGATCCATCACCCTTAGGATTATCCCAAATAAGACTAGACCTCCATATTGATAAAAAACCAACCTTGCGAAAGAAATGAATGCAACAGGTTTGAGTGGCCTGCTTCTGAACTTTTGAAGAATATGGACAAAATTTGTCGGTTATACCTAGGAAATGCCTCCCCTCTCTAATCGCAAGGTGATTTGGAGCTTAAATGCTGCCCAATGTGTGTCATTCAGTGGTGTCTAGAGTGGGGAAGTCCAAAGAGACAATTTTTTTGACAAACAAGGATATTGATGTTCCGGAAGCGTGTGTTTAATGTAAGTAGCTTGCATAATCTATCAGCCATGAAATTTTTGAAAACAAGGATATCGATGTCCTGGAACCCTGTGTTTTATGTAACGAGCGCAGTTCAAAGAAAGTTGGCCATCTTACCTGGCCGGAAGCTAACTCTGTTGAATTGTTAGTGAAGGACTGCATGTGGTATAACTACTGGCATTCTGTATGTATGAATCTTTGGGAATGCTAGGTGCCACATTTATGTGGAGAAGGCCTCATTTTCGCAGGACATAAAACCATTAAATCAACGTCAAATAAAGTGCCAAGAGATTATTTGCCACTTTCAGTACACTGCGATGTACATGTAAACTCCCTTCCAAGGAAAGAAAAGAAAGAAAAACACAGGACTCGACTAAGCCAAATTTCTACTCGATAGAAGAATTATCAACCCGACAAGATCTACAAGTGCCTTCAAGTTTTAGCACAAGCCAAATTCATGGATGCCTTTCTTCTAGTCCCAATAGAATGCCAAAATGACAGTAGATGCACCTCTTCAGTCATAGCTGATTTTGTGAATGGAAAATCTGTTAGTGTATTTCAGAATTGCTCATATGCTTAATGAATTCTCAATCTAGAAGATGAAACTGATCATGCTTCCATGAATCTCCAAAAGCAATAGGTAAATTTGAGATGTGGTGGAAGAATTCAGGTTAAAAGTTTAAGCAAAAATCATAATGAATCCTATTTGCAGATCATGACTGTGAAGAGAGGTGGAATTTTGCAATGGAGGCTTTTAAACTTATAGAGGATATCAACTCTTTAGATGTCATTTTGTAAGGATGTGGGTTCAAACCAAAAAAAGTAAGATGGATGCAAATGTACAAAGTTCTAGAGAATAAGAAAGTCTGCACACACCATTTTATCTATGCATCTTTTCGATTGATCGATCATTGATGGCATCGGATAACAACCTTGTTTTTGTGAAGACCTTTGGACTATCCTATCAGTTGGGCGAGACTTGGACCGGCTTTAACAACAAAGTGTTCCGGTTTAACTGTGATTGGGGAAAGAGATTTGACTTCAAACTTTGCGAAAAACCTAGTGAAAAGGTTGTCAGGTGTCATCCTGTAAAGTTGTGATTGTAAGAAGGTCAAGTTCTGTCGTCACTCTATCTATCACCTTGTGTAAATGGTCATATAAAGTTGGATATCATTTCTAATGTGAGATGTGACCCATGGATAAATTATGTTAGCATCCTGAGGCTCTCATATTGTCCACAAGGTCTCATCTTCAAAGGTCTTACCAACTCAGATGTGGTAGCTACAATGCTTACTTGAACTTTTGAAGACCTTGAAGACTTTAAGAAATAAACTTTTGAGACCTGTCAAGAGTGGGAAGGATGGTATGGAAGTTTTTGTTTCATGCTATTTGTGGGGGCATCTGGAGAGCAAGGAACAGAGAGTCTTTGATGGTGCTAACAGAGACCTGGGACAGTCGGTCAATGTCATCAAGCTGATTGTTTGGAATTGGATCTTCTTCAGATCTTGTGTGAGTGGTGTTAGACTAAATGATTTCATAATGAGTGGGAGGACTTGATGTTTCATGTACACTGAGAGAGCGATTTTTTTTGTATTTTTGGCTAATGTGCAACTCACACTTTTATCAATGAAATCCGTGTAATATGAATACAATTTTCTTTATTAAAAATAAAAAATAAATTTAAGAATAAAAATGAAAATGTTTAGTGAAGTTCACCATGGAGAGTTATATGCAATGTAGTTTTTATGCTTTGCGTCTTTGGTTGTGTTTCAAGTTTGGGTTCACATGGTTATCTGTTACGAACTTTTAGTGTCTAAGTTTATACTGCCAAGTGTCTGTGTTAGGAACTGTTAGTGTCTAAGATAGTATTGCTAAGTTATGTGTTGGTACTTTTGATAAGACAGTAAAAAACGAAATATAATCAACTGAAAGTAAAAATGATTTAGAAGGGTGCCATGTTAAAGCAGACTATTGCTTGTATAGATGTAAACCGAAGCGATTAAATTACCATTACCATTGACAACATTATTTCCACTTTGTTATTTAGCAACAAAGTTTTCCACATTGAGTCCGTATAAAAATCTATCAATCGCTTTTTCTTAATGTCCTTCTGGAGTTGATCCAAATTCCTATTTAATACTCGCTTTTGTTTTTCCCAACCCACCAGTCTGTCATTTAGTGCAATTTTTGTACTTCGCCTTTTTCCCCCTCTCTAATATTGGCTGTGTGTACAGGGCACAGATGATGATGTTGTCAATTGGTTTCATGGGAATGAGCTGTGGAAATTGGCCAGAGAACCATATGAGCCCCTTTGGATCAAGGGAGGAGGACACTGCAACTTGGAACTTTATCCGGATTACATTCGCCATCTATGCAAGTTTGTCTTAGAAATGGAGAACCTGACAACACAGATCCGTCTTAGAAAGATTCGACAGTCTCTTCCTCGACGAAACTACTCTAACAATAGTGCTAACAGGTGTTGTAGAATTAGGTGTTGTAGAATTAGACTCTGGAAACCCAAATGTCTTACATGCTCAAGACCTCGCTGTGTAAGCCTGAAATGCTCAAGACCTCACTGCATAAGCCTGAAATGCTTGAGACCTTGCTGCACAAAATTATGTTTCTGCTGATGATGGTTTGAGGACATTAAGTTGGGCAGGGAAGGAAGGATGAAGCCTATGTACAGAAACGATGAAGTTATTGACCCCTTTACTGTGCAGACTGCAGAGTGTGCACTTCATAGGAAGTTATACGTGTGTACGCAGTCTTTGTTACAGGAAAAGGATTTGGCATGAATTTTTCCTTGATTTTTTTATTTATAATTTTTCTTCTCTGTGATAGATGTAAACATGTTCTGTAATTTCTATCAAATATTTTATTTTGAAATAGTTGCGACTTGCGAATTTGCATTTATTTGGTGAGAAGTATTTACCCTTTTCATTCAGCTTAGAAAAAGTTCTTTCGTTTGGGTGAGAAAATTCTGACAAAAATTTTGGTGAGAAATATTTACCTTTTTCTTTTCTATTTTATCTTGATTTTTTGTTTTTTTTCTTTTTCTTTAGTTGATTTAATATTTTTACACTTTATTCTATCATGAATTTCTTCACTTCTATTATGCCATGGAGGCAAATAGACCTATGTAGGACATGATTATGATGGGATTACTTTGTTGGGACCTAGAATCCAGAAGGCGGCTAAGTTTGCCATGGAAGACCACAACAGGAAAACAAACACCAAGTTAGAGTTTATGGAAGTTCAAATGGTGGCATATATACCACATTTCTGCACGCCCACTCTTCTCTTTCTTAAAGCCCAAGATGAGAACAGTATTCAGAAGCTCTTCAGAACTTCGGTCACACCAGTAGAAAGACCATTATGAAGTCGACTGGACTTGAGTATTTATGTGACATGGCTGATGCACTGCCGCCACTTCTTGATCATTTGCGTCAATCCTCTTCATCATATATGGACAATAATCCTGACATTAAAACTCTTGTCGATTTTGCTATGAAGCATCATAATACTTGAATGAATAAGCAGCTGGATGTAGTTGATGTGGTGGAATGTCAAGATGTCAACGAAACTAGAGATTATATTGAGTATTCTTTCATTCTCATAACGCACGATCAAGAGAGGCATATGGTTTTTAGAACCAAGGTTAAGAAAGGAAAAGGGGAGGACAACTTCGTGGAATCAACTGACCTTGAATCAGTGCCGTACCTGAGATTTTGGGGCCCTAGTTTTTTTTTTCTTAAGAACGTCAAGATACCTAAGGCCCTTAAATTTATTTAAAAATGACAAAAAAATTTAAATAATAATATACACATATCTATGAATTTGAAGTTATATTAGATTGAGGTTTTTGTTTGATTAATTGAGAGAAGGGGAAACAGAGAAAGTGAATTTAAGTTTTTGTTCTAAGGGAGATAGAGCCATGGAAGTGAGAAAGAAAACTATTACAGTATGTCAAGAAGCCTAATTAATGAAGTGAACTGGGCTTCAATTGAAAGAGAGAGTCTCATCCCATTTGGTTTATTAATTGTATTGGGCTTGGACAGTAGGCTTTATTATAGTTAAACTAAGGAAAAAAATCCAAAGCAATATAACATATGTATGGACTTGGTGAGCAGGAGGCCCCCTGAGATTTGGAGGCCCTAGGCAACCGCCTAGCTCGCCTAGCCCCAAATCCGGCCCTGCCTTGAATACCTCTATGAGGTAGTGAGGTACCACCAAGTATTATAGACCTATGCAACCCAGCCCCTTCTTTAATCTCTCTGTCGGTCAAAAAAGTGCTAGAAGTTGTCGTGCAAGATCACAACCACAAAATGGGAACACAGTTTGAGTTTGTGGATTGCCTGGAGTGGGATCATTTTTTTGTGAATGATACTTGTGAGATGTCTAGCATTCTCCAAGTGACTGATCAAGTGAAGCATAAGATTTTCAAAACACAGGTGACGAAAATATACCACTGGAGTGGAGTTTTAGAGTCAACTGGCATGGAGTACGTCTCTGAGGCACAACCACGTCCAAAGGAACGACATCCAACTGAGTGGATTTTAGTGACGAATTAGCTATTTTGGTCCCCTAACTTTGCTCAAATTTTCAGTTGAGTCCTCAAAGTTTAAACCGCTCAATTTGGTCCCATATCTTTCAAAACGTTTGCAAAATGGTCTCATCGTTACCAAGCATTTAACAAAGTTGCCTAGTGGTAGTTTACTATCACACGTGGTCTGTTAAATTCAAATTTTAATATATTTTTTTTGGCCCGGTCAGCAGAGCACGTGAGTGCAAGCGCAACATCATATTGTTTAAAAATAGAACACAAACCCAAACTGTGTAAAAATAGAACCCATTTTGTAAAAAAGAGAATTGTTAAATGCTTGGTAACGGTGAGACCATTTTACAAACGTTTCGAAAGATTTGAGACCAAATTGACCATTTTAAACTTTGGGGACAACTGAAAATTTGGGCAAAGTTAGGGGACCAAAATAGCTAATTTATCGGATTTTAGTAGACAAGGTACAATGACCAAAATGAACATTTTATCAGTAGACAAGACATATGAGTTGATAGAGCACTTGCAACAACTCGTTATCAAGCACATAGAAAGTACTCCCTCCGTCCCAAATTATAAGTACCTTTTGGAATATTCTATTTATTAAGGAAACATCATTTATTGTTTGTCTACTAACTCTACTTCCTAACTTACCCCTATTTAATACTAATTATAAGGCCTAAGAGCATTCCCAATGGTAAAATGGTTTTAGAAGTGCCACGAAGGAGAGAGGGTAAATGTTTAGGATTAAACTATGCTAAAAGTGTTTTATACTTTTAGAGTTGCCAATGGTTGTTTTTGAATGAAAGATAAGAGCATTCCCAATAGTAAAAGGGTTTTAAGGGTGCCACATAGGAGAGAGAGAAAAGATTTTAGCATAAAATTTATGTTAAAAGTGATTAGCACTTTTAGAGTTACCAATGGTTGGTTTTAAAACAAGGGTTAAAATTTAAGGTTTCACTTTTCCCCAAAAATATAGTGTACATTGTGATGAAATCTAATTTTTAATTAATAAAATGGTCCTATGTGGCACTTTTAACTCCTTGACAAATTTGCTAAGGAGATAAAAGTGTTTTGCTTGAAAAATATGTTAAAACCCACTATTGGCAAGAGTTTTTTACTAAAAATTGCTAAAAGTGATTTAAAACCTATCATTGGGAATGCTCTAAAAGTAACACAAATGTGACAATCATTTAATGCAATATAATTTTTAATTATTAAACAATCTTATGTGGCACCTCTAAAACTCTTTTAACTCCTTGGCAAATTTAAAAGTGTTTTGCTTGAAAAGTGTGTTAAAAGCTACCATTGGCAAGTGTTTTCACTAAAAGCTTACTAAAAGTGTGCTAAAACCTACCATTGAGAATGCTCTAACTTTTCATTAGAATAATTACTATCTCAAAACAAGGGTAATATAGAAAAATGAACCATCAAAAATCAAAAGGTACTTATAGTTTGGGACAATCTAAAATAGAATAAGGTACTTATAATTTGGGACAAAGAGAGTAGTACGGCTGAACTCTGAAATTACTCAAATTAATTTTGTCAATTATTTGGATTAGGCCTTTGTTTCATTGAGCATTACATCAATCAGAAACTAAATTTGTTTTTAATTTTTAATGCCGATCTTATCAAACAAATTGCTCATTGTTTCTGGTAGCACAGCACTGGTGCCTTTTGAAATCGTCAGTAAGTTCGTACTAACTATTTGTCTAGCTCTCCATGAGATGTAGGCCTGTAGCAGCTGAAGGTGTATCCACTGTATATTGGACCTTGTTACATAACTTGTTCTAGGTCATCTGATTGCGCGCAGTATTTTTTTATTTTTTTTCTTTTGTTTGCTCATAATGCTCAAGGAGTTCATGTTCTTCTCACTACTAATAGTGAGAGGCCGGCCTTTTACATAGGAATAACACCCGATGCCTAAGTCCCAAAGGTTGTTATGTGTAAGAAAACAGTAGTGCTAGGTAGCTAGCTTAGTGATCACTGATTAGTGAATATACAGTTTTCACTTTAGGTATGTGACTAGACCAAGCTAATGCGTACACATGAATATTTCTGAATTTTCGTGGGAAGTGAATTCACATATTAACCAAGCCAACCCTTGGGCTATCAGCTATATATGTTAGGTGCAAGACTACTAAGAAGCTACACAAGGCAGAAAGGCCATATTGGCAATTGGCAAATGGAGGTTTAACTGTTTAAGCTAGGTAGTCTGCCTCGCTTGGTGCCTTGGCATGCTTAGGACCTCAGTGTATAAGCCTGAAAGGCCTGAGACCCCGCTGCATATATGCAATTATTTTTCTGCCAAGAATACTTTGAGGACACTTAATTTGGGCGAAAAGGATGAAGACTATGTACTGAAATGAAGATATAACTCAGAGTGGTGGTGAATATCAAAAAAGCAGATGAAGGTGTTTGAATTTGGGCTTATAGGTGGATCTGGGTTTAGTCTTGGTTCTAGTGACCCTATAAGTAGTCGGTTTCCTTGCAAATTTGCATGCCAAACATTATAGGCGACGAGGGTGTTAGGGTTTAGATGTTCGATGAAGAATTCGTGTTTTTCTTCTTCTTCTTCTTCAGAACAAAACTGCACAGAAGACAGGCTTACCTCTTTATCAGAACCAATTCGAAATCACAGTCTCTTTCCTTCCTATCAAAACAAGCATTCTTTCTACCCAATGGAGAAACATTTGTTCTTCTCTTTCCATCTTGAATTTTGATCAATCTCAATTCCTAGAAAAGGCAAAAAGAGAAGATATAGATTTTAGAAATGTAGTTGATCGTTTGCTTCTTAATCGTGATAGCTCTAGCATAACACGTTTTCGTCTTCGTGTTAGAGTTGATCACAAGGTTGGGAAATTTAGACTTAACCCCCCAGATATTGGACCTGTTTTGATTAAACCCCTATATATTTGAAAATTTTGACTTTACTCCCCCACCGTTTGCTTCAGTTTTCCATCCAAACTCTATTTTTGCTTCCCCAAATGCCCCTCATTCTTTTATTAGCTAAAACCTTCAATTTACTTTTTTTTTTTTTTTTTTTTTTTTACCTTATCTTCTACATTGTTACCATCTTAACTCTTTAGATCTAAGAAAACTTTGTTGAAATTACTGTGGAGTAATCCTTCATCTTCTTCACATCTTTTCAACTTAGAAAAAATAAACTTAAATCAAAATAACAACATCTCCTTCTTCTTCTCCTTCTTCACATCTCCTTCTTCACATCTTTTCTAAATGAATTGAAGCAACAACATCTCCTTCAAGACTTCTTCTTCTTCTTAGATCTACAATTAGTCATTTGAAATCGAAACAATCGCAATAATGAACAATGGGGAAGGTCACTCTACAAGTGTATGAACAATGGGGAAAGTAAATCTTTGCATTATGTGTCTTCTATTTCTTAGATATAAATTTCCCTTTTTGATTTGATTTTCAACCTTTATTTTTGTTTGTAGGGGGTCATATCAAAAAAATGCAAAAAATAAGGGGGGTTTAGCTAATATGAGAATGAAGGGCATTTGGGAAAGCAAAAATAGAGTTTGATGAAAAATTGGATGGAAGCTAACGGTGGGGGTGCAAAGTCAAAATTTTCAAATATGTGGGGGTTTAATCAAAACAAGTCCAATATTTGGCGGGTTAAGTCTAAATTTCCCCACAAGGTTATAACTGATCTTCATATTAATTCATGGATTTCTTTTGCTCTAAAGCACAATGTTCAGTTCCTCTATTTGGAACTACTATCAGGAAACCTTCATTACCTTCCTTGTGCTTTCTTTATTTGCAATACCTTAACAGAATTGCATTTGTTTCGTTTGGAGCTTCGATTGCCAACTGTCATATCTTTTTGTAATACCAAAACTTTGAAATTCTTTTGGGTTAAGTTTCTTGATGAACGCTTTACTGAAAATTTTCTTACAAATTGTCCCGCCCTGAAATATTTGTCTCTCGTTCGTTGTGAATTCGAATTTTTAAAATCCTTTAATGTATCTGCTCCAAATCTGGAGGTATTTCACTTTTGTTTAAATAATGAGTGGTTAGAAATCAATGTTTCTGCCCCAAATTTCCAAAAGATGATATGGAGGAGTTCACATAATATTAATCTCAGTCCAGAGACCCTTCACTCTTTGAGCGCTGCTGTAATCCGTACGCATGGTTTGCTTTGTCCTATGAGCATGGTAACTAAGATTCTGATGGGGCGGCGTAATATGACCAGATTATGTTTACGTGGTACCACTATTGAGGTATGTTTTGTTGGAATTTCCACATATAAAGCCCAACCCATAATGTGGTCCATGTACCTTTAACCTTGGTTTAATATAGAAATAAGCTAATTAGTAATAGGTTATGTGGAAGTCATATCTACCGTAGATCTTAACTATGATGGACGGTCTAGATCTAATGGGCTTAGGTTTGTAGATTTAGGTCCTCTCTCCACTTCTATAAATTGGTGTATGATCTCCATACTCATACACTTACTATTACAACACATATTAGGGTTTAAGAGGCAAGGAAAGTGAAACCTAGATCTTGTGCAGCTTTTCGGATCATCAATGCTATAGACAAGGTATGTGTATTTGTTAGTGATTAATTACGTGATTCATGATCCTTATTGTTTATTGATAATATTAATTATGCTTATATGTGGTATCAGTCGCCTCGTATGAATCATATTTTTAATTCTAACATCACCGTTCAATATAATACTGTATTATAATTCCGCACTCAAGAAACAGTATTTTTTTTTTTATTGTTTAAAGATGCACTTTCTTGAATCATGGTTGTTACTGTTCATGCGTATCATACTATTGACACCTTACGGTAAACCGGTGTTCTAACGTTGTATGGGACCTATGGGTATTAGGATATAAAACACTTTTTGACTTCATCATCATTAATAGTTGGCATTCATTCGAGTACTGTTCATCGCATTACTGTTCACAGTGTCCCGTTTTGCAAATTTAGCGACCACAGTTTACTGTTCACGCGTACTGTTCATCCATGAACACTTTTTAACCCGGTTCTACAGACCCATTCATTCGCCTATAAATCTGGTTTCTTTGGGCATACATAGTCCATTAATTTTTTTTGGGTAATTTTCCTACTTCGATTACTACTGTAGTACACATCTTTCCAAAGGAGATAATAATCTGGTATATCATTCTTTGGGTTTTGGGCTTTACTGTTTCAACCCATATTAAGTATTTTTGGTCCTATAATATACTATTACTTGGGGTTTTGTGCCTCCCTTAGTGACAAGAACCCAACCAATTGTATTATGATGATGTATTTTACTGATTAAATATTGTGCAAAATTATAATGGTAATATTTATAACAAGAAACGCGTTGGTATTCACCACAATGGTTCCAACTAAAGAGTTATCAAAATTGTTTTTTTTTTCTTATTTAATATTTGTGTTAAGATTTTTATTGGTATTCACCACAGTGAAACCAAATATGTTTATGAATATTGATTTTTATGAATATACCATAAAGTCAAACTGAACCAATTTTTGTTTTGGACTTAACGCTTTGTCCATTAGTGTTTTGGTAGTTTGGTATTTTCAATTACTGTTTGCACACGATTTTCATAATGATAACGGGATCATCTTTGGGTCTAATAGTTACAGTCTATAATTAATGTGTTTGGATCTTAATGTTAGACATTTTGTGCTAGTTTATATTGTGATGTATTTTACTTTCATGCCTCTCTCATATATTAGTCACATATGTATAATAGGTTAATGTTAGTTGCTTCCATGTCTAATTCAGACTTGTATGCCTTATGACAATTCTTGATTTCACCCATATTATGCATGTGCCTAGTTGAATTTATTAAATTGTGCACTTCTTATGATTAAGATGCATTATGATATTTTGATCTTGTAGCATTTATTCAGCTGCATGTTTATTCCCTTAAGGTTCATGTCATCATGATTTGGTATCACCACAGTGAACCAACTCAGATTATGAACATTGGTTTTCGTTTTATATTCATATCAAGTTTTTTTATTGGTATCCACCACAGTGATTCCAATATGTTTAATGAATATTCTTGAACATTCATATTATGATTTGGTTTTCACCATAGTGAACTAAATATTGTGTTGAATGTTCGACTAAGTACCTTATTGCTTATTATTCACTTGCATTATTGAGCTACCCACAGGTAGATCAGGCATATGTTAGATTGAATAAAATTAAGGGGTTGCACGTATTTGTGATTAAATGAGTGTACGATATCCACAGATACCATGCTTATTTTGATCATGTGATATGTCACCCATTTATAGTATTACTAAAAATCTTAGTCATATTGTTTAATTAATGTGTTGACTAATGTTGTGAGCATGTTTATTTTTCTGGTTCTATTATTCTTGTATTTCGTATATTTTGTATGTTTTATCCTTAATAAAACTAATGAACTAGAATGAATAAGTCTAGTTGATTTTAGTGGGAGTTCTAGATCTTGGCATATATTTCCTTATTGTTGAATCTACTGTTATTTTATAAAAGCAGTAAAAAGGAGAAAATTATGCATTATGCATGAACTAGATTGAACATGCAAATTAAACTCAATATTTATGTGAATAATTGTTGATGAATAATATTAAGAATCATTTTCACACTGCTAGCTGAAAAGTTAATTGTTGAACTGATTACTATTCATAGTACTCATAGTATGCATGATTGTATCCTTGAGTTTCCCAATTTAGTTGTTAAATTAAAGAATTTAGACATGTTAGTGGATGATTACTTTGTCCTTCAATTTGTTCTAAATTTCTTGCCTACATAGTATGTTCAGTTTCACTATTACACTATTAAAGACAAGTGGAATGTGAATTAAATGGCGAGACTACTAGTTCAAGTATAGGCAAGGCTTCAACAACATTATAATCATGTCACTCAAGTTTAATTCATGTTTCAAGAAGTTGAATGAACAATTCTCTAATTGTGTTTGGATATACACTATGTGTGTGCCAATGCCATTTATGTGAATATGGCGTTTGTTTGATATAAAAGATAAGCTTTTGGTTTTAGTTGAGAACCCAATATATGTGCAATATAACAATAGTAAAGCAAACAATAAAACAATAAACAAATAAAGAACACACGATATTTTTAACGTGGTAAAACCCAATATGGGAAACGTCCACGGTTGTCCTCGCGACAACAAATAAATCCACTAGATGAAAAGAGATGTACAAACCTATCGACTATCTGCAATCACTGTGAGTTGACACTACTGGTTATCTCTAACACCTTGACTTCACCGGAGCACCTTGATGTACGCACAAGACACTCGACTTCTTGATGAACACACAAGAAGACTCGAAGCCGAACTATGAAACAAGCTTACACCAGAGTTCCTTGATGAATACACAAGGATACTCGACTTCTTGATGAACACACAAGAAGACTCGAAGCTAAATCACTATTCAATAATTAAGAAGAAGATGAATGGGGAAGAAGGAAGAAGAATATGAATGGGGAAGAAGAAGATGAGTTCAATCACCATAAACAACCTTAAACAAAACCTAAACAAACTCCAAGAATTAGACTTCAATTGGACAGCCAAAGAACTTATTTGTTCTTTGGTAGAGAAACCTTATTTATACTTAGGGTTAGAACACACAAAATGGGCCGGAATTGCTGAAATCCACATTGGACGTACGTACGTCGAAACAACGTTCGTACGTCCCCACACTGTAAAAGTTCGCTGCCTGCTTGGACGTACGAACGCCCTAACTAGGTACGTACGTCCTGACCAAAACATGTTTGTTGCCTAACATGACGTACGTACGTCCTAACTAGGTACGTACGTCCTAAACCCAAAAACTCACTTTTGACAACCTTGACACGAAGAGAAGGACTAGGGACGACGTGCGTACAACGAGGTTTTCCTAACAATGAACTCAAGGCGAGATAACCATGGACATCCAATGTCACAAAATTAATGTCAAACAACCGAGTGCCGGTTTCAATCTCCCCCTTTGACATTGATTTTGTGACAAAAACCTTTAACTCTAATAGCACTTATAAAACGTGCTTACAAACCCAAACCATGGCATTTATAAAACATGCCTACAAAAACACTCAAGGTAGAACACATACCGAGTCACCAATTCTTGATATCCAGCTTGAGTAAGACACTTTAACCATCAGAGACCGAACGGAAGCAACAACAATCAAAGAGCCAACGGAAGTTCCTCGAACAACTCCCCCATACTTCATGAGCTCCAAGGTTTAATACTCGAGCTTACCCAAAACTGTATATGCACTTTGTGATCATCATCACTTTCATTCACCCATACATGTTCACTCCCCCGTACATGTAGTATACTTGAAACATGACCCAAAACTGTACAACCTCTAAACATCAACACGTTCATTCCCCCATACATGTAGCATACCTGAAACATGACCCAAAAATACACTAACAAAGAAGAAGAAGGTGTTAGTAATAGACTCATAAATCTCCTCCTTTTTGTCACAAATGAAGCAAGGGAACAAAAGAAAGAGAAAAGAAAAATACCAAACCATAACAAATAAGATTAAAGAAGAAAAGAAAGAGAACAATCATGTTAATCAACAAAAAAGATATGCAACGGAAGCCATAAAATAAACACTTGTTAACATGATGTCAATACAAATAATTCTCCCCCTAAACAAAAGCTCCACCTAAATGCAATGCATATGAGAAAGATGACCCTAGAACAAACAAACCAAATAAGGATATTTGAAACACACAAAGAACCATGCATACAAGGGTAGAAGAGAGTATATGCAAGCTCAATTAAAACAAGATACTTAGTAAAGATGAATAAACTTGGTTTCATTAAACAAAGTACGCACCAATCAAAGATTAAGATATGAAACCAAACATCTACTAGAAATGCATCATACAAACATCCTTGGTGTGTGGGAAAGCTAAAGAAAACACAAAGAGAGTCATTTCCACACCTCACTCACAAACCATAAGAACACTCAAAACAACTAGTATTCACCATTAGAAGGATTTCACTTCACAAACGCCTAAACAGACACGGGGAAATGCACTTATAACCTGTTTTTTTTTTACTGTGCATAAATTAACATGTGAAAGGGATTTTTACCTTCATCTTTTGCAACATGTGGTAGGGTGTAGCCTACATCTTTTCAAATTACTTCCCCTTTTCAAAGTAGTGCAACATCATGGTAACGTGCAACACAAGAACTAACATCTCTTGAGTGCATCCGTCATTGCATGACCCTCACGGCTCCAACGGGAAAATATACCCAATGATTTCTCTCTCAAGAAGATCAAAAAGCTGGGGATTTTGTGAATTGTTAACCACTACCACACCGCCTTCATACTAATAATCAAGATAACATAAGAAGGCATGCATACGTATATTTCCAACTAATGATTATCCTAGAAGTTCATCATGTTCAAAGGATGGAAAAAGATATGCAAACAAACTCTCAAAGTGTCACCTAGTTGTGCATAGTGTAAACAAGCAAGGATATATGCATAAGACACAACTAGATAAATGTTGGTCTAAAATCTAAACATGAAAGCACAAGCGTATGCTAAGTGTAATAAAATAGTTATATCCATGAATATTAAGCATACAAGAATGATTGAAAGTAATAGACCAATCTAACCACATGCATATACAAAGTATGTGTATCCCAAACACCCATAACAAAGTAAACTATTTTTTTTTTATGATATTCAACCCAAACAAACAAAGCATGCATAAACAAAAAGACAAAACACACCAAACAAATAGCCTATATGGTTAGAAAAATATGCAATTAAAATAACACAAGGCTAGAAAACAAACAAAAATAAAAAAATAAAAAAATACGAAGATGATATTCAATCTGACTTTAAGAAGTCAAAAAAGAACGTTCAAGTCATCCTTTCGTACCCATACTTGAGAGATATTCTACAAGTTGGACCCGGATATGGAGGATTTTTGAATATTATCCTTGATAGTAGACTTTCCAATCCTTAACCTCTCATTCTCTAGACTACATTTGGCAGCATCGATGCTTCTATCCCATATGTGGGGTGGTTTGATGACCTTTTGCACAACCCTCTTTCTATTGTTGAAGTGTTGTGGTTTTTTAGGGCCACTTCTTCGCATAAAAAGAGGCCAAGAGGAATGATGAGCCTGTACAGGAAAAGAACAATGTGAGTTCCAATAATTATTACCATAAGAAGAAGAATATGGAACCATGGAATTTTTATCCCAACAGAAAGCTGAAGTATGACCTAACCGACCACAAGTAAAACACTTAAAATGTCTATGTTTAGGACTTGTCTTGTTCTTGGTCATCACATTTGGCTTAGATTCAAAAGCCATGATAGGTGGAGGCGGAGTAGGAATATGAGGATTTGGTAACAAAGGAGGCAATGATGGCCTCACAAAAAAAGTAGTAGGAGGGACACAACTGGAGGAAGCTCCAACATAGTCATATCCTAAACCAGTCTTATCTGAAGAAAACTTTCCACTTTTAATAAGGGTGTCTAGATCAACTGAAGCTTTCTCAAACCCTTGCAATCGCTTAGTAGAAGCAAATAAATCCTTTTTCACAGCTTCATGCTCAAGCAACAAGGAACGATACTTATCTTCTATCTCACGATTGGATATTTCCAAAGAAATAATTCTAGATTGGAAATCTAGCTTTTCTTGGAAAAATTCCTCAGATAAGGCATCCATATCACCTGCAAGTACAGATTTCTCTTTTACAAGAGACTCAACCATATCATTTAAAATCTGATTAGTCTTACGCAAGGATTGACATTGTTTAACAGATGACATATGTAATTCCCTTAACTCACCAGGACTTACCAAAATAGAATCATCGAATTCATGATCGACAATATCGGTTACCTGACAATCCACATTCTCATTCAAAGATGCTCCATAGGCAACACAATGTGTAGCATGGTCTTCTGCTACATCATCATCATCAACATCATCATTGCTTTCATCTTCCTCCCAAGTGGTAGATAACTTGATTTTTTGTTGTTCTATCCCTTGTGCACCAAATTTCTTGGGAACCTTACACTCGTCAAAACCATGGTTAGTCAAACCATTATATTTCATAGTCTTAAAAATATGTTTAAGATAACGATAAATGATACTTAGATGTTGCTTAGTGTCAAGAGACTTATCATGATTAATTTTTTCATCTTGTACATCCTCAAAAGTTCCAGCTTTAAAAGCAAAGGATTTATTTTGAGGTTGTTCAAGTTGAACCTCAAGTTCATAAGTTCTCAATTTTCCTGCTAAGGTCTCTATGGACATGGTCTTTAAGTCATTGCTTTCTTGAATGGCATCTTTCCTAGAACGGAATCTAGATGGCAAAGACCGAAGAACTTTACGTACTATTTGAGTATCGGTGTACACTAAACCTAAAGATGCACTAGTGTTGATAATATCCTGCAAACGAATAAAGAATTCATCAAAAGATTCATTATTATCCATTTTCATAGTTTCAAATTGAGTAATAAGAAGTTCAAGCTTACTCTCTTTGACAGCAATGTCACCCTCATGAGTTCTTACCAACCTATCCCAAGCCTCTTTGGATGTTATACAACCATGAACTCTCCGAAATTCACTAGCATCCAAAGCCATAAATATAGCATTAAGCCATCTTTGGTTGTTAGTAGAAGCAACTTTGTCTTCCACACTCCATGTGTTTCGTGGTTTTACACTTGTAACAACCTCATCTGTACTACCTGTAGTAACTCTCGGTGGTGACCAACCATCTTCCACAGCGATCCACACATCCTCACTCATAGCCTGCAAATACGCAGCCATACGAACTTTCCAATAGGGAAAATTAGTTCCATCAAATTTAGGAGGACAAATTAGTGTTCCAAATTTATCAGAATCCATTAAAATTGCACTAAGGATCTACGCGTGAGCCTTTACGCTCCTTAACAAGCGCCCTGCTCCTGATACCAATTGAGAACCCAATATATGTGTAATATAACAATAGTAAAGCAAACAATAAGGCAATAAACAAATAAAGAACACACGATATTTTTAACGTAGTAAAACCCAATATGGGAAACGTCCACGGTTGTCCTCGCGACAACAAATAAATCCACTAGATGAAAAGAGATGTACAAACCTATCGACTACCTGCAATCACTGTGAGTTGACACTACTGGTTATCTCTAACACCTTGACTTCACCGGAGCACCATGATGTACGCACAAGACACTCGACTTCTTGATGAACACACAAGAAGACTCGAAGCTAAATCACTATTCAATAATTAAGAAGAAGATGAATGGGGAAGAAGGAAGAAGAAGATGAATGGGGAAGAAGAAGATGAGTTCAATCACCATAAACAACCTTAAACAAAACCTAAACAAACTCCAAGAATTAGACTTCAATTGGACGGCCAAAGAACTTATTTGTTCTTTGGTAGAGAAACCTTATTTATACTTAGGGTTAGAACACACACAAAATGGGCCGGAATTGCTGAAATCCACATTGGACGTACGTACGTCGAAACAACGTTCGTACGTCCCCACACTGTAAAAGTTCGCCGCCTGCTTGGACGTACGAACGCCCTAACTAGGTACGTACGTCCTGACCAAAACATGTTTGCTGCCTAACATGACGTACGTACGTCCTAAACCCAAAAACTCACTTTTGACAACCTTGACGCGAAGAGAAGGACTAGGGACGACGTGCGTACAACGAGGTTTTCCTAACAATGAACTCAAGGCGAGATAACCATGGACATCCAATGTCACAAAATTAATGTCAAACAACCGAGTGCCGGTTTCATTAGTATGGTTCGATCAAACTTAGTTGGTATTCCTAACCCTTAGTGAATTGATTATGATTAATGTTTATCTTTATTATGGCATAAAAGACTGGATTATACATCTAGATGAAAAGTAGACTAGTAAAAGAATGGGTTTTCCCGAACCTTAACTTTACTAATTTTGGTGTGTGTGTGTGTGGAATGCATTAAGTCAAGCAAACCAAACACACTAAGAAGAGCCATAGGAAGTACGCTTCTTGAAATAATTCAAATAGACATATGTGGACTTTTGATGTTCCATCTTTTGGTGGAGAAAAATATTTCATTACATTTATTGATTATTTTTTCGTGTTATTGTATCTATCTATAGCATAATAAGTCTCATATGTAAATGTTATTGAAATTTACATAACTGAAGTTAAGAGACAATTAAATAGAAAGGTGGAAACTATACATTTTGATAGAGGTAGTGAATTTCTTGGAAAGTATGATCTATGACATGGGACAACATCCCGGTTGCCAAACTTCTAGAACGGTTAGGAATTTGTGCCTAATACACAATGTCTGGTTTTCCATGACAGAATGGTGTAGCTCAAAGGCATAATCAAACCCTTATGAATATGGTTTGAAGTATGATGTGTAATTCTAATTTACCCATATCATTGTGGATGTATACTTTATAAACCGAAGTGTATATATTGAATTGGGTTCCTATTAAGGCAGTTACAAAAACACCTTTTGAAATGTGGAAAAGATGGAAACCTAGTTTAAGACATTTACACATTTAGGGTTTATCTAGAAAAGTCTAAAGGGTATAGATTTTACTATCCTAACCATACCACTAGAATTATTGAAACTGGAAATTATTGATTCATTCTGAATGACAAAATAAGTGGGAGTGATCATATCAAAGAGGTATTTATTAAAGAAATTATGGTACCAATTTTGTTACCTCAATTTTGTAATGATATTATTGTTACTTCTGTTGTTCCTCATGTTGTTGCACCGCTTAACAACAATAAACAACAAGTTGATCCTCAACCACTTAATGAAATTAATGTCATTGAACTGAATGTAAACACACACAAGAAGTAGCATTAAAAAGATCTTAAAGATCACGACCAGCTATTTGGATGACCACGTGTTGTATTTACAAGAATTTGAATTTAATGATCCAGTTACATTTTCACAAGCCATTACTTATAGTAATTCTGATAAAAAGATTCATGCCATGAATGAAGAGATAAATTAAGTGTGGATTTTAACTAAGTCTGGGGTTAGTAGAATTGACTCAAAAGGTTTTATTGAATGCCATAAAGCAAGACTTGTATCCAAACAGTTTACTCAATATGGTGGCATTACTTTCTCGTGCGTGAAACTTTCACTTATGTGTTAAAGAATAATTATCTTAGAATCATTATGGCATTGGTGACTCATTTCGATTTAGAGTTACACCAAATAAATGTGAAAATGATATTTTAAATGAAAGTTTGGTTAAAGTCTACATGGTTTAATTAGCCACACAACTTCATAAAGGAAGGATAAGAACACATAATCTATTTGTTAAAGAAGTCAATATACAGACTTAAAACAAGCTTCTCAAAAATGGTACCTAATGATTAATTGTATCAAACCTTTAGGTTTAATGTACATACCCAAAGTTCAGTGGGAGTAAGTTTATTATTTTGATTATGTATGTTGATAATTTATTGTTTCGCAGTAGTGATTTTCATTTATGTAAATATTTTTTCTATCTGAATACTTTGCAATGAAAGTTATGGTGATGCGTCATATGTGATAGAAATAAAAATATTTCGGGATTGATCACAATAATTGTTGGAACGTCTCAGAAAGATTTCATTAATAAAGTTTTGGATAGATTTAATGTGTTAAGGCATAATTGTAATGATGCTCCAATTCAGAAGGGGAATATTTGAATTAAATCAAGATCCTATGAATGAATTGGAACAAGAACGAATGAAAGAGAAACCGTATGCTCATATTTTAAGAGATTTAATCACCTTGAGGTGATTGGTTTTACAAATTCGGAATTTAATGGGTGTGTGGATAGTCGATAAAACATTATTGTTTGACCCACCATAGAAGTCGAATTTGTAGCATGTTCTAAAGCTACATGCAATGTTGTATAGTTGCAAAACTTTATATCATAACTTAGAGTTATTGATTTCTAAGTCATTTGAATTTTATTGTAATAATGTTGCAACTATATGCCTTTGTAAGAATGATAGGTATTCTAATGTTTAGCACATGATATAAAATACCTATCGATTATGGCTTAAGTTTAGAACAAGTGAGTGTCAATGGAACACATTAGTACACGTGTTAGTAAATCCACTAACGTAAGAGCTAGAAATAATGATATTCTAGCATCATGTTAACAAGTTGGGTTTTGAATGTAACCCATAACTTAATGATTTGTGGATTACTTAGTGCTTATTATTTGACATTATTTTGAGCTCATTATTATTGATTAAGTTCTGAATTTTCTGTTTTTCATTGTTTATGTACATGTATGTGAATGGATAATTGTTGACAGAAATAGTCTTTTACGAAGACATTACTGGACCATTATTGTTACTTCCACTTATAGACCTAGTTAATTAAATTGTTGATATCGTAGTACATGGAAGGAACCATGTCATTTACGCGATGTGGAACCGCCATGACTCATATTAGTGGTTTAATTAATGACGGTATTATGATAACCATTTCGGAAACTAATTTAGCTCTTGTTGCGCGCCTTATGTATTCTACATTAAACCGTATGTGAGATTTTACTATGGACCAAGTGGGAGACTGTTGGAATTTCCACATATAAAGCCCAACCCATAATGTGGTCCATGTACCTTTAACCTTGGTTTAATATAGAAATAAGCTAATTAGTAATAGGTTATGTGGAAGTCATATCTACCGTAGATCTTAACTATGATGGACGGTCTAGATCTAATGGGCTTAGGTTTGTAGATTTAGGTCCTCTCTCCACCTCTATAAATTGGTGTATGATCTCCATCCTCATACACTTACTATTACAACACATATTAGGGTTTAAGAGGCAAGGAGAGTGAAACCTAGATCTTGTGCAGCTTTTCGGATCATCAATGCTATAGACAAGGTATGTGTATTTGTTAGTGATTAATTACGTGATTCATGATCCTTATTGTTTATTGATAATATTAATTATGCTTATATGTTTCATTTTGCATTATGTATCAAATACGCGTAAATTCTGTTTTGTATTAAATCAATATCTTATATATATTGGTACATAGTTTTTGAATAGGGATAAAGATTTATCAGCATGCCTTCCTACCTCCTGTTGTAGCTTAAAACATTTGGAGCTTCAAATGAGGCCTTCCAAAGATCATATTGAAGTGTTAGTCCTCTTACTGAGGAGCTTTCCTAATCTGCAAACTCTGGACATATCTTTCCAGGTACTAGCTGAAAATTTTCGAATTACATGCACTACTTTGATAACGCGCGGTTTTTCATTTTAAATACAGTATATGACTCAACAGAATTTTATCATTGATCAGATAAAGAGGGATCGACGGGCATCTTCAATATAGATGGATATAATTATCAACAGCCTAAGGAGTTGTCTACTGGGTATATGCTAGCGCACGTCAAAACAATAGGCATCTATAACTTGGGATTAAGCAATGAGTATGAACTACATATCATTAGATATTTACTTGAGAATGCTAACATCTTGGCGAAAATGAATATCAAATACAACAGCCACACCATTTTGGGGAATTTGCTGACTCGATTAAACGTCCGTGACATGTTGTCAAAATTTAACAAGGCTTCTCCCCATGCAAAACTAAATTTTGTGTCAGGAAGTTAGTATGAAGTATCGTCTAGTTCTTATTGATGTCTGATTTGCAGTATGAAGTGATTAGAAACGAATCATGCATGCATGGCTTAAAATGGCATGCATTGTTATGAATCATACAGGATGCTTTAAATTTGCAATTATTTGGTGAGTGTTTTTTTATTTGGCAAAAGAAAATTTTGACAGTTTAATGGTGGGTCTGGCGCTGTGTTTGAGTTTGGTGGTAGAATCCATTTGGATTCATAGAAAGTGAAATCGAGGGGCTACGTACTTTCACATTTTGAACTCACCCACACTTTGTGGTTGTGGGTGGGTTTGAAGAAATTCAAGTTGTGTTCTTCTTCTTCTCAAAAAGAAAAGAATAGTATACAAGACAGACTTATCTCATTACTGGAGCCAATTCAGAACCACATTCGCTCTTTCCATCTGATACAAATTACTAGACAAATATACTATTGAATACGGAATTAAACAATAGCAGTAAATAAGATGAACAAAACACAAGATCTCGAAGAAAACTATCTTCTTTACTGAATATTATGAAGATTACAAGAATCTCTGCCTCACAATACTCTCTAGACAAACTAAACCCTAGTTGTCTCAATATTTCTAAACACACTAAACCTTAGTGGTTTCTCTAAACAACTAAACAAGTTGTTTCACTATGTTTTGGTTTATGCCAAAACATCAATGTAAACAAGTTAAGCACTAGTTTGTTTATCTATCTTGAAACAAGTAAGCACTACATGTTTCTCTCTCTATATTTTGGTTTATGCCAAAACATATATTTATAGGTTTTGGACAACTTCTAGTTGGCCAAGGAAAAGTATTTCTTTTTCCCAAATTCTATCCCTTATAGAACAAGGAAACATATTTAAGGTTTTCTTTTCCTTGTCCTACAAGGAAAAGAACTGCTAAATTCCCAAGTAGGATACACCTGTATCACCATCCCATTGAAGATACTATCAAACTTAGTTTTCTTTCTACCCAATGGAAAGACATATGTTCTTCTCTTTCTACTTTGAAGTTTGAACAATACAAATTCCAAGAGGAAACAAAATGGAAAGAAATAGATTTTCGAAATTTAGTTGATCGTTTGCTTTTTAATCATGATGCCTCTAACATAACAAACTTAAAACTTGTTATTAAGGGAAATTTAGACTTAACCCCTCAAACAATGGACTTCATTTGATTAAACCCCCACATATTCAAAAAAATTGACTTTCCACCCCACCGTTTGCTTCCGTTAGATTTTCCATCCAAACCTAATTTTTACTTTCCTAAATACCCCTCCTTCTATTATTAGCCAAAACCCTCTAAATAACACCCCGTTTCGCTAACAGAACAGATGAAAACTTACCCATTTTTTTTAGCTTATCTTGGACATGTGTCAACATCTCCTCTCGTTACATCTAACGGTCAAAAAGCTTTCTTGATATGACCATTCCTTCTTCTTCACATCTCCTTCTACAAAAAATTTAGAATCTGAAATCGATAGCAACATCTCTTCTTCATCACATCTTTTTCTTCACCTATCTTCTAAATGGGTTGAAGCTTGATCACGACTGTTTCTTCTTCTTCTCCCTTTTTTTTTTTCAGATCTAGAATTTTTCATTTGAAATTGAAGCAATCGCAACAATGAACAATGGGGAAGGTGGATCTAAGGTAAGCTTACAAGTGTATGAACAATGGGGAAGGTCGATCTTTAAAGGGTGTGTACTCTTCTTCTTCTTCTTCTTTCTCAAATTTAATTTTTCATTTCTGATTTGATCTTCAACCCTTATTTCTGGTTCTGGGGGCTCATGTCAAAGAAATACAAATACAGGGGGGTATTCTATAAACTAATTATTGATAATAATAATAATTAGTTCCCATTTAAAACATGTGGACCACCTACTTAAATCCCAATTTTCTAATCTCAGCCTCTTATCTCAGTTGTATCCATCTCCAAGTATATCCGACGCTTCAAAATATCTCACTTGTGTAACCTTTGTATCTTATAACTTAGATATATATATATATATATATATATATATATATATATATATATATATATATATTCTAGATTGGATGCTTTAACTATAAAGAGAAAGATCATTGGGTGAAAGAGTGCCCTTATGCAAACTTCCCATGTGTGCTAGGTTGCCCTAGTTCAATGAGAGTGCTTGTTAGTAACACTATTGAAAATCCAGGGAGAAAGTGTCTAAGGTGCAAGATGGCACAGACAAAAGGGTGTACTGGATTTAAATGGTTGGGTGAGGTTGAATTATGTAAAGTTGGAATGGGCAAGGGAGTTGCAAACGAAGAAGATATGAACAAGGAAGAAGATAAGTTGAAGCTACACATTAATGGGAAGATTGCTATGAGTGTGGAAAGGAGTGTTGAAAATATTTGTAAGATTGTCAAAAAATTGTCAATGGAATGAAAATGTATGTTATGGAATGAAAATTAGCAACTGGTTTGTCAAAATATTTGTTGTCATAGTTTGTGCCATAAAAACTATATAAAGTGTGCTATAAAAAACTGCAAAATGTATGCAATAAACATAAGAGCTACAAAATACAAAATTTCAACTTCAACAACAGCAAATTTGATTCATGATCATTGTGTGAACATTGTCTACAAAATACTGCAATCCCAAATACAAAAGACAAAATCATGTCTGAAAAATAAAAGCCTAGTATGAATAGCCATGTCTGCAAAATACAAAATCATGTCTGGAAACCATGCCTCATACAAAATAAGCATGCCTCATGCACCACTAGAAAATATCCAAAACCATGTTTGCAACTCCATAAACATTCTAAAAACTGCAATCATAAGCATTCTACTCCAATCAAACATTGTTTGATGCTTGGCTGCTTGCAGTCTGAGCTGATGATGAAGCAGGTTGTCCTCCAATTCCAAAAAGAAATGCAAACCTACTTGATGTCCTTGGTGGTGGATCCATGTGATCTGGAGGTCTGAAATATAAGCTAGGATTGCGTTGTGGAGGCCTGATGTAAACTTCTTGTGGTGGAGGGGTTGGTTGTGACTGAGGAGTGATTTCTGCCATAGGTTGTGGAGTACAAGGTTGTGGAGGTTGACTAGGAATTGTATCATCTTCAATTGGAATATTTGGTTGCCTCCCTCTACCTCTCCCACCAGCATTTTGTTGCCTCCCTCTACTCCCACTAGCATTTTGTTGCCCCCCTCTACTCCCACCAACATTTTCTTGCCTCCCTCTACTCCCACCAGTATTTTGACCTCTCCCCCTACTCCCACCAGTATTTTGACCTCTCCCCCTACCTCTACCCTACCTCTTCCTGCAACCAACTCAACTCTTTCAGCTGTAGTAACACCTCCCCCACCAGTATTTTGTCCTCCCCCCACCAGCACCAGTATTTTATCCTCCCCCATCAATATTTTGTCCTCTCCCCCTACCTCTTGATGGCAAAACTATAGTTGTTCCAGTCTCAACATCCCTCACGACATTTGGTGGCCTCATCCTTGATCTTCCCCCTTTATTTGGAACATCAGGTGCTCTTGTTTGGTCTACATCCTGTTCTGGTTCATTTGTACAAGTTGTACTGTAGTGACCAAACACTCCACATCTTTGACATCTCTTGTCATTTCTTCTTTTGTCAGTAACCTCAGCCTCATAAGCATCAATCCTTCTTTGTCTTTTGTTTCTCCCAGGTCCTTTTTTCTTGATGGGTGGCAATACATTCAGTTCATTCAGTGGAATCTGCCAAATGGGAAGGGGGGTTAAGTCAAATAAATGTTTAGGAAATGTAAGTACTATTAATGTTTAGGTACCAAAGCAAGTAATACCAATGTACTGACATACACAAAATAAACATAGTGGATGGTTAAGTTAAAGAACCTGCTTCCATTCAGAATCATGGTTGATCGGTCTAATATATCCATCATATGTTTTCTGATATTATACAACAGTGAAATATGGATGTGTATACCTACAAATAGGGTTAAATTGGTTAACAAGTATAATAGCTAAACAATAAAAGCAAAAGAAAATTAAATAGGGTGTTAAATCAAATAAATACTTACTGCACATATGAGAGCCTTCTTGGGAATAATACACAAACACAATGCACACAAGGGATCCCAGTCAGGTGCCATTTGTTACATGCACATTTCTTAGTCTGCAAGTCCACAGTAAACCATTGACCACTATATGTGTGGATTACTTGAAAAGTAAATCCATTAGGTGCTCCCACAGTGTAGTTAAACCTCCTTTCCAGCATTTTATCTATCTCCTTTTGCACTCTAGGTACAATCCCATTTGGATCCCACCCAAGACATAACTACTTTATATGAAATATAAGCTTCATCAACAAGGTTTGAATTTTCACAACTAGATGTACAATTGGTTTGTCCCTAGCATCAAGTATATAGCTATTGAAACACTCTGTGGAATTCTTAGTGTTGTGATCTGATTTTGCTGTTTTACTGAAACTTGACCTTACCCATAATCCAGGGGGTTCAATATCCATGTAATTCCTTGCTTTTTTATCCACCCTTTTCAATTCATCCATGTGTCTGTCAAAATCACACTCTCTATAAGCCCTAGATGTAGCCCATACTATGTGATCCACACCTCTATATCTAGTCCTCAAGTTCTTAACCATGTGCCTAAAACAGAATCTTTGATAACTAGATGGAAAAACAGTTGCAACAGCCTGAATTAACCCTTTCTGTCTGTCAGACATGAAAGTCAATGTTTTTCTATGTTTACTCACATGTGATTCCATAAATCGTAGAAAGTTCTCCCAGTTTTCCTTATCTTCACTTAAGCAAATGTCAATTGCAAGAGAAAACATACCATTGTTTCCATCCAGGGCAATCATAGTCAAGCAAGCAACTAACACACAAGAAATGAACATATTAGACATAGTACAAAAAAAGTCTAGATGACAAAAAAAAAAAAAAAAAACAACCATAAAAAAAAAAGTCTCAAATAAATTATATAGTGACAACATACCTCCATATTTTCCCTTCAAAAAACAACCATCAAGGCCAATCAAAGGCCTGCAACCTTTAAGGAATCCATCTATACTTGCTTTAAAGGATAAGCCTAGATGAGTGGAAGTACCAGTTAGATGATCTCTTCCATAAACACATTGGCTGCCAGGGTTTGACAAATGGATCTGCCTACACAACTCTGGAACTTTCCCATACGATTCTTCATAATTTCCATGTACCCTCTCCAGAGCAAGTATCCTACCATGACATGTTTGCCAATAAGAGACATTAAGTTTATGTTTGTGCCACATATGTAATATCACTGAACATGGCTTGAATGTCTTGTGATGAATCCTCATTTCTTCATCTATCTTTCTTGCTATCCAAGGTGCATTTGCCATTTCATTTCTGTCATTGACATCACCCTAACAAGTGTGTGGACCATCCAAGCTCCTACACTCCGTTGTATGTTTATCATTCAATCTAGCAACATAAACCCTCCACTTGCACTCAGGGCAATCCAATGATCTTGTTACTGTCATTTTTCTTGTAACGGAAAACAAAATTATTCTCAATGGCATAATCTCTCAAATGGTCCTTGCAAGCATATATATATATCTACCCATGTTTCTTCCACATTCAATGCAATCTTTCTCCATCATTATTATTTTTTTCTTCATCTTCCTCCAACTGACCTATCCTCCTAATAAAATCCCCATCTTCTCCTTCTAAGTTAATACCATCATTATTCTGTTGATGTGAGTAATTTGTTCCCTCATGAGCATTACTTGCTTGAGAAGCATTTTTTTTTTATGGAGGAATAGGAGCATCTACCTCTGGCTCATCATCTTCACTTTCAGATTCAGAAATGCAGTATTCTTCATCTGAAGCATCAAGCTGATCTATATCAAATTTTGTTTGTTTGATTGTTTGATCGTAAGACCTGCATTGTTTGGTTTGTCATATGAGAATGGTAACTAAGATTCTGTTGGGGTTGCATAATGTGACCAGATTATGTTTAAGTGGTACCAGTATTGAGGTATGTTTCGTTTCAATTTATTATAAACGTATAGTAATTAGTAAGGTCTGTATTGAGTTAACATCGTTTGCATAGGGAGGAAGATTTTTCAGCATGCCTTCCTATATCTTGTTGTAGCTTAACACATTTGGAGGTTGAAATGTGGCGTTCCAAAGATCATGCCAAACTGTTAGTGCTTACTGAGGAGCTTTCCCAACCTGCTAAATCTGATCGTATCTTTCAAGGTACTAGCTGAAAATTTTGAAATTAGTATGGTACTTATACATGCTTTGAAAATTGTTTTCATTTTATCTGCATGACTAAAATTATACTTAACTGATTCCTGTCACTGATTAGATAAATGAGGGTTCCACAAACATTTCAATATCAAGGGTTATCAGTGTGGGAGCATATTTCGGTATGTATACGTGGCAACATAACATAACTCGGATCCATTTGCATTAAGTCGCCCATGGAGTACTGGATAAGCTCCCACCTTGTCGGGTAGTCGGCACGAGACGCACGAGGAATACAGCTGCAACGCATTCCACAACCAGTCAAAGGCGGTCAAGCGGAGACAAGGCTCACAGCCACCCACGTAGAAACATCTCTACCGTGGGATCTTGCTAAATAGACGGACGACCTAGATAAGAGGTCAGTTCAAACACTATAAAAAGGGGGGAAGCCCCAAGGTTTAAGGTACTCTCTTCTCATTCAAAATCCTACTTTGTCAAGTTATATCTCCTTCCACACATATACTGACTTGACCGTCAGAGTGCTCACACCGGACGCTCCTCCGGTCTTGTTTCGTCTGTCTAACAGGAAGTAGGGAAGAGCTCATCCCTTGGATTATCAGCAAGATATCCATCCCGTGTAATCCGAGATCAGGACCTACATATTGGCGCTAGAAGAAGGGATGACAAGTCACATTGCTAAAAATATTTCTTGTTTTCTGTTAACCTTGTGCATAAGCGACAATGGCCGGAAATAGGGTGACCAGAAGCGGGGTGGCGCAGAACCAGCCGAACCCAGCAGCAAACCAGGCCATCCTGAACGTAGGTGTGACGGAGAACCTCCTGACGGTGGAGAACCTTCCTCAACCACTAGAAACTACCCAGTTACGTGCTCCCGTTCAGCCTGTTGTGGACACCGGGTAGCCCACACGCACTTAGCGCAAGCACAATAGGAGGCCAGAAACCTTAGGGAGGAGAATGAATGCCTCCAATCAGAAGAGATGGCCAAAACATTTGAGGCCAACTGCATGCAGGAGGTAAACAACATACAGACGGTCAAAAGAGCTCTTGAGCAGGCCAGAGAATGTGAAGCTGCTCGACCAGCAGTTGGAACGCCTGTTAGATGAACGAACAAAATATGCAACCTGAGGGAAGTACCAACACAGGCGAGCAGAACCGGTCAAACCAACTTGGGGGTTACCGGCAGCCGATCGAGATTCCGACCAAAGAAGGAATAGGAAGAAGTAGGTGAATCACAGCACTCACGAGTCATGCAACGTCAACCTCAACACCCTCGTCTGAGACCGGACCCACAGCCTGGACAAGACCAGAATAGTCAAGTCTACGCTACTGCAGAGGGTGCAACAGCTGCAGGACTAGATAGAAAGCGACAGAAGAGGGAGGAGTAACTCCGTCAGAAATGACCTCACTCGGCTCAAGAGAAAACCTTTGGCGGAAGAATGCTAAAACTATAGCTTCCCGTCGAAGTTCAATTCTCCCAAATTTGACATGTATGACGGAACCACAGGCCTGTTCACGCCTACAGCGATACAAGGACCAGACTTCTCGTCGAAGTGTGTCGCCAACATGCAAATACTCGATTTACACGGGCGACGAGCAACACTGGGGGCGACCCACATTGGGGGCAACTTGCACCAAAGGCAACCCACGGGGACCAACTTACACGAGGGCGACAACAAACTTCACGGCAAGTTTTCTTTCCCCTCTTTTACTACACAGACTATAACAAATGAGCTCGGACGACCCGACAATTACATTCGTATGTGACCGTCATATATGTTAATTTTGTCAAACACTTGATATTTTCGTGTTAGATACCTTTTCTTAATGGCTTGTGGATAGATACATGTTGTGCATTTTTGAAAGACAAACATATCAACTTTGGGAAAAGACAAATCTTCTCTACTAATGAGAGTAAGCCTTTGCATTCAAGCCAGAGCTTCTCTGCCAATGAGAGTAAGCCTTTGCACTTTCAGACACTCTGTGGCACACATAAGCCCACAAGTCCGAACAAGCAGTCAAGACACACACGTAAGCCCTTATACACTGCTCATTAAAAGACGAAGCTTCTCTACTAATGAGAGTAAGCTTTTGCATTCAAGCCAGAGCTTCTCTGCCAATGAGAGTAAGCCTTTGCACTTTCAAACACTCTAAGGCACACATAAGCCCACAAGTCCTAACAAGCAATCAAGGCACACACGTAAGCCCTTATACATTGCTCATTAAAAGCCGAAACTTCTCTACTAATGAGAGTAAGCCTTTGCATTCAAGCCAGAGCTTCTCTGCCAATAAGAGTAAGCCTTTGCACTTTCGGGCACTCCGTGGCACACATAAGCCCACAAATCCGAACAGACAATCAAGGCACACACGTAGCCCTTATACACTACTCATTCAAAGCCGAAGCTTTTCTACTAATGAGAGTAAGCCTTTGCATTCTACCTAGAGCTTCTCTGCCAATGAGAGTAAACCTTTGCACTTTCGGACACTCCGTGGCACACATAAGCCCACAAGTCAGAACAAACAGTCAAGGCACACACGTAAGCCCTTATACATTGCTCATTAAAAGCCGATGCTTCTCTACTAATGAGAGTAAGCCTTTGCATCATCCAAGCAAAAGCTTATTTGCCAATGAGTGTAAGCCTTTGCATCCTCGGACGCCAATCCAAACAAGCATCATTTTGCACGCGCCATCTCCACATGTTGCCGTACATTACTGTCGAGCCTACCTCCACACCTTTCACACCGCACGGAACCGTAAACCGTGAGGACCGTGAAAGATGCCTTACTATTGGCCATGCTAAAAGCAGTAATAGGTCGCCCCTCAGGGATGCTCCAAGTCTATTAGACTTGGGGGCGGCTAATGCATAGGGGGGGGGAGGGAGGAGGTCCTAGCAGGATGACGACCAATGGCCAAGTCTCCTAGGGCATTAGTTCGCACCTCACCATTGTCGGCCAGACCGGAATGTGTGGGATGCTTCGCCAAAACGGGTTGGCAAAACCCCTTCGTGTAGACTCCAAAAACCTTGTCGGCACGGACTTTGTTGGTAACAGGTGTGAAGACACGGTTATGCGACAAATATCCAGCCCGAAGGTACTTCAAGCAATGGACACCAAACTGTTAGGTAGTGCGGTACTCAAATGCATGGTGCCCAAGCACTTGCCTCTCACCAAAGGAGCGGATGTGCCAAACATTCGTCTTCTCAACAGTTGCGTGGAGAATTTCATCAAATTTTGAACCAAGGCACGGTGCCAAACACTTGCCTCTCACCAAAGGAGTGGATGTGCCAAACATTCGGCTTCTCAATAGTTGGGTGGAGAATTTCATCAAATTTTTCACCAAGGCACGGTGCTCACGACACTTGCCTCTCACCAAAGGAGCGAATGCGCCAAGCATTCGGCTTCTCAACAGTTGGGTGGAGAATTTCATCAAATTTTCCACCAAGGCACGGTGCTCACAGCACTTGCCTCTCACCAAAGGAGTGGATGCACCAAGCATTCGACTTCTCAACAGTTGGGTGGAAATTTTCATCAAACTTTCCACCAAGGCACGATGCCCAAGCACTTGCCTTCTCGCACTGGGTGGCCAGCTCCACTCGGCAAAGAAGCGGATGCGCAAAACTTTCAGTTTCTCAACAGTTGGGTAGAGAATTTCATCAAATTTTCCACCAAGGCACGGTGCTCATGGCACTTGCCTCTCACCAAAGGAGCGGATGCGCCAAACATTCGGCTTCTGAACAGTTGGATGGAGAATTTCATCAAATTTTCCACCAAGGCATGGTGCCCAAACACTTGCCTCTTGATAAGTCCTCAAAAATATATATTTATCCCCCGAATAACACCTTGTTTGCGTAGCACTTAGCTTATATTATTGTGTTATATCTATTGATTAGTGTTTGTTTGTCATTTGTGTAGGTTTCATGAGCCGAAATGCGAATATTGTGTTAAAGCCCACCAAAAGTCAAGAAAAGCAACCAAAAAAGTGTTATTTGCACAAGGGAAGGAGAATTGATATTTGCACCTATAGATCTGCTGAGGGAACAGCACGGTTGGTCATGTTGACTTGACTTTATGTCAAAGTGGGGTGGTCCGAATCTCAGCCCAAATCGGGTCCTATTGAAGCCCACAAGTCAGAATTTCTATTTTAGGCCTTATTTAAAGTCCAATCTTAAAAAGGCTTTACAAAGAGATCCATAAGTCTGATTTGGGCCCATGAGCTATCAAACTGAAGGTCTTGGTCCAAGCTACAACTTAAGCCCAAAATAATTAGGTTTTACTGAAGACTTAATGCCTCTAGAAGACCAACAGCAGCAGCCACGAATTTGACCTAATTTGGAAGTCTTTGCATGCAAGTATTATGGTTTGTATTTATTATATAAGAGAAGTAGTAGCTAGGGTTTAGGTAGTTTTTCATATAGAGAGAAAAGTGAATATTTGTGAGATAAAAGTTCATCTTCTTCTTTTGTATCAAACTCAATCATTATCAATATAAATCAATTACTATTCAATTATGATGTTTGGTTATTTAATTATTTATTCCATGGTGTCTTCATCAAGGATGAGTAGCTAAATCTCCTTAGGGGGATGGTTGAAGCACTCTAGATGATGCAAAAGCACCATGTTTGTTCTTAATGTTCATTGTGATTCAAAGTCCTTAATGCTTATTTATTTCTAATTCGCGATATGAGGTAAGTATGATTATTTGCATGTTATTGTTATCCATGTTGTTAAAATACTATTGTTAGAGTATAGGGAGACTTACCTTTAATGATTTTATTTATATTGATTGAAGATGTGTAGTAAAATAGCTGAGAGGTGATTATTACATATCTGCAGTTTATATCTTTTATTGGAACCCTTTTTGTAATCAAATTGAATGGCTGAGAGGTGACGGTTTGATTATGAATTAATATGTTGATTTAATTAAATTGAATAGCTGAGAGGTGACGGTTTGATTAATGATACATATTCAATAGCATGCATAAGAGAATCCTGTTTTAGTTGAGTGGAATAGCTGAGAGGTGACTACTTGATTATTATAGGTATTGATGATTAATTGGAATAGTTGAGAGGTGACTAATTAATTGTCATAGATTGAACATGAAAGAATAACATGTTATGTTTGCATGATTTAATTTGTGGATACCAGTTCTTCCCCCTATGTCATCATAAAATCTTCTTTCATCTCTACCATCTTCATAAGTTAGGTTATTTACAGTTTATTATTATTGCTTGTAGGAAGTAGAATTAATCTCAATCTTAATTGTTGATTCCCTTAGTGATCTTTAGTTATTGTTTTCTATTGTGTTTGAGCTAAGATCTTCACCTTTGAGGTGGGTACGACCATTTCTTGTTACTTGTCTACTTTGATAATCAATATATACAGGCACAAGAAGGAACTTCAAATAAAAAATACAATCTTTTGAATAGAGAAGGTTTTACCATCTATTACCTCTTAGCGGGTGGCCAGCTCCACTCGGCAAAGGAGCAGATGTGCCAAGCATTCGGCTTCTCAACAATTGGGTGGAGAGTTTCATCAAATTTTTCACCAAGGCACGGTGCTCACGGCCTTTGCCTCTCACCAAAGAAGTTGCGTCAAACATTCGGCTTCTCAACAGTTGGGTGGAGAATTTCATCAAATTTTCCACCAAGGCATGGTGCCCAAGCACTTGCCTCACACCGGATGGCCAGTTCCACTCGGCAAAGGAGTGGATGTGCCAATCATTTGGCTTTTCAACAGTTGGGTGGAGAATTTCATCAAATTTTCCACCAAGGAACGGTGCCCAAGCACTTGCCTCTCACCGGGTGGCCAGCTCCACTGGGTAAAGGAGCGGATGCGCCAAGCATTCGACTTCTCAACAGTTTGGTGAACAATTTTATCAAATTTTCCACCAAGGCACGGTGCCCAAGCACTTGCCTCGCACCCGGTGGCCAGCCCACTCGCATAGGAGCGAATACGCTAAGCGTTCGGCTTCTCAATAGTTGGGTGGAGAATTTCATCAAATTTTCGACCAAGGCACGGTGCCCAAACACTTGCCTCACACCAGGTGGCCAGCCCACTCGGAAAAGGAGCGAATGCGCCAAACATTCGGCTTGTCAACAGTTGGGTGAAGAATTTCATCAAATTTTCCACCAAGGCACGATGCCAACGACACTTGCCTCGCACTGGGTGGCCAGCCCAGTCGACAAAGGATCAGATGTGCCAACATTCGGCTCCTCATGGCACAGTGTTAACAACACTTGCCTCGCACCGATTGGCCAGGCCACTCGGCGTAAGAGAATGTTTAGCAAATGTTTACCGAGTGCGTTGACACTTTGTACTCAGGAAGCCCGAGCCAACATCCGACTCTGCAAACAGGCACGGCGCCAGTCACTTGCCTCAGAACCGAGTGGCCAACCCTCTCGGCACTTCACCAAATGCGACATCATTCAGCATTCGGCTATGCAAATAGGCACGGTGCCAGTCACTTGCCTCGGAACCGAGTGGCCAGCCCACTCGGTACTTCACCGAATGCGCAATTTTTTTTATATGTGTAGCCTACTTGTATGTGGGTGTGTACACCCAATCATATGATACCACATGTCTATAAAGTGGTTTGGTAACTAATCAAGCCCACTAGGGTTAACTAAACCCATACATAGGTTATATTATTATTGCCACGTGGCGTTTTGTGATTGGGTGTACACACCCAGATACAAGTAGGCTACATATATAAAAAATTTCGACCGAATGCGACATCATTCAACATTCGGCTATACAAATAAGCACGGTGCCAGTCACTTGCCTCGGAATCAAGTGGCCATCCCACTCGGCACTTCACCCAATGCGCCAGCATTCGGCTATACAAATAGGCACGGTGTCAGTCACTCGCCTCATAACCGAGTGACCAACCCACTCGGCATTTCACCGAATGCGCCAGCATTCAGCATTCGACTATGCAAATAGGAACGGTGTTAGTCACTTGACTCGGAACCGAGTGGCCAGCCCACTCGGCAGCCCACTCGGCACTTCACCGAATGGCTATGCAAACATGCAATGTGCCCAAGCACTTGCCCCTGAACCGAGTGGCCAGCCCACTCACGCTCGCTGAAACAAGCTGGAACAAGGCAGTCACTCGTCTCAAAATGGCCAGCCCAATCGGTGTCTCACCAGCATTCGGCTTTTCAAAGAGTTAGATGGAGAAATTGTCAGAATTTTTCCACACTCATGCGCCAGCATTCGGGTCTTCAAAAAGTTGGGTGGAGAATTTTCCAGTATTTTTTCCACTCGGATATTCAAAAAGTTGGGTGGAGAAATTGCCAAAAATTTTCCACAGCCTACTCAGCATTATGTTTTACAAAAGGCAAGGTGTTAGTCACTTGCCTCAGACCGATGCCAATTACTTTTTTTCCAAATCGAGTGGCCAGCCCACTCGCGCTTCACCAAATGTGCCATCATTCGACTCGTCACGTGAGAATAATTTCTCCGCACCACTCTAAATATTGGCACTCATCTAAGCAACACCCAGGTTGCATGCATATAAGTAGTCTCTCCTACATACTAGCACACGTCATGACATTAACTAGGTTACATGCCGTCACACTACAAAGAAGATGTTTCCGCTATAGTCGAAAATCCTACTATTATATTTCTAAGAAGTCAATGATTACACTGGTATAATCTTCATATTTCCAGTTTCTTCGGGCTACAGTTCTTCCGTTCTCTATCAAATATTATGCGCTAAGCAATCTTTCAAGTCCAGCAGGGCCGAGTTCAATTATTTTGCTTCCTCCAATTTTGAACAAATCAGAGAAAGCAAAAGGGGGCGTCTACACGGCACAAGAGTACCAGTTACATTTGAAAATGCTAGACCAATGTGTCTTTAAAATTGCCCGATTAGGCAAAATACTGAAGTCAACTACGACAAAAAACTTTCTTTTATGGAAGACTTTTATTATCATACAGATTCCAGTCTATGGAAGCAGATAGACTCCAATCAAATTCCAAGGTAACTGAATCTCTTCTTTCTTGGCTCCATAACTTCGGGCCAATTAGAACACGACCTACATGCCGAGAAGATAGAACTACAGGTGACTTGATCCCATTGCGGGTACGTAGGCAGCTACTCGCTAGCACAGTCAATAATCTTTCATAACTTCAATGGTCTCCAAAATCTCCAATGATCTACAATGATCTCAAACGAGTTCTGAAACCCCTCGAAGACAAAATGATTCATGATTCTCTGATCTTATAGCCTATACAGCCACTCGGACCAGAGAGGGGGCGAATATGTGGGAGCATATTTCGGTATGTATACGTGGTAAAATAACATAACTCGGATCCTTTTGCATTAAGTCGCCCATAGACTACTGGATAAGCTCCCACCTTGTCAGGTAGTCGGCACACGAGACGCACGAGGAATACAGCTACAACACATTCCACAACCAGTCAAAGGCGGTCAAGCGGAGACAAGGCTCACAGCCACTCACGTAGAAACATCTCTACCGTGGGATTTTGCTAAACAGACGGACGACCTAGATAAGAGGTCAGTTCAAACACTATAAAAAGGGGGGAAGCCCCAAGGTTTAAGGTACTCTCTTCTCACTCAAAATCTAACTTTGTCAAGTTCTATCTCCTTCCACACATATACTGACTTGACCGTTGGAGTGCTCACACCGGACGCTCCTCCGGTCTTGTTTCGTCTGTGTAACAGGAAGCAGGGAGGAGCTCAACCCTTGGATTATCAGCGAAATATCCATCCGGTGTAGTCCGAGATCAGGACCTACAATCAGCACTCACAGGAATTGTCTACTGGGTACTTGCTAGCCCACCTCAAAACAATTGAAATCTATCACTTTGGATTAAGCGATGAATATGAAGTTATGAACTACACATCGTTAGATATTTACTAGAGAATTGCAATATCTTGGGGGAAAATGGAGAATCAAATACATTGACTGTAAGTACATCAAATTAGAATAGCACATGGGAACCACCAGAGTAAGGGAGTATCACAAGATAAGGAGACGGGGTATAGCAGATAGACTTTGGGAAGCTTCCTAGAGAAACTAGGTTAGAATCTTATCACATCAGTCATTATTTTTACAGCCAAGACGTTCAAACGTTTGGCTAGGGGAGCTACACTTGGCGCAGTTAGAACCATGGATCTTATCTAAATCCTATGGTTACAATGACTTACACACTAGTATAAATACAAGAGCATTAACTACATAAAAGAGGTTAGGCATTTACTCCTTACCTACTCCATTGTTATACCTTCAAACCTTTATATACTAACTTGATTGTCGGAACGTCTTTCACCGGAGCAATTCCGGTGAGACCTTGCAGGTACACAGAGCTGAAGATTGGAAGATACAGTAGTCGCCGAGGACACGGTGTTGAATATCGAAAACCACTATCTCCTCCATCCTCACGGTGTGAGTTCAAAGTGGGCTTATATTGACAACATTCAGAAAAATCTGCGATTCGATTTGGTATTAGTGACATGTTGTTGATGTTTAGAAAGATTTCTCCCAATGCATTCGTAATATTTGCTTAATCAATTTGCCATGTCTCAAAGGTGTAGTGCCATTTTTCTCTATCACTTTTCATAAAGGTTATAGTCAAAGTTGAAACTAAAGTTCATTATGACCGTCTTTGTACAAATTTTCATGTTTCAACTTTCGACTAATACATTTCAAATCAGTTAGGGGGTGTTTGGCTACACGTAAAAATGTTACTTTTTTGCTGTGAAAAGTAAAAAAATAAAAAAGTTAGCATGGATGCAATTGTTTTTTTACTTTTTCGTAGCAAAATTTTTGCTGCCAAAAAAAGCTCAAAATTTTAGCTTTTTACTTTCAAAAAGTAAATTCACAACAACATAAAATTTGAAATGTGTCATTATTTTTTCTCCTACTTAGATCATGTTTGGAACATCCTACTTGTTGTATAAATCTACCAATAAGATTGAATTTTGTGATGGATGAAATTTAGTTCAAACATCTTGAATGCTAAAGTTTTATCTTTATTGTTTGTCCTTCTCTTAATTTACTATTTTTTCTCTTATTTTGATTTCACCATGATAAAAATACCACCACACCTGTGTATGTATATACATATCGAGGTACATCGACTTCAAGCTTATTTTCAACGAGCTCACCCGAGCTCAAGCCTATTTTCAACGACTTGGCCCGCCCGACATGCAGTACAAGTCATAGTCCAACTTGGCCCAACTCGATGACTCGTGAGCTCGTGTGGCGTTTATATAGCAATTCCTATTATTGCCAACAATTACAAGATCAATACCAAATATATTTTCTTTATTATATGTCCGTTATTTTTCGTTACAAAATCAATGTGATTTATATCACACATGTGTTCAATTGTACTTCCCTATCTATATAAAGGATCTATTTAATGTAAAAGGACACAAGCTCTCCAGCTCCTCTAATCTCTACTCATCTCATATCAAATAAAATAATCATCTCTCCCGTGGATGTAGGCACCATTGTCGAACCACGTAAAATTCATGTGTCAATTTACATATTTTATCTACAATTTTCATCTTGAATTTGTTTTTTTTACTTTATCTTCTACAATCTCCATCTCGTTCTTACCTATTTTATTTTATGTATTTACAACACCAATTATAATCATGTTGTTAATTATAATTTTTGATAATTCTGATTGAGATTCATGTAAAAAATGGGTTCTTTTTTTTATTTTCTTGTTTAATTTTAATTTACAATCAAATCTAAATTTTTTTCTTAAATTTTTCTTATTTTTTATATATTTTCGTCATTATCATTTTTTACTTTTGTCAGAATGTGTTGCCAAACTAACTTTTTGACTTTTTCAACTTTTTAGTCAGTGCATTACTAAACTAACTTTTTACTTTTTTATTTCTACTATAAATAAAAGTAAATTTACTTTTTGTTGCCAAACACCCCCTTAATCATTTCCTTTACTTAATTCATCTAGATTGCCACAACCAGTTCATTCTTTTGGTTAATGATCACACGTGCAATTTCCTATCCTTCGACGGTTTTCTGATAAGAGTAGATATTTTAGCTTGCATAGATATGCAACATCCTAGTTGTCAATGAACCCGAGCTCAAAGTGGCGAACACTATTAGTTATGGTAAGAACAGTTATATATGGGATATTATTTCCATGTTTTTCTGTGTTAGCAAATGTAACTTGAAACAACTGTGTCAAAAGGGAAATGTTGTTTTAAACCCCCACCCCCCCCCCCCCTCCCTATTTTGTCCACGTTTTGAATAACACCCCCCCCCCCCCCCCCCCCCCATTTGTCCAAGTTTGGACTTTACCTCCCTTCCGTCAGTTTCCATCCAAGTTAACACCTATTTGTATTTTTTCTTCTTAAAATACCCCACTTTTTTCTAAATTTTGAGATGAAGCCTAGAGGTGAGAGCAGGATTAGGATTAGAGGTGGTGGAAAAGAAGTTATACATGGATTTTACAGAGTGATTTCATTTGACGTGGTTATGATCCTGGTTAATTTTTTTTTATTTTTATCCTGGTTACTTTTAATGACAATGTTTCTAATGTGATGAGCATTTGTAAGGATGAGTTGGTTGACCATAGTTTTGGGAAGTGAGGTGGGGGATTGAGATGAATAAAGTTATTTTGAAGACATGGAAGGAACTCCAGATGTTTGTGGAGTTCCTTTTTCCCACTTACCAACAAATTCTAGAGCATATCCATACTGTTCCATTTTTCTTCCTTTGTAATTTCCTATTGCAGCTCATTCATCTGGCTTCCGAGCAAATCTGTCAGTTGTTTTAAGTCTTTCTTTACTGCTATTGAAAAGTAAAACTGCACTGTTGGGCCTTGTAGTGGTCCAAATGGGACCACGTAAAACCCATTTAATTTAATTTCATGAAATTAAATTACAGTAGTCCGTTTCCGCAACTTTTGTGTTGTTGTTGGCTTGTTGCTGTGACTCCGCCGTTCTAAAAGCCTCGGCAGTTGCGTCCGTGAGAATGATCGCTCCTCTCATCTTATTCTTGTGGGTTTGAGTTGAGGCACACCGCAAACCGCACACAAAGGTGTTTGAATAAATCATTTCAGTATCGCTGGGTGTGTGTTGGATATTGAGTTGATAGGCACACAAGGTGTTTGACGAAATATCAGAATGAAAAATAAGAAGTTGTGTTGTTCTTCTACTTCATCATCTCAAGAACAAAACAGCATAGTAGAAGATAGACTTACTTCTTTACCCGAACCAATTCGAAACTACATTGTCTCCTTTCTTCCTATTGAAGATTCTGTCAAACTTACTGTTCTTTCTACCCAATGGAGGAACATTTCTTCTTCTCTATCCAGTTTGAAGTTTTATCAATCTCATTTCCTAGATATGACAAAAGGAGAAGATATAGATTTTAGGAATTTAGTTGATCGTTTGCTTATTAATCATGATAGCTCTAATGTAACTACCTTTTGTCTTTCTGTTCAAGTTGATGATGAAATTATAACTGATCTTCATCTTAATTCATGGAGCACAATGTTCAGGACTTCTTTTTGAGCTTATTATCACGAGAGGTATATAAGCTTCCTTGTGCTTTCTTTAGTTGTGATACCTTAACAGCGTTGCGTTTGTTTGGAATGTACCTTCAATTGCCTACTGTCATATCTTTTCCTAATATTAAAACACTAAAGATGGATTTTGTTAAATTTCTAGATGAACGATTTACTGAAAATTTTCTTCCAAGTTGTCCTGCCCTCGAATATTTGTCTCTCGTTGGATGTCAATGTTTTTCTCTAAAATCCTTTAATATTTATGCTCCAAATCTTAAGGTGTTGGTGTTTCGTTATAATCGTATGATTCAGTCAGGAATCAATCTCTCTGCCCCAAATCTCCAAATGATCGAATACAATTCTTTATGTAATACCACATTTAGTGAACTAAACGTTAGTCCAGAAACCCTCCGCTCTTTGATCACTGCAGAAATTTATACATACGGTGTGCTTTATCCGATGAGCATGGTAACTAAGATTCTGATGGGACTGTGCAATGTGACCACACTAAGTTTATGTGGTACCACTATTGAGGTATGTTTCATTTTGCATTTTGTATTATATGACTAATGCCTCCATTATGTTAAATCAATATCTTACATTTACATTGCGCACAGCTTTTGGGTACGGATGAAGCTTTATCAGCTTGTTTTCCGATCTCCTGTTGTAGCTTAACACATTTGGAGCTTCACATGAAGCCTGAAAAAGATCATGTCAAAGTGTTAGCCCTCTTACTTAGGAGTTTTCCAAATCTGCAAACTCTGCACATATCTTTCCAGGTACTAGCTGAAAAGTTTTGAACCGTTATGACACTAATACATTGATAATGGTTTTCATTTTATAATCATGAATACAATATGACTCAACCGATTTCTCTTATCACTAATTAGATCAAAGAGGAATCCCCAAACATCTCCAATATCAAGAATTATCAGCAGTCACAGGAGTTGTCTACTGGGTATTTGCTTACGGACCTCAAAACAATCGAGATTGATAACTTTGCAGTAAGTGATCAGTATGAACTACACATTGTTCGATATTTACTAGATATTTCCAACACCTTGGAGAAAATGAATATTGCATACTTTCACAATATTTGGGAAAGTTTGCGGATTCGATTGAGTGTTAGTGACCTGTTGCTGACATTTGCCAAGGCTTCTCCCCGCGCAGCAGTAACATTCACCTAATCAATTTGCACTGTCTCAAAGGTGTAGTACCAATTTTCTCTATTACTTTTGTGAATGTTTTAGTCAAAACTCTGGTTTAATAGTTGGAAATGAATGTCTCTGTGCAAAATGTCATGTTTCCACTAATACTATCAATTCAGTTAATCATTTTTCCTTACTTTCAATCAACTCGATTTCCTCAATTAATTCTTTTGGTTAATGATATTCCCTAGCTTAGATATACTTGGAATGCCCCAGTTGTCTAGTTTTATTGGATACTGATCTGTAGTATTAATGAACTGGGGCTTAAAGTATGTCTGGGTTGGGCAATTGTCACAATGGGTTTTAATTTGTGTTCAAAAACTAAAGTCTCAATAGTCAATATTCCTCTGCGATATAGAATTTTGGTTGACTGTTACTCTCTTGCTTTCTTTGTATTGTGGAAATTTTATATTAATTCATTTGTGCTTTTGGTTTTTCTTAACCATATAAATTTTCTAGCTTTATGTTTGACAAAAAATCATCATTTTCACTATTATGAAACATGTTATGCAGTGGTAGTTTAATATGTGATGCACTCAATCTTTTTGACTTTCGAACAAAAACCAACAATGACCTGGTCCCATAAAATTCATTTATTTCGGCATTTAGATTTCATGGTTTCTATTTAATAATAAGATTGCCATGAGACAGGTTTAAGAATGAGCAAGTCTATAAATGGAGAATTTAGCCTTCACCAGGCTGTATTAGGACTAATATAATTGTTGTTTTTGACAGGTCTGAGTCGCAGGTGCAGTTTCGAAGATTTGTTGTTTTAGATGCTAAGGAGGTTGAAATGTGGAATGCAGAAGCTGTTATGATGTTGGCAAAGATGAAAAGCTACACTGGTGTGATCATTGAAATGGATACTACCTTTCACTGATGGATTCTCTTCTGAGTAAGGTTTATAATGAGGTATGGGCTGGTTGTGCTCTTTTTCTGAACAAGTTTTAGATTGTGTCCTACGAGTGTTAATGTTGACGCCATAAACAACTTGAACAATATGCTAGTAGGTGTGGGTGGATGAACCACCTCCTTCCTGGTCTCCCTTCAGTAGTTTACTGTCTATTGATTTCTTTTTGAGTTGATAATGTCATAATGTCCACTTTATAGGAAGTTAAATTTCCACCAAACTAGTTTTGGGGACTTTATCTGTAATTAAACCATATATCTCTTAGCCTTTGGTATATTTCGTTTTGGAGGCCCCTGACTGCTCTAAGTGAATTATTCCCTCACCTTATGAAAAGCTTTGCACTGTCCCCTCTTGTAACTTTTTCCACCAAATGAAGGTCAAAAAATTGCTATTTGATCCATAACTTGTGTTATTGCTTGTACAGATGTATGGCCTAAACTTTATATATTTTGGGGGTATTTAACAGGTTTAATACAATATAATTGTGTGGGAAATGATATACATATCCCTATAATAATATTGGTGATGATGGAGTACCATAAAATATACTATGAACAGATTGGAATGGGGAATCGGCTACCGTCGTAGCCTATATTTTGCTTGGTCCATTTGGTCCCATCACGACCACCACCCACAACTTATATGAGATCCTGGATCTGAAATCTCAATATACTATTCTGAATTGTATATATATAAGAAGATCATGCATGGCACTTTTAGTCTAATTTGTTGTCGGGTTAGCAATCACTACATGTTCGACTTGTGGAGGAAACTCCGAGGTTTTGTATTACATAATTTCTAACATCAATTAAATTAAGAGATCTAGTCAAACATTAATTATCATTCTATTTAGTTTGATCAATTGTTTATGTGGTGTTATGTTTCGGCACTGGCACTGGCACTGGCACTGGCACTGGCACTGGCACTGGCACTGCCCCTGCCCCCTGGAACTGCTGCCAAATCTAATATTCTTCTATCAAACAGCATTATTATAAGCACATACAGAATAAAACAATGGATACATGTTTGTATGAAATCTAACTACGTGCTTACATGCTACCAAACAAGAGAATACTTATTGATTTTGAGTAAAAAATTCCATCTTCAGGTGCGTGGAAGTTCCCCTCCCCATATTGCTCTCTGGATGCTTGTGTTTGTCCACCACCATGAAAGTTATATGATGTCCTTTTCATATGTTAATAATTTGCTTAAATATTAGTATGTAAAACTCCAGCTTAAATATTGGTATGTAAAACTCCACTATTATAGTTAACTGATTTACCAAAAAAAAAAAGGGTAAAAATGTATTCTAGTTAACCTCGTGAGCTTCCCTTTGTCACCCAGTTTAATTAGATATAGAACCTAGATTCATTTTCTTTAAAATCAAGAGATGGCAGCATGCCAGCATGGGTGTTCAAGTTACCATAACTTGGCTTCAGGAAGGTCGGACATGGTCAAAATCAAAATTAGCTTTATTGGTCGATGGATGATGGTTTTGAATCAGATTCAGATCTAAATATGAAATGCAATTGAAAAGAAAATTTGGGTCGATTGAGTTGAGCCATTGCAAATCTCCTCAAAATAGACACTATTCTTGTGAACATGCAAAGATCAGACTTCAGAGACCCAATAGAGACATATATAACATAAATTTAATTATGACATTATGTGATGGTTGGAATGTTGGATAGTGTTGAGAACATGTAAGTCATGCTTGCCCACTATGATATTATTCCTTAAACACAGATGACAGATACACAGTTGGTTTCTAAGTTGTGATACTCATGATATACAGTATCATGATATATTGAAAAGGTAAAAATGTAATGCAAAAGGTGTATTTTTATGTGATAGAGAAATAATACAAAGTATACAAACAAGTCTTTATTTTCAAAATTTCCCACCTAGTATTTTTTCCAGATAAGTTGAGATTTTATTAAGGTAGAGTAGAGTCTTTGATCTTCAGCTTCCAGCACCAACTACCTGCAAAAAGCAATCTGACTTGGTTTACCAATCTGGTGATTTAATACTTAGGACTGATAATCTAACCAAAGAGAATGAACAATCTGTTATGATGTGCCATTCCTGAGTTCTCAAACCTTGTGTTTAGTCTTTTAAAGTTTTAAGTATGTTCAAGGCTTCAACATCATTGTGAATTTTACATGGGTCTTTTTAATTAGGACCGGACGACAACCGGTAGATGATATTATCAGTAAGTAATTTAGACTATGAGAGGGATGGCCTTGGAGTAATGGAGGAAAAAGAATCCCAGAAGAAGCCTTATTTTTGTTAGTAGGGAATGTGTAATTGGTGATTTAAGAAGGACCTGCCAAGCAGCTAAAAGTTGGAGCTAAAATTTGAGCAGGTGAACATGGATTTTTTTTTTCTAAAGGATTAAACACTTTTATTACTGTAACTCCTTTGACAATATTTTATATGGTGAAGTAAGATTTGGCAATGGTTAAAGACATCAAGGGCAAAGCATTGAAGCATAACTATAAAATCCAATAAGGGCCGTAATAATAATTATATCACTAGATGTCCCAAATTGGGAGCATTACCATACCATACCATATTATTCTACGGCACAAGACAACAACGTTTGTTTACATCATAAAATAATAATAATAATAATAATAATGTTGTGATGGTGATAACGGAGTGTTAGTGGTATTGGTGAGCCACCAAGTGTGTTTGAATCCCAAATGGCACCTATGATATAGTGGGCCTCACACGTTCCATTTGATTCCCACTACACTGTACCAAAATCAAAAATGTGAATCGGAAATGCGATGCCGATGCGAGCAGGACATTGTTTACTTTCTATATATTTAATTAATCAAAAAATTAAATTTGACCTATCCACGTGGCATGTAGGCCATATTATTTTCCTTCCCCACTGTATCTAACCTATCGGTTTCGGGCATAAACAGCAACCAACAACTTTCTGTAGACTTGTAGTAGTAGTAAATTTAAATTCACTGTTCTAACTACTGTAGTAAGTAGTAACAACCCATGGTGTTGTGTCAAATTACAAAAATGTACACTGTTAACCGCGTGAGATTTATTATTAATTTTCTAATTTGGTTAGGTTAAAATTTACTTGACTTTTACAAATTATATCACTACCAACCTCCTTAATTCCTCAAATATAAGTATCATTGATTGACCAAATCATGCCATGTCTTTGTTGAAAATGTGTTGATCATTGGACAATAAGACTTCCATCCTCGATGTATTACCATCCTAAATATATAATTCCATCAAAACTCAAAAATAAATAAAATCCTAAATGATTATACTTTTTTTGATTTTTAGAGAGATCAAAGATATTTAGTTTTTATCGTTTGGACCATGGAGTTGAAAATTTGGCTTGAATTGACTGTGTCTACATAAACTCACGATTTATATCTAGCTAGGCATGATATTTTCCACTACCAAAACTTAGCCCCCATTGTCATGAGCACAAGGTTTTAATATTTAGAGGTGCAGTGCAGTGCAGTTGGAATAAAAATTACAATTCATTTTCAATCATAAGAAAGAGCCTTTGAGATCAAAGTTCAGGAATGAGAGTAGTAGTCGGCTTTATTGCCAAAAAAAAAACCAAGTAAATGGACATTTTGGGTAAACCAAATAGAAACGTTCACAGTTCACAGTTCACAATTCACAGTTTCACACATCAACTCAACCGAGCGTCCATCCACACATACACGGTGTTACAGCCAGAACACAGCAAAACTTGCCATAAACTAAACAGACATATAAAGTATAAAAAAACACGTGGCACACGTCTAAAATAAACCCCCCAAAAAAACAATATATATCCACCTCCTTCCTATATCAACGGGCTCCATGTTACTACTACTAGGGAGTAGGGTCTACTTCTTTTCTCTCTCTCTCTCTCAAAGTAAAAAGTTAAAAACACAATCCCCTTTGCTCTAAAGTGAAAAAGCAAACAAACAAACAAAGGTTCTTCAATTCTTTCTTCTTTCTCAACGGAACTAAATAAAACCCTATATCCTCTCTTCTTTGTCAAAAACACAAACACAAACACAAACACAAACACAAACACAACACACAACTAGTATTGTAGTGTTGAGTGTTTTTAAAATAGCCGGCGTTCCATTATCATTTGAACTATTCTACTTAAGAAGAAGAAGAAGAAGATTAAAATAACAATTCAATTTGATGGTGTGTTGATGATGTTGGACTTTGCCTTATTACAACACGACGACCCATTCCCCCATTTTCTATATATCTTGATATAAATAACTCATTTGCTTCTACTTAGCGTCCTCATTTACTAGAAACACACACAGGTACTTAGCTTCTTTCTAACATCTAGCTTCCAATAAAATCTTTATGTTTGATTGATTAATTGATTTGTTTGTTTTTCATTCAGATCTGTTACGTTTGTTATCATCATCATCATCAATTATGGCTTCAAGATCTTTCAAACATACTCGATCGGCGTTATCATCGTCATCAGATTTGGGAGAATCAAACAATCTTAATAATAATAGTAACAATAACAATAGACCACCACCACCACTTCCACCTCCAACAGTGACTTTTGGTCGAAGAACTTCATCTGGAAGGTACATTAGTTATTCTAGAGATGATCTTGATAGTGAATTGGGTAGTGGTGATTTAAGTGGTGAATTTTCTAATTATACTGTTCAAATACCTCCTACTCCTGATAATCAACCAATGGATCCTTCTATTTCGCAAAAAGTTGAAGAACAATATGTTTCTAGTTCATTATTTACTGGTGGTTTTAATAGTGTTACTAGAGCACATCTTATGGATAAAGTAATTGAGTCTGAAACTAGTCATCCACAGATGGCTGGGGCTAAAGGGTCGTCTTGTTCCATACCGGGTTGTGATGCTAAAGTTATGAGTGATGAAAGGGGTAATGATATTTTGCCTTGTGAATGTGATTTTAAGATCTGTAGAGATTGTTATATTGATGCTGTTAAAACTGGCGGTGGTATTTGTCCTGGATGTAAGGAACCTTATAAGTCTACTGATTTAGATGAAGTTATGGGTATGGGTGTTGAAAATGGACGTCCGCTTCCATTGCCACCTGCCCTTGGTAGTATGAATAAGATGGAGAGGAGGTTGTCATTAATGAGATCCACAATTAATCCGTCAAAGTCAGTGTTGATGAGGAGTCAAACAGGAGATTTTGATCATAATAGGTGGTTGTTTGAAACTAAGGGAACTTATGGATATGGAAATGCTATCTGGCCTAAAGACGGTGGCTTTACAGGTGATCACGATGATGGTGTTAATGAACCTCAAGAACTCATTAGCAAACCATGGCGTCCACTTACACGAAAGTTGAAGATTCCTGCAGCTGTTCTAAGCCCATATAGGTATAATTCTTCTCTTTCTTATCCCTACTTGGTTTTGTAAATATTATTATACTGCTCTATAAACTATTAACATTCTATCTCTTTCTGTACTCTCATTTGTTTGATCATGATTTTCAATTTTTGGCTCTGGGATTGTTGGATTGAACAAATGTATAATTGAGTCAGGAATGTGGATATGGCCAAGTCAATCTCTTGTATATAGTAACTATCAATGAGTTAAGTTCTGTAGAATACGTCTATAACCTGGCTGATCAACAACTCTGAATAGTATATTAAATACAAATAACTGACCCAAACTGAGATTCAGATATTCAGGGCCTGTGGATAATATATCATTGAGAATGTTTCCTTCAAGCAAATTTAGTTTATTATGAAATATGACTGTAAGTTTATTGCTTGTTCGTTCTGTTTGTTATATTGTGAAATACTCTCTCCTGACCATTTAGATGAAAGTGAATCACCACTTATAACCTTTAAGTTTTCACTTTACACTCATAGTTTCCATGTCCTCAAGATTTCATACTTTGTTTATTTCGTTATGTGTTTTTCAATGATCAATACCAATGAGTCTCTAGTCATAGTTTGTAATTTTTACTCTTTGTATGATTTCCTTTTGGAATATAATTATATATTTCATTTTGGTGATTTGCATACATATACGATTGTTTTCATTATGACTCCATGTGGCATGTTTGTAATGACAGTTTATAATTTCAAATCATGTAATAGTTTTTTTTTTTTTTTTTTCTTTTGCTTTGCTCATCTTTATTTAAATTTTGGTGATAATGTACGGTAAATATGTGTCAGATAAACATGAATGTATTAGTATACCTTGACTTTTGTTGGTTTTGTACCATACAAAGTTATGAACAACATCATGCCAAAGTTTTGTTAGTTATATAATTTACTAAAAGTCAAAATTAATATTCCATTGTTTGCAAATTTGTTTACAGGCTCCTAATCTGTGTTCGGATGGTTGTCCTTTCCCTCTTTCTCATGTGGAGGATAAAAAACCCAAATAATGATGCAATTTGGTTATGGGGAATGTCAGTGGTCTGTGAACTTTGGTTTGCTTTTTCCTGGCTGTTGGATCAACTTCCCAAGTTATGCCCTATTAATCGTTCTACTGATCTTATGGTCTTAAAAGAGAAGTTTGAAACTCCAACCCCAAACAATCCCACTGGAAAGTCTGATCTTCCAGGAATTGATATCTTTGTCTCTACTGCTGATCCGGAGAAAGAACCGCCTCTTGTAACTGCAAACACCATCTTATCTATTCTTGCAGCCGATTACCCTGTTGAGAAACTTGCTTGTTATGTATCTGATGATGGTGGTGCCCTTCTAACCTTTGAAGCAATGGCTGAGGCTGCAAGTTTTGCTAATCTTTGGGTACCATTTTGCCGTAAACATGACATTGAACCTAGAAACCCTGAGTCATATTTCAATTTAAAGAGAGATCCTTACAAGAACAAGCTGCGTTCTGATTTTGTCAAGGACCGTCGGCGAGTAAAGCGTGAATATGATGAGTTCAAAGTCAGGATCAATGGTCTACCTGATTCTATTAGGCGTAGGTCAGATGCCTATCATGCTCGGGAAGAGATTAAGGCTATGAAGCTCCAAAGACAGAATGCTAACGATGAGCCAGTAGAACAATTGAAGATCCCAAAAGCCACTTGGATGGCTGATGGAACACACTGGCCTGGTACTTGGATGATTACTGGACCTGAGCATACTAAGGGAGATCATGCTGGAATTATACAGGTACTTAATCCAATGACACTACACCCCTTAATTCTTAATGTTGTTGTCCTTTGCCTTTTTCGGTGGCCATACTTTATTAATTAAAAATTTCAACCTGTTTTCACCAACTGCAGGTAATGTTGAAGCCTCCCAGTGATGAACCACTACATGGAACTTCTGATGATACCAGCAGGCTCATTGACCTCACCGGCATCGATATCCGTCTACCTTTACTTGTCTATGTTTCGCGTGAGAAGCGCCCTGGCTATGATCATAACAAGAAGGCTGGAGCCATGAACGCTCTTGTCCGAGCCTCTGCCATCATGTCCAATGGCCCATTCATCCTCAACCTTGACTGTGACCACTATATCTACAACTCTCAGGCAATGAGGGAAGGCATGTGCTTCATGATGGACCGTGGTGGGGACCGACTGTGTTATGTTCAGTTCCCCCAGAGGTTTGAGGGTATTGACCCCTCAGATCGTTATGCAAATCATAACACAGTCTTTTTTGATGTGAATATGCGAGCTCTTGATGGTCTGCAGGGTCCAGTTTATGTTGGAACTGGGTGTCTTTTTCGCAGGATCGCTCTCTATGGCTTTGACCCACCTCGATCAAAAGAACATGAACCTGGTTGCTGCAGTTGCTGCTTTGGCCGAACCAAGCGACCTGCCTCAGTTTCTTCCACTCCTGAAGAGAATCGTGCTCTTAGAATGGGAGATTCGGATGATGAAGACATGAACATGTCATTGTTCCCAAAAAAATTTGGAAACTCATCTTTCCTGGTTGATTCGATCCCGGTAGCAGAATATCAAGGTCGCCCCCTTGCAGATCACCCAGCAGTGAAGAATGGACGCCCCCCAGGTGCTCTTACCATTCCTCGAGATCTCCTTGATGCATCTACAGTTGCGGAGGCAATTAGTGTCATCTCATGCTGGTATGAGGATAAGACCGAGTGGGGTAACCGTGTAGGATGGATTTATGGATCTGTCACGGAAGATGTCGTCACAGGCTATCGCATGCATAACAGAGGTTGGAAATCTGTTTATTGTGTCACCAAAAGAGATGCCTTCCGCGGGACTGCCCCAATCAACCTCACTGATAGGCTTCACCAGGTTCTTCGCTGGGCTACAGGTTCAGTTGAAATTTTCTTCTCTCGGAACAATGCTATTCTTGCCAGCCCCAGGATGAAGTTTCTGCAAAGGATTGCTTACCTCAATGTTGGTATCTACCCCTTCACTTCCATCTTCCTGATCGTTTACTGCTTCTTGCCAGCCCTATCTCTGTTTTCTGGCCAATTTATTGTTCAGAGCCTCGATGTTGCCTTTCTTACCTACCTTCTTGTCATTACTTTGACACTCTGCATGCTCGCGGTGCTTGAGATTAAATGGTCGGGTATTGAGTTGGAGGAGTGGTGGCGGAATGAGCAGTTCTGGCTGATCGGAGGCACAAGTGCCCACCTTGCTGCAGTCCTTCAGGGGTTACTGAAGGTGGTTGCAGGAATTGAGATCTCCTTTACGCTGACGTCAAAGTCTGGTGGAGATGATGTTGATGATGAGTTTGCCGACCTTTACGTTGTTAAGTGGACCTCTCTTATGATACCACCTATAGTGATTATGATGACCAACCTGATTGCAATCGCAGTTGGATTTAGCCGGACTATATACAGCGAAATACCACAATGGAGTAGACTGATTGGTGGGGTGTTCTTTAGTTTTTGGGTGTTGGCGCATCTCTATCCTTTTGCCAAGGGATTAATGGGAAGGAGAGGAAGGACACCAACGATTGTTTTTGTCTGGTCGGGGCTCATTGCAATCACCATATCACTCCTTTGGGTGGCTATTAAACCGCCAGAAGGGAGCATAGGAATCGGAGGAGGTTCTTTCCAATTCCCTTGATTCATTTGATCTTTGTGATTTTCTTTTAATGCTTTTGCTTTTTTTTCCTTTAAAGTTGACATTTACTGTGTAAAAGAGGGAAATTAGCGATTTATATACATTTATCTGTATTCTTTGTAAGCCAATTTAAAATGACCATTGAAACATATCTGACTGTGAATGATCTTTGTTACAGAAATCAATTTTGCGTTTCCTGAATGATCTTTTCAATGCATTATTTATGTCACCTGGCATGCTTACATTAGCAAGGTTGCTCATAATTTTCAGTGATTTCTCAGAATTCTCTGAACCTTGTACTAATCCATACTTTCACTCATCCAACTTAGTTGCACCTTATTGAACGTTATGGAGTAATCAGAAAGTTGAGAACTGAGTAGAGGAAGAAAAGACGGGAGAGTTTTCATGTAAAGAGGAATGTGAATGAATGACGATGTTTTGGATGTGCGAGATTAATCTTTGAATTTGTAGTCTTATATTTTGGTGTTGGGATGGCTAACAATGATAAAGCTGTTCTGTGTATAGAATATTTTGTACCAAATATCTTACTGTATCAAAGGTAATATGGTAGAAGGAGAAATTAAAGATTAAGAACCCATGCTTGGAAAGAAACTTTGTTCTGACGTCTGAGAGCTGATATCTTCAAATGGGTTAGACCTGAGGCGGGCAACTTGAATAGGCCTGGAAAGGCAAGGTATGGAGGAGTCATTTGGGATGAAAATGGGTGATCATCTAGCCGTTGGGGCGGCTGCTATTATGCAAGAACTATTAGGGATAGAAGCAGGCACTAAAGGTTGGAGGATGATTCACATGACACAAGTGGCTAGCCTCTGATTCTCTGAGCTATCAATGTGATGGTAGGAAGGGAACATTTCCCTTCTTTTTTTTTAGTATGTGTTGCCATAATTTCCTTTTCTATCAAAGAAGCCGTGAAACAGTTGTTTTGTGCTTGTCTAATAGGCTCGCAGGCTACTCGACGTATTGAGTTTGTAAGTACCTTCCTTCCCCCTTTTGAGTCCAGACTAACTAGGATTATCTATGAGGGATTCAGGGGGGGGATTGATATGTAAGATTGCCTTAATTAATGCAGGTAATGTGTTCAACACCTAGTAAATTGTTAATTATAATAAATTTTGATCAACTGAGCTGGCAGGTACTGCTCATAACTTTTACCAGGACTTGTTAGGACTTAGGAGGCCAAGAGAACACAACTTGCTCGAGGAATGTTCGATGATTTCTTTCCGCGCTATCCATATAAGACTTCACGCAATGCCTGGAAGCATTTAGAGACTTGGTTGACTGATGGGACTGGCAGTTTCTACCAGGAGGTGTGTCTTGAGTGGGTAAGAATGGCCCAAGCTTGCCTGAGGCAATGTTCAGCTTGTCGTCAGAGGAGTCGGCGACCAAAGAGGGCTGAAGTGAGGAGAGTGTTTGGGGGTGAACTGCCACTGTATGTTGGCGAGAAGCCGGAGGACATGTATAAGGAGGATGACCAGGCTATGTACATGTATGAGGTGTTTGAGGATGATGTACCCCCACCAGGGATGCTGACATTGCTCCAAAATAGTGTGTTTGAGCAAGGAGGATCGTCCAGTGTTCAGTTGCTTCCAGGGTGAGTCCGATTCAACTTGACTACAAGATAAAAAGAGGTTTTAATTAAATTTTTCTTTTTTTTCGAAATATAATGTGAATGACATAGTTATTGATAAAAACACTTCCCTGATTATTAGGATGGATGATGGCTTGTCAGGAGTTGCTGTGAATGATGCTGCCAGAGGTGATCCTATGATGCTGGACCCTGATGTGTTGATGATGCAGGGTTGGAGGACGTCTCCATGATTATCTTCAGTTGTTAGTTTGTCGGTGAGGAGGAGGAGTGTTGTTGGGATATATGTATTCCAGGAGTGTTGTTGGGAGATTCTTGTAAATCTCTCAAGAACAAGTTCTTCTTCTTTTCTCTTACCTCAATCTCTTTCTTTTTCTCTCTCGATGAATTTGGAAGTTACACAACTCAACTCTTAAGGTTTCCTACACTCTGTAAGTTTTATATAGTAGTCATTCATGGGTTTTTGGGTTTACCACGTTATGGGTCTAGATTGGGCCCATAAGCACTTCACCATATACAAGTGTATCAGAAACTCCAGCAGCAATGGACATGACAAAATATGTATCCAGTGGCTATGACAAAATATGTATCCAGTGGCTATGGACATGATAATTCCATACTTAGCCAAGTTTTCCGAAATCTCCAGCGGCTATGTATCCTGCAAAATCTGTCAGAACTTTGGAGCCGTTTTCCCGCCAAACTACTTTATCTCCAGAAAATGTGCCATATACCATTGGAAAGCTGAGAGAGTCCTCTTTCCAATACAAGAAACTGATCGACATTTCTATCACTGAGCCGAAAATTATGACAATTCCAATACAGACTGTCCAAATGAAGATACCGAAAAAGGGAACAACAATCCATTAAAACTGTATCCTCTTTAAGTAAAACCTCAGAATGGACAGAGAATAATGAATTACAAATAGAACAAATATGTCAGAGTTGAAATGAAATTATGGAAGGGGCTTCATCAAAACTTTTACAGCCAATCAAGTCGCACTTTTTGGTATGGTAGGCTTTCTCTGTTTGTTGAATCTAACAAGGATGATAAAAGGATTGTAAAAATCCATAAACAGGAGTCCAAAAAACTTTTCTTTTTCGATCTTTAGTTAACATTCTGAGTATCTGAACATAAAATGGAATACTGGAAAGCTTGTAAATGTTACTTAGTCAATACTTCGTATTAATAATAACTCATCTTTCCAGAAAGACAACATAAGATAGTAAACTATGAAATTGAAATTTTATATTAAAAGGACCCTTTACATTAAAAACTTAATATATACAAATCATGCACTACTAGTGTAGTTGCTTTCATTATAATTTGCAAAAGCTTGATCACCAAGCAAAGCTAACATGTTTAAAAAGAAGATATAAACCCCATCAATCGCTCCATAATCCTAGTATCTCAAACCCCACACTTGACTTTGCCCTCTAAATGCCATTAGCTTTATGGAGGCCTAATCATGATTTGAGACCTATTTAGCTAGTAAACACAAAAAGATGGGAAAAAGAGTACTTTGGATACAATAACATATTGCAAAAGGGACAATGTATTCAGATTAGCTCATTGGTTTTTTAAATCTAAACCCCACCATTAACATTAAGAACCAACCAATGGAAACCACACTAGCCACATACAGTGAACATATATAGAAAGATTCCCATTATCAGATAAGAAAACAAGAAAAAATGATGTTTTTGTTCTACCTAATACTGATTCTATCATTATCTTTTTAATACAGTAGTAACTGTATCTGTTTAAGCATATAGAATTCAGAAAAAGGGACACCACAGCAATATCCTTTTGGAAATCTAAATGACTGTTCACCCATGATTTCAAGAATAAAGGGAGGATACAGCAACTTCAAATATACCTTTTCTAACTAAATAATTCATTTCATTTTCTTTTGCCCTTAATCTATGTGCCCAGTAGAAGGAGGTAACCATCATGTTCTTGAATCTCGATAGATGAGGAAAAAACATCACACAAGGCAGACACAAAGTTGAAAAGATGAATGAATGAACAATTCAATAGCAGAAACATAGACAAATGAATATTCCAATATCACAAAGCCCCACCCATTTCAATATTATTATTCATAAACATTTTTTTTCTTGTATAAAATAATATTAATTTAAAAAGAAATCACAATCCCATTTACAAGTAAAAGAAGTACATCATATGTCCGACTGGTCCTCAGAGCTTGATCCAACTGGTATCCTACCATGACGACGCCTTGATCTGCGGGGATGCCCGCCAAACTTCAACCTCCCGGTTTCCTTAAATCTGTGTTTCTCTTCAGGGACAGACACACACTCTGGTGGTGGAACAGAGTATCTCAAAGAATCATAACAATATGAGTAGTACATATATCTTGACCTGAAATTCTTCATAGCCGTGCGCCTTCTTGGAGTAATCACAGCGTAATCAGCACTTTCCACTTCGGCGTCTTTTTCGGAGCAACCAGCAGCAGAGACCTGCTGAATAGGGTCTACAGCGCAACCCTGGAGGACGAGGTCAGAGTATTCGGACACAAAAGGTGCATACTTGTAGTTCACCTTATATTTACCACCGGATGTTGCCCAATTGGAAGCATCCCATATTGTGGCATATAGAGACATCGGCTTTGATGGGAAGTCTCCACCCATCTCCTCGCTTCTTACCACCTCTCTAATTGGAACATCATCGATGTAGAAGCTGCATTAAAAAAATCGCACAAGCATGAATACCAAAAGTAACTGAAGAATGTAAATTTGACTAATAAAGTAGACAAAGCGTTGTTGTGATTTTATCTTCTAGCTGGGCAAAGCCTGTCTGTGTTAATGTACAATGTCTTAGGTACTACAAATGCTGCTAAGAAATGTATATACTTAAATCTGTAAAATTGGAAACATGTGTACAGGTGCAACGTAATTCTAATTTCACTGATAAATGTGTTTACTGGTTACATACAGAGCTTGAGAGCATTTTCCAACATACTATATTAATCCACAATATGATTAAAATGAGAGTTTTACAAGATTAAGCTTATGCCATTGCGAACTCAATTCAAAAACAATGAACCCTAGAATAAATCATTCAGAATTGTCCCTTTAACCATAATGTGAAATACTCCATAAGTAAATGAAGCAAATTTACCTCTTTGACGGTGTCAATGTGTGAAACAAGTGCAATTAAAAGAGAATGATTTTCCTCAGAAAAATTAAAAATTCTAAAAACACTTTCATACACTGGAGCTAGAACTTGAAAACAGCGTTTCAATAAAGTGCCCGTCCAATAGAACAGAGCTACCTCACTGATAGTGCTACTGCTTCAAGCAAATTCTTCTAGATTAAGTCAAGATCGGTCCCAAAGATGTAACCGTCCCCATATTATACTATAAGTACTAAAGTACTTGTGAATTCTGGGAATACTTTCGCAATCCTAGAATAGTAGGGTTTTCTCACAGATGACCACTAGTGTAACTTGTTCAACACGAACAAGTAAAGACCAGTAATTTGTATAGATAACGTAGGAAACTGATACAGACCACATGCTATTGAATTGATGTGATAATTGAAATGAAATAAATTTATTATATACGGTAAACCGGTTATAGAAATACTTACATAATGTTCTTGTTGGTCCATAGTATGCTATACCGATGAAATTCTCTGCTAGGGTCAAACCACAAGTTGTATCTTTCTTCTCTTCCTCGGCTAACACTTCCGTTACCATACACGTTTGTCTGGACTCTCCATTTTTTTCCTCGAATATTTCCCAAAAATTCAAAATCTAATTCGTCATGTGTTTTCTCAAAAATATCTCCATTTGACATCTGTATAATCGAACGAAACATCAATAACAATAACAATAATGAAAACGACGACAACTAAGATTGTAATAAGTTTATGGCAAAAAAGTGACATCAGACATGATACCCACCAGATAATGACATAATCCAACCAAAATTCTGTATGGGCTACTCCTACATGATTATCTTCAATTGGCGTTTATTTATTTTAGAAAACAAATTATTTCTTCCACTTGTTCAACAAAGCAAAACAGGTTGTGGACAACATGGGACCTTAGAAATTTCTGTACAACATTCTCTTAAAGGGGATTTGCTTGGACCCACCCCCAACAACAGTTTTTCCTTCTCCGAAAATATTCATCACAAAATATTCAACTATATAAATTCTAATTTAATCTAACAATTAAAATTACAAAGAGGTAAGTATGCGAGAACAGTTAGGTTAACATAACAATCATTCCCAATTCTCAAACTAGTAATCATTTCACAATTAAAAAAAAAAACATTTTTATTAGCATAAATTGGAAATTGGGCATATGAATTTTCCTCAAGTCCCAAACTTCTATTAAATCCCAAAATCAAAATTAAAAATAAACTACTTCTAAAATGGGGAAAATAACATTCAAATAAATTCTAATTTGGGCTAAAGATTTGTTATTTGAAAGAGAATATATTGGCTAAAATTACTGTTTAAGCTTTAAAGACACAATTCTCGAGACAAACCTAACGGTCAAAAAATCAGAACGGAAGTATTTCTTCAACAAGACAAGAACAATCTCTTCATCTCCAGAAGGGTAGTTTAGTCTTTTTATACAAAAATTCATCTAGATTTATTGATAAAAACAAAATGAAAAGTAAGAAAAAAAAAACAAACCAGAAACAGAGCACCGGCTCAGCTTCCATTGAAACAACAAAAAACCAATCGATATTCTCGAGAATCGTGTCAGAATTATCATCGAACGATTTAAAATTGATAATAGAAAAGTTTTTTGAAAAAGAAACTTACATAGAAAGCAACGACAACACCAGCCGTGTAATCAGAAGGCAACTTGATCTTAGCACTGAAGAACCCATGTTGATAAAGATCCGATGAAATAAAACCCGAACCTTAAAAATTCATTTTTAAACAAAAAAAAACCAACGTTAAATTCAAAGAAAATAATAAATTTCAATTCTAAAAAATAAAATAATTTCTGACAAAGTTGTTATGGTTTTTATTTATTTTACCTGTGAAACGATCAAGAAGAAGACGAACACTCTTTCCATCAGAAGAACGGATAAGATTTCCATCACCAAATAAAGGGGAATACCCTTCATCAAAAGAAAGGGTAGTTACATTAAAAGAAGCTGCTGAAACAGAAGAAGAAAAAGATGATGATGATATCAAGATGAGAAAGAAAGAGAGGAGAAAGATAAATGGTAAAGAAGAAGAAGAAGAACTCAAACGAAGATGATCCATCATTGTTATTTCTCTCTCCTCTTATTCTGCTTTCATTTGATTATTGTTTCTTGTTTGTTTGTTTTTCTCTTCTTCTCTTTCTCTTCCTACTTTTCTTTCTTTCAAATATATACAAAGCCAATGGACTACAACAAAGAGAAAGAGAAACAAGAAAGATGAACAAAGATAATAACAGGTGGCCATCTGTATTCCACTGTTATTATATTTTTTCTCTTCTGTCAGACATACCCTTAAAATATCTTAGTATTTACAATGAAGGTTTCAGTCAGCTTATCTTTCAAACTTTATTTTTAGTGCTTTATGATTATAATTAGTGGTTGGTTGGTTTAAATAAGTTAAGACTATTTTTTTTATATCAATCCATATCTTCTGTTTTTTTTTTAAAAAAAAAAAAAAAAAATCTAGCTGGGTTTTAATCTGGAATTCATATATATTAGCCACTATGTGTGACTAAGAGTGGTTCACTAACTAGTCAAGTCAATCCAGTGTGTTATATAAATTAATTAACCTAACTTGATTTGAATTGGTCCATATATGTAGAAATTTGAGTGTGATTGATATAAACCATCATCAGCTATTGATAATTGTTTAGTCCTAACTCTACCACATTGATTTCATCAAACCATATAAAAAAAAGGCACAATAAGCCAATAAGATTTAAAAACCTGTTCAAGACTCGTCGACACAGAAATGATTAAAAATACATAAAAAAAAACCTGATTGGAAAGAAGAGATTAAGATTACATGAGTTGGCTGTTCTGTTCTGTTCTGTTCTACACAAGATTGATTCTTCTAAGTTCTAACCAAACCTCTCATTATCAAAACCATACATGCACATTGATTAAAGTTATATTTTTCTTCTATAACCATAAGTTAGAAAACTATCATATTTGCTTACGTTATTTAGACAAAGATAGGAACCTAATCTAAGCTTCAGTCTTTGGACTCATTTGTTTAGGTATTATGTTGGTCTTTGTCATAGGTAAAGGTTATTTTGGGGAAAAAAAAAATTTATTAGCTGTGTGAAATGTGAATGGTAGTATTGTAAAATGTTAGAAGTTGAGGGGGTAAATGGTTTGTTTTTTATTTACTCGGTAACAGAAAGTGTGAAAAAGGGAGAGAAAGTTTCTTTGCTTTGTAGCCACTAAAACCGTGTCCGATACTAACGGCGGCGTGACCCAATTGCCACGCTGGAATTTAAACGTTGGGAGATCATATGATTTGATGGACCCACCCATCACAATACTTAAATGGTTATCATCAACTCATTTCAAGGACCATAACTCAAAATGAGGTGCACCCAGGAATGGTAAGTCTTACACACTTGCACTTTTTAAGCGGTTTTACACTTTTACCTCACCATTATTTTTCATTTTTAGAGATTTTTGTACATACCCCATTTGAACCTGGAAATTTGAGATACCCTTGTTATGCACTGGGGATGAGAAAGAGTTTTATTAGATACTTTTATATTTTAATTATTTTTTGTGATTTGATCGGAGAGGTTTGTACTTAGTGCATAGTACAAAATATCACGATATCATTGAAATTCTGAAAAAAAAAACGATATGATATATATAGAGTAAATTATCGGTAAAATATCGACCTATACATACTGATATATCGCGATATATTATGATATGTTCGATATTTTTGGATATATTTTGAAATTTCAATTGAGAATGATAAAGAGAAGAGAAGAAAAAGTAGTTTACCATCAATTAAAAGAAAAGTAGCAAATTTTCAATCACCGGTCTCTTACCCTCCGATCTCTCTCAACTTTTCTTCGGTTTCGTGATTGAATTGAGAAAATAATATCTTTCGAAGCAAAAAAGGTAAATTACAAACGAGATCTGATAATAAGGAATCAAATTTGTTAAATTGATATATGAAAATCAGATCTGGGGTGAGATCTTTTAATCAATTTGTTAAATTGTTATAAATCTAATGTGGTAAGAGATCTGCAAATCTAATTGGATTTGTAACACAAGTATATTTTCTCAAATTCAACAAAAAAAATTCTGGGTTAGTCGATATATATTTTGGAATATACCGTGGATAAATATAGATATATTCGGATATATTGTTTTTCTGGAGATCCATAGATAATAGATTCGTATTTATTGATATTTTGTACTATGGCTTGGTGGGAGAGTGGATGAAAAGTGTAGAGGTTTATGGTTTAGTGGAAAATGGAGAAGAAATGTAGAGAAAAACAAAAATTAGCTATAGAACTATTAAAGTAACTAAATATATTTTTATTTTTATTTTAAAAAATGAGAAAATTTGTGAGAGCTTGGAGATTATTTAGGATGTCACCTAAGAGAGAGAATGTGGAACGACATGGGTCTAGCTATCATATAGATACAAGCTGGGCAACTCGCGCTACGCACTGGGGTATGAGAAAGAGCTTCATTAGACAACCCATATTACTTATATTTGATTAATTTATGTTTTAGCTATTTTTTGTGTTTTGATTTTGATTTGAGAGGTTTGTGATTAGTGGGAGAGTAGATAAAAAGTGTAGAGATTTTTGGTTTAGTGAAAAATAGGGAGAAAAATTACAGAGAAAAATAAAAATTAGTTATATAACTATTAAAGTAATCAATTATATTTTGTGAGAGTTTAGAGATCATTTAGGATGCCACATAGGAAAGAGAATATGGGACCGCACGAGTTTAGCTATTATATAGATACTAGTTGTGGACCCCATGCTACGGACCGGGATTGGAGATTTTGCGTGAGAAATTTCCAATAAGTTTTAAATTTATATAATATTAAAGTTATTTGTACTATTTTTTTTATTTTTTTTTATTTTTGGTTATTATGTTTGGTTATATTTGATTAATTTGTGTTTTGAATATATTTGTTCTTTTGATTTTAGTTTTATTGAAATGTTTGTGTTTATATTTTATTAGGGGAGTAGAGAAAATGGGTAGAGATTTTTTGGGTTTAGTGGGAAATAGGGAAAAGTGTAGAGAAATACAAAATTTAGTTATAGAACCAATTAATATAATTTTTTTTTTAAATTTATTTTATAGGAGAAAATTTGTGAGAGCTTGATGATTATATAGAGTGCCACATAGGAGAGAGAGTGCGAGACCCATTGGGTCTAGCTATTATATAGATATAGATATAGACATAGACATAGATACCCCAACCAAAACATATATAGTTCAAAATGTCGATTCTGAGCAAAATTTCGAAGTGTGGAAAAATAGATTTTATTGAGATTTTGACACTAAAAATTAAGGGAGATTTAGAGATACGCCCCGGGAAAATTTGCACTCTTTGAGATACCTCCAGATTTGAAAATCATTAGCGATACCCCCCCCCCCCCCCCCCCAAATTTTTTTTTATTTAAAGCCGATCAACCAAGCAATTGACCAGTTTTCTTTTATATTGACAAAAATACCCTTCATCTAACATATCACCCATTATTAATTGAATTAATCTCCACTATCCAAAAGCTAGATATATCTTTAGTCATCTAAAATCGATAGTCGAGATCATAACTTCCTTCTCTAAGCAACCACCACCTCCATCCTTAACTACCACCACCACCATCACCAATTACCTTAACTTCACCACTTCCACAACCCTACCGCCACTATATAAACCATTAACACTCCATTACCAACACCACCATTACCACCAACAATAGATACCTCTATTACCACCATCTTCACACAATCACACCCCATCATTATTAATTTTTAAACCATATCATTAACATTACTACCATCTCCAAAATCCCACCATCTTCACACACCATATCATTAACATCCCGCCACTATATAAACCCTTAACACTCCATTACCAACACCACCATTACCACCAACCATAGATACCTCTATTACCACCATCTCCAAAATCCCACCATCTTCACACAATCACACCCCATCATTATTAATTTTTAAACCATATCATTAACATCATCTCAGTACTTCACATTCTATCATCATTACCTTAATCTTCACACCCCATCAACTTTTTCTTTCAAACCCAAATTCAATCTCCATCATTTTCTTCATCACATTTTTAAAATATTTTAATTGTTTTCTGTAACGACCTGACCTATATCACCACCGATATTGTCCCCACTTAGCCACTGCGGACACCGACAGTGTGTGGTTTTATGGGCAGCAACCTGTTTCCCAAGAGGTCACCTATCCTGAGACTACTCCCACCTGGGCACGCTTAACTCCGGATTTCTTTCGAACTCTGGAGCCAAGTGAGCCCAAAAGGCCTCAGTGATAATATATAACAGATCTATACATATATTCCAATGTCAGAACATCCCTCTCTTAGGTGTCGTAGGACCCACCCCCTCGGCAAACTACCTATCGACCCGGGGTGTTACATTTTCAAAGATAAAGTTCACTAATTACACAAAATGGTGGTAGTTTTAATATGCTAATGGTGGAGGTGAATGGGTGGTGGTGGTGGTGGTGGGTTGTGTGTTAGGGATTGTGGGGTTTGGGTTAAAGATGGTAGATGTTTAATAATTATTAATTAATAGAATTAAATCTAGGTGGAAGGGTATTTCAATCCTAAAACTTTAAAGAATAGTTAAATCATGGTCAACGACTTTGTTGACCGACTTCAAATGAGAAAATATGGGGTATCTCTAATGATTTTCAAATCTGGAGGTATCTCAAAGAGTGCAAATTTTTCTAGGAGGTAAATCCCTCAAAAATTAATTTAGAAATTGAGTATTCATGGATAATGTGTATCTGATTTCTCAAATTTCAGCATAAGATATCCCCAATATTTTAAACTATGCCCCAAAGTGAGAGTTATATGGGTCTACCTCTTGATAAAAAATTGGTAGCACCCCTCTCATAAAGTGGAGAGGTCCTGGGTTCGAAACACGTCAACAACAAGGGATTGTTGATATAAGTTTACACACATAATTTAGAAGGGTAGGGGTCCTTTCAACCTCGTTTACCAACCAACCAAAAAAAAAAAAATTGGTAAAAAATTTGACAGCTAAAATAATGTTTACGCCATATGAAGTTTGATATTATTATGTTGAATTTATCTAAATTTTTAGTTTTATTCTGTTCGCAAACAAGATGGAACACGAGTTTCACCCTTTTAAATTAATTGAGAGATTTTTTTTATCAAACAAATTGCGTACTGTAACTAGTTTTTTTCTTAATTAAGAAAAATCTTTCACTTACTTATTTACTCATTATAGTATTTTAAATCTTCAGTAATCAATAAAAAACTTTTTAATTATTGTTTCCTTAGTGCTTTTAATTACTAAAGCGCCTAAGTAGTTAGTGGGTTTGCAGTTGAAATAATTGGTAACTGTAGTCATGTATTTTGTTGTCAACTACTTCAACCATTATTAATCGTTTTTTCTCCATACTAAAATTTCAACTTATAATTGATATTCTTACGCGTCTTTGACATTTTTGGGATATGATTTTTCTTAAAAAGTTAAAAGGGGAGAAGGATTTGGCAAGACAAACGCAAGACTCACTGAAGAAGAATTACATCTAACAGATCGATGCGACGGAATATTCACTGTAAAAGAAATTAACATATCATCTAATGATTTTTAATCAACCCTCCACCCAAATATTTCTTCAGATAGAGTTGTACTTGTGGTGCGTTTGTCTGTTATTTCTATATGAATTATATTGAGAATTTACGAAAATTTTAGTTTTAATTGTGAGAGAGGTAAAAAGAAAACAAAAGAAAAGAGGGTTGCGACCCAACAACAGTCCAACACCATAGTGTAGGCAATCACACACCACATATAGTATCCTCTTTTAATGTATTGATGTGAACAAGGGTTGAGTTAAAGCATCAAGTAACAAGGATATTTCCCTTTTTATAATGAAGTCAGTAAACATAATCAGAAGCAACAAATTAAATATAAAATTTCTCCTCAAAACAGCAACAGATCGACATATCTACTACTGTACATAAACATACTGTAGTTGGTACATATGCACAGTATACTCAGAATATTCAAAGATATATTTCAAGAAGACAATATTTATGACAACAATGATAATAACTAACTATCTCTACTACTTTATAAGGCGCCCCCAAACCGAGGCGTTCATGAGGCCCTCGCTGGCAGTATAAGAGATTGACACGTATTTAACTTTTCACCTTAAATAACAAAAAAAAAAAAAAAAACACAAAGAATTTAACCCTGTTTTGATACTGCACAGTCAAAAACTAAACCGACTCTGTTTGTCCCATCTTCTTCTTCGAGAATCTTCTTCTTCTCGCTAGAATTTAACCCTGTTTTGATACTGCACAGTCAAAAACTAAACCGACTCTGTTTTTTTTTTTTTTTTTTTGTTTCTTTTACAAAACACTTCCCATCTTCTTCGAGAATCTTCTTCTCGCTGTTTATCTATTCAGTTGCTGATTAAATTCACAGCAACTACTCTGTTCTGTCGTTTCACTTCTCCTTCGAATTCCATCTATTTCACAACAACTACTCTTAATCGAAATTTGAATTCTTTTTTGTTGTTTTTTCGAATGAAGTTTTGTTTTTTGTTTTTTTTTTTTTTTTCTAATTGTTTTGATTGTTTGTTGAATTAGGTTGTTGCAGCTTCTCCTGCTGCTGTTCCTTCAGCGAAGAAAGGTTTGATTTTGGAGTTATTTAAGCTAAATTTATAACCTTGATGATTGATTGATGTTTTTTTTAATCTAATTAACAATGATTGTGTTTTGATTTAGGTAACAAGAGAGTTGCTACTGAGATTTCAAAGGATAGTGCGAAGAAACAAGAGATTGATGAGAAAGTTTCTTTGGCTAAGAAGAAGAGACAAGAATCAAGTAGTTCAGAGGAATCTTCTGATGATGTAAGTTTTTAGACTCACTTACGTAATGTAAATTATCATATGGAAGATTTGATGGCATAAAAGTTTGTATTTTTTAATCAAGTTGTGATTTTTGTACTTCAGGAACCTGTTGTTGCTACTAAGAAACAAACAGTAGCTGATCAGAATGGTGCAGTCAAAGCAGCTGTGCCAACCAAGAAAGGAAAGCAAGCTTCTAGCAGTTCTGATGAATCCGATTCTTCTGATTCAGATGAAGTGAGTTTTGTCTTAGATACTTATAATTTGTGTCGTCATTTGTTTCTGTGAATTATTTGGAATTTGTGAGTAATTTTGATTTTTGTGTACTCAAGGAACCTAAAAGCAAAGTGGCTGTGCCAGCTTAAAAAGCACCTGTCCCAGTGGCTACCAATGGGGCTACCAAGAAGAAAGCTGAGTCCAGTGACAGTTCTGATTCAGCGAGTGATGACTCGGATGAAGAAGAGGTTTGTATTATTGTATTTTTTTATTTTCTTATTTTTTTATTTTTTGTAAAAAAATTGAATCAATTTTTGATGAAGGGAGGGTTGTAGCTTAGACCACACTTTGGAAGGCACAAGGATACCACGATTGTTAATGATCAGTGGCATGGGGTTGCAAGCATATCTAAATGAAGGTGCAAGGGTGTTGCAGTACTGATTAGTTACTAATGTAACTATCAAAAAAATTTGTAATGCTTAAGTGTGTTTACAGAATAATTTGTTATTATGCACTGTATAGTTTGTATTCAGATCTGTGTGTGTTTGCTAAAATATATTTAGGATCTTCGTTATACTGTTACCCGACCTCAATTGCACGCGAAAGCGTGCACATTCACATAGTCTATAATAATGGATGATATTATGATAATCGATCGATGTGGTTGTGATGGTGGTGGCTGGTGCTAAATAGCTAATAATAACCGGCCAATTCTTCTATTAATTAAGTTGATAACTTAAAATAATATCCACTGAAAGCCACATCAGTGGAGACCATTTATATATGTATTGATCCTTCGATCATAGGTGAAAATATCGTGCGTGCCGGGCGGATATTCGCGATATTTTCCGTTTTTCCAGAGATCGGCACGGTACGGCACACGGAATATATTCGAATATTAAAACACCCCATGCCGGTCGGCATAAATCGGCAAAAACCGATATTTATCGAAATTTTGGAAATTTTCAATTTTAAAATTAACACATTTATTTTTAATCCCCCCGAAGTAGAATTTTCGATGAGATTATCAAAAAAAGGTCCAAAAGGCCCTAGACGTTTGGAAACTTTCGCGACGAACTTGATGGCCCTCCAAGAGCAATATATCAGAAAGAAACGAAAAAAAAGCACGCCCATGCCAAAGTGAAGTTCTCTCTCACTTTTGGCAAACCAGTATACTGTTTGTATCCAAGGTTTGTTTTTGTGTAATGAATAATTGGTATCCAAGGTCGTACGAGCAAACAATGTCATGGGAATATTATTGTACTGAGTTCGTCCCCACACGTATGCGACTCGAAGCTCATCGGTTTGACAAGGGGCGTCTATCATTCTGGGGTTAGCATGTCTTTTATTTTGATTATTAAAATAAAACTATGGGTTGAGTTGTAATGAGGTTGTTTGTGTTTAGTTCTTGTATTGTAAACATATAAAATTTCTATGAATATCCGCCCGATATTTACGATTTTTTCACGTATGAGTAAAACTATCTTGTGTAATACTTCCGTCTTAGCTTCCTTGTATGATTTGTGGTGTGTTTAATTTGTAATGTATGTTTTTCTTTTAATTATATGTTTATATATCGAAAAATTCAAAAAATCACGGAAAGTGCAGAAAACCTCCCAATTTGCCGAATTTTTCGCGAATATTCGCGAATATCCGCGATATTTTCCGGTTTTTTGAATTTGCCAAACCTTTATAATCCGACACATGAGGTCGGATATCCGCGGAATTTTCCGTTTTTTTGAGGATCGGATATCCGCCCTTTACTGATATTTTCACCTATGCCTTCGATCATCTATCACCCTTAAGTATAAATTAAAAAAAAAAATAGTCAAACATTTTGATATCATTATCATGATTTACATCCTTTGATGTTGCTATTATATTCTACAGCTTTGATAAGTTTGTCACGGACCACACAAAACATGGGTCCATGGCTATGACACATTGACAACATACCATACCCATCTCCCGATGCATATGAGCATATCTACTATCTAGGATCTAACAAATATTCTAATATTATTCTATGGAGCCGTTAGTTTTAGGTTCAGAATGGTTATACCAACTTTGAAATAATTGCACAATTTGAAGTATATATTATGACCATATTATCTCTTCTACCAACAAACAAATTATAATTATCAAACTTAAAAGTTATAATTAAGATACTGGAAGTTGGCCTGGGGACATTTGGAACCAAGGAAGAAAAGATATATTGACTTAATTAGGACTTGGGATATTTCTTTCAATTCTCTGTCTGCTATTCAAAATACTGTAGTAAAAACTGTTACATTTTTTTTAACATGGTCGATGATAATTTGCTTCAAACTTTCAAATTTTAATAACTGGGCGAGCATATAATAAATACATATATACTAAAAGATAAAGATAGACAGATCAATAGTGTCACATGTTTGTAATGTTAAGAGTGAGTGAGTTAAGAAGTAGAAGAATGTATCTCCCCAAGCAAGGCACCTAGATCTAATTGTGTGGCATACATATATATGCGCCAATTCATAGCCAACTCACTGAAAAAGACACTTAGGTTCCATCATTTTAGTATGATTCACAACAAAATGCTTTGAGAGTAATGTTAATTATGATGACTCGATCTTCATTGGCTTATTTGAGGTGTGAATTGAATATATATATATATATATATATATATATATATATATATAGGTTTGCTTTAATAGTTGAAGATGGTATATATATTTTCTAAAGAAAGAAAAAAAAAAATAGCATCTCTTCGATCTGAAAGTCATATGAAATGATCGATGAAGTTCCAGAACAATGAGAAAAAGACAGAAGGTGGTCCTAGATTACTACTCCATCTTTTTTCATGACAATAGTATAAATATCTCGATCTTTATTTTCTTTCTTGTATATATGATTAAGCAAGTTCGATCTTATCATCAAATTGCTGATGATTATGTGTATGTGTATAATGCAGCTAGCGCAGCAGCTGGTTGAACGTTTGCATATATATATATATATATATATATATGGACCCTAGCTAAATTAGTTAGTAGCAAGGAAGATAGAGAGGTTGGTGGTTGATTGTGAGAGCAACCTTGTCCTTTGAGAGCTAATATGTATATGATATAGCTAGCTAGCCGTCATAAGCTGACGTGGTAGGACACCAAGTGGCTGCAATGCAAGTCGATCATATCATTGGTCCTATATATATAAGTGAAGTGATGACACAACTCAATCAAGTAGCTAGTGTATGTATGGGTATATATGTGGATCGATGTGGCAATCGACAGCTCAGTGCTGTAGCTATCGTGCCTTAAGGGACACGGCAACAACTCCCAAAATATATTCCACAGGCCACAGCAACCAGCAGCTTTGGTCGGCTTGTAGTTTTCGTATTTTGTCGATTTCTTTCTTTCTTTTGGCCCTTTGAGACTATATTAGTGTGGATAAGAAGTACACCTCCACCAATTGACATGCAATTGAGTGATGAATGTTATCATGCATCATGCTAATTTTGCGAATGAGCCTGAGGCTCAATGGTAACACCCCGCTCACAAAGTGGAGAGGTTGTGGGTTCGAAACACGTTAACAACTGATTATTGATATAAGTTTTCACACGTAATTTAAAGGGGTAAGGGTCCAGAGAATTTTATATGTGTAGCTTACTTGTATGTGGGTGTGTACACCCAATCACAAAATGCCATGTGGCAATAATAATATAACCTAGTATGGGTTTAATTAACCCTAGTGGGCTTGATCAGTTTTTCAACCATTTTATAGACACGTGGCATCATATGATTGGGTGTACACATCCACATACAAGTTTTTTTTTTTTTTTTCAGTAATCATAATTATATTAGAATTTAGAAAGTTTCCTTATTACACAATACAGAGTCTAGTTGTAGCTGTTCTAACAGCCAGGTTGGAGGAAAGGAAAAGGTAGTGGGAACCAAGCTGCTTAAATCAGTATGTTGCGCAATGATATGAGCCGAGCAGTTCCCACTCCTTGCTCAGATGTTGCTGGAGTCCTGTCTTGCAGGCAGATAAGATGCCTGCGCATTCTGCCTCAGCTGAAGAGCCTGCCTTGCCTGTTTCACTGCCTGCAAATAGAAATTTTCCAAATGTATCTCTGATTAGTATACCAATGCCTATGTTTGTATCAGCAGTTTGGAACGCAATGTCCACATTTATCTTGCAATAGCCATCTGAAGGTGGTATCCATAAAGAGCATGGGGATGGCAGTGTAGATTGAGAACAAGTGGTCAATCTATTCCTGAAAGTCCTGCTCAGCTGAGCATCCACTTTATTTGCCAATAACATAGGGTCCAACAGAATTCCATTGAATACTTTATCACATCTACATTTCCAGATAGCCCATGTAATGGTCACACAATAAGAGCTCCAATCATTAATATTAACCAACCAATCTTTGGGAGGGTCAAACCATATATTAATCCATTGAATTTCATTTAAATTGTGGAAGTGGTTTAATCTAAAATTCCAATGTGAGAGAAACCATACTGCTTGAGTATAGGGACAATCAAGAAGCATGTGTTTTAGAGTCTCACTAGGATGGCTACACATGGGACAAAGTTTGGAAGTTAGGGGAATGTGTCTCCCTATTCTTTCTCTAGTAGGAACTCCTTGGAAAAGGCATTTCCAAGCAAAGAGAATAGCTCTAGGAGTAGCAAAAGTTTTCCACATTTTAAGATGAGTTTTAGCAATGAAGGGAGTGTTATGTTCATTCCTAGTTAAGTACTTGTAAGAGGATTTAACACTAAACAGACCATTTTTAGTTCCCATCCATTTAAGCCTATCAACAGAATGATGACCTCTAACAGGGGTACTTTTTATATGATGGATCGTACATGGAGTGAATAGTTGGTCAAGGAGATTACTATTCCACTGATTAGTGTTAGGAAGAAGGAGTTGGTTAACATGATGGATATTAGAATGAAGGATGGAGTTGTTGTTGGCCAGAGGCAAAGGCTTGAAGTTTGGGCTGGAAGGGATCCAGTTAGAGTCCCAGATGGGGATGGAAGACCCAGTGCCAATGTCCCAACATATGACATTGTTGATTTTTTTAATAACAGTAGAGATAGACTTCCAGGTCCAGGAGGGAGAGTGGTGAATATGGTGATGAAGAGGAGAGGTTAGAGGAAAGTATTTGGATCGAAGGATGGAAGAACATAGATTCTCAGGTTGGGTGATGATTCTCCAGGCAATCCTACTGAGGAGGGCATCATTTTGATCGTCGATGTTTTTAATTCCAAGACCTCCTTTGCATTTAGGTTGGCATAATTTGGTCCAACTAATGAGATGCATTTTCCTCTTGGTAGTTTCTGTTTGCCCCCACCAAAAATCTCTTTGGAGTTGATTGAGTCTATCAGTGATGGACTTAGGAATTTTGAAGCAGGTCATTTGGTAAGAGGGGATAGCCGAGGTGACCGAGTTGATCAAGACAGTTCTACCAGCCTGGGATAAAACTTTACTTTTCCAGCCAGCAAGTTTTTTCTCCACCCTAGAGATGAGATTTTTGAAAAGTAGGGATTTCTTTTGGCCAAGGAAGAGGGGAGTCCCAAGGTAAAGATCCTCTTTATTCAACTGAGACATATGGAGAGTAGTTTGAATTTGACTTTGAGTATGGGTGGGAGTGTTTTTACTGAACAATATGCCCGATTTGGAGAAGTTTATCTCTTGGCCAGAGATAGAAGTGAAAGTTTGAAGAGTTTGGAGTAACTCTAGAGCTTCATCAATGTTAGCATTACAAAAAATAAAGATATCATCAGCAAATAGCAGATGAGAGATAGGATGGCTATTTCTAGAGACTTTGATACCATTTATTTTTTTCTGGTTACACTTTTGCTGAATAAGTCTAGAAAGAAGCTCCATGCAAATGATGAAGAGGGAGGGGGATATGGGGTCCCCTTGTCTGAGCCCATTAGTAGGTTTGAAGTAACCATGGGGGGTGCCATTGATAATGACAGAGGAGTGGATAGAAGATATACACTTGTGAATAAGATCCATGAAATAATGGGGAAGACCTAAACATTTAAGAATTTCCATAAGACATTCCCAGTTAACTCTATCGAAAGCTTTGGACATGTCAATCTTTATGGCCATGACCCCATGTTTTCCTTGTTTCCTCCTAAGAGAGTGGATTATCTCATGAGCCAACAAGACATTATCCGAGATTTGTCTGTTAGGGACAAAGGCACACTGAAGAGGGGAGATAATTTTAGGTAGGAGATCCCTGAGCCTATCAGCCAACAATTTAGATAGAACCTTGTAAGTCACATTGCAAAGACTAATAGGTCTAAAGTCAGAAGGGTGGTTTGGGAAGTCACATTTAGGGATTAAGGCAATGTTGGTGTGATTAATGTGCTCTATAGTTTTATCATTTTTCCAGAAATCCATAACAAGTTTATATAGTTCCGGTTGAACTATTCCCCAAGAATTTTGGAAGAAAAGGCTAGTGAAGCCATCAGGTCCAGGAGCCTTTAGAGGACCAATACCGAACATATAGAATTTAATTTCCTCTGGAGTGATATCTCTGCTAAGCATTTCCTTATCTTCCAGGGACATGCAGTTAGGGAAAAATTCAGAGATAGTCAGCTTTTGACTATGGGAGAGAGGGATAACATGGGGGCAGAGAAGATGAGTGAAATGGTCAATAAAGATCTTTTGGATAGATTTTTTATCGAAGGTTCTGTTATTATTTAAGTCAAGAATAGACTCAATAGTATTATGATTTCTGAGAATGAGACAGGAGATGTGAAAAAACTTTGTGTTTTTGTCTCCCTCAAGAACCGTTCTGTCATTAGATTTTTGTTGCCAAGCTATCTCTTCTCTGGCTTGAACTTCATCCAGTTCATTGATCAGATTTCTTTCCAGATCTTTGTTATGAGGGGAGCAAGGCTGGGATTGGACATTAGAGATCTTCTTTTTAAGGGCAGAAACTTTGTGAAAAATGTTACCGAACACATTTTTATTCCAAATGGTAAGAGCTTTTTTAGTGGAGGACAAGTGTGACGTAATGGGACAAGTATTATGCACTCTTTTCCAGGCCATATCAACCACAAAGTTGAAATTTTCATCACGAACCCACATGTTTTGAAATTTGAAAGGTTTAGGCCCACCATGCAGAGGGGGACTTATGCGAAGAAGAATAGGGCAGTGGTCAGAAGCAATAGCTGGCAGATGGTGCAACTTTGCCTCAGGATGGGATAGATGCCAGCTGGTAGTGCAGAGACATCTATCAAGTCTTTTTCTGACGTTATGGGGGTTACACCTCTTATTACACCAGGTAAAAGGTTCACCAGTAAAACCTAGGTCTATAAGACCAAGTTCATTAGTGATATCAGAAGCAAACTTACATTTGTTGGCATCAAAAGGAAGACCTCCAATTTTTTCAGATTGGGAGAATATGACATTCAGATCTCCTATAACCATCCAAGGAACAGGGGCAGTGTCACAAGCTTTTTGTAGAAAACTCCAACTGAAGTCTTTAAGTTGAGAGTAGGGGCTCCCATAGAAGAAGGAAGCAGAGAAAGGTAAACTGTTATCATTTTGATTTATTATGGTATTAATAATATATTTATTTGAGGAGATGACTTGGAGATGAACATTTGTTGACCAAAGGAGGAGGAGTCCACCAGCATGGTGGTTTGGTTCAACAAAGTGATAGTGGTGGTAATTAAGAGAGTTAATCAGGGAGAGAGTAGAACTTGGGGAAGATTTAGTTTCAGATAGGAAGATGATTTGAGGTTTTTGTTCTCGAATTAAATCTTTTAGAGCTCTTATTGTCTGAACATTACCACAACCCCGAAGATTCCAAGCTAGTATATTCATATCTTGAAACACAGTGCCGACCCAGTAGCTAAGAGAGCATATACAAGTATACAAACCAAGTAACCAGAACTTATGCAATTCGCAGATATAACAATGAGAGTAACTAAAGTACCATATGATAAGATGTAGCTTAGTTGAGCAATGATCTAGGCAAGCATAACAGTAGAGTATGGTAATATTTATGTGGTAAGTATAGTGAGTATCAACCTCAAGATAAGACCAAGTACTGTGGTGTAAGGTAGATGATGAGGTAAATTGAAAAAAATGAGGTTGTGTTGTGTTAGAGTAATAGTAGAAATATAAAGAGCAGTTAGAATTATTTTTGATGAGACTAGAATTTGTTATGAAATTTGCAGGCACATGGTAGGAGATAAGGAAAAGGTAATAGAATATTTGAAGAGAGCAAACCTCGTTATGTAGCGCACTATTAGAAGATATCAGCAAAGAGCTTTGATGGAGGTTGGTTTCATGACGACTCATACTCATCAGTATAGCCCTGGATTCCTCAGTCCCAGACGGATCAATAGTGACAAAATTATCAGTACCAATATAAGGTTCAGACTGAGACATCTGTGAAGTACCTTCTTCAGTAATAGTTGGTGGATAATTTTGGTTATTGATGGGATCAGTATGGTCTGGATTAGTGGTATTTGTTATTGATTGGTTGAGTGGAAGTTGCTCAGCAGTTGTGGTTGGAATATGATTAAGGATATCTTTGCTTAACAATCCTTGATGAACAAGATGATTAGCAATTGATGGACGAGTGAGGAGTTGAAAAATTAGATTTAGAGATTGAGCATCGGAATGTACATCTGCAGGAGTAGCAGTAGGTGCAGCAGTATGAGGTTGGGTGATGTGGTGAGGGTTTTGGAATGGTGGTAGCAGAGAGCAATCCAATGAAACAAAATCTAAAATTTTCCTTTTCTTAGTTCCAGTTTTCCCTTCTTCTGTAATTTCAATCAGTGTTTCCTTTCCTTTCGCAAGACACTCTTTATTATTAACTTTATTCCGAGCACCTGGTGGCCGGCCTCCCCTTTTTCTTGGCTGTTCTGCCGCCTCTACATCATGAATAACCAGGGTAGATTGGTTTTGATTTTGGTTGAAAGCATAGGAATGGAGATCAGGTTGAAATGTTGGACTTATGACAGAAGCAATGATTTCAGTATTTGTGCTAGGATTTGAGCCCAAAATAGATTGGGTAACAGTAGGATCCATATCCATCCACATTTGAACTGATGGTCCAGAGAAGAAAGGGGGCCTAGTAACAATAATTGCTGGAGGCCCAACAGTAGAAAACAAAAATCTGTCACCCATCTTTTGAGGCCCAGAATGCGCAGAAGATTGCTCGTGAGGCCACTGTAGATTTTCCTTAGGGCAGCGAGGGAGTTTATCTTGACATCCAACACGAAGAATTTCTGTCTGAATCAACTCTGGGTCTTCGAAGCTGCAGTTTCTAGTATCATGTCCAAGTCTGTGACATTTTCTGCAAAGTAGGCCATGAGGAGGATTGTTATAGTTGAAACCAATCCAAATCAACTTGTCATCCATCGTGTTGGTGAAAGTCCCTTGACTAAGAGGTTTGCCAATGGGAACTTGAACTCGCGCTCTAAACCCATCAGCAGTATCGGGGGTGTCTTTATCAGGATAAATTTCACAGCATTCCCCAGCAGCAGATGCAAGAGAACGGATTGATTTTAATGAGAGGTGTTCTAAGAGAAGACCTTTGAAGCTGATCCATAGAGGAAGGCGGTTGAATGACACAGTTTTTGGGTCAGTTGGAGAAGAAAAGGTCTCTGCAAGTATGATGCAATTCATCACCTGCCAAGGATGGCCTTTGTTGATGAAGTCTTCATCCCTCTCAAACTTTGCTTTACAAGCAAATCGGTTCGGTCCAACCAGAACCATTTTCATCAAACTTTCTGGCACTCTCCATTTTAGTTTGACCGCCTTTATCACTTGGGTTGGGTGTAGGTGATCTCCATGCCACAGGGTAATCACAAGTGCATCCTTCCAAATAGCACAATTGTTTTGAAGTTCTTCTCGAGGGATAATGGTGGTTGTTTTGTTGAGGTTTAGGTTGGTTTGTATTCCGGTGGTAAGATTTCTCATTTCATCATCCATGTTTGAGAGATGGAAGAAGTTTATTTGTTTGTGGAATTGTATGACTGATAGTTTTGTTGTAGGTAGAAAGGTGTGGGGATGATAAAAGGAGAGATAGGTATCTATAACAGATGGACGGTGCATGTTGTGCATTGGGTTGAGGAGGTAGTACCAGTTTGATTGATGTAGCATGGAGTGCTGATGAGGTGACAAGGAGATACAAATGGTGGTTTTCTGAATTTGGGGAGTAGCTACTAACAGAGATAGAGAGTGTTGATTTGATGTGGTTAGGCAAAAAGCCGCATTGTGCAGAAGAAGTACAAATCCTGTCTCAGTTGATAGGTATTGTGACGTTGAGTATGAGTTAAAACAGAGGACTGTTGTACTTATAAAGTTGAAAAGTCAGAGAAGGCTTTTTTGGTGGTAATATCTGAATCCGCAGAGAATGAGTGTGCAGTCGGCAGTCAGTTCCCCATTTGCTCTTGCTGATACCTGAATCTAGTATGCAAACATAAAGAAAATCTGATCAAAACAATCAAGGGAAAATAAAAAGGAGATAGAGTAAGAGAAGGATCCTGTGATGGGTGTGATATGAGAAGGGGGTAAAACCAATCTTATGCTGAAAAAGTCTTTCTCCTGGACTGTTGAATAGGGTGTATTACCGTAGTAGTTGATGCAGATCGGTTAAGACAGATCAATCAGATACAAGGCTTTTACACTTCCAGATTCAAGAGGAAGAAAATAAGTTAGGAGCCAGATGAAGTTTGCTTCCCTAGATCGCAGAACACTTGAAGAGGACCAATTACTTACCTAACACCATCATATTAAACCCCTGGTGGATGATGAGATTTAATCTAGGAATTGCAATGAATTAGAAAAGCTTCGCTTGAACAGTATTAATGGGGACCGAGTCAACATACTTAAAACGTTGGATTCACTTTTTGTATACCATCCATCCACATACAAGTTGGTTACACATATAAAAATTTTTGGGTAAGGGTCCCCTCAACCCTGCTTGTCAATAAAAAAAAAAAAAAAAATATCATGCATGCATGCATGGATATATCAAATGCATCACATGTACGTCTTAGGTTCTTAGCAGGCCATGCAATCCTACATTCCAGCCTACTATATATCTAAGTCATAAGGCAAATTACGTTAATTATAATTAATTAACTGTGCGCATTATATTAATTATATATATCTAAATTATAATCTACAAAGGTGCATAATTTGACTAGGATTAATATTTAGTATGACTAGGATTAAATAGTGTGACTAGGATTAATATTAATTTGACTAGAACTAATATTTATTATAAAAGGTGCATAATTTGACTAGGACTAATATTTAGTATGACTAGGATTAAATAGTGTGACTAGGATTAATATTAATTTGACTAGAACTAATATTTAGTATGATTAGAATTAAATAGTGTTACTAGGATTAATATTTAGTATAATTAGGATTAAATAGTGTGACTAGGATTAATAAACAAATGACTAAGACGACTCGGACTAAAAAAACTCTCTCTCTTAAAACCTACATCGATCTTCAATTCTTCATCCATCTTCCTAAGGGCATTCCTAATCTTCTCATCATCATCCTAAAAAAACTCTGTCTCTTAAAACCTAAAATTCATCACAAACGGCGAGTCCATCATGATCTACAGATCGTATCTCTCTCTCTCCAAATTCTTCACCAATCGATTGGTCACAAAAAAAACTCTTAATATCAACCAATTCAACTGTAAGTACAATCCGAATTTTTCTTATGAATTTTATACATCAACCAATCAAGTTGTTTTTTTATTTGGATTTTGAATTTTGTTTTACTTTTTATTACGAAAATCTAACCCCATCTCTGAAAATCTTGCAAATATATATCGTTTTTTACTTGCAAATATATATCTTAGAAATTATCTAAATTGGTTAAAGGTATCAAGAATGATGATCCAAATATATCTTATGAGACTGCACAACCAAAAGTACATTTGAAAGCCCCAGAGAACCTGGTGTAGCTTTCTTATATATCAAAAAATATTCAAATATATCAACTTTAAAAGTTCCAACTGAGGATTTAGTTAAATAGCTATTTTGTTTTCCTGTTGTCCCTCCAGTAGTGAAACCTATTTTATTCTTGCCATTATCCCAAACCAGCCTATAGTTCGACGAAGAGCCTTTCATCCAATAATTCTGAGATTTCCTAAATGAAACCGAATCTAATAAATTTAATCATTCACTGCTATATTTTTTTTATCTCATCCTCTGCTCACTTTCATTTTGTTAGATTTTTTATTCTATCATATTATTTTCTTCAACCTGTTAAAGTTTTATGAATATTTTTATCATCCAGTTTTCTATCTTTTAGATTTCATTCATATTTTAGGAGGTGGTCACACATTTATTCTTTGCCTGTTATATTCTAATATGACAATTTCCCACTGTAGGGTTTAATTCATATTCTATCATCATGTTCAAGTGTACCAGTTCACATGTTAGAACGAGTTTGCAACCATTTGTGCCTCTCCTGCTATAACCAGCAGAGCAGGTATGGGGCCTTATTGATTACCTGTCAAATGAAGTGCATGAGTCTGTAATAGAATTTATAATGTTAGTTCTTAATGAAGATGTCAAGTTGTAATTGTTATTTTAAGCCTATTTGTGTGTATATGTATACTATAAAAGTACAACACGTATAAAATCCAAATTCCAAAGTAATCATTTTTAATGCTATTACACGAAACAAATACTTTACAAAAAGGTTTTATTTAAATGATCAAACAAATACTCTAATTACTCTATATCAATGAAATTATTGTCACTGCAAAGTATCTACTGAATCTAATCCAAGTGGCTAAATCTCTTAATTAAAGTAGTTTACAATAAACGTACTCTATTTCTCTGATGACTCTCTGGCCTTTTTGTTTTATCTACTGCTTCAATGTTATTTTCTAAAATGCAAATATTTATAGTTAATAGAACAACTACTTCAACTTCACTTCTTCAATTTTAAACAATCATTTCTAAGTCGACATAGCCTTGGACCGTCTATTTAGCATTTAACAATCATTCCTACATTTTTGAAAGTTAAGTAACTTAGTTAAGAAGGAAATTTCTATAGTTGTATAACTATTGATGGCCTTTTTAATTGTGCAGAGGCACGAAAGCCATATCTAAGATCAACCCAACCCATGATTTTGATCCAAATTTAAGATGTCGTAGGTTTCGTTCAGATATCTCTTCAATTCATCACTGAAATGCAAAGGTTTAGCATATTAGGATATTTGAACGAAAAAATTAATCTGTTGTAAAATTATTTTGTGAGTTTGTTGGCCTAATCAAATTTCCATTGCTTGGTTTCATAAATATGACTTTGTGCCACAGCCCGCAACAATACAATGCAATACCCTCACAATTGGTTAGGCCAACAATGTAGTGATTTTTATTTGGTTGAATTAATCTACAGGTTCAAATTGGATCAGCAATTTGCTTTATGATAAATACATTAACATGTTATAACTTCTATAGTAAATGTGTATAATCAACTTATATGAGTCGCAGTCAATAGCATAGTAGCATACCAGTTGCAGTAGTCAGTGTTAGCTACCCATCCAGGTGGGAATATGGTTTTATTGATTTAAACAAGAACCTTATTGTCATCTGGATGGCAGCGATGATTAGTAGCAGAGTGAGTATAGGGACTAATAAGACAAAAAAGGTATGAATGAGAATAGAATGAAAGTCACCAGTGCAGATTGGTTTCTGTAGAGTAGAGGTTTCAACATATGGATATGTAAGCTTATATCAAATAAATTTGAATTTTTCTTATTGTAAGCAACATTAATGTATCGTGATTGTGTGTATTCCATAAAATTTCAGCTGCCATCTCCTGCCTTATTTAGCCAGCTCTTAGAGCAATCCCAATGGGAGGGCATTTGGGAAGGACGGTAATGCCAAATGTCGAATTCAAACAAAAAAAACCACTTCCAATAGAATGGTATGTTAACAGAGTACGACAGTGAATAAAAGAAAGGGTTTACGATCATTTTAGACAAATTTGAGTTTTGCATATGTTTGGCTGGAAATTTGTTGTACAGGAAAAAAATTGTTTACCAAATTAATTATGGGTTAGTATTATGTTTTCAATAGAATTCTTAAATTGTGAGAGGAATGGTTTTTTCCAGTAGAATTTTGTAACAGTGAATGATGTTTCTTGCAATTTTTATACCAAAGGATGGGTTATAATATAGAGTATTCTCTTAAGTTTTTATTGTCATAGTATAATATTGCTTATATTAAGTTCAATTATGCCTATTATAAAAGCTTAATTATTTTGTTGTTGGCAATAAAATTTGTAGACATATTGACAATAGTTGTTGTTAGAAATATGAGACACAAAAGCTAGGACTCACAAATAGTTGGAATCCCATTTATCCCGCTAATTCAGATACCTCTACGATTCGATCAAGGCAAGTATTGTTCAGTAACTTCTTTTCTACAAGTTTGTGTGTATAATAATTTACAAGTATTAAAGTTGATTGCTTAGTCGTAATAAAAACATAAATACTGAATGTTTTACTGTAAGGTCACAGACTCCAGGAAAAACGAATTGCATTAGTTGCCTCAAATAATCTCATCTTTCCTAATCTCGGATTTAAAAAAAAAAAAAAAAAATTCGTGGCAAATAGGACTATGCATTGTTTTTTTCTTTTTCTTTTTACTCTACAAAAATTTACAATCACAAAAAACCTTAAGGTTTAAAATCAGCTTATCTTGGTTTGTTTGAGGTGATAGAATTAATAGCCATAGGCCCTGATGTCATAAGCTTAGTCCGTACAATTAATTTATAGTAAAGGGGGGTTTCACCTACCTTTTTAGTTATTGAGCTATTTAATGTAAGCCATCGTATACCAAAGGATGGGTTATAATATAGAGTATTCTCTTAAGTTTTTATTGTCGTGGCATAATATTGCTTATATTAAGTTCACTTATACCTACTATAAAAACTTAATTGTTTTGTTGTTAGCAATAAGATTTGTAGACATATTAACAATAGTTGTTGTTAGCATTGTCAGTTATATGAACGCATCACGTTGCCTATGTTCTTATTGTAGGGTTCAAACAATCATTTAAATCAAGCTAATAGGAGAAGATTTCCATAAGAACTGTTCAATATAAAGAAGAATGCAAGCACTAATGTAATCCAGATGTTTAAAAGCGAGGGTGGAAAAGAGTTGAGTTTTGGTATTCAAGTAGATTTTTTGCTATTGTAGTTTCTTTCCTCCCAATGTGTGATGATGACATAACATGCTCTAGCTCTACTTTTTACCTGTGTAAAGTTTTTGCAGACTTGACAATGTATATAAACTTATCACTTTTTTAGTGGATGATCAAATAGTTCTTTTGGCCTGCTAATATATATATAACACTTACATTAGATATTTTGTTTTGCAGAAGCATTTACTTGGATAAGAATGTATGTTGTGTTAGATGTTGAATTAGACAATTCCTATTTCATTCCTTCATTGCAACGTAACTGAAAAAGGTGTAGAGCCACTTTTCGCAGCCATTATTTGCTTCTTACCATAAAATGGTTTTATTGGCGATAACCAGTAATTTTAGCTGAGATTATGACCATTGGCTAATTGAATTTCGATTGGGCCCATAGTAATTTCTGCATAATGAATGGAATTTACAAATTAATATTATACAATCATGTGGGCATGTGGAAATCTATAAAAGCAAAATAGACAAGTTTGAGTATGTACGATCCAGGATGAGTTCATTGTATTATGTGTTTTGTAAGTTCACCATTGAGAAAGAGTAATTATATGTTTCTTTAATGTATAAATTAAGATCGAAGTCATTGAATTATTTGCTTGACTTTTCATACTTTTGCTCACATAACATCGAAGATAGAAAAGTTTAACCTATATATTGACTTACAAAAGTATAGCATCCAGTATTGAGATATTCAGTACTTTTATATATTCAGTATTCAGATATTCAGTAATTTTGTATATGGTAACCCGAGAACTACTAATATATGTTAGGACTTCTGGTAGCTAAGTTTCAATACTACAAGCTAATGGTTTTCCTCACTTCTGACATTGTGAATACTGTATGTTGATGCGTAAAAATGCTGATGCATAAAAATGCTGCTCATTTGAAGCTTTATGTTAGCTTCTTGAAGCAAATGCATTCCCATGTCTAAATCACTGCCAAATCCTTCAGATCACTAACAAAAGCTAGGACAAACCCTCTTAACCAAAGACAGAATTTACATATAAAGACCCAACTACCCAGCAACCATTCCTGTATCTTCAGAGCTCTGTTTGTCTTTATTACCATGCTTCCATCCTTAATATAGACCATGCGTTGAGCAGCTCCCTAAACTGGATATTCCTCATGAAAGTCATTTGTTCTGAGCTAAGTCATTAAATTCTAGAAATATAAGCCTCAATTGATCAATACCAAGGAGTCCTCAATAACATTAGCTAGGAGTTTGAAAAATAGTAGTGTCTATTGATGTTGAATGATAACACATGCTGAATGTGCCCATTTGTGAAAGGATGTAGCAACAAACCTTGATTTCACAATGTTCTTATACTTGAACATGAAAATTTGAGTACAAAATGGTAAGAATAAGCCCTCTACAATGCTTCAGGTTACTGGTGTAGGTATCCTTTTTCTACTCTAGCTATATTAAAAAAAAATTGGACATACACTATTTTAACATCATAGCTTACAACCATTTGTTAGATAAAGTTGATAATCAGAGCTATTGCAGATAAGACTTTGTATCCTAGATTGGATGGGATGGAGGAAGTTCATATTTAGATAAGACTTCAACAACATATAATTAATTGATACTCAACAAAATACAAATTGGTTTTGTGTGACTCAATTCACCGCAACTTTCTTAACGACAAATTGAGGATGATGTGCAATTAAACTCGGTAATCATTCTCAATAATTGTTGTATTTCAAGTTAGCCATGCTATGAAACCATTTTAAAGGCTCTAAATGCTGAAGAAGAAGATTAATGTGACTATTATGGGCTTACTTTAACTATTAGCTATATATGACTAACAATTATCAATCACATAAGTCCAATGAAAAACAAACATGTGGTCCATAAAACAGTCAAATAAAATGCATGAATACAAATTGTGGTGTAAAAAAGATTTTAAAAGAAGAAGAATGCAAGGAAATAGCAAACAAAATAATCTATCTATACACAAATGAAAAAGAAAGGTATTTAACTCAAAAGAAAAGGATGAAAAAGAATTTGGTAGAAAGTGGAATAGTGTTTCATTTTTAAAAAAAATTAGTTATATGAACAATGCAATCAAAGCCAAAATTTATTTTATTTAGAGTATTATTTATTTTATTATTTCAAATGTTATTTAATTTTGATACCTTAATTACCATTGCGTATGTTAGACCATTACCGCTGAGACTGCCTTTTCCATAAGGTAGACCCAATCTATTCAAAATTTGTTAATGAATACATTGAACAAATTAATGCAGTTCATGTTAAAGGAGATCAATATCTTTGCCTTAAAACATTGCTATAAAAGATATATGGGTTTCCAGAAAAATTCTACACAAATTGGAAATCAATTTTCTTATCACCTACACTTATATTTATTTTATTATTTCAATAATTTAGAAGACAATTTTATTATAATCATTGATTCTTAATTTAAAAATCTCTATCTATATTCAATATCCAAACTTAAATGTTTATTTGTAGTATACAATTAATTGTATTATCGTGGCAGCGCCACGGGTATTACTAGTATATATATATATCACACCTCTGTGTACTTGCGTGAATGAACTTTTCTGAATCGTGCGCCAAAGGTCAAAAACTTCTATGGGACTATATATGGAATTGAAGTAAACTTTCTATATGGATACCAGCTGTATTCTTAGTTTGCTAATTCCGTAATTGCCCACTAATTTAAAAAGCTAATATACGATTATCTACTACTTTTAACAAAATTAGAGATTGTCTATCTTTTTGCATTTTCGGGTGGTCAAATCATCGTTGACCTAGTCAAAGTTTGGTCTTTTACTTAATATTCTTAGAATACCCTTCATCCGTCACCGTTGGATTAACATGTTGGTCATTGATTTTACTATATCAGATCGTCAAACAATTAAATCTGAATTCATTTACCTGCATATATGTCTAATATATAGTTCCAACATGGTTTTTTTACGTGGCAGCTAGTTAGAGAAATATAAGGGCATTTAAGTAAAAGACCACATCCTGATCAGGTCCATGGTAATTTGACCATCTAAAAATTCAAAATGGTGGGTAATCTCTAATTTTGTTGAAACTACATTTGCATATTGACTTTTTAAACCAGTGGGCAATCACCAATTCGCCAATTTTTTTTATAAAAAAACAGTTCAATATAATTCCATTTTGATAAATAATCATCATATACGGTACAAATTAAACTGACAAATTCATCATTTGCATGTTCAACATCTTTTAATTTTTTTTTTTGATCGATAAGTGGGGTTGAAGGGACCCCTACCTTTAAAATTCCGTGAAAAAGCTTATATCAAACCATCAGACATCAGCTGTTAGATGTGTTTCGAATGGTTCAGATGTTTAGTCCTACATTAATATTGGATATTGTCGGGCCTTGCTAATAATATATATGTATGTGGACTACACCACTCATTGCCAATTGATTTGAAGTTGGACTTCTAGGACTTTACCATGGTATTAGAGCGGGTTTTATTCTGGGCCTAAGGCATACGTGTGCTCCACAATCCATATCATCTGTTAATTAATCCACGTGTTAGGCTCGAACTTATGCCACACGTGAGGGGGCGTGTTTAGATGTTGAGTCCCACATTGAACATTGACGGATCTTGCTAATAATATGTAGGTATCTGAATTACACCACTCATTGCCAATTAGATTTTGAGTTAGACCTCTAGGACTTTAACACGAACCCACAGCCTGTGGCCCTCTCCACTTTGTGAGAGGAATACAACTTTGAGCCACAGGCTCATGTGCATGTTCAGACACCCTGATCGACCATCCATGTACATTGTACATATATGGAAGAGGAAGAATGGGTCAATATATATCAAATCCCAATTAATTTCATTAATTTTTTTTTTCTTTTAACTTAATTTGGGCTTGTATAGATGATTATTATATTATCAGCCGAACATGCATATTGATCTTTTTATTTTATTTATTTAAGTTGATGGAGGAGTTAGAAAGAGTGAGCTGAAGAATCGAATTGCCGTTGCAGTCCAGTTTTATGTTGGTGGGTTTTTGTGTTTGTTCATAGTAATTTTAATGGACCCACGTCACATTTCCAACATAACATAACACAGAGTAAAATGATTTGGTTACATACACTTGCATGTCTTTTTTGCTTTCGGCGCATGGGGAAAGCAGTGATTCTTTTCTTCTAGACTTCTAGCTTAGTGTTAGATTCAGGTAAGCTGTATTTTTTGGTGGCAACTAACACATTAAGCAATTTTCTAATGCCGACTTCTAGCTTAGTGTTAGATTCAGGTAAGCTGTATTTTTTGGTGGCAACTAACACATTAAGCAATTTTCTAATGCCCTTTGCTGTGAAAAGATATATATATAATATATCCACTTCCATAATTCCATTGAAGAGAAGGTCATTAAAAATATCAACATTAACTTATTTGCTTTATTTGTATTTCTATGGGTTTATTAATTAATGAATATATATACTATACACTATTTTAGCTTCCAAAATGTGTACATAATAAAAATAAGAAATAAAAAAAATAATCTTGGTTGAAATAAGGTTGCATACATCATTCCATTGAAAATGTGGCATCAAATGGAATCAATATCAATTCCTGAAAAAAATAAAAATTAGAATTAATCCAATATATATTTTCTTGCTGAGAAAATGGTTAAATGACATAGAAGTTTCCCTACATGCATGTATCATTGAACATTTGTATATGTATTTTTTTTTTCTCATCATTCAACAATGTACATGTACAAAATAATTATTGCCTAAGAAATTAGTCGTAGTTGCAGAAGATCATCAAAGTACAACCACTCAACAACACGAATTTACTGTGACAAAAATCATAAGAAGCTTCTTTCATATCATCTTCATACGCAACAAGACTTTGTTTTAGATGAACAAGTCCATGTAATCAATTGGCTTGTACACTACTTAAAACCAAGTAGTCAGTCTATGTATCACTTTCATCATGATGGAAACTTGTTCAGCACCATCATTTTCAGCCATGACTAAGCCAGAGCTATCATTTAGGTCCAGATCAATCTACTGCAAAAGAAAAACATTACATATACTGATATACAATACAAAGAAACAGTATCTTCCTAAGCCCAATATGCACAGCCCAAGTAGCTAGTATCCTTCATTCCTTCCCTTCCTGACATCAAAGAAAGCTCTACAGCAGTACAGGTTTATCAGTTTGACTGAAACATATTTCATGTAATGCTTACAAGTATATTCTCATTTGTTGATTTGATGAGTGTACTTGGCACTTGGCAATCCCAAACAAGAAGAACAGGCATCTACAAGCCAGCTTCTGTTAATAACATTCCAGTTTACATAAACTAAACTTACATGAAGGCACTTGCTGCTAATAACTTCTCCCTGCAGTTTCAAACATGATCGAAGAAGAGGCGTCTACAGGCCAGCTTCTTCTAGTTTACATAAACTAAAATAAAAAATCAAGGTCTACTTAATGCTTATAACTTCTGTGTAGCTTATAAACTAAGCGTTAAGTAAACAGCCATAACTGCAGCTTTCAGCTTTCGAGCCAATATATTTGGGCACAACGTAGTGAGCCAAAGCGCATTAGTGGTATCAGACTTTCAGTAAAATGCTTACATTTGGGATCATGATCCTGCAAGATGATTTATGAGCAATATATATATATATACACACACATAATACATTCAACAGTGAAAATCTCAACAAAACAAAACAAAAGCTTATTCAATATTAGACTGAATCTGCAACAGAAGACGATCCTAATTGCAATGAGGACTGTCCAAGTTTGGCCAGGATCACAAACATAATGCTCAAGTATGTATACAAGTTTAGAATATCTTGTTCTTGGATATCCCAACAAAAGAAAGCAACATATCCACAAGAAACTTCGCTGTCCAAGATCAGGCTAGAGGTTGTGTACGTATTCGATGCGCTGCATCCAGGAAACTTCATAGGCTTATGTTCATCACTGGTAGCAGTTAAATTTGACCCTATCTTTCACCTCTAAGAAAAATGCGAGCTCGAACTCCCCAAACCATTCTGACTGATTACTCACCAAGTCTGACTTATAATTTGCAAGCTTCTCCTGGTCCAGGATTGGCCTGAATTCAGCTGTCAACCACCATCTGGTGAGGCTGCTGTCCAGTGTCCAAGTTGTGAGTCGTTTTCTCACCCTTGGCATATGAACTATGAGAGCAGGTGATGGCTGGGGAAGGGGTACAGGGTACATGAAAATGTCAATCATATTTATCCTTAATAAAATTGACATGAAATGTCGGGATTTTTAGACTTAACCCCCCTTTTTATGGTCACGATTTGAGTAAACCCCCCCTATTTGTCCAAGTTTGGACTTTACCCCCTCTCCGTCTACTTCTGATAAATTTAACGTCAATTTTGTTTGTAACTTCCTAAAATACCCCCCTCTCATATTTTTAGGGGGTTTAAGTCTAAAGCAGCAATCGAGGGCATTTTGGAAAGTTACAAACAAAATTGACGTTAAATTTGACAGAAGTAGACAGAGAGGGGGTAAAGTCCAAACTTGGACAAATGGGGGGGGGGGGGGGGGGGGGGTTACTCAAATCGTGACCATAAAAGGTGGGTTAAGTCTAAAAATCCCATCACAAATGTCAATCACATATGTTTTCTTTTAAGAATATTACATGTGTTACCAAAATGTAATAACTAGAAGACATTTTAGGGAACGTTTTGAACCATAACTCCACGAGACACTGGAAATAAAAAAAAGAAATGCTAGCGTTACTGCGGAGGTAACGCTCTAGGCTTACCTCCTCACCAAATCTTGCCATGTGTACTTGTTGAACTTGGTTAAGGTTTTAGCCGGTTTGCATATATTCCACCATATGAAGAGTTTTTAGGAGGGAGAAATAGTGGAGAAAAAATAGAAAAAAAAAAAAATCCTAATAATTACTAAGGGTGGCAATCAGACCTGGCGACCCGAAACTCGACATGAACCCGACCTGATATGGCTCAGGTTTGGGTTTGGATTTTTGGAGTTTTTTGGCTAATCAGGTCGACCTGATTGACCTGATTTATAATCAGGTCAGGTTCAGGTTTTCATTGCAAACCAATCGGGTCGACATGAAACCTGATAAAAAAAAAAAAAAAAAACCTAATTTTTAGTATCTATTCTACATACTGCACATTCATTTCATTCTCTCTCTCTTTGCGGCTCTCTCTCTCTCTCTCTCGGATTTCAACTAAATCAGTAATCAGCTCTTCTCTTACTTCACGTCTTCACAGCTTCACTCACCTGGTTCTTGATTCTTCTCCTTCTTCACTCGCCGTTCTCAATTCTCATCTCCTTCTTCTTCGTCTACTGTTGTTAAGAAGGTAAAGTGGTAAACCAACAAACCAACTTTTTAATTTGATTCTTATTTAATCGCCTAGTTGTTTTCTTGGACTGAATTTGATTAATTTGTTTAATTAATCACCTAGTTTTGTTTAATTGATCAAGAAAACAACATTTTTTTTTTTACATTTTTTGTGTTTTTAGCCTATTTGGAAGAAAATTCCAGTGTGGGGTTTTTTTATTTTCAATAGCTTCTCAACTCATGTACTTTGAAAGTCTTGATCAAAAGCTGTTTTTTTGTCTTTTGATGTCGTTCTTCTGTTCATAAGAAAATCTTAAACAAGATTTTAGTTATTATGGAATTTATTCACATTTTTGTTCACATTGTTGCACGCGCGACGCGCTGACCATAAGTGCGTCTATTGGTGCGGTATACTGCACTCAGTTCGTTATTATTGGCAAACTACACACTGCAAGTGTTTGAGGCTTTGAGCATTGGTTTCAGTTCAACTAGTTATTAATACATGTATTAAGTTGCATTGTGCAATGTAATCTGATTCATTATTAAATTATTAATACATGTATTAAGTTGTATTTTTTTTTTTTTGTCTGAATTTTCAGATGGAGGACGTTGTGGATCTTTCGGAAAACGATCTCATAGATGTTGATATGGAAGGTAATGCCGAAGACCAAACCTCAATAGGTAAAAGTTCCACTAAACGAACTCGTACTTTTGTATCTAAAGCGTGGGATCATTATAATACTTTACCTGGAGTGAATGAGAGTGGGTATGTAATGGTGGCTTGTAAAAAATGTGGCCATAAACTTAGAGCTTATAGTAGTCAAGGACCGGGAATGCCACACGACATACTCGAAAGTGTCATAAAACCACTTATCGTGATGTAGGCCAAATATGTATAGGCACTTCTGATGTAACCTTGTGTACTACTAATCCATCCAAATTTAACCCTGACGTATTTCGTGAGCTAGTGAGTATGGCAATTGTTAGACATGATCTTCCATATCAATTTGTCGAGTATGAAGGTGTTAGAGAACTCATTCAATATGCGAGTTTAGCTAATTCAGAGAATCTAGTCAGGCTGAAGTCTAGAAACACAGTGAAGTCTGATATCAATAAGATATATGTTAGGGAAAAAGTAAACCTGAAGAAGTTGTTGCATTCAGTTAGTGGTAAAATATGTGTGACTTCCGATTTGTGGACTTCTATTGCAAATGATGGGTATATCACTTTAACTGCTCATTATATTGATAAAGAGTGGAATTTACGAAAGAAAATCTTAAGCTTTTCGTACATGCCTACCCCACACACTGGTGCAGCTATATGTGAGAAAATATATTCATTGTTGTGTGATTGGGGCATTGAGAAGAAGTTGTTTTCAATGACTCTAGATAATGCATCTTCTAATGATGTATGTGTTAATTTGCTAAGGAGTCAACTTAACCTTAGAGATGCACTTGTATCTAATGGAGAATATTTCCACATTCGTTGTTGTTGCCATATTCTTAACTTGATAGTACATGATGGTTTGAAAGATGTTGATCCAGCGGTGGTTAAAGTTCGGGAGAGTGTTAAATATTTTAGAGGTTCACAAGCTAGGAAGAAGGCTTTTTATGAGAGTGTGAAGGCAGTAGGGAGGCCTACTAGCAAAGGGTTGAGACAAGATATTTCTACTCGATGGGATTCCACTTATTATATGCTTGATAGTGCAATCTTCTACCGTTTGGCTTTTATTAATTTGTCTTTGAGCCCAGATACAAATTATACGAATGTAGAGTGCCCTTCTAAGGATGATTGGGAACAACTTGAAAAGATTTGTAAGTTCTTGGGCACATTTGCAAAAGTCACTAAGTTGTTTTCCGGGACATTGTACCCCACTTCCAACTTGTTTTTTCCTCAACAAGTTATTCAAAATGCGGTAAATGACCCGGATACGTTTATGAGTAAGATGGGATGGAATATGGAATTGAAGTTTAACAAGTATTGGTCTGACCATAATAAGATTCTTGCTATTTGTGTGGTTATGGATCCAAGATACAAACTTAATGTTGTCGACTTTTGTTATACACGACTCTATGGGCCTAACTCTCGACAAATGCAGTTGGTTCGTGAGTCTTTAACCTCTTCAGTTTGTATGTGAAAGCCTATTCTATCTTGGAACCTACTGTTACACAAGGAAGTGATCAACCTCAAGTCGACAACACAATACACGAGAACAGTTTTTTGCAGGTATAATTAATTTATTTGTCTTTTTTTTTTTGTTATTATTGTTCTTGATGTAAAATATAATTATAATCTTTATGGTGTAGGGCTTTCATGAGAGTGAGGAGTATAATAGTTCTACAACCCAACAAAGTCAGTTGGACCTGTACTTAGCGGAACCAAGAATGAAGATATCAGACAAGTTGGATGTTCTTGTCTTTTGGAAAGCTAACCAGTTTCGGTATCCAGAACTTTCAAGGTTGACTTGTGATTTGTTATCTATTCCTGTGTCTACTGTCGCTTCCGAATCTGCCTTTAGTGTTGGTGGTAGAGTTCTTGATAAATATCGTAGTGCACTTTTACCCGAAAATGTTGAAGCTTTGATTTGCACCACTGATTGGATGTGTAGAAAGAAAGGTAACTTTTTATATATTAGTGTATGTTTTTAACACTTGTTTGTTAGTGTATGATTTGCACCAATGTTTGAATTTATTTATTCATTTTTATTTTTTGTGTTTGTCTAGATAAATTGGAACCCACGTATGAAGAGCTTACAGAGGACATACTAGAGGAGTTCAGGAAGGCGGAAGAATCAACTCAAAACTCAAATACTCTTATTTGAAGGTAAACTCAATTAATATATTTATATTTAATTATTTTGTCTTGATTTATCATTTTTTTTTATTATGCATGATAATTTGGTGTCCGGGACTTAACGAGCTAGTGTGCTTGATTAAATCCTTTTGCACATTTTCTTGATTTTATATGGAAACAAGACGATCTTAAGATTACTGGAAAAGTTTAAGAAATAAAATAGGGAAAAGATGTGGGCGGAGGGAATATTTAGGCCTTTGCTATTCATGATTTCTTTGTTTCACAAATTTTGTTGAAAAATTCAAGTGAACGACCATAACTCGTACTTAACAATTATATCCTGCAATGAGCAGAAATCTATCATTCCCAACTCGGACAATAAGTGACAGTGTCTAGTTTAGAGAACCATCTTTTTTATGAACATCTGGTAGTTGCTGTTATTAAAAACCAAATTGAGTACTTGCCTAGCTTGAAGTTTCTCACATATAAAGATGATATCAACTTCATGTGTTTTGTGTATCGCGCTAGATTCTGATGGCTCTGTTTCATTATAGTGTTTGGACTTTGGTGTAACTGGAAAAACTTACTTAAAATGTGGTGTACTTTCACATAATTACACATCCTACCGAAAAGATTATAAATATCTTTTGCTGACCCATATGAAGCATGGCATATGTATCATACTGATGTTGTGATGAGTTACCATGGTTCACCTTGATGGCAGAGTGTCCAAAAAATCTGACCATCATAGTTTTTCTGTGCAAGATGAAAGAAATGTTTTTGTTGTTGCATCATTGAACTGATTATTCCAGCAAGCACTGTTATACATCTGCTTTCCAACACTGCAGAAACATAGAAGCAGCTTTATTACAGTGGAAGATTTCAGTTTTCTTTCCAAACATGGAATAAATACTGTGAGGATTCCTGTTGGCTGGTGGATTGCCCTGTCGACTAAGGGTCGTCATACATGAAGAAATAAAATGAAGACTTCATTAGGCTTATGATTCTTTAAGCTTTTTGTATTTGACATATTCTTTAAGCTTTTTGTATTTGACATTTTGCGTCAAATTAAGGGTCGCGAACCTATGAATTTTATGATGATTCATGACGTTTCTTTTGGATATTTAAATTTTTTGATGATCCATTCTATTTTTTGGATAATTTCTGGTTGTATACTTAGCTATATTAAGTAATTAAGTCATCAGGTGTTAACTGTTAAGGTCCGAATCAGATTCTTCACAAGTAATCCAGTACTTTTTCTTTACATAAAAAAAATGCATTCAGGTTTTCAAGTCGACCTGAACTTGACCTGATAACCTGACAGGTCAGGTTCAGGTTTCATTTTTTTAGAAAAAACCTTCATCAGGTCAGGTTCAGGTTTAGGGGTTGAGACCCGATAACCCGACTGACCTGACCTGAACCTGACCTGATTGCCACCCCTAATAATTACAACAACCTCCTTTTTTCCAAATAATTTATTTAATAATAATCTCCTTATTTAGTCTGGTTCATTGTCTTCTCTTTGCTTCATTTGACAAAAAAAAAAAAAAATCTAACAATTGATAACTGGGATTTGCTTCATTATTCTTCTAAGATTTTATTTTTTTCATAATAGATACTAAGATTTTATTCTAAGATTTTATTTTTTTATTAGGATTCTTTTTTATTCTAAGGAGGTTGTCCTAATTATTAGGATTCTTTTTTATTTTTTTTCCTATTTTTTCTCTATTGTTTCTCTCTCCTAAAATCTCTATGCAAACCGGCTAAAACCTTAACTAAGTTCAACAGGTACACGTGTCAAAATCTGGGGAGGAGGTAAGCCTGGAACGTCACCTCATCTGCAGTAACGCTAGCATTTCTCAATAAAAAACTAGCATTTATTATATTTAACTCCTACCTCCGGCCTCAATGTTGCAATTACATATACATGATGCAGTCTCATTGTGTTCAGCTTTTGAAGAAATGGTACTTGGATTCCACGTAGCCTTCTGCATCCCATAAAAACGAACCAAATGCAACAGCTTCCAAGACTAGCATTGTCAATCCAGAAAATGAAATCCCAACTGCCTCATCGCTCAACATATCAAGTGATCCATCCTCTGTGATTCTGATATCTGGTCTACCAATGCAAACAAAGCTTGTGTTTGCTTCTCTATTAATGAAATAGATTCTTTAGACCTTGGGGTTGCATATCTTTGTAGTGTCTCCGCATCAAGGTACCTGACATAGGACCTAAGTCTATATAACTAATCTCTGGAATCAGATAAACCTTGATCGCCATCACCAAACACATCAGGTGGGACACGGATCAATAACTGCATCCCAGAGCTGGTTTTTAGGTGTTGGATCATCATAAATTACCTGGTCTTCATTGAATCCCTCAGGGAGAGTTTTCATTATTCTCTCAAGTTGGAACCTTTCGTCAACTCTTCTGAGAAAATACCCATACATTATAGATGCAGCGTAGAGCTTCCCAAGTTTCAGTTTGCTTATCTGCACAAGTGTATCAAGTGAACCCACGAGACGTTTGTAGGGGTACTACATACACCAGCCAATCAAAACACGACACGTGGCCTGCCCAACATTCCACCAGGTCGCCCACTGCACGACCCAAGTAAAGACCGACCAGAGCAGCTCGACCATATGGCCGTTGGGGACCTCTTTATACGCACGTGCCCTTAATCATTGCACAGAGAATATCTTCGCCCGTTACATAATCAATGCCATGATTATGCACTCATTAAGATGTTGGAGAATTCGCAAGATCCCATGATTTGCGCCCTTCTACCTTCTATAAGAACAGAACTACGATGGCTTGATCTCTAAGTTCCACTCCCTCGAGCTAGAGTACATAGGCAATTTCGATCTCATCGAGGTGCAGCCACCCCCGATCTCAAACTCCCACCTTGGTCAGCTAAAAGATGATCTGACCTAGTTAATGCATTAATCTGGAAACATGTTAATACATTTTGCACCGACTGTAAGGAATCGATTATATCGAAAAACCAGCCCTTCCACCCGACTAAAAGTCATACACATCCATCTGTCCATCAAATGGCTACCCAGAAACAAATCATCCAGGAATTAAGAGACCAACTAAATCGTCTCCAAGAAGAAAAACACGCAGTTAAAGGCTGCAAGCGACGAAGATACAAACACTGAACAGGGAGCAGTCATCGCAAATGACAGCAAATCACTCCCACTAATCAAAGAAGATCATCTACCCTGTCTATTGTTTCAGTCCAGCCTCACTGGACCAGCTCTCGATTGGTTCCACCGTCTCCAGCCAGGTACAATCGGCTCGTTCAGCGACCTGGAAAAATATTTGGTCATCTTCTATATTCACAACAAGAAGCGTCCAGTCACCATCGACACAATGTTTAAAGTCAAGCAAAGAGATGGGGAACTACTGAGCGATTTCTTCGCTCGCTGCAAAACCAAACTACATTCCATTCAAAACTTCGCAAAGGAGCATGAACCCTTTGCAACAATTGCGTTATCCCACGATCTGGTCCCTGGATCAGACCTCCACAAGTCTTTGGTCATGAAGAGGCCAACCTCTCTCGACGACCTCTATCTCAAGGTAGATCGTTATATCAAACTGGAAGAAGCCCTCGTCGGAAGGGTGAAAAACCATGTCATTTCAAACGTAGAAGGGGGCTCCACCAAAGGACCTCGATCAGACAACAACAGGAGATTCAAGACTAAGGCGTTGCCCACAGAGCAACCTGAGTATCACCGATTTACGCGACCTGCAGGATATATCTTTGAACGAATCAAGCATCACCAGTGGTGTAAGATTCCAGGTTTCACACCACTCGAGGACACATCTGGTCGTCCTTACTGCAAGGTCCACAAGGTGAGATGTCATCAAACAGATGATTGTCGCATACTGAAGCGATCTCTTCAGACATGGGCTGATGAGAAAAGGCTGAACAACTATATCTACGGTAGGCAAGATGAATCTGGTGAAAAGAAAACCAAGAAGAGATCAAGAACACCCCCACGTTCTGCTAAATGATCTCAAAGCAAAGCAAGAACTGTCTCCTCAAGTCCAGCACGCAGTAGAGGGCGAAGCCTCTCAAGAAGACTAGGTCCCACAGGCGACCTCCACGACCAAATTAACAAGCAGGTCGCAAACAAGATAGATGAAGATAATGAGACAGAAAGTCATGTCGTCTACATGATCTACGAGTCCAACTCTATACCAGTCTCAAGAGAAAAGAAAAGGCGAGTAGAACACCTACACCACGTTTACTCCATCATAGATCGAGTAGCTAGAACCAACATTCCAGCTCGACATGAAACATATCTTAGCTTCACTGAAGATGATCTCAACAAGGTCGTTACACCACACAACGACGCCCTGGTCGTTGAATTGAGAATTGCAGATTACACTGTCAAGAGGGTCCTAATCGATCCAGGAGCATCTTGTAACATACTGATGTATAAGACCCTCAAGGATATGAGGCTACCTGATCCAGTCCTCATTCCTGATTTCACTCCAATCTTGGGCTTCAATAGCTCGAGAGAGGATCCCAAAGGAGAGATATTGTTGCCCGTTTCTGTGGGCAAGAAGGATGACAAAGTTTCAATCACAGTAAAGTTCAGCGTCCTCAATATTGTAAGCAAGTACAATGCAATACTGGGTCGCAAGTGGATCCATGCCATGCGAGGAGTCCCATTAACTTACCATCAGGTATTCCGTTATCCTGGCCCCAATGGGACAATGGAGCTCAGAGGCAACCAGAACGCTGCACATGAAGGCTATGGAATTCTTGAAGCTGTGGCGAATGACAAAGCAACGACCTCAGGAACCAAGGAGGTCGCAAATCAAGCAAAGAGTCCATCAAAGAAGAAAGATGAGGCCAGAGACATGGCCAAATAGCAATTAGAGAAGGAGCAAGCGAGCTCCCCTCAGCTCTCACTTGGAAGCACAGATCCAGATGTGCAAGTGAACTTAGGGTCAGAGGACGACCCCAAGTATGTTTATGTGGGTTCAGAGTTAGGAACAGATAAGTACAATGATTTTGTAAACTTTCTTTCTCTTAATAAAGATGTCTTTGCTTGGTCGTACACTGATATGCCTGGGATAGATCCATTAATAACATGCCATAAATTACGAGTAAATCCCAATTATCGACCTGTCAAGCAAAAACCAAGACGACTAGCCCCAAAATTTCATCAGACCGTCAATGATGAAATTAATAAACTCAAACAGGTCGAATTCATCAAAGAAGTTGACACACCAGATTGGTTGGCCAACATAGTTCCAGTCTTGAAAAAGAATGGGAAGACAAGAGTTTGCATCGACTTTACAAGCTTGAACAAAGCTTGTCCTAAAGATTCATTCCCACTCCCACGAATCGATAGGTTAGTAGATCAGACTTGTGGTTTCGAACTACTACCATTCATGGATGCATACTCAGGATACAATCAGATCCCAATGCATGAGCCAGATCAAGAAAAGACTTCATTCACTACTGAGCAAGGAATTTTCTGTTACAAAGTCATGGCTTTTGGCCTCAGGAACGCGGGAACGACCTACCAGTGACTTGTCACCAAAATGTTCGACGACCTACTAGGTTGAACAATGGAAGTCTACATAGATGACATGTTGGTCAAAAGCGAGCTCAAGCAAGACCACTTAGCCAATCTCGACCAGACATTCCAAAGGTTACGGCAATTCAAGATGAGACTTAATCCAGAAAAGTGTCTATTCGGGGTCGTATCAGGAAAATTTCTTGGTTACCTAGTTACAAAGAGGGGTATTGAAGCAAACCCCGACCAGATCAAAGCCTTGGTCGGTATGCCCAGCCCGAAGACAAAAAAACAAATCCAAAAACTCAACGGCATGGTATTAGCTCTCAATAGATTTATTTCTAGAGCATCCGATAAATGTCGACCAATGCTTCACATTCTCAGAAAGGGGGCTGCATATCAATGGACAAAAGAATGCGAGCAAGCCTTCGCCGAGCTGAAGGCATACTTATCCACTCCACCAGTTCTCACTAAGCCTAATGATGGAGATGTGTTCAGAATCTACGTTGCCACATCAGATTTTGCGATCAGCGCGGTACTATTTAAGGAGGACAACCAGGTCGAACGACCAATCTACTTCACAAGCAAGGTGTTGCAACAAGCAGAAATAAGGTACAAACCTCTAGAAAAATTAACATTAGCTCTTCTATACGCTGCATGCAAGTTTAGACCTTATTTCCAAGCACACACTGTTAAAGTAATCACCGACCAGCCACTACGACACATACTAGAAAAGAGGAACAAAACAGGTCGTATGGCTTGATGGGCAGCAGAGCTTGGTGATTACACCTTTGAGTTCGTACCACGACAGGTCGTTAAGGGCTAGGTCGTAGCTGATTTCATAGCAGATTACCCTGCTGAAGATTTCAGCTGGGAACCAGAACCAGAGACCAGACTAGTCCAAGTTGACCCACCAAACACTTGGCAACTATACGTCGATGGTTCACACAACTCAAATGGAAGTGGTATTGGTGTCGTACTCATCTCACCTGAGGGCTCACAACACGAGAGATCAACTAGATTGGACTTCTCGACCTCTAACAATGAGGCCGAATATGAAACCCTAATCCAAGGTCTGCAAATGGCCATCGACCTACAAGCAGAACGAATCAAAGCGTTTAGTGATTCTCAACTGGTAGTGAATCAGATCACGAGTAACTACCAAATCCATGGAGTCAATTTGATAAGATATGCAAGCAAAGCAAAGGAACTAATCAGCAAGTTCAGTTTCTTCACCATCGATCACATCCCAAGAGATGACAACCGACATGCTGATTCACTCACATTAATTCCTAGGATCTAAGGTCGAATATGATCGACCTCGAGCTCTGACAATAACAGTAAACACGCTACCTGCGTATTTACAAAAGCAAGAAGAGGTCAACCAAATTAACGACCTACTCAGCACGACCTCAGATGACATCAAAGGAACCTGGATGAAACCCTTCATCAATTACTTGCAAACTGGCGAGCTCCCAACAAACAAGAAGGATGCCAGCCAATTATTGCATAAAGCCACTATGTATAAGTTACATGAAGGAAAACTATTCCGAAAATCAACAATTGGTCTACTCCTAAGATGCTCAATTCCCAAGCATGGGCAAATCATCTTTCAGGAGATCCATGAAGGAAAATGTAGAAATCATTCAAGAGGTCGCACACTAGCTCACAAGGCGATCTCACAAGGTTATTTTTGGCCAAGAATAAAGGAAGATGCAAAGAAATTTGTGTTAAGGTGCAAAGAGTGTCAACGTTTTGCCGACCACACCCATCAGCACCCTAACGACCTCATCAACATCACTGCTCCTTGGCCATTTCACATGTGGGGGCTCAACATCATGGGCCCACTGATTAAAGAAAAGAAGTCCGAGAAAAGATTTGTTCTAGTCGCAATCGACTATTTCACCAAGTGGGTTAAAGCTATTGCTCTCACTAATGTTACTCAAGCAGACGTGAGCAGATTTCTGTGGAAAACATCATTACAAGATTTGGTCTGCCCAAACAGGTCGTCACTAATTATGGAACTCAGTTCGTTGGAAAGAACATTACAGCTTTCTACGAACTGTGGAAGATCGAGCACTCCAGGTCAACTCCTCGATACCCACAGAGTAATGGTCAGGTCGATGCTGCGAACAGACAAATACTCTCTAACTTAAAGAAAAAGCTTGAAGACCAAGAAGACCAATGGCCACAACAGCTACAGAACATCCTTTGGGCCTACAGAACAACTCCTAGAACGTCAACAGGAATGTCTTCATTTAGTCTTTGTTATGGAGTAGAAGCTGTCATCCTAACCGAGATGACATTTGGTACGACCAAGTCATTACTGGTCGACACTGAACTAAACAATCAGGCCTGGTCGTTCGGGATAGACTTGGCTGAGGAAAGAAAGAACCATGCTACCATTAAGCTCGAGCAATACCAACAAAGGCTAAAATGAGCTTACAACAAAGGAGTACGACCTCGATCTTTTCAACCAGGAGAGCTCGTATTAAGAAGAATGTTCCATAATAAGAGAAAGGCGAATATTGGAAAGTTTAACGCTAATTGGGAAGGACCTTACATCATCACAAAGGTTCAAAGCAATGGATCTTATCGCCTCCAGTCTCCAAAAGGAGAGGATGTCAAGAATCCCTGGAATGCTTATCATTTGAAGAAATTCTACCAGTAAAATGTAAGGATGTGTTCTCATATTTTAATAAACGAGCTTGATTTTGCCTTCATCTCATTTCATACATGAATGGCTTGAGCAGGTCAAAATCAATCACTAGACCTTTAGTCCCTTTGATAATTTTGATAATTTTTATAAGTGTTAAGTTCACATCTATACTCCAACTAACACTCTCCTACTTAGGTCATAACTATCCCATGACCTAAGTAAACTCGAGCTCATAATCTAACGACCAAATCTCATACCAGGTCGAATTTTCATACTTAACTTTATTATTTGATGTTTGCCATCTAGCCACGCAGACAATACAAATAACAGAAAGTAAAAGGCGAGCAAGGTAATCAAATAAACGTTCATTTTATTTATTCCAAGCCAACTAACTATTACAGGAAAATCTACTCGCTATAATTACATCAACGACCTATACTACTTAGGGGCTACTCCAGCAATCCCTAGCTACAGCTCGCCAAGTAAAGCACCTGCACAAGTCAAAGCAAAGTACGAGCAAAAAAAAATGTAGATAAACAAAAGCAAATTTATTCAAAAGGCATGCAAGAGGAAATATTTTAGTCCGCCCTACTTGCAGCCATTCATCTCGTCTACCTGCCTTCTGAACGAGCTACCAGGACTCCCTGAAAACTAGTCGCCCAAAGAGACAGAAGACATTATCCACAATAAGAAAGGAAAATGCAGAAAAAAAAAGAGGCGCATTCGACCTGCCAAGGTAGATCGAACACTAATGTTTTCGGCCTCAAACCACAACCAACCAGGTCGCCAAAGACACCAAAAACAAATCGCCAAGAATGGACGAGGTTGAAGCCAAGTCCATTCAAGACTAAAGTTTTCAAGCCACAAAGGGCCACCAACCACCACCAGAAAGAAACAACTTTTCAAGACAAATAAATTGTTAAAACCCCCACATCACTCGAAGAAGAAGAAAAACAAGAAGAATAAGGTCACTGCTGCTACATCTGGTCATCTTGCTCGATCTGCTCGTTCTCCTGCTCCTTCATTAGGGCCCATCAAGGCGTCCTGCGTTGTAGCTGAAGTAGGCTCATCAACAACCGGCGTCCCCTCTCCCTCGGGCGACCCCAACAACTGTTTCTTGAGATTATCACAATACTCTTGCCACTCAGCGCCACTTTTCCTGCAGAATCCCTCCCAGTACGCAGCAAACTCCTTAGCAGCAGTAACCTCACCTCGCAAGCCCTCCATCTCTTTTCTCAAATCCGTGATCTCCACATCTCTATCTCTCACCTTAATCTCAGCAAAAAGAGAAACATTCTTGGCATGCTCGAGTTTTTCGTTCAGCACGTTCAACTCGATCTCAGCTCTCGCTCCAACCTCAGCGACCAGACGTACCTCCTGGAAGCTAGCATTGAGCTACAAAAAACAACAACAGTCAGAAAACAATCAGCACAAAGTTTAAGGAATCAAACAACAATCATCAGCTCACCAGAGAAAGAGTAGAATTGATCTTCGAACAAGTCACAAGAAGGATTTGAGACTTGACCATTCGAGCATCAGCGTCTAGAATAGTGCCCCCGTTAACAGCTCGGGCAACACAGGGGTCATCTATAACACTTTCATTGTCATAGACTACGTGCTTCCCTCCCTGGCCATTAAGATACTCAAAGGGACCAAGTCGTAATTCAGATGAGACACCCTTACCCTTACCAGAGTAATGAACAACACACTTACTGGACAAGGGAGTTGGTTCAGGAGCTTTCAGAACTTTAGAAGGAACAGAAGAAGGGATGACTGGAGGTTGCTCTATCAACTTCAGATTGCCAAAAGACGACCTCTTCCTACTCGACCCAGAAGGCATCTTTGGAAAGGAGGTCGGAGGAGTAACGACCTGTGGGCTCGAAACAAGATCGCTTGGCGTCGAGCTATCACCAGTTCAGGATTTATCACTTGGACCAGATCTCTCCATTAAAGCTAAAAAATTCTTTCTCAAAACTTTTCTCCTCTCCAACTCGTCTGAAACAGTCTTGGGACCACCTTTAGGACTAAAGTAATCCTTCAGGTGGGGAAGAAGCCTCAACTTTCTTTCGTCAGACCAAGACCCAAATACGTTCAAGACAGAACCAAGATCGTTGTTCTTCACAAGGTGGTGGTATTTAATCTTTGCAAAATAAACAAAACAAGTCAACGAGCAGAACAACAACAATGTTCTTCACAAGGTGGTCATCTTTAATCTTTGCAAAATAAACAAAACAAGTCAACGAGCAGAACAACAGAGGTAGGTCACTGCTAAACGACCTAAGACCAGCGACTAGAAACTTACGTTTGTCAGACAAGTTCTTAGTGACGTACAACAAAAGGAGGTTATCTTCAGTAACTCGACCAGTGAGCAACATGGGCTCCTTGCACCAAGGCTCACTACTGACGGGGTAAATCAAGGGTAAACGTTCAGGCCTGACCTGCATATTGTAACCTCCCCCTTCCAACTTTGCAGATCGTTTGAAACAAAAATGACCTAAAACATCATCCATAGTAACCCCCCACTTGTGCAACCTGTTCAGATAATCTATAACCCTCATATTTCTCCAGACGTTCCCATTCATCTGGCAGGGAGCTCGCTTAATAGTATTCAGAAGGTCGACTACCAAATGAGAAGGGGGTAACCTAAGTCCAGCTCGAAATTGGGCCAAAGTAAAAACAGTAGAGAAAGGGTTGTTAGGTCGATACGCCTCAGTAAGTAAACGATCTCCCAAAAACCTTATCTCCAGGTTGCTAATATAGTCCAACCCATAGCTCTTCCTAAAGGCAAGATGCCTCATCACGTAAGAATGATTAACTACACGATGTAAGCTACCATTATCACCCTCCACCATCTCGTCATCAGAGCTATCCTCCCCATGAGGACCACTGCTCCCAGGGCTATTCTCATCTAAATGCTCCTCCACTCGACTAGGGGAGCAAGCATCGTCTCCAGATCGAGTTCTCTCATCTTCTGATTCATAGCAACCAACATTTTCTCCACTCAAATGCACGTTCTCTAAATCACTACCTTCTGACATCTCTCAAAAGAACAGGGAAAACAATAAAAAAAAAATGGAACAAGGAAGTAAAGAGTAAAGGAGAAAGTACTCACCTCAAAAGCTCTCAAGATCTTCAAGTCGCAATGAAAAAACGGCAGCAGTTCGAGAGAGCAAATGAAGAAAGTAAGAAATTCAATATCACACCTCAATTTAAATACCAATCGAAGAGAGATCCTAGCCATCGATAAATTTTAAATCAACGGGCAAGATCACATGTGGACAAGCACGACCTTTACAGTTATTGCCCACTACTCCGACTCTCTACATCCACCGTAGGATCAATCCACGTGTCCAGCAAAAAGACCATCAGACAAAGAGTACTTCAGTTGCCAAAATATTACAAGTTAACTGCTCGAGGAAACCACTCCACTTCCCCACGAAGCGCAATGATGATGCCCAACAACACTGCATGTCAGCCACGTGTGTACTTTCAAAAATTCAAAAGCAGAGATCAACTCAACCAGCTCGCCCAGTAAACAAAAAGGTCTTTTCAGCCCAATTTTCTATCGAGCTAAAAAGATGGGGCTTATGTAGGGGGTACTAAATACACCAGCCAATCAAAACATGACACATGGCCTGCCTAATATTCCACCAGGTCCCCCATTGCATGACCCAACTAAAGACCGACCAGAGCAGCTCAACCATATGACCGTTGGCGACCTCTTTATACGCACGTGCCCTTAATCAATGCACAGAGAATATCCTCGCCCGTTACATAATCAATGCCATGATTATGCACTCATTAAGATGTCGGAGAATCCGCAAGATCCCATGATCTGCGCCCTTCTACCGTCTATAAGAACAGAACTACGATGGCTTGATCTCTAAGTTCCACTCCCTCGAGCTAGAGTACGTAGGCAATCTCGATCTCATCGAGGTGCAGCCACCCCCGATCTCAAACTCCCGCCTTGGTCAGCTAAACGACGATCTGACCTAGTTAATGAATTAATCTGGAGATAGGTTAATATAACGTTCCCCAAGAACAAGAGATAAGTGACTCTGAATCATCTCAAATGCTTCAGCTGAGTGAACAGGTTCCAGTTTTTGTTCTTGGTTTGGCCAACAATCCACCCTGCCAGTTGGATCTAAGGGAACTGACAATGGTGGGATCATTGAAATGTCATTGTCCTTGAATTTTTGTACAATCAAACAGTAGATTATTTCTTCTAAGGCCTTTTGTTTTTCCTTCTCTCTGACCTCTGCTATTCTTCTGATTGCATTGTTCCAATTATGTAGTTGTTAGTACTGAAAATTTCTTCTATCAAACAAAGAAATAATGTAAACGAGGACTGCACTGCAAAGATAAAAACAACTATCACATTTTGCAGAAATGGAAATCCATGATATAGATTTAAAACTTGAACCCAAGACTGAAACACTTGTCAGAGATGGCCAACAGATCAGAAAATATGATTACGACCATATTTGATATGCAAGGTTCAAAAAGACATGAATGCGCAGAATAAAGGGAAAAATATAGAGCAGACTCAAGATCTGGAAAGATTAGGCAAGAGACCACTGGCAGAGATATGCTACCGTCACAGGTTTCCAAGTAACTTTCAATCTCCAAAGTTCAATGAATATGATGGAACAACTGATCCTGTGCAACACTTGAACAACTTTAAGCAAAAGATGGCGGCTTGGGAAGGAACGCAGTATGACGGAATGTGGTGTCAGGTGTTTCCAAGCAGTTTGAAAGACAACGCCACAGATTGGTATTTAAGTCTATCCCCTGGAAGCATATCAAGTTTTGCCCAACTAAGTAAAATGTTTGTCAAGCATTACATCCATCGGAAAGGAACAAGCATCAGGTGAGTCCCTCAGAAAATTTGTTACTAATTTCAAAAATGAGATTTTGAGGACAGATGGCGGAGTTGATGAGAGGACAACGGTAGTGGCATTCCAAAAAAGAATAAACAAGAAGTCACCAGCATATGATTCTATAGTGTCTTCACGGATGGCGACATTGGATGAGCTTTTTCAGAAGACAGAAAAGTATATCAGATTGGAAGATATAGCTTCTCGGAGGCACCAAAGATCTCAACGGTGACTGTCAATGCCGTAACAGAGAAATGGAAGAAAGCAGATACCAGTTCACGGAATGACAGTCCACCTAGAGAATCCGACACCAGAAGAAACAGAGATGGGGCAAGAGGATCTGACAAAAGAGATAGACGGCAAAACAGAGACTCTTCACCAAGAAAGCTAACACCACCAAAACCGCTACCACAGCTCACCATGCCGCTTGATCAAATGTTGAAAAGGATAAGGGGAAGAAAATATTTTCAAGAGCCATCGGTAAGGTGTAGAACACTGAGAGGTAAGCCATTTTGTGATTATCATCAGACTTATAATCATCCTAGAGAAGATTGCTATGAATTTAAGTCATTAATCTGGAAGTGGATTGATGGTGGTCACTTGAGGGAATTTATTGTAGATAATAACAGGGAAGCGACAAAACCAGAAGCACTAGTCAGAGGAACAGTTAACATGATCTTAGAAGGGGCTAGAGAGTCCATTAACCAACTAAAGAAAAAGGTGCGAAAGGTGATGCAAATAAGAGAAGAGCCATCCATAGCAGGGCAGTACCCGTGATGAGGAATGGAAGGCCAGTGCATCAAGATGAACCAATTGGGTTCTCGGAGGAGGACCTAAAGGGAGTGGTGACCCCGCACAATGACCCACTAGTCATTTCAATACTCATTGGAAATTGGAATGTAACTAAGGTACTAATAGATTGCGGAAGCGATGTGGATGTTCTGTTCACTAGGGGGCTGGATCAAATGATGCTAGGAAGGAACTATTTGATAAACTCACCTGGAGACATTTATGGTTTCAATGGAGGAGCAGTGCCGCCGTTGGGAGAAATTACGTTACCAGTCACGGCTCATACCAGAACTGTCATGCCAAGATTTGTAGTCATTGAAGCTCCTATAGAGTACAACGCGATTTTGGGACAAGAATTGATCAACTTAATGAAAGCTATTCCGTCAAGCTACTATCAAAAAATCCGTTTTCCAACTGAAGATGGCCAATATGAGATAAGAAGTAATCAAGCAATTGCAAAAAACCTGAAGATAGCGACGGTTAAGACCATGAGGCAAGGCACAACAGGTGCCGGCATGGCCTATACTTCAGCATAGCAACGACAGAAGGAGGATGACGGGTTCCCCGGAGAAATTTCTAAAACTGAGGAACAAACAGAACTCGTCAACCTCACTGAAGCAGAAGATCTGCGGATCACTTACATGGGAGCTAACTTAGACCCTAAGGTGAGACAAGATCTTTTGCAGTTCCTAAAAGATAATGTAGATGTATTTGCTTAGTCTGTGCATGACATGACAGGAATAGACCTAGACATAGCGTGCCATGAATTAAATGTTGATCCAAACTTCAAGCCAGTAGCAGAGAAGGTTAGAACAATAAAGCCGACAGTAGCAGAAGTAGTCCAAGTAGAAGTAGAAAAAATCGAAAGAGCCGGTATAGTAAAAGAAGTTCAGTATCCAGAATGGGTAGCAAATATAGTGGTTGTACCAAAGAAAAATGAAAAAGTTCGTGTTTGTATTGACTTCACCAGCTTAAACAAAGCTTGCCCCAATGATAGATACGTCATGCCAAGAGTAGATGAACTCGTGGACAGAACAGCGGGGTTCGGATTACTATCTTTCATAGATGGCTATTCAGGTTACAATCAAATCCCACTCTATGGGCCAGATCAGGAGAAAACCGCCTTCTATGCTGGTAAGAGTGATAAGTTCTCAAAAGTGTATATTTATCCCCCAAATAACACCTTGTTTGTCTAGCACTTAGCTTATATTATTGTGTTATATCTATTGATTAGTGCTTTCTTGTCTATTGTGTAGGTTTTATGAGCTGAAATGCAAATATTGTGTTAAACCCCGCGAAAAGTCAAGAAAAGCAAGCAAGAAAATATTATTTGCACAAGAGGAAGAGAATTGATATTTGCACGCACATATCTACTGAGGTCACCCCTTGGTCATACCAGTTGACTTGACTTTATGTCAAAGTGGGGCGGTTCAAATCTCAGCCCAAACCGGGTCCTATTGGGGTCCACGAGTCAGAATTTAGGGCCTTATTTAAAGTCCAAACTTAAAAAGGCTCTACAAGGAGATCCAGAAGTCTGATTTGGGCCCATGAGCTATCAAACTGAAGGTCTTGGTCCAAATTACAACTTAAGCCCAAGAGAATTAGGTTTTGTTAAAAAACTAATGCCTCTAGAAGACCAACAGCAGCAGCCACGAATTTGACCTAGTTTGGAAGTCTTTGCATGCAAGTATTCTACTTTGTATTTCCATATAAGAGAGTTAAGGTTTATGTATCTTTTAGACTCCCATCTTTTAGATCTAGAATTTTTCATAGAGAGAGAAAGAAAATATTTGTGAGAGAAAGTTCATCTTCTTCTTCTTTGTATCAAACTCAATATTCATATCAATCAAATCAAATCACTTTACTTTATAATGTTTTGTTATTTATTTATTTATTTATTCTATGGTGTCATCATCAAGGATGAGTAGCTAAATCTCTTTAGGGGGATGGTTTTAGCACTCTAGATGATGCAAAAACACTATGTTTGTTATTATTGTTCATTGTGATTCAAAGTTCTTAATGCTTATTTACTTCTAATTCGCGATATGAGGTAAGTATGATTATTGGCATGCTATTGTTATCCATGTTATTAAAATACTATTGTTAGGGTTTAGGGAGACCTAGCTTTAATGGTTTTATTTATATTGATTAAAAATGTGTAGTGAAATAGCTGAGAGGTGATTATTACATATCCAAAGTTGATATCTTTTATTGAAATCTTTTTGTAATTAAGTCAAATAACTGAGAGATGATGATTTAGTTATGAATAATATGTTGAGTTAATTAAATTGAATAGTTGAGAGGTGACGGTTTGATTAACAAGACATATTCAATAGCATGCATAAGAGAATCCCGTTTTAGTTGAGTGGAATAGCTGAGAGGTGACTATTTGCCGGTGCCAGTTGGGCTCAACTGGTAAAACCTTTGGGTGATGATACCAGAGGTCTGGGGTTCGAATCCCACCAGCATTACCGAGTTACTGATCTCATTAAAAATAGGCTTACAACACCATTTTTTTTTTCCAGCGAATGAGCCTGTGGCTCAATGCTAGCACCCCTTTCACAAAGTGGAGAGGTTGTGAGTTCGAAACACGTCAACAGCTGATTGTTGATATAAGTTTCGACATGTAATTTAAAAGGGGTAGGGGTCCCCTCAACCTCGCTTGTCAACCAAAAAAAAAAAAAGAGGTGACTACTTGATTATTATAGGTATTAATGATTAGTTGGAATAACCGAGACGTGACTAATTAATTGTTATGGATTGAACATAAAGGAACAACATGTTATGTTTGCATGATTTAGTTTGTGGATACCAATTCTCCCCCTTTGTCATCATATATCTTCTTTACATCTCTTCCAAATTCTTAAGTTATGGTTTACTTATTATTATTGCTTGTTGGAAGTTAGAATCAATCTTAAATCTTGTTTATTGATTCCCTTGGTGTTTCTTAACCGTTGTTTTCAATTGTGTTTGAGCTAAGATCTCCCCCTCTGAGGTGGGTACGACCCTCGCTTGTTACTTGTCTACTTTGATATCCAATTTATACAGGCACAAGAAGGAAATTCAATATAAATCTATCTTTTGATTGTGAGGTACACAAATATCTTAACATCAAAATGGCGTCGTTGCCGCTCTAAGGAATAGAGTTCATTCAAACACAAGCGGGAATAGTAGTTTCGGGACATCATCCCACTTCTATCCCTCCCACCCTTCTATTTTTAATTCTTTTTTTTTTTAAGTGTCTTGTTACTTAGTCTTTTTATTGATCTTGCAGCGAAGACGGATTGAAAAAAACTCGAAAAACGGAGTAAAGAACATTTTTTTACGAAAGAGACGTGTTCAAAAAAATTTCCTGAAGATTACTGGTTGAAACTGGGCCCGATCTCGAGTCGAGTTCAGTTTGGCCAATAACCATCTCGAGTCGAGTTCCAAGCAGGGAATTTGCCTCGTTTTATGTGATTTTCCAGAGCATTCTAGAACTCCTTTTTAGCTAATTTTTTTTCCTGCTGAGAGATTGCGAGGTGAACTAAGTAGTCTATTTTTTTCAGCATTTTTAAAGACTTGTAAGATATTTAATTATTCGATCCACGAAAGGGTCGCGGTTGTAATATTTTTAAAGTAGGTGTTGTTAGGATTTATTTTATTGTGTGTTCGCGGCGGATAGTAGAGCAAGGTTGTGGATCTAGCCTTGGGTCTACTAAGGAACGACTCCTAAGGACGATTGAAACCCAAGGAGCGGTTTTCCCTTAGTCGACTTCAACTTGTCTTCTCCCCACTTTTGTGCGCTTGTTTGGCAATTTTTATTTTTTTAGCACAAAGTGGGAGGTAAGCATTCTCCTAACCCTCCTCGAATCCCCTGCAAGAAGAGTTTCTGTAATGATTAGCATGACCTTGATTGTTGTTTGATTTTAAATTCTGTTTTTAATTGTTAAACCGGGACTGCAAGGCGGACCTGGCCTATAAGTGAAACGTAATATCAATTGATTGCAATATCCTAAGCTTTAAAATTGAACAAACTTAAGCCATGCTATCACGATGTTCATTTGAGACCTTGAGCAGATATTTCAACTAATACTGCGTGAACCATTCTTTGATTGGAGCACAAGTTAGGAATTGGGTCTGGAACCCCTACAAATTACGTTTGTAGAATCACTGTGGTTTCTTAATTAAGGACCGTTGCTTATGCATGGAAAACCTCCCACATTGGTTATTCGCTGTTTGACTCACAAAATATAGGGAGAATTCACAAGGGTAGCTTGGAAAGAACTCATTGACTTGGGTGAACACAAAATTGAGTCAGTTTTTGAGCCCCTTGTTAGATGCTTTTGAATGGTTAGGACTTCTGTGGCATTTGTAATGCGCATGTTGCATGCATCTTAGATCAGGTAAAATCTTGTCCAAACCAACTCCAATCTACACAAAGAGCACAATCACGGACCTCACTCCTTCTCTTGAGGAAGAGTTTAACGACTCAACCTCCATACCTTCTAAAGAAGAGTTCAACGACTCAACTTCACTTTCTGAAGTAAGACCTGTCCCTATGGCTCAAGAAGCTACCCTTCGGGATTACTTTTCACCTTTGGCCACTGGGCCACCTACCTGCATAGCTTTGCCCGAGACAACTGCAGATAGCTATGGCATTCGCCCACAGATTGTGGGCATGTTGCCTAAGCTCCATGGACTTCCACGGGAAGATCCATATCAGCACCTCAATAAGTTTCTGACCGTTCTCAATACTTTTAAGAAGAAACATTTATCTGAGGAGGAAGTTAGCTTGAGATTGTTCCCCTTTTCTCTTGAGGATAGAGCATATCACTGGTTACATGGCCTTCCTTCTAATTCTATTAAAACCTGGGCTCAACTAAGTAAAAAGTTTTTAACCAAATTCTTTCCTATTACCAGAACTAATGACATAGTTGATGCCACAAGAAGTTTTAAACAGAAAGAGGGTGAAGTTTTATTTGATGCATGGGAGAGGTATCAAGACCTATTTCTTCAGTGTCCACACCACATAGTTGATAACACGGAAAAAGTTAGGATCATATATAGAGGCCTTAATTATACAACTAGAAACATGGTTGATAGCATGAGCGGTGGAGAATTTCCTTATTATTCCACCGCAAAGGCTCTGGCATTCATTGAAAAAATTGCTAATAATAGCTAGCAATGGGACTTACCTGGACATACCCCGAGAAACACTACCCCAGACTCATTTGATAAACCTAGAGGTATATATGAAGTCACACCTGACTCTGAGCTTAAAACTTTACTTCATGGTTTAGTAAAAAAGGTAGAAGCACTTGAGGTGTCCTTAAAGCCCACATTACCTATTATGAGTGCCTCCACTCTCCAATGTACTGCTTGTCATGACCAGACACATACTGCCGAGTTTTGCCCTCTCCTTTATAATTCACCAGAAACTGAAGAAGCCCGTGCGTTCACTTACGCTGGGCAAACCAACTTTACTAAGGGCAATGCCACGTACCCATACAAGGACCGCTCCATATCAACACCTCAATAAGTTTTTGACCGTTCTCAATACTTTTAAGGAGAAACATTTGTCTGAGGAGGAAGTTGGCTTGAGATTGTTCCCCTTTTCTCTTGAGGATAGAGGATCTCACTGGTTACATGGCCTTCCTTCCAATTCTAGTGCCACTTGGGCTCAACTAAGTAAAAAGGTTTTTTTACCAAATTCTTTCCTATTACCAGAACTAATGACATAGTTGATGCTATAAGAAGTTTCCAGCAAAAAGAGGGCGAGGTATTCTTTGATGCATAGGAGAGGTTTCAAGACTTATTTCTTTGGTGTCCACACCATAAAGTCGATGACACTGAAAAAGTTAGGAATCTATATAGAGACCTTAATACTATGACTAGAAACACGGTTGAAAGCATGAGCGGTGGAGATTTCCTTGATTATTCCACCGCCAAGGCTCTGGCTTTCCTTGAAAAGATTGCCACTAATAGCCAGCAATGGGACTTCCCTGGACATACCCCGAGAAACACTACCCCAGACTCACTTGATAAACCTAGAGGTCTATATGATGTCAAACCTGACTCTGAGCTTAAAATTTACTTCATGGTTTAGTAAAAAAAGGTAGAAGCACTTGAGGTATCCTTAAAACCACCATCAACTGTTATGAGTGCCTCCACTCTCCAATGTGATGTTTGTCATGACCAAACCCATACTACCGAATTTTTCCCTCTCCTTAATAATTCACCAGAAACTGAGGAAGCCTGTGCGTTTAACTACGCCGGGAGGACCAACTTTACTAAGGGCAATGCCACGTACCCATACATGGACCGCTCCAAGCTTTCTTATTCCAATAATAATTATGCGGCTCCACCTGGTTTTAACAACTCTTATGGGCAACGTAGCAATGCCACGTATGTTGGTAACACTGATAATCGGAACACGGCACCGATCCCCCCTTACTCGAACAATGCTCATCACATGAGTGGTTCCAGGGACCATATGCCAACTAATCAATCTGCCCCACCTAAGACCTCTTTTGAGGATGTGTTTGCCCGTTTCATTCAACAGACCCAGGCGTCCATTGAGTCAAATGCCCAAGCCATCCAGAGGATTAAACAAAAACTTGATGAAAAGGGTAGATTTTCGGGACAGTCCATCCCGAATCCCAAAGGCAAGGAAGTTGCTTTGGTGACGGATACTGCAAATCCGTCTGTACCGCTTGCTGAAGTAAAATCGGTTTCCACCCTTAGGTCAGGAAAACAGGTAGATAATCAAATTAATTATACACCGAGTCCCAACATTGTGACCCCGGTTACCTCTGCACCTGTTGCCCCGCCTAAAGCTCCGGCTAATGAGGCGACCACCTCTAAGCCGAAGAAGCCTGCCCGTGAGATTGTGGACCCTCCACGAACTTACAACCCGCCTGTACCTTACCCCCAGAGACTCACAAGGTCTATAAAGGAAGTCCAAGCAGAGGAAGTACTTGATGTGTTCAAACATATAAATATTAATATACCCTTCCTCACGGCTATTAAACAGATACCTTCCTATGCTAAGGTTTTGAAAGACTTGTGTACCGCTAAGAGAAAAACAAATATTCCTAAAAACGTGTTTGTGGTGGAAGAATTCTCTGCACTTGTCCAACATAACGGCGTGGTAAAATATAAGGACCCTGGAAAACCGACCATACCCTGCAAGCTTGGTGACAAATTCATGGGAAAAGCTTTGCTAGACTTAGGAGCGAATGTTAACCTTTTGCCTTACTCCTTGTACCTCAACCTTAGTTTAACAAACATGAAACCCACGAAAATATCTTTACAACTGGCCGACAGATCATTGAAAGTACCTAGAGGAATAGTTGAGGACATGTTAGTTAAAGTGTCTGATTTTTACTACCCCGTTGACTTTATGGTGTTGGATACTGAACCTACTACCGATGAATCGGTACCCATCATCCTTGGCCGTCCATTTTTTGCCACCTCTAATGATCTCATAAACTGCCGGAACGGTTCCATGGTTCTCACTTTTGGCTCTATGACTGTTGAAGTCAATATATTTAACCTTGCCCAACAACCCCCTGATCTTTCCTTATCTGAAGATGTGTGCCTTCTAGACTCATTACCTTATGAGATGGTGCATAGTTATTACCCCGAAGATCTGGTTGTTCACTGCCTTGCCATGCATAATGTAGACTTTGACATTGACCAATCTATTTCCCAAACCAATGCTCTTCTTGATACTGTGTCTATCTTTGAACCTAAAGACCCTGACGCCCTTGATTCGGTTTGTAGCATAGATTCTGAGACCCAAGTAGAGACCATTACTCCACCTCCTGTTACTTTGAGTCTTCTTCCTCCTGAGCTGAAATATGCTCATCTTGATTCTGACGGTAGTCATCCTGTTATTATTTTTTTATCTCTTACTACCGAACAGGGGAGTCAGCTTTTAGAAGTTATCTTAGAGCATCGTTCTGCTATTGCCTGGTCTATCCATGACATTAAAGGCATTAACCCTTCTGTCTGTTCTCATCATATTCATCTTGAGGACGATGCTAAAACTTCTCGTGAACCTCAGAGACGTCTTAACCCTGCAATGAAAGAAGTTGTCCGAGCAGAGATTCTAAAACTTCTAGATGCGGGTGTGATTTATCCTATTTCGGATAGTCCTTGGGTTAGTCCTATTCATGTGGTTCCTAAGAAGGCCGGCATGACTGTAGTTACCAATGATAAGAACGAACAAGTTGCCACTAGAGTTCCAACCAAGTGGCGTGTTTGTATCGACTATAGAAAGCTTAATACAGTCACCCGGAAAGACCACTTTCCTCTTCCATTCATAGACCAGATGTTGGAACGCCTAGCTGGTCATTCCTTCTATTGTTTCTTGGATGGTTACTCTAATTATAACCAAATTCCTATCGACCCTGAAGATCAAGAGAATACAACATTTACTTGTCCTTTCGGCACTTTCGCTTATGCCCGTATGTCTTTCGGACTGTGTAATGCACCTGCTACTTTCCAGAGGTGTATGTTACACATCTTTAGTGATATGGTAGAACGATTTATGGAGGTGTTTATGGATGACTTCTCCATATATGGTTCATCTTTTGAAGAGTGTCTTAGTCATCTCCTTGGTTTTTAAGTGTTGCATTAAGAAGAATTTGGTACTTAACTGGGAAAAGTGTCATTTTATGGTTAGGAAGGGGATAGTTCTTGACTTCTTGGTCATGTAGTCTCTCCTGAGGGTATCTAGGTTGATAAAGCTAAAGTAGATCTTGTTTCATCCTTGCCTATTCCTAAGTCCATTAGGGATATTCGAGCCTTTCTGGGCCACGCAGGATTCTATCAACGCTTTATCCAAGATTTTACAAAGATAGCTCGTCCCTTAACCAATTTATTGCTTAAGGATGCACCTTTTGATTTCACAAAAGAATGCAAGAGCGCATTTGAAAAACTTAAGACCGCCCTCACGACTGCACCCATCATTAGGTCACCTGATTGGAGTAAACCCTTGAGATTAGAGATAAAAAAAGGACCGAAAATGTAGTAGCTGACCACTTGTCTAGACTAGACCGTCCTGAGGATTCTAGTGTCATTTCTAAAAACTTTCCTGATGAGCTTCTTTTTACAATATCGAATGCTCCATGGTTCGCAGATATAGTTAATTACTTGGCTAGCAACAAGTTTTCAAGTGATTGGAACAAGCAAGATAGATCCAAATTCCTTGCTAATGCCAAGCATTATTTCTGGGATGACCCTTACCTTTTTAAGTACTGTCCTGACCAGATCATTCGTCGTTGTATCCTTGACTGGGAGCAACAAGAGGTCCTTAAGTATTGCCATGACCATGCTTGTGGTAGACATTTTAGAAAGACAGTTGCTAAAGTATTGCAGTGTGGTTTTTATTGGCTAACTCTTTTTAAGAACGCTCACATATATTGTACTGTGTGCACTCGTCAACAACTAGGGAAAATCACTAGGCGTCACATGATACCCTTACAGCCAATTCACTACTGTGGCAGGGCAGTAGCAACAAGTGGGGTAGCAAATACTTTGTCACAGCCCATGGCAGTGGCAAAAGCCCAAAGTTGCCACAGCCAAAGACAATGGCAAAAGCCCAAAATTGCCACAGCCAAAGACAGTGGCAAATAGTTACTGTTTGCTACTGCCAAGGAATGTGGCAAATAATATTCTGGAGATTAAAAAAATAAATAAAGAAAAAATTAAATTAAATTTTCAGTATTTCAGTACTGATGCCAATTCCAAAAGAGAGAAAATGTTTAACAAATATTTTATTTAATCTTTTCAAAATTTATGACAAAACTCCAAAATAATGGTTAACATGTATATCAAACTTTCAAACACTAGCTATTACACCGATGAAATAAAATGGAATTCGGAGTTGAGTAACCATCAAAAACCATCCTACAAACCCCATGTCTCATCTTGGGCATCCCATGTCCAGGAAGCTACAGCATGCCATCTGCAATATGAACTTATATGAATAACATACGGAATGGTACATACTAAGAATAACAGCAATAGTTCCAAAAGGATAACAATAAAGAAAAAGATTATTTTTTCCAGGGATTATATAGCCAATGAAACTAGATCAAAGTATAACAACATTTCTGTAACTAAGGATTCTCAGAAATGTACTAACCATGCGTACAATCTTCGATATTGTTGACATTGAACCAGTTGTAGTGGCTTCAAGCTTTAAGGGACCATCCTGACAAAATAAACATTGTTTGTCTTAATTTGAACACCAAAGTCCCACAGACAACATACAAGTACATAACTGAATCCTTGAGAAGCTTGTGAGTAAAACAAAATCTTGGGTAAAATAGAGAACACGCATAATCCTGTAACCTTAAACATAAGCATACCCAATTGACAGTTCAAGCTGAAACTGTAAGGCCCCTTTCCTTATACACAGGAAGAGATTCCAGTAAGCATGGACTCATCGACAACACTTCTACCTGCAATAATCCTTCCCTGTGCATGCAGTTAACAAGAGGGTGTTATTCTTCACTTATAAACTTTTAGTTACTTACTTGAATACATGATAATAGCATCATTCATAAAAAAAACATGACTTGGCACGAGTCATTCAAACTATGATTCAACATTAGACAAACTTTAAAGGCTATATCTACTTAATCATGAATAATGACAAGCTTATATAACCACAATTGGTAGCGCACATGTGTACGCAAAAATGAACATTAAAATTTGATCCGATGACTTACATCTACTGGAATGGTTTCTCCAGTTAAAACCAAGACAGAGTCCCCGACTCGGACATCATCTGTAGGAACATTGTAAAAATAATATGGGAGTGAGAATCACTTTCTACTGAAATATTCCCAGGACATACTTGAAATTACTGAAGGCACATATGTAGCATGGCTCATAAAGTAGAGAACAAGATGTGCAATTGTGCACACTCAAATATATTTGTATCCAATAGCTTGAGTTAGTATAAGACACTTACCAAGAGTTCATTCATATCACTAGAAGCGCCAAGCCTTGCTTTTTCTTCTAAAGAACGTCCAAGTACAAAGCCAAGAAGCATGACCAGCATGCTAAAATATAACAGCCTACATTTAGAAATGCTTTTTGAATAATTCCTCTTCTTTCATATAAAAATTGGATTCATAAAGCACCAGCATCAGTACTTAAGGAGCACTTGGCCTAACAAAAAATGGAAAATTGTCTTCATCAATGAATATATCTTATTGTTGCCGCATCAAATTTAAATTCGGCCTAATAGGTATAAATATACTCCAGGAAAGAAAATGGAACACCACATTTACGTACAAATAAATTTCTGTGCCTGACGATACGGTATTCCTTGAGATGGAAATGGAACACCAACACATAGTTTCATATGCTATATGCTTGTTAGTGGGATCACAATTCCCAGTCTCATTGGGGGGAAGGAGGTTATAATAAATAAAATAGTGAACTACATTAAAAGATATCACAAGATTACAGTTGTAATATTATGGATTGAAAATGGCCATGAAAATATTCACAACATCATCTAAAAGTGCTAAAATATTAAGATTAAAACAATTCACCGGTTCATCAAAGAATGATGCATCCCATCCAAGATCAGGGTTCAGCAATGACACCTACAAAAGAAGAACTTGTAAGGAATAAACCAAAAGAACACAAAGCAAAACAGAGAGACAATATCTTAATGTCCTTCAGACCATAAAAAAACAAATCTAAATAAAATAAAATCAAAGTAAAATAAGCATTCAAAAACTAGAAGCTCTTGGAACATAAAGGTTACTTCACTAAACAAAATCGAAACCAGGACAATGGCAAGTGTAGTTTTGTTTAATTACAACATAAATGCATATAGAAGGAAATGCGGAAAACTTTTATGGGTTAAATTAACAGGTAATATAATGCGCATATGAAGTAATACTCAAGAAACCACGTTATTGAGTTCATAAACACCATGTGAAAGTTTACATAATAAACCTATGAAGACTCAATCTCTCAACACCAACTACAATAACTAATAAATAAGAAAACTAAAACTAACCTCGGCCTGGCCCCAATAAAGCACCCAAAGCAAGACCACCTTTCACATAAGAGTTATGCAATATGTCCATGATTGATCCTGCACCAAGAAATCAGATAACCCAACAATTAGAATGCAGAGGCAATATCATTACGGTTTAGAACTCCTGATCTCACCAAATGGAGTGTTTTCCAAATTAACCAGCAAATAAGTACATAAAAGTACTATATGTGCATAGCTATTAACTTAAGGACACTATTTGATGCTCTTAACTGAAGGACACTACTTGATGTTCAACTAACCTCAGTTCACTACACATCTTATCAATATCATTTCCAAGTTTGTCAGTCTCTGTTTTCAATGAAGTCCCAGCGTGCAAATGTCAATTTCATCAATTATCATTTTCCCGCCAGAAGGTTCCATCACTCTAAATAAAGCTTGGATCACAGTTGATTTCCCACTCCCTGTGCAACGCACAATACCAATCTTTTCTCCTCCTTGGATGCTAAGAGTGAGTCTTTTGATTATCAAAGGAGTGTTGGGTCGATATCTAACCTGTTAACCAGATTGTGCAAGTGTGCAACCTTTGTTATGCTCGGCTATCATTTCCAGTTTGCATACACCAAAGAGAGTAGATGCATCTATAACTTCTTCCTAAGTATTGCACAAGTAAAATTCTAAAGCCCCCAAAAATTAGATGGGGAGATATACTAAAAAAAATGCCATCAAGAAAAACATACATCAATGAAAATGCAAGGGAAAAGTACAAGGCCGTCAGGGTTGCAAGTGCTATAATAAGAAGATAGTATAGAATTGGTATACATATATTTAGGCAGCAGAAGTATCAATTTCTTCTTCGTAGTTATTTTGAAGGAAATAATATGAGAATTATTTATACTGAATACTATTCTAGCAAGGAAGATAAACCGGAAGAGTCTATTCAATACCTGCAAGTCCTTGAGATGAACATCGCCGTGTGTGGGCCAACCTGGTGGAGGACGAGTGTCTTCAACTTGTTTTTCTACAATTATCCCTTTCTGCATTCAAATGAAGACATGAAACAACTAAGAGTATGATGATGATCAAATTGAAACTTGATGATAAAACTTGCAAAACCTATCTTAAAATCCCCAAATCATCGTCAACAAATCCCCAAACAACAACAACAACAGTCAAATATACTTCAAATTGTAGTTAAAAAAGCCATAATACTGAACATAACAACTATATAGGAATCGATTCAAAGAAGAACAAATATGTTCAAAACAAATATGAACGCAATCGAATAGAAAATGAAGATCGAAATGAAACCCTAATCCAAAAGAATTCGTCATACCTTAAACAATTGAATTTGATTAGAAAATTTGAACTCCGATTGCTTGACATTTAATTTCTCTATGGATCGAAGAAAACGACTGGATTGATGAAAGAAGAATGAGAGATTCCGATAACTGATAAGTAAAATGTAATGTTTTAAGAAGAAGAAGAAGAAGAAGGAGAGCTTTCGTTGATTGAACTTTCGTGGAACTGAGAATTTCTTTTTATCGAACGGGCGGGCTTTAAACGCAAAAGTAATTTGCCACGGCCCAATTAAGTTTACCCACGGTCCATAGCAGACCCAAATTAGCCACTGCTATGGGCCATGGCAAAAAAAAAACCTGGTGACAGTGGCAAATATCCTGTTTTTTGGTAGTGATTCTTTATGTGGAAGTGTTTGATGTATGGGGCATAGATTTCATGGGTCCTTTTCCTGGTTGTCATGGTTTTTTGTACATTCCGATCGCAGTAGACTGTTTTTAAATGGATCGAGGCCATTCCCACAAGGCACAACGACCAAGAAACTGTAGTAAATTTTCTAAAAGAGTATATATTTGCCCGATTTGGCGCTCCCCGTGCGATCATTAGTGATGGGGGAAGCCATTTCTGCAATAAAGCTTTTCAAAAACTTGTCCAAAAGTATGGAGTTACTCACAAAGTGGCCCTTGCGTACCATCCGCAAACTAATGGCAAAGTTGAGGTGTCGAATAGAGAGATCAAAAATATTTTGCAAAAAACAATCGACCCTGAAAAAGTTGATTGGTCTCGTAGAGTCAGTGATGCATTATTGGCCTATCGTTCTGCTTTCAAAACTCCCATAAGCATGTCCCCTTTCGTATTATTTTTGGAAAACCCTGTCACCTACCTGTAGAGCTTGAGCACCGAGCCTTCTGGGCAATGACAAAGCTCAACTTTAATCTTGACCAGGCAGGTAAGAGGAGAAAACTCCAGCTTTCTGAGCTTGAGAGACTTCGGAATGAAGCTTATGATCTTTCCAAGTCCTATAAACCAAATATGAAAAAACTACATGATCATAAGCTACAGTCTCGTTGGTCGGGTCCCTTTGTTGTGTCTGCAGTGACACCCTTTGGTGTTATCACTTGTTTAAACCCTGCAAACAACTCTGAATTTCAAGTCAATGGTCAACGTCTTAAGCATTTCCATGAATTAAGGTCCCCTGAAGTTAAGGAAACCCTGTTAGAGGACCCTACCTATTTAGATTGACCTTTGACCTGCTGGTTTTCGGACCCTCTCTTACTCTATTTTGTTGTCTCTATTTGAGAGGTGTGTTTGAAAGTGTTGGGGCCATAGTCCACAAACTCTTACTGGCTGAGTATAATTGATCCAGTGCACGCTTTTCTCTTGAGCGTCATCACCAAACAAACCGATTTTCCGCTATGTTTGGGGGTGGGGAAGTCATTTCCCATCTTCTTTTTAAGTCTCGAGTATCTGACTTTAAAAGACCTTTTGTTGTATATTAGACATCAGGATTTCGCGCATTCCATTCTAGAGTTTTGTCTCTCTTGTACCTTTGTTTAGAGTAGCGTTTATCTAGGGAGTGAATCCTGGTTGTCCGCCTGTCTGGCTGAAGACGTTAAACTTAGCGCTCCTGGGAGGCAGCCTTGTGTATCTTCTAAGCGCAATCGTGCTTTAGTGCTTCTTATTAGTTACCGGGTTTAGTGGCTTTTAGGCTAATAAACCATCTCATGAATCTGTGTGTTAGTTCTGTTCGGTGGTGGGCCGCGCCCACCACTCTCTGTTGTGGTTGTTTGGTTCAATAATTATTACAGTAACAAATTTGAATTTATTTTAATTTTTGGATTTAATAATTATTGCTTGATTTTTAGGATTTTATTTTGACACCTTAAAGGTACTTATATTCGCAAGATATATTTTTACATTATCATGGAATTTTAAAAATTAAATTTGAATTATTTCGTGCCCTACACGCTTTCCGGAGGTAAAACCGTCATTTCCACTAATTTCGGTAGTGGGGGAAGCGTCTAGGGGAAGTATATATACCCCCGGGTATTTCTAGAAAGTCACAAGTCATTTCCAAAATCCAAGTCAAAACCAAGTCAACATGGGTCATGTCAACAGGCCTCTTCATCCCTACCAGAACTCGAGTCGAGTTCTTTCCAAGCCATTCTAATCTCGACTCGAGAATCCAAACAGATTCGTTTTCTCTCTCCTCGTATCTCATTCATCTGTGGTCCGATTTCAAAAATTCTTTCAGGGTTTTGTTCCTTGTTCAAATCTCTTCAATTCCATACAACAAACCCCTAATATCATGCCTCCAAGACGAAGAGAACGAGTGATTATCCGTGAGCGCGATTATTCTCGTCTTTTCGACGATAATCGCTTAGGGAGCACCTTTGTAGAGAGAATTCATGTCCGAGGCTGGGATGTACTCCTTGGCTCTGATTACGAGCCATTTGATCCTCAAATGGTTCGTCGATTTTATGAGTCGATGGAGTTGGCCGATGATGGCGTGTACATCAACTGGGATCCGGCCCATCGCTTCCTACTCACGCCTGAGACTGTCTCTGTAGTCATGGCGCTCAAGCTTGACGAGGCTCCCCTGCAGCAGGAGGCTGCACTGGTGACCCCGGACATCATTGAGGTCGTCCTCGTTGATGACCGGGTACTTCACCGGTATAGCAGTCACCTTTCTATTGGTTGGCTTCGAGTCAACCAGGGCTTAGTGGCACACTGGCTGACCACCAATGTCCTTGGAACGACGAGGACGAGCTAGCTGTTCTCGGAGGGAATTCATATCCTCCGGCTACTTCAGGAGGACCGCCACGGCTACTGCATGGTCCGTCGTCGTTTCGCCACCATCGCCGGAGCTCGAGCCACTTCTGCTCCTCTTTCTAGCCTGGTGATGGGCATTCTGCGCTACTGGGAGGCGCATCTTCTTCCTGCCCTTTCTTTGGAGTCGGTCGTCCGACTCGAGGTCTCCAACCCTAGACTGTCAGCTTGCAGACAATTGTTGTGGGACCCTCAGGAGGAGGTACCCATCCAGTACAGGCCCGGCGACCAGCGGGCGTTCTTTCACCTCCATACCATTGAGGAGAGGTTCCAGCTTCTCTGGAGGGGTATGGGCGAGATTTTGACTGGCGTCGAGGACTTGCAGCGTCGCTTCGACGAAAGCCAGGGGCAACCTCGTCGATGACGGGGTTGACATTTTCTGTTCATTAGCCATTGTAATTTCTTATTATGTATTTTGTTTTTGTTTTGTTTTTGTTATTACACTCTTGTATTAAATTTTCAATCATTGTACTTATTTCCAAATATTAATGAAAATGGTTGAATTTTAATTTTTTGGAAACTTTGTCATTTTCTGAAAATTCTTAGCCATTCTTGGTCTTCATTGCAAAAATCTGGACTTGTGGAGTTATTTTGAAATTTTTTTTGTCCTAGGGACCTGAGTCCAAATATTTTAAATAGAAAGGAGGTTAGGGTTTGATTTTTGGAAACCCTAAGGTTTTAGGCAATACTTGGAATCTACTTGGAATCCTATTAGGGATCAAACTCTTTATTTTTGGCCTATATATACCAAACCAAGGTTGAAGGACTGTCACTCAAAATCAGAAAAACTTTTCAATTTTTTTTTATTTTCTGAGTTTGACCAGAACTCGAGTCGAGTTCCTTATAGGCCATTTCAATCTCGAGTCGATTTTGAACCTGACAGCAATTTTCTGAGCTTGTTTTGTGTGATTGTTTCTCGGTTTTTGTGCTAGTGTTTGGTGTTTTCTTCTTTCTTTTGCAATGGCTAATGATTAGAATGATTTGTGGATGCTCGATGGCATGGATATCATTCCCGAGATGGATTTTTCTGGAATTATGGATAGTCCTTATAGAGCTTCTTTTCGGGATGGGATTTTCAGCAAAGGTTGGGAATGTTTTCTTTATGATTCTACTGCTGTGTATTCCCCTTCTATGGTGAGAGATTTTTACCTTATGTTACCCTTTGCCGACCCTTTGCCTTTTGATGGTTTCCAAGTTTATATGCATGGTTCCCCGGTGGTTTTTAATGTTATTGTCGTCTTTAATGCCATGTGGAATCCTTTTGTCTTTCAACCGGTTGTGCCCTATGACAATTATGTTCGTGATAACCGTGTAGATATCATAAACACCTACCTTAATCACTTTGGCCCTTGTACCTTCTCCTTCCAACCTGAAGGATACCCTAGTATTGCACCTACCACTTGCCTTCCTGCTAATGTAGCTATTGCTGCTTTATGGGTTTTGTGTAATTTGTTGGGTGTTGAGAAGTTGGAGTATGTCAATGATAGTACTATGCATGCCGTAGTTGGAATTGTTACAAATTTTTAGGGGTATTTAGGTTTTAGTCACTATATGTATATACTAATTAGGGAAATAGCATTTTTGTTTCATTAATTAGGTTTTGATCACTTGGTTTACCCGAGTTACAAAAAAACTGAGTTTAACCGGATTATTTTTTAAAATGCCTAAATTACCCCTGTGAAACTCACGTGTTTTGCACGTGATAAACTTATACACCAACAAATTCAAACCAAACACACGTGTTACAATCTGGTGAAATAACAATGCAACGTGTCATTACATTGTCTGCTAAACACACGTCTCGGGCTTCTCACGTGAAATTCTAGTGAGGGCAATTTTGCCATTTTAGATTGTTTATCCGGTTCAGCTAGACCCAGTGATCAAAACCTAATTAATGAAACAAAAGTGTTATTTCCCTAATTAGTATATACATATAGTGACTAAAACAACTTGGATTTTAGATGGTATTAGGAATGTATTCATATTCAGTGAGGATAAGCTCGTTTTTCCTACTGCTATCTGTAAGATTATTCTTGAGAGCTATCCTGATTGGAGGAACAGGTACAATGATTGGACTCATCTTATCCCTATGGATCCAACTCATCGTTTTATTAGGAGAAGTCGCCTATTCACTTGGGTGCCTAACACTGAGTATGTAGGGTTTCCTGCTTTGCATAGAAACGATGATTTTATGATTGAGGGTGAGGCTCTTTGGAATGTGATAAGGGAAGCATTAACTCATTGGCGTGATAGGTTGGATGGTCTTCCTATCGCACAAGTTTGAAACCAAGAGTGTAAAGTAGGATTTCCCTTTTTGTTGAGTCAGTCCTTTATTTCAGTACATTTTATTTCAGTTGTGTCTTAGTATGGAAATCCTTGTAATCTCTATATATGTAGAGATAATTTTGTTTGGCAGGAATGTATAAAGCGGTTTGAATTTTTAGTACATTCATGGTAATATCTTTCTTACTCTCTCTCCTATGCATAGTATGATCCTTGAGGACAAGGCAATCTTTTTGTTTGGGGGTGGGGAAGTATTACAATCCTTTTTGCAAATGATTTTCAAACTTCTTTATCCATACTTGTGTAAAACTTTAAAAATTTTAAAAAAAATCCAAAAAAATCTTTGTTACAAAGATTTTTTTCAAAATAGGATATGTACACCATCAATGATGAATACAATGGTTGAATTCGCTTCTTTTCAAGTTTAAGAACATTTATTGCTTCGCCAAGTAGTTGAGTCTTATACTACATTTGCATGAGCATAAACATGGCATTCATTTGCATTTATTACAGATTACATGTGCAAATACAACTACACCTTGAGAAACTTGAGGAATAAGTGTGGAGACTTAACCTAGTGAGCTTTTGAGCCCCGTCCTTTTCTTGGAGAAATATTACATCAATCTGGAGTCAAAAGACTCAATCTTTCAGTTTTGTCTGTTTTTAGTCTCATATTCATTTTTATAGTTAGCCTTGAGGATGACATCAAGTGGGTGTAATATAAACTTGGGCCTTGTAGCTTATTCAAGATGTGATCACCATATCAGTACTTAGAGATGAAACAAAGACATTTAGATAAACCTTGTTTACCTTAGCCTACCCTTGTTACTTAGCCTTTTTCTTGAGCCCATTATCCTTACCAAACTCCATTGTAGGAGTAAAAACCCTTAGAATGTTTTAGGTCCCTTTACCCATTGTTTTGGGAACATGAGGGTGATTGTTTATGTGGTTACAAGAAGAAAGGAGAAATACATAGAAATCTCCAAACTAGTGAGATGAACCAAATATTGAAAACCAAAAAGTTTGAAGAAATTTTAGAAAAAGCCAGAGTCTTCCAAACCATTTCAAATCCAAAAAGAAAGGAAGATTCCAAAATATTGGCTAGAGCTTCATTGAAATTTTCCCAAAAGAAGATGAGAAACACTTCTTCCCAAAAGAAAAATTCCAAAAATTTCTCCATGTGTTATTATTACAAATCACGAGTATTGAAGGCCCGAATGTTCCAAAAATATTTCACAAAAGCCTTTTCCATTTCTAGCCCTTTCCTAAGCCAAGTTACAACCCATTACTGTCTTTTGTAGATCTAAGCTGATATGGTAGGATGTGGCGAGTAAGTGAGAAGGTGCTTAGGTGAAAATCCTGACATCTCAAGCAAGGCTAATTTTTCCATTCTTTGAGACTAAGTTCATTCCATTACACTAGTCCGTTCTTATTAATATATGTGAGATGATTGTTCATCTTCCTTCCTCACATAAAGGTAAAATGATAAACACCGTCTCTGAGCGACTTTTATTTCTGAGTGTATGACTGTGAGGCAGAAATCAAGGCAACCTTTCCAATGGTGACTTAAGACCCGTGGTAGCATGGGTACATTCATGTCTTCAATGCATTTGAAACCGTTATGCTTAGTTTATATTTTATATCTTATTCATGCATTTGTAGTATGCTATCTCATATAAACGATTTTGCAATACTTATCCTTATCCTTGATATAACCATTTCTGAGATAAATAGTAGAAATTTTTATTCTTTGGGTTAGTCATTGTAGTAAGTTTGTGGGTATCTTCTCTGGAAAACCATCAGGAGACTATAACTCCTCCACTTGGGAAATCCTTGTTGTTAAAAGCCTTGATGCATATGGTTAATGCAATCACCTTAGTTTTACATCTCTTTTGAGTCTTTAATTCTTTTCTTCTCACCTTTGCTTGAGGACAAGCAAAGTGCTGTTAGGGGGTATTTGATAAGTCCTCAAAAGTGTATATTTATCCCCCGAATAACACCTTGTTTGTCTAGCACTTAGCTTATATTATTGTGTTATATCTATTGATTAGTGTTTTTTTTTCTATTGTGTAGGTTTGATGAGCCGAAATGCGAATATCGTGTTAAAGCCCGCGAAAAGTCAAGAAAAGCAAGCAAAAAAGTGTTATTTGCACAAGAGGATGAGAATTGATATTTGCACCCATAGATCGGCTGAGGGCACCCCCACAGTCAGACCAGTTGACTTGACTTTATGTCAAAGTGGGGCGGTTCAAATCTCAGCCCAAACCGGGTCCTATTGGGGTCCACAAGTCAGAATTTCTATTTAGGGCCTTATTTAAACTCCAAACTTAAAAATGCTCTACCAGGAGATCCAGAAGTCTTATTTGGGCCCATGAGCTATCAAACTGAAGGTCTTGGTCCAAGCTACAACTTAAGCTCAAGAGAATTAGGATTTGCTAAAAACCTAATGCCTCTAGAAGACCAACAGCAGCAGCCACGAATTTGACCTAGTTTGGAAGTCTTTGCATGCAAGTATTCTACTTTGTATTTCTATATAAGAGAAGTAGTAGTTAAGGTTTAGGTATCTTTTAGACTCCTATCTTTTAGATATAGAATTTTTCATAGAGAGAGAAAGAGAATATTTGTGAGAGAAAGTCCATCTTCTTTTTCTTTGTATCAAACTCAATATTCATATCAATTAAATCAAATCACTTTACTTTATGATGTTTTGTTATTTATTTATTTATTTATTCCATGGTGTCATCATGAAGGATGAGTAGCTAAATCTCCTTAGTGGGATGGTTGAAGCACTCTAGATGATGCAAAAGCACCATGTTTGTTCTTATGGTTCATTGTGATTCAAAGTTCTTAATGCTTATTTACTTCTAATTCACGATATGAGGTAAGTATGATTATTTGCATGCTATTGTTATCCATGTTATTAAAATACTATTGTTAGGGTTTAGGGAGACCTAGCTTTAATGGTTTTATTTATATTGATTAAGGATGTGTAGTGAAATAGCTGAGAGGTGATTATTACATATCCAAAGTTGATATCTTTTATTGGAATTTTTTTGTAATTAAGTCAAATAACTGAGAGGTGATGATTTAGTTATGAATAATATGTTGAGTTAATTAAATTAAATAGCTGAGAGGTGACGGTTTGATTAACAAGACATATTCAATAACATGCATAAGAGAATCCTGTTTTAGTTGAGGGGAATAGCTGAGAGGTGACTACTTGATTATTATAGGTATTAATGATTAGTTGAAATAACCGAGAGGTGACTAATTAATTGTTATAGATTGAACATGAAGGAACAACATGTTATGTTTGCATGATTTAGTTTGTGGATACCAATTCTCCCCCTTTGTCATCATATATCTTCTTTACATCTCTTTCATATTCTTAAGTTAGGGTTTACTTATTATTATTGCATGTAGGAAGTTAGAATCAATCTTAAATCTTGTTTATTGATTCCTTTGGTGTTTCTTAACCGTTGTTTTCAATTGTGTTTGAGCTAAGATCTCCCCCTCTGAGGTGGGTACGACCCTTGCTTGTTACTTGTCTACTTTGATATCCAATTTATACACGCACGAGAAGGAAATTCAATATAAATCTCTCTTTTGATTGTGAGGTACACAAATATCTTAACATCAGAGAGAACATTATGTTATACCAAAATGTCATTTGGTTTAAAAAATGCAGGAGCCACATAGCAAAGGTTGGTCGAGACAATGTTTGAGAACCAGTTGAAGAAGACGGTTGAAGTATACATTGACGACATGTTAGTGAAGTCAAGGGAGTCATCAGATCATCTGGAAGACCTAAGAGGAACTTTCCAGATATTACGTCAATTCAACATGAAGCTCAACCCAGAAAAATGTACCTTTGGAGTAACCTCTGGAAGGTTTGTCGGCTCCATAGTCACCAAAAGAGGAATAGAAGTCGATCAAGACCAAATTAGAGCCCTGACGGAAATGTCGTCACCAAAAGACTCAAAAAGAGGTACAGGTGTTGGCAGGGAGAATTACGGCATTAGGAAGGTTCATCTCAAGGTCCACAGATATGTGCAAGCCAATTTTTCAGCTCTTGAGGAAAATTTTATCTTTTGAATGGAATGATGGCGAAAGGGCCTTCCAAACACTGAAGGAGTATCTAAGCAGACCGCCAATATTGTCAAAACCGGCATCAGGGGAAACGTCTTTCATTTACTTGGCAGTATCAAACATAGCAGTCAGTGCAGTACTAACATGAAGAGAAGCAATGAATGAAAACCCGGTCTACTTCCTCAGCAAAATAATGACTTCACCAGAGACAAGATATTCCAGGGTGGAGAAGTATGCACTTGCTCTACTTTTCCCAGCACAAAGATTGAGACCCTACTTTGAAGCCTATCGCCTCACAGTGGTTACAAATCTACCACTGAATCAAGTAATGCCAAAGTTGGAACGTTCAAGGAGGATGGAAAAATGGGCAGTCTCACTAAGTAAGTACCAAATTCAATACGAACAGAAGAAGGCAGAGAAGTCCCAAGTGCTTGCAGATTTCTTGGCGGATTTCCCTATAGAAGATGAAACATGGCATGCGGATATCATGGTAGACGAGCAGCTTGAGGTCGCGGTTCCTGAGACGGTCAATTGGCAACAAGTTAAAGGTTGGAGAATTTTCACAGATAGGTCAGTGAATAAAGGAAGATCAGCAATAGGTGTGGTAATCATAACGCCGGACGAGACAAAAATTGAGATAGCGGAAAAATTAGCCTTTCTCAGCAACCAATAATGAAACGGAGTACGAAGCTGTGCTTAAGGCCTTAAGGGGTTGGAGATCTTGAGAAAGCTAGGGGTGGAAGAGGTTACAGTTTTCACTGATTCAAAATTAGTGGTGGAGTAATTCAGTGGAGTATACAGAGCCCTGACAGGGAAGATGGCTGCATACCTCGGAGCCTTGAAGAGAAGTGTCGCCAAGTTTTCAAAAAGTGGAAATTTTGCATTTATTTAGAGGAGAAAACCGTCACGCAGATGCCTTGGCGTACCTAGCTACGGCAACAGAAGAAGATTCAACTAAGACAATTACGTTCACGCAGAGATCTCAGCCAATGATAGAGGTCGAGGAGAAAATCGTAAACCTCATACAGAACATGGGGGCGAGCTGGATGGATCCAATAACTGACTACTTGAAGAATGGATCACTACCACAAGAAAAGACAAAGGCAAGATCAGTCTTGGAACAGTCCAAGAGATATGCTCTAGTAGGGGAAGACCTATATAGAAGATCTCCAGCTAGACCGTTATTAAGATGTGTTCATCCATCTCAAAAGGAAGGAGTCATGACAGAAACCCATAGTGGCAGTTGTGGAAATCATTCACCAGGAAGGGCTATGGCGCATAGAATCATGATACATGGGCATTACTGGCCAAGTATGTACAAAGATTGTTGTGACTACGCCAAGAAGTGGCATGGTTGTCAAATTCATGGAAGGCTGATCCATACCCCAATGGAAAATCTTCATTTCATAAGTAACCCGTGACCCTTTTCGATGTGGAGAATTGACATAGTAGGCAAGTTGGAGAAATCGCAGGGTAGAGAATATCTCATAGTAGCCACAGATTACTTCACCAAATGGATAGAGGCAGAACCGCTAAAATGAATAAGGGAGACCGAGGTCAGAGACTTCATTTGGTCAAACATTATTTGCAGGTTTGGGCTTCCAAAGGCAATTGTGGCGGACAACGGTGCACAGTTCAGAGGAGATAAGTTGAAACAATTCCTGGAAAGCTACAACATCAAGCAACTATTTGCAACTCCGTTCCATCCACAGGGAAACGGGCAAGCTGAAGCGTCAAACAAAGCAATACTTGAAGTTTTAAGGAAAAAACTGGAGGATAAGAAAGAAAAATGGTACGAGAACTTATGGGAAGTACTCTGGGAGTATCGAACAATGCCAAGAAGATCAACAGGTGCAACACCTTTCTCTCTCACGTATGGCATGGAAGCAGTAATTCCACAAGAGATGCTAGTGCATACCATCAGGAATGCAGTAGTTGATATTGGGAAGAACAATGAAGTAATAGAGAGGGAATTGGTCTTGGCGGATGAAGTTCGAGAGCGTGCAAAGGTGAAACTGGAAAACTACCATAGACAGGTGGAAAAAGCTTACAACAAGAAAGTCAAGCCGAGAAGTCTCATACCAGAGGATCTCGTACTCAGGAAGCAGAATCCGCCACCAGCCAAGCTAGAACCTAATTGGGAGGGACCTTTCTTGGTAAACAAGGTAGGATTTAATGGAGCATACTACTTGACATACCAGAACGACACCCCTGTAGATGACAAACCTTGGAGTATCAGCAATTTGAAGAAATACTATGCTTAGGAAAGCAGAGAAGTATTAGTTTCAAAACTTTGTAAGGGTGTCTGATCTCATACTCGCATCATTCTAAGTTGTGAATTTTGAAATTTTTAATGAAATAGATGATTGTAGTTTCCAGCTTCTATAATATACTGTGTATAGCTATTATAGAAGGTAATGGCGGTAATGAAGAAAAAAGATACCTAGGCTGAGATCAGGCTAAATATAAGTGCAGACTTGGTTTGGCATGTCGTAAACTATACGTTGACAGTCTCTATATATTGTTGTGAAGCCCACAAAATCCAATCCTAGTTGATCAGGCTAAGACCAGACTCCAGAGTCGTAATGTTCTCCATATGTCCACCATGGACCGTAGGTTCACACTACTGCCACGTGACACCAAGCTCCAAATCCAATATCCATGTAAGGACAGAATAATAAAATATAACACGAACAAAACAATAGCGGAAGATTTATTTCAAACCAAACTGTGTATATACATATATACAAGAATTCAAAGCAAACCAAACAATATGCCTGCCGCAAGGGCTACATCTGATAACAAAGACTAACTACAACTTAGAGCACCTTTACCTATCTACTATCTCCAACTAGATCCTTTTTGCACGCTCCGAGAATCGTTTTACCTGTTTCCTGAAAGTAAGGGAAAAAGGAGCGATTAAACGCTAGCAAGTTACACAACTTGATATCCGATCTTGATCCCAGGGACGGAATCAGCGCACCCAATAAAATAGCAATACAATACATGTCTCAATTATAATCATTATATCAATTCCAGTAACTCGAATTAATAAACAATTATATAAACAATCTAATCATCACACATATGGCATAAAGCCAATCCATCTGATATCAAATCATCTGGTATCGTAGTACCCCAGCCATGTATCTGTATGCAGACACCGAGCAATACTCTCCGCAGGCTCATATGGTTGGTGACATAGCACCACTGAGTGTACTTGTGTATGCGATACCGAGCAATAATCTCCGTACACTCAAGGGACGTCTCCCCAAATTCAGACGGTTCAAAACAGTCTCTGGCTCGAAAGCCCTTTTCACACAAATCAATCCATCCATTCAAATTAAATGCATCTTAACTATCAATACGCATAAAATTCAAAATATGCAATCTCACATTTACCATAAAAATTATACATGAATAATATCACCAATAATCTAATAATTCATTGCAGCGTCAATTAGGATTTATGACAATCAATATCATGTTAGAATCAAATAAACACACTAACATGCTTTCTTATCAATTTTCCAACAATAACCGAATAATGATATCAATTATATGAAATCAAAATCAAACAAATTCAATTAATATGCATAGTCGAAATTGTTGTATAACAATAGCATACTTTTACACCCACTAACCTCATCTATCTCCTAAAAGCAAAAAAAGATATCAAATCATGCAACTTACCTCGCTTCGCGAAAAAAACACAATTGCAATGAGCTATTAACGAGAAATTCGCAAACCGGAGGTTCCAAGCATTAAAACATAAAATTCTCAAGCTCCTTAGCCTTCTTTATAAATTTTCTGCAACTAATTTCTATAGTGTGAACTCACATAACCGACTATCTCTCTCTCTCTCTCTCTCTCTCTCTCTCTCTCTCTCTCTCTCTCTCTCTCTCTCTCTCTCTCATTTCTGTGTATACCAGCAAACAGGTTAGTTCTTAGTATTTATATTACTTTGCAACCAAAATGAGTTGGTTCCCATTTCTTAACTAAGCTAAGCTATAGCAAACAGTAGGTCGGTTCTTCTTTCTTATCATATGGTGTGAACAGAAACTGGTTTAATTTAAATCAACAGTGTGATGCCACCTAATGGTACAGAAATCTCAACAACTAACATGCAGCATATGAACAACTGATTTGGTTTACTTCATATCAAACAATGAGCTGCCACCTAAGCTACCCAGGCTCACATACTAATTAACCCAAGCCCACAAACAAAACAAACACCCTGTAGCATTTAACAACATATAAACATGCAAGGTATTACAATCTACCCCCCTTAAATAGGAATCTCGTCCTCGAGATTCACACATACCTTATCGAAGAAAATCGGATAATCACGACGAACATCCTCTCCACGTTCCCAAGTAGCTTCACGTTCCGTACATCCAGTCGATAGAACCTGAACAAAAGGAATTTTCCTTCTACGAAGTTCCCGTTCTTCCCTTTTGAGAAGCTTCACTGGTTTCTCCACATAGGACATCTCTGGAGTTATCTGAAAGTCCGCCAAATTAATTTGCATCTCCTTCTAATTATGTCGTGCTTTCTTGTCATCCTTCTTAAAGAATCTCAACATAGATATATGGAAGACATTATGCACATCTGCCAATGCTAGAGGTAATTCGATCCTGTAAGCCACCTTCCCAATACGTTCAAGAACATTGAAAGGCCCAATGAAACGTGGTGCCAACTTTCTTCTTTTTCCAAAGCGTCGTACCCCCTTCATAGGAGAAACCTTTAATAGAACAGGGTCTCCAACCTGATACTCAACCGGTCGTCGTCCCTTATCTGCATAATGTTTTTTGCGTTCCTGGGCAGCCACAATTCGATCCCGAACGAATACAATTTTCTCAGTAGTGTCTTTGACCATATTTGGTCATCCCATAAAAATACGATCATGATGTTCTACCCAACACACTGGAGTCCTACAGGGTCTACCATATAGAGCCTCAAATGGTGCCATCCCAATACTAGCATGATAACTGTTATTATAAGCAAACTCTGCCAAATGCAAATGCTCGGCCCATTGACCCTTAAAGTCAATTATACATGCACGTAAAATATATCCTCTAAGACCTGATTCACATGTTCAGTCTGTCCATCGGTCTGAGGATGAAATGTTGTACTGAAGTTCAAGGCAGTCCCAAAAGCTTTCTGAAGTCCTCACCAAAATTTGAAAGTAAACTGAGTACCTCTATCTGAAATAATGATCATAAGAATGCCATGAAGCTTCACTATCTTCTGAACATACAAGGTTCCCAAGTCACTGGCAGTATAAGTATTACTAATAGGCAGGAAATGAGCTACCTTAGTCAAACGATCTACGATTATCCAAATAGACCCTCGAAAATAGGTAATCCCTCGATAAAATCCATCGAAATACTATCCCACTTCCACTCCGGAATGGGTAGAGGTTGCAATTCACCAGCTGGCCTCATATGTTCCGCCTTAACTCTCTGACAAGTATCAGACGTGGAGACATATTCAGCCACATGCCTCTTCATGCTTTTCTACCAGAAATGTTGCTTCAAACCCTTATACATCTTAGTAGTTCCTAGATGAACAGTGTATCTCGTACGATGTGCCTCATCGAATAACTCTTCCCTCAACTGAGAGTTATCAAGAACAACAAGACGATTCTGCAATCTCAAACCTCCATCGTTACCAATACTCCAACCTGAAGTTGGTGTATCAACCAGAGCATCCTTCTGAGCCTGAATCCACTCATCTAAAACCTGTGCATCAACCAATCGGCTAACGAAGGTAGACTGTAAAGTCATACTACCCAGATAGGCAACTCGTGTAAACTGCTGACCTTAAAGTCTAGGGCAAAACTCGAAGTCACTAAGCGTCTCAACCATACGCCATAACTGTATGGCTGCTAAACGAGCTTTCGGTTTTCTACTCAAGGCATCAGCTACAACATTAGTTTTCCCAGGATGATATTGTAAGGAAAAGTCATAATCCTTAATCAATTCCATCCATCGACGTTGTCTCATATTCAACTCCCTCTGAGAAAACAAATACTGCAGACTCTTGTGATCAGTGAATAAATCAAACCGAACACCATACAAATAATGCCTCCATACCTTAAGTGCAAACACTACTGCTGCAAGTTCAAGGTCATGAGTAGGATAGTTCATCTCATGGATCCTCAACTGTCTCGAAGCATAGGCCACAACCCTTTCTGTCTGCATTAAGACACCGCCTAATCCCAACAAAGATGCATCAGTATAAACCACGAAAGGTATATCAATACGAGGTAACATCAGTACTGGAGCAGAAGTAAGCCTCTGCTTCAACTCCTCAAAAGCAATCTACCAATCTCTGTTCCAAATGAAAGGAACATCCTTCTTTGTCAAATGGGTCAAAGCTGTGGCGATCTTGGAAAAACCCTGAATGAAACGACGATAATAACCAGCGAGTCCAAGAAAACTACGTATCTCCTGAACTGTAGTAGGCTACTTCCAGTCAAGCACTGCCTCAACCTTAGATGGATCTACAGAAAGACCATCTCCAGAAATCACATGCCCCAAGAATTTGACTTCTCGAAGCCAAAACTCACATTTAGAGAACTTAACATACAACTGGTGTTCCCTCAATGTCTGTAAGACAATTCCCAAATGTTTTGCATGCTCCGCCTCAGAACGAGAATATATCAGAATATCATCAATGAAAACTATCACGAACTGATCGAGGTATGGTCGAAAAATGCGGTTCATGAGATCCATGAAAAATGCTGGTGCATTGGTCAACCCAAAAGGCATAACTAGGAACTCATAAGAACCATAACGCGTCAAAAACGCTGTCTTAGGGATATCCTCTTCCCTAACCCTCAGCTGATGATACCCAGATCTCAAGTCGATCTTGGAAAACCACTGGGCTCCTTGAAGCTGATCGAAAAGGTCATCAATACGCGGTAGAGGATACTTATTCCTCACCGTCACCTTATTCAACTCTCTGTAGTCAATACACAGACGAAGATTCCTGTCCTTCTTCTTAACGAACAACACCGGTGCACCCCAAGGTGAGTGACTCGGCTTGATGAAACCCTGACTCTCAAGGTCCTTGAGTTACGCCTGCAACTCCTTCGTCTCTGCTGGTGCCATACGATAGGGAGCGCGGGAAATGGGTACAGTACCCACAACCAAATCTATGCCAAATTCCACAACACGGTGGGGAGGCAAACCAGGAATGTCCCCAAAGACATCCTCAAAATCACAAACCACTGCCATATCAGACAATGTTAAATCAACCTTCCCAGACGCTCCCAACTCGATATGCGCCAGAACTCAGCTAACTCATTACCTCGAGGGGTAGCTATGGTCACATCATGACCATCCACTCGCAAAGTAACTGTCTTTGCTATGGTATCAATCTTCCCCTGATAACTCTGCATCCATCTCTGACCCAGAATTACATCGAAACTCTTCATGTCATAGACAATCAAGTTCGCGTGAAACCCATGCTCATCAAGAGTAACCCGACAATCCCAACACACAGAATCTAGATACTGATAAAACTAACTAGGAAGCTCAGCAATCATAAGATACTCGAGTTTCTCACAAACAAGACCAGCGATATGAGCAAAAGCACATGCAATGAAAGAATACTTTGCATCCGTATCAAACAGAATCTTAGCAGGCATGGAATTAACACAGAACGTACCTTCCAAGAGTGTTCCATCAGTAGCATCTCTTGGAATCATCGTATACACACGACCATATGCAGGTGGTGCTGGTGTTATCGCTGCAGTAACTGGTGCAGGTGGTGCCTGCTGCTGCAAGGAAACTGCAGCTGGAACCATCGCTCCCTGTGGAGTCTCTCCTGGCTGATAATAGTATGGTAGAGCATACAACTGTCACGTACCTGATGACTGACCCTGAGTCTGACCCGTAGACTGGGTTGAACCTTTACTCTTCCATGTGCCACTGCTACCCGCAGATTTCTAATCAGCTTCACTCTTCTTATCATTATCTTTCATATTCTTCTTAGGACACTCAAAAGCACGATGTCCCTTTTCACCGGAGTTAAAGCAAGCTCCACTCTTGAACTTTTCATAGTCTGCCATCTTATGTCCTGGCCTCTTACAAGCATTGCAAGTCACTGTATACCTCGAACTGCTACGCGAACTGTCTGATTTGAATTTCTTCTCATTACCATTTTTCTGTCCATCGGACGGCTGATGGTGCTTATGAGACTTACCACCATCGAACCCTTTACCACTAGTTTCTTTTAGCTCTCGAGTATGGATAATATCTGCCTCAGTACTCATAGCAGACTCTGTAACCTCCCTAACTGTAGGACATTGTTGATTCTGCACTGCTCGCCTCAAATTGGTTCTCAAACCATCCTCAAACTGTCGAGACAAACGCCATTCAGAAAACCTCAGATCTGTGCAAAAACTGGCAAGACGAATGAATCTGTGCTCATACTCAGTAATGGTGTGCTCATACCCTGCTGAATAGTCAGTAACTCTTTTTCTGTAATGGTCTTCGCTGTCCAAGAGATGTACTGCTTATCAAAGACTCGCCCAAAATCTGACCATTCCATCGTATCCTCATCTTCTTCGAATACTACATTGTTCCACCACATCCTGGCTCCACCCATAAGCTGTAGGGCTGCTAAAAGTTGTTGTTGTACTGGGTTAACCTTCATAATGCGCAACACATTCTTGACCTCTGCTTTCCATTCACCTGCCACCAAATGATTGCCTTTACCATCAAAAGTAGGTGGTTTGTGTTTCTGAAATTTCTCTATCACCCGCAGCCATGACTCTAATCGGCCTGTTTCTAATCCCTACTCTGTCATATCTGGTTCACCTGCTGGTACCCCTGGCTGACGTGTCGTATTACCCTGTGGTGGATTTGCACCAATGTTCCTCAAAGCTACTAACTCTGCTGTAAGATTAGTAAGCGAAGTCATCATGGGCTGCATCCAAGCTGGAATCGCAACTCCAGTCCCACTCGTATTAGTCTCATCCCCTGCATGTTCCTCTTGTCCCGCCATTAGTCATTGTAGCAACACAAGCAGGAAACATGAGAAACAATCCAGGAATAGAGAACTGAATACTAAATGAAACGGAACGTAAACGTAACGTCCTCACTCAATGTATACTACGTCCGAACATACTTCTATGGTGCTCTAACACCTACAGACTCTAGGAATATCCCACTAGGACAAATGAGATCAGGCTAAAGATCAGTCTAGAAGAATAAAGTTGAAATCCAATTTAGATTGGTGGGGAACAATATAAGTGCAGACTTGGCTTGGCATGCCGTTAACTATACGTTGACAGTCTCTATATATTGTTGTGACGCCCACAAAATCCAATCCTAGTTGATCAGGCTAAGACCAGACTCCAGAGTCGTAATGTTCTCCATATGTCCACCATGGACCGTAGGTTCACACTACTGCCACGTGACACCAAGCTCCAAATCCAATATCCATGTAAGGACAGAATAATAAAATATAACACGAACAAAACTCGAACAAAACAACAGCGGAAGATTTATTTCAAACCAAACTCTTTATATACATATATACAAGAATTCAAACAACCCAAAAGGATTAAGAGTTTATGCCTGCCGCAAGGGCTACATATGATAACAAAGACTAACTACAACTTAGAGCACCTTTACCTATCGAACTATCTCCAACTAGATCCTCTTCGCACGCTCCGAGAATCGCTTTACCTGTTTCCTGAAAAGAAAGGAAAAATGAGCGATTAAACGCTAGCAAGTTACACAACTTGATATCCGATCTTGATCCCAGGGACGGAATCAGCGCACCCAATAAAATAGCAATACAATACATGTCTCAATTATAATCATTATATCAATTCCAGTAACTCGAATTAATAAACAATTATATAAATAATCCAATCATCACACATATGGCATAAAGCCAATCCATCTGATATCAAATCATCTGGTATCGCAGTACCCCAGCCATGCATCTGTATGCAACACCGAGCAACACTCTCCGCAGGCTCATATGGTTGGTGACATAGCACCACTGAGTGTACTTCTATATGCGACACCGAGCAATACTCTCCGTACACTCCAGGGACGTCTCCCCAAATTCAGACTGTTCAAAACAGTCTCTGGCTCGAAAGCCCTTTTCACACAAATCAATCCATCCATTCAAATTAAATGCATCTTAACTATCAATACGCATAAAATTCAAAATATGCAATCTCACCTTTACCATAAAAATTATACATGAATAATATCACCAATAATCTAATAATTCATTGCACCGTCAATTAGGATTTATGACAATCAATATCATGTTAGAATCAAATAAACACACTAACATGCTTTCTTATCAATTTTCCAACAATAACTAAATAATGATATCAATTATATGAAATCAAAATCAAACAAATTCAGTTAATACGCATAGTCGAAATTGTAGTATAACAATAGCATACTCTTACACCCACTAACCTCATCTATCTCCTAAAAGCAAAAAAAGATATCAAAGCATGCAACTTACCTCGCTTCGCGAAAAAAACACAATTGCAATGAGCTATTAACGAGAAATTTGCAAACCGGAGGTTCCAAACATTAAAGCATAAAATTCTCAAGCTCCTTAGCCTTCTTTATAAATTTTCTGCAACTAATTTCTATAGTGTGAACTCACATAACCGACTATCTCTCTCTCTCATTTCTGTGTATACTAGCAAACAGGTTAGTTCTTAGTATATATATTACTTTGCAACCAAAATGAGTCGGTTCTCATTTCTTAACAGTAGGTCGGTTCTTCTTTCTTATCATATGGTGTGAACAGAAACTGGTTTAATTTATATCAACAGTGTGCTGCCACCTAATGGTACAGAAATCTCAGCAACTAACATACAGTATATGAACAACTGATTTGGTTTACTTCATATCAAACAATGAGCTGCCACCTAAGCTACCCATGCCCACATACTAATTAACCCAAGCCCACAAACAAAACAAACACCCTCTAGCATTTAACAACATATAAACATGCAAGGTATTACAATTGTTTCCTCCTCACTGAGGTTGAGATAGACAATACAGTGAGGTGCCTCTAAGAGAGAAGAGCAGTAGTGCTAGTGGGTCAATGGGGTCTCACTTCGAGTTCACCGTGACGACGGGAATTAAGGAAATAAGACCTAATGTTGATACACGAAAAAACTTCACCAGCAAAGGGGACAAGCTATGTAACTTGATTACATAGGTAAGCCCCCATGACCGTTAGAGTTCAGAGAAATGAACTAGATTAGCATCAGGAGAGATATGAGAATTCAGAAATAAATAGCAAAATAATGCAAACAAGGAATAAGGATTTATATGAAAGAAAGAAAACCGGCAATAAGCATTCTAGAAGTTTAAAACAACAATGTTATTATTACAAAACATCTAACCTCACAACACTCAAGGTTGGGGGTTTGGAGAGGGATCTTCACGAGATGGCAGAACAGGAGAACCAGATAAGGAGGGAGGCGGTTTTCTCTTCTTAGAAGCAAAGAAGGAAACCAGGTTCTCCCTCACTTGAGCCTTTACTTGGGCAGCAATTTGTTCAGCAGACTTGGCCACTAGTTCATCATATTTAGCCTTGTACTCATCTGCGACTTTAGAGAGAGCATCCTCTTTCTCCTGCTTAAGAATCGCCTCTCGCTCAGCAATATCGTGGCGCCACTGGTCGTAGTCGTTCTCATGCTTGGTTGACATTTCGTTCAGACGGAAAATCTTCTCACTAACCTTCTCACGCCATTCAGAAATTTCTTTGAAGTGAGAGGATTCCACAACAGCAAGGCGTTCACGATATTCTCCTTCAAGCCTGGATTGTATCTGCTTGATCTCGGCGTCACGGTTGGTGGCAGCTTCCTTGCGTTGAGACCTAAGTTGCTCTATTTCAGCCTGAAGAGCCCATTTCTCATTGACTAGACGATTTTTGTCAAGTGTGAGATTATGTTTTTCTTGAAAGAGTTTTTTACGCTCTTCTATCAAGTCAGAAACGCAGTTACCAAACCTAACCGTGAGACCGTTAACCTGTAAGTGAAAGCAAGGGATTAGCAATAAGAAAATTATGAAATTAGAGAAACGGCAAGTAAGATTAAAACTTACAAGGGAGAGAGCTCTGTAGAGTTCACGATTGCACTCACTGAAAGACATCTGATCAATTTTAGCCTGGTCAGAAGGCAAGATGGAGTCTTGAAGAACAGTGAATGCAACAACTCCATCCCCAAAAGCAGAATCAGTTGGGCCAAAGGTAGAACGATTCACAGGCAAAGAAGCTCGAGAAGGCGGTAGAGTAGGAACGTCTTCGGGAACAGAATTGCGAGAGGAGCTGCCCTTGCAGGGAACTTGAGAAGTCCCTATCTGGTTGACGGAGTTAGGAGGAGTAGGCAGCTGAGATTGGTTGCCTTGGGAAACCTCAGGAGTGGTACCCAAAGGCTCACCCAAGTTAGGAACGCCAGGAGATGCAGAATCCATAGGAAGGGTAGTTGAGACGGTACCCGTCATTGGGAGATTAGGAGAATCAAGTTCAATGTCTTCACCTGACTCAGAGGTAGAACAATTATGGTTAGAAGTTGAAGGCCTGATATACTTAGGAGCTTCACGGACTGGCCTAACTAGAACGGCAACATCAAAAGTCTCGTCGTCAATAAGAAGAGGAGGCGGTAGAGAAATAATAACGGGAGGCAAATTAGGGTCAACAAGTGCATATTTTAGACTAGAAGAAGGTGAAGAGGGAAAACCTGTAGTTGGAGGAGTGAAATCTTCCATCTCAGTGTCGATCTCCAAGTCATCGACATCAATAGAAACATTAACGCCACTAAAATCAGGCTGATCAGGGAGCTCCATGGAGTCAGCTATGTGATCAGAAGACTCGTTTAATTGGGGAACTTCCACCAAAGCCCTTTTTGTTTTCTTAACCCTCTTTGTCGTGGGCCCAGAATGTTTGGAATGCGCCAGGGGTAACTCGGGAGATTCCGCCAAAGACTCTGGCTCGCCTTGAATAGCCTGAAAGTCAGATATTTCAGTTGAGGTTGGAGAAAGGTCACAACTAGAAGATCTGACAAGCTTTTGAAGACGTAAGGCAGATAAGAAAGGAGAGAGCCGAGAAGTTACTCTTTTTTACTTCTTCTTCACTGGAGATGTCGGCTGCAGGGTTGGCGATAAGGCTACGGCAGGAGGAAGAGATGAAGGGTTACGGGTACGCTTCAGAATCAAAATGTCTTGAAGTGGGATATTATCTCCGTCATCTTCATCTTCACTAGCGGATTCAGCAGCTGGGGCTTTGCCTTTGTTTCTTGGTGGAGGGAGATGCAGGAATAACTGAAGGAGGCTTGCTTTTCTTATCTTTTAGATAATCTTTATGGCGGTAGACTGGAAGAACGTAGTCTCCTAGATCGAGCCCCTTTGTTAGCAGGGTGACGTTCTTTTTTGATCGGGTGAGATTCTGAATAGCAGAATAGCCACCAGGCCCTGAACTGACTAGAGGTTCCCAAGGGGCGTCGACAGGCTGTTTTATAGCTTTACCGTCTCCGTAGATTTCTGAAAAAAAAAAGGGAGAAAGAAGTAAGTTAACAAGAAATAAATATTTGCACAGCAGTAGACCAACATATTTAATTAAAGGTAAGAAGAAGAACCTCCAGTGTTGAACCGCCAGTATTTCAGGGGTTTCTTAATAGTAGGACCTTTCCCACCAAAGTTACCGCTCACTATGAGTGGGAAGTCAGGCCACTCCTTATCACTCTCGAGAAGCTTCTGGACAATAGATTTCCTACCATTATGTTTGACGAAATAATAGTAAGATTCACCACATTTTTCGTCACAAGCCCTAAAATAATAGCATTGGCGTACATCGTTGAGAGTAACAATAGGAACACCATTACCATTTAGCTGGTCCATGGCCCTCTAGATACGCCAAAAATTCCCTATGCATTGACCAGGGGCGAGTTTATAGAAATTGAGAACATCACAGACAAGCTCTGAAAACGAAAACTGGCAACCAAAGGCGATCTGGTGGGCAGTCACCATGATCGCGTCTTGTCGGGAGAAGTCGTGATGAGCAAACCGTAAAGCCTTTTTATAGTGAAAAAGCTTTACGTCAGCTGGAATATCATATTGTTGGCGGAAGAGATCTAGGTTAGGTTTAAACTCGTAAGTAGCTGGGTCTTGTAGATCTAGATAGTAGGTTGAACAAGGGGGATCAATGACTTGACGGAGCTGAACATCGCCGTCATCCCCAGTTCTCCCTGAGGTATTTTTCTTCTGATTAGTTTGTTTAGGTGCCATTTGACTTGGTGTAACAAATATACGAGAAGAAAAATTGGGGGCGCTGAGTGAGGTCCTAAAACAGAAGAAATGATGGTCGAGATTTAGAGATCTGGAATAAAACTAGGAATTAAAATACTAAAACCTTAGAGCAAACAAAATAGTTCCAAAACTTTAAAATTCCAACAGATAAGGAGAGCGAATATGCGGAATTAAGTTTGTGCAGAAGTGTGAAAAATAAATAGAGCAATGCAAAAGGGGACAAAACGTAAACAATAAGAAAGAAAAAGAGAGCTAACCTGGAAAGTTCTTAGAAAGATGGATGAATCCGTTGAAAGCAGCCTTCTGGAGAAATTAACCTTCAACAATGGCAGTGAAAAGAGGACAAGGGCGAAAATAAGAGATGCGAGCTAGATTTAAAGAGAAGAGAAAAGGGTGAAAGTGAAGAAGAAGAAGAGATTAACTAAGTTTTCCATTTATAGGGCAGTGAACTGGGAGAGGGGTAAAAAAAATAAAAGTGAAGAAGTGATAAGACAGAGCGTCGAGAAGTGGGAAAGGCGCAGTAATGTTATCATTGCGCCTAGGGGAATACAGGGAAGCATGTGGGTTGGAAATGAATGCATGTCGGACATGTGTAATTAATAAACGGTTAGAAGTCGAAAAGATTCTCGTGAGAGACACGTGAGCTAAAGTTAAGTAAAAAGAGGCAAGGATTTTAGCTGGAAATTTCAACACTTTCAGAACTGTGGTCATGAAGGAATAGCCTTTGAACCGACATCTGGATAATAAGCCTAGATGGCGGTCAAAGGAGGGGCGATATAAGTACCTTACTTTGTATACGTGGCGGAATATGGACGCAAGGAGTGAGTAAGAGAAAAGAACTGAGAAGTATCAGATAATACATGGGAACATTCTAGAGTACCATTGGAGGGGCACGTGAGAGTTAGCTGTCAAACATTATCTTAGAATACATGAAGGAGAAGGAACCACGTAGGGAGAAGGAAGACCCTAAGATCTGGAGGTAACCCTAGGGTAGGGAGGAAGCGGTGTAAGGAACATTATAGGGCAAACAAAATGTAACTATTCACACTTTTTTTACTCTGATTACAAACTTGGCCTCCATTACTGACTTGATCGTTGGAGCTTTACCCACCGGACTATAACCGGTAGTCTTTGCAGGTATCTCAAGGAGATTGAAGAGAAGGAGTTCATCAACCTTGATCTGTGCTAAGCTTAAGAAAGAGCTTACATAAACTAAACTCAAATGAAGGTCTACTTAATGCTTATAACTTCTGTGTAGCTTATAAACTAAGTGTTAAGTAAACAGCCATAATTGCAGCTTTCGAGCCAATATATTTGGGCACAACGTAGTGAACCAAAGCGAATTAGTGGTATCAGAGTGACCCTGCAAGATGATTTATGAGCAATATATATGTACACACACATAAATACATAATACATTCAACAGTGAAAATCTCAACAAAACAAAACAAAAGCTTATTCAATATTAGACTGAATCTGCAACAGAAGACAATCCTAATTGCAATGAGGACTGTCCAAGTTTGGTCCAGGATCACAAACATAATGCTGAAGTATGTATACAGGTTTAGATCTTGTTCTTGGATATCCCAACAAAAGAAAGCAACATATCCACAAGAAACTTCGCTGTCCAAGATCAGGCTAGAGGTTGTGTATTCGATATGCTGCATCCAAGAAACTTCATAGGCTTATGTTCATCACGGGTAGCAGTTAAATTTTGACCCTATCTTTCACCTCTAAGAAAAATGCGAGCTCGAACTCCCCAAACCATTCTGACTGATTACTCACCAAGTCTGACTTATAATTTGCAAGCTTCTCCTGGTCCAGGATTGGCCTGAATTCAGCTGTCAACCACCATCTGGTGAGGCTGCTGTCCACAGTGTCCAAGTTGTGAGTCGTTTTCTCACTCTTGGCCATAGGTGAAAATATCGTTTGAGGGCGGATATCCGACCTGTGAAAAAACGGAAAATATCGCGGATATCCGACCTCCTGTGTCGGATTTTTGAGGTTTGGCAAATTCGAAAAAACCGGAAAATATCGCGGATATTCGCGAATATTCGCGAAAAATTCGGCAAATTGGGAGGTTTTCTGCACTTTCCGTGTTTTTTTGAATTTTTCGATATATAAACTTATAATTAAAAGAAAAACATACATTACAAATTAAACACACGACAAATCATACAAGGAAGCTAAGACGGAACTATTACACAAGATAGTTTTACTCATAGGTGAAAAAATCGTAAATATCGGGCAGATATTCATAGAAATTTTATATGTTTACAATACAAGAACTAAACACAAACAACTTTATTACAACTCAACCCATAGTTTTATTTTAATAATCAAAATAAAAGACATGCTAACCCCAGAATGATAGACGCCCCTTGTCAAACCGATGAGCTTCGAGTCGCATATGTGTGGGGACGAACTCAGTACAGTAATATTCCCATGACATTGTTTGCTCGTACGACCTGAATTGGTCAATATGCATATCATATGCATCTTGATCCATACAATACGGAGCAAATGATTCAAATATAGGAAATCTCGAGTATTGTTGAACCGGCATTAATGTATCGGCTGACTGCACGTCGGACCCACTTGTCATTGGGGCCAACCAACTCCCTATATTAGGAAACCAAGAACCACTGTCATCTGGTCGGGCTTGGTAGGATGGTACACTGGAATCATCACTTTGGGAGGTTCCTATGTTACCATAAGAAAAATGAGGGTAAACATAGGTAGGTTGGATGTTGGTTTGAGAATAAGGGAGGTTCCACGAACCTTGGGAAGAAAACTGGTCAGGAAAACTTGCAAGGCCCACTGGTTCTACACAAAAGCAAACCAATTATGTGTGAAAAACCAATTCGATACCAATTATTCATTACACAAAAACAAACCTTGGATACAAACAGTATACTGGTTTGCCAAAAGTGAGAGAGAACTTCACTTTGGCATGGGCGTGCTTTTTTTTCGTTTCTTTCTGATATATTGCTCTTGGAGGGCCATCAAGTTCGTCGCGAAAGTTTCCAAACGTCTAGTGCCTTTTGGACATTTTTTTGATAATCTCATCGAAAATTCTAGTTCGGGGGGATTAAAAATAAATGTGTTAATTTTAAAATCGAAAATTTCCAAAATTTCGATAAATATCGGTTTTTGCCGATTTATGCCGCAAATATCCGATAAATGCCGACCGGCATGGGGTGTTTTAATATCCGAATATATGCCGTATGCCGTACCGTGCCGATCTCTGAAAAAACGGAAAATATCGCGAATATCCGACCGGCAAGAACGATATTTTCACCTATGCTCTTGGCACATGAACTATGATAGCAGGTGAAGGGGTACAGGGTACATGAAAATGTCAATCATATTTATCCTTTAATAAAATTGACATGAAATGTCAAATGTCAATCACATATATTTTCTTTTAAGAATATTACATGTGTTACCAACATGTAATAACTAGAAGACATTTTAGGGAACTTTTTGAACCATAACTCCACGAGACACTGGAAATAAAGAACTAGCATTTATTATATTTAACTCCTACCTCCGGCCTCAATGTTGCAATTACATATACATGATGCAGTCTCATTGTGTTCAACTTTTGAAGAAATGGTACTTGGATTCCACATAGCCTTCTGCATCCCATAAAAACGAACCAAATGCAACAGCTTCCAAGACTAGCATTGTCAATCCAGAAAATGAAATCCCAACTGCCTCATCGTTCAACATATCAAGTGATCCATCCTCTGTGATTCTGATATCTGGTCTACCAAACAAAGCTTGTGTTTGCTTCTCTATTAATGAAATAGATTCTTTAGACCTTGGGGTTGCATATCTTTGTAGTGTCTCCGCATCAAGGTACCTGACATAGGACCTAAGTCTATATAACCTATCTCTGGAATCAGATAAACCTTGATCGCCATCACCAAAAACATCAGGTGGGACACGGATCAATGACTCTGCATCCCAGAGCTGGTTTTTAGGTGTTGGATCATCATAAATTACCTGGTCTTCATTGAATCCCTCAGGCAGAGTTTTCATTGTTCTCTCAAGTTGGAACCTTTCGTCAACTCTTCTGAGAAAATACCCATACATTATAGATGCAGCGTAGAGCTTCCCAAGTTTCAGTTTGCTTATCTGCACAAGTGTATCAAGTGAACCCACGAGACGTTCCCCAAGAACAAGAGATAAGTGACTCTGTATCATCTCAAATGCTTCAGCTGAGTGAACAGATTCCAGTTTTTGTTCTTGGTTTGGCCAACTATCCACCCTGCCAGTTGGATCTGAGGGAACTGACAATGGTGGGATCATTGAAATGTCATTGTCCATGAATTTTTGTACAATCAAGCAGTAGATTATTTCTTCTATGGCCTTTTGTTTTTCCTTCTCTCTGACCTCTGCTATTCTCCTGATTGCATTGTTCCAATTATATTAGTACTGAAAATTTCTACTATCAAACAAAGAAATAATGGAAGTGAGGACTGCACTGGAAAGATAAAAGCAACTATCACATTTTGCAGAAATGCAAATCCATGATATATTTGAGACTTAGACTTAAAACTTGAACCCAGGACTGAAACACTTGTCAGAGACAGCCATCAGATCAGAAAATATGATTACGACCATATACCACAAGTTATTTACACACTAATGTTGAAATTGAATCAGGAGTGTATTAACCTAGAATTCATAGGTATTGTGGCCTTCGAGTTTGTCAAATAACCTAGAATTCATACGTTTAGTTTCCTTATGAGCTTCTCTTTGACGAGATTTTGTATGAAAATGTCAATGGAGAATAGCTATTGTGTGGCCAACAGCTCTTATTCCATTTCAAACTCAAATTAGGAAGTGTCATAAGTCAGTGGAAGACCATTCAAAGTTAGATTCAAAATGCAAGTTAAGGCTTTGTTTGCATGCACATACCTAACTTGGCCATAGTTGAGGAAGACTTAATTGAGGATAGCCCTGTTAGGATATTAACCGATATCCATTCACCTTATTAGGTCCATAAGATGCAACACCAAACACAAACTATTACAAGTAACACAATGGAAACACTTGCACTATCAAACCCATCACATGACAGAAGTAAAAAAAAAAATACGTAACACAAAATGTGCATGGTTCAGGGAGTCTCCTACATATAGGGGAGCACCAAATCCACTAGAAATAAGTTGGTTACAACAGCAATTAGGAATAAATTGCTCACCTTGGATTCAGATGATCCCGCCCTCAAGTCCCTTTGATTTCCCCCCTTTTAGGCTACTGTCTCTCACTCTTGATTAGCATTAACTAAAGGAGTCACATGACCAGCCAAGAAATCTTTAGGCCTATTGTTTCACGCTATAGAAGCACAACAAACTCCCACTTGGAGACTAAAACCAACTAAAGTTGAACTTAACTTTAACTGCTTCTTATCCACCATTGTAATGACCCGACCTATATCACCACCGATATTGTCCCCACTTAGCCACTGCGGACGTCCAACAGTGGGGTTTTATTGGGCAGGAGGGGTGGGTCCTACGACACCTAAGAGGGTGATGTCCTGACATTAGAATATAGGTATAGATTCGTCATATATTATCACTGAGGCCTTTTGGGCTCACTTGGCTCCAGAGTTCGAAAGAACTCCGGAGATAAGCGTGCTCGGGTGGGAGTAATCTCAGGATGGGTGACCTCCTGGGAAGCAGGCTGCTGCCCAATAAAACCCCACACTGTCAGACGTCCGCAGTGGCTAAGTGGGGACAATATCGGTGGTGATATAGGTCGGGTCGCTACAACCATCTTAGTGACCATATTTGCTAGATTCTTAATTCCTTGGATCTTCACAAGTTCCAATAGACCATCTTCAAGAAGCTGAAGCAATCTGATAATATGGTACCAAGACTAATGTGTTTGGTCCTTTGAGTGAAGTACTAGATTCTTGGCTAAATGGACACCACTATAACTGACACTATGCAATACAGTCTTGCCATGCCTCAAACTCAACTCTTTCAACAAATCCCGTAGTAATAAAATCGTATTGTTGCCTCAGTCACAGCAATATAGTCAGCTCTGGTAATGGAAAGTAAAACCACAGTTTGCAACATTGAAAATGTAACCTGTGGTGTTCCTCCTGTGATCGACCTCACCACCAAGGTCAGCATCAACATCGCCCTACAAATCAACTCAACCCTGACAACATAGACATACATCGATGGTATCATGTGAATATTATAAGATCCACTCAACAGCCTCTCAATGTTATTTTCATGGATATGTCATGAATACACGACTCCCACTACATGGCCAATGTCTGGTCTTGTGCGTATCATGTCATACGTGAGACTTCCAATGGAGGAGGCATAAGGCCCTTTAGCCATGTAGTTCAACTCTCTTTGTTTACAGTGACTGATCTATGGATAAACGAAACTGACCTCTCAAAAGTGTGCTAACGGGCGTTAACACCATTCATCTTGAACCTCTTCTCGCTCAATATACTCAGCTTTAGACAGTTTTCGATCTTATTCTCATCCCAAAAATCGGTTTTGCTGCACCAAAATCCTTCGTAGCAATTCTTCTAAATGTTTCTTCAAGTTTCTACTATCACCCATACCTAAATGCATTCGAAGTAGCCATTCTTTTGCATAAAAACCATCAAACTTACTTGTAATACTGTCTCTTATTCTTGATTTCTCTCTTTTCTCACACAACAAATAGGCCAAGACAATAGACTTATCTAAATGAGTCACATGGTGCAAAGAAAGCCGCGTTCTCCTAATTGTTTAAGGCTTCACAAGCCCAACAAGTTCCCTGGATATTAAAACCAAAGGCAAACGAACTCTTCAACTTCTGTGTGGATTTAATCTGCGCTGTGGACGTATGGGATTTTCCCAAACAACATAAATCTTGTGATTTTTTCTTGATTTCTTTTATGTATATTCTTACAGTTACAGGGCTTGTCGTTAGCCAAGTTCTTCCATTGTAATATTTGGGATTGTTCTTGTGTTTGAGATTACATCTCATGGTCCTAGACTCCTAGTAAACCGAATCAGTATTGGGTGATGTCCTAACATATTAGAGCTAATGTTGTGAACCTAGCACACAAGTTGCTTGACAAAATTCCCAAGTGAAAGGAGGATTCGAGTCAAATCGTGTAGCAAATGAGAACTATGTCAACATAGAAGGATACAAAGAAAAAAGACAAGTTTGATGGCTCAAACCTTGGGTTTGGAGATGTTCTAAATCCTTAAAAACAGGTATTTAGCGCCAATGGTCTAGTAGGGACAATGTGGCACGGGGTCGTTCAATATTATGTCGAGCAGGTAGGGATCGTCTCCCATCTACACCAGTGTGTACATGGAGATGTTTCCTCTAGATGACAAGCATGCTCTTACTGTGATCAACCTCACCACCTAAGTTTGCATCAACATAAATCTGCAAACACATGTTACCCCTGCGGGCCCTGCCATAACATAAACATAACCATGTTATCATGGCAGATATTCAATATCCATTTCACAGGCTCCCAATGTCAGTTTCCTGCGAATGAGCCTGTGGCTCAATGGTAGCACCCCTCTCACAAAGTGGAGAGGTTGTGGGTTCAAAACACGTCAACAGCTGATTGTTGATATAAGTTTCCACACGTAATTTAAAAGGGGTAGGGGTCCCCTCAAGTCGCTTGCCAATCGAAAAAATAAAATGTCAGTTTCTTGTATTTGCCATGAATTCACAACTCCCACTGCATGGGCAATGGCTGCCTTCAGACTATTCAATGGGTTTTCAATCCACACACTTGACAATTTCTCATTTGGGGTCAAAATCCATCAGTTTTGATACCAGTGTATTCTTCTTTGTCGACGTAGCTCTCTTTCTAACAATTTAACTCAAATATTTTCTCTTTGGAATTTTGTCAATAACCCTGTCTGCTAGGTTCAAAACTTTGGCTTTACTACTAATCTTCTAGGTACCGGTTTACTAAGACTTTAAGATGCAATACAAAACACAAAAACAATCCCAAACTACACAGTGGAAAAACTTCTTGTCATGAGCCATCTCAAGGTATAATTGTCTTGAAAAAACATTCAAGACCATTAAGTAGCTGCATTTGTGTACAAGGAAGCGGCCCACACCTACTTTGCACATTCTTGCATTGCCACATACCACTTTGTCCCTGCTGAACCATTCACTCTTATACTAGTTGTTAGGGATTTGGCACACCTCCAAAACCTTGGCCCAAGCCCCATGGATCATGTTAGTACTGATATTGTCGCCACTTACCCACCACTGAGCCATAACTCACACAGTTGGACATTATACTGCAGTGTGAAGCTTTAACTTAAAAAGGCTTTTGCTACAAGTATGGTTGGGATCCATACTTATAATCTTGGTATTGAACTTCATTATATTCAATATCGGACTATGTGTTGGACCAGGGATGGATCCAGGATTTCTAGGAAGGGTGGGCAAATATTTGTAAGTAATAATCATAAAATAAGATTTAAGAATGGGCATACCATAAGGTTTTTGAAGCCAAAAACCACTCAATCACAACTCATACTACATGTATTGCAGATGCCAGCTGAGCACAGTTGGTAATACCTCTGGGCGATGATATCAGAGGTTTGGGGTTTGAATCCAGGCAGTGCATCTTTGAGTTACTGATCTCACTAAAACAGGCTTGCCAATCATAAAAAATAAAATATTACATGTATTTTTATTTGTTCCTAAATTTAAGGATGGTCAATTGACCCCCCTTAACACTATGTGGATGTCCCTGCGTTGGTCCACACACTTGACACACTTGACATGCCCGTCACACTTTAATGTGATGTGTCAGGAGGAAAGGAATAAAAAGAAATATCATTGATAAAATGTGCCTTGTAGGAAGGCATCTGATTGATAAAATGTGCCTTAACAATTTTTTTCTCTCCTCCCCTACCCCGTCCCTTATTTTTGGGTCCACCTGTAAGTTGAGACCTACCCACCGTCCCATTAACTCATTCCTATTCTTTTTCCATGATATTTCTAAAACTGAATAAAACAATGTATAATAAGATTGTCGCTTAATATGTACTGAACTTAATTCAGGGAGCTGGTTGAAACAGAGAGGAATGCTATATTAAAATTTTCTGCATGCAGCATTGTAGAACTAATATTCACTAAAAAAATAAATGTACAATTGATGTCTTAAGAGCTATTCTCCGGTAAGGTATGTTAAATTCATCGAGCATGTTTTCAAAAACAGAAATGTGTTCGAGCCAGTATGTTTTCATTAATCTAGCCAAATCAAATCAAAATCAAATATCTAAGCTTGACCAATTTATGCTTTACAATAAAACAGGATAATCAGAATATTACCTCTGGAGAAGATCTTGAGATGATTGTGGAGTTTCTTCTTTCTTGGAATCTCGCTCAGTTTGAAGGTTCTCGAGCTGTTGGTCAATGGCTGAGGGGAGAAGATGTGGATGGGTTTGTAAGATTTGTGCCAAAAGCTGACCACTAGGAGATTCAAACTGTAAAGGAGCAGTTGGCATTACGTTATCATTAGAATTCCCTGATGCTCTTACCATTAAGCCTCTACCTCGGGTCTTCTCAAGCTTGATGCCTAGCTTAGGGATGTAAAAGGACTGGCAGATCTACAAAGGAAAATATTGCGTGAGAAGCCTGGACATAAGTTCTCTTGAAAATGAAGAAAAGGGCATTATAAGAGAAATAGCTTCTCAATTCACCTTCCAAAACCCATAAAAGACCAATTAATGGATGCAGCCATTGGTTGCATTCGTCCAAATAAAAACAATCCCATCATAAAGTGTACCTCTAGAGAGAATAGTTACAGTTTTTCTATGGTTCTTCTAATACATTTATGTCAAAATCCAATCAACAGGAAGTATGATGATTATAATAGTTTCAAATCATCACAAAGCCATAGTAAGTCAGCAACTGAAATCTTTCTTTCTCATTTTCTTTTTATAGATCATTCTTCTTCCTTGATTCATTTCCATGTTTTTATAATTCATTGACTTCTAAACAATTGGTGTCCCTAGTCGACCGACGTTAGGAGGTCCTTTATGAGTCGGGTGGAGCTCAAACTCGTGTCTGTCCCCGACTCTATTCGATTTTTTTTGTCTGTCCGACTATTCCCCTTTATTTGAAAATTTTGAAAAAAAAAAACCGTTTCATTTTATCTTCTCTTCTCCCTCAACTCAAACATAATCAGATTGCATCTCTCTCTTGCTATTGCCCTCTCTCTCTATAGCTATTGCTCTCTTGCTATTGCCCTCTCCCTCTCTTGCTATTGCTCTCTCTCTCTCTCTGACGAAAAACAAAAACAAAAAGGTATGAATTTTTTCCCCCAATTTACTTCCATTTAGAAAAGGGGTTTTAATTTCTGTTATGGTTGAATTGGGGTTTAATTCAATTAGAATTGGGGATTTTGTTTTCTGTTGTTGGGGTTTAATTCATGCCACCACGCAATAATCACTCTTAAGAATGTCATGATAAGCACTTTCTAGGTTGCATTTACCTTAATTCCCGTTTCCAACATGGGATTAAAATCATTTGTATCAATCTATCAAGTATCAAACAATCATCTTGCAATTTCACCAAACCCAATTACAATTAGATATCTTTCCGTTTGAAATATAATTGAACACATGGCTGGCAACACAACGTGTCTAGCGCCAAGCCACACGAAGAAAAAAAACAGTGACATTGACGATTTTATTTGCTACATGCCCATCCTTGATTTTGTAAACATTTTACACCATGCATTTGTATGACAGTATGTCAGTATGAGTAGTTTTTCCAATTTGTTAAGCTCAGTGGTTTAGTGTGTGGAACGGTTTAATGTTGAAAGTCTCCTTCCAGGGAAAGGATTTAAATAAGTTTCTCAAATATGGACTGATCTGGGGAGGACTAGCTCAAAAAAACCAATGTGACTCATCAAAATTAAAGGATTCTGATTCTGATGCATGTGTGTTGATGATCAACACAAAAGGCCATGGCAGGCAAGTATCTTAGCCATTTTTTCATTACACTTTAGGTCTACGACCACAATAATTTTTCTGAGTGGAGTTCTGACAACAAAATGATTTGCTTTTCGACTTAAGGTATACAGTAAACTGTGCCTCTCAGCTAAAACTTTTGAAAACTATCCGGTCCAGTTCTAGCCCAAACAAATAAATCCAATAATTAGCGGTTTTTGTTATTGGGGTTTAATTCAATTAGAATTAGGGTTTTTGTTTTCTGTTATTGGGGTTTAATTCAATTAGAATTGGGGTTTTTGTTTTCTGTTATGGTTGAATTGGGGCTTAATTCAATTAGAATTGTTGGGCTTTTTTCCTTCAATCCTTCTTCTTTTTTCTTTTCTTTTTTATTATTAGAGTTCAAAATTCGGAATTTTGTTTATATCTAATTCTCTCAGTTGATGGTGTTTCTAATTTTTTGAATTTATCTAATTGAATGTGATATTTTAAGTTGCAAAACTATTGCATTTTCTATCATTTGGCATAATTGGTGTGATCAATCGGGAAGTCTCGTTTCGTTGACAAGCATTGTTTTACTTTAATGTTTCATAAAGGTTTAGGTGCCAATACTTGTGAAATGAACTTGCTTGGCTCCTTGCCAGGCTTGATCTTTTGGTCTTATATATTCTCGTGTGCTTCTGTTGTTGCAGGGTTTTTGCTTCTTGAATATCCAGGGTTAGAGGAAGAAGAATGAACAGATTGCCAGAAACCAAACTAGTGAGTGGACTCTAATTTGGTTAATTTATTTTAATGTGATTTTGATGTGCTTTGGCCATGTACATTAGAATATGGTTACTGTTGGTTTTAATATCCTATACATAATTTGATCTCATGTATGATAAGCGTGCATTTGTTCACTGGTATGTTGGCGAAGGTATGGAAGAAGGAGAATTTTCAAAAGCTCGTGAGGATCGAGCTACTCTTGAAAAAGACTACAAGGAAGTAGGAGCAGAGGGTGTTTTGGGCCATCAAGCATGATGGCCAAGTGTGACCCCAAGGCATGGGAAATAAATGGCATGCTGTTTAATGTACCGGGAAGACGTTCCTAAGGGCAGAGCCCAACTTTGAAGCAGCAGTGAAGCAGTGCAGTCTTTGGCGTATAGTGCTACAGTAGGGTAGCAACACAGTAGTCGTGTCTTGAGAGTCTATTTGTCTTTGTTGTTTGTTTGTTAGTATGAATTCTTGTGACACTGTAATATTAAACAATGTTATACAACCTTATCAGAATTGTTATTGGTTTTAGGGACATCATGTAATATTCTTCATTTTAACAATTAAATGTAATTATCTTCACATGTTCAAATAGAATGGTGTTTTTTCATATTAAAAAGAAGTATTCTTCTTCTGAATTTGGCTCTGTACCTGGTCTTGTGCTATTAAGTAGTTTTTGGAAGGTTTCCACCTTAATTTTCCAACTAAGAATATGCAAAGCCTCTGACATTTTCAGTACCCCAAACCAAAACTTATCTTGTTTGAGTTGGGAAGAATTTATTAGTAGGCTTAATTAGTCACCATTCTAAATTCTAACAGACTATTTTTGTAAGGTACTGTATGTGATTCACCGGTCTAACGTCAGTCCTCACCGTGTTACGGTTCTATATTAAAGACATCGGGACTGAACCCATGATCTGGATCAAATGCTACCTTATTTATTTCTCTTGCGATAGGACTTCAAAAATAGATAAGCAGTAGACTTAGAAAAGGGAAGTCCTACTAAAAGGAAACTTTTATAAGAATCCCCTCCAAGTTATTAAAGGTTCTGAATATTGCACCTGAGGAAACAACATTTGAGTTAAAAACGTTTCCTCAGATGAATGGTATTTTACTTCTTGCTAATACCGCTGCACTAATTTCCGATATCATAGAGAGGGGCTTTGATTAAAAACATTTTGGCATATCCTAAAGTCAGAATACTCTTGTCATAGTACAGATTTGATCAACTTATTTAGAGCAATCAAATATTATGTGGGTGACAAAGACAAGTACTGGAATTGATAAATTTGAAACTAATGCAAGGAGCTTATAGATACATGCATCCATCATAACTATGGAGAAGATCCACTTTCTAAAGACAACATACTCATGGTATCATAAATTCCATTAAAAACAGAGCTAGACTTTGACCTTGGGCCATGTGTTAGGGCATCAGAAACTCTTGTATGATTATGGGGCAGATTAAAAGTTTAACAAAAAGCTTAGGCCTATCTGTACAAACACATACGTGGGACTGTGGGAGTGCATGATAACTTGAGCACTTGGGTGGTTTTCAATATTTTATATTTTCCCAACGAAACCTCGGGGGCAATTTCATGACATCAGTTCAAGATGATCAAACAACCAAAGCACCTGTTTGGTTATATGGGGCAATTCAACAACCTCTTTAGACATGCTTTGAATCAATAGTGTTTTGTTAAAAGATTAGGTCTACCACTAAGAGCACGTGGGGGGTGCAGGATAGCTTGAGGACTTGGAATGTTTACCAATGACGCATTCATAATCTTTTTAAACGCATAAACTAATATACTTCAGAAATTATGTGTGTGTCATGAATACACGACACAGAGAGCTATTCTCCTGTCATATTGTTAATAATTCTCTCAAGATGATGAAGCAAAGTCAGGTGTTAGAAAAAAAATGGTTGGAAAATATTGCAACAATAAAACTAAAATACTTAACATCGTGATGGCAGACTTGGTAAGAGCTAAACATTAAGTGGGAATCCCATCTGGGACAACCGATGCTATTCTGATTCTTGATATTTCTAAGTTCTAACAACCTGAATTCATGACAATTACATATTATTTTAAGTAAGGGTGCACTAGAAAACCATGGGTTCGGAGATCGATGTAAGCCATAACCTATGTTTTTTTTTTGTTTTTTTTTTCGATAGGGGAATGATGTGGACCTATTTATGTAGGTTAGTCAATTTTAGAAACTGTCTAAGGTCTGTTGTTGGTGTATAGTTTTATGCATAGGTGAAAAAATCGGATAATCTCGAATATCCGAACCTTGAAAAACCGGATTATTCCGCGAATATCCCAACGCCAGTGTCGGAATGGGGAGGTTTGGCAAATATGGTTCTCGCGAAATATTGTCCGAATATTCGCGGATATTCCGAAAAATTCAAAAAAATGGGACAAATTCCGGTGAAATCCAGCAAATTCCGGTGAAATCCAGCAAATTCCTGTGAGATTCAGGCAAAATTCGGTTTACTTTTTGTGTTTGGTTTATGAAATTTTCAAAAATTCGTATTATTCAAATATTTTGAGAATATTCGTAAATATCGGGTCGGCATGGGGAGGTTTATGTTTCGTTTAATATCCGTGTGCCGTACCGCTCCGAATTCCCCAAAATCGGCAAAATTCGTGAATATCCGCCCGAAATTTTGGATATTTTCACCTATGGTTTTATGTCTTTTTATTGTGAATTAATATTTGGGTGTATAGTTTTCTCTCTACCAAGTACCAACAACATCAATCTTTACAATCCTTCGCATGCTTATTGTATGTAAATCAAAATTTTAACACAATCAATATTTTGTCAAGAAACCAAAATCAACATCTTGCACTACAAGCATTAAAATTAACATCAACATTAAGATTTTGCATGGTGAAGGATTGTAGAGAACATGTGGGCAAGTAATTTATGGATTAACTTTGTGATCATTTAGGAAGAACATGTGGGCAAGGATTCTTTGATTTGATAAAAAAAGAAAAAAAAGATTGGTAATTGTAAATAAATACCTTAAAGTTGAAACTGGGTATTGCTGAAACTTTCTTCTTCTTATTGTAAAAACAAGAAGAAGACCTGAAAGAGAAAGCAGAAGAAGAGCAACTGGAGGAACAAGTGGTGGTGGTGGTGGAACAAGGAAGAACCATTGATGCTTCACTTGAACCTGATACCATCACTACCTGCATAGTAATCTTCTTCTATTACTAATTTGCTTCTACTTCTACTTCTACTTCAAAAGAACCTTACTTCTACAGTTCTACTTGAAAAGGGTTTTTTTTTTAGTTACAAATTTCAAAATTGGGTTCAGAAAGTGAAGAAGAAGAAGAAGAAGAAGAAAATGATGAAGTGTTGTGTTTGATTTTTTTAATTTATTTTGTGGTGGTTGGTGAAGACTGAAGAGTGAAGAAACAGATGATGTGTTGGTTTGACACTTTGACTAGTTTTCAACATATTTTTGTGGATTTTTTTTTTTTTTTTTTCTTACAGATCACATTATTGGATTTTCTAGGTCCATGAAAGATTGTAGTCATAAACTTCATACATATAACATTTCAATCTCTCTTGGCCAGTCTTGGGATCCTGCCTCTGCAAGACAGACTTTATGTGATATCAAGATCGTTATCATCACAAAGTCACAAACTGTATCTTAAACCCACAGCATTGTGGGTGCAAACCCAAGAAGAAGAAGCACAGGGTCAAGTGTAAGGGGAGCAAATGTGAAACCAAAGTTTTAAGAAATTGATGTTATTTTGATTCTATTGATTGCCACAATCAGTTGATATTTATTGTAATACCTTAATTGAACCATCATGAACAAATTATCATGCTTACAGATGCTATGCTTATGGAATGTGTCACAAATCACACTATCTGGGAAAATATGGGTGCCCTGTTTGCGAGTCCCAAACTAAACCCAATACCATCAGCCAATGCTATCAACAAGTACGGCATCAGAGTTTGGACACAAATTTTGCCTCAATCCCATGCAACCCTACACCCACTGTTGTCAGGAGTCAGGACACAACTTCTGTCATCCCCCTTTGTAAAAATGAAATGTGGTGCCATTGGAGCGGGTCCTCAAGGCTTCCATCCTAACTGCACCGAAGATCAAGATAGTGAATCAATGTGGGCAAGGGCAATCAATAAATGAATGTAAGGAGCAGTACAAGCAACCTTTAATCACACAACTTGTAATTTGTGGAATTCCTATATCAGACCATCTAGTACCACCTTCCACAAAAACATACAAGATATTGTCATCATATACTCTGTGAAACTTCAAACCAAAAACTTCAAAAATAAACAAGTGACCTAACAATGGCGAAATACTTCTCTATCTCCTATATGTAACAATGCCTAACAACCAAGGGATGAGCTGGGTATCATGTTGTTTAGTCCTCATCCACGAACTCCAAACATTCATGTGATTCACCTGTTGACTAACTCTGGTTTTCTTACTGTAATTATGTTTGAGTAGAGTTATCTTACACTAAATTGTCAATCAAAGACACAGGCTGAGGGAATTACGCCAACTTCATGTCCAAAGTAAAGATTCTCAGCTGAAACCAATCTATTGGAATAAAACAGTCTCTGTGACAGTACTGTGCAAGCACACTACTGTCACAGAGAACATGGAAAGATATAATCTTATGCTATGGGCAATAATCCAAAAGCATGAAAGCATGGTCATGACATCAAGCTTCCCATGTCACTTCTCCACAAAATCTTGCAAAACAGGATAGAAGTTCACCCTACGCAAGAAAGTCAATCGTTGATCTGAAAAGTAACAAACTCAAACCTGCCAATAAACAGATTTAAGATGGTTGGCAGGAATTAAGCTTAGTCACATATTAAACCTGTGCATGAAAGTGTCAAAAGCCCCAAACATGCAGGGAGAATGACCCTAGTTGTTGCAGAAGAAGGGATGCATGCCCAAACTAACCTACAAATGATCCAGACTCAACGGATTAGAGGCTACTGATAAGAACTTAAGAAGCATGAACTGAACCAAGCATAACAGCACAAAATAAGAGATGGCGACTTACTTGGCTCTGCTGATCCTGGTAACGACTTTCCTTGCATCAGCCAATGCTGCAAATGAGAATTCAAGAAATAAGGACTTCCTTATCGCAATAAGAGAGATGCAAACTGCCACCTACTTCAGCTTTGTGATGCTGATGAACATGTACCCACCTGAGAGAATACCAGGAAACGTCACCTTTCTGATGCCCAATGACCGAATGCTGTCAGAGATATCACTAACTCAGGATACAGTATACAAATTTTTACTGAGGCATTCAATTCCTTCTCCGCTGCTCTTTGATCACCTGGAACGTTTCCCAACTGGGTCCATGATCCCAACTTCTGAACCAGACTTTATGCTCAAAATCTTCAACAAAGGAAGAAGAAATTTTTACCTTAACAATGTCCAGATCATTAGCCCAAACATCTGCATGGCAGGGTCTTCAATCAGATGCCATGGCATAAAGGGAGTGCTCGCTCCTGTAGAACAGGCACACAACACAACATTTTCTTCGCCAACATGCTCTCCTCCAAGTCTGAATACACCAGTTAGACCTGCTAGTCCAAAAACTCCAGCTGCACCTGGTAATTCAAAGAATACTACTGCATCGGCACATCCAACGTTCCAGTCTCCAACTCTGCCTCCAACGACTCCCGAGAGCCAGATACCAATGACTGCCCCACCACCCATAAATTTGAACATTCGGCCAAAGAAATCAGACTCTTCACAACTGGTAGCCCAAGGAATGCTCCACTTTATAATACATTGCATGATACTAGGACTGGTAACATTTCAAATATAGCCTAGGAAGATGAAGACCTGAACATTTCGAGTACCCATGTAGCTATGTAGTTAACTAATTCAAATCACGCACAGTTGAGCGATGTCTTTTAGTTCTCTGTGCAGTGGTGTGAACGTGAGAATTAGATCCCTATACTGTAAACTCCAGATACTTTTAATAAGAAATTACCTTTCTTTTGTTCAAGTTAAGGACACCGAAGCAATTTTCAATAAAACAACATCAAAAGAATTACTATAGTTCTACAAACTAAAGCAAACTACATGCTAAAGGTCCATGGTACTCTTACATTAATCTTTAAGGTATGGTGTTTTGTTGCTCATAGGTATTACAGATAAATGCCGTTTAACCACATAAAAACTTCTAAAGAGTTGAGATAACAGTGAAGTCACAACTCATTATTTTCTCCTAAGTTGTACACATCCACCATAAATCTAAAAGCCCCTAGATGATGCAACATTACAGCTATCCTCCCTGTAACAGACAAGATATGAAGACCCTCCAATATGCTACTACTAAATTTTGGTTTTTTTATAAACTAAAAAAAAAAAAAAAAAAAAAGAGGAAAAATCAATGACAGGAAAGGTCAAATTTGATGGAATTTGCAAAACATGTACTATGAGTAGTTGCTGCTAATGGGTTAGTTCATGCTCCTAGAAACAGGCCTCTGAAGCAAATAATCTGGTTTCAGTGACTACTCTGCACTTGTTCTGCCTGCCCCGCCTGCTGATCATCATTGCCTGAATGCTGGTCATTCCTGCCATCATGTCCTACAGGATTTTCCCCAAGCCTTTCCTGCAGGGTCCCAGCCTTAGACATATTATCATCATGAATGATGGAAAAGATAATTACATGAATAAACTAATGGAGTCTTAAGTCTCACATGTGAGCCCTATAAGTACATGAAACTTTTACGTCTACTTGAACATAAAAAGAAGGAAAAAAACCCCATGAGATTATCTAACACAACTATTTGTCAGCCACAATATTGCAAAGGATGATAAGAATATAGCTCAAAAATGGGATTATTATGGGTGGACTATCTATAATAGGAACATCTTGAAACTTTTATACTATATGCTGGAACAATCAAATTAATGCAATGAAGAGACATATGCATATATTATCAACCAGATTATTGCAAATCTTGATTACTATAGCCTCAGAGAACTCCCAAGTAGCAAGAGAGAAATCTGCTAAAAGCAAATCATGAATATTTCACATCTATTTTGTGGGGGATACCATAAAGTCTATACAAGATCCCATTTAGAAAATTAGGTCACAATCATTGGATTGACTCCTATTTCAGAAATTAATGGTGTATGGACATATGGTAGAGCATATGTTATGATCAAACAATCGGGTTAATGTTCCTCTATTAACACAAGTATCACCTTTAGAGATGTATTCTGGGACACTAGCTGCTCGTACTCGCTTCTGATACGGCTCACTTCTGACTTGAGGGTGGAGTTCTCTTCTTTTAGGACTTCCACGCGCTGAGCAAGCTCTTCACATTCCGCCTGAAACACACAACTTTCAATATGTACTTAACAACCAATATTCAAAGTTCTCGAGCAGAATTGACTACAACTGCACTAATACACTTTCTACCTGCTTACGAAGTCTCGATCGACGGGCTGACTCTCTGTTTGACTGCTTTCTTCTCTGTCTTTTCAGTTCCCTTTCATCCTGAAGTTAATGAAATAGTACGCATCAGTAGAAAAAAAAATATGTAAGAGGCTTGAAAGCAAATTATGAAATGAATGACAGAACCATGTGTTTCGGAGTACTACAGCATGCCAGGGACAAAAAAGGTGAACAAAAATGGCCATTACTTGAAAGGCGCATTTCCATAGGAAAATCAATAAAATCTAGGGTCTACAGTATTTAACACCTTGCCACATATATAAACTAATAGAATAAGTACATGCATTTGTCATATCAATAAGCTCATTATTTGATAATGAGCAAATTATGCTCACCACAGAAATTCTTCAAACAACAATACTCACTTGGCAGCATGTATTATTCAAAACTAAAAAAGCCCTCTTGGTTATATACCTTCTACATGGTTATTGTCTTCTTCTTTCATCCCCTCCCCCCTTCCCAACTCAGTCCTTGGATCAGGTGCTTCACTCTAATTAAGGTTAGAGAATTCCAAATACATGGTGCAAACCTCAAACTGAACCCAACAACCCGGAATGATTGATATAATAACTATTAAGGGGCGACTTAAAGAAAGGCAAGGTAACACAAGCCGTGGCCCGTGGGCTCCGTATATTACAATCTTTTCAAGCCCTGCGAATGATAGATTGATAAACTCGTTTTGACTTTTGCATAAGTGTGAACATCCTCTTTGTTCCAGGCATTGCAATAGACTTGTATTCACCAAAATTGACATCAGAACAAAGGTTTTTTTTTTTTTATCAGTAAATCGTAACTTAATCAAGAAAGTGTGAAAGTGTGAGAGGGTCGCACTAGCCCAGAATACATGTTGTAAGCTCACTCAGTATACAATAAATATAAATGTCCTCCATCTCCTATCTAGTCTAATGCCACTCATGGAGGGTCTGAAGAAGGTCCAATACGCCAATATCTTCAAAAGACTGTGTTGCATGGGTACGGGTACGTGTGTCAGTGTCCGACACGGGTACGGAGTGTCTGACACGGCAAACTAAAAAATTTAAGATTCGGGGACTCGACAAATTTTAATATAATATATTAATTTTTAATTATTAAAAATATAAGTTATATTCTATATAAATTTAATTATCTTTTGGTAATTATCTCAGCTGTGTAATTATCTTTTTTGGGCTTTTTCCTATGTCTTTTACTAACTTTTGGTGCAGGTGAGCCGAGGGCAATGAAAGACCATAATAATTAAAATAGGACCACAAGTCCAGGATGTTATAATCAATATGCACAGCTGTGTAGCACCGTATCATAATATCATATTACCCTTTAGTCTGGCTCGTCTTCAACCTCCGAACAAAGCCGCCCCAAAACAGATCTGGTTTTTTCTTCACCCCATCTCGCGGAAGATTAAAACAACAAGTTCTTCTTCAGTTCTTTTATCTTCTTCGATCTTCTTCTTCTTCTTCTTCTTCTTCTTCTTCTTCTTCTTCTTCTTCTTCTTCTTCCAAATTTGATATTCTTCTAACAAGATGCGATTTTTCCGCCGATTCAAATCGTTACATAACCGATTCGTTTTAAATCACGATTTAAATCTCGATTTTTTACGACTTCTATATCATTGATTTCTACATCTATTATGGACGAATCCGTAGCGAATCCGAGTCTACACGTATCGACTCGGGACTCGGCTCGAAAATTGCCGTACCCATGTAACACAGTCAAAACATAATGATCTGTCCCAGGTATCTGTTTGTCCCTTCAATAACTCTTTCTGTTTCTTTGTCTCCAGATACCTAAGTACACTGCATGAACAACACCTTCCAACTCATCCTCCCCACTCTAGACAAGTCTGCACACTAACAATTGCATAACATATGTCCTGAACAGGTGATCAGTTGACTGCCTCAGTATAGCACATACTGCATCTTTTAAACATGGGGATAATCCCCTTCTGCAGGTTGTCCACTGTCAACACCCCTCCCCGACCACATGAAGAAACACACTTTAGTTGGTACCTTTGGATACCGGACTTTATGTTGCAGCCTATTGTATTAAAAGCCCATTATTTTAGATCAAATGCAAATCAAAACTGGTCTCAATAATATCACGACCCAATTTTCAAGATCAAAGCCTTTCAAAATACCTAAGTTTCTGCTGAATTCAAAAGAGATCTATTCTAGAACCAATCGTGACCCTTACTTTCCTTTCCATTTTCCCTCCTTTTGCCTTCCTATGTTACCCTGAAGGGTGTTGATTTCCAAAAAAACTTTTTGAGCAGAATAAATTCCATGCCAGAAGAAACATCTTACTGATTTACTGTGTTACAAACCAAGCGAAAACAAAGAAGAAACTAAAACCAGTGATATGGGGCAAATTTGGAGGGAAAACGCTGTTCAAAAGGCTGACTCTGAAGTGCTATCAACAGCTCTGCCCTCTTGGAACGAGGTTCATTTACTATATATATATATATATAAAGGATGGCAGTTTTGGAGCTAGGGTTATTAACAAAAACATCACTATACAGTGCAAACTTTTGTGACAAAGGATCCAACTCTTGGATGGGTTTTGGTCCTATTTCCTCACTATTTTGGTTATGTGTTCCACAAACCTACTGGTATACAACAACACCACCCCTTTAAAAGAATGTGAGATTATTTTTTAGCCAATGAAACAAGTAAATCAACATGAGGTCTTAATTTAATTTATTGTAACAAGTAACCCAAAATCCATGGCATGTTATTAGTGACTCAGGCCAATGCTAAGGCCTCAGTGTAAAAAGAGAGTTCGAGCTAAATGTCATCCCGAGTAGCGCCAGTCGTAAAGCCAAGTGTAAACCCAAAGGAATTAAAGCTTCCTTGGGATTTCCTAGTGACCAACTTTCTCTTTCCCGCACAAACCTCAAGTTCTGAGACCCTGAATGTCAGGCTTGGAAGCTTTCCCCTATCACAACCATCAGAATAAACCATATCCTATGGTGGAGGGGAGATGTCAAGACAAGATGTCAAAATGAGATGCCACAAAATATACATTAATACAAGTAGGACGAGATGTCCCACACGAACTTACAAGCACAACCAAAATTATAGTCACTTTAACAACCTATGTTTAAACTTTAAACACATTGTCGCTTAAACATCAATCTCTATAGAGCTCACTTCAACCAAAAAACACTTTGTATTTCTCTGATATCTCTTTGCCTCCTTCCCCTTTCATCTTCATTATTACTGCCCTCAGTCCCATCCACAACTTTTCTTCCAGTTGTGCTCTTTCTATATGGGGTACCAAAGCACATTTTTGTGATGCAGGATATTTTATTACAAAGAGGGCATAGGTAAAACCTATAAATGCGTCCAGATAGAGATGACTTGACAGCTACTCAAGACGAGTCCAGATTGAAACAAAAGAAATTTGGCCACCACAACGACTACTTGCACACTGTTATAAATTCTGCCTAGGCATTTTTTTTATTTTCTTTTGAAATTTAGACAGGACCGCAATTGACTTGTAGTACAGTTAATACTTAATAAATTAACAAATGCATGAAGATAAGACGGTTGGCAGTAAAAGTTCTCCAATCAAACCTCAAGCAAAGGTAATTATAGAAACTACTTTATAGTTCCAAAAGTTAAAACGAGAGAAGGACCTGTATCCAAAGCTCCGACTGGGATCCGACGAGACCAGTGGGGACTACCGCTCCAGCAACTGGTGTAGAAGGGACCTTCCCGCGTATCGCAGGCATAGCAGATGGAGTTGGAGTACCCCAATAGTCCATCCCAATATTTAAGTTTGTAGTTGGACCAGCTACACCTCCAGGAATACCAGCTCCTGGAATAGGCATAATTGCCATAGTTGGGTTCAGTACTGCATGTTGTGACGCATGAAGAGCTCCATTGTTAGAATCACGCATAGCACTACCATTTTGGGATGCTTCACCTGTATTCCATACGTCATGCTTTTACCCATTAATATCAATAAATAACTTAACACTTTTAAATATGAAAGTTATAGTGAAGAATACCGTTTACATCATACCTTCTAAAGAATCTTGTCCTCGACCCTCCTTCGGCTGAGAATCCTGCAACAAGAAGATTGAATTATTAATATAAGTTTCCAATGCAAAAAGGTCTCAATACCTAGCTTGGTAAAGTGTGTATGTTCCCATACGACACTATCCATGCATGCAATACTCATATTCCACCTGAAAAATGACTTGGACCTACTAACATGATCATGATCTATGTTGGTATCTGGTACATCTGCAGTATCCTAATTTATGTTCACAAAGAGAATAATTATAGCTTTTAAGCTGCAATAGTTTGGAACATTTATACCATTTTTATACATGTAATAAGAATGTTTACCACTCAATGAGGAAATCGAATGGACAGTATACTAACACATACTGTTAATAGGTAATGCATGAAAACATTGCTATGGACAACAAAAACTTATATTAGTCAATATACTGTACATTAGTTTCTCTCAGTCACTTAGTCTGTGGAAGACATATTGCACTACTAAGTACAGATTGTCTTACACAAGGAGAAGTTAAAACCAATAACAGAGGAGAAAGAAGCAGAAAAAAATACTAAATGATGGAAAGAACTACATAGAAGGTGGAGAGTATACTTAGTCCCAACTCGGACGTAGCATGTTAGTATGCTGAATGGAATGTCTTTCCATGTTTCATCATAGTAAAATTAAATGAATAGAAGATCATATGAAGATTTGCAAGAAATTAATCTCCAAACCCCTCTTACGACTATAAACCCATTACTAAAGTAACACCATTGTTAACAGAAAAATCCTAACAAAACCTAATGCCCTAACAAGCTATTCTTGGGCCATTCCCGCAAGTTGACGCCCCACCCTTGATCAACCTAAAGACCCCTTTTTCGGCTCGCTAAAAGTAGAATCTCATTAATAAAACAAGTAAATTCAGGTAACCTACAGTACTAATAAAGCAAGCGACAAACTTCTCGAATGAAATGTCTCTGAGTTTGTTAATGATGTTGGTCTAATTAAAGGGAGACGCTTAATGGAAAAGACGAACTCCCAGGTGCGAATTCCTCTAAAGCCATATACCCCACAACCCCGCAAATGCCTACATGTCCTTGTTATTACCATTAAAAAGGAAATATCTTTCTTGATTGTTAACACATTGACCATTCCTCAGAAAGCCACCCCAATAAATAAGTTAACAGCCCCACAATTTGTGACTCCAGTGCATCTATGAAACCATGTACTTTTTTGATGTCTAATACCTTAGCACTACTACTTATCTAGACACACCAATTGATCATTCTTGCCCATGACCACATTGTTAGTCAGTTTGAACTCAAAAACTCACCGCCATGAATGAGTGCTAATGATCAGAAGATCATTGTGATATGGATTAGATGGCAAATAGCATGGTGCTTCTGCAAGAAACAATGTCAACCAGTATTAGACTGAATAACAATACTTACATTCTGAGAATTGGCATCACTCCCTTCACTTGAACCTTCGCTCGCACTCTCCGCACTGCAAATTACACTTACTTTTTTCAGGTAACAGCTAGACTAATCAAGACACAAATGAATAATCAAAACCTGCTAATAAACTAATAATACCTATGGGAAACACCTCCATTGGTAGATAGTCCCGATGTTTTAGCCTGTTCATTATTGTTCTTTCCCGTAAGCATGTTCAAACTGCCCAGACTGTCTTTTGATCTTTTAAGTGGACTTTTTTCCTTGCCATCTGATGATTTTCCATCACCTTCAGCACCACCAGCCCCAGACTACGTACAATCAAACATTATCGATATCATCCATGTGGGAAAAGACATGTATGCAGATAAACGAAATATAAAAAAAGAGGAAAGTGCATATAGACCACTAAATCTAGTTTAGCTAGCTTACAGAAGCTTCGGCATTGCCATTTACAGAAGGCATGGCATAAGGGCTGAACGGATGTGAACCCTGTTAAAGATTATATTGCAGCACGGACGATTAGCAACTTCAATCTTTTTTTGAAAATAATAATGTATGTTCTTACATCATCTTGAGAAGAACACACTATCAACCACAATATATCAGAAATATACCGGGGGCATGGATGGGTGAGAGTATATCCCACCAGGAGGATACATGGCAACGTAAGGAGGTGGTGGGGTCCCATATGGAGGCATAAGGTGCTGCAAAGAAACTCAATATATTAACACCACAGATACCAAATAGATTTCCTAGGAAACATTATCACAATTATCTACTCCCAGCAATACCATAAATATTCCGTATGCTTCAATTACAATTATCTTGGAAGACGAAGACTTTCATCACCGGACCTTGAGGACATACTGTAGTTCTTTGATGTATTTTAGCTTATTGTTACTAGTGTAGTTTTGACCAGGGATATGTCATTGCATGGCTAGTTTGTAGTTTTACTCTTTTATGAATATATCCCCCACCCTCTTTGACAACTGATGTCATTCACAATGCATGAAAGAGATGATTTTTATCTTTATAACTAGGAAATTTGATTAGTTAGAAGGAAGAAGTCAAGTTGATGGCATTATTAGGTCAAAACCTTTAATAAGAAGTGCTATAAAGAGGCTCTAATTATGGAGCGGTTATTAAGTTAGGCGTTTGTGCACTTTCGGTCTTGGTCACAACACTCCTCATGCTTAGGTTACTTAACCAAAGACGTGTGTATACTGATCCCCTTGCCTAAAGCTTTCTTTCAGTTTTTAATTTAAATGGGTCAGGTTGGGTTGGAGTTCAACACATGTGTCAACGAGTTCAGCTTAAACTCTAAAGAGGATCAAACTTTGTTTATTTTATTTATTTTTTTCCAGATTTATTATCCATTCATGTCTTATGACAGGTTTTAGGCCACTGGCTGCAACACAATGGAATTTTATTGCACACTTGTTTTTCCAAGGTTTTAGAGCATACTTGGTTCCTCATTGTAAATGTTAAACGCTAATTCATGTTGGATCTAAAGAATTGTCTTGTCCTTGCAACTACGTTGAAATTATAAATGCTTACTTTTGAGTTGAGCTTTCTTTATTATATTTTCAGGAGGAAGGAAAGTTTGAGCATATGCTATTATGAGATTCTTAAGTACCAGATGCACTACCACACTCACTGAATTGCTTCGTTGCTATCTGATCATGTCTTAGCATATGCAAATGTCTATATCTTCAGTCATGTGGTGTATTTTTTTCCTTATGCATCGTTTTCCAAATCAATAAGGTGGCATTAATCTAGAATCTAGATTAGATACTTATAAATCACAAAATGCATCTATGCTATTTTTAAGGGTTTAAGTGGCATTGGTTATCATCCTCTATTTGGTTATCAAAAAAAAATCCGCTGTTTAATTTTACATGTTATTTTTCTTTGATATCTTTTCTTTCACCTATCTCGATGTCTTTGTTAGTCAAACAACTCAAATTGAATGTGTTAATGTATGTGTGTGTGCGTGTCTCGAAGTCAACACACAAGTGGGAACACTGTATTTTTCTTCGCAAATAAGTGCTATATTTGAAGAGTGTTCCAAGTAAGTGCCAACTCAGTCAACCCTAATAGAGCTTCTACTTTAAGGACAAAAATCGAAAATCGAGGGTAAGAGAAATTAATCCTTATGAAAACTCACAGAGAATTCGAAAGAACTCTAATGAACATGGGGGCATCTTTAAATAGGATCTTAATAAGTTCTGAGTATATGTTATTTAATTGAAAATATAAGATCCCAAGCATAAGCACAGTGATCCAAACAGCAAGTAACTTTTATGAAATCTAAGTCAACAGCAACAATCATCCAGACTTAAAGAAATTAATAAGTTGAGATCAAAGCTCCAAAAAGGATTTATACGAATAAATAAGATAATACTTAATATGTTCTTACTTGGAAAAGGAGATTAATTACTATCACAAATATTTCTTGAACAAACTAAATACTGTCTCTTGTGTTTGCATGTCGTTAAACAAACAGTATCCATGGCTAAATTTCTTATTTAATCCGTTAAACCAACTGAAAGAGAAAACAGATTAGGTGGAAGATGAAGTTGAATTTTCAAAAATCCAAATTTATACAAGAGAACTGGATGAAGGACAAAGTTGAACATTTATACATTGTTGAAGTCTACGCATCTTACCATTGTTTATTATCCTAATTTTTCTCTTTACTGTGTGTATGTTTGTGGTTGTTTGGTAGAATCGCATCTTGGGGTTTTTTCCCTTTCAAAATTCAGCATATGAACTAGGTTATTTAACTTTCGAACCCACAGCGTAAGTACCATTGCTCTGTGAATCTGTATAGGAATCACAGATTAATTTAGGGATCTAGCTTAAGTATGTACTGCATTGCTTTGTGAATGACCTAGGATTATATAATGCCAGTGTCATTTATCATTTGTATTTTAGAATGGCCGTACTACTTCCCAAAAAATAAAAGTTTTAATGGGTTTTGGGATTGTCTGGAAGAAGCCAAGTAATTTGTCCTACTAGACAATGACTAAATAATCAAACCACACCCATGACTAAGCGGAGATACTGTTGGTCAATGAAAGAAAACTCTCTTATTCTACTAAGATATAACTCACATAACAATGACTGAATGACATGGACATGTGTATTGATACCCAACTTCATAGCATGTCTAACCCACAGGCTTATATAAACATGAAAAGTAGAAGCTATTGAAGTCCATACACAATCTAAACCCTTCTGAAACATGGGGTAAGACAGGGTACTCGACTTAAAAGAATAATAAAAAATCAGAGTGGCTTTATTACATAGATTATAGTTAGTCCTCCATGCATGCTCAAGGAAGATCGATACGTAGTTAACTAATTCCACACTCAAATACAACTTAACAAGCTTATCCTTTCAAAGTAAATTATATTCCTCAGCATATGAATATAGGATGGTAGGAAGGTTTTCTTTTAGATAAAAACAGAATAATAACTGTGTACCTGTGCTCCCCACATGTATGGATGAGCTTGGGGACTTGCTGCAACTGAAGAATGGAAGAATCCATGTGGTGGTATAGGGGAATAGGCCTACCAATATAAAATTATCAGTAACGCAAATATACTATTTCTATTGCCCTCCCCCCACCCCCCACCCCCCCAAAAAAGAGCGATTCAAAAAGAACTCAAATTGATGGGCAATAAGAAAAGCACCTGAAATGCAGGCCACTCTGGATAAACTGGCGCTGTACTAGTGGTAGGAGGTTGCTCCTGAATAACAAAGGAATACATCAATTTTCTCAAAAAAAAAAAAAAAAAAAAGACACGAAATGAAATGAAACCACAGAATCAATAAAGGTAATAGATCTGTAGTAAGACCAAAAACAAACCTGTCTCACAGGTGACTTGGATGATGACTTAGCTGATGTATCCTCCTCTCCACTACCCATGATTACAAACAACTTCACTCAAGTAAACCTGAAAACATTGAATTTCATAACATTCTCAGATACCCAAACAATAATTTACTCCCCAAACATCAAAAAATTATAATTATACAATAAAGTTGATTTCTTTTTCTATTTTAAGAAAACGAATCACTTTGAATATGCATACCAACGAACTAATTATTTCAATAAAATTACGATTTGGGTATTTGAAACTTACATTCAATTACCTAAATTGATAGAATATGAAGCAATTCTGATATCAATCTGCAAGTAATTTTGAGGAGAAATCGAAGAAGCAAACAATTTCTACTCCAACAAATCGAAGTCTGTGAAGAACAGCTTCAATTAAAGCTTCATCAAATAGGTTTAATCGTATTGGAAGAAGATTATCCACTTGTTTTAATACAGAAACAAAGAACAAAAAAAAAAAAAAAATCCCTCCTTTCACCCTTTCTTTCCCGTTTTCTCTCTGTTTAAAAATAAAAAAATGCTTCCTTCTGTCCATAATAATACTCCTGCGTACAAATACATACAGAACCGTATCAGTACTCCGTAGTGTACGAGCTACGAGTCTCTCAACCCACCTCACTACCTCTGTCCCAAGTAAATGTTGCCACCAAAGACCCAAGAGTTCAGCCTAGATCCCGTTCAACTCTTTCTTTTTCTTTTTCTTTTTTTATCTAAATTTTTTATTGACAAACTCAAAGAATTACATAAAAAAATATAGGACAAGCGCGCTACATGGTGTCCTACAAGGCTTTTTTGAATAGCAAAATCAATTCTTTTAAGATATTCATTCGAAGAAGTAGTCGTGACATTGTTATTTATTATTTTATGTACCCTGTTGAAGAGCTCAACCGTTTCTGATGCTACAAACCCAAACATGTCGAAAGCAAACGAGATGAAACCATGCTGGTTTGTTTTACACTATCCACTGTGATTTTCCTTGTGCACTATTAGCTATATGACCTATCTCAAAAATCTCATTATCGAATCCTACCATCGACGATGCCCCTATAATGTCAATTGAAACGGAAAGAGAAACAGAGGCAAAAAAAAAAAAAAAGGTAAAGATAAAAGGGAACTTGTTAAATCACTTCGTTTTCTCTTTGATTTTGTTTGTCTATGTTTATCAATTGATAGAGAATTAGTGATCATCAATTTATAACAGTGAGGTTATTGAAGATGATTTGTCAGATAAAAATTTGGTATCAATATCCCTTTATCAAATATGTTCTCTTGTTCTTTCTTATTTTTCATAATTTAACTACCAACAATCTGGTTCTTTACTTTTTTTTTTTTTTTTTTGACTAGTTTCTTTTCTCAACAATCTATTCTTAAAAGTAAGCTTAGGGTTATTCTCTACGATCCCAAAACATCTTCCAAGAACAAATATAAAAACCAAGAGTAAATCATGTGCTTTTAGGATATAGAATTTTTAAGAATCATTTTAAGGGCATAAATTCTTAAATAAGAGAAAAAAGGTGTTGTGATGAGCTCTAAAGATTAAGATTTGTTGGATTACTAAGACCCGAATTTCTAATCTATAATCTAATTAATTCTCATGTATATTCTTTATAGTTGCTCATCTCTCGGTTATTGCAACTCCATAACTCAGTGTTGGGATAGATTACTCAACTCTCGTATTTTGTATCTATCTATTTTACTTGATATGCATGAATTACCCCACCCGATTATCACAAGAGACAAAAAGAATCTATCGTATCATGTAACCCTATGCAAGCATATGAATATCATCATCTATGTAATCCAAGTATTTAATTGAAACCCTAATGTGACTTGAGGTCCCTCTCTAAATATTGTGAATAAACATGTAGGCAAGGTAATCATACAAGAACAAAAGATGAACATTTTCTATATCACTTCTCTCTCGATATGGTAAGATACAATGAATTGTTATAACCTCTTGCATGAAAACGATACAATGAGAATATGCATGAAAACTAAATGATAATCATGATTTCATCAACGGAGGTTACTTATCTTTTAAGGGTTTTAGTTTTCCATTGATGAAGAGAACATAAACATACATTTATTACCCTTAAACCTTAATTAAAAATCAGAAAACCTAATACAAGATGCTAGAAGAGAGTTTTTCAATTCAATCTTCTATATGAAAACCTAAGTTTACAATGATATGTATACTCTTCATGTATGCAAACTACCCTAATTTATCAAGTCGTCCAATCAGAGAGAAATACGTCGGTCTAGAGATAATGGGCTTCAATATGGCACTGGGCCCAACCTTCAGTTCATCAAAATAGTCGTCAGGTGGCGAGTTGACTCGTGAGGTGGCGAGTTGACCGAGAACTTTTGACTTCTGGTTGACTTGGTTTTGTGTCGGCTGACTTGTAGACTGAGTCTTTGTTGTCTAATGGAATTAATGATTAGTCTATGTGCTTTCCTGAGTTGGACAAGTTGTGGTTTTCTTTTTGGCTGCTTAAGTGTTTTTTTTATGTGGATTTTTTCTTCTTGTAGGAGTATTTGAGGAGGTCGACTGGAGCTTTAATTCACTTCAACTTGGAAATCATCAACTTAAGCCCATTACTTACTTCTTTAAATCTTAATTCATGGAATAGAGACTTTACACCCGTAAAATATAATAAACCTAAAAATAAGACTAAAAAAACATTAAATTACAAAGAAGCAAACAAAATGATATTTGGAGAATATTAAAGAATAACACTATTGTGCTCTTATTACTATAATGTCACGGTTCTCATTAAGTATCGGGTGCATTGTGTGAAAGTATTCATACCACCAAAACTAAAAACAAAAAATAATGCACACTTAGAAGCAATAAATAAATAATCACGTAAAGAAAATAATGTTTTACGTAAAATATCAATTAAAATAAAATTTTTATTAATTTAAATATATAAAAACTTATCGGTAAAATAATAACAGTCGGCTAGAGATCATTTTCCTTGAGATCAAACAGCGAAATCAAGTATGTGTTATAAATGGGTCAAAACGGCTCCCCCCAATCATAGTCCCACATCTTCTCAAGATCCAACAACCCACCTAGCCCTCCCATCTGAATATAGCTATCTCGATTCATAATAAGAACATTCCTAACAAAATAAAATAGATAGGCAAGTACATACTCCACTACAAGAATACTCCAAATTCGCCACGGACTAGAACGGTGGCAAAACGTGATTAGCCATTGTCCAAATCCATGGCAAGACCGTGGGTGTTGAGGGCGTAGCTAAATTGTTTGCCACTGTCCGGGTCCGTGGCAGACACAAATAATTAGCCACGGTCTAAAACCGTGGGATTTGCCACGGATATCAACCGTGGCAAATTTAATATTAGCTACTGCTATTGGCCGTGGCAAATCTTAAATTTCTTTCAAAAACAAATAGATTAGCTACTGCTTTGAGCCGTGGCAAATCTGGTCCATTTTTTCGCCAAAAAAAATATATATATATATGTATATATAAAAATAGCAATTACATTGGCTTGAACTTGCACAAAGCATTAATCATAAATCATTTTGGATTCTTTACTTTTTCTCAATGTGCAATTATAGCTTATTAATCCTAAATCCTAAAAAATAGCAATTACAGATAAACTCTTTATACATAATAATGAATGTCACAAGCTATGACAAATAAAGTATACAATAATTTTACTGATAAAAGATAGTTTTATTAGTATTCAAGCAAACCAATTACATTCTGATCACCCTGTATAAATACATCGTCATGTCGTAAGATTTCACATTAAAAAACAGAATCTAAAACACCATGGTTGTCACTACACTGCTGTAGCTTTATACCCCTGAGACTGCAATGCTTCACTACTTGGCAAAGCTCGATCTATTGCACTGGATCATCCCCACCATAGACTATACTGTTGTTGTAATGTTACCATGCATGTAATCTGCTCTGCCAGTGGTATCCTGACATTATTGGCATTCAGTCCATTGATGATCTGCATGGAGATTAAATAATTATATAAGCATAAAAATTAATCAGATCTTGTGTTTGCCATTGTTTGCATTATTTCTTTATTGTAAAGGAACAGATATATAATTCTGATAAGAAGCTATTATATCGTAAGCTTTCTACTTGAATGGTGAATGAAAGATCAGAGAGAGACGCCAAGCAACATACATGTACTTGAGTGTTTTGGATCAGAATCCAGAGTGACTAGGCCTATACCCCCATCAATTGCACCCAGGCTAAATGCCCTTACGATGTGGACCTACAACAATGACAAACATATGGTAAAATCAGGTGGTCGACAGAAAATCACAAATGATTACTTACAGGAAAAAGTTCCCTGATTAACCCACTTCATAGTAATATTATAGGACACTAAGTTCAACCATAACAATTTTTTTACCCAAGTTGTTCAATAACTAGAGCTAGCAAACTTTTCTATTGCTTGGGTAGATACTTGCGGTTGATTACAAAAATGAATCATGCAGTTTGGTGATGGTTTTAATCCTACCTTACGGCCTGAAAATGTTATCGTGTAATAGTAAATCATGGATTGAGAAAAATAGCAAAGGAAGAGTTGATCTCTTGAGTAGACAACGACCAACTAGACATAACTCGTGAAGAAGATAATTACAAAGGAATCTAAATTAAACCTGGAATGTGGTAGCCTTGATTAATTGAAAAACCAACGCATCTCTTTCCACCAATTTGTGAGCAACAGCGAAACCTTTCCACCCACCGCTCAGTCCAATCTTATGCAAGAGGTAATTAGTAACAAATTCTTCCCGATTCTCATCAACCAAAGTAATTGTAACATCATGTTTTGGAAGGTCGCTTTGCAGAATTGTCCAGGAATTCTCTAATATTAAAGGAAAATATTAATAAAGACATATCTATGTATATAATACTCCAAATCCAATATGTCTCTAGATGATTTCTAATATAATTCTACATGTTTATAGAAGATTATCTTCAATTACCATCCAAAATCCTTTAATGACATGTGAGTGGAGCATGGATTTAACAAAGCTAGGGAACCGAGGGTCTAAATTTGCTTGAACTTCTTCTGCCCGTTGTATAGCGCAGAGCTTAACTTTATCATGATTAGGAAATGCTTGTTCTTGTTCATAGCTTCAAGCAATCAGAAAACAATTACGAGACAACAATCAACAAACTATAAATGGAGAAATTGTTGAAACACCGAAAGAAATGAACAACAGCTTGCTACTGACCTCAAAGGTGCCTCTGCAGGCTTATCCAAAACTACTTGTTGAAAACTTGGTACTGACCTCGAAGGTGTCTCGGGTTTATTGAGAACGACCTGTTCAAACTTATTGCAGTCAGCCAATATGGATGTAATTAAAGTAGGCATGCAGTGTACTATGGTTTATTTATTCATCAGCATTAAAATGTAAAATTACGACACTAATGAGCAACTTTCTTATGAATTATTCAAAGAAATATGTCTGCAAATTTTGTGCAATTGTATTAACAAAAATTGTAAATGTATTGCCATCATCATCATATCATAACATCCAAAATCTCATTGAAATGCATATTAATTATTAACCAATCTACAGAGCTCAAACAAATAAGTGACATGCAGAGAGTGAGTGAGAGAGAATTGAACCATGGAAAGGGGAGTCAGGGGCTCAGAGGAGCTTTGTAAAGACTGGAAACACTGAGCTAAAGTCATCTGACCTTCATTAATACCTTCATTCTCCTTCTCCTTTTTAGACTTTATCATCATTCCAAACTCTTCTTATTCCATTTCCTTTTCACTACTGGTATCTGTCATTATCATCATTCTCAACTCCCCTTTAAAGTCAAATTCTTCCTCTGGTGCTGCCTCCATGTTAAACTTCACACTTCAGATCGTTTGCTGAATTTGGGCATGACTGCAGAACCCCTTTGCACGCTCTACAACAACGAATAAGAGTCCATCCTTTTCACCTTTTCATCCGCTTCCCTTTCACTCTTTCCCTATGGGAGGAAGCAACTGGTGGCATTATTGAGACTATAGAATTCTTCAGCTCTGTTAACTCCATCGAACAGTTACTCACGGCATTGCATCAAAACTATGGAAGCGACATTGCATCAAAACTGTGGAAGTTCATCCCTGCGGCAGTCCATTGGATCACATGGAAATCCAGAAATAGGAGAATTTTCAGAGCTACAGAGGCAAACACAACAAGCACTTTAAACAGAATTAAAGGGACACCTCTCACTTAAAAGCCCTAAACTTATAATTCAGAAAACCCCAATTCTTACATCAAGCCAATAAATTTAATTTAGTAAAATGAAAGAGAAACCAGAAAAAGAATTATAAGTAACACTCACAGATTCATAAATGTATTGATGGAGAGTTTTCAATTTCTATTAATTCGAAGCAGTTAGTTGAGCTAACCACAATCAGTAGCAGCGTAATCTTGCAATTTTTGTTTACTTGAATTAACATAATGAAAACAAGAAAAAGTGGAGAAGAAGATAGAATTAGGGTTGTGGGATATTGAGATGTGAACGATGGAGTGAAAAGTGAGAAGAAGAAAGGTTTTCTCTCGTCAATTAGTGTGGACTGTGGATATTTCTTGTGATATGAAATATCAATCCGACGGTTCTAATCCAATACATACCCACGGTCCATAGCTGTAAGTAAATTCTAAAAAAAACTAAAAAAGAGGATATATTATTGCCACGACCAATACCAACATTGCCACCGACCTGAACCGTGGCCAATTTAACCACAGACCCGGACCGTGGCGAAGGAAATCGTAGGTCCGTAGCATATATTAGATTTTCTTGTAGTGCTCGGAAATGCACTCTTTTGATCATCTCCAATCATTTAGCTTTCTTATCAAATGATCAATGTACCTCTGTTTCAACCAAGCCGCCCTAATCGCCTCATTCTTCCAATTACCCTTCTCAATCATTTTCATATTTTGATTATTAAGACATGGAAAATAATTTCCTACATTCTTGAATTTCTCAACTGAATAATCATATAGAACCGTATCCTCAATGCCCACACTTAACCCCATTAGCATGGTAAAGTTTAGTGGAGTTATCTCAGCCTCCCCCTAAGGAAAATGAAATGTGTGGGTAGTATCTCACTACCTCTCCGCTAGGGTGTACTCTAAAGATGCATCGTGTTTGCCCTAATCAAATCATATATTAGACCCTAAGGGTGTAGACGCCAAAAGAGTACATTCCCAAACAAAATTTGGGCGAGTTTGAGACATTTCCGCCAAGTTTGAGACGTTTGATGAACGCAACAAACCTTCCATTGACGAATTCTCTACAAAACAATCAACGGATAAGAAAACAAACAAAATCGAATTTGTTTTAGCCTTGCGATTTTATTTAGGTATTTTATCAAACATCTTACGAACATATATAATAAATAATATAATTTAATAATAACGATTCTTACTTGCGTTTTCTCCATTTAATAGTTAAGATGTGTTTCCAGAGTTGTACAAAGAAAAGGGTGCAAATTCGAGTCAATTGGATCCAGATATTGTAATTGTGGAAATAAAATTTTCATTTTTATCAAATTCATTATCTTTGGGGTTATGAGCATGTGATGATGATCCTCTAGTTGATTTATGGTTCATCTTCTTCTTATTCAACCATCTAGAAAATGGTTCAAAGATTTTTTCCATGATTAAATATTGAATTTAAACTAAAAACAACCATCTAGAAAATGGTTCAAAGATTTCTTCCATGATCAAATATTGAATTTAAACTAAAAAAACTTGAAGAACAATAATGGATGAATAAAAAAAGAAAGAGTGAGAAAAATTACTGGCCAAAATAGAGAGAGGATTCAAATTGTGTTGTTTTAATAGGATTCAGTCAAAAGACGACATGTGGCATGCCCATCTAAGTTTCTAATATTTTGAGGCAGGCGTCATGTGACATGTCGTCTGATTGGTAGATCCACTATGTATTGGGAGACCCCCACCTTTCATCAAATGCACCACACTATTTGGGGTGGATTTCTTCTATGTGGCGCCTACTTGGAGGTAGATTTATCCACCCTGCATTTAGCAATGATCTAAAACATTCAATTTAGGTCGGGTAATTTCCTAGATGAGATCAACCTTATGGTGCCTATTCCCAAACCGGACCAAAATTAATTTTTCTGATATTTCACACCCATTTTACCCTTCTGTACACTGTCACCATCATATCTTACTTTTGCAGTAAATATTTTGTCTTCTCTCTCTTCATTAAATGTCTACAACAAATCTCCAACTGTTCAATTAATTTCAAATTTTTTTACCGTTGGATTATATGCCACATGTCAACAGTAAAAATGTGTCTTCCTTATCGAGATTAGTCAACTCTATACTATATACAAATGTCGATGCCTTGATTCTAAAAGTCCTCTAAATGAATTTGATTGGAAAAACAGAAAAAACAAAAGATAGTTATCTTCTGTTTGTGGGAAACCTAGGACATGGTATATGTACCAAAGGTTCCTTTTGTTCCTAGTACTATTTTTTTGCTCAAAAAACCATAAGAATTCATCTTTTGTTTCATTAAATCGTTCTTCCTTTGTCAAATTATTTGGGGTTGCTTTGTTCTTCTAACCATGGTGAACAATAAGAAGATAACAATGAATGGTCCAACAAAGAAACCAACCAAGAAGACCATCAAGTATAAGGAGCAACCTAAGAAAATCACGTTTAGTTGTGGTAAGTGTCAAAAGTTAGGTCTTTTCACAACAATAATCTATCATTGTAAGTATTAAATATAATATTTTTAGGTTGTTGAAATAAATTGGTTTGTTGCTGTTATTTTTGTACTATTATAGTTATTGCATTCAGATCTTCTAAGAATGTTATTAATGAAGCATTCAAACATCTAATAATAAAGCAGGAATTTAAATAGTTAAATTAAACTACGAAAACAGCGAAAATTACAGAAATCTAAAACATAAAACTAAAAGACAGAAATTAAAACAGTAAAGTAAAACAGAAAATAAAGAAGAAGAAGAACAGAAGAAAATATGAAACTTTATTCACATAAAATTAAAACATAAAAATAAACAGAGAAAAAGAAAGTAAAAACTTACAGAATACTTGAGATAAACATAAAAATAAACAGAGAAAAAGAAAGTAAAAACTTACAGAATACTTGAGATATTCACATATAATTCCCCCTGAATAAAGTTTCAGGTGGAAACTACGCACACCAAAATTAAAACTAAAAGGGAAAGGTTACAAGAAAAGATAAAAGATTACAAGTAGAGAAGAGGGTAGAAGATAAGAGAAAAGGCTTGAGAGAGAGGAGAGGGTTTGCTTCACGATTGTTGAAGGCTTCTATGGAAGACTTGAACGTTGTGGAAGGCTTGCCTCTTTCCTTGTGAGAATGCTTCGTTATATAAGCATTTAGAAAATGGAAAGTGGGTCCCAGTTGGAAGTGGGAAGTGGGTCCCAAAGAGCACTTTGAGAGCATTATGTGAAAAGTGGGTCCCAGTTGATAAGTGGGAAGTGGGTCCCAGTTGGCATCTTGCTAGTGGTGGACCCCATTGAATAGTAAGCACCTTTGTTTTGTCGGTAGAATAATTTTCTTCATTTTGCTAATGTGGGCCCCAGTTGTAAGTGGGTAGGTCCCGGTGAATTGGCGATATTCGTCTGTGGCAGAATAATTGACGGGTATTGTAGACCCCTCCAGTTGGCTGATTGTCCAGAAAAGTAGATTCTTTCTGAAAGTCGGATAAGTGTATATGGACCCCATTATTAGAGTCGGGTAATTTGAGCGAGGTAATCATTAGTCCTCTCCAAGATCGATATCGTCATTATCTTCGTCATGCTGGGAAGAACTTTGTTGAGAGCAGTCTTGTTTAAGGTCCCACCATGAAATAATAGAGTTACCAGGATAATTGGATTCTTTACTAGTATTGGAGTTAGTGTCCATAGGAGAAATATCTCCAAAAGAGGCTTGAATTTGCTCTTGCATTTCTTGCATAATTCTGATTTTAATTTCCTGAGATGAAAGACCGGGATGGGCTTTTGTTAATTTTTCCCTGAGAATTGAAACAGGATTGGAATTAGAAGGTTCTTTAACAACCGGTGATGGAGTATGCCTGGAGGCATATAATTGTTCCAATTTCTGGATGTCAGGAGTAATATTTTCTAATTTTTTCTCAATGGGACATTTGGCCCACCATTTATAATGGTATTGTCTGCAAAGACCATGAAGGCCCTCAGAGGCTTGGAATTGGCAACTGTAAGTCCAGACCCAAATCTATGGGATTAAATAATCCGCTAGAAAAAAGAGGAATGATTTTCCTCGAATAGTATCACAACATTCGAACAAGTGATGGAATTGAAGGTAGGGTTTAAAAAGAGCTTTTAGCTCAGGTGGTAAATAATCCAAATTCGGACCAAATTTAAAGAACCAATTGTAAAACCAATTAGGAATTTCGTTGTTATCTTTTTTGAAATCTTCATCAAAATAGAGGAACCAAGAGTGTTTCCTCTGAGGATTTTGGTAAAAGAAAGAATAGGACCATGCGTCCATATAATCCCAATAATTATAGGTTTGATTGTAATTATGGTATGGACCACGTAATTCCCGTAATTTATTGGGATCACCCCAATCAGAAGATTTGAGGACCATGTGAATCATTGCTTTACTGTAAGCAATAGGAGAATTAAGGGTATTACCCTTTCTGTTATGTTCGAAACTGACAGATTTAGTTTCTTCTAAAATTGATTCATAGAAATATCTATGTTTTCCTCCTCGGATAGGACTATTATCCTTTTCATCAAAGTATTTTTGTCCCAAAATTATGGGATCAGATAACCATTTTTCATCCTCTGAATTGAGGATCACCAGGAGTTCTGTATAATTTTTTAAGAATAACTTCGGCTCATTGTTGAGTAATAATACTTCTTTCATAGTTTTGTCCATTGGGACTTTTCCAGAAGAACCTGAATTAGGATTAACTGGGCTTAATTTGCCTTTTCCTTTGATTTGAGAACCCGAATTGGGGCTGCCGAGGCTTAATTTGCCTCTTGAATGTCCTTGACTACTCATCCCTGTAAATATTCGCGGGTAAGAAAATCAGGAAGAGAATTAGTATCTCCTTTTATAAATTCTATTTGAAATTCAAATACTGAAAGAATTGCTTGCCATCTAGCAAAAATATGTTTGGATGCTAGATTTTTAACATCTTTTTCAATAATGTCTTTTGCCGAACTACAATCAATTCGTAACAAAAATTCCTGATTTATTAAATCATCTTGGAATTTGTTAACACAATTGACTATGGCTAACATTTCTTTTTTAACAGTCGAATATTTGACTTGGGCATTTTTCCAAACCCCAGAATGGAATCTGATTAGATCCTCTTTATTAGTTAAATTATTTTTTTGTTTAAGTATGCCACCATATCCTTTGTCAGAGGCATCTGTTTCCACAATTTTTAATCCATTAGGATTAGCCAGAGATAAACAAGGTAATTGTTTAGCTTTTAGTTTTATCTTTTGAACAGCTTTAGTATGATCTATAGACCATGGTTCAGGATTTTTACGAAGTCTTTCATAAAGAATTTTAGTGTCGAAAGCTATATCTTTGTAATAATCAGAGATATAGTTAAGACTTCCTAAGAATCGCTGTAATTGTTTTTTATCTCTGATATCATCAGGGAATTTAGAAGCAAATTCTATAGATCTATTAATAGGGATAATTTTCCCTTGACAAATATTATGTCCTAGAAATCGAATATCGGTTTTAAATAACTTCATTTTCGGTGCAGAAACAACTAAACCGTTTTTCTTAATAAGATGAGAAAATGTATTTAGGTGTTTAAAATGTTGATCAATAGAATTGGAAAAGATCAATATATCATCAATATAGACAATACAGAATTCTGTATAGGCATTAAAAATTTCATTCATAATATTCATAAATTCTGAAGGGGCATTTTTTAAACCAACCATTACATTCCATTCATAATGTCCAAAAGGAACAGTAAAAGCAGTTTTATACTTATCTTGCTCAGCAATTTGAACTTACCAATAACCTGATTTTAAATCAAATTTAGAAAATATTCGGGCATCATTTAAGCGTTTTAATAAGTCCTTTTTATTAGGAATAGGATAACGAATCCATTGTAAAACTTTATTAAGGGGTTTATAATTAATGACCAATCTAGGAATTCCTCGTTCTTGTTCAGCATTTTTATTAACATAAAAGGCTGCACAACTCCAACAGGAAGAACTTTTCCTAATAAGTCTTTTATGTAAAAGATCTTGAATTTCAGTCTTGCATAATTCCATATAAATTTTATTCATTTGAATAGGTCTAGCCTTAGTAGGTATCATGTTTTCATTAAAACCTTCAATATAAGGTAGATTAACAATGTGTTGTTTCCTGTCCCAAAAGGCATTAGGAACATCACTACAAATTTCTTTTTGAAATTGTTTTCCCAAAGAAGTAATTTTTTCTTTAATAATGTTTTGTTCTAATTGTTTATTAATAAAGCAGGAATTTAAACAGTTAAATTAAACTACGAAAACAGCGAAAATTACTAAATCTAAAACATAAATTAAAAAGAACAGAAATTAAAACAGAAAATAAAAAAGAAGAAGAAGAAGAACAGTAAAGAAGAAGAAACTTTATTCACATAAAATTAAAACATAAAAATAAACAGAGAAAAAGAAAGTAAAAACTTACAGAATACTTGAGATATTCACATATAATTCCCCCTGAATAAAGTTTCAGGTGGAAACTACACACACCAAAATTAAAACTAAAAGGGAAATGTTACAAGAAAAGCTAAAAGATTACAAATAGAAGGGAAGAGAAAAGGGAAAGCTTGAGAGAGAGAGAGGGAGAGGGTTTGCTTCTGATTGTTGAAGGCTTCTATGGAAGGCTTGAACGTTGTCGAAGGCTTGTTCTCTTCCTTGTGAGAATGCTTCGTTATATAAGCATTTAGAAGGTGGAAAGTGGGTCCCAGTTGGAAGTGGGAAGTGGGTCCCAAAGAGCACTTTGAGAGCATTATGTGAAAAGTGGGTCCCAGTTGATAAGTGGGAAGTGGGTCCCAGTTGGCATTTTGCTAGTGGTGGACCCCATTGAATAGTAAGTACCTTTGTTTGTCGGTAGAATAATTTTGCTAATGTGGGCCCCAGTTGTAAGTGGGTAGGTCCCAGTGAATAATAAGCATTATTGTTGGCGATATTTGTCCATGGAAGAATAATTGACGGGTATTGTAGACCCCTCCAGTTGGCTGATTATCCAGAAAAGTAGATTCTTTCTGGAAGTCGGATAAGTGTATATGGGCCCCATTCAGTTCAGGCTGGTTTTTGGTAAATTTCTCTATTGATTTGGACTGATAATTTGTTCCAATAAATTCATATTCTGAAAAAATTGGTTCAATTGTGGATCACTTCCCATAATATTCCATGAGAAAGGTGGATTGTAATCTGTCAAATCTATTTTACCATTGGAACTTAATCTGAAGTGGTAATATAGGATTGTAACATCAGTGGCCATATAGTCCATAGCAGGGTTGAATTTAAACCACCAGTTAGAAAACCATGTGGGTATTGTCCCACTAAAATCAGGGGAAAATGAAAAATTCCAAAAATATTCATGTTGGGGAATTTGAAGAAAGAAGGTATAGACCCATGCATCCATATAGTCCCAATGGGTAAAGGTCCGTAAGTTGTTGAAATGAGGAAAGGGACCAATAAGGGGCTTGGTAATAAAAGGTTCTCCCCATTCGGGAGGTTCTATTATTTTATGAATAAGTGCATCTCTATAAGATTTAGAGAATTGGTTATTAACCTTGGAAAAAGAGACTGAACCAGTCGTAATTAAAATAGATTCGTAGAATTCTCTACGTTCAAGAATTTGGGATGGACTATTAGTCTCTGGGTTAAAATTATTAAAACCTTGGTAAATAGGTGAATGTAGCCACATTATATCTCTATTAGTTAGATCAAAAATTAATTCATTGGAATTCTTCAGATATGATCTGGTATTATTATCTTCAATAGAAGATTTACTGATATTCCGTTTCCTTTCTTTTAAAGCAGGAGATAATTTTTCCCATTCGGGAGGAGAATAAAGCATTTCACCCTTTCTTTTATTAGAATCCGAATTAGGATTATCTGATTTTTCCCATTCGGGAGGAGAGTAAAGTATTTTACCCTTTCTTTTAGTAGAATCCGAATTAGGATTATTTGCTTGACCATGAGGAGTCATTTCTGCAAAATTAAAGCAAATATTGTCTTTAAGACTCGATCATAATCCTTTAATTAGGATAAAGATAATTAAGACTCGATCATAATCCTTTAATTAGGATAAAGATAATTAAGACTCGATCATAATCCTTTAATTAGGATAAAGATAATTATCTTACTAGACAAGAATTGATAAATAGATTCCCTGTTACAAAGAAAGAGGAATATTAATGTCAGAACTAGAAGGTTCCTCAGGTATTTCAAAAATCATTTTTTCTTTTAATTGATGGTTATAGTCCTTATCAGGTTTTATGATAAATTCAAACCTAACTTTTTTCCCCATAAGGATAGTATGAATTCCTTCATCATCGATTCGTTCAATTGGCCAAATAAGGCTTAAAAAAGGTTTCCCTAAAATTATCATTTGGGATAAAGTATTAGATAAAATGAATTGAGTTTTAATACGAATAGTATTATGACATATTAAAACATTTGATAATTTATTATTTATTTCCATAGAAGAACTGTTTGCAGTATTTAATGCATAATTGACCTTTTCAAAATATCTAGAAGGTACCAGATTTTGCCTTATACAATTTAGGTCAGACCCACTGTCTATTAGGGCAATAGTTTCTAAAACAAAATCCTGGATAATTAACTTGATATTGACATACCATTTTTGGTTAATATTATTATCTAAGTATAATAATCCTCTAGTTTCCTTAGCGTTGATAAGAGGAAGATTATCTTTTGTTTCTAAACGAGTAATTCTCCATTTTAGATTATTAATTTCGGTTTTTAAATTATTCATTTCTTTTCTAAATTCAGAAATGGGAACTTCTTTAGTTAAAGGTTTTGATTCTATTCTGTCGAAAACCTTTTGTAATGAATAAGGTTCTATAATACTAGAATTATACCTATTATTATAGGAATCCTTTATATATTTTTCAATAGCCTGTCTTTTCTCTAAACGGTCGACAATATTATCAATCATATCAAGAATAAGAGTCTGATTTTCAGATAAAACATTAATACTAAGGCCGTTCATGTCAATGATAGCCTTGTAATAGTCTTGGGAAGTCTTACAGTGTGTAGAACATCCTTTCCCTGACTGATGACTATTATCAGATTCACTATTAGTGAGTTCTTCCACTTCCATGATTTGATCAGAAGAATCATCCGAATAGTAGCTACTAGAAGCTTCATTATTGTCAAAAATTTTGTTAATTTGTTTTTTAATATTATCATCAATGCCTAATTCGTTAATTTGTTTACGAATGTCGATTTTAGAATAACATCGATTAGCATAATGACCTATTTTACCACATTTATTGCAAGTAATATTTTTGACATTCTTTTTATTCTCTTTAGAGGATGAATTAGGTAAAACCTGGTCAGGTCTTTTAAAAGGTTTCCTTCGAAAATTTTTCTTAGAAAATCTTTTAGGGGATGATATAGTTTTATCCTTTTGTTGTTTAGGCATATCATACCCAAATTGTTCACAAAATTGGCCTAACTCTTTTCTCCCAGTTAAATTTTGTTTCTTAAGTTGATTCTTAAGACGAATATCATTACAAAGAGCTAATCCTTCAGAAGTACATTCTCCAATAAGTTCACCATAAGTGTAAAAATCATAAGGAATTTGAATTCCATCATGTTTATTTTTAAGTCTATTTTTGACTTTTTCAACAAAAAGAATAGGTAATCCAGAAATAAATTTTTCTTTCCAAAAAGCATTATTACCATCATGTCGATTAGTAATTTTGGTCATAAAGACATCTTTATACCATCGAAAATGAGTTAAAGTTGGGCATTTCAAATTCATGAGGAGATCTTTACCTCTTTCATTAGCAGTTATGGTATTACCAATAAAATGTTTAATTATAGTTTGAATTTGTGTATAAACAGCATCTTGGACATGGGATTGTTGTCCAGAGGTATTGATTTCTATTTTAACAGAACCAAGAATTTCTTCTCTTTGGCTAGGGGTAAGAAGGTTATCCCACCATCCTTTTAATTGCCCCGTAAAACCCGCTACAATACAGCCGGCCGTTTGCTGATCAGTATTATTAGAATTTTTACAGACAGTAGCGAACATAAGAATCCTATGTAAGGTGACATAAATCATATATTCAGATAGACTGTCTATATTCCATTCATATATGGTCTTAGCACTATAAGATGTTTGTATGGAAATATAATCTTCTTCATTAAGAACATCAGCCGGGGTAGGCCTGGGATAATAGGTCCTAGTAGGTCGTATTTTGGCTTTATTTGATTTGTTAAATTCAAGTTCATTAACTTCTTGTTCCATGTTTTGTAATATATTTTGAAATTCCTCAATATTCTCATTAGATAAGTCACCATTCTGAGATAATACCGCAATATGATTATTGGTTAATTTGATATTCTTTAATTTTTTAGTAAGTTCCTCCATAAAATCGTTCTGACTTAATTTATCATTATTTCCCAAATTAAGCTTCATATCATGAGGAGGTTTAATATTCACCGGACAAACCTCTTTATTGGTTTCGGGTTTGTGAATAGCATCCTCAATACGAATTAATTGCTTTCCAATTGTTTGAAGACATAGATTCGTATAATTAGATCGTTTAAAGACTTTATCTAATTCCGTTTTATTATCGGAGGGTAAAATATAAGCAATAGTTTCTAGAACAGAAGATTCATTAAGTAATTTTAAAGGCTGGGTAGGAGGATAAATAGCCTTAATATTTTTACCTTCAGTAGTAGTCCAATTGTTAAAAAATTCTTGAATAACACTGATTTCTAAGGTCCTATCCCATCTTAGCACATAATGCGCAAATGGAATAATACTCTTAGTATCATTCAAATACTTATAAAAATTTTCTTTTAAAAATTCATGTTGTTCGTCATTATACTGATCCTTATACCATTTTCGAAAAGTATTGTATTTAGGATCTTTCCATTCATTATTGATGGCCACACGATCTATTTTAAAATCATTGATAAGTTCTATTGTATTAATAGAAAAATTCATTTCTGATGGGGTAGGATTAAAAGTAGAATTCTTATTATATAAACCATGAGGAATAACATTATTAGATTCCTTTATACCTTTAATTTCAAACTCATCATCAATTCTTTCAGGAATACTGGAGGTAGAAGCTCTAGATGGTTCCTGATAATAGAAATTTTTTACAGATTTAAGACGGGATATCCTATTAGAGGAAAACCTTATTTCAATATCACCTTCGGGGTTCTGGATGATTTGATCTAGGTTTCTATTAACAGGTTGGGTAGGAATAATACCCTGATGATCCCAGTTCTCAGGATAACTAATTTGATCCCAAGGAATAATTTTATTACAAGCCATATTTGACTTACCCAGATTAGTTTCAATAATGGTTGTATTACCTTTATTACTAATTAATTTGGCATTAGGACTCAAAGTGTTCATTACCTTAAATTGAATTCTATATGCAATATTCAAAATTTCGGAACCAGAAATGAATTCATAACCTTTAGTATCTAGGTCCATCATAACACTTTGCATGATATTATCATCGGATAGGGATAATTCCAAATTAGGATAGATATTACAATAAACTGGTCCATTACTAGTAGTGGACTCCATAATACCCATTAAGGATTTTTGATAATTTGTACATCTAGCATCCCTAAGGGCTAGAAGGAAACAACAATCAATTCCCTTTAGGTGTAAAGGTTTTACAGCAATTTGAATTAATCCTATATGGATGTAGTGATAATTTTGACGATATCTAATAATATCTTGCTCAGTTATTAAAGGAATAGATTTTTTATTACTATTAATTGGCATGGTATGTTCAACCGTTTTAATAGACATAGCAACTTTGTAATCAAAAGATCCTACGTTATAAATTCTTTTAGGTTCAATTCTGGGCATATCCCAATTTAATAATTCATTTTCCATTTTCTCTATATTAGAGATTTCAATACATTATTCATTTTTTAAGAATTTCTTTTTATTTTTAAACATATTAAACATAATAACAGAATAATTCTAAATGTTAAAAAGCTTAAAAGCAGAATATTTTGAGAGCAGAGATGTCAATAGGAAGTTAGAGATCATGCAATACTTAACTCATAAGTAATTATTCAGAAATAAGAACATAGTAAAACACAGTTTTAATTCATTTTCCATGATTAATGCTGACAGTCAGCGATTTAAGTCAAAACTGATAATTACTTCATATCTTAATTCATAATTTATTTCAACAGTCAACGATTTCTGTCACGGTGAATAATAATCTTATGTCCTAGATCATGATGAACTTCAACAGTCAACGTATAAGATCCCTAACGCCAACGGCCACCTGCCTACGGCTAAACGGGAGAAAGACCGTGACAAAGTCTCTATTCATCATAACTTAGAATACAAAATTATTACTACCGGAGACTACAAGTAGTCCAACGCGACTAGATAGAAACTAATCATAAATCAAACATAAAATAATTATCAGTCGGAGACTACAGAGTAGTCCAACGCGACTATGTCAAAAAAGATTAATCATAAATTCCATTAAGAAAATAGGTAATATTACTAACAAGAGTGTTAAGCAATAGAGGTCGGCATGCACATGAGTGCTCGGTACCTCATCACCGCTGCGGTCAGAGGCCACCAGTAGCAGCATGACAATCGATTCCCCTAGACTAAGGGTTGCAGTGCTCTCTAGGAGTTGCTAATTTCCTTGATTAGGAATATTAAACATATCTTAACGAAGAACTTGAAACAGTATCAGCGCCATGTCAGCGTAAATTACTGTTGGGGATCATGTAGTGGTCTTGACTAACAGTAATTATCCAGTTTAGGGGTTGGGGGGGGGGGGGGGGGGGGTGTTGGTTCATCAATAGAGCTGAACTTTATTGAAGTATATTATAGCCTCATAAACCTAAAAAAAATTTACATTTACTCCAATTTCATCTTCATATATTATGGGACATTAATATTATTATTTGTAGCTAAAACAATACTTCTGTACATACAAAGTTAGTTCCCCAAGACATGGTGTAGCTTGTACATGTAAAAAACTTATTCCAGAGGACACATTTGATATTCACACAATCACAATTATATTAACATGTTAGTAGACAAGTGTTTCTATCTCGCCGACATATTGTTGCGTACAGACAGTAAATTCTAACTATTTCCCATCTTTTGTATCAGCAAATACATTCAACGTGATATATCGACATGGTGGCCAGCTGATGAGTAAGGATTATGGTGTGTTTCTCAAGGGTGAGTACAAGGTATCTGTCTGTTCTAGGGATACGATCTATGAAGAATTTTTTGTGAAGGCCGAAACTATATGTAACTTAGAGAGGATCAACTTTTTCCTTCAATGTATTCTAGACAAATCTTTTAAGAAACATAACAGTATCCTCATCAGTTTTTTTTAAGTATAGCCTAGTAATAGCAGTGAGTTTCTCCATTGTAAATTGATATTCTTTCTTAGGATCAACATCTTGCATTTCATCATCATTGTATGTAGGAATAGAATATATGATCTTTGGGGCAAACCATTGTGTCTGTTGGATTAGCCAATGTGGCAACACCCTTTTTTCCCAACCTAGACTTCTTCTTTAAAACCTTCTTCCATGAATGATCATTTCCATTAGTTTTCCTATAAGGTTGTTCTCTTATGGGAACAACTTCTACAAATATGTTTCTCTTTCTCTTTCTGGGAGCTTCTTCAGTTTGCATTTGAGTTTTTTTATCTTGAACAAAAGTTTCTCCATCTTTAACAAAAGTTTATTCATCTTCATCACTGTCTGACTTGTTTCCCTGCTCCATTGCCTCTTTATCTTTTGGAGTTTTCATCATTTTCTTTGGAGGTGACTTCATTTTTTTTGCTTTCTCAGCTTTCATAGTTACCTTCATGGCAGAAGCTAGAATTCTTCTTGTGTTTTGGATTTAGGCTGGTTTTCTTTGGAACCAAGTTGTACATTTTTTTTAATCTCTTCAACAATCTTGTCTACATCCAGAGCAAAACTGACCTGGTGAGGACATTAATATTTTGTTAGAAAACATATATAACCACTAAAAGAGCAAAACAAACCATGGGGAGGACAAATAACTTACCATTCGAATGATGTTTTGAAGACATTCAACATCAAAATTCCCAATATTGGAGCTTGAACTGGGTTTTGATATAGAAGGAAAACTTTTTGAAGTTGTTTCAGCTTTAAGTTCTTTCATTTACTACAAGTAAAATAACAAAAAAAATAATTCAAACGTAAGACATAATGGTTAATTGAGTGGACATGTATTTTTAAGCAATAATGTCTAAGTCTATTCAGAGGATAAAAACATAAACCTTAAGGATTAAGGATATATGATACGAAATATGCGACATACCTTATTTGCATCTTCGATAATTTTAATACTTTTCCTGCAGCAGTGGGTTTCCTTGGGTAATAAAGAAAATATTTTCCTGTTTTTTTGTGTTTTTTATTCTCGAACAATTTTTGGTCAAATTATAGAAATTGACAACAACGTTTGCAAGAAAATTCAATTATAACAATGTATTTCAAATATAACACCAATGTTTCATATCATATCAATTCATGACAACCAAGTTTAATACCCATATCAAATGGATCACAAAAAAAAAAACGTCGGAACTAAACTTGGTTGTCATGAATTGATACGATAACAAATGTTGGTGTTATATTTGAAATACGTTGTCATAATTGAAATTTTTTGTAAACGTTGTTGTCAATTTCGATAATTTGACCATTTATCAATAGTTTGTTATTTTTGACATCTCAAGGGGAGATCCCTCCATCCCAACATTCTTCGGAACTCAACAGTATCATTTCTTTTAGATCCCAGAGTTAAAATGTGCTGGTATTCCCAAATCATGAAAGCCAGAAGACATCCATGTAGAGCGTAATCTTTTTTCTTCTCTTACACATACTTGTGGCCATTCTCCAATGAATCTGCAAGACACATATACAACAATACCCCATGAAAATTTATCAAACTTTCCTAAATCAACATCAAGATCAACATAAGTGAGATGAATAAATCTGGATAACATTTCTTGTTAGGGTAAGGAGATAACAACAAAGCGAGAAGACATTGTAGTAGCAAATTATATTATGACAATGTGTTATAAAGCCGACATAATTGTCCATCTAGAGAACATGATAAAACTTAAATTCAACATTCAGAGTTTACGCTAATTTAAACAATCCAGGGACATTATATTTTATGGAAAGGAAATAAAGGTTATCGGAGCAAACACAATTGTAAAACCAGTGGATAAATTATGAAGAACAAAAACAAAATTTATTTTGCACATACTTGAGATCAATATTTCTTGTGTTTTTTTTTTTAGGAAATAAGCAAATTACAAGCAGATAGAGTTTTCAAACATAACATTTTTTGAGTCTGTTGGTTTTTTTAATTGCTTCTTTGATGTCTTTGGCATTGATACTCTTCTTTTTACCAAAGTCGTACCCTGCCTTAAAAGGACTAGGATCATCTTTCTTCTTCCTCAACACAAATTCACTGGGCAATTCACCAATCTTTAACCCAAGAATCAAAGTAACATCTAATGGTGTAAAGCTCATAATTTTACCCCATATTCTAAACTTGCACCGATCAACTCTCCGTTTCACCACTTGAAACACGATTGGAGTCAACATTATAAATTGTGAAGCTTGGAGTTTCAAAAATTGGCCAAAGCAAGATTTTTAGACTATAGTCTTTTCCCTTCCTTTAAGCCCCTTAATAAAGTGCTCTCTCACCTTATTCATTGAGCATCTAACTGTAATTTCTTCGTTTTGTACTTTTTTTTCATCTTTGTCTTCATTATTGTCCTCTATCTTCTCAATCACCATCTTCTTATTTTGTTTCTTCTTTTTCTGCCTCACCATCTTCTTATTTTTCTTTTGGTGAATCACCAACTTCTTCTTCAATTTCTTCATCACGACCATGGTCATCTTCTCCACCTTCATCAACCTTTGGAGATGGGGATTTCTCTTCATTATTGACTTCTTCTTCAACATATGGGGATTTTTGAATACTGGTGTCTTCATTTTCAACCATTTTTGAACATTGATTTCTTCAACAGATTGGGAGAGTGCAGATTGAGTCTGAGAGAGTGGGAGTGGTGGTTAGATATTTATAGGAAGTGTGTTTGTTTCAAATCGATGAGTCTTTACAAGGAACAATAGTTCCTTTTAAAATGTCACACGATGACGTCAATATAGACAAAAGAGGGGGTGGATAGTTATTTTTTCGGTTTATGGTAAAGTTAAAGATTAATGTGGAATGAACAAACTTTACCACAACATAATATGAATAATAAACACAAGGACACACCCCAAAACTAATACACATCAACACAAATGGCAAAGGCAAAACAAGTTAGGTCTCAGTCTGACAGGTTGTTCAGGTGCCTGAACCTTGTCAGATGTTAGACTGTTTAGGCGCCTGAGCAGGTTGCAGACTGAGAGTTAACAAACTTTCTTTGGTTGTAGTTATAGGAAAGAGAAGAGGCAAGTAATAAGTATATTATGGATTTGATATGGAAGGATATGTATACTTGTAAATATCCAATCTTGGTGATAGAAGAACAACACAAACACAATAAAAATATAGATATGCAAGGTGTGTGATGATTGTGTGGAAGACAATAATTAGAAATTAATCTAGAGATAAAAAATGCAAACCACAACACTTGGTTTATAGTGGTTCAGTCGTAGCCTACATCCACTCTTAAAGAGGCATTCTCCAACTTTTAGAAATCCAATTAAAGCAAGTCAGTTACACCTAGTACACCACTTCTTCAACCACAAGTCGAGATCTCTAACTTCTCAAACCTTTGAGTAGGGATACCCTAATCCCTAACCTAGATACTTCTAGGGTTTCACCTTCTAGTCACAACTACAAACAATCAAGGAAAATTATCTTCTTAAATGCCTTCAATAAGGTGTAAAGAGAAGTAATTGAAGCTCAACTTGTTGAGAAAAGATTCTCAACCTACAACCAACCACCTCACAAAAGAATTGAGTTTAATGATATTGGTGGTGTTGTATTAATGGGGTATGGATGAATTTTGAGTAATTGCTCCTCTAGGGTTTGACATGTCTTTCGAGAATATGAGCAAACACCATCAAAGATTCTTCAAGTTTTTTCTTGTCCTAAATAAGACAACAAAGACAAATAGATTTGTTAGTCAAACTAATGTTGACTAGATCTGGATTTTGAATTGATTTAGGTCGGGTAAACCTTAGCCCATTTTAGGAAAAAGCTGTTCAGGCGCCTGGGATTCTGACACTGTTCAGGCGCCTGAGCTGTGAAGTCTGATAGCCTCTGATATCTTCATGTTTTGAGGCTTCGATTCTTCCGGGATTTTTAAGTCTTCAATATCTTGATTCTTCATGGTCTTCAGAGGTCTTCTAAGTCTTCAATACAAAACCAACCCTCACAAAAACTCACAACATGTAAGTTTATATATAAAGACATTAATAACCTTGACATAGTTCACAATACAAACAATCAGGACTTTACACCTTTAGGGTTTGAAACGACGGCTGTAGTTTCTTTTATGGTGCCTTCGATAATCGTTCCCGCTTTCTTAACGTTAAACATGTCGTGGATATAAGTAAATATCCATAGGACATTTTAGAAAATGCTGATGATAATGTAAAAACAAGTTTATATTTTACCCCTCATCAAGTACTTTATTATTATTATTTTTAACTATTCCAAAGTCAACAATAACAGTATTAAAATTATGTTATAAATGTATACATACCCAACATTTAATTTCATCATGTAAAAATAAAGAGGACATATTGTATAATCCGCAAGATAAATAATTCTTTTCTAAATGGCTTAATTTAATGGTCAGGATGTTATCTAAAAATCAATGGTATTTAATTGGCAATCAACCACTGTTAAATGGTCACATTAGGTATAGTTTGACTTTAAAGTGATAAAAGAGAGAGAGAGAGAGAGAGAAAGTACACGAAATGATAGTTTAGGTAGGAAAAATAACACTTTTTAGGTTTTTTTTTTTTTTTTTTTAACATAAAATATTTCACTTTATTGATAAGCTCAAAGAATTGCACAAAAGTGGAGAACAAAAGTGCTCTGTAAATTCACATAATCCTGGTCCCATCTGCCAAATTATCCATTTAGGTCCTAGTGGAGTAGTTTCCTACTACTAAAAACATAAAAAAACTTAACCATGTCCTTAAAAACAAGACGCCATCCTCATCAACGGTCTAAAGTCTAAACAAAACAAATACTACAAGTCTGCAAATTTCATCTCCAGATCATCGATTTCATTTGTGTGTGGCGATAGCGATGGCAAGCAGAAAAGGAGTTGTTTGGGTTTCGAATCTATTGAAAACCACAACCTTGAGAAATCCCCTTTCTTCATCATCTTCTTCCAACAACAATAACAACATGAGATTATTTAGTCTTGTTGTTGGTGGTACTGGTGGGGGTGATCAAATCAGCAATCATACTGCTAAATGGATGCAGGTTGGTATACCCCTTTATTTATTTAAGTTATTGATCTCTTATTATATAGTTTTTATTTAAATGAAATTCGATTCAAGAAATTTTAATTTGGTTGAATAATTAATTTAGATGTAAAATCAATCAAATTGTGTATGCTACTTGCTTAATTAATTTGATGGGGATAATAGTTTTAGCGCTGGAAATGGAATGGATAGGTTATTTGGGTATTTTGTGAAGATGGGTGAAAACTATGATATGGATCAGTTGTTGATATTGTATATCTTATGGAGAATTTCAATGAAAGGAAGTATGATGGAATATATGTATATTTCATCTCATGGGAATCTTTTGCTTGACATTTTTGGATTACAAATCGACATTAGAAATCATTTTGTAACTACTTTTCGCTAGAAGCATTCTGAGGAGATGCCCTCGAGCTCAGAGCGCCCCCCCTCCTCCACTCTCTTTACACCTCCAACCCATATAATTTAGTATTGGTTCCATGGAAAGAAAGCTTGATTGAGGACTGGAGAAGCTTATTGTTTACGAGGCTCTAAAGACAAACCACACCACCACCACCCATACAAGGCTCATTTATTTAGGATACAAGACAAGTCTGAGCTCCTTCTCATGAAATGTAACCCTTCTAAATAAGATACCTACTGTAAATCAGCTGAACTGTTGTTACTTTCTGACATTAATAACAAGTATTCCAGCCTGCGAAAATGTTTATGTGTTATTCAAATTATGGTATTATCAAGGATCTTTTCTGAAGTTTTCTGATTGTTGATAAGTAGATGCCTGCTTTCTACCTGCTCAAACCGACAAATAAGTATGGTAGAGTAAGGCACTAAGGCCCCTTTTAAAGTCGATTCATTTGTGGTCCTCATCACAGGGGAGAATTTTGACAATTGATAACTTTAAGAAAAAGGGGAAAATTGGGATTTCCAGATGTGTGATTTGTTTTAACTTTTAAGAAATGAGGTGTTGATAAATCATTTGTTTGTTGAATGTCCAGAGGCTAAGGAAATCTGTTAGGATTTCTGCAGTCCTTTTAGATGTGAGAGACAACTTAATGGAGACATTGGAGTTATACTCGAGAATTAGCAACCATTGAAATTTATCACCCATAGGTAAGCTGATTTAGACTATTCTAATTCATTCTATATTGAAGTGGAATAGATTAGGGAAACTTTGCAACAATGAGCAGATCAGAGGCAACATCAAGCTGTCCATTTGGGCATAATCTCTCACCTGCAAACTGAAGGGGCCTTTGGTTTTGACCTTATGGTCAATTGGATTATATGCCATGCTATTTTTGAATTAATACAAGGTCTGTTTTGCCGAGTCAAAAAGTTCGCCGATTGTTGAGTTTAACTTCAGGAAAAACGTTTGTCATGCTAGAGTCTACTAAACTGGTTAGCAATTCCTTCCCATAATCCAACAGCCACAGGTTCGAATTAACAAATGCTTCACTTTTCCCTTAGCATTCTTGCTGCTTGCATAGTACGTAGAAAGAGTTTTAGTGTCAGAGTGGTTTAACATATATTACAAGTGTGGAGCTCCGAATAATGCTTGTTGTCGACATAGTACTCTATTGGATTCTGGGATGAGTAGCCACTTAGGTTGCCATTACAAGGCTCCCAAAGAACTCTTTAAACATATATGCCTGCACACTTTTACCTTCAGATTTGGTGGAATTTTAATGATTTGCTTAATAGTCATTTAGAGGATATAGCCTCACGTGCATTCACTTAGGCGGAGGTTTTTCACTAAAGGGAGTTGAAATGATGCAACCTCAATTTATATCTTGTTTTTAAGGCCCTGCTTTTTAAATATTTTTTCCGAAGGATCTTTTCGTGATCCCTTTTGTATAAATCAAAGCTTGAATATCTGAATTGTTTACAATAATTCATAGTCTATGTAAGTTTGATCTTAGGGGGCAGAGGATAGACATAATAAGCCTTAGCCCCTACATTAAAGGTTGATCTTAGTTGGTGTGAGTTATGTACCCGCAATGATTTCTAGTTTTATTTCGATAAACAGGTAGGGGTCCACACCAAACCCCACTCCCTCCTGGAGGTTTTTCTTAGGTTGCTTATTTGTGTTCTTACTTTCAAATTTCATGTATTAATTATTTTATTTGATTATATTATTTATTGCAAGTTCCCACTTTTCACAATTGCTGGATATTGAATATTAAGCATTGATAAAATTATCCCCGAAAGAGAACGTCAATGTTTATAATACTGTAATACACAAGTAACCTTTTCGAATATGGGATCATAGATCAATTGTCGAGAGTGATTACCATCCTCCTTACCTCTCGATTGAAGTTTAATCATTGATTGTCTTTCCTCAATGGTTATTATACCACACATTGCTCTTTATGTCTTGGAATCTTCTGAATGTGTTATATACAGAATGTATCTAAGTTGTGGTAGTTGGTCATTCCTTTTTGTTCTAAAGACTGAATACTTGTTAATATTAGGATACAAGTAAGAAATCGCCAATGGAGTTGATTAATGAAGTTCCACCCATCAAGGTTGAGGGCAGGATTGTTGCTTGTGAAGGAGGTAAGTTAGTCCTGGATGAATTAAGATTCTTTCACCATTCATAATGTTGAGTGTGCTTCTGTTTTATTTTGTATTTCATTTTGGTTTTATAACATTTAGTCCCAATTTTCAATACTAATGCCTTTCTTTGTGCAACTGCTTTCTGCCTTTTTTGTGATAGACAACAATCCCGCACTCGGTCATCCAATTGAGTTCATCTGCCTTGACCTGAAAGAACCAGCTATCTGCAAGTACTGTGGCCTTCGCTATGTGCAAGATCATCATCACTAGGACAGTGGAGTTGGTTTCTACGCTTGATACCAAACATTTGCAATGAATCCCAGATAAAACTAATATCAGCAGCCGAGCTGTCTTTCTGTCTCCTCTTTGTTTTAGCTCTTCTCAGACAATTGTATTCTTAATTAATTTGACTTTTTTTGTGTCAATTAGAACATTCCGAATAAGTCAATGTAGAAATGTTTGATTTCGATTGCATATTTGCATGAGAAGATTGAAACTAGACTACCCAAACCCTTTGTATTCTCATATATATTGGATCATCTTGTGTATTTTGCAGTTTCCTGTCATGTCGTTATTATATCTGTAGGTTGTTGTGAAGCCAGTTCCTCTGCCTGTTTTTCCTCGGGATGACATATATAACCATAGGTGAAAATGTCGTTTAAACGCGGATATCCGACCTCCCAAAAAACGATATATTCCGTGAATATCCGATCTCCCATGTCGGATATGGGAGTTTTGGTAAATTCCAATTTTTCGGATTTTTTTGCGGATATTCGCGAATATTCGCGAAAAATTCGGAAAATTGGGAGGTTTTCTGCATTTTTCGTGTTTTTCTTCTGATTTCAATATATAAACTTATAATTAAAAGAAAAACATACATTACAAATTAAACACACGCCAAATCATACAAGGAAGCTAAGGCGGAACTATTACACAAGATAGTTTCTCATAAGTGAAAAAATCGTAAATATCGGGCGGATATTCATAGAACTTTTATATGTTTCTAATACAAGAACTAAACACAAACAACCTCATTACAACTCAACCCATAGTTTTATTTTAATAATCAAAATAAAAGACATGCTAACCCCAGAATGATAGACGCCCCATGTCAAACCGATGAGCTTCGAGTCGCATACGTGTGGGGATGAACTCAGTACAGTAATATTCCCATGACATTGTTTGCTGGTACGACCTGAATTGGTCAATATGCATATCATATGCATCTTGATCCATACAATACGGAGCAAATGATTCAAAGATAGGAAATCTCGAGTATTGTTGAACTGGCATTAATGTATCGTCTGACTGCACGTCCGACCCACTTGTCATTGGGGCCAACCAACTCCCTATATTAGGAAACCAAGAACCACTGAAATCTGGTTGGGTTTGGTAGGATGGTACACTGGAATCATCACTTTGGGAGGTTCCCATGTTACCATAAGAAAAATGAGGGTAAACATAGGTAGGTTGGATGTTACTTTGAGAAGAAGGGAGGTTCCACGAACATTGGGAAGAAAACTGGTCAGGAATGTTCCATGAACTTTGGGAAGATACCCTAGATGATTCTGCCTCCGTTTTAGGATGCAGTCTTTTCTGTCGAGGTCGTTTTCTGTATGCAAAGACCAATTATTGTTCAAAAGAATTATTAATGTGGGGAGACAAAAAGGTAACTTGCAAGGCCCACTGGTCCTACACAAAAGCAAACCAATTATGTATGAAAAACCAATTCGATACCAATTATTTACTACACAAAAACAAATCTTAGATACAAACAGACAACAAGTGAATGAAAACTTTAGAAAAGTGAGAGAGGACTTCACTTTGGCATGGGCGTGCTTTTTTTTTTTCGTTTCTTTCTGATATATTGCTCTACAATGAGGATAGTTATAGAAAATACAGAACTCATTCAATAATCTTATGACACATGCATTCCTTCCTACATTCTAACTTGCAATAACCTTAGAAGCATTAATTGTTACTTTCAATTGAGCGGGAAAATGATCGATGAAATTTAACTTTCTTTATATTATATCAATTGAGAGGGCCATGAAGTTCGTCGCGAAAGTTTCCAAACGTCTAGTGCCTTTTGGACCTTTTTTTGATAATCTCATCGAAGATTCTAGTTCAGGGGGAATTAAAAATAAATGTGTTAATTTCGTAATCGAAAATGTCGTAAATTTCGTTTTTTGCCGAATATTTCGCGAATATCCGATAAATTCCGAACGGCATGGGGTGTTTTAAATTTCGTTTATATGTCGTATGCCGTACCAATCCGAATAGCCAAAAAACGGAATATTTCGTGAATATCCGGGCGGCAAATTCGAATTTTTCACCTATGTATATAACCACACTAGCAGGAAGCAACTTAGATATTCTCTTGCACAGTTGGACAGCAAGTTCAGCAAGGCCAAATGTTCAAGAAAATTATCTGCTGCATAGAAATTAAGGCTGTTGAAATGATAAGAACTCAATGTTTGTGGAGTACAGTTTTTATTGCAATTTGGTTTAGCATATTCAGGCTTGTGCGCAGGATACATATTACTGAGTATCTGTCATATGTGAAAACATTTCATCAAACAAAAACTGGTCTTATAAGGTCTCTCTCGGTAAAATTCCATCATTTTAATTTGCTTGCCATTTCCGGAAAGAAAGAAAAAAGAAAATCATTTTAAAGAAATGACTTTTCAAAGGAGTACTTCAAAATTTCCACTAGATGGTACAACTTTGATCAAAGTATTCAATATATATATACACACATGGTTAGTCTACAACATCAATGAAAACAAGAATGTATAAAATTCACCCGCCAGTTTGAACCAATTTTGAGCTGATCCAAATCAGTAAAGCTTCCTTAGTAAAGGACTAAGGGTATCAAAATCCCACTCCACAAAATTGCCGTGTTCACAAAACTGTTGCAAATTTCAACTTGGAAGTGTTGCAACTGTTAGCATCTTTAAAGCCGAAATTCTCTCATTTCAGTCAACTGGTGCTTCCAGTTGCTTCCCATGACTTGTCCAAAAGTGTTGATGTTCATCTTGTTGGTTGATACCTTCTTCTTCGTGAAAGATGTCAATGATTAGACTTGTACTACACAATTATGATACAGTGTTACCCAAATAGGTAAAAACTCTTGATCTAAATACTCGGGCTAAGTCTACAATCTCATCCTCTGCCTTCCTCTTCTTAGCACCATTAGATTTCCAACAATCAGTCTCTTTCCTCGACATTCTGTTTACAACATCAATGGTTAAGCTCACCATATCTCTGCTGCTTGTAAGTACTTGTAAGACAGCGCCTGAGTAGGCAGGACTTGATGCTAGTCTATTCAAAAGAATAAGCGCCTCTCGTATCAGTGAAGTCCTGCATGTAAAAATGTTGTATACAATGATCAATAGTTTCAGATAACAAAATGAGGCATCTTTGTTGATAATACGTATATATAATACCATCATGCAGCTCCTCTGGAGAACTCAAATCAATGTTTTGAGCTTATATCAAATGGAAGAAAAATACCAGCCATTAATGAAAAGTACCACAACTTGTTGATCACTCCTTCCCTTTTTTCCTTTCTCCCAATTTCTTTATAATGGACACCATTTTTAAGATGCCAAATAAAGATCCAAAGGCCACTCTCTGTTATTTAATTTGTTATGTATACAACCATTACCACCATGAATGTCTTCTTACCAAATATGCACTGAGGCTCTGGTTCCAATGGCATAGTAAGAGGCTCACAGTTCAATTTACTGAGGCTTACACCTCCATATTGACTATTGAGAATTCAGCCCCACTGCCAAATTTGTACAGGTGGACACTAGACCCCTAAAACTCCATTTTTGTGTGTTTTTGTTCTCATCTATACTCAATATTGATCCACTAATATAAATGATCTAGTAGGTCGGATATAAGGTCTCTAATTACTCTTAACTAATAGAAATTTGTAAGTTTGTCATAATAGCGAAAAGGGGGTCTTTGAGCTCCAATAGCTTATCCATGTTTGTTTTTGTAGCTTTATCAAATTCATACTGTTTCTTACTTTCTTTAACTTCATTCCACATTCTGGATTACTTTTTAAGCTTTTTTCATGTTGACACTGAGGCTTATGCCTCAATTGCGTCTGAGGCTCATCTAGTCATCTTACACTTCTAAGAGGATCAGGACACTGAGGGTCTTATGCAGTATAAATATTGCTCCTAACAAGGCATGAAGTCTAGCCATGCATACTGGACATGTCCATTATCAAATTCAAAAGGCCCGTCGATCTCAGGGCATTGGCATAAATCCAACAGAGGGGATGATGGTATACTGCACTCTCCTGTCTCATGCTACAATCCCGTAAAAATAATACCAAAAGTTCATCATTTTAGAGTTTTCTTTTAGTAAATAAAACGTAATCATCGATATAATTGTTCAATTACATTGAGAAGCGTTCAACATAGGACCTACCAATGAACCAGAGACCCCTTACATATTCATTAAAAGTTACGCCATTTTTTATTCTAACCCCCTATGCTACCCCATACACATTAATCTCCCTGGCTACATCAAGAGAAACCTAAAGTTGCATGTACAAACTACACTTTGACATTGAACACAATTTTCTGCTAAACTGAATAATCATCGAAAGGATTATATATGTACATACGTGTTTACGTTGATCAGTAAACAAATTAAGATATTGGCAACACATGCTCAGAAATCAAACAAGTAAAAGAATTACTTATAATTGCTCAGATGCATAATAGACATGGGAGAGAAAAAAAGACGCGTCTACCTTTCTTTGCAGGTTTCTGATGGTTCAGTTGACTCCACTGCATCAGCATCCATTTCTGATGCCAATGCTTGCATAATCACCTCTAGAAAATTGTGTCCTTTGGATATAGTTGGATTCAAGAGAACTTCAAAGCATGATTTGCCAGATGAGGCAACAAAAGCCAACACTTTAATCGCAAGCCTACGAAGTTTCAGCACCTGGGAATTGCGCTTATAAATTAACATTGCATTGGGAACCCATTTTGCGACAGACAAAAGTTGAACTTTAAATTATCATAAGACAGTTCGAACCATATAATGCATGGAAGGGAGCTGAAAAGAGGATTCTTACACAGAACGGAAAAGATGTAATTAAGAAAAACAAGTAGAATCAAATTCGTAAATGCATGCATTTAAAAATTCTCTGATTTCAGTTGTGTATACATTTGAAATAATATTTCTCTGATTACAATTATGAATTACCTGTGTACCATGTCCTCTGCATTTTATACACTCTGCCAAGCCCTCCAGAATAGTGTTAAATTCTTGAAATGTCAATGCATTCTTGGAGGAATCAACTGCTGCTCCAGAATTCAACTCATCTTTACAACCCAAACAGAATAACACCAAAATCTTTGGACCTTCAGGTAAACAGTTTAAGGAATATATCATATATGAGTAACAAAAATAATACTGTACAAAGCAATGGAAAAGAAAAAGAACAAGGCAACCATGTGGCAAAGAATTGATGCTAGATAAGACGTAAGGCAACGCTTAAACACCCTTCTAAAATTAATACACATGACTATGGTGAAATTTATATCACTTATTCACTTTATAATTGTTATACTTTCTGGGAACACTTTAAAACAAGAATCTTCAAAAATTAAAGCCCCTTCATTAGGGATTCAATTTCGACTAGGTATAGCTTTGATTCCAAAACAAGTGTAAGAATCCTCAGCATGAAGTATTCTCAGCTTCCACTCTTCCCACACTGATTTCCAAAGGAGCAACTAGTTTAAACAGACATCAATCTTCCAGTTGTCAAGAAGACTCTACATGCTGTTAGGAGTATGTCAGGTAAGACCACAAGCGAAAAAACCCACAAATACTACATCCTTCGCAATGCTAATTGCTCTTCCTACAGTGAGCTACCGTCTTGTTTGGAATTGGAAGCAATAATTTGAAGAGAGTTCATTCAAGTTTCTATGTCATAATGTCAAAAACAATTTAAAATGGTCTTAGTAAGTACACACAGTCATTTTTCCACAAATGTTTATCCTCTTCCCAGTAAACCAAACTGTTCAAGCTGATATTCCTTTCAAAATAGACATTCCAGATTCTAGAATCAAGGCTGTTTGCCTTCCCCCAAGGACAAAAACAATGTTTTACTCCTTTTACATAGGGAGGATAGTCGGTTCAAGAATCTGGCAATAACCCGAGGAACTATCAGAAAAGTTGATGGTAGATGTGTCATGAAACTAATAGCTACCTGGTCAATCATCATCCAAGTAACAAAGACACAGGTACAAGTGGTTTGTGTAGAAAGAAGAGTCAGACAAAAACTATCGAAACACGAATGTGGCTGTGGATTAAAGACAAAACTACTTTCGTTTCTAATATTTGTTTTGTTTATAGATATGGACTTTGATTCTGAACCTGGTTTGAAATACATTCTATTTTTTATAGGGATTGCAATAACCCCTTAAAGCGCCTATAGTTCACTGATTTCTAAATTGCTTTTGGGTACCAAAACTAGAAAATTTCAATTGCGCTTTTACGAACATCAGCATCATTCTATATCGAAATTTACAATTTAAAAGGAGAATTTGTTGGATCACAACTAGTAAAACCTAAGGAGATTCCCTGCCACTCAAGGATGTTGATGTGAAAAAATACTGTTTTATCTGAAGCTTTAAATATTGTACGAATGGAGCATAATTATAGGGTCTCAATACCTACAATTCAAAAGAAGAAATAGAAGACGCACTGCATGCATTTGCACATGCAAGCTGGAATCCTTCTGCAATAGCTTTGACAGGCTTTCAAATAACAGGCTCGACCCGAACCTGTTTCAAGCAGGACTTCATAAGGCAATGGATGCAGGTACATTTTGAGAACACTAAAGAAAAATGATTCATTGAACTTACTTTTCTCTTTCCAAACAAGGGTTGCTTTTCATGAGGATCAAATTCATGACAGATATTGCCTCCACTTTTATACATTCTTCTTTGTTTCCTACAGCTATCTGATGCATTGATTCAAAGACTGACAGCCAATCTAGAGCAGCGATGAATGCTACAATGCTGGAATATCCATGATCTTCATTAGAAAGAATATCCAAGTCAAAGGATTTAATACTGGAACAATCATCGCCTAGAAAGGACGCTCTGTTCTTTGCCGCGCCAAATTGAACTCCGTTGTGCCCCTTCTGTGATTTGCAGACTTCTACAGTATTGTTCCTGGGGCCCATGCCTTCAATCACAACATTGTCCCTGAGCAGAGTACACTGAAAGATCAAATCGATTCATAAGAAAATGCATTTGAGAACTTATCATGAACACTAAATAAAGCCCGAGGCCACACAAGACATTTTTTTCTTATAAGGAACATTTTACTGAAACAATAGAAGACAATTTATAACTAACAAGTAAAGAAGAAATTAGTAGGGAAAGAGCTATAATCAATGAAGACAGGGAAATATCTCTCTCAATTCCAAAGCATCCAGCAAACTACTTTCTGCATACCTATAATACTCTTCTCTGTTAATTTTCTTTATGCTGTGTTTTAAGATCTTATATTAAAATTATTTACACGAAACAGATCATATGTTATTTATAAGTACGAAATTTTGTTGGATAAGATTTAATCTATGTACAAACTATAATACTAAGCAACTAATGTATGCCTGAATAGAATTTTTTTTTCTCTCTTTTGGTAAAGCTCATTAGACTACCTGATGGATTTCAAACAGAATAGCAAACATTTAACTAAATGAATATAAACACATGAAAATGATTCTCACATTAAGAAGCAGACACTGGAAAATAATAACTTGTGTAACGTGTACACCAAAATACCTCGTACAAATAATGAAAATAAAGTTTGTAGTTACCTATGATAAGATCTTGCATCCAAGTCCAGCACATGCTGTAACACAACACGCACTATACGCAAGGATTTATGAACAACCACGACCTGCAGAGTGATGGAAACATGCAAAAATGAAATATAGGAATGCACTTAAAGGTAAGTAAACTGGCCCGCATATTTGACAAAGACCTCAATGAAGAAGGGTGTATCCATGTGTGTACAAATGGAGAGGGAGGGGTTGGAGCGAAAAAGAAAATAATTCCCAAATATATATTATCAAAATCAGTATTAACTATTCCGACACTCACATTGTCAACAACACAGAGCTCAATCAGTGCTTTAATCAAGATGTCCAGCTGCAGCATCTCATTATTTATCTGCAAATGAGACAAGAAAAATGTCACTTTGTAAATTTAATTTTTTTCCTAGGTGTGCATGTATATAACATATTAAAGTTCTTTATTTATCTATATATTGATGAACCAAATTAGTAGCAATACATTATTTTTCTGTGTTGTCGATGTTGGAAGAAATTCAGGAAGAATGTTACCGCAAAATCTTCTCTATAATATAATTTCAAAATGTTGTCACATCACCCTATTGCTGACTTGAATATAACTAAGTCAAGGTTGATCAGATCCTTAATCAGCGTCAAACATATGTTCGTTGGTTATTATTATCATTTTACTTTTCAACTTCTTTACAATCCAAACAAAAAGAAGTAAAGCATTTTATGTACAAACTTCGAAGTTATCTATATAATAAGAAACAAAAATGAATCTTTAATGGTGGCTGAAGATCAAATCACACATTCTCAAGATGTCTATTTCATGCATTCAAATGTGGGGATAAGATTTTATTTCTCCTTTCAATGACACAATTATAAAAATCAAAGCATCTGAATGGTCAAACAAAAGCAAGTAAGCTATACAACAAGAAGCAAAGACATTTATAGATGAAGGCTGAGAATGAACCACACATTAATAGGGATGGAATTTTCCCACTCAGTGACATGGTCAATAAATTATAAGCATGTGAATGATTAAACAAAAGGGAACCTATTAATAAAAAACCTATCACAACCAGTACAGAACAACTAGACTAAACTTAATAATAGAAACTTGATATCCACTAGCAAGGCACATGGTCACAGCCAAAGGCAGAGCAAGTGTCGAGTGTTAGTTCAGTCGATATTCATGGAATGATATTGATTAGAAGTGACTTACTCACATGCCATTGCTTATTAATAACACTTCGGGGATAGATATAAATCACACTGGACCTTTATATAAAAAAACATAATGATAAAAGTTAGCAAATTTCAAATAAGTACCTTTGTTAGAATTAGATACAGATGTGCCACTTTAGCAGCTTCAGCAGATTGAACATATTGCAGTTTATCATGTAAAGCTAGATCTTCCAAAGATTCCAACGTTGAAGGCATATTCATTCCCATGCACCTGAAAAGAGAATAGAAATCTGCAGCACAGATCATAAGCAGCTTGGGGACCAAACTTTTTCCTGATCTTTGGCTGGTTGGCAAGCCCCAGATAGCCGAAAACTTGTTTACAAGATCATTCTGAGAATGCAAGTCACTTTTTGCTGTATCTGTTTCTGTTTGTACTCCAACTGCTTTAGTAAACTTTGGCTGTGCTGTTGTCTCCGGGGGAATGATTGCCTGTTTCAAACAGTATCGGTAGCTTTATTTTCTTATACAACAACTAACTCAGAATCATCAGATGCATGGATAAATGTGAAGAGTTACCTGAACAGTGCATTCATTGGAAGTCGTTAAATCTGCAAAACAATGAATCCAAAGGGAATATATCTCAGGAAATTATATGAACATTAATCCTACTATAAAGAGAGAGAAATAATAATGCAAATAAAGCAAATTCCAAGTCCCGTTCTCACCACTATCTATTGAAGTGCGGCCCCTGAGATCAGCTTTTACAGACAATCGATCAGCTTGCACATTTTTACCCTTAAGATCATAGCTTCCACACAGTTGATAGTCTGACAAAGGGTGATCTAATCCTTCACTGACATTTATACCATCACTGGCTAATTTTTCTGAACCCCTTCTAGCACATGTCGTTCTGCGGTTATTCTTTGCTTCAGAAAAAGGAGATTTAGGGCCAGCCTGGGGAAGTGAAGTACTTGCATTTTGAAAAAAATGAGAAATCTGATTGTGATCTTGCAGATCAGTCACTTGTTCCCTGCCACTGTAGAAAGCCTGATGCCTGAATAACCAATAATCAATGCTAAAAGATATGTAGATGCATTCGCATATCAAAGGATACATGAAAGATAAGAAATCGTAAACTTAAACTGCACAACAAAATGTTCATAGATGAATCCCCTTACTAGATGGTGGACGAGTTTAACAACTAACATCATCTCTTCTAATGTTCATCATGACAATCTCTCCTGCAGTCCTGCTCGGGAGGATTGGTCTAAAATGATGTGTCCAAATATACATGATAGTTCTCAGCTCTGGATTGGATTTATGGGCAGCCACAGGGTTCAATTTGGCCTCCTGTTCTGGTGGCCAGATTGGCTTCAAAGATTTAAATGTAACACCTCGATCTTTAATCTTTGCACTTGGAATGATGAAGGCAGTCAGAAATTAACTAATGGACGTAAGTTCTCAAAAACCTCGATCTTTAAAGATCATCCAGCTATATCAGCAGATGGTATCCAAGCTCACGCCAATTTATAGATCTGGTTCTGTACTTACGTATTGATGGAGGTACTTAGTTTCCTGCTTGGTAAATTTGTTCGGGTTCAGCAGTATTTTTTGTTGCATTTTGGGTGGTGCAGCAAATTAGTGGTCGACAGAGATGTCAGTCTTGTTCAGATGCTAAGTGTTATAGTAATTGTTTTCAAATCCATTTTCAACACCAGTTTTCAGAATCATGTCATCCTTTGCCAGAGAACTCAATTTCTTAAGGCTGTAGAAAACACCGGTTTGTAGACAGTCGTAAAGTGATGCAATTTATGGACAGTCAAAGGGTCAATACTGAAGGACGCAATTTTGAAGTCCAATTTTAACAAATACACAGAACATTTGGTGCATAAGGCAAAGTAGTAAAAGGATCGAGAAAAAGTGAGCAAGTTTTGGTATTCAACAATATTAAAGGAAATACGGTTGACCTACCCATGTTCGTTATGAGTGACATCAGAATTGAATGTGACAGATCTAAGCTGCTGTTCTTTGTCATCTCTATCCTTCTTTAGCTCTTCACACTCCTGTTTCTGCAATCATATGATAAGTTATACCAAAACCAATCAGTGAAATTACAATAGATAAATGGACCTCAAGTGAGACTGTGATTTCATGGTGAATAAATTAGATAACAATACATATACAAATTAGATATTTCACAATAATGGAATTGGGCAATAACTTCACCACAAAACCAGGCAGCACAAAGGTTTAGATACTCACATGAAAACAAATTACGAGTTAATGTTGGATATCATATTTCCGACAACAAAAAGTAATATTAATATTGACAAAATTCAACTATATAGGGAAGAATTGGTGAGATGTAAACAAGCGTTACAGCTGCTTTCTAACGTAAAAATGTCATTCATACACACAGATGCTACCTATAGTGATACTACCAATAAAATTATAGAATGTTGCAAGGTTTGGGCAAAAAAATTGGCCTAATTAAGCAAAAATTTGGAAAAACGCCCTAGAATTCCAAACCTATAAGAAATTCCATTGCAATACAAAGAGATAGTTAACTGGATAAGCTTATAAATGAAACAGACAAACATACATACCAAATGTGAAACCTGCTGCGAGACACGTTGTAGCTCCCTCTGTAAATATAAAAAATTCAAACTTTTTAGAGAGAGAGAGAGAGAGAGAGAGAGAGAGAGAGAGAGAGAGAGAGAGAAATGACCTTCAATCTATCAATTTCAGTTTCTTGTGGTTGTTGATGACGACGGCGATGATCGATTGGAAAAGAAGTAACGGTAAATGAGGTTGCATCAGGAGGAGGAGGAGGAGGAGGAGGAGGAGGACGATGGATGCGATTGTTCTGAGATTGAGAAAGTTCTCTTGGTGGAGAGAAGTTGAAGTTAGATGTGAATGACGGTTCGATCGAAGGAGGAAGAAGAGAAGTTATGTTTTGAGTTGAAGAAATAGGGTTTTTGTTTTTAAAAGAAGAAGATGAAGATATTTGTTCTTCAACTCTAGAAACTAATTTAAGAAAATTCTCATCCCAAACTTCATCCAAATCATAGTCGAAGCTCATTCTTTTTCACCTACATCAACATTCTTTCTTCAAGTAACCAAAGCAAGCAGTAATAAAGAACGAAAAGGGAACTTTAAACTCTTTTTAATGCCACTTCGTTTCTTCTGCTCTTTTTTAATAAGCAAAATTGATGGGGGAACTGGGAAGTGTTAGTAGTAGTGGGACCAAAGTTACTATTCACACTAATCTCTAAGGCTCTGTTTGATAACTGATGTATCTTTTTGGGTGATTTTCCCGCAAATGTGGTCATCATTGTAAAAAGCGGACCAACAATATCCCAAATGGGACCAAAAGCTGGTTTAGCTTAATTTCATGAGCATTTTACCTTTTTCCCTCTTCTTTTATACATATTATGTCCTCTCTATTACATATTATGTCATCCCCAATTAATATAATAGAATATATTTTGTTTATATCGATATATATCATTTATTTTAAAATTTGTAAATTCTATAACTTTTGATTGAAAAATCAGATACAAACATAAACATAATGTATATGGTTGGAAAGCACTCAACAAGATCTATCCAATAATATCCCACATGACTAGTAAATTCTCAATTCAAAATCCAAAGAAAGTATCATAACTTGCAACTCGTAAGTTGGTTTTTAGCAAAATCTATATACAATAACCTCTATATAGTCATACTAGTGAGACCAAATTAAATTATTCTTTTTGATGAGTTAAAATGATTCGAACCCCAGACCTCTAGTATCATCATCACCCAAAGGTTTTACCAGTTGAGCCCAACTGGCACCTGCAATTAAATTATTCTTATATAGAGGTTAGTAGTGTATCATTTTTAGAAAACTTGTAGTTTCAAAAAATAGCGTGTCAATGTATTTATTATTGTTAGTGTATACATTCTAACAATGGAAAATTACTTTCCAGTACTATCCAACTCTTGAAATACCCAAAAAAGACGACTGCACAAAATAATTCTCTATTACTACATGGCCCACTACACAAATTGTCATCAACTGTTTGCTTAGGATTATTTACCACACTACCCTTATCTTAAAAACAAAATATTATGTGTCTTTCTTCTTCTTCCTTCTTTCTTGTTTAATTTGTGTTTTACTGTGTGTGGCATTCCCTTGTTTAAACTCAATGCAATCAACTATATAATTCAAGCCTAAGATTTTTCTTAGTTTGTTCCGCAATTGTTGGGAAAAAAAATTTGAACATAGTAAAACTAGTTTTCATCTCCTAGTTTTCAATACCCATTGACAATGGGAAAATAGTGATAACCCATTGACAATGGGACAATAGTGATAACCCAGTCTCCTTTGTATGTTGATTCAAGAAGAGGGGTTCTTCTAGTGTCGGGTTAGTTTTAGAATCGAAATTCATTGGAGATTTTGGAAGTAATGGTGTATAAAAATTAAAAGACATTGATAGTTGATAATTGTAAAAAGTATACAACAATCTTTGATATATGTTGGTAACCTATCTTCTCCGATCTTTCTCCATTTGTATTTTCATATCTTTCTTTAGTTATATTCAAGTGAAATAGAGGAGAGAGAAGGAAGAAGAAGAAGAAAAGTCGAACAAACCTTTTATTTTAGAAGGGGCAATTTGGTAAGAAAATATCTTTTTAAAGTGGGCCACGTAGTAAAGAGGAATTATTTGGCAAATTTTGTATTACAGAGACCAAATACTTGTCGGTTGATTGTTTTAGTAATATTGAAAGCTAAACAGTACTAGAAAGTAATTCTCCATTCTAACAAACCTATGTTACTATGTAATCTTCTTAATCCAAGATTAAATCATTGTCTCAAACAATTTTAAATAAATATTTTACTGTATCTTAAACTCTTAATCTACTATAATATTTTTATTTTTTTTGCAGTATATATAAGCATAATAGCATTATCAATAAATAATAAAGATCATGAATCACATAATTAATCACTAACAAATACACATACCTTTGTCCATAGCCATTAATAATCCAAGAAGCTGCACAAGATCTAGGTTTCACTCTCCTTGCCTCTTAAACCCTAATATGTGTTGTAATAGTAAGTATATGAGGATGGAGATCATACATTAATTTATAGAGGTGGATAGAGGACCTAAATCTACAAACCTAAGCCCATTAGATCTAGATCGTCCATCATAGTTAAGATCACCGGTAGATATAACTTCCACATAACCAATTACTAATTAGCGTATTTCTATATTAAACCAAGGTTAAAGTACATGGACCACATTATGGGTTGGGCTTTATATGTGGAAATTCCAACAGTCTCCCACTTGGTCCATAGTAAAATCTCACATACGGTTTAATGTAGAGTACATAAGGCGCGCAATAAGAGCTAAATTAGTTTCCAAAATGGTTATCATAATACCGTCACTAATTAAACTATTAATATGAGTCATGGCGGTTTCACATCGCATAAATGACATGGTTCCTTCCATGTACTACGACATCAACAATTTAATTAACTAGGTTTATAAGCGAAAGTAACAATAATGGTCCAGTAATGTCTTTGTAAAAGACTATTTCTGTCAACAATTATCCATTCACATACATGTACATAAACAATGGAAAACAGAGAATTCAGAACTTAATCAATAATATGAGTTCAAAATAATATAAAAAAATAAGCACTAAGTAATCCACAAAATCATTAAGTTATGGGTTACATTCACCCAACTTGTTAATCATGATGCTAAAATATCATTATTTCTAGCTCTTAAGTTAGTGGATTTACTAACATGTGTACTAATGTGTTCCATTGACACTCACTTGTTCTAAACTTAAGCCATAATCAATAGGTATTTTATATCATGTGCTAAACATTAAAATACCTATCATTCTTACAAAGGCATATAGTTGCAACATTATTACAATAAATTCAAACGACTTAAAAATCAATAACTCTAAGTTATAATATAAAGTTTTGCAACTGTACAACATTGCATTTACAACATGCTACAAATTCGGCTTCAATGGTTGGTGAAACAATAATGTTTTACCGACTATCCACACACCCATTAAATTTCGAATTTTGTAAAACCAATCACCTCAAGGTGATTAGATCTCTTAAAATATGAGCATAAGGTTTTTCTTTCATTCATTCTTATTCCAATTCATTTGTAGGATCTTGATTTAATTCAAATAATCCCCCTCTGAATTGGAACATCATTACAATTATTCTTTAACATATTAATAAATCTATCCAAAACTTTGTTAATGAAATCTTTCTGAGACGTACGAACAATTATTGTAATCAATCCCAAAATATTTGTATTTCTATCACATATTACGCATCACCATAACTTTCATTGCAAAGTGTTCAGACAGAAAAAAAAAAGTTTAAATAAACGAAAATCACTGCTGGGAAACAATAAATCATCAACATACATAACCAACAAAATAATAAACTTACTCCCACTGAACTTTGGGTATGTACATTAAACCCAAAATGTATGATACTATTAATCATTAGGTACCATTTTCGAGAAGGTTGTTTTAAGTTTGTATATTGACGTCTTTAACAAATAGATTATGTGTTCTTGAACTTCTTTTATGAAGTTGTGTGGCTAGTTAAACCACATAGACTTCATCCAAACTTTCATTTAAAATGACATTTCACATCTATTTGGTGTAACTCTAAATCGAAATGAGCCACCAATGCCATAATAATTCTAAGATAATCCTTCTTTAACACATGAGTGAAGGTTTCACGAGAAAGTAATGCCACCATATTGAGTAAACTGTTTGGATACAAGTCTTGCTTTATGGCATTCAATAGAACCTTTTGAGTCAATTCTACTAACTCCAGACTTAGTTAAAATCCACACTTAATTTATCTCTTCATTCATTTTTTTTATCAAAATTACTATAAGTATAATGGCTTGTCAAAATGTAACTGGATCATTAAATTCAGATTCTTGTAAATACAACACGTGGTCATCCAAAATAGTTGGTCGTGATTTTTAAGATTTTTTTAATGCTACTTCTTGTGTGCGTTTACATTCAGTTCAATGGCATTAATTTCATTAAGTGGTTAAGGATCAACTTGTTGTTTATTGTTGTTAAGCGATGCAACAACATGAGGAACAACAGAAGTAACAATAATATAATTACAAAATCGAGGTAACAAAATTGGTACCCTAATTTCTTTAATGATTACCTCTTTGATATGATCACTCCCACTTATTTTGTCATTCATAATGAATCAATAATTTCCAGTTTCAATAATTCTAGTGGTATGGTTAGGATAGTAAAATCTATACTCTTTGGACTTTTCTGGATAAACCCTAAATGTGCAAATGTCTTAAACTAGGTTTCCATCTTTTCCACAATTCAAAAAGTGTTTTTTTTTAACTGCCTTAATAGGAACCCAATTCAATATATACACTACAGTTCATAAAACATACATCCACAACTATATGGATAATTTAAAACTACACATCATACTTCGAACCATATTCATAAGGGTTTGATTATGCCTTTAAGCTACACCACTCTGTCATGGAGAACCAGGCATTGTGTATTAGGCATAAATTTCTAACCGTTCTAGAAGTTTGGCAAAAGGACCGAGATGTTGTCTCATGTCATCATACCTTCCAAGAATTTCACCACCTCTATCAGAACATATAATTTTCACCTTTCTATCTAATTGTCTCTTAACTTCAATTATGTAAATTTGAACAACATGTACATATGAGACTTATCATGCAATAGATAGATACAATAACGATAAAAATCATCAATAAAGGTAATGAAATACTTTTCTCCACCAAAAGATGGAACATCAAAAGTCCACATATGTCTATTTGAAATATTTCAAAAAAAAAGCTTTGTACTTCTTATGGATCTTCTTTGTGTGTTTGATTTGCTTAACTTAATGCAATCCACATACACCAAAATTAGTAAAGTCAAGGTTCGGGAAAATCCTTCTTTTACTAGTCTATTTTTTTATTTATTTTTTTATTTATTTATTTTTTTTAAATAAAAATTCAAATTTTATTGATAAGCTCAACGAATTACACAAAAGTAGAGGACAAACGCGCTACAAACTGCGCGACAAGTCCTTTCTGGATAGCAAACCCGATTCTCCTAAATACATATTCGTTCGAATCTGCAGTCATCACGTTGCTATCCATTATCTTTTGCACTCTCCTGAAGAGCTCAACTGCTTCTGAGCCTAGCAATCCAAATGTGTCAAATGCAAAGGGGATGAAACTATGTTGGTTAGCCCTACAAGCTCCGTCATATTTATTTATTTATTTTTTTTTTCATTTAGATGTATAATCCAGTCTTTTATGCCACAAGAAATATAAATATTAATCACAATCAATTCACTAAGTATTAGGAATAGCAATTAAGTTTGATTTAAACATACTAAAACCAAAATTCTACCTTTTATATCAAACAAACGCCATATTCACATAAATGACACTAGTACACACATAGTGTATATCTAAACACAATTAGGAAATTGTTCATTCAACTCCCTGAAACATGAATTAAACTTGAATGACAATGATTATAATGTTGTTTAAGCCTTGCCTATACTTGAACTAGTAGTCTCGCCATTTAATTCACATTCCACTTGTCTTTAATAGGGTAATAGTGAAACTGAACATATTATGTAGACAAGGAATTTAGGACAAATTGGAGGACAGTAATCATCCACTAACATGCCTAAATTCTTTAATTTAACAACTAAATTGGGAAACTCAAGGACACAATCATGCTTACTATGAGTACTATCAATAGTAATCAGTTCAACAATTAACTTTTCAGCTAGCAGTGCGAAAATGATTCTTAATATTATTCATCAATAATTATTCACATAAACATTGAGTTTAATTTGCATGTTCAATCTAGTTCATGCATAATGCATAATTTTCTCTTTTTTACTGTTTTTATAAAAAAATAACAGTAGATCCAACAAATAAGGAAATGTATGCCAAGATCTAGAACTCCCACTAAAATCAACTAGACTTATTCATTCTAGTTCATTACATTAGTCTTATTAAGGATAAAAACATACAAAATATATAAAATATAAAAATAATAGAACGAGAAGATAAACATGCTCACAACATTAGTCAACACATTAATTAAACAAATATGACTAAGATTTTTAGTAATACTATAAATGGGTGACATATCACATGATTAAAATAAGCATGGTATCTGTGGATATCCTACACTCATTTAATCACAAATACGTGCAACCACTTAAGTTTATCCAATGTAACATATGCTTGATTTACCTGTGGGTAGCTCAATAATGCAAATGAATAAATAGGCAAAAAGGTACTTAGTCTAACATTCAACACAAGATTTACTTCACTGTGGTGAAAACCAAATCATAATATGAATGTTCAAGGAAGTTTTAATATTCATTAAACATATTGGAATCACTGCGGTGGATACCAATAGAAAACTTGATATGAATATAAAACGAAAAACAATGTCTATAATCGTAATTGGTTCACTGTGGTGATACCAAATCATGATGATATATATGAACCTTAAGGGAATAAACATGCAGTTGAATAAATGCTACAATATCAAAATATCATAATGCATCTTAATCATAAGAAGTGCACAATCTAATAAATTCAATTAGGGCACATACATAATATGGGTCTTAAAACGAAAGAATAATCACAAGGCATGCAAGTATGAATTAGGCATAGAAGTAAATAACATTATAATATAAACTAGTACAAAAAGTCTAACTGTAAGGCCCAATCACATTAACTATGGGCTGTCACTGTTAGGTTCAAAGATGATCCCGTTATCTTTATGGAAATCATGTGCAAACAGTAAATGAAAATATCAAAACTACCAAATAATGGACAAGACTTTAAGTCCAAACAATAATTGGCTTAGTTTTACATTATGGTGTATTCATAATCAATATTCATAACATACTTGGCTTCACTGTGGTGAATGCCAATAAAAATCTTAACACGAATATTGAATAAGAAAAAACAATTTTTATAACACTTTATTTGGAATCACTGTGGTGATCACCGACACATTTCTTAATATGAAAATTGCAATTACAATTTTACACATGTTACACAACGAGCAACAGGAAGAATATAATATCCAACAAAATCATTATACACAGGGCAGAAACTATGATGTGTATATACAGTACGAGATGTAATATGTACCCTGGATTTATATTTAACGGTAAAATAGATAATTGATCATATCAATTAAATTTTGGACCAAAACACCCTAGTAATGGGCTATAACAGTAAGGCCCAGATCAATCTCTTTAAGGTGTACTTAGACGCAAACATTGCAGGTCTTTAAACGGAAGCGTAACCAAACAAAATATGTAAGAGAAAGCAATTAAGACATGTCAAAAAACATTTCGGGATTTTGAGCCAATAATCTTTTTTTTTTTTTTTTTTTTTTTCTTAATGCCCATTTAATAGTAACGTGGCTCTATAATGAACAGTGGGACCATGACCTCTTAATAACCAAGATCTTTCATACATTACTTGTATATACATTACAAAGTGACTTAAGGACGAAACCAGAAGTTAGAATTCATTGTTACTGTACATGCATATTAATCTAACATTGTTTAACAATCTTATTAATTCTGGTGAAAAACAATAATTTACACACCTTTTAAAATAGATGGGTAACATGAACGTGAAGTCATATACTGATGTTGTCATATTGCTAGACTCATTAATCATAAAATTATACATGAAACATGTAGAATGCACCGAATTAATCACGGAACATGTGGTAGAAAACCCATATAAACAATATACTGACACTAATCACTACGTGATTTCTAACCAAACAGATACACCAGATTCATTCACTCACGAGGAATACACGTGTTTAAGATCTTAATCATACGGATCAATAACCATAAAAAATATTGTTTTCTTACTGCGGAATCATAACAATACAGTATATGTTTTGACGATTATGTTAGAACTAAAAACATGATTCATATTGGCTTTGATACCACATATAAGCATAATAGCATTATCAATAAATAATAAGGATCATGAATCACGTAATTAATCACTAACAAATACACATACCTTTGTCCATAGCCATTAATAATCCAAGAAGCTGCACAAGATCTAGGTTTTACTCTCCTTGCCTCTTAAACCCTAATATGTGTTGTAATAGTAAGTATATGAGGATGGAGATCATACACTAATTTATAGAGGTGGAGAGGGGACCTAAATCTACAAACCTAAGCCCATTAGATCTACACCGTCCATCATAGTTAAGATCTACGGTAGATATAACTTCCACATAACCAATTACTAATTAGCTTATTTCTATATTAAACCAAGGTTAAAGGTACATGAACCACATTATGGGTTGGGCTTTATATGTGGAAAGTTTAAATAAATATTTTACTGTATCTTAAACTCTTAATCTACTATAATATTTTTATTTTTTTGCAGTATATAGCTAATTATTACTATATAGAGGCAAATTTCTTTAAATGGGACAAAAGAAATTATAACTTATTAGAACATTCCCAATGGTAGGTTTTAGCACACTTTTAGTGAAAACACTTGCCAATGGTAGCTTTTAACACACTTTTCAAGCAAAACACTTTTAACTCCTTGACACATTTGCCAAGGAGTTAAAAGTGCCACGTAGGAATCCAGACCGCACTATTTATGTGGTATGGATCCATCCGCCACAATTAGTGTGGTATGGACTCATCTACAGGAAGATCCATCCGCCACAATTAGTGTGGTATGGATCCATACCCCAGACAGATTGTGGTTTCAATAATCCACCATTGGAAACACTAAAACCTTTTTATTGCTAAAACCATTGGAAACACCAAAATTCCTTAAAACCATCCTACGTGGCACCATTAAAAGTGTTTTACCATTGGGAATGCTCTTACAATGTAGATGTTATTCCTATTTATAATTGACCCAAATTGGGACCGAAATTTTTTATGACTATGTAGAGATTATTCCTATATAGAGTATTACTTGAGGTTTTACTGTAATTGAAAAGAATTTTTTCAATACCTTTCCAACGCCATCACAAATGACTACAAAATTCAAATGTTTATTTGATGACTTTTGTAGAAGGTATAATGTCCGCAAAACACAAACAACATATCTTCTAGATAATAGATTATGTCTTCCAGTTGACTAGTTACGCCCTCGTAAACGATGTTTTTGTTATCCTCTTACCTAAATTATTGATGATTGTAGTTTTTGTTTGTATGTAAGTTTTTGTTAATATCTGTTACATGTTAAAACTTAAAAAATAATATATACACAATATTTTCTACAAAACATGTTACATCTTCTACATAACATTTCTTACAAGTTAAAGTCAACAACCATCAATATCCTCTAATAAGAGAATCACATTCTCTATAAGTACTGAGGATAAATTATATGTCTTTTATTTCATCTATATTTTGGAATTCTCTGTATGAGTACTTGTGGCAGTTTGTGAGTCTTAGTGTCTTCTCGGATTTTGTTAATGTCCTATAGATAAATTAAGATGTGTATTTATCTCTTTTATGAGATGTTTTATATGCTTAAACAAACACAATGTCTTTTGGACTAATAATTGTACATGCATTTTTATTTGTGTGATGTATAGTTAATGAACTCTGAGCTATGTTTGAATATTGTTTGTGGACTAATACTTTTGTTTTTTCTATATGTGAATGTTTGTCATTTGGAACAGTTATAGTATTGTTTGGGATGCAATTATTGTCCTCTCGACGATGTAAACATTGATATTACATTTTATATAAATTTCTTATATTTAGTAATTTATAAAATTAACAACCTTATGTTTCTATAAGGAAATAATAATGTTAGATTAGCTCTAGAGGAGGCATGAAGCCATGAATATATGAAAAATGTATTTTTGGTAGGCACTTCAGGAGGTATGTATGTATGAAATAAGCATGTCTATATTAGCCAATGTGTATGCGGGATGATATTACATATCCTCTTGAATAACTAAATTTGTGAACTATTACCCACCAATATTCAAATATGAACATATATCAACCAAAATATATACGTCCACAAACTTTGACCACAATCATTCATACCTAATGTAAAATATAACAAACACAAAGTTTTACCATAAATACAATGTTATATTAACCTTTCTTTGTATTAGTTTCATTTGTATTCTTTTCATACCATTTTGCATTAGGTTCTTTGTTTTCCTCTTTAGTCTCATTTCTTAACACTAGTTTATTCAATTTCATCTATTTTTTGTGAACAATGGTTTCGAATTGAGAGTGCTGAGATTGAGATAGTGAGAGTGGTGGTTATAAAATTATAGAGGGTGTGGTGGTTTCGAATCGACGACTCTTTACTTTACACAACCGCTAGGGTTTGAAACAACGGTTGAAGTGTAGATTGTCTGATTGTGCCTTCTACAACCGTTCCCGTCTTTTTAAAGCCCTAACGGGTCATTTACATGACACGTGTCATGTTCTGTAACCCTAACCATGTCGTGGACATAAGAGAACATCCAGGAAACATTATAAAAAATATTGATAACAGTTTAAAAATAATATATACAAATCATGTAATTTTACCCCTCATCAAGTATTTTTTTATATCATTTTTAACCCTTTAAAGTCAACAATAACACCATTGATAACATGTTACAATGTATCTTGTAATGTATGCAGGCCCAACATTTATGTTCTCGCAGGTCTGCAGGCAGACTGAAAAAGTGCTCAATGTTTGCTTCAGCAACAGAGGAATCTAACCCCGCTGGCAGAGACACCTGAAGCTGACGTTTCCCTGCAAGCACAAACATGGAACTGTTCCTGAGCCGGAGCTCAGAAAGCACGCAGAACATAAGGGCAAAAATGAAAGAAAGGTCAGGTGCATGCTTACCTATGAAGTCACACGACACCTGTATGCTGCGGTCAGACGACCACCCTGACACCCGGTAGCAGGGTTCGAACCAATTCCCATAGTGATTGGGAAGCCCAGACATCCTCCGGGCAGTACGCCAAGAAATGGCGTAGAAGCAACGTTCCTTGGCCTCCCGGGCGACCGACTTCATGAGCGTGAACATTTCGACCGTGCCAAAGGGAATCTCAAAGTGGAGGGTGATCAACCCGATCCGACGCACAATTATCCAGAAGGACACATGCATCTGACCCGGCGGGATCCCCCACCACGACAACAGTCTTAGAATAGAAGAATGCAGCGGAAGCTGCATGCCATACAGAAGTTGGTAAAGGCTTAGCGCAATGAGGTTGCGGGAGCAACCGTCTGAAATATAGGGGTGAGAGCCAAACCGAACCCCTCTCCAGCCAAGCTGCTCCTGAACTTCCGCAGCGCTCCTCCTTGGCCTCTCAACTGAAGGCTCAACAGTATTTAAAGGTGCCACCGCCGCCACACCAGTAGGCGAGGGAGGTCCAGTCACCGGAATGCCACTTGGTCCACCCTCATCAATAGAGGGACGGGGAGCCAAATTCTGAGGCTCTTCGTCACTACTTGAGCTCGGAACTAAAGTTCTCCTCAACGTTGGGGTAAAATGTTCGCGAAATCACCAAAATTTGGAGTTTCAGAACCTAGGGTTTCGGCAACATGAAATGAAACTGAAGAAGAGAAAGAAGAAGAGAGAGAAAGCAAGATACCTTTCTCTCCTCTGAACTTTTCTTTTATAAGCAGAACCCAGAGTCCACCGGCTGATGGTATTCCGAATATCTTAATGGACTCTCCATTAAGATCATTAAACCAACTGGTTTAAATGACTCAATCAACGAAGAGTCACAAGCTTTCACTGGAAGTTGAAGCTGTACATCTTCCCGCCAACGAAGGAAGATTTTAGAGAAGACAAAGTAGGGCCCACTTAACACAGTCGGCTGAGGCCCACACCGTACAGTCATCTGGGACCCATATTAGTTAGGGCCCACATCATGCACTTAGCTAAGATCCTCTCAGCATGTACAGGTGGGTCCATATAGTCCAGGCCAGCGACATGTGGACCTTCGGTCCATGTCATCACGGTCAAGGGAGATTGACCGGCATGTGTTCCTGCACTCACCATGATGAGAAAGTAACCGGACCTATCTACCGGAGCTCAAGACAGTAATAAAAAAGGAATTGTTTTATTACAAAGTGCATTATACAGGGTGCACCAAATCCCCTACATAGTGCGACCGGAGCTAGATTACATCAAAGGGTAGACGGAGTGTTCAGACCGGACGGGACCCCTCAGGTGAGTCGGGGAGATAGTACTTGGCTTTAGCTTCAGCGTATCCTTCCTTCCATGAAGAGACCGCAACATCATCAATCTTGACCCCCATCCGGGCGAGCTCAGCAGAAGCAGATTTCAGCCTTTCTTTGAGGCCCCGGATTTCCTCATCATTATTTCTGATTTGGCCCTCATGGCGCTCCTCCCACCGGCGTTGGTCTTCCACAAGCTCGGCCACTTGCACCTTCAAGTTGTTCACACTGCTAAGGAGGTGCGCTCGGTACTGTTCCCGATTGTCACCAATGGAACTAGAATCAGAATGCCTAGCCGCCATGGAAGATGAGCAAGGGAAGAAGAGAGAGAGAGGTATAACTCAGCAAGAGTGAACACCTCCCTATTTAACCCCGCAAAGGTTAAAAAGGCCGGGCCATAGCCCAATCGCTTCCCGAAAAGCAACGGTCTCCCATGGACCGATAGTCAACCTGCCAAAATCAAGATAAGACGAGACAAACAGAGGCATTGTTCATGGGAAAATGAATTTTTATTGATGAACAAGAATCAAAGAAAGAGGGCACCGCTCCTCAACAAAGGTGCGACATTAACTAGTCTGCCAAAACATTCCGCGAGGCGGTAGGAGGGGAAGCTGCGACCTTGTCCCAACTAGCACCCCCCGGCCGCAACATTGCCAAGCATCCAGACCTTCTCTTTCAAGTTCTGAATCTGGTCTTCGGCCTGTTTGAATGAACCTTCAGAAAGCCGAAGATCTCGGCGCAGGGATGCAATAATGTCATCTCGCTTCTTGAGAGATAGCTTCATATCATGCTCCAATCAGACAACCTTCTCCAGGTTCTTCTCTTGGGCCTACACATGGTTGAACACGTGCTCCACTTTGAGGTTGAATGCACGGTGAGCTAAGTCAGCAACCTGGTCGTCAGCCATTTTCCAGTAGAAGCTTCAGCAACAGCAACAACAACAGAAACCGGGGAAAGAGAAGTGGATATCCTTCTACACCTCCGGTTTGCTATTTATAGAGGAGGAAAGAAACCCTAGTCCTTGATCCAAGGGATGTAGAATCGTCATCAAGAAGCGTATGAAGGAAGGAATCCTCCGAATCTCAACAGCCGAAAGATATTTCGAAGATCTTTCCCAAGCAGATTTTCTACTTGACAAAGAGGGGGCGATGTGTGTACCCTAGGTAAAAAATCCGACAGGTGTCACCGATGGCCGTATAAGAAGCTAAACTGGGAGCACCTGAGCATTAGCCAACCAAGCCCGGGCTATTGGGTAGGGCCCAACCCGGTCTCAAGGAGTCCACATACGCTCTGTGGACCTTGACCCACAGGATGGTCCATGATCGATGGGTGGAGCCTCGGTTACTGTATAAGAAGTTGAACCGTGGGCTCCCATACATCAGCCAGGCCTACCTCAATCAAGTAGGCCAGTTCCGCCTCGTAAAGTCCAGCAGCGACAGAGGCTCATCCAAAGGCTTAATACAGAACTCCAGAGGACCTGGTCAGGGTGTATGCAATGAAGATTGGGCCTTCGGTCAGAGGAGTCAAGCCCAAGTCTTTGCTTTCAGGCTTGGTCAATCCAAATCCCAACCAACTGGATAAGTCCAGCGAGATTCCAGGCTAACAGAACCCACGGTTCTAGCCCACTGGAGAAGATGAAGGAAGACCCAGGTTGAACCAGGACCTATCAGAGGATGCCACATGGCAGTCATCCTGGTCGAAGGGAATTCAAACCAAGGACATAACCGCTCGGCAGCAAACAAGCTATCTCCACGGAAGGCATCTTCATAGTTGAACTACCTGAGTTCATGGAGTCAAAACCGGAGGGGTGGTTGAGTCAGCCTCCTCCGGCCTACTACAAATACAGGAGCTCTAAACCTCCTGAACTACGAGTCTTCCACTGAGCAACTCTATTAGAGCTTAGAGGAAGCAGAGATTTGATTCCAAGTTCATCTTCTTGGATACGTAGGCAGCCCGATCCCGATTAGGTACAGTCTCATTGTATACCACCCATCTTACCTTTGTCTATACAAGGCTTTTATTGTAACTGTTCGATTAATCTATACGTATCTCGAGTTTGTGGATCAAATTTTTGCACCCACAACTATAAACTTGAAAAGTCCCTAAATATCAACAAAAGTCCCTTAGTTACTATAAACAACGAAGATCCCTCAGTCCCTTGGACTATAAACAAGATGGAATGTTGGAAAAGAAAATCCCTCTAGTCGTTTTTATATACTAACCTTGCAGGTAATATTTCCAACATTAGGAATAAGGTTAGCTATGGAATAAAGTACAAACACACCATGCATGAGGTAATATCCTACTTTTTTGTTTTTCTCATATAACTTACCTTGAGAACAATGCAATATCTTGTTTGGGGGTATCTGTTTGACTTTCATTTACATGTGTTGCTTTGTATGTTTTCAAAAATAAATAATGTGTGATTGTATGCTATGATGTCCCATGAAGTTGAACATTTTATTCTTGTTCCTATAAGTGCTTCGGGAAGTTTATTTGGTGACCCTGTTATTGGAATACCATTGTGCGTTGATTTGTATTTTATAGATGAAGTCCACATAGAGATGTTTGTGATCTGAATTTACTAATCTCGACAAAATCACAATCATAAAAGGCAATTTAAATCTGGACCTAATAAAAAATCTGATCCAACTACTTAAAAATAATTTTAGATCACTATCCAATCTCGGTAGGCATCCAACGGTTGAAAATAACCAACCAAACTATATTGAAGAAAAATCAAACGACACCTTACTGTTGTAATCAGTCGTGAAAACATAGTTGCCAAGCAAACCTTTCAGAAGTGCTAGCTTTAACTATTCATCAGCTACTACATTCTTTTTAACCTAGAATATCAACAATCATTTGGATTAAATTACAGTAGTAAAAAAGAAAAGAACAAAATTGCAACGATGAGTTTCTCATTTGATGGATTCATAAACCCCCATGTGCTAATGGAACATGTCTACAGTCATTGTGTTTTTTTGTTTTGATTGGCAAGCAGGCTTGAGGGGACACTGTGGAAACTTATATCAGCAATCAATTACTGTTGACGTATTTCGAACCCACAACCTCTCCACTTTGTGGGAGGGGTGCTTGGTGGTGGGGATGTGGGTAATTGAGCCTTAAGATACGTCCCATAATTGACTTTTCGATCTAGCCAAAACAATAATGAGAAGTCAACAACCATGGCCTGCAAGATTCGTGTTTAAGAACTATTAGTCTTCCGGCGTTGAGTAAGCATTTTCTTCTTCCATCCATCCATCTATCTTTCTTCTAACTTTAGTTATGAGAGCATCAAAGTATACAGACTTCGCTCTATCTTGGAATATAGGCACACCAAGAAAAGGCAGGAAATCGGGTCGAATTCATCCGAATATCAGATCGACCGAAATCCGAATACAACGGATATGGTTCAAAAAGCTTTATCCGAATTTGAATTCGGA